>CM056995.1:359925923-362325923 GCA_029891345.1 Dryococelus australis
GGCGTATACAGGAAATGGCATATTGTGACGTAGGTGAAGCCACTGGAAATAGACGGTTCTACTATTGTGGTTATGCGTCGTCCAAGTGAACATCAGAAGAATAGCCTACCGCGTGGTAATGGCCCTATGTAGAGGAGTCAGAACTGTGAGGGTATTGTCGATCGACGGAACTGCTGGTGTGTCCTGGGGAATATCTTAGACAGGGACAGGTGTATTTATTATGTTTACCCAGTTTTCACCTGTACTGTCAAAATTCCTCGCTAGCAGAAACTCACAGATTAAAGTTTAGAGTGTAATTGGAGAGGCCAGAGGAAAATTATTTTGAATGAATGTGACGTGAGCCTAGTGCTCCCATGTGCTCTTATGACAAATTGTGCAGCCACAGTCAGCTATCGAATCAGTGCATGCCAGGGGCGAGTCGAACAGCACAAAGTATGTTGGTGCAGGCCACAAGGAACAGCGAGTAACTTTTCTGGTGACCCAAATTGCATAACTCCAAATCAGAAGTTTTATCGATTTCTCACAAGAGGGAACTTTGCGGGCAATAAGTTAGCGGTTTGGCATCGCGTCCCTGTGAAGCCACAGACGTCAGACGATGGTACCATTGGAGGGAATGTGGAGGCTGCCTGTACAAGAGCATAACACGTGTCTCTAGTTTGGCATGTGTCGGCAGGCCTGTAGACTGAAGTATAAGTGTAGCAATGATGTGAAGTGTTTCAAAAGGCTGGTTTATATTACCCATTCATTGTGTCAAGATGCCACTTGTGTTATCACAAGTGTTAATATGAAATCCTTTGTAGGTGTGCAGAATGAAGCTGCACTTAGTTCATTTTAGCATTCAGCTGCATCTCATAGATGAATACCATATGTGTGACTCAAGGAAAACACGTGTTCACAGGATGTTACTTTATGATAACCGACACCCCGTGAACCACAAAGTGCAGTACTCTCGCCAGTATCAGATTTGGACAGAGTTTTTAAGTAATAAATGTACAGGGTTTTTAATCATCATCGTGTCTTATTTTTCACACTGTGTTCATCTCGCATATTCACGTTTATATAAAAAATTCGTAAGGGTGGCGGCATTCCCATGACGTCATCATAAAACCTGTTAATTTAGCATTTATAGCAACGGGAATGTCGCCAATATGTGTAATGTAATTAATAGAAATTAAGAGGGCATATAGAAGTGTTATATAACATTTGTGTATGAGTAAGAGCAAGAGCAAAAAGCATAATGAGCTAGCACGAATCTGAATGCACCCTCAGTTTTCGACAACAAGAAACTGAGAGTCGTTCGGAGTTTGACCTCCGCACTCAGCCAGCATGCTGCTTGGGAACCGCACTCTTCAGTGTGTCCCCTCGGTATAACAACTTTTGGGCCTTAATCATTAATTTATCAATAGTGTGACTTCTGAAACCCTTTTGCTTTTATTCTAATAACGAGGGGCTGACAGACAGCTAATTTTACCGTAAGAACTTAAATGCATAGTATGCACATTTCGAAAGCAGCATCAGCTGTCGGCAAGCCACAGTGCCGAGCTCATAGAATAGTTTTGTGGATTACAAGGTCAGTGGTAATCAATTAGATGCAATATAAGTGTGTGATTAATTCCCACATTTTATTGTTTTTACCTTAGGTAATTTAGGGCACGGTGTACTTAAGGCCGAGGTTTAAACTCAGTGCTTTGCATTGAGTATTATGGGCCCTGTCCTCCATAGACAGAGTAGAGTCAGTGTTTGTCAATGGCTGTGAAAGAGGGCCTTAATCCTTATGCTTGTACAGTGGTAGAAACGACTATTTTAACATAATTGCCGGTAAGTGCACTACGAACACCACAACCAGCACGATGGCAACTTCAGGAATCCCCATGGCCATCGCCCACGACCCCAACATTTGCCCAATCGAGCTTGGCACCGGGCAACACATCATCTCGCCCCTGCCTAGGGTAGAAGGCAGGGCGACCCACATCGTTCCTGAGAGTGGGCACACTCAAATGTAACTGTGTGCATGCATAAAGCAACAGTTACAGAATATTTAGAGAAAACAAAAAAAACCCTCTTAAAACTAACAAGAAACCCTTTTAATATTAAACTAAATAAAACGAAATATAGCACTGACATAATAAACCCATAACACAATTGCAGACAAGACATGCATATACCATACACACACAAGACAACAGAAGACAACACCACGACATGAAGTAACATAAAGAAGAACCAAAATAGTTACTTAAACTTAATAAAAATATTACATATCTTTTCTAAACACAGCATTCAAACGATATACATGGAAATTATTATGTATGCTGGCGAGGCTCATGAATTTCTATTGCTTGTTCAAAATTATTATGAAGTGAAAATGGTTTACTGATTATTCAAGGTCTGTGGAGATACCAAATTCTTAAATTCACTGACACTGGGCATGCCTCTTTGGCCTCTCCAGTGTTCTTGCAAACTAGGCTTTAAATATTTCTTTTCAAATTTAGATGTCACGAACAAAATTTTAACATTTCACTACATTTAAAACTGCTAAAAGGACGAGTATTCGACAGTATCATACGTGTCGTACTTATTTTTGAGGACTAGATGTTGATTACATTTCCTGAAGCCAAACATTTTAATGACGCATATCATAGCTGGAATGGTACTGGTGATATATTCAACTGAAGATCACTCAAATTATATCCAGCAAGAAAGAAATTGCTTCATGAATACAAGATATAAAAAAAATACCTTTCTTATCCACACAATTATAAAGAATATATATATTTTTTAATTTTTGTACAATGTTATTTTTTTTTTACCTCTGTGACCATCTCAACTAGCATATATTAAAATATTCCTGCTAAGAAAACTGACAACTATAATCCAAAACATGTTATTAAATTTACAATAGAATTATACTGCACTGGAATCAAATATGCATGCAAATTAAAATGAATAACTTGTGATATCATACACATAGTATCAGCAAAAAGTGTAAAAAAAACTGTTACATTTTAATACAATAAAATTTTAGGGCTTTCTATTTCTCTGTGACCAGAAATTTATAAGGAAATTTTCAACATACCTTACAACATTATTCTTTTCCAATTGCAAAAAAGCAAGTCTGTCCTCTTTGACAAATTCTAAATGACAACATCTGTGGTTTCTAACACCACACTATGGGTTTTAGTGCCCGCCCTGAATGCACCCCAAAACATTATGTTTACGTTAGAATGACGTTGCGAGAAAGGATAATTTCGTAGCATTTCGTGTTGTAAAAGCGGATGATGAATATACTTAATTGTATATATTACAATTCCCGTGTGAAGTTGATGTATGTCGCCCTCACCACTAGGCCGTTTGTCACACATGCCACTCCCAAGCACAGTACACACACACACACACACACTCTCTCGATGACTGTTCACTGGTGAGGAGTATAGTGTAGTGTGGGTGCAGAAATAAGAATACACAGCCATGTGTGTTACTTAAAAAGGGCTGTATCTTTTCCACAATTACATTTCTGGTCACGTAATAGACACGTGACACGCAAATGAGTGAAATATGTTTACACTCCCTTTACAACCAATGTTATTGTTTTTAAAGTGTTATTGTTTTATGTCACACATGTCTATATTTATCACCACCGATAGTGTGTTTACCCCATGTCATTTCAACCACAAGGTAAGCTGTAGAATAATTATTGATTTGTGTTTCGTGCAATATTTCCACATATGATAACATGTAACAGTATATTTGTGTATCTGCGTGTGCAAGTAGTTTCCTCTGTGGTGCGCGGGCCCCCACCGCCATCCCTCGCACCACAGCGTGAAGTCAGTCAGGAAGTCGCACCCAGAGGGGGAGGCACGTGTGAATCCACGTTCGAGTTTTTCCTGCCCAGACGGCATCAATTTTCATCACCGATAATCTTTGTATGCAATAGTTAATTTTCAAGAAAATTTTTCATTTTAGCCATCCGGGACACTCCCCCTCGCCGCCCCAGGAACTGCATCGCCTAGGGCGTTTCTAACGTAACCAGCACACGTAACCTTTGTGTGAGCATAGGGATCCTTTTTGTACTGTATAGCCTTCACAGCAGGTTCAAAGCGAGCAAGTTTTTCAGCTATTCCCCTGGAGGGAAAGTTCAAGTTTATAATAAACTGCATGAACTGATGACTGCTTTTATTCGATTGCCCCAAGGCATTTCAGGGCACGAGCCCCTCAAAACCCCCCATTTACTAATGCAAGTGTCTGTGAAATTTTAATGGTAAATATTGATTTGTATGTATACTGCAACCTAACCAAAGTACCGCAGGTAGCATTGATGGGCGCGTGGTTTTTCCCTGACAATCCATGCGTAGGGAGTACTGTTTTGATTATGTCAATGTCATACTAATTTGCAATACTAAGGGGTGATTGGGCCGCCTGAAGATCCCCTCATTTAGGAAATACGAGGCCTCCACAGCAGGTGATCTACTGCAAGATCTACGCGGAAATGTGGTCCAGATGATTGGCCCACAGCACCCCGAAGTTATGAGGACTCAGCTCTACCACAACAGCACGAGTGACGACGCCACAGCGAAGTCTGGCACCTACCGGGTATTCAATTCCTAACACCTTTTCCAAATTATGTTCATAGCTTTTGTAAATCCCAATCCAACCCCATATCGTCAAGTCAAGCCACGTCAATTGTTGCCCTTCAGTTTGGCCAAAATTTCCCACCCAAATCGATATATGAACTTTCGGCTAACCTTTCAAAATTTTTCCCACCTCAAGTTGTCCATCTACGCCATCCTAACTCTGTTTAACCAACTACTCGCAATGAGAGGAAGCAGAGGAGAACATCAACAGTGCCGTGATGCCTTCCAGACACCTGGGAGACTCCAGAAAAGTGATTATGTGCTCAGTGGGAAAAAGGGCATGCAAACGCTGGTTCTTTGCCATTGTGGGGAAAGTGGTGAAGGGCAAGAAAGGCAGCCATCTTGTGCAGCATGTGATCTCGGGGTTTCCATCACCAGGCAAGATGCAGGACAAAGGAAGAGGAGGGAGCGCACACCCGCACTACTCCTTTTGCCGCCAGCAGCAGTGCCCAGCAGGACAGAAGGGAGGAACAAAAGGAGGAGAAGTTCCCCTCCTTCACCGCTCTCATTGCTCGTGCTGCACACCGGTGGTCAGCTGAGCGGGAATAGGTTTGTTGACCACCGTGCCCATGCGTGGAGCTGCCACATCGTGACCATCTGCACCACGCACATGACTAAACTGTCAACATGGCCAGCTACACCACATCCACAGCGACAACAACACCATTGATATTGCAGTATCTCTCAGGATGCTGTGGGTTCTGTGTGTCCATCTCACCCATGCATACTGACAAACATGTTGGCAATACTAAACTTTTAATAAACATCACTGAAATAAACAATAGATCAAACATATGTGGCTAGGACAGTGTCACTACTAAATACAAGAATTGAGTTCACTGTAGACTTGTTTTTATTGATATTATTCATGCATATCAAAGTGCCAATGAAATAATTATCTCGGTCATGACTAGCCAATTCCGCTTAGGTGCTCCCCAGCCCATAATTAATCTAGCACACACCTAAATGGATGATCTCACTGAGGTGCGTGAAAGCACAACATTCAAAAGGGAAGAGGGCTGACAGCCGCTAGGGTGGACTTACGGTTTTTCCCTGAAGACAGGACACGATGAATTACAAATGAAAACACTTAATACACATTAACACGTGTGATTACTCGGCATCACTAACACAAACTCGTCGGGGCTCGCCCTCCAGCACGTGGGTAGTGTGGTGACGGCCTATACACAGAACCGGGTAGGACGGGAATAATTTCACCGTACACTAATTACAACATTACATAGACCCGTGAATGATACATGAAATAAGATGGGACACGAGATGAATATTCACAATAAACACACACATGTGTGAAAACAAGCTTAGGTGGTGCAGATGCCGCTGTATGAAGTTCGTAGCGGACCACGTGGTGCACGTGAAATTGCAATATTTCTGCGTGGAAACTGCAAACTAAATTCAGATAAAATATTATTCGTGTTGAGAAAGTGATTCTCTTTATGATTAGAGTGGTTACATGCTTGTAACATGCCTGATGGCGGTGAAGTCGAACATTACTGTGACCCAGTGGTCAAGTACAAAAGCATCAATTTTCGTGAAAAATACTTTGAATCCTGAATAAAATTGACATAGAACCTTGAAATAAATGATTGCACATACAATGTTACATAAATAAGCGCTTAAAATGCAATGATGGAGAGTAATCAAACACGAAAATTATCCTCAAATACTTACAAAAAATAAAGCTCAAAAATTTTTTGTAGCAATTATGCAAAAGTTACAATCAATTGCCATAAACATAGGTAGATGGCGCCTGATTCAAAATGCGCGGGTCGTGTGACATCTCAAACATCTTTCTCCTCCTTCTCCTCGATTAAGTTAAAAATGCCACAAGGGTGTAAGAACTGATAAAGCAGAAGCATAATGCTGGGGAAAATGTCTGTCAAAACATACACAAGCAAATATTAACCAGGAAATCTTGCATATTATGCAATAGTTTATTATATATTTCAGTGGAGTAGGAATCATCCTTTAAGGTCGCTTCGGCACTTACTCTCACTCCGACTTCGTCGCTGGACTTCGGGCGGACAGCATCGTCTTCTGTTTTCTTCTCAGCGGACCTTGCGGCCTTCGACTGTAGCTCTCGCGACACAGGGAAACAACTGCCGACCCGTTGAATGGGTCAGCTCGAGCCTAGCCTGTTAAGGTCAGCGGTGGTTGTTTCCTACAGCGGTTAGGAACACCTGACATTTTATTAAAATTAAAAAAAAAAAATTACACTCACACACACTAATAATCGAACCTTCTGAATACACGATCCTGACTGACTCGACCCCTGGGGGCGGGGATGTGGGCTCGCTGGAGGCGGAAATCCTATCACCAAATAAATCACCACCCGGCGCAGTTATATCCACACTCGGAGAAGGGGGAATAACACATTTTCACCAACCTCAAAACCAAACACAAGAATCCCAGGCAGCCGTAATGGACACTACAGAACATCACGACACAGCACAAAAAAATCTCATGCCTCACAATCTCACCGCTGAACAACAAAAGTCTTGGCTGCTGGCAAAACAAATCGCCGGAAATGCATTGTTAGACCAACAGTTTGAAAATGAAACCTGGATTTTGGAAACTAATCGCAGGAAAATATCCCGAGCCACACGAGAACCGCAGCCCAAGTCAATCGCGGTACAAAACCGATTCGAACCATTAGCCAACATGCCAAATACACAAACAGCTATACTGACTAACACTCAAAATAGCACATCTGTTCCGTCCACCTCTCACACTAAGCGCCCAACCGCAAAAACTAATACAAAACCCATGAAACTCATCGTGCATGACACCTCCACATACAACCATCTTATCGCAAAAATACGCTCAATGAACATCACAGGTACACAAATTTCCCTTGTTCAAGCCGGCCTCCAGATCACGTGCACCCACGAACAGGCGTATCACTCGTTACGTTAAAAGACTTCCTTAAAATTGCCAACGTTCATTTTTACACCTTCAGTATAGCAGCAGAACACCCACAAAACTTGGTAGTCAGGCTCCCACGAACAACCCCTACTTCAGACATCAAAGAAGACCTTGAGGCGCGCCACTACACTGCAATCGATGTACACCAATTCAAAAAAACTATCTCAGACCCCAACAACCCTTCACACACTTGGGACGAACCACAAGATATTTTCTGCATTACAGCTGCAAGAAACGAAACCCTCACTCCCCATCTCAACCTCACTTGCATAAATATGACGGCAGTACAACCCCGCCCGTACAAAAATAGGATTGGGGACATCCCCCAGTGCCAAAATTGCTGGCTTTACCACCATACAAAAAACTTCTGTGCCCTCCGAACTGTCTGCCGTCACTGAGCCGGCCCCCACCCCCACACAGCCTGTGAGAACCTGAACAAACACCCCAACTGCGTGAACTGCAAGGGGAAAGGAGTGCATGAAGCCAATTCAAGGCTCTGTCCAGAATACATCCGCCTGGTGCAACTTCGACAGGAGGCCGCAGCAAAACGCGAAACCCAACGCCCCACACTTCGTGCAACCCCTGTATTCACGCAGGAACACTTTCCGTCCCCAATCTCAACTAGGAACATTGTTAGGGAAAATGTTTCCTACTCACAGGCAATACGGTCTCAAACACAGCCCCACAACACACAACAGTCTTCCTCTCCGATCTCAATCCAAAAACCAACCAACCAGCAACCCATTCCACCCCTCCTCCCCACCCCATGCCAACCCTCCCCTCCCTCCATGGCCCCTCCCGATATCGGCGGATTCAGTTCCACACTCACCGACCTCCGAGACCTTATGCGCTTCCTCCGGGAAGCGAACTTCCTTCAATTCATGACTCACATGAAATCCTACATCCTCCTGGGCAACTCCACACCTGACCCACAGATGAAAACCCTCCTGCTCCTGCAGGCCTTGACCACCTACTCCGGGTTCGATTAGTCATGGATCAAACCCACACAGATAGACCCTGTGTCCTCTCCCTTCTCTACTGGAATGCCAACAGAATATTTTATCAAATTTACGAATTAGAAAGAGTTCTAGAAACTTACGGCGTAGAAATTGCACTAATTAACGAAACACATTTAAAACCTAGAAAAAGATTTAACATAAAAAATTACACGGCATATCGAACTGACAGAAAATCTAAAGGAGGTGGCACATTAATACTAGTTCATAACTGCATACAACACCATTTAAATAATGTCCCAGTCCTAGAAAATTTAGAATACACATCCATAAACATTCGCACACAAGTAGGTCACATCACTCTAGCCGCTATTTATAATTCCCCCAATAAACCGCTAATCCCAGCTGAGTTAGATAAAATAACAACACAGCCATACCCATTTTTCTTAGCAGGAGATTTAAACGCGAAACATACTTCCTGGAATAGTAGAGAAAACAATCAAAGAGGCAGAATACTTGCAAATCATTCTAATCAATATAATTATTTAGTTACAGGCCCTACAGAACCGACATACTTTCCTGCTTGTACAAAATACCAATCAGATATATTAGATATTGCACTTACCAATTTAGATAATGTAAATATTTCATTTGAAGTCCTCGCAGAATTAGATTCCGACCACTTACCTATATTTTGTCAGCTGGAAGCAAACATACTTAAACACCCAAACGCCACTCTTCTAAAAACTCCGGTAACTAACTGGGAGGATTTTAAACTAGACCTAGAAAATTTATTTGAAATGCACCAAATAAATATTCCATCTAAAGATCACATCGACTCGGCAACTGAATTAATTCAAAATAAAATATTGAAAATAAATAAAAAACACACAAATTTCCTAAACCGTCGACAATTTAAAAAAAAACTCCTTTCCCGAAGCAGAAATTGTTTTAGCTGAAAAACGCCATGCCCGCCACATTTATCAAAAATCTACAAACCAAGGAGACAAAGTAAAATATTATAAATTAAAAAAAGAACTCCATAATAAACTCATCACATTAAAAATTAATAAATGGGAAACTTTCATGACCGACATAAACAATAATTACAATGATTTCTGGCGCTTCGCAAAAACATTGCGAGGTCAAACTAAAACATCAATCTCCCAGTCCATCAAAAACTCAGCCGGAACCCTCTTATACGTCCCAGAGGACAAAGCAAATGCAATAGCTGATTGCTATCAGGGCCAGTTTTCACCTAATGCTGATCTAGGAGATCCAAATTTTTCCAGAGATGTACAAACCAATATTACAGCTTTTTTCAACAGAACCATAACAGCAACATTCTTTGTTAGTATTGATAATGCCAACTCTACTACTCGCGAAATTACAGCAGGTGTCCCACAAGGCTCAGCAATCTCCCCATTTCTGTATAATATTTTTACGTCAGACATTCCCATAACCCATGCCTCAGTACAAATGTACGCGGACGATACCATAATTTACACTCACGATAAAAAACTGCCATATGCTTTCCTCCTAACCCAACTTCAAATAAACGATTTAGAACATTGGTTTGAAAGATGGAAAATTAAAACAAACCCTACTAAATCACAAGCATTATTGTTAATTCAATGCAGAATCCAGCCTTCACGCCAAATAACTGTAAATAATATTCCAATCCCCTTCACACAAACCGCTAAATACCTAGGTTTAACAATTGACTTTAAACTAATCTGGACCAATCACATTTCAACAGTAAAAAAGGCAGCACTGAGTAAACTACCGCAACTCTATCCAATGTTAAAAAGCACCAATCTACCCAGACGATTAAAACTATTAATTTACACAGCAATAGTTAGATCAGCCCTTTTGTATGGCAACGAAGTATGGGGGAACTTAAATAAATTCCTTCTAAACTCTCTTCAAGTCATACAAAATAAATATTTAAGAATCATAATAAACGCAGCGCCCTACACTACCAACCTATCGATACATGAACGTTTAAAAATTCCAACTATAAAAACACTATTACTAAACCGCAATATAAATTATTACAATAAACTACTCTCGCATTCCAATCCCGCCATTAAACGGCTAGGAGACTACGAACCCGATAAAAACAGAAGAATAAAATGCCCTAAAATGCTTCCCACATAATAACTAACATCTCCTAAACCCGTACACCCGGCCGAAATTCTCCGATCGGTCCGGGACAAAATCCAGTCAGTTTAACAAAACTACCTGGCGCTAGCATCGCGCACATCACTCGGCCTGCTGCTCTCACATCGAACACACCTCTCTACACCTCACTAGCTTTTCCTCAACGAGCTGACTAATGAAATACTTTATCCCTAATTATGTCCCCCAAGTTTTTGCCATGTTTAATTACAAAACACATGCTAATTAAATCGCAGTGCTGCCTTCTCTCCTCGGAAGACAGAAGCCCCGCCCTCGGCTGAGATACAGCCAATCAGAAAATTCCTTTAATATGAATCCCCGCCCACCGACAAATTCTTAAACCCACTGTCCCACACAAATAAAACCTTATATATCAACATTTAATAACAGTATACACACAAAAAAAAAAAAAAAAAACTCGGTTTAGTAACGCCATAGCTAGAAGAAGACCCTGCTTCCTTTGCCTCTTCCTGACATCTTACATAACTTCACGGGAATATTTTATAAATTAATAAAACCAACTTTTTAATAGATTTTACCTTACTTTTAAAGACCTACATTTTTAATTTTCAAAATTCCGTGCCAGTAGGGAACGGAACTCCACCGCCTTTCCCCTTATTTTTGTAGGCAAAAATGAGGGGAAAAAAGATTGGAACAACCGTGGCCCAGGGGCTATACTGGGTCAAAAAACCACACTCCTGACATGCGAGCGCCACACGTGCCAGGTTAAAGTGCCTATATTATGGGGGATCAGGGCGGGGTGGGTTAGCTGCCCCTAACCCTGATCCAATCAAATGACTACCGCTTGGGAAGACAAGGGCCTCGGTCTGTACTTCCCCCACGCTGAGAGGCTTAGCCTCAATGATGATAAATCGGCATCCTTTAAGGTAGAATTTTTTTTGATAATCCCAAATAAAAACAATGCATTTGTTTATTATTTATTTATTTAGGGTCATGATTACACCTTAAATACAAAAAAAACCATACAAAATATTCTTTTTAAGTAAAACATATTAAAAATTACAGACATTTGCCATCACACAAAGTCCACGGTGGGTGATACATCTTGACAAAACTACCAAGTCAACTACATCCTTCACCTCCTCTAGAAAATTTGTTATATGATTTTCGAGGTCGTGAATCGAGTTGGTGAATAGGTATGGGGGTAGAAACTAACTGCACAAAATCTTGTATTTTTCTACACTTGAAACGTAAATATGTTTGTAATTCCTCAACATTTTTTGCACTATTCTCAACGCACACTTGTAAGGTAACCACCCTTCATACCAGCATATTCCCTGCACATGTTAAATCGAATTTCGGATGGCTGACTTAATCTCGTCACTGAAACAAGTTAGCTTACACTGAGGTCCGAAAATGTAGTGTTGTATGTGATTCGTTTCAATGTCGAAAATAACCAACTTCTTTTGTAAAATGTTTGAAGAATTTCAAAATCTTGAATGTCAACAATGCAAATCGAGTGAACTTCATCATCTACAACAGAAACAGAAACATTGATGGTAGCGGCTGCAGCATCACCATCTTCACCCTCTCGCCGTCCGCTGATTTCCATCGCATCACCATTTTCACCCTCTCCCAGTCCGCTGATTTCCGTCGCATCACCGCCTTCACCCTCTCGCCATCCTCAATTTCCATCGAGGAATTTGGCCAAGACGATCTCTCTGTCTCTGATGTATGGGAAGGCAAATCATATACGTCGAGACACTGAGCATTGTATCCACAAATAAAACATTGACAGAAGGCAGGTTGGTGGGCACATGATCCATGTTTATCACACCTCGTCGATATTATACTCTTCTCGACGACAAAGATTGATTGATTAGATTAGATGCGTTCCTGCAGTTATATACCATCGAGTTGCCAATAAGAAAAGAAAATTATTTTGTTTATTTTTATTTAAATTATACATGAGGTGGTTAAGTAAAATTTGCTGAAGGTCGGTATTGTTCAAAATTTGTTTATTTACATAATTAAACAATTCAATGTACACATTTTTTTTACAGTGCCCACGTGCACTTTGAGCTAATCTTGGATCGACCACACTTGCACACACCGAAAAATTATTTCGCCAAGCATGAAACAACACTCCCCGATCGGGCATCACTCCTGTTATTTTTTATACAAGGAAATGTAAATCAAACTGAGTTTTTCGTATCGGGTGACAAAGAGTCTATTCAAGTTTTTTATAAATAGAACACGATGGATGATTTAGAAATGCATTCAGCGTATGCATATACTGAGAAGGAATACACATTATTGATATTTTTGTTTTAATTGTTTTTTCACTTTCAATCAGTTTGTTAACTTGACTCGTCAGGGGCAAAATTTCTTTTTTTCGTCTACCTGTCTTGTACAGGAAATCAATTAAAAGCATCAATTCCCCTTCCGATGAGTAGGGAGTTTCGAGTAATTTAGAAACTCGTTAAGCACATTTTCCGCATAGTTGTGTATTTGCTATGTGTTATTCCAAGGCAAGAATTTTGGACTTTGGTCAATTTGTAGATTGTTATTCTTTTTTCCTTCGATGGTGATGGGACTTCCGTCTCTTAAATACAAGATCTGCTCACCGTAGTGGTTCAGTTTAGCCACTCGCCGATAACCCGAAGTGATCATGGACATTTTAAAGGGTTCCTGGTAGGAGGGATCTAGATGTTCCAGTTGGGTCACCAATGTGTTGCAAACAGAGGTGCAATGGGACCTGATGCAGCATTCGCATTCTCTTTCGTGAATCTTAAAAAAATTAATGGATTCGAATTGATCAACATTCTTATCGTACAATGATGGTAAAAGAATACATTTTTATCAGTTAATGAACAATGTTTTCTGGTAGACTATCATAGTATCATTTAAAGAGTGGATGAATTATGTTCACCAGCACGAAATGTTTCTCTGACCAAATGTAGCCTAGTATCGTTAGAGATGTAATAAAATTGGCATGTTTTCGATCGATAACTGTAATTTTATCATAATATACGAAATAGACACATTTATTCAGTTCTTTGTTCAACGAAAAAGTTGTGCCTATTTTTAACATTTTTTATTTTTTATTTTTGTTGATTATGATACATTTGTTTACCTGATTCTGACACGAACTCCACAATTTTCCCAAAGAGTTGACAATTGCCAATGAATGTAGGGTGTCTGTGTACGAATGACACATGAACCTGTGAAACATGTTGAAATTATTCATCAGTTGTTGTATAGTTTTTTCGTATGTGGGTTTCCCCGCAGATAGAGATGAAATGTAGTCGTTACCCTCATCGTCATCATCCGAATCGGCCCTATCGCCATTGCAGCTATCAGGTTCTTTTGAAACATCACAATTTATAAACTGATCAAAAAAATCAAACACCCCTTTATACCGGTCGTGAGTTTCCATTTGGAGCAGCATTTCCTTGATTGCCATATTTTTCTTTGGATTTCCACTCGCAAAACTACAAGCCTTTTTATCACGGGAAGATGAGACGAGAGAGGAGGAGGTCTTACCCAATTTCAAGACTTTGGGTGTGATGTTAATATTTTCACAGATATTCCGATATTGGGCCGGTTATTTATCCTTGCATTGATCGTTCTGTATTTCACAAAGAGTTCTGAGATGCATAAATGTTGAGAGTCTGCTGAGAAGTCCACATAGAGGAGATTGAATCCCGTATTTAAAATGGAATGTGTTAGAGTTATCAGGAACAGGTGTGTGTGTGGTTAGCCTTATTCGTCCAAATGTCACCAATGTTATTTTGAATGTTGGTGAGTGATTCGTCCACGACGGCATTTCGTTGAAAATACTGCTTCTGCAGCATGGATGATCCAAATTGTTGTGGATTAAATCGATTATAGGAATTACATTTTATCGTATCTCATCACGGATGTTGTTGGATCGTTTGGAATTTACAATTCAGCTCGAAAAGATAGTCTTGGGACGAAGATGTGTCCAGTGAATGGTGAATGGAGATTTTCAGATGGATGAAAGTGAAGTAAGTGAGAGAACTACACAATAACTGCACAGCCCCATCCACATCAATGAACACTAAATGCTGGTCGTTCAAATAAGGCATGATTACAAATCAGCTCTTTATAAACCTTTCGACGATAACGTGTAAGATTTTACTCATGATTTTATTTTCCTCGCGAAATATTTTTTGTAATTGTCGAAAAATTGTTACAGATGCTGTTTAGAATGTTTTGCTGATCGGTGTGTAAGAAACTGTCCCACAAATTAGTTGCCGAGGCCTTTGGCTAATTGTATATGTTTGAAATTATGCTAGTCAAATCATTGTAAGTTTCCACTCCATCGTTTTCTTGTTTCATATTCAAACACTCTTCGGGAGCATCTTGCGAAAAACCAAAAGGAGTGTCCAAAGTCGGTGAATCGTTGGACACGAATGAAGATGCATTGAAAAAGGTTGCCATTTTTTTAAATTTCGTCGTCGTTTACTTATAATTATACTGGTCAATATTTTCAAAATGGTAAGGTATACAAATACTAATTAAGACTTGAAGAAAAAAAAACAAATGTTTCCTTTTCCATTTCACAACATCTTATGAGTCAAGGGATAAGAAAATAAAGGTGTAAATGGAAAGAATCACTTTAAAAAAATGAATATGAAAATAGTGGCGATGCTTTTGACACGTCTACTAATTTTATAATGTTATTCAACACAATTAATAAAACTATACAAAATATAGATTGTGTAAAAATAAGTGTTCATTTATTATAAACTTTGTAATAAATGATTGAAATTATTAATAATTTCGAAATTAGACAAGACATGCTCGTTTCAATTAAACTATGTAACTACGAATTATTGCATTAATTTTATAGATTCGCTTGTAAATGGCAATGGTGACAAACTGGAGAAAAAAGGACATGAAAAAACAATGTTAATTGTAGATACATTACCAGGCTTCGGAGAAGCCATTAATATTTTATTATCCACACCCTTCTTAGAAACAATCGTATGTGGGATCTTTAGATCAAGCTATAAATATTATGCATAGCAGGCAAATTAATATCGCATCTCCTTGGTATGGAACGAGAAACTTGTTGCTTTGATGAATAAATGCAAAGTACTCAAACATGAGAAACAAGAAGGTGAATAATTGAAAAAAAAAAAAAAAAAAAAAAAAAAAAAATAGAGAAATGGCACCTAAAACCTTTTTAAATACTTGTTTATTTATTTTATAATTTACAAATAACATAATGTAGTTGACTTTGAGCAAAACTTTTTTTTTTTTTTTTCAAATGAGGTAGTGGACTCCTTGTCTGTATTCCCATTTATGGAATTTTTTTTTCACTTTCGACAGTCATTGTGGCAATCTTGGCAGGTACATGAGGAATGAACCATTGGAATTGGATCAGAAAGATCTCATTTATTATTCCCTTTGATGTGCAAGACAAATTTTAAATACTAATTTCCTCTATAGGGATCTATAGATAAGTTTGTCTAGTTCTGTGAGACCTTACCAGAGTGCTCTATGGTCGACTTTCCTTCACCCCCACCCCTCTCTCTCTCCATACTTTCAACAACCAATAAGAGTACACTGTTTCCCCTCCCAAACTTTCATGCAAACTGAAAGGAGGGGAAGGAAGGGGAAGTAAAATACTGCAACATGATTGGTTGTTGAAATCAGGAGTGGGGTAATCAACAACCAATCAGAGTACACCATTTTCGTTCCCCTTCCTGCCCCTCTTAACAGTT
Organism: Dryococelus australis; assembly: GCA_029891345.1. Classification (NCBI taxonomy): domain Eukaryota; kingdom Metazoa; phylum Arthropoda; class Insecta; order Phasmatodea; family Phasmatidae; genus Dryococelus; species Dryococelus australis. The sequence goes on from CM056995.1 coordinate 359,942,355, forward strand.
TGAAAATATGGTGGCATGATATGGAAAAAAGATGTCAATCGACAGCGAGAGATGGACAGAGAAACATCAACCTTCCTCCACTCCAGCACAAAATGAATAAAGCAATTATAATAATAGTAACTATACCTTATATAATATTAATATTTTATGTAGTATATATAGTATACTTAGTGTATACATAGTATATATGGTACATATATTCTATATAGTATATGTAGTATACATAGCATATACATTATATATAGTTTATATAGTATATATTATATAAACTATATATTATATATATATACTATGTAATACAAGAATATTTTATAAGGTATATTATTATACTTGCTTTATTCCATTTGTGCTGGAGTGGAGGATGGTTGATGTTTCTCTGTCCGTCTTTTGCCATCGACTGATATCTTTTTTCCAGATCTTGCCACCATATAGGCAAATTGAAAAGAGGGGAAGGAAGGGGAAGTGAAATGCTGTACAATGATTGATTGTTGAAATTAGGAGTGGGATAATCAACAACAAATCAGAGTACACCATTTTAGTTCCCCTTCCTTCACCTCCTTTCAGTTTGCATATATGGCAGAGAAAACTGGAAAATAACATCAGTCGATGGGGAAAGATGGATAGAGAAACATCAACCTTCCTCTACTCCAGAGAAAAAGGAATAAGGCAAGTATAATAATAGTAAATAAACTATACATATACTACATATAATATATATACACTATATACTACATATACGATATACTATATAAACTTTATATTAATTAACTTGCAATTTTGTTCTTACCTTATTTTTCTTCTGTTCTAGAGAGGAGGAAGGTTGTTGTTTCTCTGTCCAGTGCTCGCCATCGACAGACATCTTTTTTTCCAGATCTCTCTGCCATATAGGCAAACTGGAATGAGGGGCCGGGAGGGGGAATGAAATGCTTCAACATAATTGGTTGTTTAAATTAGGAGTGGGGGAAATTCAATTTCATTTATCTTGCAAGGAGTGGAGGATGGTGTAAAGTCTATACAAGTCTGTTTAGTTTGGAGAAAACTTGCAAGTGTGTCTGGTCCTTAAACAAATAATTAGTATTCAAAAATCATCTTGTAAATGTGAAGTGAATAATAATGTATCTTTGGACGAGTTGTGTTACCCTTGTTTAGTTCTGTGAGACTTTGCCAGAGTGTGTTGTGATCAACACACAATCAGAGTGCAATATCACACAACAAACAATCAGAGTGCAATATTTAATTTCCCCTTCCTACCCCTCTTCAAAGTTTACCTATATGGCAGAGAAATCTGGAAAAAAAAGACTTTAGTAGACGGCGAGAGCTGGACAGAGAAACATCAACCTTTCTCCATTCCAGAGAAAAAGGAATAAGGCACACATAATAATAATAGTAAATATACTATATATTATATATATATGAATCGCTTATTATAAAAAGGGACCTGAGCACCACATATAGCCAGTTTGAGTTACGTGTCATTTCATGAATTATAAGGGTAGATCTACATTTTAGTGTTAAAACAGTCTCGAATACACTGGAAGAACACTATGTAAAGAAGCAACACATATTTTGATTCAGTGTTAAAAGGGACCCATGTTATGGACTTGGGTACCTTTTAACACTATAACATTGATAACTATGTTAGGCAAACATTTTCACTACTCTATTGGTAGCCATGTCAGACAAGAAGTCTTCAAATATTAATGAAACAACTGATAGGTACACGAAATTTGGGTTTGAGCAAACAGTGGAGTGTTTTCATATGTGTAAAGTTGTTGTAAAAGAACATAAAGTGTGATTTAATGAGTGGGACAGACACAGAAATGTCACCGAAAGAGCAGAAAAAAAAAGAATACATGACCCAGTCAGTTATCAATTAAATATTATTAAGAAAGCCAGAGTTGCAGGGAAAGAACACATTGACCATGGAGGAAAAAAGCAACTAGCTAGAGCTATTGAAGAACCATGCAGGTTAGTGAAAGAAAGTTTTGAATGGCATGGATAAGTGTGCGGAACAAGTGTTGTAAATTAATATTGTTGAAGATGTAAACAATTCCCAAAATAAATTTTGAGGTTATTTTGTAACACACATGCTATTAACCAGATAATTTAAGTTTCGTTCTAAGTTACCAGTCCTCTGCTCTTAAATGTTTCAATGTTTTACGTTATGAAACATGAGAGTTGGTTAGTTAATATTGTATGTTTCTTTAATAAGGTGTCCCAAGAAATACTTCAACCAGTTTGATGAGATTGACCGAGCTGCAGTTTTTGAGGCTTAGCACACAAAAAACACAAAGGATGAGCAAGATCTATGTCTGCAGAGAATTATAGAAATTAAAGAAGTGAAACGCCACAGGAAGAAGCCAGAATATTCTATTGAAAAACAGAGGACATTCAAATGCCATGTTCTTCTCAAGGACAAAAAGATTGATGTATGTAGGGATGCTTTCTTCTGATTGTACGATGTAACTGATAAAAGGGTAAGAAGTCTTCAACATTTCTAAATGCCATTGCTTTGAGTACTCTTTGGAGAAGAAAGGTGTTGTGAAAGCCAGTGAATGGTTAGGTGGCTTGGTTTCCCATACGTTTGTGCTGGGAAAGATACCTGATATCAGTTGTCACCCATGCCTGCATATCCAAATCGCCGAGTACCTATGAATAAACCAAAGGTAGAGGACTTGAAAAATGTATAGTGTTATATACCAGAGGAGTGCAGGGATTTCTACAATAGGTTAACAGTGTGGCCAACAGTTGCTGCAGATGACACAGAAGATGAATAAAGAACCCCGGTGGACTGTTTGTGTGGATGATGGAGTCGCCTAATGATTTTGTAATTTTTATCATGAAAACAGGCATAACATGTTATCATTGTTTTTTTATGCATTTGTACCTCAATTGCAGCTTATATTATGTAAATATACTATTACTGTGGCAAGTTACAGCTGACAATTTTATTTCACATTCGATCTGTTATAAAAAGGTACCCAAATCCAACACACTAATTAATTTTTCCTGTTGATATTACACAATTTGTAACCCTGAAATACTATACATCATAAACATGTACCATTGAGAAGTTACCACAACATTTTTGTTTATACAGCCCAACAGTTTCCTTCCAAATTATTTTTTTTTTTAATTTTCCTCCAAAATTTTATAAACGGCACTCAGATCCCAAGTGGTTCATATATATATATATATATATATATATATATATATATATATATATATATATATAACAACCTACATTCATTGCAATATTTAACTTGAGTAGTACTCATATTACTCGAAAACGCATCTAGCAGGATGAAGCCCACAAGTCAATGTGGTGTAGACAATGATCTATCGGTGGCTAGTCTGCGCAACTCGAAGAGGAATACTGCATACTTGCTCGGGCTGGGGACGAACTTTTATACATGAAAACACAGTTTGGGAAGGTTAAGGAGACGGCAGGAATAGCGGAGAGGCGTATGGAAGGTCCCAGGATGTACGAGACTGAGCTCGTTGCCAGTAGTAGCCACCAGACAGCGCTCGGCCGCGCCAGGAGCACTGTGCACCTCTCTTCAGTATAGCTCAGCGCTTGGAAGCGTTCAGACATGCGCCACCCCGAGATGGCAAGGGGGGGGGGGGGCAAAGAAAAACAAAGTACCTTTTTCTGCAGCAAAAATATTGCCTCTTGAAATAGTAACCCCTCTTCAAACAAAATAACAGTTTATTAATCTGGGTTACTAAATACAGGCATGGCTAATAACAAAGCAGACTTGCTAACCAAGGTCATTAACGTCATGTAGTTCTGTAAACACACCAACCCCATAATCACAGCATTTAATCCTACTCCAGAAAATGGTAGTCATCGCACTTTTCACCAGCTGGCAGGATGAGAAATAAATCGTTCAAACAGGACAATCTTTGGCAGGACAGGAGTACTCACATAAAATTGCTTGAGTTTGCTAATTGATATGCGTGTCAGACTTGAAGCAGGGAATCAATGTGATCGGTTGTTCAAATTAGGATTGGGTGGTGGGAGGTATCGATGACGACACACACTGACAAAATTTCAAGGAACTAAACAATAAAATATGTCTTTTTTCTACAATATTTTTTTTTTAATTTTATGTACATTTGTTTATTTTTAATGCAAAATGATTTTGAAATAAATGTCAAATTCCAGTCATCAATGTAGTCTCCATCAAAGCCGTCGTTATCATTGTTGATAGTAGCAACATTCCCTTCATAACCATCGCTGATGTTGCAGCCATCATCGTTGTTGATATCATCGCCATAACAACCAAGTCACCTTGTAAAGAATGAGGATTGTAGAGCACTAGAATGATTTCTCTACTTAGAAGAAAACCAAGCCATTATCAAAAAAACATTTTTTTGTTACTGCAAAACTAAAAAACTAAACTGTAAATACCCAAACTCAGATTCTTATTATACCCAGGTAGAGTAGTCTGTTGGCGATTTGCACTGCCGAATACTGTGTGGGTGTTATATCATCAAATAAGTAATCAATTCTACTTATGTTGGAATTTAGTATGTTTAACTGAGTTGAGGGTTTTAAAGTTTATAGTTTTTTTTTCTCAAACCTTTGTCCCTCACATTCATCATCAATTTCCACTACTCGAGTCATGTTGGTTTTATTGGATTCTTCTTTCGAGAGTAGAATTGATAGTTTCCCATTATAATTCAACATCATTGTGTTGTAGGGTAAAATGAGCAAATATCGAACATCTCCCATCTCTATCCATTTGACACAACATCATCCAAAGGAAAAATTGTGTATAAATTCCATCAAGTCTCGAAACATTAAAATTTTTTATTCCTCTTATCATGTATTCAATCAATATAATTGAAAATGATCGCCGTGGTTTTTCGTGTTCGCCGATGGATGTTTTAGTGTCGCAGACATTGAAATAAATCGATAAACGGCATTGGGTGGTTGCCGATTTAAATTTTCACATGACTTTCTTTACCTGCGGCAACACGATAAACATCACATGTGTTTTATGCGATTATTGCACATTTAAAAACAAATTTCGTGGGAAAATTACCTACTTGGTCGACTTTTCGGAACCATTTCTTAAATTGGAGATGTGTCGTTGTGGAAACATAACTCAATTGCTAACCATCCAACTGATTTTCGATGCAGATTCGTCAAGATATTTTACAAAATGATTGGCTATCGCCTCAGATGTTAAATTCACGGTCGATGCCCTGGGATACGAAGAGGGTAACAATGACGATACCGGATGCGTTTCTCCAACACCATCCATTCGCATCACGGGTCGAGTCACAAAACCATGTGAGTGAATGAGTTTAATCAGAGGGAATGAGAAGGGAAAGATGAGGCCTCAACTTTGCCTCACGCTGTTCTTGAGGCAATCTGGAGAATGCCTCAATTTTGCTTCAAGATTATGCTGTAATAAAATTAATAATTGCAGGATAATCTTGAGGCAAAGTTGAAGCAATTTTCAAGTTTGCCTCAAGATTATGCCAAAATATTTGCTCCATTGATATGTTTTTTTTACTTGATGCACTTTTTTGTTTGAATTTTTTTTTTTCGAATCTCGAGAGTCTCACTTGATGGACGAAAAAAAGGAAAAAAATTAAAAAACCAACAAAATATAGTATATGAGGTTTTTTATCGAGTGAAATGCACATACAATAAAAAAATAAGAATAAAAAATAATGGAGTATATAAGTATTTATTTCTCAGGTGAAACCTACAACCAGACAATAAAATGAAGTATCAAGTGTCGGACATTACCCTGGAACGAGAAAAAAAAAAAAAAAAAAAAAAAAAAACTAGCCAATCGTTAGCATGAAACAAATGAGGTGTATCCTGAACAGTTGGTGGTTTCGGAAAAATTAAAAAAATTATGCTTTATTCGAGGTGCAAAACAATATTGGTATTTACATAGTACAAACAAAATTTCCATACATTTACCATTGGTTGAATCGCGGGGTTATGGAACAATTAAAAAACAATTCCGATGATCTATACTGTTTTCTTATTCCCACCTTGAAAATGCACTCGAAGGAATCAATTTCCAAGTTTAAAAACCTTCTGGAAACTGACGAAATGGCCGAATCACTAGTAAATTTCGACAAAAAATTTGCATTTCATTCTGGATTCGTTTGATTCCCTGATTGCATTGTTTCCAGAATCCCTTGGAAAATGGTACAGTGATTTAATATAGCGGATAAATATGTGGAAGTACAGTCACATTTATGCCAACTGGAAGAAAATATATACATTTTTACTCTTGTTAGGAACGTGCAAGGTCGGTGAGTCGTGGACGGTTGACGAAAAAGTTATTATTACCTTGGATGTGCAAATTTTTCACTGCGCCAAGCAAACATTTGTCGAGATCCAAAAGTTTTTCGACATTCCATTTCGAAATGGGTCGATAAAGACAATGTTGCAAGGTAGCAGAGGCCAGATGCACCGGAATTTACTGTCACCACGAATAAAATGTTTGCACAGTCAAATCATTTTACAAGTCGATCTACGACCAAACGAGATTATCGTTCCTCACAAGTGAATGACATCTTTAGGCATCGACCTAAACATTTCTCGAATCGTCCTCTTTGACCTGACCAACATTGTGGATGGACAAAAGGAGAAATTAATTAATCCGGGGGTGGGGTACCGTTATTTTACTCAAACGAGATCCAGTGATACATCCCGCCTCGATGTCGTCATCGATCGATTGGCATTTGCGCCGACAGATTTACTGTTTGTCTCACCATTGATACTGAAGAATCAGGATGCCGACATCGACGGAGATACGGAATTATTGTACGTGGTTTCGTATGCGGTCTTCGTTAAGGAAACGATAATCAACATGTCTCCCATTTACAGCATTTACATTCCTTTTAATAAACTGAGGTTGAAATTACCGAAGTTCATATTCTGTACATGCATAAACGAAGCTTACCTAAAACACACAAGTTTGACCAATTATAAGAATTATTTCGCAACATTTACACACTGAAATGGTTCGACGACAAGACGAATTGAGAAGCATTGGACAAACTGATTGTAGACGTGGCCCATGTTTACAAGTTGGTCGAACCAATGGCAGATATTTTGGAAAATTTTTGTCTCTTTGTTTATTTCAAGCATGGCACTAGGAAAATATACAATATCTTTTGCGAGGTGAACCAGAAATCTTACGAGTTGGCAAATTACATTGTTAATTATTTTCACGACGAATCGCTCCAATTTCTCTACTCTTTAAAATCCCCGAGTTTATAGGACGGAAATTTAATTTGAATCGTTTTGAGCGGCGCCAAAGGAAACATTCATCGCTACCTGGGACTCATGGATAAATTGGTTTCGCTCAACGGTACACTTGAATTTAAAGATGCAATCAATTCCTCGAAACTTTCCTTGAACGATATCGCGGCCGAAATCGATAAAGAAATGTACCAAATGGGCATAAGTGTGCACATGGTTCCCTGACTCGATCATAATTAGTTTATCTCGGCCATCGAATGGAATGGTTTAACTTTGAGAAATGATGGTTTGTATTTAAATGAAAAACGAACTTTAAATATATCAAAGATGTTGTTATTTCCCAGGCAACAATTCACCTAATCATTCATGCAATACTTTGTGCACATGCTCTGTGAATTGTTTATATATATATATATATATATATATATATATATATATATATATATATATATATATATATATATATATATATATATATATATATATATATAAGGATACTCACCGAAAAAAAGGTGGGCGGAATAGAGAGAGGAGGAAAAAATTATGGTTAATTTCGAGTAAGTTTTTCACTAACAAGGGCAACGACCCTCCAATGCTGTGAAATCTGCGTTTATGATATTGCGAACTGTATGTTTCGAAGAGAGGGGTATCGTGGAATACATAGGTTCGAGGTATCCCGAATATAATTTGTTTGAATCGCGTTTGGCAACGTACGAGTTTTGGTCCAAGGCGATGAAACAATGACCGAAACAACTTAGCCAAGCTGGTTTCATTTACACGGGGGACAACGATGAGGTTATTTGCTTTTATTGTGGTTGCAAATATTATCACTGGAAGGAAGAAGACGATCCTTGGTTAGAACACGTTTACAATTACTCGATGATTGAATGTCTGTATGTTAACTTGATAAAGGATAACATATATATTATTATGACTGCAAATTTCGAGGATGGTAAAAATGTTTGTAAAATCTACATCACAGATGGTGATGTCGATGTTGATGCCATATCTCAACTTTGGCAAAACAACAAAGAAATCCTGAATACAATACATGTGAAGTGCGAATAAAAATGTTTAAAATGAAACAATGGCCTCCATCTCTAGTTCAAGACCCGAAACGGCTAAGTAATGGGGGTTCTTTTACACGGGTTTCGGTGTTCGAGTGACTTGTTTTCACTGCGGTAAAAAACATTATACAATGAGAAGACGAAGACGATCCTTGGATAGAACATGGTTTTTGGTATCGCGAATCTAAATCTTTTCCTTTTGGCAAAAGGAAAGGGCCTCATCGACAAAATTCGGGTGGAAAGAATACAACAGTTCAAGCAAAAAGAGAACGAAGTGATAGCAAATTCTGCAAACAACGATTTGGAGAGATGTGTGGGCGGCACCAGCAGTGGCGACATTGAAGATGAACAACAAAATCCATTTTTATGCAAGATTTGTTACCAAATAGAATCGAAGGTTGTTTTTCTGCCTTGTAGTCATTCGATTTCATGTATCTAATATTTATTTACACATTCCAAATGTGCAATATGTCGTAAAAAATCATTGCTGTAAGTAAAATATTCATATCGTAAATAAATAAATATATATTGAAAAAACCATTTTTTACATTATACGTTAATTTTTGTCGATTCACTTGATTCATATTTTTTCACACACAACTTCTTCATCAAACAGGGAAGCAAACAAAGCAAACAAGAAATTTCGATTAGTAATGTAGTTTTCCAAATTGAACCCATTGTTGATTTCAAACGTATTTCCTCTCTTGATCAATTCCTTTGTAAATTGAATGTCCGTGGCGAGACACCATTTCATTTCGACTTTGCAACCCAAAATGGAAAATTTATGCAGGAACCTTTTGTGTATGTGAAGTAAACGTTCGGCACAAAGCTATAAGATGGGCAACACATTCTATTTGAACGTATGCGGGTCGGCGTGTTGGCCATTGCAATCGGATAACAACCCATACACAAACTACGAGCATGGAGAGCGGTCTAGAAACTCTTTACTTATCTTCAGCGTTTGTACGTAGCGCATCAGTTCGTTTTCCAAGTCGATGGTATACATCGATTGGAGTAGGCTATTCTCATACTTGTTCTTGTATGGGGGATATTCCGCCAGAAACTGGAGAAAATCAAACGATCGAGTAGACACTGTAGTCTTTCCCACACCCGAAGTGCCTTCGAGAAAAACAACTTGTTTTTGTCGGGAAAATACTCGCACAGTGATAAACATCAAGCTACTGCGAGTCAAACTAAACACAGCCGTGATGATTGTAGACATCATTTCAATTACAAATATGAAATGTTCGTGGAGTTGAAAAATTAATAATTCCAAACAGCCAATGCATAATCCAATCAAATAGATTGGAGACAGTAACTGTCTTCGCCAAACAATGAATGTTAGGGTTTGAATGATCGAACCCAAATTGATCATCAGTCCTGCTATGATGACGAAAATGTTGTTGAAGTATTCTTCACGAAAAAAATTAATTGCTGATTATTATCAATATTGAAGTAATCAGCCACATGATATGCGATGCGGTGAAACAGTTTTCGAGAACATCTTCTCTTTCCGACATGGTTGACGATGATCTTCTGATGAGTTGGAGGAGATTAATTTTTATATATATACATACATTTGCGTAAAAAAAAACTAAAAAAAAGAAACGTCTACAAAAAAAACTAAATTATATAGTAAGGGATTTTTTTTCTCAGTTTCGAATCAGAGTTCTGTGAGTGAAGAACATGCAATGTAGACGAATCAATTCCGCAGGAAAGAACGTATTAATGTTTAGAGTTCTTCATGGTCGCTGCTTGAAAAGACAATTAAATTTGAAGATAAACTGTCTGCTAAATGAGGGTGAGTTGGAACCATACATTTTATTAAAATTAATTGGTGATGAAGTTTTGACAGGTGATATTCTGATTTATTGCACCAAGCTTTTCTTTGTCAACAATTTTCGAAAAAGATACATGTGTAATGTAAATTTCAAAATGGCAAATGTACTGGCAAAGGACAGGTTCGTACATTATCCGACAAGTGAATTTGAGATTGAATTTTACGACTTGATGAATCGCCGTCTCACTAAAGTGTTAATGTCCACGCGATTGGATACGATCTTGACAGAACACCTTCTCATGCTGTTGACGACCATGTATGAAAATTAATGCGGTGGAGAAAACTTGAAAGAGAAAATACGGCAGAGTTTGCAGGCGAAACAGGTCGACGAGGGGACGATCCGATCGTGCGAAGCTACTATTGAAGGATGCATTCGATTCTTGACTCATCCACCGCAAACCCCGCGAGATTTGGATGAAATCGCCAACAAGTTTGCAAACATGGATGGAAACTGGGTTCGGATGAACAACCAGTATTACTTATTGTCCAACATTGACCCCAGTTTATCTCTGAACATCATTGTCGCCAATTACATGGAGCAGAGGCAACAAGGAGTGCTCAACATTAAACATTCAAACATAATAATTTCTGAAAATACTAACGGAGTTGAACTGTTTGACTGGACGACCGACGATTTGGTTTTCACACGCAATGCAATGTACGTAAACGCAACTGCTTCGATCACGTGTTTCAAGTACCGAGTGTGTATACGCAACGACATGTTTGGAAAATTTCTCCAGCGGCAATATATCATGGCCTACGAGTTGGACTCGAAACATCCTTCAACTTCGGTGTCGGCGGTGATTTAGGTACACCATGACTGCAATTATGCATTACTCGAAAAGATGTCCGAAACGCGAAAAAAGATGAGGCCAACGAGATATCCGTCGATGAATCGGAAAAGACAACTGTAAAGAGGTTGAGATCTCACCGCATAACGTATAATTATAAACACGGCAGTGTTAAGAATGTGTATGCTGTCGTTTCGGAAAATGCATTTTTGGACATTTTTTGAAATATTCAACTTCAGTTCTCTGTTTTCGCAACCACTTTCTTCAGCGACCAATCATTTTTCTAGGTTCATTTTTACGTACGGAATTCTCTCGAGTCAAGATTGTACAAGATCCTACACAAATGGTTGGAAATCCCATCCATGTGGCCCAATCCGAAATCGGCCTGGGCCAAACGACCACAGGGTCAGTTGATATACACGAGCAACACGAAACTCTTGTATTCGTACTAAGATTTGTACTTGTACAATCACCTAGCTTTGCTCTTTGTGCAAAATTACAACAAGATTATTCCCCTTCCAGAAGGTTTACGCGAAGAGACCTTCTGCGTCGTCACCTTTACCAGATTGTTACAACATACATATCTTATAGGGGGCAAAAAAAAAAAAAAATCTGATTTGTTTCAGATATCTTCGAAAATTTCGGGGCCTCGAGTGAATATCATCAGCGAAAGTGGAATTAAATCCATGGCAGATGCGAGTATAACCAATCGAGAGTTTCAGACGACAAACGCATCTGGTTTGGCCACAATATTAAACACGCCCATTTTCAGTGGAATCCAAGCCGAACATTGCGCCATGGAAATTAAGTAATGAATATGTGAATGTAAGAACATTAAAAAAATGATTGTAAATAACTACCTTGTATTTTATTTCTATGTGTGGTAACCAACAGTGCCTTTTCATCACCTCTACTATCCAAATCCAATGATACAGAACTTTATGATTTTTCTAGTTTAAATCAGAAAAATGTAACACTTTTTAATACACTGATAGAGGGAAATGAGGAAAGTGACTATAATGATGATTTATTGGGGCGAGACGCGGATACAAACTCGTACAATTCTAGTGAACGTGAAAATATTTCAAATTCTAGCATGATACAACTGAACATGTTGTAACTGAAGAAGCTGCCAGTATTGTTACTTGAAACGAGACTAGAGGTAGTAGAATTATCGTTATAATTGAAGATATTATTAGGAAAACAACTACACAGACAATAAAAGAAACATATTCAGATGCGAATTATGTTTTCCCGTGGTTTATCGACAATTTTGGTTATGATAAGTTGTCGAAGATGGAAGAACATAAAAAGACGATCGAAAAAATTGTAGAAAAATTTCAAGAGGCAGATAGTGAAACTACGAATAAAACACATCTCTCTTTTGATCGCATAAAAAATGAAGCTATCGGTCAAAGTGTATGTTTGGTTATTTGGGGCACAATTCTAGGTTTGTGTATGGCACTCTTAAAATATGCGCTTAAAAAATGTGTTCGTAGGAGAAAAATGTTTTCATGTGGTCAACAATCACCCTTGTAGATAGTGTATTTTAAAAAATAAATTCCGATAGGTCTATACATTATTGAAAAAAAATTATTTACATATAAATTTAAAAAAATATACATATAAATAAATTACAAAAAAAAAATATATATATTTTTTTCACATTTGTTGTTCTATATCCTCTAGATTTATACACAGTGCAGCGAGCTCAAACTTTAAATACTGCACATTACTGCTGTATAGATAACAAAAATTGCAAATACTATTGGGATTTAATCCTGGCATTTACATAGCGTTTGTAAACCAGCAGGATCCATGATTTTATGGTTCAAGAACTCGCCATTTTTGTTGTGGAGTAGCAGGAAGGGAGATCTTTGTTTTAGTTCAATAATCTGGTCGACACGTTCCATGTTTTCTTCTTCCACGGTTGAAAGAGTGTATTGGATCACCTTTTTTGTGATCAAGTACCACGAATTGAAACTTCCCCCTATATGATTTTTGTGTAAAATCTTTCTCAATAAATGGGGATCTATCGTGAAAAAGACATATTTTCTCTATGGTTCCTTTCCAACAAATGGAATTTGAAAGCTTATCTTGAGCTCGTCGACGTCGTTCAAATCGACGAGGTTAATGTTTGAACCGAGAAGGTTAAACAACTAAAGGTATTTCGCCAACAGTCGGATCAAGTTGGTAATTTCATCATCTCCGGGGCGATAATTACTCGCATTCACCTTTATTTGATCATTGCAATACAACTTGAAGTAGTTGCCATCAACTTCACCCAACATTGAAACAATATATACTTCGGAATTATCCACGACAATACAAAATTACATGTTTTGTTCTCGACCCATTGATATTTCGCAACCAGTTTCTCATCTGGTTGTTGGTTGGTTGGTGCTTAAATAAATGATTCAATGTCTTGAGCTTCTTCGTCATCGTCACAACATTCGTAATTTTCCGCTTAACTGATTTGCGATCTTCCGCCATGAGATTAGTAAAAGTATTAAGGCTATTGTCGACTGTGGTTCGGGCTGCTGCTGTTCTTGTTCAGTAGTTTCACCAGGGGTATCCATCGTGCCGAGTTTCTTCTGAACGACTGGTAAAGTAACAATGATTAACCTCCCCTTTTATAGCCGCTACCTCGGGCAAAAAAAGAAAAGAAAATTTTTTTATTTCATTTATTTACTTATTTCAATGGTTTTTGTTCTTTTTTCATTTTTGTTTCAATATTTTCTCTAAAGCCAATGGACTATAGGTATTAGTCGCGAGTAAAATTGCACGTTCGCATGAGTTTTTTGCAGGGTCCTTAATCGTGTCGCTAGATAAAGGTATTTTTAATTGCTTGTACAAAGAATTATCGGTATTTAGGTTTATGTACGTGCATGCTATACTGAATGCATACTGGGCTCTCTGTACGGTCGGGTCACTTCCAGCCCATTTCGAAACACATTTCATACATGGAAGTTTAGTGGTCGGAATTCAAGTTTAAAATTTGCGGGCCACAGTCACAATTACCGGTGGAGTAATAAGGCATCACATTTTCTGGTGCATTTATTTGGCACGTACTCGAACCGCGATCCATTATTCAACAGAATCAATCTATTATGCAAAGTGTCTGATTGCTTGGTGCACACAATCTGGTAATCACCATCATCCATCTTTTCGTCCACATCCTCTATCCTAAACGTGCTGGGTACCATATCGGTGTAAATTGTGTTCGTCTCTCCATTGACTATCAATCCATTACAAACGACAATCAGGTTGGAACCGATCCCTCCAAACAAGCGCGGATACCGCAGAAGGGAAATGTATTTGTCGTCCACCTAAATTATTTTACCAGATGGGATTACAAGCGGCTGCTTCCGAAGGCATACAGTAGGCACTTCGATACGACATGTGATTGATGATTGTTTCTGTAGGAAAAAACTTGGATTCAAATTTGCCATTGTTTTCGTTTTAAATCGAGGTGCGAGACACCGGCTCGTTTTTTTTCCGCCTAGGTAATGGCCGAATCTGCATTTATATTGTAGAAACAACTCGTCACCATTTTCACCATCATCTGCACTCACACCTCCTTCAACACGATGGTCGGTAGTTTTTAGAAACCCGTCAACCCGTGTATGTAATTCATACCAGATTGTAGGTATTTTTGAGAGAAATTGGATCGCCTGTACACCAACAATATGAGGATGAAAATTTGAACAATGAATAGTACGAAAGGAAATCAAAAAATTATAAATATAGATTTTTCTTTTCTTTGCATAATTTTGCAAAAAGCTTACGATTATATTATCTTTTTTTTCTTCCAATTGCAAACGTTTTTTCTTTTTCAAACTGAAGTTGTTGTGTCAATCGTCTGATTTCACCCTCCAATCGTTCGGGATCGTTTTTAGATTCCTCTGCCGACATGTTGTTACCAGTTTTGTCAATGGTCGGTAGAATATGGTGCACTACCCAATATTTAAAATCTTTTCCAGTCGATAAATGCGATTTCGTAATCAAATTATATAGGCCTATTTCTATGATGAAAATGGTTATGGAATTTCCTTGATAGATCCATGATGGTAAACTATTTAATTTGTCGAATTGCCTGTGCTTTGTCCGTTCATCTATGGGAACATGTCTCCAAACGGCATCACAATTATCCTTGTATTCCAAAATTCTTGTCGCATCCTTTCCTCGAAACGACTGATTATTAGCGTGGTCTAAAAGAAATGAAATTTTCTTATCATTTATTTGTACAGTTTTGGGATTGATGTTGGCCTACTCTGATAATTTGACAAACACAAGAGTAATATCTGGTTTGTTTTGATAGGTGTGGGAAATTTATGTAACTAATTACTACATCTCGAGTAAATGAAAAAGAATATTTTATTTACAAACAAAATGTAAAAATATTTTATGAAAAAAAAAAAATTCATTTGTGAAGTATATAATACAGTTAGACAAGGTGATTTTTTTTGTCAGTCGTCTTCAATTTTATTGCAGGGAATTTCTCCAACTTGCCATTCCAATCCATGGAAACTTTCTTCAGCGGACCCACAGATGTGGTTATTTGACCTGCAGCAATTCAGTCGAATTCTTCTGTTGTGAACCCGCACCAAACACTGAATGTAAAGTCTTTGATACACTTTATTTCAATTTTGTTGTTGTTTTCGGAAATCTTCCCTTTTTGCCACTACATTATCGCGGAACCACAAACACCATAATTTCGAATTTCTATCTGCACACATAAATCCACGAATGTGTATCCAACAATCATAATGGCCTACATTCCCATATATAGCTACCAGAGTCATAAATGATGGGAATTTGCAAGTTTTTTGCAAATCCACAATTTTGAGATAGTGACCGAATTTGCACAACTTCTTTAGCCATTGTATTTGATGCGAACCCGCAACAAATACATATTTGTTGTAATGGCTCCTTACCAATGGAAATACTTCCCTTTCAATTTCATCATAGGGAATTTCGCCATCTTGCCATGCCAACTGGTGAATATTTTCCTTCAGTCAATAGTTAGTCTTTTAACTCTCATCATCCAGTGCTTTCCGCGAATACGGAGATTTGAAGAGCCGCCTTTCCGTGAAACCAACAGCGTTGGTGACTACCAGTTCCTTCAGCACATATTCGCCATTGTTATCACGGAAGCCTTGAAGATTTGCAAAACATGTTGTATGTTGATACTTGCAAGCATATCGAGTGTTGGCTCGAAAGCGAGCGATTTGTCTTGGCCGATGCCATGGTCGTGAATTTTTTTTGTTTTTTTTTTTTTACAATACCTCGGGATGTCTCGCATAATTAATTGAAAAAAAAAAAAAATCTCATAAAAAAAAAAACAATGATATAAGATCATTCATTGTTATTTTTCCGACATGAAAGATATATATGAAATACGTTCCGATGTTGCTGTTAGTAATGCTTTGGGCGATTGGGAATCATTTTGCAAGACCAAACCAAAGGTTTACTCCATCGAATCTAGATTTTACGATAGCGACCAACAAAATACCGAATTTCTGTAGGTGAAACAGCACCCGGTAAATATTCTAAACATGAACTCTCTACAACATTGGTTCATCAGTATAATAACCGCGAATGGCATCCTGGTATTCACGAAGTTGCCGAAATTTTTGTAGATTCATCTAATGCGTATTGTGTTGTAGTGGAAATTAAGGAATTTTGCAAGTTTTGTATATATAACTACTTTAAAAATTTGTTTGAACAAGATCAAGTTTTTAATATTTTTTACCAGCAACTGCGAATTAATAGTTTGTTATTATTGGGACACTACATAGTTATTTTTGGCCACTTGTTGTCTCTTTTTATTTTTCATTACACATTCGTTTTTATTTATCATGGTTTGTTGTAGTCTGTTATTTTAATTGATGTTTCTCTTGATACGAAAAAAAAAAAATGTTACAATTACCAAATGCAAACACATAAAATATAAAAAAATATTGGGTGCGAAACCACACATATGCTCCCAGGGAGTATAACAGAATGGACATTACATTCTCGAGTTCAAAAAATTGGTTTATTCTCACTACAATAAGAACTGAATGTGTAGAAGCAACTAAAATATAAACATTGACGAATACATGGAGTTGATTACAAAGTTATTGCATACTTGGACACTGCCATCACATCTAACGGCTCTTCAGAAACATTTTTAATTGATCTGTTGCACGATTATGAAAAAAAAGTGCGACACTAATGGGCGAGCGAGTTAACTGATAGATCAGTGCCAAGCATCTACCAGACCGTATAAATAATTCAGTAATGAGTTGTAATTGATAAATTAAATTTTTTTAATTTTGTGTGTTTTGGTACGTAATAGTATTTTTTTTTTCTTTTTTAACATCGACCGGTATGTCGTATCCACCCGTATTCAAATTATGCACTGAACTGTCTATTAAAATGCACGGGCCAGTCGTTATCGGAAGTTGTTGGCGAACGATAGATACAGATTTAGTTTTTCTGTGCAACCCGTACAAAACTTTTGCAAATTTATTGTCTTGTGGAAATTGCTCGATAAAAATTTTCGCATGCACCTCTACCCGCCATCAACAGCACCACTTTAGAGTCTTTTGTCAAAGTCGCTATGAAATGAGGCTCAGTGAAATTCGTTTTTACGTTCATCTATTAAAGTGCCGTCTAAATCGATGACTTGCCTTTCCTTTGTGAATTTACTTGTTTTTTTGCTCTTTTATCGGCCAGTTCGCGATCGTCTTCGTCTCCACTGGCGATTCTCTGATTGCGAAATCCTTTTCTCATACCACCGTATCCGGAATCGCCAACCACATCGGAATCTTCACCATTGCTTCTGATTTGTAAAGCAGAGGAAAACACGTCTCTTACATTTACCGGGCCGGGGGAAGGAAATACGAGGATTATTCGCACAAAAAATAATGTCCAAAGTATTATCGATCGATAGGCAAATATCAAAACTATTGTCGTTGGACAACACCGATAAAATTTTTGCCCACATTTTGCTCGGATTGTTGAACAATGTCAAAACCTTGAGAAATGCTCGTCCGTATGTATTGTGTATTGGGACCCTTGTTTTAACTGATGTTTGCCAAGGCGGTAGTGAATTTCGGCCAAACGAGCATGTTTATCAACGATGATCGTATTTCTTCCCTTAATTTCTCGAAATGGATTTGATGCATGCGGAAATTGTTCGGTTGTTGGAATGCAGGTACAAGCAGTTGGAATTTAACCGGCGCGAGACACTTGTGTTCGATCAACTTCTACATATTGCAAAAATATTTTTGGCAGCAGCAAACCATACATCAAATCTCATTTCCACATCCCCCACGATCGTCAACTGGCGATCGTCGAACGTTTCACGGAACTCGTGGTGCAAGAGGCACTTAGTTTACGCGAAAACGTCTGGTTTTACGGAGATTGTGCACCTTCTTCTAGAGTGGATGTGGTTCGATTCTTTGATGACTTTGAACGATAACTAGAAAAAAAAAAAAAAAGATGCTCGGTAAAAAAAAAAATCTTCGCTCAATATCGAGCATTTGAATTATGTGTTAAATGGTACAACACAATTGATTCAGACTTACATATCCGATGGCCTAATTTTATACATGCTGGACAAAAGCATGAATGAAATTGTATGGAAACTGATTATATTGAAAAGGTTTGATACATATCTCAAATATAAATTTCATTTATCTATTCTAGTCGATCTGCTCCTCTCCATCAATTCGATGTGGTTTATTTACGTGGATGAATTTGGCAAAATGGTCCAACTACCATCGGAACTGGAAGCCATCGAGTCTGAACTACAAAATCGAATTTTGGTAAATACTTTTAAAAATACCTTTGATTATTTCTACCTTATTGCATGGGTGGTTATTTTGACGATTTTATTTGGGTTGAAGCAACCGATATTGGCTGGTATATTTCAAATACAGTGGCTTTGAAAGTTAACCTTTGATTATAATTTTTTTTCCTACGAGAGAGAGAGAGAGAGAGAGAGAGAGAGAGAGAGAGAGAGAGTGTGTGTGTGTGAGAGAAAGAAATACATTGATGGATTCCTACTCGATTAGCATAATTGTTCAAGCTGTATTATCTCTTGTGATATTATTGGTTTATTGGTTTTTACTTCATGTAAAAATTCCAAAATACGATCCTGTGAAATAGGGTAAAGATTTGTTTAGGTTGAACCCAGTCAAAAATGAAAAACTCAAATTTGTCACTTTGTGTAAAACGAATATGTATTGTAAGTACGAAGTTTTTGCGACGGCCACAGAGAATGCAGAAAGCTCGAAAATCTAGGTGAATTTGATCGGAAAATCGGACAAAACACCTCACGAACACGGATGGAATTTCGATAAACAAAAATGGTTCAAATGTAGTCACACCCAAACACTTTGACCGAAACTCGTCAAAGTCGCGACGGATTATAAAATCCAGCTACGCGGTGATTTAAATCTCCTTAACTTCGTGTTGATCTCCCCGAAACCGAGCATTTCCGCAGGCCTACAGTTGATGTACAGTGAGTGTCGTAATCCGAACCAGGTCGATTACATAACATACGAACAATATTGCAAAACTTGATGAACATCGATGGTTCCGAATCCGCAAAAAAAAAAAAAAAAAAAAAAAAAAAAACACTTGAGGACATGTATATAAGATGCGGGCGCGATCGTAAATGGATTTTGGAAGTGTGATCAAAGAATATGATTTTTGATGGCACCGCGTGCCGTATGAACAATAATGCGATTAGGATGGAACGGGATATTGGCAACGTTTGTGTCGACAAATTGAAGAAAATCAGATTGCCTTACGCAGACGATGCCTACATTGTTTGTAATTACGGATTACCAGAAATCGTCAAATGTGAGCACGGGCTTTCTAGAAGCCGAACAAATTGTCTACAACCCGAATGTTCGGAAAACAAATGGTTATGTCGTGCATCCGTGCAAGATCAATGCTTATTTGTGCCGAAATGGAGAAGTCGAACACTTTAAAGAATGTGATCAAAAATTAAAATATTTGAATTACGAATGCGATAGATGTCGCCTGACTTAACCCTATGTCGATAAAGTTTTCAATGTAGACACCGGCAATTGTGAAAATCCCACCCTCAATGTCCTTCCCATTCCCTGTCATTTACCTGAATAACCATCACTGCAGTTAAGGTTTACAATAGTGCCGGGTATGAACGAATTGATTGTATCCACACAACGCGATAGGAATAAACTACAACCGGCCATTGAAAATCAAAAAATCTTTCTTAAAAACGGAAAAATAGTGCGTCGAAGTGTAAGAATATTGATTTAAAAAAAAAAAAAAAAAAAAAAAGATTTCGGTTAAGTTCCTTTCGAAGAAAGTATAATTTCCGTTAAACCTACGCTAAAATTAGAATATAGGAAATACATTGTAGAATGAAAGTTGTATTGGCGACATTTTTCGTAGGTATTTTCTAGATGGATTTTACAGAAATCACCGATGCCAAGAAGAAATTTTCTTCGATTTTATACAAAGTATTTATAAAATACAAAAAATATGATACCAAAAAATATACGCGAAAATATAAAGATGTTGCAAATTTGGCAGAGAAGGTGGAAGATGGCTATCTAATTGACTTTATTGTTGCGAGAAATACACTACAAGTTTTTAAATCATACCTTTAATTTTCAAAGTCTTTTAAATTTGTTCCCAGTAGGCTCGAGGCGATGAGATGGTACCCGGACAAAAAATTTATTTACAACTATTCACTTTTACGACATTATTAATCTTCGCATGTTTTTCCCCAGAAGGGTAAAAATTATGTAATTCATGCATTAACTTTTTGATAAGATTCGATCACGATTCTTAGATTGTCGCATACTTCACTGATAATTTTCTTTTCGGCAGCCAATTTAAGCAAATGTATTCCAGCAAGAGAAAGAGCTGCTTTTACTTTAATGTTGCCGTATGTTCGTTCCACGAATTCTTTGCAAAAGTGAATACTATAAAGTAATTTTTTCTGGGTTAATGATTTTTTTTTTTTTTTTTTTTTTTTTTTTTTTTTAACCCATTCCTTTGCCAAATCGATGACGAATTCGTCAGACAATGTGGCCGTTTGGTTCGACGATGGCGATGAATCGTGTTCTTCCCTCGTGGCAAATAGCAACTCATCGGTTAATGTAGCGACTTGTGGAACAAGGGTTAGATTCCCCTCGGGAAGAACGTTTATTTGAATTTGAGTCATCGGGTCGAATTCGACCGGTGCGTTTACCTCATTAATCCGAGTCGGATCATTTCCGTTACCGCTTATCCGAGGTATCACATCTTCATTCGACGGGATTAGATCGTGCGATCGTAAGGCATTGAACATTAAATCATCGAGTGATGTTTGTTGATTACAACACACAGACGAGTTTTTAGGAGACTGGAAGGTTAAAAAATCCGATATGTTGTAATCGGGTGAAATGTTTTGAATCGAAAATGGCAGAGTTGGGGATGTAGTTAATTCTTGTTGTTGTTGTAATGGGTGATTATCTGTCGCCACTCTTGTTAAAGGCGATTGAATTATTTGAGGTTTTACTTTCATCGTGTCTAGATCGATCAAGATGTTTATCTTGCAAATGCGGAATATGCATCGAATTGAAATTGGACTGTTCTACCGGTTGCGATTTAAAATATCGTGGTGTGTTCGCAAAGATCGAATCCACTACTCTTATTCGTTTGTCGGCTGGTGTACTTTTCTATTTGGAAAATCAAACGTGAAATTTTCCTAGGCTGTTGATAAAAGATGATTTATGGTAACAAAGTTACTCGATTCGTTATTGTGCTCATGGGACCATTTATGCACGAATTTGTGACTGATGCCAGCTTCTTGCACATGCCCGTGATTTTAAAAATGGTAATTGTCAATCACCGGAACTTTCACTTTGAATAAATCTTGAACCTCGTGGCTATCGGCTAGGTAAAAATTAAACACCAAGACATTTTGCAACACCGCCAAACCCATATTGAATGATTTAATGACGTTTCGAATTGCTGCATGGGGATCTAAACTGAAAACTTGGATTTGGTTTTCGGACAGTAAAACTATTCCCCCGACGATTTCATCAGTCATTTTATCAAATAATCTTTATATATAGGCGTCATAACTTATGTTGTATTTATATTTAATCTCGTCAAGTTTAAAATTCAGTGTTGGAAGTTGTTCTTTTAGCACAATGTATTCAGCACTGTCACTACTTTTGAAAGTTTCCGAATTTAGTGCCTGTTCAATGAAAGCTCGTATTTCACAACCACCATTATACAATCGAATCATTGCTTGTTCGGAAATATTTGGTGTTTCAACTAAAAGCATCCACTCATTGACTCTTGTCGAAGTTTTATCATGTGGGCGGCCTGGTTTTCTAGTGTACCACTCTTGTACTTTTTTTAAAATAAATTTTTTCGTTAGGTATGTAATTCGGAGTAAGTTGGTTTTGCTCTAGTAATTGTTGTTATTGCTTTGGTAATTCTAGTTGTTTGTTGGGTATGTAATTATTAGGTACGAAATTTGACGTGTGTTGGTTTTGCTCTAGTAATTGTTGTTATTGCTTTGGTAATTATAGTTTGTTTGTTGGGTATGTAATTATTAGGTACGAAATTTGACGTGTGTTGGTTTTGCTCTGGTAATTGTTGTTATTGCTTTGGTAATTCTAGTTGTTTGTTGGGTATGTAATTATTAGGTACGAAATTTGACGTGTGTTGGTTTTGCTCTAGTAATTGTTGTTATTGCTTTGGTAATTCTAGTTGTTTGTTGGGTATGTAATTATTAGGTACGAAATTTGACGTGTGTTGGTTTTGCTCTAGTAATTGTTGTTATTGCTTTGGTAATTCTAGTTGTTTGTTGGGTATGTAATTATTAGGTACGAAATTTGACGTGTGTTGGTTTTGCTCTAGTAATTGTTGTTATTGCTTTGGTAATTATAGTTTGTTTGTTGGGTATGTAATTATTAGGTACGAAATTTGACGTGTGTTGGTTTTGCTCTAGTAATTGTTGTTATTGCTTTGGTAATTATAGTTTGTTTGTTGGGTATGTAATTATTAGGTACGAAATTTGACGTGTGTTTGGTTTTGCTCTAGTAATTGTTGTTATTGCTTTGGTAATTCTAGTTGTTTGTTGGGTATGTAATTATTAGGTACGAAATTTGACGTGTGTTGATTTTGCTCTGGTAATTGCTGTTGTTCTTATACGAGATTCTCGAAAGAATAGTTATTTTGAAATATCATGTCGATTACTAATAGTTCATTTAAATACACGGACGATGTCTGAACCTGGTTCATTATCGGGGTTCATTCATTTTGCGGTGGAGTCTTGACGTTTTCTTTCATGCATAATGTTGGCATTGTTGTGAAAGTCGAATGAGAAATTCTCATTGCCTGTGAATTGAAGATGCTGTTCGTATTGGTGGTTATCGTGCGTTCGCTTCATCAATTTTGTTCGACGAGCACCAGCGAAGGCGTAGTCGTAATATTTGACTGATTGATCAAACACTGGTGAAATATTCTTAAACAAATATCACACATTATCAGTATAGGCTTTATTTAAATTTAAGAGGAAATGATTCTTTATAACCGTTAGGCCTAAATCGAAAGTTTTAAAGATGTTGGGAAGCGCTAAATCAACATCAAAGGTGTGTGAATACGGATATGGAAATTATAAATATGAACACTTTCACTGACAATTTCGTCAGACATGATTTTTGCTCTTATATTAGGTATTATGGTAGCTTATAATTCCCAACGGGAAGTATTTGAACGTGTCGAGTGTAAGAAATATGGCGAGGAAGATTGCCAACGTATCGAATATGATACCGTCGCTGTGAAAACGAATGAGCGGAGCTGTGGCTAATTTTCCGACGGTTACAAATGCTTTTATTTTACGTTACATATTGAGAGCCCGCAAGCGAGTCAATAGGAATTTCAAATCGTATTCGATAATGTTGTGGCCGACGAAATAATGTGGGTAATTTTGGTATCCCGTTAGCATTTTCAGCAAGTATCTCTGACTATACCAAAAGAGAAAATTAGTAATGAGATCCTCTTCATGTGAGAAACCTTGGATCCAAATCCATTTTGCGGGCAGTCTTTCGTATTTCTTCCGCATTTCCACGTCGAAATCATCGGGCATGCCGCGACATTCTAGTTACGAAATTACTCTCTCTTCGACATCCAGATACTCACAGTAGAGCACAAATATGAGCAGTTTTTCTGAAGCGAGACCTCCCAGGGGCAAGTCTTCCAAATTATCCACACCGGTCTCGATGTCGAAGTTCACGACGGGAACGTACTTGTAACATATGAGTGTAGTTGTAAGACATGTCCACGATCAGATGCTTAGACTCGGTGACTGAGTACACAATTTGCACAAAATATATTTTCCACTATGAGATTACCGACTCCATGTTTCGGTCTGCGAAACTTTAGTTTTGCAAGTTGATTCAGTTTGATGGATGCATTTTGCAATATCCCCTCTGAAGTTACAGTATCGATGTACAACTCCATTTGCAACATGAAATGCACATCAGTCGACTGGATGGTAATATAGTTTTTTTCTTTTTTTTCCACAATTATGTTCCACAAGAAATTTGTAGACAGTGTTCAAGTTACTCGTGGTGAGAAATTCGATTTTAACCAAATGATATGAAACGTGAAATGTGCTTGCCGCATTTTGAGATAAAATTTCCAGCAACGAGTATGGATTAGTTTCCAGAGAAATTATCGTGTCGACGATTGAATCGATATACGGTTCATATAACTCAATCAGTAGTTGGCACATTTCGTATTTCATGTTTTCAGCAACTAGAAAGTATATCGAGAGGGGGTAAGACAAGATTTCTTGATGCCTCTTCATCGTTTTGACATAGATGCCCACACATTTATCTGATTGTTGTAGATAAAAGATCACAATATAAATATTTTATTTTGTAGACTTAAAGATCGTGGAGGGCTAAAGTTTTTTGTTGTATAAGAACCTTTAGTCATGGCTAACAAACTAAGTTTTACAATGATTAGAGTATTGGAAATATTTAAAAAATATCTACGACGACCCAGAACTGCAAACGTTGGACGAATTTAAACGGTTTTACACGTACTTTGGCAACTGTCTCTTGGAATGCCAAGAGACTCGCGAAAATGACGAAGATTTCGAAGAGGAATTTGATACTGATCTTAATAACAATACTTACATTCCGTTAAAGTTTAAAGATTTTCGGGCCAAGTTCCCAAACACGACACTCGAATACATCAAATAACTGTCGTCTTCTCGCACTATTGAAATTAACTCGATAGATCAACTAATCTTGCTACAACAACCTCAATAAGACCATCGAGGGAACAGCGACTCTTTATATACCTCTTTGTAAACTCAAAATAACAAAATGAATTGTGTTTCCTTTGCAGAAAAGAACAAATTTGATGACCAACATAGGCTTTCGCTCACAATGCAAGTACAAGAATGCTATTCATGAGTCATCATACAGCTGCTCCCTGATTTATGATTCCAATCGAACCACGATGAAACACACATATCATTTGACGGGAATGACAAGGAACAAGGACGGCACTCCTCTATTCACGAAACTGAAATTACGCAATATGTTTGTATACGAATGTCATCGCAACTATTCGAGAATCGGTCAAAGTTTCAATACCGCCTAATGCCCTATCTTTAAACGAATACTTGACATCACCATTGAGATTTATCCATTTAGTTGATAGCCTACTCCAATCGGGAGACTACGTATACAACCAGTTTAAAGAGTACATTAGTGCAAATTATTTAGTCGATGTATACTTTGTACCTAAATTGGAAAATTTTGATACTCTGTTTTTCTGACCGACTTTTTTCACTCTCGCTGTAGAAGAATAAGCTGATAGTTGGAGAAGTGTATTCTTTCACTTGCTCAATATTTATGCGGGAAATATGAAAACTGAGTTTACAACTCCTGTAAAAAACAAAGACTGCTACGTTTTGCGGCATAAGACATTTTGTCAAACGACCAGCTCATAATTTGGCATGTTCAATCAAGAGTAATCGTGCACACACTTTACTAAATGCAAGTGACTTTCAATGAGTTCATTTTACCATAAAATCATATACATCGGGACAAATAATCACTTCTCCAAATTCACTAATCATGAACGCGAATTGCAATCACGTTTTACATGTTCAGATAGAAGAGATTGGAGAAAAGGACACTGCCAAAACATACGAACATTCTTGTTATTTTGAACCTCATTTGATACGAGCTTTTTACTATGTGTTCGGCCGTTCCAACAAAATACACACTTTATTTTGCCCGCCAAACATTTTCTTAAATTCAGTTTGGTTGAATGAGTTTAAACACTTTATTCAACTTCAAAGAGACAGATGATCCCTGAAGGTAATGTAAAAAATAAAAAAAATTCAATTTTTTTAGAATAAATAAAATTTATTTTACAATATATAAATAAATACACACAATGATATAAAAAAATCATAAATATAAAAAGAAAACCATTAAATATATACAAAATTAATAAACTCCAAACTTTTCAAATTTCCACTCATCAAGACCCATAACACCTAACCCAACCTAATTCTTGTGTATGGCCTAGTATTAAAAAAATCAACCATACTCTCTTCATAAATACAAGCCAAACACTTGTTTTCAAACACTTGATTTCGAACACTGCTTTGCCCCCGCACAACTCAAATTTGGTTAAGAGCCATGGTTGGGGTTGTGGTAGTGACTGGGGGTGTGGGGATTGTGATGGGAACTGCTGCTGTTGAATGGAAATTAGAGAAGTCTGGATACATGCAAAGCATTTGTCTGCCCATGCGATCGCCCTTATATTGCATACGATGCATTTTGGAACTTCAGGCTGCTGGGGCTGTGGTGGTTGGAGTTGATGCTGGTACTCCAGCGGCTGCCGTTGTGGATTTTGGAGCTGCGGCGGTGGCTGTTGTTGGTGAGTGAGAGGCTGGGGCCGCTGCTGGGTGAGAGTTTTGGGTCGCTGGGCGAGAGAGTCCTGTAGCTGGACGAGGGACATCCGCTGAAGTTGTAAGAAGAGCCACTGTATAGTTGATAATGCTGCTTTCCGGCTCCCTCTTTCTCGCCCTTTCTCCCAACATTGGCTGGTAAACGTGCTGGTGGAAAAAAAAAGAAACATGTTACAATCTGTCTTACCCTTAAATCAAACAAAAAAACACTCTGAAAAAATAATAATTTTACTCTTAAGCCTTTCTTTCTTTTGCTTCTAAGGAAAGCAACTTTTTTTTTTTTTTTTTTTATAAAATCTGCATCTTTGCATAATGTAACATTGACAATGCTTTCGTGATTTTTTACTATTTCTTTTTCGTGAAGTTTTATATTTGTCCCATTCTTCCCGAAACTCTTTATACTCCTTAACCAACTCCTTCCCTATTTTAATTTTGAACCTCTAGCATTTTTTTCCAATTATTCCTTTGCTTCTGTATATTTTGCTAATAGTAATTGAATTTCCTTTTTTGTAATACGGTGCATCAAAAACCTATCGTAAATATTTCTAAGTTTATCCCCCTTTCCTTCAAACAACCCATCTAACTCTACCTTTTTGCACCAACCTTATCCATTTCTGCCAATCTTGACTAACGTTCACTACTACTAATAGTATTACAAACAACACTGCTACTAAACAGTATTATATCTGCTACCCCTAGCACACTGACACTAGACCAAAGTGCGTGGTGTTTATATGCGCACCGAGTAAATTTTTTATTTCGTATTTCAGGGTAGTGGGGAGGGATTACTCTATTATCGTTTTTTTTTTTTACTTCACGCACTCATATATTCATGTTTTTTTTTCTCATCGGTGTATCTGATATGCACTCGCTCGCTCAAAGTCATGACTAATGTTCGTACATGGACCGGTGAGGCGACTGGCATACATTACTCAACTTGGCCTCATTATTATGCGAGAATTATCTCGGTGCAGAAATAATTTTTTTACGATGCAAAAACGAGGTTCCCCTCACGTTTCCCCAACCTCTTTGCGTTCTAACATTTATTTTTTCTCCTAGTGTCCTGGTAACAGCCAGAGTATTTTTTTTCTAAGTGTTCTAGTCGAAGCCAAATTATATAAGCAGTGAACTTCGCGACAAACAACATCAACCATCAGACGATGGCCAACCAACAGGTCATTGTGTGTAGTGGTTGCCAGTGACCGAGATGCCAATCTTTGTCGCCAATGATGCCACCGTCTACGTCGAGGAGGCCATCAACATCGGTGACGGAGAGATCATCAAGGAGGCGAACACCTTCGATGTTGAAGAGGCAAACACCTTCGACTTTGAAGAATTTGGCATCTTCAACTTCGAAGACCTCGTCGTCCTTGACGCCGAAGATGCCATGCTCTTCGACGCCGAACAGGCCATCCCCTTCGATGCTGAAGAGGCAATCCCTTTCGACGCCGGAGATCTCATCACCTTCGACGTCAAGGATACTGTCTCCTTCGTTGCTAAGGATGTCATCCTCTTCAATGCCAAGGATATCATCTACTTCTCAGAGGAGAAGGATGAGGCGTGTTAAAAGAAGGAATCCACCATCGGCACCACACCCTCTACTGGTGCACATCTAATGGGAACGGCACCTCTCACACCAACTATGATGCTGCCTGGAGGGTTTATGCAGATACCGTTACAGGTACCTTTGCCCCCTCCAGGCATTCATTCTGTTTTAAGACTGTTTATTTCAATAATAAGACAGTTAATACTGACATAATTACTAATAAAAATAGATTATTATATTTTCGATAGTGTTTCATCTCTATATTCCATAATAAGATGTATTTATTTATTTTACAGCTAATATTATTGATTATTATAGTCCTGTTGTTGTTTTTAATAGCTTGAAAGTTTTTAAATGCACCCAAACATGAACATTTTGTAAAACCTCTAGAGATATCTAATCAGTCTCCACCACCATTGCCTCCTCCATCACTTCAGTCATCTCCGACAAACGAATATAATTCCAGCTATAAAATATATATTTATTTTGGTTTCAGAAATAACTTTGTAACCCATCACTCTGTCGATTTTTGTTTCGATTGAAATGCAAAGTCTGTTGACAAATTTATATGGAAAGAGCTTTCGCGAAACTTGTAAGTAAATTCTAATTTTACCAATACGAAACACGACATGCTGTATTTTGGATTTGATGGTATTTCGACAAACCTATTCTATTTATACAAAAATGACTATATTATATATTTTGCCCTAATAAACATCGTCGACGAGTTGAGATGAACTTTGAATTCTGCCTTTATGATAGTTCAAAATATTGCCAAACAACTCGCGATGGATGTGGCTTGAGACACTGCGATTCCTCTCTTCAAGAGCACCGTGTTTTACGTAATGGTAAAACAAAACAATATGGATCCTTTGATGGAAATTTGACGAGTGAATAAGATGTTTACACATTTCGACTATAAGAAATACAATAGCTTGGTGTGCCTACGCTCGACTTTCGGTTACTATAAAGATTCCGTCGACGAGAAAGGCGTGTTGTTTCAGTTTTTCGGCGGCGGCCGAGTCTTTCTGGAAACGGTTATCATAAAACCTTCGGCCTCCCCCTACGACGAAAGTGATGAGAGTGACGATGTGGAGGATGGTATCCTTATTTTATTCGATAATGATTCCGAGATTGGCATACAAGACAAAAAAAAAAAAAAAAACAATGTAATTATTTCTAAGAAGCGAAACCCTCTGAGAAAAATCTTTAATTTATAACTTAGGTAAAATACAAATATACATATGGATAAAATAAAAACGGACAGTGTTGAAAAACCCGCAAAGATGGCAGGCCACGGTCGAAAGACTGATATTGCGTCAATTTTTTTGGAAATTGAATATTACGTACATGTGATGAAAAGACTGGACAGTATGAACGAGTTTATAGATTTCGCCTTAAACAACTTGCATTCTCACGAATTCAAGAAAAAATATCTAATTAAAGACTAGTTTACAGATTTGGAAATTGATACCTTTCTAAATCAAGCCCAGCAAAACAAACAAACTTTGCACGAACTCGTCAAACTAAGAACAAAAGTGGAAAACAAATCATTTCAACTGGCATTTCTTCAGAAATTATACGAATTGGCTCAAATAGATACAAGTAATAATCCTGAAGAGTTCGACTAGAAATTACTAAACATTATTCACGTACACAATATACAGGTGGGTATTTCGTCAGAAGTTGTATTCCATAAGATTTTTGCGATGGTTACCTACATGCCTACGAAAATTCCCAATATACCTACTTATATACTGGCAGGCACTATGCGAGTCGTCAACGGCATTACATTGAATGGTTAAAACAGACCAACTAAACTCGTGTTTATAGACCACTATATAAATATTGATCATAACAAACAAAAAAAAAATACATGTATTACATTGTTTATAACAAAAGAGGGATTAAACTACCTACGAAATACAATTTTTATTAAAGTGATTTAGTCCAAGGGGGGAGGGGGATTTCCGGTCTCCTCAAAACAATTCAATTCGTTTGGAAGGTGATTTATTTCCGCCCTTAAAAATAAAATGTAGACTCCCCCCCGCCAATGGGTACAAAAAGAAATCATTTTTTTGCAACGATTCCTATGTATTGAATGGCAGACACTATGCGAATTGTCAGTAATACGGTCACTATGACGTTTGTAATACGTTATTACGATGAAACCCACAACTTGATTAGCATCTCAACCAAACATTTCGCTCGAAACATTGTAATGTACGGTGCAAATCAGGAACATCGAGAATTGTCTACGGAACTATCGTGTAGAGTTCCGATTTATTATCGGTGTTGCATAAACTCATACTATACTCACGAGTCGGAGAACCATGTACAACACTGCAACGGATCTGAACATTTTGCTTATTGTAAACATCCGACGATGACGCATCTTCAGCGTTTTAGCGTTCCCTGCAATGCAAAATGCGAAACGTATTTGAAAACTGTCAAGAGGGAAGAATTACATTATTATAATTTTGATTGGAAAATTATCGAAACCATGTACATTAAAATTGACCGAAAGAAAGAATTACAATGTGGTTATACATATATGGATTGCGCGAGTCCTCGGAAATTGGGAAATTGCTCTGTAGTAATTGAAACCATGGAATGACACGAAAGAGAAGAACATGTGATCAACTTACGCACATTATGGTATGTAAAGATTCAGTATGTCCCGCCAGATGTTTGTGGAGTGAACATGCAAATTGGCAACACGAATTCAAACTACAATGCAATTTATCGAGTAATAAACACGAGTTGATGAAAATTATAAAATTTCACCAATTTAATTAAAAAAGTGCGTATTTTTTACCAAAATTAATTGCTACTTTGTTATGTTTTTTTTTATCTATCCAATTTCTCATTCAGTTTTTTAGTTCTGGCGACTATTTACCAGAGTACTCCACGATCGACATGACGTCCCCCCCCCCTTTTTTTTTAAATTTAAAAACCAATCAGAGTACAACATTTTATTCCCAAACATTTTTTCTGCTGGTGAATATTGGTATCGAGATTCGAACCCAAATTGCTGCAAAAATATCCAAAAGTTTATCACTGGTAAAAAAAAAAAAAAAAAAAAACTTATTATATACGTTTTGTTTTAAGTTGGTCTGTTATGGTACCGAGCAACACATTGTTAGACTATAAAGTCTTTCGAAATTATTTCCATAAACGGTTCGTTACCCTTTAATTGTCATATAATTACCTCCACTATAGAGTCGTGTTCGTGAATTATTGTAAAAAAGTCTTGCATAAACGAATAACTAGGTAAATTAATTTTGAGAATATGTTCAAACACCGATATCATTAGATATATGCACTCTGATGTATCAGATTTTTTTTGCACTCATCGTTCGAAGACCAAAGGTGAGGAAATAACCATTGACGATCGTCAACTTCTGGCACCAGTTGTTTTTCCCACAGAAAATGAATGGGAACATTCGTTGATTGAAATCGTCAAATGGTAGCTTTTCGTTGACAGCTTCGATTAGGAGCGGTAAATAATTTATGTTTCTATCAAACAGATTTGTGCACAAGCAGTGTACGTGGTATGCTGTAATTGACTCTTTGGAACGAGGTCCGAATAGTTTCCGGTAAACGCCATTGCAGCATCAGTAAAATAAAATTGTGTACATTTAGCATGGACGCTTCACTGTCAGCGTGTCTGAACAGAGGTGAAATGTAATGCTCAAAGACGGTATCGGGTTTGAAGAGGTTTTTTAAAAACTTGAACAACAAATTGCACAAAACATCGTCCGATCGCGGCGTATTTTGTGCTTCGGGACTCGCGGGTAAATCATTTTGCTTTTGCACCTCTACACGTGTATGTTCGGCAAGTGCGAACACTAGGCAGAAACCCATCACTGGTACATCTAATATATCCAACAGCGAGCTTACCTGATCAAATTCAGTCACGCAGAATCGGAAAATTAATTTCACCAGGGAAACCATGTTTAGTTGATTAAGTTTTTCCATGAGCCTGAATACATCTCGAGTAAAGTCTTCGATGATTTTTGGTGATTTATTCGTCAGGTAACTCGCAAAAATTTGGTTTTGTTGGTTGATTATCGCCCAATGTTCGCCCATCCATTTTTGAAGAATTTTAAACATGTAACAACTACTTTTCGTAGAACTGTTTAGAAATTTAACTATGAATAAAATGGAATCGATTTTGAGTTTCGGGTTGAGTTTCAACAGAGCTTTGTGATTGATTATACCATCGAGTATAAACAGGTTGATTTCGACAATTTTTATAAACGTTTTTACATCGTACATAAAAATGATATTATATGTTTGAAAGTTTATATTCTCGGATATCCAACAGTTAAATGTATTTGTCGCTCAATTGATCGTATTCCTTACTTGCTGTGTTTGATTCGACTGGTTCCTTCAAAGTGTAAAATTTATAAAAATAATTCAAGGCAATATATATCGCATAATTAAATTTGTAATATTTTTTTATAATCTCGCTGTTTAGTAATAAAGTGTGGCCGAGTGGAGAGTGGTCGTTTATTTGAAGAGAGTTTTTAGTTTTTAGAGAGATATTCAAACATGAATCTTGTATGGTGACCGTCCCGTCGCCATAGTCGAAAAAATTAAATTGGAAACATGGAGTGACCTCGTCTGAATTATTTTTTTCGCGAATGGCGGGTCATCTCGCATTTAGTGGCAGGGAATTGTTTGCCACGCAATTCATTTCGAGATTGGTGATTGCAGCATGATATGAATTTGTAATGACTTTATACCGACCGAATATTCCCCATTTAGCGCAATTGAACAATCTTTCAATCATTCAGTGATATTTGTTTACTGTCGTCGACGACTCGTGATTTATTAGTTTTAAAAAATTCACGAAATTCTTCCTAAATTGTCTGTAGAGCGCTAATAATTGATCTTTGAAAAGAAATGGTCTTTGGACTTGGCTGTATCTTCTGTCAGCAAGGATAAACGCGAATCGTCGAAAACATTTATAATATTTTGCAAACCCGAATAAAGGAGCGCCTACAAAAATACACATTTCACATACTTGTAAAATTCCACCTCGTCGTAAATTGACAACATTATTCGCACCAGTAAAACACCAAAAGAATGGTTTACTATGAAAATTTCCAAAGGAAATGAGTATTTCGACAAGCACTTTTCCATCGAAAGTTTTACCGAGTATGCAGACTGCAATAAATCTTTACGCCAATCATATGCGATTCCTTTAATTTTAACTTTCGGAACATTTCGATATAAATGAGAAACGAAACTCGAATATACGGATTTTCGACACATGGTACATAGCACTTTGCCAGGTCGTAATGAATTGTTATTTAATAGTCGCTGAAAATCGTTATCCGATATTTTTCTGAAAGGAAACAATTTGTTTGGAATGATTGTAGTTTCAAATTTATTGTCTGCAACTAGCGAAGATCCGTATAATCCTGGCACTAGAAATATAATTTTACTAGACATTCTTTTACACACACTCACACACACACAATCACGAGAAACGAGTTCTTTTTTTTTTTTTTTTATGTATACATACTTACATGTACCTACTGATGAAATAATGCATGGATACTTACATGTAGTTGCTATATCGTGATATGCACAGAATACATAATCCTTTTTTCTGCCTTCTAAATCGATAAAAAAAATAATAATGTTCTCACAGCAAAAATTAGAAGAAATAATGTGAGTTAAAATGTCGGAACTCGGAGCAGAGATGGACGTGGTGACGATGTGATATCATGTGTGACGACGATGAAAGGGGGAAACTGGAGAAGGTTAATTGGGAAGAGGGGACAAGCATGCTGATTGGGAGAGGGATTATGTGTTTTTTAAAATGGAAAGAGGGATGGTGGTCACTCTCCAAATATGGTAATTAAATAAACCAAGTGTGCTCGTTGGGTGAGGAAATAGTAAATAAAAAAAAAAAGTGGCGAGAGAGGGAAAGAAGTCACTCTCCAAATATGGGGATGAAATAAAACAAGCAGGTGGTGATGATGGAAGGAGAAGTAGGAGAATAAACACAGTGATCCAGACAGTTACGAGTCTTCCTCGGTTTTACATAAGACCACTGCAGAAGAGCTTAGGTGATTGTTCCGTATTGCGTATCGTAATGGGAGAACCGTACAAATATTCAGTATGTACTGTAAAGTATCCATTCCAATTGTTTACTTTGTAGTCTAGTGCGGTTGCGTGTTTCCGGCTAAGTTCCGTTTAGCGTATCCAAATTCGGCAACTATTGTTCCGTATTGCGTATGCAGGCATTTTTTTCCGCAGATTTTCTCTCGCGAATCAAAAGGATGGTGTGCGCAGAATGTAAAATCACAATATTGAATGCCAGGCAAGTTATTCATTCCTCGCCAGACATAAACACGTTTCTCATCGAGCACGACATTATCGAATCGACGATGCGGTGCGAACAATGCAGGGAAGGCAAAGTGAAATTTGTGGAAAACAGGGACTTGTTTTACTGCCGCTGACGGTGAATGGAGAACGGGACTAAATGCAACTTAAACTGTCGGCGAGACAGGGCAGTTTCGTGGGAGATTCAAACATGTCTCCGGGCAAGACAGTCAAGTTGTGTTTACTCTAGTGCCTGATCAAATACCCTTGGCAGCAGACTATAGTGAACGAACTTTTGTGCTCGGGAAAGACAGTCGTCGCCTGGTCGAGTTTCTGCCGCCAAGTGTGCATAGACTGGGTGTTGACATACAGGAAACGCATCGGTGGGCCGGGCAAAGTGGTCGAGATCGACGAGTTGAAATTGGGCAAACGCAAGAACTGCAAAGGACGTAAAGTTCACGGCCAGTGGGTTTTCGGGGGAGTGCAGCAGGACGATCCAACGAAATTCTTCCTGGTGCCGGTGGAAAATAGGAACGCGGTGACCCTGACCAAAATCATTCGCTAGTGGATCGCCCTGGGCACGACGATGATTTCAGAAATTCTGGCGCAGTTACAGCAACTTGGACATTCACGGCTACCGTCACATGCAGGAGAATAACAGGAGGGAATGTGTGTGCAGTGGAAAGAGTGGAATGGTAAACACTCGAAACATGCTAAAGATGAGAGGGGCGAGACTTCGAGGGTGCACACTCAAAACGTCGAGCGAAGTTGGTGTTCTGTGCGATACAGCATTCCCTGCTTTGGCCGACTGAAAAAATCTTGGGTTGGCCACGTGGCTAAGTACGTCTGGAAAAGAATCATCGGTACGGAGAACGACTGTGCGCTTTGCTGATTCACGCCGCCGACATGCACCATCGTAATCGGCGCAGAGGAGATGGCGGCGAAGGCTATCCCAATTTCGACAGGTATCTGTTTGTTACGGTTGTTTTTAATTTGCAGGCATGAGCGAGATTGAGTCGCTGTTGCAGTTTTGAAAAAGAGTATTGAGTTGCTGTTGCAGTTTTAAACAAGTTAATTGAGTTGATGTTGCCGTTGCAGTATAAAATTAAAGTGTGACTGAATTGCTGTTTGTTTCAGTTTAAATTAATATTTGATTGAGTTGCTGTTTGATTCAATTTAAAGTGTGATTGAGTTGCTGTTTGATTCATGTTTAAATTAATGCTTTATTGAGTAACTGTTTGATTTAAGTTAAAATTAATGTTTGATTGAATAGCTGTATGATTAAAATTAAAATTAATGTTAAATTGTGTTGCTGTTTGATTCAAGTTACAGGTGCGAATGAGACAGTGTAGCTACTTGTTCTGGTTAAAAAAAAAAAGTTTGATTGATGTGCTGTTTGTGTAAGCATTCATTTACGATCTGGAAAAAAGGCTAAAGTAGTAGAGTGGGTCGTATGGGTCCGTCCGGCGACGACGAGTTTACTTGCATCTGTTGCATCCGCAAAACTGGATCTGCCAGTTTCAATTACCGAGGTAAGTTGATTAAAAAAAAAAAAAAAAAAAAAAAAAAAAAAAAAAAAAAAAACATTTATTCGCGATCCAGAAAAGGTATAGCGCGGTTGTATCTGTCATGACTGGTTTGGCCAATTGCTGATGCAATTGCATACGATGTTGCTTTTGCAGACTTTGGACCTGCCAGTTTCGAGTGTTGCGGTAATTTATAAAAAAAAGTGCTGATGATGTATATAAAACATTAAAACCTATATTGTTATATTTATAAAAAATTAAATTTTTTACTTTAGTGATTGTGTGCATAAGAAATATTACGTAATAAATGGTTACATTTATAAAAAAAATTGAATTTCTCTAACTGTACAATGTTTCACCGTACCCTTTTAGTGTTTGCGTACATGTGAATCTTTATATAATAAATGGTTAAAATTAAAAAAAAGTTAATAATTATTAAATATTCTCTTTAAAATAAATTAAAAAAAATTATGCATCGCGAATCATGTGTATTTAAACAGGGATGAGAAAAAGGTGAAAAAAAAATAATTTTTTGGGTACTTGATAGGAAACTTTTAACAATAGTGACTTTTGGCATCTGGATACGCCACTGGAAACAAATAAGGTGTTTTACCCTATATTACTCTTTCGATTTGGATACACTATATGAAATAATTGGGTGTAGGTCAAAATTTCTCCCTCGACTCGGCTGGATATGCAATACGAAACAAGTGGGATGTGGCGCCAATCTCCCCCCTTCCCATTTGGATACGCAATGTTGTCTTTTTCGGTCCTGCACGTTTTGTCACCTGGATTCGCAAAGGAAAACTTAGGTAAAAACCAGCTTTTTCAAGGTGCGCTAGACATGCAGGGGGGAAACTTTGTATTTTATTTGGGCTTTTTCCTGGTAGTGGTTGGATACGTAATTGGCAGTTTTTTCTCTCAACTTTTTTACCATTCGATACGCAATACAATGGTTTTTGAGCAATTTAGATATGTAATACGGAACAATCACCAAATGATTTCAGGTTACTGGGTCTTGCAAATTTGCGGCAAAGTTAATAAGTGTTTATTTAATGAAATCAATATCTTGAATATTCTTCGTTTTGTAATATGTTTATGCAGTTTTATTGTGTTTTATGAGGCAGGCATATGCTACTGTAATGTAGGCTGGCACCAAGGAGGTATGGTATATTTTTTTCGTTTTTCTCCTTGTAATGTCAGGTCTGCACAGCTGATTTTGACAGCTCTGGTTGTTGGCATACTCCCGCTATCACTATCTCAGCCCATTTTTGAATGAGAATGGACTGTGATTGTATATGGGAGTATTGCGCCAAAATTCAAGTAGGAGGCTGTCGGTTTTGGCCGGCAACGTTCTTCTTGGACTAGGCTTGATACCTCAGGGAAGTTGGTCTCAGGTTAATAATTGCCAGGATGGGCGACAGTGCTCAGCAGTGATAAGCACGAAGAAGAAGTTGGGTGTGTGATAAGGTGATGTGAACTGTAAGTGTCAGCCTATTTTTTCCTGCTGCCAGCATCTCCACCACAGGAATTTACAACCACGAACGATATCAGTGTGTCAACCTGCTCTCTGTGTTTCAGCATAAATGTACCAGTGTAGTGAAATCAGGGTAGATACGTTTATTATTGTTTTTGAAATGGCCTTTTTAATATTGTTTTTGAAGTGATATAGGTGTTTGCCGCTATTGCTAGGGAACACTGTAGAATATTCTTTAATCATTTTTGAGAAGGGTTTGTATATTTTTCGTACTTGTTTATTTTTTCAATGTTTGTTATAGTTTTGGATGGTGCCACAGATAGGTAACATAATAAATCCAAAGACTGGCCAACAGAGACAAATAACGGAGGCCACGGTCTAACCTGTACGGCCACGGACTGTTGTCCGCAGACTTTGTAAACATGTATCCGAATATCAGTATTCTTTTAAAGCCATTTTTTTTTTACTTAAATCTAAATTGTAATGTACTTGTATAAACGAACAATGAAAGCACGCATGAATGCGGGACGAGATCCCTACAAACAAGGACACACATGCCATGTGAAATCTAACATGTTTTGGTTAGGAAAGGACAGAACTGTACTGCAATTATGAACGTGCGTGTGCCGTTCACAACTTGATTTTTCTCTTTCTTTTAGGTATTTTATTATATAATATGAAGTGTGTAATGTAATTATTTTTATGATTATGTGTCATCTTCATTTCACTCATCTCATAAAAAATTAGTTTTCTTCTTAATAACGGAACTTTGTGTTGTCCCGCAGGAATTGGCAGCGAGGCATCAACCCGTACGGTCATGTTACTTTAGTAGCATCTTCGTCTTTTTTCGTGGGTGCCGGTCGTGCGTGAGCCTGCTCCGGGGTTTTCAACTTTTGAACCAGTGTTGTAGTTGCAATAGTTAGCTTAATTTTTCTGGAACATTTAATTACTTTTTCGTTACCCCGGAGTGCGCACCACCCCATCGTTTAGACAGTTTTGCTACAAGGCTGAACCTTAATTTTCCATGTAATCCTTTATCGGCTTCACACGTTTTTAACCCATTGTAGATCTCTCAGAGCTATAGTGGAGATGTATAAACTAACGTACTGCATACGCGGATAATATAAATAAATCGTATTGTCATAAACGAGTTCTGTGTATGACTTTATTTATCTGATATTTCTGACCATGTGACTTACTGTAATTCTTAACCTCCAATAATTTACTACGAGTGATCACGGCGTTGTGTGGCCGAAACAACCCACAACGATTCTTAGTGGCGTATACAGGGATCCAACAATCCATACTAGCCTAGGTCAAACTGGACTTATAGCTGCTTCAAGACTTGGAATTATTAGTCGAACAGGAATCACCACCGGAATGATGTCGGAACATCGATGGGAGGTTCCGCGGCCGCCACAACCACCAAAATTCCCGTGATCTGCACTGGCGCCCAAACCTGGCATAACCCATCCTAGTTTCCAGCAAAGTGAACTAACCTGTCAGTCCCCCTCTGTTCTGAAAACTCCACCACGTCAAAGGCTTGGGCTAGTGTGTGGAGTCTTGCCCCGCCTCAACACATACCAAACATCGGTGTAGTTATCTGGAGAATAATCCAAGTGCCTAGGCAGGTGAGGGCTGTCAGCCTCCCTCAAATGCTTAACTCACTCCCACAGAAGCTTTTCTGGTCTCCTCCATACCATTACTGATTATATTATGCCGGTAAAATAATAAGATGCCGAGTTACATGACATGCATATTTATTCTAACTACCTTCATATGAAGTGTTTACAAGATTTGCCCTGTTTAAGCAGGGTGCACGCTAATACTGGAAAAAGGCGGCAAAGTGCCTACGTGGAATTTAAGAGTAAATTAAATCCCGGCCATGTTCAAATGACCGGACTGTGAGACAGCTCACTCTCTGGGCGGTAAAACAAACAAGATTCCAAAAATTAACATTAACTATTACAAAACTACATGATCGGTGCAAAACAGTGAAGTGACTGGGGAGGACACCCGACGTACATCTGTCTCATGCGGTACACCAAATACGACTACCTAACATGGCGGCGGACTGACTTCTAACTGGCTCCAAATCCCGCAGCTGTGTCACATGATTACAAATTATACAAAACACAATAACTAAATGGAATGAAGTGGATGATCATGACCCTGAATGAAAATGACACACACAAAACATTACACTTCAAATATCACATGGTTAAATAAAAATATAGATTTGTAAACATAATACTTACCACTTAAGAAACAAACTAACATCACATTTAGAGGTTACATATTTCCCGTGCATGGCTCTGCACGTGCCTGGATTTGCTTGAATTAATTTTTGTATCTCTCCTATTTAATACACAACACAACAATTACAATACATAATACTAATTCAACACTTAAAAATTGTCTATATATTTTCGCCGCATTCTGTTACCTGGTCGTTAAGCTAATGCCCAGTTGTGCCATAGTGGTTCGAACTCGATCGTAGATTGAATGTAAGATAAGTGTTGCACTACAGTCCTGAGCCCCTGCTCATGACTGTAGTGTTCCCACGTGGGATAGTCATTGTTCCAGTGGGGCCCCCCCACACCACCGGCAAGGGTGAGAGGGTGGGTGTTCTGCTCCCTGGACACGGGCGATTCATTTCGCTTCTGGAAGTAGTGGGACGAGTCGTCGTCGCACATGATTGACTAGACAGGCCCGGATGATGGTTGTTTTACCGTGTCGTCTTGCCCGGCTCAGTATCCCGGGTTTTCTCAGTGTTATCCTTCCGGGCCTGTTGTTTCTTCTGATTGCGGGTTAGCATCACCTTCGTACTCGTGTCCAGAAGCATGACTGTTTAAATGAGGCCTCGCTCGGTAATATGAATAACCGGGGTGAACACAGTCTGGTATTCAGCCCACGCGGTGTTGGCGATCACATCCAGGATGTCCTGCATCGAGAGTTTTGGGTGATACGTGCAGATGAGGCTTATCTTCTGGATGGCAAAGTCATAGAGACTTTAATCTCCTTGCTCCTCCAATATACTCTCACTGCATGCTAGTAGTGAGGTGAAAATTTTCGCAAAGTGTGTGGTGAAGGTGTTATAAAATTCCTCCCACATCATGCCGTAATGGCCGATTCCGCTCCACCAGCTCTTCGCATCGCCAGACAAGTGGTCGCCGATGCAGCTAGGCCAGTCAACCTGGTCCACTCTGTGCCTGCGTAGGCAGTCTTCGCAGTCGCACAAAAATACAAGTGGATCTTAATCCACAACCCCTGCATAGGTAAGAAATGATTTGAATTGTACTGGTGTCATCTGAGAATGCTGGCACATGATTGGTCAGTCTATGGCATGATGTGTCGAGGCGGCAAGCAATAGGTATTCTGTGTGATTGAATACTGGGGGTGCTTTTGGATAGTGGGCTGTGGCCGGGATGTCAGGTGGTCCTCGTACCCATCTGATTCCATGGTTGTTGTGGTAACAGATGATGACGTTCCGGGTGGTGAAAAATTTCTTGAATGACAGAATTCACTTCCGGCGGTGGTATATATGACTCTAGGTTCTGGAGCATGGACTCCGTCTTAACGTGTAATGTGCACATGACGTCTCATGTCGCTGTAGGTTGCCAGCGTCCGCAGTCAATATAATTTGGCTCGCGCCATGTCGCTTCCTCCTTAGTTGAAACGCACGTCCGATGGTAAGTGCAATGACATTGTTCGCAGGCAATCATTGCAGTCTCCAGGCCACTGCTGGTTTTGCTGTAGGCGCACTTGCGCAAGGTGCAGAACAACTGTGATGGTTGGTGAGGTAGTTCGTTTTCGGCCCGCATGCACGTTCAGATTACTGGGGCACATTTCGGATTTACAAAGCCTTGTACAGTGGTTGGTTTCAAACAATTTGTACACAAGTCCCTGGGTTTTCCCACCATAATTCTTGCTAGTGTTTCCTGGCAGATCTCGGCAATGGTGTTGGCAATGTTCTGGTGTAGTTGGTATGTTGCGACAGGCTCATGGCACTTGAGAACAAATTGGGGCTAGGTGTTACATGAAGGAACTTGTTGTATAGTGAAGTTGTTATTCCATTATTTGTCTGCTATCCTAGTGTGGAAGCACGACACAGTTGTTGTGGAGATTCCAATGGTGCCTGTGTTGTAGCTTCGTCAGGCCAAGTGGCCTCGTGGCTGTCACCCACGCATGTGTTTTGGTAGGGGTGGTTCTGCCTGAACGGTGCAGCATGGATGGATGGGTGCGACAGGTGTCTCACTCCCCTCTGCTGGACTGGTCCATGATGGCATGCCTCCTGACGTCACGACAGCGGTGTCATTCAAGATAGTAGAAATTCATGATGTAGGAAAGTTTGCCAGTAGCGAAATGGGGAACTGAAGTACAGCGGACTATTATACGAGAGGGCACATGGTCGCACCTGGCTCATGTGGGTTTTCCATGAACACTGTAGGGATTCTGATTTCCAGGAAAATAGTTTAAGGTGCGGTAATAGTGAGTTGGATTTTGACGGGAAATCAATAGTCTCTAGTTTTGGCATCATTTGACACTTAGCCCGGACCATGGGGTGGGGGGAGGGATAGAGGTTATGTGAACAGGTAGTGCTAGAATTGAAGTTCTCCAGTGGGCGCCAGTGCTCCATAAGTAGTAGAACACGAGATGA
Source organism: Dryococelus australis (assembly GCA_029891345.1). NCBI lineage: Eukaryota > Metazoa > Arthropoda > Insecta > Phasmatodea > Phasmatidae > Dryococelus > Dryococelus australis. Next base: position 359,984,838 of record CM056995.1, read on the forward strand.
TTGAACTCCTCGGGGTCGTTTGGCTGGCAACTTGTTGGCTTTTCCCAGTGGCTTGTGTCTTGCAGGTTATGATGATGAACTTACAGAAGTTTATCCATGAATGCCTTGACTATGGAGTGTTGTCAGCCACCCAAGTACGCCATCTCACTCCAAAGGGACTATTCTCATTTCCCTATTCCATTTACGAGTTGTTACCTTAAGAAAATTACGGGTTAAGTGATCGAGGCGCGGCCGTGAGTGAATAATATGCTGGAGAATACTCCTTATACATCATTTATTCACTTCCCAATTTCCACATGTGGCACATACATTTATTACTTGCAGTTGAAGGGGGCGACAACCGAAGCTGCAAAATATCACGAGGCTTACATGACTTTAGATGAGAGAGTTAAATCCCTGGCCGTGAACAAATGGACCTGGTAACGAGACAACCCCCACTCTGGGCGAGCAAAACAACTTTCCGATATACCACAGTTAACAACAAATAGAATTACATTATGGTTGAGTTGAAAACAGTGAATAAGCCCGGAGCAGCACTGACAAGTAGCTGTCTCGCTACACGTCCATAAACTACTGTCATAGTGGTGGGCACGAGGCCCTGTTTGGTCGCTGCATGAGATGTGATTTATGTGACACTCATATTAACGAAAAATATGCTGTCGAATGAAATGACAGAAATTTACAATAAATACTAAATTATCTGAGTGTTAAATATTTATAAAATACACCTACTACAAAATAACATCAGACACTTGGCCTCTGTGGTGCGGCGTTGCCATACCCGCAACTTAACCTAAAATGTCCCACTTTTGTAGCAGTAGGCCCATGGAAATCCTACCAATTACAACTTTCTATGCTATTACACTTAATTCTCAGGGAAGAACACTCCGAAATGAATAATTACACTTAACAGACATTTTAAATATTTTTGGTAATAAAACTAGTGGCTTCTCACCACATGGTTAGCCATGGAGTTAGGAGTATACAGGAGATGGTATGTTGTGACATATGCGAAGCTGCTGGAGATAAGTGGTTTTACCTATGGATTGTATAAAACCTAATAACTACAGTAAGTTAGACAGGGGGCCTATTCACATTCAACTTCTGAGTATGCATTGTGACATCTGCTGCAGTTGTAGGCCACTTCAGTATCACATCATATGCTCTGATGTATTTCAACAGCTTTCGCAGGTCTTACAGTTTCTTGTCATTTATAGGGACCTTTCCACCAGGATACGCCTTCTGCGATGGTAGTGCAGGTACATTATTTGTCTTTCGGAGAAGAAAGGTAGAAGGGTACAAGCCATTGATGAAGAGGTATGCAACAACTGTACCAGGAATTTCACTACTGTAGGAAAACTGTTTGAATGTTTTTAAAGCCATTACCCGAGAGACAGTTTTTGACAGTCAAGAACGAACTCTCCAAATTTTGGCGCCGTACCTAAATAACCAATCATAGACAGAGCTTCAAAAGTATCTCCCTGAGATTAATATACACAGGAACGCATACAAAATAACACTGCTCTGATTAGGTCCAATGACCTACAAAACTACAACATGAATGCCGTAATGGATATCACACACTCCCTTCTCTATGATTTACAAACATCGTTAAAACATGCATGTACTGATTAACAGGCAAAAAAAGCAAAATTACATTTTTGTTTACATACAATTAATGAGAAAAAAAACCTTTTACTTCAATACAATTCAACTTGAGAGTACAAGTTAGAATTTCACTGTGTACGAAATTTAGAATTCATTGCTGCCTTCATCTGACATTTTAATATGGCAGGTGGAATACAAATGTTACATGTTTATTATTTTTGTTACTTTTATAACATTTCCCACATAAAAATTCATAACATTAGCACCTAACCTCTGTTACAATTATAATGTTCATGTTCTGTTTTATATGTTATTTGTCGATGTTGGCAAACACTGTTCAGAAGTCAGTCAACAGAAAAGGCGTCATAGAGATGTATCTAAATAAATGTGTAATGTAAACACTGATGACGGAGACTACAGAAATAAATGTAGAGGACATCGTGGAAGACAAAGAGAAAAAGGAATTCCTCAAGAAGGATGCCAATGCAAAATCGGTTACTGTGGAGTGTTTGCCTGATAAGTATTTAGATTTGGTAAAAGATGCAAGACGTGCCAAAGATATGTTAAAATCACTTGAAGAGGTGTTTGAAAGACAAAGCATGTTCAGTAAATTGTATCTGAAGAAAAAATTACTGGCACTGAAGTTCAAGCCAAAAGAGAAATTAGAACAACATTTTCTTTGTTTTGACGGACTCGTTCACAATCTGGAAAATGCAGGTGCCGAAATGGATGATACGGACAAGATCTGTCATCTACTTTTGACAATGGGCGACAAACTTCAATACAATTTTAACTGCTGTAGAAACCATGAAACAAGACCTAACCATAGAGTTTGTTAAGTGTAGTCTTCTGGAAGAGGAGATGAAACGAGAAGGTAAAACGTGCCAAGAAACTCCTTCTAGTAACGAAGTATCATTCAAAGTAACTGGATGTGGAAAAGTGGGCCACAAAAGGCAAGACTGTTGGCACAATAAACAAAGGACTGGAAAAACAAAAGGGACTGAAAGAAAACTTTTCAAAAGAAATGAAACCCCAGGTGGACCAAGAGTCCATCAGGCCGATATTTCATTCACAGCCTTCGGTTGCAAGGTAATGAGTAAAGACAATATTTTCATTCTGGATTCGGGTGCTACAAATCACCTTGTTGTGGGAAGTTTAGAGGAGTACATGTCAGAGATGAGAACACTACCTCACAGTGTTGTTATTAAAACTGCAAGGAGGAGAGATGGTAGCTACAAGAGCTGAAAAATTCATGGGTGACTACGGCAGTGGAACCATTAGTTTTGAAGCTTTGATACTTCCAGGCTTGAAGAATAATCTGTTATCAGTAAGAAAATTAATCCAGAAAAATTTTACTTAGTTTTCAGTAAATTAAAGAGAAAAATGTTTCTGTTGAGTCCCTGTTTCTGTTGAGTGTGAAAAAGGGCATTTCAATTTGTTCTTATTTCAATAAAATCCTGTGACAAAACACAAAGCACACTATTGCTTTCCAGGAATTTGGGGAAATTATCACAAGTGAAACCAGTCTTTGGCATAGAAGACTTGGCCACCTGAACAGACGAGGCCTGCAGGTACTCAATCTACCATTCAGTGAGGAAAATTGTCAACAGTGCCTTGAAGGTAAAGCCAAGAGATAACCTTTCAAAAAAAATGAAAAATCCACTCAGTCCATTGGAGAACTTTTACATTCATACATAAGTGGACCTGTCAAGACAGCGACCAAAGAAGGTGAGCGATATTTCCAAGTGACTGTTGATGATTTTTCTCACTTCACTACTGTGTATTTGCTGAAAACTAAAAGTGAAGCCGAAGAAAACTTGATGAACTTCATCAAGATGGTGAAACCCGACAAGGAGTAAAAAGCAAAACAATCAGACTCGACAATGGTGGCGAATTTAACTCAAACTCATTCAAAAAATTCTATGCTGATAAAGGGATTATTATTGAGCACACCACCACATACACTCCTCAACAGAACTCTTAAGGCAGAGAGGATGAACCTAACGTTTATGAACAAGGTTAGGGGTATTTGGCTCACAAGCTTATATGCTGAAGTTATCACGAGAAAGCAAACTGGAAACCTGTGCAAAATCAATGATAATGGTTGGATATTCAGGTGGAGGATATCGTCTATGGAACCCATTGAAGGACAAGATAGTCAGTTCGAAAGTGTCACTTTAAATGAGTCAAAAGTAGGAGTTGGAATGATACAGCACTGTATGAAGGTATCAACATTGAGGAAGAGAATGAACACTGAAACGGAAAAGATAGTACAGAAGTAAAGACTGACACAGAAGAGAATGGAACCAAAGAAATAACCAAACATGGTACACCACAACACTCCAGCGAAGAAAGCGACGAGGAATTCATTGGCTTTGAAGCCCCAGACAAAGCAAAGAACAAAAGAAGTAAACCAAATAGAACCATCAAGAAGCCTTATCATCTACAAGAATATGAATTGTACATGGCATACTGCTTATGTGCTGGAGAACCACAAGATTATGAGGATGCTATCAAACTTGGCAATGGATGGGAAGAAGCAATAGGAAGCGAAATAAAAGCCCTTGAACTACATCAAACGTGGACACCACCAGTACTACCTCCAGGAGAAAAGGCAATTGAAACAATATGGATTTTCAAGACAAAGAAGGATGACCTCAAGAAGGCAAGACTTGTCACAAAAGGGTTTCAAGAAGAGCCATCGAACAATGTGTACGCACGAGTAGCAAGATTACCAACCATTCGTCTCCTGATATCTACTGCAGTATCAAGAAAATGGGAAATCCGACAACTCAACGTTCCTACAGCCTTCCTTAATGGGTACGTGGATGATGACATTTACATAAAAACTACTGATGGAGTCAAGAATGAACCAGGTAAAGTGCTCAAGTTGAAGAGAAGTCGGTATGGACTGCGCTCAGCACCTAGGAAATGAACGAGAGATTTCATAACTTTATGGTGTCTCATGGTATGAAGATATAAGCCAATGCCTTATGCCTCTACATTGGTGAGAATGTTTGGCTTATCATTTGGTCGATGACATGCCCATAACAGGAGAGAAAACACAATTAGAAAACTTGATAAGGACTTCTGAAAGGTGAGTTCAAAGCCAAAGATCTGGGGATTTCGAGTGAGTTTCTAGGAACCATGATTGTAAATGATGGGGATGAAGTAAAAATTTCTCAGAGTAGTTTCATCAACAAAATTCTTTCTAAATTCAACATGATTCTTTGCAAAGGAGTGAACACCCCCAAGGCATGTGACTTCCAAGTTGACACTGAGGAACCTGTCAATGAGAAGTACATGTTTTGGCAACTAATTGGCTCACTCATATATGTTGCAACTGTCAGTAGGCCTGACATATCATACTCAGTCTGCTATCTAAGTAAATTTTTGAACAAACTGATGCCGTCGGGTGAGACATGAGACAAACGATGACACAAATCCTTACTGGTAATTTGGGCGCCCTCGGTGCTTCCCTATCACCGGACTGTTGACACTCAGGGTTCTCAGGGATGCTGTGGGTTCTGTGTGTCCGTCTCACCCGTGCGTACTTACAAACACGTTGGCAATACTAAACTTTTAATAAAATCACTGAAATAAACAATTGATAAAACACATGTGGCTAGGATACTGTTACTACTGAATAAAAAATTGAGTTCACTGTAGACTTGTTTCATTGATATTGTTTATACACATCAACGTGCCAATGAAATGGTTATCTCGGTCATGACTAGCCAATTCTGCTTGGGTGCTCCCCAGCCCGTAATTAATCTAGCACACACCTAAATGGATGACCCCACTGAGGTGCGTGAAAACACAACATTCAAAAGGGAAGAGGGCCAACAGCCGCTAGGGTGGACTTACGGTTTTTCCCTGAAGACAGGACAAGGTGAATTACAAATGAAAACCCTTAATACATATTAACACGTGCGATTACTCGGCATCACTAACACAAACTCGTCGGGGCTCGCCCTCCAGCATGTGGGTAGTGTGGTGACTGCCTATACACAGAACCGGCTAGGACGGGAATAATTTCACCGTACACTAATTACAACATTACATAGACCCTTGAATGTTACACGAAATAAGATGGGACATGAAATGAATATTCACAATAAACACATACGTGTGAAAACAAGCTTAGGTGGCGCGGATGCCACTGAATGAAGGTCTTAGCGAACCACGTGGTGCAGGTGAAATTGCAATATTTCTGTGTGGAAACGGCAAACTAAATTCAGATAAAATATTCGTGTTGAGCAAGTGATTCTCTTTGCGATTAGTGTTGTTACAGGCTTGTAACATGCCTGATGCCTGATGGTTGTGAAATCAAACATTACTGTGACAGAGTGGTCATGTACAAAAAGCATCAGTTTACGTGCAAAATACATTAAACCCTGAATAAAATTGACATAGAACCCTGAAATAAATGATTGCACATGCAATGTTATATAAATAAGCTTTAAAAAGGCATTGATGGCGTATACAATGGTTTGGTTTCAGTCGGCCACGTGGTTATAGGTGATGTTGCCGTAAAATATTCAAACACGAAACATCCCTTAAATACATACATAAAATTAGTTCTTAAAATTGAGTGTAGCAATCATGCAGAAGTTACACTGAAATGCCTTAAACATAGGCAGATGGCGCCTGATTCAAAATGTGTGGGTTGCGTGACCTCTCCGACATCTTTCTCCTCGATTAAGTTAAAAATGCCACAAGGGCGGAAAAATTAGTAAAGCAGAAGCATAATGCTGGGGAAAATGTCTGGCAAAAACGTACGCAAGCAAAGATTAACCAGTAAACTACATTGACTATTGAAACCTAAATCAGTGAACAAAAGTTGTAGTGCGCACCTGACAGTGTCGTACCACGCCAGCTATCGTTGACAGACTGTCCAGATACAAGCATCGCATGGACCTATCATGGCTGTATACGGGGTTCACATAAGCGGAAGTGATATGCAGGCCGAGTGAGAAATTATTTTATATTGAACATAAAATGGCACAATTTAAATTAGATATTGTTTTACATTATATAATTTTCTTACAAATTTCAATATTATTTTAATGTGTCTTTGTGATGGTGTTCATGCCAGAATATTAAGTGTTTTTAATCTCGGCGCCACAGGCACTTAGAATATTCATAACCAACCAATTAAAATTAGTACAAGCACTTTAAAACATTTAAAGACATATTAAACTCTGTAAAGACAATATAACAAATTTTACCCTGAAATTAACATTTATAGGAAAGTTAAAATTATCGGCCTCTTTGCGCACATGCGGAACACGTGACACATGAGCGCTTTCATGGGCCCTAGCGTCACTGGCGTACCATATAAATAATTTAAAAAATTGAATAGATTTGTGGACGTCGTTTTACCTAATTGAAATCCATGCTGGCAATCAGTTATTAAATTTTTAATATGCAAATGTGTCTTTGTATGACTTTCTCAAATAGCTTAGAGAAACTGCATAAAAGAGAAATTGGCCTAAAATTGTTCACATCATGTTTGTTGATTTTCTTAAAAATAAGAACGACAATTGCCTGTTTCCAGAGACTAGGATATACACTACTAGACAAACTAAAGTTAAAATGAAAATTAATACAGGAGTAAAGATATTAGAACAGCCTTTTATTATGAAATGAGGTATTTCATCAAGTCAAGTGGCCTTGCTACTTTTAAGTTTTTTAATAGCCCATTGATCCATTCCTTGAGTATTTGAAGGAGCTGATACATGTAAACTATTTTCAAAATATTTACTTTGCAAATTGAAGTTCTGGGATGACTGTACATAAACTACAGCGAAATGTTTACAAATATATTTGCTATGGCTTTAGGACCTTGAACCATTTTACCATTAGATATTAGAATTTTGGTTTCCCTGTATCCATTTTTCATAGTTTTAACATAGTTCCAGAATCTGTTCGGGTTGTGTTTCAATTCATCATTGATTTTGGATTGCCACTTACTTTTATCAACTTTTATTGTATCCTTCACTGCCTTCCTGAGGTCAGAAAAGCAAGAATAATTATTGTCAGATTTGTTTTTTTTTTTTTTTTTATAGTCTAAGTAGTGAACTTTCCTGTTCAATAATTTTATCAAATCATGAGAAAACCAGATGGGATATTTATTCCTAAAAGCACAAGAAACAAAAGTAAACTGGTTAATTGTAACTTGGGTTTGACATGTTAATTAATTGACCATATTATTTACATCATTCATAGAATAAATAGGACTCCAATCAAGTTCATTTAATGTTTGATATAAAGATAATTAGCCACTTTTTTTATAATTCCTAGTGTAGGAAGAATAGTTCACACCTTTAGTAAAGTTAACCATACCTTAGCAGACTAATACAGAATGATAAACATCTTCCTCAACAATTGGGCGTACAGATTGTTCAGTATTAATATAAAAATTTGAAAAAACCAAGTCTAATAATTCCGAAGGAGATTTAGTAAAGTTATGCTGTACCAAATTTAATGAACTCATTAATTGTTACAGATACTGACTTTTAAGTTTATTATAATAGTAAGCAATATTCTGAGTATGAAAGTTAATCCAATCAATTCCCGGTATGTTGGAATCACCTACAATAATTATTTGATAAGGATAAACAGTCAATTTTAACTCCAGAAATTTAAAATAGTATTTAACTTCGTTAACAGACAAATGTGGAGGAAGATATAAATTTCCAATTAAAATTTTAATGGAATTTCTACTTACAATTTCAACCGAAAAATAGATTCTATTCCATCTTTGAGAAACTTAAATTTTTGAACAATAAGAGTATAACACTCAGAATTGATAGCATTTAGGCCCCCACCTTCTCTGTTGAGATTAATCATTTTGGGATCATGATCTATACAAAAAATACGGTACTTATCTGAAAAATAGTGAGAGTTTAAACAGTTAGTGTTAAACCATTTTTTGGTTAAGCAAATGACTGGATAATAAACACTACTAAGGCTTTCCAAAAAAATCAATGATTTGGTACGAAGACCTCTAACATTTTGATAGTAAACACAGAAATTATTATCACTCTGAGAGTACATAAATTAGGAATTTAAACACCTCTGGCTGCCTCGCTTGAGTTGCTTATCGCAGCCGAAGCCAGTTCTACAGTCGTAGACTAATGCGCTAGTAGCGCTAAACAGTTGATTATCTTACAATCTACCATAGAAGGGGCTAATCAAACAGCCAGCAGGCCAAAAAAACTGTATTAAAAATATGGTCGAAGTCTGATTCCACTACAGAAACGTAAAAATAAAAATAACTGTCAAATTTCGTTTTTAGTTTGGCAACCTTTAAATTTGAAGCTTTAAGTTCCTGGTTGATATGTGACAAAATATCATTTTCTTGGACGTTGGGATCAAAGCGAGACACAAATATTGCCTTCATACAAGGCTTCACAGTTTTACGAACAGTTTTAATATTCACGTTGTTCCTAATGCCACCTTGAATTTGTTTCCTCGCCGTAGGCGGCCTTGTAGCATCCGTGGACCACAACAAAACACTCGTCATCAGCAGCCGGGTGTGCAGGAAGTTTTTGCTGATCAGTGGTTTTTTTCAGACACACTGGTTGATGGCGTGGCTTTACCATATGGTAACTTGTTGCTCTCAGAATAAGCAGTAGACTCTGAATTTTTATTTATAACATCACAATTTTTTTTTTTTAGGAAGATTACGAGTTGCACCAGCAGCAGAACATAATGAACAGACATTTACTTTAGTGTCTGTTGTTTTTCAAATTTATCCCTCAATAATGTATTGTCCTCTCCTAGTTCTTTCACTTCCTAAGCAAGTTCGTCAATCTTCGTGCAAAGGGTCTCAAATAACAGTTTTACACTCGTATCCATGTTTTCATCAGGTTGAACTTTTTCCGTGGATGAAGCAACGAATCATTTTTTCCCATCTTAGTTCAAGGAGCAAAATGCATTGAGAAGTTCTTGCCTCCCATTTTCACTTATGCAGTTAGACACACACTTTGACACACAATATTTTGTTTTTTTAACAAACTTTGCAGGGACTTTCTTTCCAAGGACTGTAGTGTAACTTTCGGCTGCTTGGTAAGAAACTTTGTGATTATTTGATTTCCAACCCAATGGGTTTATGGCTCTTTTTCTGTATTTTGTAGGTTCATTACTAATGCCTTCTGTGCTGTCTTAACTTACCACCCAATTGAAACCCATCCTTGTTACTATCTTCTGATTCACGGTTGCTATTAATAGAGTTAAGTACTTTATCAGCCACTTCTATTTGCACTCCATTATTATTGTCACTTGCAATCAGATTTTTTGAGTCAATCACTTCTATCAGAACACCTTCAGAAGTAACAGTATATAACTATATAACTATATCTTCACTTACTGTAGCAGACTCCCACCTTGTTCCTAATTCTTCTTCGCAGCCTGTAGCAATGACAATCCCTTCAGTAAGGTTATTGGTGGATTCTGCCAGTGGCCCATTTCCACAACCACAACTAAAACAATACACCAATAGTCAACAAAATGTTACTGTAAAATAATAGTGGGTTTGGGATAACCTGAAATCAGGTTAATATCATTTTAAACAGAAGATACATTCTTATTACCTTCTACCTTTCTTCAGGCAACACAATTTCATTCCCAACAATAATATTAATATCTGCATCATTAATCTCTTCACTACAACCTCTAGTACTAACGATGACTTCATTAATGATGAATCCAAATTCATCTTCCATGGTTTCTCACTAGGAACTGGCGAGAACTGGAAGTAAATAATATAACAGTAGTACCTACATACAACCAAGTAATTCTTTTTCAAAACAGACCTGAAAATAACAAAGTCCTATATAGCACATACAACTGTGTAATTAACAACATGAACTATTAGCACGAATAACAAAGTCATATGTTAAACATACAACACTGTTACTCAATAACTGAAATAATATGGACATACACTTTTCTAATTTTAGCCACAGAGTTGCACAGGTTAGTGCTGCCATATTAATACCTATACAGGAGGTAAATATTGACACATAGAACCATGTAATATAAAGCTAGCAAAAGGTATTTAAAAAATACAACAAATAAATCTATTCCAAATCTGGCTGAGAAAGTGGCACTATTCAAACAGCACCATAAGAAATTTGTCCCATTTGTATGGGAAGAGGATCAACAAACGGCTTTTTATTCCTTCAAAAATGATATCATGAATCCTCTCGTTCTTTGTATGCCTGACATTTCGAAGGAATTTATTTTGGAAACCAACGCTTGCAGTTTGGCAGTGGGAGCGGTCCTTTGCCAGGGATTTGATGGGGTTAGGCAACCCATTTCCTTTGCTTCGCACACTCTTACACCCCAGAAGAGAAAATCATCTATTTATGAGTCGGAGTGTTTGGAGGTGGTTTTTGCCGTAGATAAGCTCCAACAATACCTTGAGCTAGCCGAATTCCTCCTGGAGACTGACAATCAAGCTTTGTCGTGGTTTTTGGTGCATCCACAACAACTTGGCAAAATTGGTCTTTGGATCATCCAAATTTCATCTCTAAAATTTAGAGTACAGCATATTAGAGGTTCCTAAAATATAGTAGCTGGTACTCTTTCACATATGTTTGATCAGGTTAAAGATAATAATCACACTAAGACTCTTCCAAATTGCAATCTTTTAGCAGATTTGCCTTTCACCTTTACTGACATTCTGGAGCATCAAAAAAGGGATCCTGAACTGAAAGATATTAACGAAATTGAAATCTGGTATTGAAGTAAAATGCTATTTTCTGACTAAAGGTCTGTTATGTTGTAAATCCCATGTTAATGTGAAACATGTAGTGCTGCCAACTCATCTTAGGCCTATGATTTTTGATAATTTTCATTTATCGTCCCTTGGTGACCACTTAGGGGCACATAAGACTATTTAGGCTGTTCAAAAGAACTTTATCTGGAAGGACATGGATGCAGAAATTGCAGAGTGCTTTAAATGCTGTAAATTGTGTGCTCTGAGTAAGCCTACCCAAAACACACACCTTGGTCTTCTCTCTTCAGACATTGCAGAAAAACCTATCCAAACAGTTCTTTATTGATTTTGTTGGCCCTTTTCCCATGATCAAGTTTGAAAATAATATGTTGTTATTTGTGTGGACGTTTTTTCCAAATTTGTGTGGCTCATCCCTATGAGAAAGGCAGATGCTGCAGGTACTGTCGTGCTTTGCAGGCTCGTGTTTTTCAAAATTTTGGTGTGCCTCTTCAATAGTTTCAGATGACGGCTCTGAATTTACTTCCAAGATTTTTCGTGGTATGTGTTTTTCATATGGCATTCGCCATATTACCTTGTCGCCGTACAACACACCACCTTTGCATGCGGAGCGTTTCAACCGAAACCTCCATTCGGTCCTCATAGCCTTCCATGCAATGGACCATTATAATTGGGACACAAATATTTCTTGGCTACAAATGGCGTTTAATTTTTCTAAACATGAATGTCATAAAACAGCCCCTTCAATTTAGTCTTCACCTATTTACCTAATATCCCTTTGGCCAATCTGTGGCGTTTGAGGTATTTACTACCGGATGATCCTAAGTAGATTCGTCAAGTCTGGGCTGCTGCCCTTAGGAATCTTAAGTGAGCTCACCTCAGGAGTCGCGTTAAGTACAACAAAAATTGGATCGCCAATCCATTTCATGTTAACGATTTAGTTTTATGCAAAGCTCACCCTGTCAGTCGCGCAGTAGACAAGAAGATGGCAAAACTTTCTTTCTGGTGGATAGATCCTTACCAGATCCAACGTTTTTTGATGCCAGTCACTGCGAGTTTGGCTGACTCCAATTCGGGAAGTTATGTAACAAGAGCACATATTTCGCATTTGAAGAAGTTTCATTCTCCTACTTTTTCGTTTTTTTTTTTTTTTGGGTTTCTACACACTTAGGAGCAGCTGATTCTAGCTGTAGGGTTTGTGTAAACTTTTGTAATTTTCGTGTAGGCCTGGCCTGCCAGCCAATAATTATCTGAGACTCTAACCCAGCCTTGTCTTAGAGATTTTATCTTGGCCTTGACTTGGTTTGATCGTGACCTGATTACCCATTGGTTCGAGTCTTTTTAGGGACATCTACTTTTGCGCGCTTTATAAATGCTGAAAAAAAAAAATCCCGGGTACTAAGCTAGAAGTTTTGGCTCTGAAGTACTAGGTTACGTGATTTTGTTTTGAAAATAATAAGCTAAGTTGTTTTGTTGAAAGTACTAAGTTAGGTGTTCTTGAATACTGAGTGATGTTTTGAATATTAATTGGGTAGTTGTTAATCAAGTGGGTTTTATGTAAAATATTTTCCAACATGTTGCATAGGTTGTTGAACCAGTTCTGGAGTATGAACTGAATTTTTTTGGGGAATACTGTTTTCATAGTGGTTAATTTTTTTAAATCCATTATGGGTTTTATAAATAGTTCAAAGGAATTATGATTCTGTAGTGTTGTTTCGGGAAGATTTGTTTGTATTTAGGCCTCTCCCGTTTTTATTTGGTTCTACTCCATATGAGTGAGCTATCCTTTTGTTTTAGTGTATCTTTCTGGTTGAAACACTATGTTCTCCGTCTGCTTTATGGTTGTGGCTGTGGCCAACACAGTGTTTGCCACAATAACCATTACCCCTTTGGACTCTGGCATTTTTTTGAGCGTGAGGACAGTGTTCTTTTTTCAAATAGTGCGTATTCCAAGGTGCTGAACTACGACGTGATGTCTTAGGACAACGAGTGTAGTGAACTGGAAACCATGATCAACACAATATTTTCTATTCGTGAGTAAGATAAAACTAAACTGGGGGATGACTCCTCCTTTGAACAGAATTTCGACCTAGCTACCATTCAGTTGAAAAAACTGTTTCAATACCTACAAAGCTGAAGTAAAAATCTTGACTACCTTGCTACCTTCTAGAACTAAATGAGCTTTAATTGGATTTGGTGGAAAAATTCTGAAAACTGCTTTCGGCACTTTCGATGAGGATGATCTCGCTCTATTACAACAACACCTAAATTCACTACAATATAGTCAAGATGAAGCTTATATCAATGTGGCAAAACAGATCACTTAAATTAAGGATTTGGGGGATAGAGTTACTAATAACACAGTATATATTAAGAGATTAGGCCAGTTGTACCTAGATCACTATAATACCTCGTTCTGCAATTTTTCTTTCGCTCTTCAAGACACTGTTGACAGTGTGATTGTCTTAAGTTTCCACATTGACCTAAATTGTGTGTTAATCAGAGTAAGTAAGGTTCTTACCATAGCTTGGCTGGAAATTTTTTATCGCCGCCATGTGATTGAAACCAGTGTACATGGAAAACTTAGTACCACTTTGTTCAGCGCAGATGAATTTTTAAAGGTTCTGTTACACATCCCAAAATTGTTCACCTTGCCTTTGCATATGCTAACTCCAGTTGTTCATGAAAACCTGTACATGTTTTATGGGTTAAGTAACATGCAATCTGTCATGTATAATTCCTCCCTAAATGAGGTAATCAATATATCATTAGCAAATTAGGACAGACAGTTTGAAAAGTATCATCTCATCCCCGTTCCTTTTTTGTTTCCTAAATAGAACAAACATCTTCTTTTTAAAGTACATGAGTATTTGATTGTCAGTTTGGATCGTAAGCATTTTGCAACTGTTGAACATAATTCCATTAGTAATTGTGAAACTCGTGGTATTACCCTCCGTCCAGCTAATTTTCCTTTCTTCGATACTCATGTAGGCAATTGTGGATTTAACTTGTTCTCTGGAAATACCTATTTCGAAACATGCGACAAATATGTAGTCAACTTGAAACTCCCTTTCCTGTGTAAAACTAGCTCGCATTGGATTTTTGCTTACAATTTTACTGTTGATGTTACCTTTTTACATAGGTCAAACACTGACACCTTTTTCACATTTACGTTAGTTTTATCTGGCTCTGGATTAATTAATAATGCCTCCCATTGTGACCTTATGAATCCCTTTTTCAAAATCTTTACCTCTGTAAACACTGCTCTTCATTACAACTTGTCCCTACCTGTAATCCATGTTCCAAACTCGTTGCCTATTTGTCTCCCGTTCATGCTCATACTTTCCCCAACCCCATGATGAATGACTCTTTGATTAAAGAATTGGACTCTCTTCTTGCCTCCCATCCTCAAAGTATTGATTTTCATGATGCTATGCAACTTTTTCGTCCCTGTCTCCACCTCCTGTCAACCAAAATTTCATACCCATTGTCGTGTCATGTTTTGCTGTATTCTGTACCTTAAAGGCCATTTTCATTTGGTTGAAATCCAAATTTGGTACTAATGTAAACTCACCACCTTCTACCCAAGCTACTATTGTGCCTGAAGGTAGCGTTATGATCCCCTTGCTAACCAACTCTACCTCTATGGAAAGTTAAAGTTTTTGTTTACCATTTTCTTTCTTTTGTATGTTTTGTGTATGTGGGTTGGTGTTTTGTTGGGTCCCCCTGGATCCCATACCCCATTTTGGTGGGGGTATGTGCCGCCTTTCGTGGTGCCATCCCTCTTTGTTTCGTTGGTCGTGTGCTATTTTGGTGTTCCTTTGTGGGAATACTCCTCGTCGAATAATTTTGCAAAACTCATGTTGTTCCAGTAAATATTTTGGTTATTAATAATACAGTCATTTGCTGTTACCTTAATTTTGTTATTAATTTCCGTCACTGTTTCATGTTTGTATTCATTTTGAAATTTTAAGGTTATTTGTTCATCTATTTACATATGATAAGACTTTTGCCCCGAGTTAACTTTGTGTTTTTTTAAAGCACTTTTACAAGTGACAATATATAAGATAAAACTTTGGTGTGTAATATTTGATTTTCGTAAATTGAAAAATTGTTACTATGCCAATTAACTATTTTAATCAAATTATTCTGTTCACTTTGATCGGTTGTCCACTTTTGTGCATTGGTTTTAATGTTGACATTGCCAGTGGCATATTCGGAGTAAATAATGTTTTTCCCGACATTAAGAAAGAATAATTAAATGACGCATGTGTTTGTTTCACGAAAATATAATTTTATAAAATATTATTGTTTTGGTTAATAACGTAATTCAATAAAAAAGATCATTTTTAAAGATTGTGTTTGTGGTTTGGAAAAATATCGCAACTCTGTGTATATCGATTGTGCGTGACTGTCCAGCATCGATACTGTCTGGTAATGTCTTTGATAAGTCAGTGTGGCTTTCTTCTCAAACTTGGTGATGGCGTGGCGAAATGTCATGTTTAGATACACAGCGAGACTTCTCTTCTTTCGATGTTAAAGTAAAGTTTGGATCGCCAAGGGTGTTTCTGTTAGATTATTTTCCCCCGTTTGTTTTACATAATGATTCCCATCCGCAACTCTTGTTTTCTCGTTTAGTGGTTCTCGTGGCGTTGCCCGAGTTCAGCTTCCCTTTCGCCACCTTCATTAATATGAGTGACTAGTCGTTTGAGCAGCAGAGCAATCAATTTGGTCCTGGGCGGAGTAATTTTTCAGCCTGATGCCTGTTTCGAACATCTGAGATATTCCCAGCTCGTGATGTCCTGACGTCTCGCCTCGCCTACTAGCGAAAAATTTCAATTTTTTTTTGCATGGAACTGTTTGGTGAAAACGAACTGGAAATTTGACTTATCCCTTTTGTCAGACAAGCCTGATTATTGGACAATCACTTTCATCTTCGTGATTCTTTTGATTCTGTAATTTTATTTTTAAAATGTTGCCGTAACTGAAATCGCCATGTTGGCTTAGTAAAAGTTTTAACTCTGCTCCAGCCAAGTTTCAGGTCTATTACATGTGGTGTTTTTGCAGGGGATCCCCAATAATTAATTCTCTTTATTAAAGTTTTGTGAAGTAAAATAAAAATAAAATAAAAAATGCAAAAAAAAGAAGTGGATTGCTAATGAAAACAGTGAGATTATTTGTCACATTTGAAATTTCAATGATGGTTTCCTTGTATCAAGTAATAATTCTTTTTATGTGATTAAGGTTTTCCTTTTTTTTTGCGAGGTAAATAAATGTTAAAGTTGTCATGCCCCGATATAGTTTGTGTTGTGTTTCATAGCCTTTCACTTACTTTCAGATGAATCTTTGGGACAGAGTTTTTATTAACTACTCGTAATTGATCAGTAAATTTAAAAACAACTACCTTGCTTCAGAAATACAATTTGTCCTTTGATATGTGACAAGAAATAAATGTTTATATATACAAAAGATCACACTGTAAAGATGCTGGAAGCCAATGTGCAGGTTTGACTTGGTTTTCTCATATTTGTGGTAAGTTTACATACTGGATGCAACTAGGTCCACGTGTGCTTTTCGTGGGTCTGTATCTGGGGGGCATTTGGCTCTTGTGAACCCTTTTATTGTACACCAGACATCGGTACAATGTTATAGATGTAACTAGGGTGTTCAGTAAATTATTTGTGTATGTGGGAAATAATATACTTTACCAAGGCCAATTGAAGGAAAGTTAGCAGAGGTTGAAAGATTTTATATAACACTGCTCTGAATAACAAAGAAATGTATACATCTTAACCTTGGAAGGTGATAATATTAACTAAGTTACTGTCGCCATAGAATTATACATATACATACACTCGCAATTAGGCTACCGCACGGTGGCGAGCTCTCTCACCTCTCCTTCACCCAACCAACTCCTTTTCCACTCCCTTCCTGAATTTACCAACCCCTCTCACAGATACCAATTACTCCCTCAACACATTCCACTTCCTCGCAGACCTCACAAGCATGGACTGCCTACCCCGCTCCGTTCTCCTCCACACCCTCTGAAGCTTCTCACTGTTGTTTCCTCTTCCTCTAAACACCTCCTTACTTAGCTTGCAGTGTATCCCTCCCCATCCTCCCTCTTCATTCACCACCCTGTACATCCTGACTAGCCGTTCAACTTTCCTCCTGTCCTTCAATGAGCTCCACCCCATTTCTTTCATCATCACTGATGGCCTATAGTTCCCTTCTTCCTCATCATTCGGCCCCTCCCTTTTCCACCTACCCTTCACCCATCTTGCTGCCCTTCTCTTCACCTTTTCCAGTTCTCGCACCTCCACCTCCACATACGGGTCCCATACTGCTGCAGCATATTCTAACATTGGCCGTACCATTGTGCCATACGCCTTCTCCTTCACCTCACAGCTGACTCCATTCAGCACCCTTCCCAGCACACCCAGAGCCCTTCTTCCCTTTGCTACCACCCTCTCTACCTGTTTTTTCCTCCTGAGGTCTCCCTGCAGTACAATCCCTAGATACTTATATTCAGCTGCTTCTATCTCTTGTCCCTCCCATCTGTACATGTCCCTGCTTATCATCTTCTTCCTTGTGAACCTCACTACCTTAGTTTTTCTTACATTTATCTTCATTTTATTTTTCCTGGTCCACAACCATATCTTATCAATGTCCGCCTGCAAATTTCCGCCCCCCTCTCCCACCTCAGCTTATACAACACAATCATCTGCAAACAATCTGATTTTCCCTCTAATCCCCAAACCCATGTCATTTACCATTATGGTAAATAACAAAGGACCCAGCACGCTTCCCTGTGGTACCCCTGATGTAACCTCCTCTTCCTCCGATATTGCCTCCTCCACTTTCACCCCCTGTCTTCGCCCCCTGAGAAAGTCTCCTATCCATTCCACTACTCTCCTGTCTGGTATCAGCGCCTCCACTTTCCTCATCAATGTCCCATGGGGCACCTTATCAAATGCCTTCTCAAAATCTATGAAGCAGGTATCCACCTGCTTCCCCTCATCAACTACCTGCACCAGATCCTCTAATAACCCAGTCAGCTGAGTCTCACATGAGTATCCCCTCCTGAAACCATGCTGGGACTCCTCCAACCAATTCCTATTGTTCATAACCCTCACCACATACTGCACCACCAGCCTCTCCATTACTTTTCCTGTACTTGATGTGAGACTCACCGGTCTGTAACTGCCAGGCCTCCCCTTATCCTCTCCCTGCTTGGGTGTAGGTACCACCATAGCATCCTTCCAATCTTGTGGTAACTTACCCTCTCCTACGGACTTTTTAAACAGCACTTTTAAATATTTCGCCAACTCCTTGCCACCAAACTTTAGTGCTGCGTTTCCTATCCCATCTGGGTCCCCCTGCCTTACTGCTCTCCAAACCCCTAATTACCTTTTCTATCTCCCACTCCCTCATCTTAAACTTACTAAACACCCCCTGAACCCTGTTTGCTCCCCTATACCAACCCTCCTTTGCCTCAAACACTGACAAGTACTGTTCTTGCAGCATCTCCAATTTTTCTTGATCATTTGTCACATGCCTACCATCCCTTCCTGTTAGCAGAGGGATCCTTTCCTCTCCTCCCCTTAACCGCCTAACATACCTAAACAATTTCCCCCATTCCTTGCATTTTCCTTCTTCCACCATGTTCCCCAGAAATACATTCTTTGCCTGTTTGATCTTCCTTTCAAGCTCCCTACCCATTTGTTTCATCATTTCTTTAGATCTTATCATCTGTTCATTTATCCACTTGGCATGTAATTTGCTGCACTTCATTTTCAAAATCTCCTGTCCATAATATGGCGGATCTCCCCCAGTCCGTAACCTTTTCATTGGCACAAATTTCTCCAACATAACCTCCATTAATCCTCTAAACTCCCTCCACAATCCCCCTTACACCCTCTTACATAGACCATTTTGTAAACCTGTCTCTCAAGAATATTTCTGCCCCCTTCTTGTCTCCTCTCCCATACTGCCACACCAACCTTTCTGCCATTTGCTCTTCCCTCATCCTGCCAATCCCAATTTCCACAACCGGGATATGATGGTCGCTTATACCATCCAAT
The DNA here is from genome assembly GCA_029891345.1 of Dryococelus australis. Taxonomy (NCBI): domain Eukaryota; kingdom Metazoa; phylum Arthropoda; class Insecta; order Phasmatodea; family Phasmatidae; genus Dryococelus; species Dryococelus australis. The sequence goes on from CM056995.1 coordinate 360,004,278, forward strand.
ACTATTGCACCAACTACAGCATTCCTAGGCCTGACAAACACCACATTCACATCTTCTTTGGTTTATAAATTATAACAGTATTGCTAATATCCTACCCTACAGATACTGAACTTGGTGTGAATTAACTAATGTTTCCTCTTATTTATCACTTATGTAGTCTAAACACCGATAACCTTCCAATGCAGAAACTATTTAGTTCGTACAGATGGAGCATATTTAAGTATGTACGTATTTGTGGAATTAATTGTAATGTTACACGTAATCTCTTTCTTTTCTGGAGTCAATGCAAGGAAATGCAACTTAATCATTGAATATATTCGTGATCTTTAAAGCTTATCACATTCTAGTGTAGGTATACTGAATCAGTCCTAATCAAATTATATCCTTCAAATTTAAATTATCAGAGACCAAACAAAACATCAGGGTATTAGGCACTAAAATAAATAAATAAAAACACTCAAACACAAATTCAGTTAATTCTTAAATTTATTACGTGTCTTTAAGGTCTAATCCATCAAAAACACCACTTACACATAAATATCTAGGAAAGGGTATTAACTTTTTACAAACAAAATACATTCCTTCATCTTGTAATAATTAAAACATATTTACAATTATCGACGTCTCCCCTCACATAGATAATGATGTTAATTTTTTTTAACGCTCCTAAAAATATTTACACTTTCTAGAACACACCTGGGAAAATGCGCACTTGTTATAATCGAGGTTTCACATTATGTAAACTTAGATGGACGTTTCACCATACATGATGATGTTGATGAAGTACTTTGGCGATGTTGAAGTTGCAGACGAGCGGAGGCCTCAGTTCAAAGCAGGGGAAAGCCAACATGTATTGAATCTCGTAGCGAGACGATAAGTCCTCATAACAGATATGGTTAGCAGATTCTCAAAGAATGGTTTTGCAGCAACAGTTATGGTGGACAAACAGATTCTCGTAGAATGCTACACCCTCGCAAGAGCTATTTATGAAGCCAGCTAGAGATATAGTAGTAGTAGTAGTAGATTCTTGTAGAATGCTGAGACTTCACAGCAGTTGTTGAATCCAGCTAGTGGTGTTATTGCAGTAGTTGTTGATGAAGCCAGCTAGTGATGTATTTGCAGTTGTTGTAGAATACAGTTAGCGATGTTATTGCACAAGTTGTAGAACTCAGTTGGTGATGATGCAGCGAGTAAGGTCAAGAAAAAATGTCTCGCCGACACAGCCAGCTGGTGAATGAGCATAAAAACGTCTTGCTAACACAAAGTGTGAGTGATATCCAGAGCTAGCATGCAGTGCAAAAAACTGTTAACTCGGACAAGACACCGTGAGGCGTAAAGAGCCCCCAGACTAGAGCACGCAGCGCGAGCACATCTTTACCCCATTACGGCTAAATGGTTTTGTTCACGAAAATACGGAAGTCGATGGAGGCCGCTACAACGTGGCTGCTGGAGTCTGGATGGGGCTTGCCGGATGTTGATTTAAGATCCGCTCTCACCCCATAGCTCCGGAAAGGCTGTGAACGCTTGGGATCGGAGCCTTACCGGGGGGATGTTTAGAGAGGCTTTGTACACATTCAAGGCTTCGAGGGGCATATGCCAGCCTGCGGACCATGGTCTGCTTGCATCCACCCGGCTCTGGGTGCGGTCTAAATGCTCCCTGCTTGCAAGAGAGCTGAATTCTAAGCTTCTGAATCCACGACATTTACATCAATGACATTAATTTTCATTTTGTATTATACTAGAATCCATAATTATACGTCATTTCAACCTGAAATGTAGTATCGCTCAGAGCATTTCAAATGAAACATTACATTTTGAACTCGAATTATTTATGTATGTAACAATAAATGTTAGGATCCTGGAAAGCAATGATCCACATTATAATATCACGTCTTGCAATATTAAATATAACATTAAATGTATAGATTTGAATCCGATTTTGTCTGACAGATACATGTTAGATTTGCATTACACATGTTTTTTAAGTTACTTCATAAACAATGTTCTACGATAGTATTACTCTGTTGTTTTAAATATTAACGATTCTGCTAGAATGCTGTTGTGGCTAGTGGTCTTGCAGTGAGATAATTCTACTAGATGTTGATGCAGGCTGGCATCGCAGTGAGGAAAGCTGTTGGTTAGATTCTGGTGGCTAGCGATTCTGCTAGAATGCTGTTGTAGTAGATGGTGTAGGTGATATTCATGCAAGTCGCTCTTGCAGTGGGACAGTTGTTAGAGCAATGGTTGTTGATACAGGCGTGCTCGGAATAGTTGTGGGCTCACTTGATGGTCTTGCAGCAGACAGTTGTTACAACTCACTTGCAGGTGATGTGGTGCCTGGCAGTTGACTGGTTCGCTGGTAGTGATGCGGTAGACCATTGTTGTGGCAGGTGTTGTTGCAGTGAGTAAGGTTAGGGAGAAATAATATAGACCTCGATCCTGTAGTGCATCCCAGGTAATGTCGACACACCGTTAGGCTCAACTAAGCATTTGTCGTCCGTACTTGACAGAGCAACCTTTGTAATGCGTTCTGTGTAGACATGACCACGCAAACAGAACTGAAACTGGGTCCCCAGTACCCTTGTATTATGGTCTAGGCACTCCCAATAGTCCTTGTAATGGAGTGACTGCAACATATTAGGCTTTATGCCCTTTACCTTATGTATACACTGTTCATTCACAACAATGTATGTGCAAAGTTTGGGATGCAGGCCTACAAAATGTGTGATATGCAGCCTGTGCATTCATCCTTCATCACCCCAGTTACACTTTAGTTCTCTAGTTTGAATCCTTGCAGATTATCGGGTGCATAGTTGGATGTATCAAACCGTGCTTTCAAATCTGGGGCAATAATATTATAAATATAATGGCTTGCTATTTAATAAATCGGTGAGTCAGTGTCGCAGTACAAGATATGTAAAGCTGGCTGAGGAAACGTTTTATGAATGTAATTGTAGTGAAAGTCATAGAGTGTTAATTTTGACAAAAATCGAGAATGGCAACTCCGGTGTACAAAGGCTTGTTAACCCTAATACAGCTCTTAGACATTTCAATGAAGACAAGATTTTCATTGATGATTCGCCATGACTTAAATATCGGATGCTTAATCAATTCCGCCACCCCATAAATTGTGTCATACCGCAAAACAACTCTGATGCCCTTTACCCAGTGAACATTCTGCAAAGTTTTTTCATACATGGAATTATTCATCAGTTTAAAAAACGAAGTCTCAAAGTCGTTCGCAGCTTGGGCACATTTCTCAATGATAAATTTGATGTACGGAGCCATACACACAGCCTGTTTAAAGCTCAAAATGTGGTGAAAATCTCGAGTGGCTGTGCAAACTAGTGGCTCCGTGGCACTAGTGTCAAAAGTAATTTTTCATGTAAACTGTTCGGAGGTATGCGAGACACTGGGGCAAGAGGCAGATCTTGTAGTGCGTCATGACATTCATCAGGTAACGATAAATCACCTTCTGCAAAAAAGCAAGTGTCCTACTTGTTCTCTGTACTCCCGAAATCCCATGACGAAAACACGTCTGGCTCAACCCACTCGAAATTACCAATGGGAAGCTTACATTAAATGGTATGGCTGTACTGACAGTTCACATCAAAGTAGCAAATATACTTCTCTGTCACAGTGGGGTCGTACTCTTCGGCCATGTAAATATTATTGGCTTCGGCGCACCTTTTGGAAACCTGTGTAATACCACCCCTAACCCCAAATTCTACAAAAAGGTACATGTTAGGGTCAGTCAACAGCTCTAGTCACACACCTGTCTTTACAAACAAAGCGTTCCATGAAAGGGACAGAGCCATGACGTACATGGCAGGGTCAATAGTGTAATTTGCCAAAATTATGGTCCTGAAATTCTCAAAAATGTCTACCAACAAACACGTGTCCACACATAAATAGTAAATAGCATCCTGCAACAAGTTCATGCAGTGGAACATGATCCATGTGGATAGAGGCATGAGCATAGTCTTCATTACTAATGCCTTCGCCTTTCATGAAATTATGAAATGCATCCTTTAGTGGGAGTGATGTACTCATCAGACTACTCAAAGATGTAACAAATTCATAAGAAAATACTCCCTTTTTGCCATTTCAAATAGGGTATTATCTGGAAACAGTGAGCAGGTGATTCTCAGCTGTGCAGGTGTCAAATTACCTGCCAAAGTCTCCAGAGATGCGCTCATGAACTGAAAACAGTCAATGAAACACAATTGCAAGTATAGCATTTTTTCTTTCAAGTCAATCCCATTGGAAATGTGTTTGGAGATGGATTTATATTTTTCCAAGGTCATTCCAATCACCTTGATCATACCCAGATTTTCAAATTCCACTGTCGATTGGGTTGTAGTATGTGACATTCAGTCAAGGGCTTTATGAGAAAGTGGGCATTGTAGTTTGGCAGGTTATGAAAAACAGCGACAAGTTCATTTTTAGGCAGTGTGAAATTCAAATTCTATTTACTGTGTGCGAGGTCTCTGGTTTCACCTGTCAGATGGTCATGTTCAAACACAGAATCTGTGCTGAGCTCTTTCTTACAAATATGACAACTTTTTTGAGTCGCCAACCTAGCTTCATCATGTGCAGTTTTTGGCTTCATCGGAACAGTCACGTTGTATATTTCTGCAACCTACTTTGTAAATTCAAGCAATTTATCTACCAATTGGTACATACAGTCCTCACCCACAAATTCAAAGCATTTAGTTAAAACTGGATTGTATGAACAGACCAGCAAAATTCTACAAGCATACGGAACATGTCGGTTCATGGTGGTTGTGTTACTTGTCTCATTTTTGGGCAGGCAAGTGGACAAGAGTTTCAAATAGCATTCCATATCACAATATGCGATTAAACCTAATTGTTACTGTTTGCTATAATCTATAAATTCAAGGTACTTTTCGTCCCCAGTGGGGCAAGTACAGCGAACAGCCTTGTGTTGCTGGCAGAGAATTGTATGGTTTGCGAGATTCTCTTCAGTTCTGAAATACTGGAGACAACAATTGCAAACAAAATTTTTCCTCACTATGTTTACTGAACTGATTGTGAAGCAGTCATGAAAGGTTTTTGATTGCAACAAAATGCAAATGTGTGGTATTACTCATATCTTTGACTACAACACAATAGACATTGATAGAAATATAATTATTCTCCTAGAACCTTCCGATATACTGTATTACTACAGGAGTCGACAGACATTCAGTATTCAGAACCCAATACAGTTTTTGATATGACGTTGATGTGTCAACATGTTGTGTGGCAGGAAATAAAGCTGCTTATAAGGAATGATGGAAGCACTTGTGTTCCGGGCACTGAACATTAATACAGGCATACCGATTGGCAATAAACCTAGTCAATACAGGGTACACAGCTCCAACAGTAAATTACCTGTATTGCAAAATATGGATGTCCACCTGCAATACAAGCTGCATTGGCAAGCCACTGCCCCTGGCACTGAACTCCCCAAGTCTTGTCATTAGCTGAGAGAATATGTCCTCGTTAACAATTCACCAGCATTGGATGAAAACAGGTCATGAAGAGCTTTACTCTGAAAATAAAATGTCTCCTTAGCACCTTTCTCAGTACTTTTCAAATATTTAACCACTACATTGACAATAAGCTTAAAGGGTTGGGGTGTTGTCATAACTAAGGCCTGAAGAGGTGCCCTATTCCTCTATTGTGCCTATCATTAGGGATCTGCGCATCCACTAATCAACCCCCGAATGCTGTGTCCAAAAGGACGTGTCACAGTTCTAGCAACAAAACATCGTTGTTCGAGGAAAACTCGGAAGACGAATTACTTCCCGACCCTGAATATACATGTCAGCATTTTGGGATAGTTAATGCAATGTCTAAATGTTTCCCTGTTACTTACTCACCTATAACTGTGATATGAAACAAAAGAGGAGATTGAATGTCTGATCAATTGATGAGCCGAGACATCTCCACAGGTAGGAGGTCGGAAGACGAATGACTAAGGAACCGGAATTCACATGCTTTTTATATCAGCGCTCTGTCAGATAGGAAATTCTAGGGGTTTGCAAGCAAGTGCAATAGTAACCCATTAGAGTGCATAATTCGTTTTACAAACAATAATATTGAATCCTATGATGTGTTAAATGTATGTTTACAATGTGTTATGTATTATGTTGATTTCCAATTACTAGTGTTTCATTTTATAAATATTCCATGCACAAGCCTTTAATATTTATGTGACAAATATGGGCGAATGGTCAGATACATTTAGTTTTGTCGTGTTACATGCACACTTTCGTGTTACCATTGTTTATGTAACATTAGGTTAAAGTGTAAGTAGTATAGAAATGCCGATTCGAGCGCAGCTCCTAACTATCAGAAAACCAACAGCAAATTGAATGCCCAAGCCATCAGAAAAAATTACCGTTGTTTTCCTGATCCAAAACAGCGCAGCCGCAAAAAGTGACTGCAAAAGTTGCGTTTGAGTGCAGCCGCAAAACGTGACTGCAAAAAGTTGCGTTTGGGAGCAGCCCCCAGTTACAGAAAACCAACGACAAATTAAATGCACAGTCCATCAGAAAATATCAACTGCCGATTCGAACGCAACCGCAAAAAGTGACTACAAAACGTTGCGTTTGGATGCATCTGCAAAAAGTGACTACAAAAAGTTGCGCTTGGATGCATCCACAAAAAGTGACTACAAAGAGTTGCGTTTGGGAGCAGTTGCAAAGAACAGCTCAAGAAATTTGAATACGTAAAAAATAAAATATTGTCCATAGTAAAGATGGATCAGTTGCTAAATGTATTAAACGGAACCAAACAATTTTAGAAACTTTCCGAACTTACAATTGGACAGTCCTATCCCATAGATCATGCTGAAATAAATGATACACGTTATGGATACAAAGTGGTAATTACTTCTGGAAATTTTAAAGTAACCTTACCAGACAGATATCTTCAGATTTTCAGCGAAAAAGTTTTAGATGGTGTTAATCGTGGAGGTATAAATTTTGCATATGATGGAATGGTGGATTGTGGTGCTAAACAAAGGCATTCAATTCGGTTTTTTAAAGAGTAAATGATCGTCGTCGTATAATTAGACATCAGTTGATTTTTATTTGTGCTCATATCTCTATTAAGTTTTAATGGTCATCCAATCATTAAAACACAATTATCGCTCTGACTTTGGCAATGTGCTACAACATAGTCTAATTAAAAATTTAGACACATCTCCAAATTCGACACATTAAAGTAGTCGAAATATTGAGTTCTTTCATTGCACTTTCTATAGAAATATTATTCATCTTTATCACATGAAACTTAAATATATATAGAATATGACTGCTTCCAACTGAAAAAATATCTACGGCTTCATCTCTAATACCACTGTTCTTTCAGACAAATCAAAGTTAATTAACTTACCTTTTTCATCCCTAATTTCAACTATTATTTCACTAACTTGATTTGTTTTGGGAAAAATAATGGATAAGCTGGTTCGTAATAGATCGTGTCGCCAAATCCAAATGATGTTCTTGGTTTAAAAGTGGCAATAATGCTAGTTTCTCTATGAATATATTCATAATGTTTTAATATCATACCATTTACTATATTACAGTGTATATTTATTGTTTCAAATGGAGCAAATTTTGGAATTGTATCACAATAATGATCCACATTTGCTTTCAGAGTTTTATTTTCTACGAAATCCAAAAGTTTTCCTATTGAACGCCGTTTTCCAAACTGTAATTTAAGCGTACATTTTACTTTCACTCTGTTTGCTATTTTATCCAGCTCGAAAGATATATAATTTTCTTTCCCACCCATTGAATTTACACTAAATGAAAAAATTGCATTTATAGTTTTTTCAAGATTTTTTAAGCTATGTTGACCAACTGGAATATCAGTTGCTGATTCCATATCATTATGACCCACAATATATAACTTATTTCTCCCAGAGATAATGTTATGCATTAGATAAGTAGAATAGAACTGAACTAAAGCCAATGAGTGCCCCTCTATCTCTAAAGGGTAATGTAGTCTCTTCTTCAACACTGATTTGTTGTCTGTTAGTTTGAATATTTTACTCATTTATTATATTATTAAAAAAATCTATTGATAAATCAGTAAGAAAAACATGAAACGTGTAGACTGGGATATTAAAATAAGAATACCAGACAACACTGTATCGACAAAACGTCATGGTGAATTATTACCTAATAATATTAGATGTTTGATAGTTGGTCCTAGTAACTGTGGAAAAACCACACTTATGATAGATAATTTTATATATACTCAGGGATGGTTGGACTTTGGTACTCTCTATATATGTTCAAAAAGTCTGGACCAACCAAAATATATCAATTTAAAGAAAGATATAGATGTAGCATCAAAATTGTTTAATGAACCGATAGCATACTTCTTTCCATGAAATGAAGAAATGGTTGATGTAAATGAATGTCATAAACAGTCTGTAGTTGTTTTCGATGATATACTTGAAATCCAAAATATGGCAAGGGATTACTTTACTCGTGGTAGACACAAAGATATTGATTGTTTCTATTTAGCTTATAAGAGACAATGCCAATTTTCTTTGCATATTCAGACAAGACGATACAAATCTTAAACATATTCATAGTGATTTTGTTTGTGGTAATATGTCATTTGAGAAATTTAGTGAGCCTTGTTCAAAATGTTGGAATAATGAATATGGTTTTGTTATAATAGATATGACTCGTAAGTTAAATAATGGTAAGTACTGTAATAAAATGAAAGACTTTTTAAATTCTTAGATTATAAGTATGTTTTTAATGGAGATGTTTCCATTAAAAACCAACATAATCTGATCTTTTTAAATGTATCGGTATATCATAACTATTTCAATAAACACAGTTGTACCTTCGGGTACATTGTGGGCTTTTGGTATTTTAAAATATATCATATCATCAGGGTATACTTCAAAAGTTTTAACATGTCAATTTATTTCCGTTGATGATATAAGTTGATAAAACTTTTATATTTTTCTGGTTTTATTATTATTTCAACTATAGTTCCATCTCTCATAAAAAAAATATTCTATTTGATTATCAAAGTAAAATACTTTTTCTTTTGAACTGTATTTCCCAACTAAACGAATAATGTTAATTATGTTTTTCTGATAGTACTCTAAATTGATTGCATCCATCGGTGCAATGGGATTTCCCACATGTCTTAGTCTTTATTGTTCAAAATCTGTATTATTATCTACTTCCAAGTAAGTAAGTGCTGTGGTGGATTTCCGCCAAATGAATCAAAATAATATTTGTTGTTTGCTTTTTTCCAATAGCATACCCAGTGTGTATCACAGTTTGTCGAAACATCTAGATTAACAATCCTACATTCATTATCGAGTGGCGTTTTAAGTAGCTCATCGATCATAAATACACCCTGAAAATTCTTAATGTTAAATTTTTTAACCATTTGATCAATATCAAAGTTACTGAGTGGAGTTATTTTTTTTTTTAACTTTCTTACCCCACTTAACTTTCTTCAACCCCTTGCCGTATTCCTCCATAGCTAAATTATGTCTGCGTTGTTCTTCCAATTCTTGGTTTTTCTTCTTAGCATTAAATACTGATGTAGCGATAGATGATGCACTGCCAGCTAACGCTCCTAGAGTTCCCAATGCTGTGAAAATTAAGGGTAAAAATCCACCCTTGTGAGCTGTCAAACCATTTCCAGTTTTCATTTCTTTGGACATTTTCTTAAGCTGTGGAACTGAAATTGTGATAGTCATCCCTTTACCCTCCTTTAATTTCTTGTTTTTGTGATCCAGTTGGTCTTTAGTTAGGAACAAATCAATATTCAAACCCTTCAACTCCTCGTTAGGAACTTGAAATCCAATGTTTTATACTTTCATTTATTGTAACAAATATTTTATCATTTTATTTTAATTCCCCAGCCAAGCTTACGTTGTTTAATATGCATCGCAGATCCAGTAACACTAGCCCACAATCTCTCATTGTGATCAGCATCTGAACTTAACAATCTTTTGAATGATTTCTTTTCTAGTTCTTTGTCAGCTACATGTCTTTCAGCTAGATCTTTATTGTGACGATAAGCTATATCATGTTCCATTGCAGCTGCATCTAGTGGATTAATGGGTTTATCGCCACGCTCAATTCTCTCTTTTAGTCTGGTACCTGGACCTAAGTACTGATAACCGGTTGCATGCAACTCAAAAGGTAGCAAATTTATTATGTCATTGAGTAACCCTTTTCCGTGATGCTCCGACTTCCAAAAAGTATGTGGTATTGTGTTTAACATTCGTATCAGATATGATATACCTTTTGGATTATTCACAACAAAGTCACTAAACTTGCTGTTGAGCATATTCATTATTCCAACTTTTTCATTGTAATAGTTATCATATCCAGCATTCTCTTCGCCATAAATAACGAGAAGTCGATCAATAAGCAACCAAACATCGTCCATCCATATGTATTCTTTGGGGTAGTCTGTATACTTCTTTATACCTTTTCCCTTTTTAGGCTAGGGGCGTTTCTTTTTAATCGAATTGTAAATAGGTTTAACAATAATTTTCCATTTATTCCCTTTACTCGATTTGGGCGTTCCCAATTTTGGATCATTGTTTTGAAAAACAGTGTTCGTATCTGCTAGGATACGACTATAGAGTTCATAGTCGGTTGCAGTGTAGTCACTTTCTGTTACTTTCTTACTAGTTAGTAATTTCAACACACCATCAGTTCTAGTGTATGTCTAACCTTTTACAGTAAATTTGTCATTGATGAATGATACTTCACTATCACCAATATACAATCTACCTTTAATCCAAAAACATCGTCTTTGCAGTCCATTAAGAAATCTGCCACTTTCTTATCAATAAATGTTGTTTTGTAGTTGGTTAACTTTGGGATATCAGTTTTCAAACGCCCCAACGCTTCATCATAGCATTCATTGTCATCGTCAATGCGTTTATCGCCATCGTTATAGCGTTCATCGGTGCCTGTTTTACCAAACAGTTTTCTTTCAAAAGATGTTTCTGTTGGTGTCTGTGGGTAGTCTAAATTCTTAACAGCAAATGGAACGAGTTCTTTTATAAAATTCTTATTCTCATTTGTTACATGTCCAATTTTTTGCCCCAAATCTTCTATAGCATCTATCAATGGTTGATCGTGTTTTTTATTTTTATCATATTCATCTTGGCGAAATTTTCTAAAAGTTTTAAACTTTTCGAATAACTGTCTTCTTCTCTCTATATTCTTCTCTATATTGTTTACAATTTTTTGTTGCCTCATTTATTATATAAAATGAACAATGATAACTTAAATGTATACTGTCTCAAATGTATGAAAAATACACTAAGTTCATATAAACTTACCAATAATAACAAAATAAGAATTAAATATGTTTGTAGATGTCGTGTTACCAATAATTCGCTATTCACTTGTGGTAGTATAAAAAACGATATTGTAAATGAAATTCATAAACCAATGCAAAAAAACTTCCCCAGAAGAACTGTTCTATCTTTTGGTATCGATGATCTTTGGCAAGCTGATTTAGTCGAAATGAATTCTGGATCTTTAAAAGGTATACATAGAATTAACAAAGGGTTTAAATACATGTTAACTGTGCTAGATGTTTTTTCCAAAAATACATGGGCAATACCAATCAAAGATAAAACTGGTGAAAATGTTACGTTAGCATTTAAAACTATTTTGAATGATTGCAAACCCATGCATTTACAAACAGATGAAGGTAAAGAATTTTACAATAAATCATTTAAGATATTAATGACCAACAACATCATAACACACTATTCAACATACAGTGGAAAGAAAGCTAGTGTTGTAGAAAGATTTAATAGAACATTGAAGGATAAAATGTGGAAGATATTTACTATGCAAGGAAACTATAAATGGGTGGCTATATTACCTAAATGAATAAGTGAATACAATAACACTGTTCACAGTACAATCGGAATGAAACGTGCCAATGTAAATGCAAAGAATGAAGTTTATATTCTAATCAACATGTATGGAGGAGAAAGAAAAATGGCGAAACCAAAGTTTGTAATAGGAGATGAAGTTCGTATAAGTAAAAGTAAAAATTTGGTTATACACCAAATTGGTCCACTGAAGTATTTGAGGTGTGTGAGGTATTGCACACAAAACCCACAACATACAGAATAAAAACTTTAAAAAATGAACTTATTATAGGTATTTTTTATGAGCCAGAGCTGCTTAAGACCAAACATGATAAAGACTACTTAGTGGAAAAAGTTTTGCGAAGAAAAGGAAATAAGCTGCTAATTAAATGGTTAGGTTTTGATAGTAGTCATAATTCTTGGGTTGATAAGAAAAGTGTAGTAGTTTAAGAAATTTTTTTTTCTATATAATAAATGGATAAACAAAAAATTGAAAGTTATGAGTGTCAGTCGTTTCTGCCAAATGACCAAACAAAAAATAATTTGAATGAATGCAACAAGCGCATTGAGTTTGATATTCCTATTGGCGATGCATTTTCACATCAGAATGAAGCTTATGTTTACCAACAGTATAAGCTAACTAAAAGAGATACAAATACAGATTATGAAAAAACTTCAACTATTGATCTTTGTGAGAATTTCTTCCCATTCCGGTTCTCAAGAATAGAGATTTCTAAACATGGTTGTATAATCAAAAGTATTGACAACCCTAGCATCACATCAACAATGATGCATACATTGCTAGGTTCGGAATCAGAATCAGCATACTTCCAAATGTCGGGGATAGAACTAGGTAAGTATGTTAGGAAAGATAAGCTTAACGAAATTACCTATCCATTAAGATATTTATTTGGGTTTATGAGAGATTGTAATGAAATATTCTGGAAAGGTGGGTGCAAGATCACATTCATTCAAAATTCTAGTGACTATGTTTCGCTTTACAGAAGACCCCCAAAGAAAGCAGACGGATCTGATGATGCAGATAATATACCAGATGCTGGTAAAATTATTATTGAGAAATTGAAAATTCTGTGGCCAATTGTTGAATACAATCCTATTTATGGAGATGAAAGTAAAGAAAAATTATACAAAACACCCCAAAATTCCAATTAGTTTTAATTATTACCAATGTCTTGAAAAACCTGTACCTACTAATACAAACTCATTTCAGTTTGATATGAAAGATCAGTTCAATTCAATCCAATTTGATATGCCAGACTTTGTCATTTTTGGTATTCAGCACAACAGAAAAGAAGATCCTATGCAATTCACACACGGTTCAATGTTTGACTCCTATTTTAGTCAAAAATATTTATATTAAGAATGGGCGGAATGAAGTGTTTCCCAAAAAGAATTGGAATTTAGATATTGATGATAAAATTATCGATAAGATGTACATTGCTTACAACGATTTTAGAAATTCAAAGACTAAACTAGATACCCCTTATCGTAATAATGAACTGTGCTTCAATTCTACGTCATTTATTGGGAGAAGACCATTGTATGTTATTGATTGTTCTTGCAGAAAAATTGCTATTGTAAAAGATCGAACTAATCTGAAACTTACAGTTGAATTTAATAAACCGATATCGGCTTCAACTATTTGTAATGTGGTACTCGTAAGCCAAAGAAACCTAATTTATGATGTTAAACGTGAAAGAATCACCGAAGCCCAATAGTATGCAAACATGTAGGGTTATTAGTTTTTAATGGATGGTTATCCATTAAAAACATTTACTGTTATATAATATTTCATAGTGTCATTCTTTTGCCATTTTCCCATGGTAGTTTATTAATGCCATCTTTAAGAATAAATCTTTTATCATCTTCGGGAGTTAATACCTTTTTTTCTCATCTCAATTGTATAGAGTTCATGTTTTTTACTTCTAATAAGATTCATACTTTTGTACAACACTTTTTTACCAAACAAACACTTTTTGTAGTCACCGAAATTAATCTCATGTCTGACTACAGTGTTTTTCACACCCTTTGCTCTTTTCATTACACCACCCTCCACATTTATTGCATACATTTTCGATTTCAAACCAATAAATTCTTCCATTATTTTTCCATTACGTTCATCTTTCATTTTGCCAATAATCTTTTTGTTAACTAACAGTATACCATATGGGTTATCTTTTCTATAGTCAGAAGTATCAAAATGGTCGACCATTTCTTTCATGTCACTGTAGAAATCTGGTGTTTTTATATAATAGATGTACGAATCAGTATCTTGGTAGCACAGTTCAATATTTTCCCCATACTTTGGCTTCATTATATTATAGTGATAATCATACATTATGACTTTCGATGGATCAAGTATACTCATTCCAACATAAATGGGTTTGTTAAAGCACAGTTTTGTTTTATTCATATGAACTGCAACCAAAGAGCTAGTAAATATAGTCCTATCTTTAAAGTTTGGTTTAGCCACTAGTTTATCCATTTGCTTAGAACTTGGGCATAACTGTATATCCACTCTGTTTCTAATATTCTCCATTGTTTTTCCAAAAAACGGAATTGTTCATTAGCTTGTAGAAATCTTTTTCAAAGTCATTTGTAGACTTTATTCGCATATTTGTATTTAGATCAATATAGGACTTGAGCCAATCTGATTGATCAAACTCCAGAACTCTATGGATCTTTTTCTACTTCATTCCGAAAGATAGATATTGCTTAAGATTTACATAGTGTAATCCATATTTTTCTTTACCATCCAGACTAGTCAAGAGTTTGGGGTTTTTTTGAACCTTCTGGAATTTTATTCTCTGATGCCAATGGCAGATCTTTGTGGAGATCATGTAGTTCATGTGGGTATTCCAAATCAACTTCCAATATATACCCTTTGCTAGCATCATCTTCTATTTTTGTTACATCTATATTTGTATTTGCCCACTTAAACCCACCATAGGGTAAAATACTGACTCACAGCTCATCTATATAAGTTATTGGCGTCCAGGTATGCAAGATAAAAGATTTCCTTTGTACTATCATAAGCATTCATGTATTTATTATTTGCTTTAGCATATCGCTTACAACAATGTGAAATTCCACCACGAACCCCTTTTTCTATCATCAAAATCATGTAATCTATTAATAATTCTAGTTCAATTTAAGATGTTTGAGCATAGCATCCCACACTAACCCTGGGGCTGTAAAATACCATGCTTGATCTAGCTTATATGTTTTGAGACACACATCTCTAAAAATTTTCCATTATATCAGACAATATCAACACATCAGATTTGTTATAGAGTTCTGTGTACTCTCTTAGAGTTTTTATGTTGAATTTTTCCCACACCTCTCTCGCAAATTCGTAATCTTCGTCTGTAATGCTGCATTTATTGAGTTTGTTGTAAAATGCATCTTTGAATGGAAGCAATGTCTCACAAAATTTTTCAGCACTGTCCATGTAGTCATATGGGTAGATGCCTTTTCTTGTAACAAAGTCAAGAAATTCATTGGAAAAATGCTTACACGTTTCTCAGAATTGGCTTCTGGAAAGGTTGCTAGAGAGTTTATCGATACAATTAGCCATAAATTTAAATGAATCAATAAATCTAAGGTTTACACTTCCACATACGTGCTTCCTAAAAGAAATATATTTTTCTTCGTTGTTGGGAATTAGATCAATCTTATTTTCATCAATGCCAATACCTCTTATGAATAAATGTGTGTCGTAGCCAGATAGATTGTGTATAAACACTGGGACAAAACATGAATTTCTATATGATAAGTTACAATCTCTGTGTGCAGCTCCCCTAAATTTCCCCATAAGATGATCATGATCTCTCACAGAATCACCATTCAAAGGCTTTTCACATATATGACAATGGGTAGCTGTATCATAAACAATTTCATTCTTTCTGAGTTAGTGGAAGCATTGGTTTTTCATTGGTGTATATATCACCAATAGACTTTGCTTCTTCCATTAGCATTTTAACGAACACAGTAGATGCATTAGGCCCTTCATAAGTTACTGGTGGTTTATAGTATCCATGTTCGTATTTTACATAGTAACAGAAGCTAATAGACTCGTGTTTTTGGTATGGTTCGTGTAACATTCGTCGGGGTTTGGTTGGCAAGTTTTGATTTTAGTCAACAAACATTCAAAATCAGTATATATCACAAACAGAACTCTCAAAGAATGATTTTGGTTTTGAAATCTTAATATGTCATTTTTTCCTTTTGATGGTAGTTCAACTCTGTAACACCATCATGATCTCGACAGTCTTGTTCATGTTCTTTTAGCTTATTTACAGAGTAGAAATGTTGCAAACATCTATCACATATAAATATATTGTGACCATTTTTTGTTACTTGTGATGCGACAAGTCTCAAAAGACTTTTTATCCAGCAGTAGTGGTCGTTCTTTTTGTCTTTGATATAGAGTAGGTTTATGTGCTTATCCATATTATTTTTTGTTATTTTTAATGAACAGATTATATATTTCTTACCGCCATCTTCTTCGTATGGATATACATTAATAGAAATTCCACTTCTCTTCTCAAATGTTGGTATGCTATCCAATTTGATTGGAAATTCCAAACCCTTAAGTGCATCATCAAACTCATGTTCGTAAGCTTCGTATTTATTCACTCTTTGAGGGTCTTTTTTTACTTGATGCAATGAAGATAGAACAGACCACAAAAAACATTTTTGATCATCGTTCTTAACATTAATTACCACCTTGAATGGTACATATTTATTTATTGGCACTTCTAGTTTAAATATTCTGTTGAGTGCCCACTGAGATCCCTTTGCTTCGAATGCCCCCATCTCAGCTATGATTTTCGATACGCTGTTGGTATAATATTCTTCCAGATTAGTCGATTTCAGTATAATTTCGTTCTTTGTTTTAAAGGAGCTTTCTACATATTCAATATTCTCACCAATTTCCCTTTTGTACTTAGTGAAGAATTTTATATTCACTTTGAATGATTTTGAATGTTTACTAATTAGTCCCGTGACAGTTTCTTTTACATCATTTAGGAAATGCTTTGGGCCTTTGTATGCATTCACATTCTTTACAGCATAAGTCTTGATCCTACTTTGAAATGCTATTTCGATTTCTTCTATACTGAATATGGGTGTGTACTTATGAATTTTACTTCTCAAGTGACTTCTTATGAGAGACAGTTTGTAATGGTGACTACACATTTCACTTGTTTCTCTCGTGGGAACTTCTGTTTTGATATTAAGTGTTGTGGCACTTTAAAAATTTCCCATGCATTTGTTGGTTCAAGTGATTTATTATGTATTGGTGTAAGACCTTTGTGCAATCTACTTTTAAGATGGCTTCTTATGAGAGATGGTTTGTAAAAGTGTTTACAAGTTTCACACTTGGCATACTTGTTTTGAGATTTCTTCTTCTTAGAGATAATATATACAGTTAAAATATTTTTTACCAAATAGAATAACTAATTCTTGTGTGGAATATACTTAAATTTGTCTATGGTCTTCAGCGAATCCAAGTACCATACTTAATGATATTATAACTTTGTATTTTCCACCTGGGTTTATTTCCAGTTTGTAACTGACAGAGTGGGGCCAGCCTGCTATAATGTTTGTATAGACATATTTTGTGGTTTGCGAAATATAGTTTTTATCATGGAGGTAATGCCCACTTCTCGAGTTTGGTTGATTTCAACACCATTAAGCAGATATTCAATTCTTTAGATCACATGAAGTATTCAGTTTCTCACTATTCCTATAGTTACTGGATTAGTCGTATCGGCTGCCTTTTTAATTGTTCCTCTGAAGCATAGACTGGATTTCGGTGATAACATATAAATGTTATGATTCTGTATAGGAATCATTATTTCTGACAGAAATGTATACGGTCATGCTCAGAATGGTTCATACACATGTATTTCAATATTGGTAATTGTGTATTCATATGTTATTGGCTGTTCAATATTAAGTATATCTTCCATTTCTATTAATTTTATATCCTAGTTTTCGTAAAAACAATTTGTTACCCTGTGTTAAGCTAACGGGGTTCTTAATTTTAGTGAATGCTTTATGGTTCCATTTACATCTTTTTATAGATGTTTGTTTAACTCAACCATCAACTTTCTTAACCAAATCGCCTACTTTACATCTATATTGACTATGATAAAGATACCTATTTTCATTGTAATGTGCACAGAATGTGGGTGTTTATATAATTTTCTTTAAATGTAATCGCACTGAAATTTCGTCAATTCTAAAATTAATAGGTTTACCATTTTGCGACAATTGTAATGACTATTTTGTCAACACAATGAACTATTACTGGAAGCTAAATTAACATACTCGGCTTTTCAATTTTTTTTGTATACTGGAGCCACTGCACAAGTGAATTCATGTAATGTGTTTGTTGGTTTTCCATTCAAACATGTACCACCTACAATATTTATATTTACATGACATACATTAACTGACAAAATATTAACTCATTTTGATGATTCATGCAATTGATAAGCAGGATACACTTTCCGTTTGTAACAGAACATACTTGCAATTGAATCGTTTTCCATGAAATCAATATTACTGTGCATTATACTAGTTAAAGTATTTGGATTTCCAGAGTTCCACGTCATCGAACATGTACATTTGCAGGTAATGCTGCCTTAAGACATGTTTCCAAATATTCGAATTCGTATGACCCCACTGGTATCACAATCCAGTATTTTCCTTCACCAATGATTAATGTGAATGAATGATTGTGCATAACAATATTGGGTATGATATTATAAGTGACAAATTCGACTAAGCTTATTAACCACTTGCCATCTAACTTAAAAGCTGGGAAATAAACTGAATGTAAATGGGAAAAGTTTCTACTTAATATCAACTTAATTGACATATTACTAATAGGTTTTACTACTGCGGTTAACCTTGTGCATACTTGCCTATCCTATTTATACTCAAAATCCTTAAACATAAATGCTCACGATTAATTGTATTTGGTAGTTGTACTGTTTTGTAATAGTAATTTATAGGCATGTTTTGTATATCGATTCGGGGATGAAAATCACCAAAACTGCCATAATACAATTATCGATATGCATATCTAATTAATGCAATCTAATGTGTTACTTTGTTGTGTTTATAATCGACATTAACAATCATATATTCACCAAGGTTTGGTTCTTTTGGTAAATCGTCTCTCATATACACACCTCGGAAATATGGGATATTCAGTTTCTTTGCACATACGATGATGTCTTTTGTTTATGAGTGCACATTTTGGAAGTTTATTCAAGATTTTCTATGCTTCTTTCCATATTTGAAGTTTTTTGCCCTTGTCCAATTTGTATGGTTCAAGATACATTCCTTTATCACTTGATTTACCTCATCTAGCAAGAGCTGAAACTCTACCCATTAGAACTCCAAGGGCTGATAATGCGGGAATAATGAATGGCAATATACTCCCTTTCTTGGTTTTTGCTTTGTCTTGCATTTTACTCCCATACCTCTTTTGATTTTTCTTCACATTACTTTGTCTACAACCTGATCCTCGAGCTATTGTGGATGGATTATTCCTAATACTTGTTGCTTTATTGGCTAGAACCGTATCTGCTACATGCCTTTTTTAAATAGTTTGTTTGAGTGTAAACTATGCCATGCTCTTTACAGGCATTATCGAAAGCATTTATTCCTTGATTGTTCCATGCCAGGCATTTTGCAAGTTTCGTTCCTGGACCACAGTAATTGTATTTCAGTAAATGCAATTCAAATGGCAATTTATTAAACTATTTGTGGAACACTCCACAACCTTTTTTGATGCATTTTGTATAAGCCATTGTTTTCAACTGAACACATTTCTATATATAGGCTTGCATTTATAGTTCTTCCATCAGTACATTACATTATATTTTTGTGCACAGTGAACATTTTAAATCAAAGTGTGCATCTTCTGGAATTGTATCTATGAAAGAAAACATAATTGAATAGAAACATGGAATTCTTTTACCGTCAAATATACAATGTATATTAAGTGGTCCATCTTCTTTGAATGTCACTTTTAGTGACTTAAAGTTTAAAAATGTATATGTATTTTTGAAAACAATACTGGCAAACAAGTATTACAAGAAAGGCTCCTAAACATCTTCACACCAACAAAGGAATGGAATTCTTCAATAGAGATTTCAATAAACTAATGACAGAGTATGGAATTAATCATTATGTAACATACTCTGAAATAAAAGCTGCTGCTGTAGTCAAATGTTTATACAAGAGTTCAAAAAGCTAATACATAAACATTTCTCTTCACACATAACTTACATGTGGGTGGACATTTTACCAGAAATAGTGAAATTATACAATTCAATGTACCACAGAACTATCAAAATGGCACCTGAAAAATCTAAAGAAAATAGGTTGTCGAAAACTGTATATAATAATCCTAAAGTAACCAAGAAGAGAAAACAAAAGTTTAAAGTTAGATAATATGTACATATTTCCAAGCTCAAAGGTGTTTTTGAGAAGAAATATGTCAATTGGTCATGACATATTTAAAGTTATTTCAGTTTGACACTTGTTCCCTAGAGCATATTACCTTGAAAGCTGCGATGATGAACCAATAAAAGGTGGCTTTTAATGATTTTAACAGCAAAAATTTATTTCTCCAGATGAATATTTAGGTCACAGGTCCGTTTGAAAGGTTTCAAAAAAGCTCATGATTCGTGGATTTTGAACAAGGACCTTAAGAGATTGTAAGGCATTTTTGTAAAGTTTTACTCAGCGTATTAATAAAACTTGAAACATATTGGATGTGTTTTCATTTAATGTAGGCCTACCTGTCTTATTAGTGACTTTTAATTAGTTACAAATAACATCATCATTTTAAAAGACATATATTGCGCTTATTAAATTGAAATGATGGGAAATCAGTCTTATGATGTACAGTACCACATTAGCCGAGCTGCTGGAAATACATTTACTACAATAACACATATTGGGATCTTTTGACTTGGGGGATATAGTGAAATGTATACACATTCTGAGTTTAGTCGGTCTTTGGGAGTAACACGGTGTGGATGTTAGGCACTCGTGCATAATTATTATTGTTTGTGTAACTAATGTCTTGTTTTACCTGCCGGTTTCAGTGGTAATTTGTCTTGTGTTATATTATGCTTTGTACTTAGTAATTGTCCTGGTGTTTGTTTTGTATTTAATGTTTTATTTGTTTAATCATTGTGCATACTTAGTATTTGTATTGTGCCTGTAATTGTTTAATGTTTCATTGGCAAATTGTTTTTTATTGCATAATTAGTAATTGTTTAATGTTTCAATAGTGTCATTGTTTGTGAATGATTCGTTCTTAATGGTCTCGATATTTCTGAGTAATTTATTAGATAGTTTCTCGGAATATCAATTTATGTTTCGACAATTGTTCAATTTGTCATTATTCAAGTTCTATATTTGTTTAAAACACTGAATTATTACATTTCAGACCTCTGTCACTCGACCCGGCATCACAGCTCTCGACCTCAGTATCGCTGCAGACAGCAGAGATGTATGACATGCCCTGCTGCTCTCTCCCCCTCCCTCACCTCTTCCACCTGCCGGGCTTATTTGAACCTCCAACTCCGACCTTGATGGAGCACTGCCGCTCCTAACACACCCCTCCTTCCTCTCACCCACAATCACACCTCATTATCTCGACAGTCAGCAACCAAGACAAACCTCCACCACTTCCGACACCCCCACCCCTCCCCTCATCAACCTTCCACCTCAGTTTATCTCCAGGCACCCACCTAGATGGAGCACTACTGCTTCCGAAACCCCCTTCTGCCCTCACTCACCATCACACCTCAGTCTCTTGACAGTCAGCAACCAAGATGGGCCTCCTCTGCTTCTGACATCCTCCTCTCACCCCTCCCCCCCAAGCTCAGTTGATCTCCAGACATATACACTGACCCTTATGTCGTTCTTGCTCCACAATAACAATACATATGCTGATGCTCACACCCCTCATCGCTCAGTCAACCACCAGAATTCAATGTGTGAAGACCTATGCTGCTCCCCCCCCCCCCCAAAAATAAAGACAGAACCTAACCCTTTCTTCTTCATCTACATGTTCGATAAACAATTGTACAACAAACAATTACCTTTACACACTTGTTAACATATTACATGCAATTTATTCAGTCAATTGTGATTAATAAATTAACCCTTTTGATTAATTAAGCAAACAACTAACCCTTTCTATTAATCAATCACCATTAACCCATTTGATTAATCAAATGTGATTACACAATTACCCCTTTGAATACCAAATGACACTTGTGCCACTGTTGCACGATATTTCACAGAACTGGTACACACTCACTAATCCACGTGGTGGTGCGAAGTGGTGAGGCAGGCACTCGCTTCTGTATTCCTCTCCCAGGTTGAACAAATGCACCCAATGACGATAAGGCCGACACAGCAGTTTGTCATATCTTGAGCGAGGCCTCTCCCAGGTTAATCACATACAGACAATGTCGATAAGGGCGGAAGTGGTTCAGAATTCCCACGCCCTACTACCAATGAACTACAGCATCTATTACCAAATAGATGGGTGGTGAGAGGTAGTTCTGTTTAGAGCTATCCGGCTTCCTCGCCTGATCTAACACTGTTATATTTCTCTCCCTGGAGACATATCAAAGGTATAGTGTACCAGCAGGTTCCAACGACACCGGGATACATGAAAGACCATATTGTAGCTGCATGTGCTTCCATTCCTCCAGGTGCACTGGCTGACATACTTCTATCAGTGACGAGACGAGTAGTGGAGTATCTCAATGCAAATTGTTGTCAAATAATTAAAACACACACTGTAAGAAATGTCACAATACACTGGTGTCAGTTTAGTTTTTCCATAAGGTACGCTTTATGTTCTCTTTGTATAATTAATGTGTACAGTGGAGACATGTGACTCCACGCTGCCAAGATTTTCGTTGTTTCTAGAAGAATGACATTTATTTGTATTGTGTACAGCACTTCAATATAATAAAAACAACATGTGCAACGTTTCCACGTTTAAAATATATATCACTGTATTACATTCATATCTTGCATCTCATGTTTGTATATACACAAAAACCTAACTACGTCATATGACATCCCCTTCGCTGTAATAAAACATGTATGTGTCATATTTTGTTTAGTAATATCGGTTACGACGTCATCGGAGGTGAAATGTTAAGTATGCAACCTCCTGCATATACACTCCACCTGCCATACTAACACGCAGTAAAACCGAGTAGAACCTCCTGGAAGTGAATGTGGAAGAGGGGGAGAGGGTGAACACAGTAACTGGAAGAGCAAGTCGCGCGGGCTCCCCGACTTTAGTGCAGGAGCCAGGGTGTTCCATAATACATTTCTTTACACACACACACACACACACCCATGCACGCACGTGCGCGCACACACACACACAAAATTAAAGTCTCTACTCTTCATGTGATACATTGCGGAATAAAAGTAATGTGTGTATGTCACATTACAATCCATAACCACAATTACAAAGTATAACTTGTAGTACACTCTTTTTTTTCAGTCCTCTTCTCTATTTCTGCCAATCAGAGCTTCCTTACTCTACTTACAAGCAGTTTGTATTTCCAAAGACTTTCAAGCTTCTCAGTTGACTCACTCCCTTTCATTCGTTTAATGAATTAAATCTTCTCCTCAACAATAATACAGGTACACAGGGTTTAAACAGAATTGTAAAAATTGTATGACGTTTATTGCTGTAAGTATTTTGTGAAAGAATTGTGATTAATAATTATTCTTTTATTAAACTTGATAAAATATTTCGTTACAGTTGTTTTAGTATCTTGCTTGGATGATATTAAATTCTCATTTACAGTAGAAAGATTTCAATAATAAATTTTAATTGTAGAATGGTGTGTAGAAATATTATGGCTAAATGTGTACAGGTAAATTTGAGCACTTGATATAATAATGTAACTAGTTGGCAATAGTGATTTTCTCTGTCGTTAATTGAACTACAGTAGAACCTTTTTATAACATTCCTGCATATGAAGTTTGCTTTATATGATACTTATTTCACGGTCCAACCATTTCCCAATAAGGCTTAAGGGTTTCATTTCCTGCATATAGCAATGTTCATTGTTTTCATACAAGTGACATCTGTAGTTGTTCAATTCCTGGTAGTAACTCAAATACAATTATTTTTCTCAAATAATATTTCTGATATAGAACCAATGCAATATTTTATGAACAGATACAGCGGTCAGTTATTAAAAATATTATGGATTTTAGAGACTATGGTCTTAAAAATGATACATACAACCATGAGTAGATGAGTGAGCAGGTGT
This sequence comes from Dryococelus australis, assembly GCA_029891345.1. Lineage (NCBI taxonomy): Eukaryota > Metazoa > Arthropoda > Insecta > Phasmatodea > Phasmatidae > Dryococelus > Dryococelus australis. Next base: position 360,028,560 of record CM056995.1, read on the forward strand.
CCAGAATGTACGCAATTGTGCATTAATTGATGATGATACAGTCCACGGAATTTTGGTCACTCATATTTTTGCATTACATAATTCTGATGAAGATGTTGATCTTGACTGGCTACTTATATTCAAAAACTATTACGTTAGATTTTAGTTTTGCTTGATGTGGCCATACAGGAGTAATATTGTTTTATGCTTGAATTGTTTAAGTGCATTGTAACATGCCTAATTAAAAATAAAGGAAAACTGACAAATGTCAATTTTGCAATGCTCCGGCTAGCTTAATTAGAATATGCGCTGTTACATAACATAAATTTCCTCTTTGTAAAAACTGATCCAGGAATCTTTGACTTGATCCAATTATCCTGTCGTATGCTACTGAATTTGCATAAGCCTCCATTAACATCAATCAGTATGGGTCCAAAAGAATTACTTAAAAAAATCATGCAATTTTCAAACTAATTAAATATTTTAATAGACCAAGATGCAGGTATAAAAAAAAAAAAAAAAAAAAAAATGAAGCATTGGATTAATAAGACCACTAGACGAATAAGGCAATAACCCTTAACATGATTTTAACATACCATAAAAAAAAATTGTGATTTGAATTCATTATTTATAAGTTTTAATCTGCATATCATATTTGCAAAGACTCTCCTTGGTATGCTTTGAATATGAATTACAGTTACTAAAACTAATATTTGCAACCATAGGTTTTAACAGAAAAAAAATTAGCAAAGATTACATTAATACCCCACACAAGCATGCAACATTGATGCACTATGTGCACCGGATCCACCCATTTATTAGTTGTTTTACAATAACTGTCCTACTTTCAAAGCTCATGCATCTTTATATATATATATATATATATAGACACGCTGGACTTAGCTCTGGACGGTACACCACTGTAGAAGTGTCTAGAACCGCAATACTCCTCTAGCAACTGCTACTGGAATGATCTGCTACTAAAATTGGATCTCGTCCCTCGTCAGTAGGAACTGGTCCTCCTCGGCTGTCCACTGGTACCGTGGTCCTGGCGTCGACTCTCGTCCTAGCTGTCTCGCTGTGGACTCGCCGTTGCTGATCAAACCCCGTGGCTGGCTCCTTTCACTCGTCGTATCTCTCCTGGCCGGGGCAACGGACGTTGAACTACATATTTGGAAACTACGTCGATTCAAGTCAGGGTCCTCTGACGACGTGCAGGCAACATCGGCTCTACTTAGCTAACGCCTTATAATACATACAAATTATCTTAATAGCTTAAATATGCAGGATTATGGATGGATGAATTGTAGTGCAGCACAAAGGCTCGTTTCCATATACATTCTCTTCCCATTTACATTTACGTGAAGACTTATACTGCCTCCGTTCATACAACACTAACGTTCAATTATTTTGTTCCTAATAAACTCGCTGTTGTCAATGCCAACTTGGCTTGTTTATTTCATACCAAAGAAAAATATTTCTTAAACATTCACATTGCAAAGATAAAATTACCTTTAAATACTAAACCACCATTTACTATGGCTTTCCAAAACAGTTTTCTCGCATATACTTTGCATACTATCATTTAACACACTTGATATAAGAACATAAATTATGGAAATCAAAGACAATATTATTTCGCTACATAAATTAAATCAAGTTAACGTAGCCATACGTTAGAATTTGGTTATGCTTGATGTGGCCATACAGGTCTAATATTGTTTTATGCTTGAATTGTTTACGTTCATATAACATTTTATTTTAGTGGCCCTTGAAAAATTTTATAACAACAGCTCTACTACATATGTATAATTATAATTAGATTATGTTGGAAATAAAACTTGTCATATCAGTTGGTGGAATATAGAATAATTAAATTCTAGTATGTAATATTGTTTTGCCTTTAATTTTATGTTTCGTTAAACATTATTGTATCATTTAAGATATTTTGTGGTTAGTAAAATTCTTTGTGTTAAAAAACATACACATATATTAGCTCAGTTATTGTTATATATTTCAAAATAATAAGTGGCATAACAACACGTACATTAAGTATATATATATGTATAGCCTCGTAACATGGTTTGCTATTTGTATTTTCTCTACACAGTATCACACAATGTGCATGACATAAAGCCAGCACCGGGCATTACACAACAGTGAACATGGGACTCTGAACATAGCCGACAGAGTATACGCCACCATGTTCCAGCACTATGGCCAGTCCAATGCTGTACTCTCCGCTGCCAAGTATGGGATCCTCGGTTTGACACAGAGTTCCATCTGTGGATTGTTGCCCCGTTCCAACGAAAACTTTGTTGCCCTCTGGAAGTTCCTCCTGAAAGACATGCAGAAACAGATTTCAGTATTCTTACAACTCGTCGACATATTTAGGTCACATATTTTATTGTGATTAATCTCTTGTTAGTAGTTTAAGTGAAAGATCTCTACAGTTAATTAAATTACACAGATCTAGTTTCTCAGCAACAATTTTTTATTAGGAGCACAAGGATCAGAGTGTCTGTCAAGACTTCTGCGGTTGTTATAGGACATTTTATCGATGGTTGGTTTCAGAATTACTCTGTTACCGTCTTATCGTCTTCCTACCTGATCGTACAATTACCAGCAGTCACAAACCTGAGGTATTTGACAGTGATAATGGTCTTGCATCGCACTGGATAATTGAACTCACCCTTGTTGACTCGTGTGGCCACCAGTGTTTGTCTTAACAAGCTAATGAACTTTCTCAAAATTTAGTGCACTTTGCATTCATCAGAATCCTTTGTCAGCGAGCATAATATATTTAATCATTTTCAGTCCGGTGATGCCATATGAAATCATTACATTGACATTTCTCCAGTTACCTAATTAATTTGGCTGCTTGGTAAGGGACTGGTAGAAAGAAGTTATAGAGTTTTATAAGCTGTTTACGGTAAACAGAGCACTTCTGAGAGTCCTGCTAAATATATACTTGGAAACACATTGTGTATTCTTACGCTTTATGTAAAATTAACATTATCGTGGAACTCCCCAGTTTATTCGTGCATCGATAAAATTAAAATATAAAATTATCATAAATGTTAATATTGATCAATTTCGTTAACTCTTAGACTATTGCATAAAAAAAAAAATGAATGCAGTGTAGGCGCAGTGACATTTCTCAAAGATTGATTTCAAAGTGTTCAATTGGCAATGAACAGGTTATACGTAAGTTAATTGTAGGCATGTCTCAGCTGCCTTGTACGACGTCGCTTCCTAACAAAAGAACACTTTGTGCTGCTTTGCCGGGCGAACCGGGTTCAATTCCCGGCCGCGTCACTCCCGAATTTTCGCAAGTGTGAATAGTGCCGGATGACGCCGCTAGTCAACGGTTTTTCTCGGGGATTTCCCGTTTTCCCCGCCCACGCATTCCGGTGGTGCTGCATTTTCACCTCATCGGCTTTCAAGACCTCGCTGTCAACAGCCGCCCAAATATCTCAACTCAACTCAAATTATTAATTTACTCCTACTTGTTCTCTTGTGGCATTTTTCACCTCCTCAAATAGCACAAATTGTTTTATGTTTGCAAACACTATCGTGAACTATGGCCGAGACACCTGTAAACTCATTAAGCGTGTAAAACGCTATACTTTCGTTCAGCCAGTCCCGCAATAGGCAGCACCCTTAATATAGTCAATTCACGGTAACTTACAAATTCTGTGAAGTTCTGTTGAAGTTATACTCCTAGGATATTACTTCGCATTATGCAAACAAAACTGAACTGCGTCTAGAATATTTTGTCATAGGGACAACGCACTGCATTTGTGCATCTTCAATGTAATAACATTTTACATGAGAACTATTTCTCACTGGGCATTACCAATGCACCTATTTTGTCTCTGTTTTTACTTACATTATAATGAAATATTTTAATTTATATGTCAAATATATGTAAAAGATCAATTCAGCTGAAATAATAATCTTTTATGTTACCAGAATTATAAAACGCTTGTGGTGAATGATGTATTTAGGATACATCCACACACACACCATACATGAAGAGATTATTAAAAAATTAGATAATAAAATTGTAAATAAAGCGCGAATAGACTATATAAATTGACGTTAGTGTCACAAGTATCCCCAAAACAAAGCCCCAAGGCTGTAGCGGCTGCCATGGTGTAGTGATTAGACAACTTGCCTCCCACCTTGGCGAACGGGGTTTGATTCCCGGCGGGGTCGTCCCCGGATTTTCAAATGTGGGAATCATGCCGGACAATACCGCTGGTCGGCTGGTTTTCTCTGGGATCTCCCGTTTCTCCAACCCTTTCGTTCGGGAGCTTCTCCATAAGTAGTGGCAGCAGAGAGCTCTTGCGATATAATTTATTTAAAATTGCAGCTATACCCTTTCCTTCCCCCCTCTCTCCTTTTCCTTCCTTCCCTTCCTCTTTCAATGAAATATGTGTAAGAAAATGTGCGATATCGTAAAAGTGGAGAAAAGTATTTGATGTTTCGTGTAGCCTTTCTATATATGTGAGCCCTCCTCAACCAAACTGGTCTCTCACGAACAACTGTGTCTTTCGAGCTCGCAGAGAGCTGTTCACCCATCGAGAGTTGGGGTCAGCTGAGCTCCGCCGATACAATTGCCGGAGATCACGAGACTTGTTTTGGAGGCTTTATGATGGATGACACCCTGCCAAACGCAGTGTCACAGTCACCAGTGAAGTGGATACAGGATGCAGCACAGGCCCTTCCTTACACCTCGAGAGTTGAAGACAGAGTGCGATAGGGTTTGGAAAATACTAACATCTGTCCACCGGATCTGCAGTGTGCTTGATATTACAACCTGGTGGTCGTATAAGTGATACATAATATAAAGTCATATGTCAGTCGGAAGTGAGCAATGACCTGGGTAGGAAGTATACTTCAGGTGTAATTAATACTCTACATTTTCATTACACAAATACTCTTGGTATTTATTGATTACTCAAGTAAAAATGTAATTATACCTATATACTCTTGATGGACATCGAAGCAAGGTCTATATTCTCAACCCTACACCTCCGTTCCCTCCCATTCTCTAACCTTCCAACCTCGTTCGTATGTGTTTCGCCGGCCGATGGATAAACATATATGTGTACTTGTGGTATTTACTCATTATGCATATTTACTCATTACGAATACTTAGTTGTGTAATGCGATCCAAAGCTGAGTGGGTCCAAATTATAATAGGAATTTAAAAAAAAATGTCCACCTTATATATTTACACAATCCAATATGGTGATTAGTCCCTGTATTTTCCCTGCAGAAACCCATGTCGCATGCACCAATAGTTTTTGACTAACACTTATAGAATGTGAGAAAATAAAGAAAGTGATGGAATAACTGGTGAAAACATGAGTCGCAGAATGTTTACATAACTGAGATCCAAGTAAGTGAGATCTAAGCCGACAGCAAAGAGAGGAGAGAGAGAGAGCTCCCCCCTAAGGTGGTTCTTCCAAGTGGCGTGTGCGTGGCTTCTTGCATGTGCGTGCACGCAGTTAATGGAGGTACCAGCTCAAAGATTACATATAGGCTGTTCATGGTAAAATGAGCACTTTTAAAAGTCCTGCTTAAGATCTACTTGTATGCACAGTGTGTATTTTCCCGCCTTATGTAAAATTAACATTGCCACGGGCCTCATCAGCCAGTGTCATACGCGCCACATGAAGACATAGCTGTCTGAAGATGCCTGGCAGCAGAGTTATTCGAAGGCGCATGGCTAAAGCTCAATTCTGTTATGGCTGCGGGGGCATAAGCTATTCATATTGGTGATCTCGGGTCAGTCGGAAGTGGGCAGTGCTAGGGAGTGGACAGGTACATAGTGTTTGTACATAGCTTGTAATTATTTATTCTCATTACACATACTTACACACTTAGTTATTATGCATACTTATTCGTTGCACGAACTTGCATACTTAGTCATTACTTATTACATCTAATTATGCAATTGTTAATTACACATACTTCTACATTATGCAAATAGTCTCGGTACTTAGTCATTGTGCGATTACCTATTTCACGTATTTACCCTCGTTGTGTTCAGATCCAGGGACTACCTCCCCTCATCCCTCCCCTCTATCCACCAACCTCCTCACTTGTGATTCCCTCTTCCAACCACCTCACTTGCAGTTCGGCAGCGGAAGGGTCAACATGTAATTAGACCTTCTATGGGTCTCGAACCAAGGACTGCCCACACGCCCCTCAAAAATTGACAGTCACACAATGATGAGGGAGCAGAGGGGGAGGGGTTGTAACCCTTCAGCCAATCACAACAAACCTCACAGTGAGTGGAGCGAAGGGGAGGGGGAACCTGTAAGCCTATCACAGCACAGGGGACGGGTAGGGGAGGAAGGGAAAGGGGGGGTTGGTGGGGGTAGTGGGGGAAGGGAAGGGTGGGAGAGGGGTGGGTGGAGAGGTGGTGGTATGGGGTGGCCGAAATTTTGAATAAATTTTATCGCAGGAGCTCCCTGCTACCACTACTTCCATACTCACCTCTTTTCACCCTTTTCGGCTCTCAAGGCCTCAATGTTAAGAGCCTCCCGAATCTCTTCACTCACTCAATCCAATATTTATGGCATTAACACAACTAAAATTTCTGACTGTCTCAGCGTTAGAACTAATGATGTACTGCATGAATGGATACTTGACAAATAAAGGAAGAGGAATAAATGAAATGATTCTATACAATATTGTTTAACTAGAAAATGTAAAAATGTTCAGCCTTAATATTCATCTGTAGTGATGCGAACATCGCTGTTGCAGTTTACGTAATTGGTTTTGGCAACATTTGTGTGATGTCTATCAGCTAAAAACTCTAATTTTTTGTGGATTTTGTATTACAATAAATATTATTAATGTAATGTTATACCAGGAAATAAATGGGCAGATATGAGCTACATAACCCTGCCATTTCTCTTATTTTATTATTTAAAACCATTTAGGTTCAATCTGGACAAATTTATATAGGCATACAGTTGTATGTACTCACCGGTAGTAGTTCATCTGCCACATAAAATGCAGAGCCTATGGCATTGTCCAGTTGTTCTGCTAAGTCTGTGTCGAACACTTCAGTGTGAGGCATGTCAACATTTTGTCCACGTGGTACCAAAGTAGCAGGTAAACGCTGAAACACATGACAATATTGAGGGCATTTTTAGCCCACAGGGAAAGAAAGGTTTATGAGTTCACTTTCCTGTCCGTGTGTGCATGTGTGAGTGCACGTTTGTCCCCAGGATTTTTAATTTTCAATTTTTGAATGCATGAACCGAATTTCCCCAAACTAAATACAAATTTATTACTAAGTAATGACACCTGACTTTTATAGTTTTTGACTATGCCAGACACTTAACTTTCAAAATGGTGGCCATTAAAAAATTATGGGCCATTGTCATATCTTGGAAACCATTATACTAATTTAAACCAAATTTTGTATTTCCACAGTGCAAGGTGTAAGCATTGAATGTTAGAGGTAGATATTGTTGTTAGTCTGCCGTTTTGGAAGATATCACCAGATTAAAAAATAAATCTTTTATGTTATATATTGAAAACTATTCAACCAATTCGCCACATTTCGCACGTAATTAATGCTATTGTAGGTGATGTAAACGTACGTTATTTAAATTGAAGGACTAATTTGCACTGCTTCGTGGAAGCAACGTCCTGTCAGCTAAAAATCTTAAAATAAGAAATAAAAAAAATATAATTTAATTATAGCCAGTCCATGCTGTTACCAAGGCCACAAATCATTTTCTAATACTGTCGGTGCAGCTATCACAGTCTCATTTGGGAGTTGGAATTAAGTTTCTCGAGTAGGGTAGTGTTATTGCATATATGTCATTTCACGCAAGTGAGACTCAGCACTTTTCGAGCTAAGTTAAAGAAAAGTGGGCAGTTAAACTATTCTTCATGCTGTTGGAATCCTCACTGTATTGAATTCTTTGTGATTTTAAATAAACAATGTTTACTAAACTGCTTTGAATTTGTACGAAACAAATATTTTCCCACGTCTGTTAAATAGACGTACTCATCGATGTTGCTTGAAACTGTACATTTAATATTCTCTCAATTTTGTGATGAAATGCGTTATAATCTATAATAAAATATTTTGTAGCTGCCAGTCAAATGAAATTGTGTATTATTTCACAGATATTTGTAATTTTGTATGAAAGTAAATTGAAATTGTCGGTGTATCAAGTACGAGGTTTTGTAACATATCTGGTGTTGTTTCTGGGCATATTTGGTACTATTATTCGCAAGTTTATTTTGATACTGCTCTTATTTTTTCATCAAAGCAGTGTTGAAATTAAAATGCAAAATGTTTGTACTTTGACCCAAAATGTTGTTGCTGAAATTTTCGAGTTTATCATCACGAATGAGCTGTACAAAATACTGCATAAGCAGTATAACATATCTAATGCAGGAGGAACATGATGTGAACCAAAGAATATGGTGGTAGGGTAAAGGGAGAAGGGAGAGATATAGATGGATATGAAGAGAGCCTCTCTCTCTTTCCCCAAGAGCTACAACCATGTTGAAGGGCTCCACGCTGTTTGCAAGCAATTTTGGTCTCTGCCGCTGTGCTCAGGTAGAAATGTATGCATGTGATTTACCCTAATAAGCGAATATTCATCACTTCACGCAAAAATTAGTAAAATTTGCGATATTCTTTGGGCTTGCAGAGGATCATATTTAGATGGAGAATGGTGAGATTATGGAATTGCAGCTCCTCATTATTTAAGTGATAGTCTGAAAGAAAACATTTTCTAAAATTATTATTAAAATTTCACATGAGTATGTTTGCAGCAATAATAATAAAATAATAATATCCATAATTTCCAGTATGTAAACAAAGACTCTAAGTTTACCACAAATATCTACATTGATAAAGGCTGGTCAAGATAATATGAGCACTTTCGAAAGCCCTGCTTAAGATGTACTTGTATGCACATCGTGTATTCTTCCACCGTAAGTACAATTTACATAGACATGGGCCTGATCACTTTATTCATGCGTCGGTCACGTGAAGCTGCGAAATTATTAGTAAGAAAAAAAAACATTTTTACAAATTCTTACACATATATGCGTTAGTAAAACAGGGAGTAAAATAAATAATTTCAGTATACACAGATGTTTACCTAATACTCTTGATTCAATGCCGAGACATGGAAATACTGTCTCTCATTCCTTGCCAACTTTACTGGGCACATAGCAGTAAGTGTAACCATTAAAATATACGTAGAAAGAGCAAGGACATTTTGAAAAAAGTAGATTTCAAAAGTTCTCACTTTACCCCGTGAACAGCATTTACTAAATATTGACCACCTTCTGCCATACGCTCCTGGCTTTATGATACTTGTATCGCCTTACCTCAGGAGGTCGTCGTAGGCAACAGCTGGATGGAGTAACACAGGAATGGTGCTGCCATGCTGGAAAGACGTAGCAACCTCAGGTGGTGGAGGCAAGATGGTCACGTCTGGTCGAGTTGTGGCCGACAGACTGGCAGATGACCCCAGTGATGTAGTTTTCCCGGTCACACTGATGGTGTACTTTGAAGCTGGGTTCAGGTCCCTGAACTGTAAAGAAAATTAACGCAGATGTTATGCTTAGAAATTCTAAATATATTATAACCTCGATTTTATATTTCCCTAAATTACATTATCCCTAGAATACACCAATTTATTTATTTAGATCCCACTGGTTCCCTTATGTTTACAATGAATTAAACTCCTGCCATTTAAAATGCATTTCAGTAACGTTGCCCTTGTTTTACACTTTTGTTTCTTAATCTATAGTCAACAAAATGTGGAAAATTATAAACTGAAAACTTGTAAAGTATGACGTAAATGGAGACAAATATACTATTCTGTAATTTGGTTCTACATAAAATTTAAAGTTTCAGTTTCAGTGGGGAAGGTAGAGTAAACAAAGGCTAACAGTTACTGCTGTTTACAGCCAGTAGTGGAAAATGTATCCCAAAAGTTTGTAACTATATTTCCATTACTACACAAACTGATAAAATATATACTATATATAAAAAACACACACACACACACACACACACACTCTCTCTCTCTCGGCGAGGCATTTCAAACAGGCCACCGTAATAAATCGGCTACTTGTAACGATATAAGAACATGTTTCAGACAAACGTTGTTTGGGGGAAAGGGGCCATAATGTTACGATAATAAATAGGTGTGTTGTACGCCGAGGGGTGATGGAAATATGAGGGTCAACTGCGGTATGTTAAATGGGACGATGTTGTTTAATGTTCACATTTCTAGTACGTGTGACACGTGTTTGCATTCATCTTGCGAAGAGCTGTTCAGAGGTGTGTAATAAAGTATGCCATCCCATTTACAATACCGACGTTGACCCCCATATCTCCTTCACCTCTCGACGTAACACCAAACTCTTAACCTCACATTATGGCCCCTTTCACACCAAACAACGTTTTTCTTAACCATTTTCTTCTATCTTTACAAGTGGGCGATTTATTAAGGTGGCCTGTTTTAAATGCCTCGTACTGTATATAATTAAAAATAAAAATAAATAAACAAACAAACAAATGTGTGTGCGTGTGTGCTAGCGAGAGCGGAGTTTGTGTGTGTTGGTTTTTGTGTGCATGTGTGTGAATGTGCACTCGCGTGCTTTGGCAGTTAAAAATATTACATTAGAATATGTACTACCCACAACTGTACATAAACTTTTAACTTCTTAAGGTAAAATTTATTTAATTGTCCCCCTTCATTTAAGCAATTTAACATTTTCACCTGGAAAAGTGTAAAATAAAGGTTATACTATAATCTAAATGGCTGCAGATCATTGTATAAAGTGAAAATTGTTAGACTCAAAATTGATGGCAGCTTAATTATAATCAAGATGGCTGGATTATAGGGTGGTTTACATTAATTTTCGGCGAAACTCTGACATATTGGTTCCTGTTTAATTTGACTGATTTGCCATATATATATATATAATATATATATATATATATATATATATATATATATATATATATATATATATATATATATATATATATATATATATATATATATATATATATATATTTATAAAGTGACTTGATCTGCCTTTCAGAGACATATATTTCCCTGTAAAACTGAGCACAGTTTACCAAGCATAGTTACCTTCAAATTATGGCCATCCTCGGATTATTCCCCATAAGATGGATGTTGTCAGGTAGATCATCTTGCCTCCAAATACTACATTCTGTCACTTCACTATCCTAACAACGTTGACAGCTTGGCTGATGGCCACGTACGACTCGCTCATTAGATGGGCATTACTCTGGCCTATGGTACACTAATCATAACTTATTTTTTATTCATAATTAATGATACGCATATATGTACATAATCGACCATGTGCCTATTATATGTATATTAGCAGGTAAACATAGTACACAGATACGTATGTTCAAACATATATTTCTTTAAAACTCTTACAACATTTGGGAGGTAATTTCATGCAAAAAATTAGACACAAAAATGAAAATGTATGTACTATCATCCTCCTGAAGTGATTGTGATGGAGGTTTTTCACCCTCAGATATGGTGAAAGTAAGTTAATCAATTTAAGAATACCTGAAACCACTAGATATGAAAGAAAATAAATATAGGCAATTTAATCCAAAATGAAATAACTAACATCTGAAAATATAATGATCTCTAACATCCCTCATTGTAAATGTATTTGGGCTTGCCCATTATCGTAACACCTTTAAATGTTGCATCCACAAGCACTTGATATTTTCAAGACAAATTGTTAATTACCTGTCCAAGTATGCAGCAAGACACCTTGCTTCATTTCAGAGAAAACCACACAAATTTTTGTGGCTGTCAAATGTCCTGGAAGTGTGTGTGAGCATCGTAGTCACTACAGATGACGGCGTACCAGGCAAATACACTTTACCCCGCCTTGCAAGGTGTAAAATTGACTATACTAAATTTGCACAGAGTCGACATTTGTTTATTTCCACAGTAGGTTTCTAACCTAAATGGCATAACTGTGCATAGGAGTTACGTTGTTTGACATGGCAAACATACGAATTTAAAACAATATTGGAAAAAAAGAGGATAAAAAGTGAATAATGAAGAAGACAACAGAACTCTTAACATGATTGATAATTTTAAAAAATAATTCAAATTTGGAGAAAAACAACGAATGGTAAACTATACTCCAATTTTGAAAACAGCCCGTTCATTTCTTCTGTACTAAAATAAAATATTTATTTGGAGCAAATTAAATTCTTAAAATTCGCCTATATTTGTAGCAAATACAGAGCAAGAAATTTTATATTATTTAATATTTCTTACAGCTAATTAATAGTAATTTTCTTTTTTAATTTCACAGACTTTATATATTACATAAAAATATGGCTCTAATAATTCAGCAACTGTTGTTTGTTAGTTATCAGTTCTGATGATCAGATATTGGAATGTAAAAATTTTACAATGTATATTGACTTTATGCTTTTTTCATACCATTTAATAGCTACTGAAATATTTAGCTTTATGTGGCTATCAGAAATAGCTTATGAAAAGTCTACGATATACTACCTTTAACCTGAGTCTGTGCATCCATTACAGCATTGATCAAAATACGAGAAAAATAAAATTGCGAGATGACCAGTCTGGAAAACTTGCAGAGATACAGTAACAAAGGGAAGAAAATTTTAAGCGCAGCATCATCCCACAACATTATCGTTGCAGTAGTGGATAAGTGACCCAGAAAATACCAACTCCAGCTACTAACTACAGTGATCATGAAAGCTCTCCCTTCCCCAAGTGCTGGGGCGGTTACTTGAAGTCGTCTGAGCAACTAGTTCCATCGCTAGTAATTCCGGTGTCTCACACACACACACACACACATATATATATATATATATATATATATATATATATATATATATATATATATATATATATATATATATATATATATATATATATATATATATATATATATATATATATATATATATATATATTAAAAAACACTTTTGTTTGGGGGAGAACAGATGGGAAGAGGATCAATGATATTAATAAAAAAAAGAAGTGTGACATGTAGCAGTGTGGAGTGACCTCAGTGAAGTAGGACTTGAGCTCTGCAGTGACGGGCTGCTCTTGTAGCGGGAAGTAGTTGCAGCACTCGGAGGAGTTGTAAGACTCTATCTCCTCGATGTTGAGCACGAACGAGCGCAGCATGCCGTTCAGCATGCGAGGGAGCTGCCACCTCACGCCGAGAGAGACGTGTGTGCGCCTCTCCAGCTGCAGGTTGACTGGTACCCCGGGCACTGCAACAATGGCGTCCAGCAAGGGAGTACGTAGGCGTGGCTACAGCACAGGACCACCCGACATTGGGACTACTAATCTCCCCTGAGACTTTCAACCCTTGAAAGAACATGCTTTATACATTGAGCCACACGGGTGATTTTCGCTTTATTTGTTGGTTTTATTGTAGGTACTAGAATAAAGTGGGTTCCAAAATCCTTGAAGGAAACATTGCAGATACTGTTGTGCGTATTAAATTCAGGATTTCGCTCCTGGACAACTGTAACGAGATCACCAAACAGAAAGCAAGCCAACTGTGGCCAAACCTATAGACTAGCGTATATAGAAATTTATTTTGATGTGCAAGGGGGGATGGGAAAGGGTTGTTAAAACAGCACCTATAGAAATTTTTCACCTGACGAACAGCAGCTGTAGCACCTGCATTTATTATTATAGTTTTTTTTTTGTTTCATTATACTGCATAATTTGCCTAATTTTTTTACTGATAACTAAATATATATTTTTTAATTTTTTAAACGTGCAATTCATATTTCAAGGGTGGGGGTTTGAACCTAGAACCTCCCTCGCCTCTAATGCAGCCTTCGCCTCAGGTGTCCAGCAAAGGCATCTGAAATTAAGTGGAGAGGGTGACAAAGGGGCTCAAATCCTACCCCTCGCAGACATTTTTTGGAACTTTTCTTGGAACATTATAGTTGGCTTGGTGATTCGACATTAGTAGAGATGTGGGAATTTCGCTGGCTCATTTGGCAACAATCTAGACTCCACTATCCTTTATGTACTTGAGGTTGACTTAGTTGGTCGCTGGCTGTTGCTCCAGTTTACGTCCAGGCGGGTAGCATGTGATGCAGTAATATGTTTTTCCTTGCAGACTCATTATTGGTTGTTCATTGTAAACTGAGCACTTTGTAAGCCCCGCTTAAGATCTACTTGTATGCGCATTGTGTATTTTTCGGACATATGTAAAATTAACATTACCATTTCATCCATGCGTCGGTAAAGTAAAACAGTGATTTCTATTAGAAAAGTAATTATTTCACAAATTTGCTCATTCTTGAAGTTACATGCATTAAGAAAACCTGAAAGCAAAAGATATTGTTTTAGTATTCACCAATGTTTTCCTAACACTTGTAATTCAATTCCAAGACATGGAACTACTTTCCCTTTGTCATTGCCAACTTCGCTGGGTGCACGCCAGTCAGTTTGCCCATTATAAGATATGCATGTAGGACCAGTAATATTTTTCAAAGGTTGTTTCCAATAGTGCCAAGTCAACCGTGAGCAGCGTTTACTCGTCCGGACTATATCTAACAAACCGTGTTCCAGTAGAAGCATACACTGGATGTACACATGGTTGAATTTTAACTTGTCCTCAAATAAATTCACAAAACTCTTGCGTCTAGACTTTAGCTTCCGTATATGTGGGTAACTAGGTCGATTACCAGGCACTGACAGCAAGGAATTTTTTTTTCCATTTGCTAATTCTCAATCCGGGATAGTGGTTGACATTGCTGTGGTGATGCATGTAATTTTCTCGTGGTACTTCTGCTTTCCTCCCATCTTCATTCCGAAGCTGCTCCATCACCAAGCCAAACACTCACCTGGATTACTCTCCTGGTTGGCAGGGACATGTGCGTCCCTCGGGTTGGGTACCCAGCTATGCACTTAGCGCCAGTCTTCTGTCATTCATGCTGACCCTTCCCGAGGCTTAGACAAATGCCCGAGTTTCCAATTTATTTTTTAAGATTCCCTTTGACTGTACACTTAAAAAATAATGTTTTTTTTTATACTTATTTTGGGAAGCTCATTACTAGTAGTTTAGCAGCTATAAAAATTTGCCACCTGCTAACACTGGTCTTGTAAGTGTATGGTACTGGATTTTCTCCGTTTTGTATGTAAACAAATGGGAAATTTGTAGTTTTTATAAAATATATTTAACTATTTAAAAGCATCCGTTTTGTATTTGATAAGGACCCGCGTAAACGCGTAAACAGTGAACATCATTCATCACACTAGAGTGAACATTTAACGATACACGTCCACATCATGTTTAATATTCGGTCGTAAAACTGGTGTTAGCCAAACATTCGCTTTTCACTTTATTTAAATGTGACAACTGAATTAGGAAATCCCTTATGATAGCAAGTATATTTAATTCGCTCTTAAAATCCGTAATGGTTTAATTAAATTAAGCTTGTTTATTAAATGCTTATTGCCAAACATCTGTATTATTACTATTTACTTATATAAACAGGCAGGGTTGCCATGGATGGATGGTAGGATGCAACATCAGGCTGCCTTTCCTGAGGATTCAACCTGTTGCTTTTGGCCGATCTGGAGGTGTTCTGAATGCTGCGGCATTGAAACGGGAGAACTCCTAGATAACCCCACCAGCCATCGGCCTACATTAGAGAATCCCCGACTCACATGAGCTGTGAATGGAACCAGGATTGCCCATGTTGGAGGGCGACGTGCTAATATCACAGCCTACAAGGCCAGTGTTCTTTTGAGTACATTTTAACATTAACGTAAAAGTAATTTGTAGCAAAATTAATTTTCCTGTGTTTTCCAGCGACGCTGCCAGTTCAACACTTTATATTCATGGTCCCTCTTTGGGCCACTGAAGATAAATCCCCGCTCCTTCATTGCTGCTCTGTATCCCGCGACGTTTGTGAGTCACATTTTGCGTACCAACAGTGATTTTCAGGACATCAGTTATAGTCCATTCACAGTTACTTCCAACTTTTCTGAAGTCCTGCTAAAGCTCTATTTTCAGAATATTCCTCAGTCTCATGCTAACAAGGCTTAACCAATTCTACAAAAATTGCACTAAAGTGACCAAGCACCGCATTCGTGCGCACTCAGTGTAATGATATTGTGCATAAAAACTATTTCTTACTATGCATTACCTAGACACCTATTATTTCTATCTGTTATTAATTCATATTAATTATAAATTAAACATTACTGTTCATTGATCAAATATAAGTAAATTCAATTGAACCAAAAATAAGATGTTTTAATGTCAACACGAGTATAAAATCCTTCTGATACATGACATATTTAGGAAACAAACACACATACAATGTGATTTTTCAAATGTTTCATTCAAAAAGTACCAAGAAACTGTGAAGAGCCTACATGCAATTTTGATCTGTGTCAAGTTTGAATGTATATGACATCGTTACGTATAATTGCAGTAAGCAGGTTTAATGAAATGAGTGACATATTTTATTGCGTATCATGCAACCGAAAGGTAATTAATGCTGAATATAGTTAATTTAAAATCGTTAAGAGATTTGGTAGTTATTTGCACATTAAAGATACCCTTTCACGATTACAAATCAATATCAACAACGAGTAGTAGGATAATGTTCCTCGAAGGACAAGGGCTGAGGGCTGTGGTGCCATCCGCCATCTTGGAAGACGTCACAGCTGCTATCTTCGATTCTACCATATTGTGACCTTGACCTTAGTCGGCCATCTTGTTTTGGCCACCATTTTGTTTTCGCCTGCTTTCTTGTTTCCAATTTCTATCTTGCTTCCGCCCATCATATTTTCAGCCGCCATTTTGTCTCCCAATTATTCATCTTTGCATATGTCGCATGTGCTCCACATGCCATAGTTCTCTCGACATCCGCTAGTGTGCACCACTGATCCCTGTAATGTTGTTTATTGTTGCTAGAGTGTGCCACCATCGTCCACCATGTTGTTTCCACTTGTCCTTCATTCGACTGTCACCTGCTAGGGGCACTGGTGCTGCTCTTTCTCGGCCACCATGTTGGTTCTGGAGTTGGCAGCTAGGGGAGCTGCCATTTAATTTTCGCAGAGCTCAAAATATTGTTAGGAGGAGGATGAGATCAAACTGCCGAACTTTGTGTTGGGATGCAAATGCCTTAAACCACTAGCCTATCAAGATGCTTGTCAACGAGATGGTTTAAACAATGTGTATATAAAATTAAAACAGTCATGTCAATTATATCTTAATCTAGCGAATTAAAATAGGTGAGAAGCAGGAAAACACAACCAGTCGCAAGACAGCATATTACGTTGACATTCATATAGTTTGTTTTTTAAGACGAGGGAAAATATGGTGCAATAAAAAAAATTCAAATATCTGCTTACTGTTGTGTATTGTTAGCAGTTATATAAGCTTTAATACAAAAATAGTAGCAGATCGTATTTACATTTCTACTTTTCCCTTAATATTATTACCATGTATTAAAAAAAAAAATTCTAATGAGTTCTTTGCTGGAACCAAGGTTACCGGGACAGTATTGACCCCCCCCCACCCAACACTGCGTCCTTCATTGCCCTTCTGTACCTCTGCCCCCTCCTCCTGCCATGCATTACCACCCACTCATCCCCTTCCTCCTCCCAAACTCGTGCATCCCCACCCACTCATATACTCCCTCCCCCCAAACCATACCCATTTTCCCATTGGCTAATTTGTCAGAGCCAAATAGGCACCCTCACCTATACCCTACGTTGCATTAATATGCCATCATATGAAAGGCCTTGGGACCCAATATCCTGCCTGCTGCTGCCATCGTCGTCACCTGCTCGAGTCGCTCGCCGTAAAGTTTACAGTTTATTTCGCGCGTGGAATTTTCTCAATACCAAGCAGCAGATGTTTTTGTGCTGTCCCAATGGGCAGAATTAAACTTCGACGATCGTCATTAACGGGATGCTACGGTCGCTTGTGGCCCTAGATCCAGAAAACCAACTGGCATTTTTGCAGAAAGAGTTCCTTTTGACTTACACACAATACGAAGTTCGGTACATGTACAAGAGACTTACATCCGACCCACAGCATGACGAAGATATTTGCAACTGCCAGTTCTGCAAAAAGAGTGCTTCGAAGGCTGCACTACTTCTGTTTCAGGCACTCCTCATTCATACAGCTGGTGCAAAGCGCGACGTCGCACAGCTCCGACCACCTCTGGTACCATCTCCTGCAATATCGAAGGGTCTGCACAGTGAAAAACATGAATGGTCTATTCAGACCAGGCAACTGCCGACCTCATGCAGCTGATCACATTATGTCTAAGACCCAGCAGCACCTTCACCTCGACGAATTATGATGATTGGCTTCCAGTACGTGGTGGCTCCTTGCAGATCACTATCGGCACCAGCGGCAGATGGTTGACACCCACCACGACTACTCACTTCATACCACCAATCCGATGTTCGATGCACAAGGTGAGGTACACCAGCTCCTTCGGGTCAGGTACAGTAAAGTGTTATCCCAATGCCATCCCTGGGTTCCGGTGAGTGGAGTACTGGCTAGGCGATCCACAGAATGAGGATGCTGTGAAAAACGTAGAAGCCTGTGATGGTGTAAATCATGCCCGCCTCTACTACACCCTGATGCCTGTGTACAACCCGAGCATCTTGAATGCCAATGGCAAGTTAAAAGTGTTATTTATGGACAGAATTCGGTGTGATGGTGAAACCTGCGCAGTTACGATATGAGACCGTATGTAACCCTACCATGCAGCACCAATGAACTGTTGGATCTGTACAAGGGTAAGTCAATCTTCATTAAAGAATGCATCTAGCGTAAGGACTAAAAAATATGGCGAGGGGGGCAGAAAATAGTGCTTCGCTTCAGCAAAGAATGGTATGGTGAAATGCATAGGCTCCTACCAAACGAAGAAGCTGACATTGTTCCGTTTGTTGAGCGAAACACGACTTGTCGCAGCTTGCCATGTGAGGTAAAGACAAGCTCACCGGATGAGGACGGGAAGGTCAGTAGATAATAACAAACAATATAAAGAAACAGCATTTTGAACAGGACATAGGTAGTGTGAATTAATTGATAGTTTCCAGTTATATTTTAGGTGCATTGTGTGTGTAAACAAAGAAAGGAGGGAATTTTTCATATAACAACTTTGTGTCTTAAAAATGATTGTGCTTTTCTATGTATGAATGATGCAAAAGTATGCCGCAACATAAATTAAAAAAAGGACACAGAACTTTTTTTTACCTTTCAATGTAAACTCATATTGCTTAACATGATGTGAAAACATATTAAAAGAATTTGTTGAATAAAATATGTGTATAATTTTAAAACAGCTTTACCTCTTTTTTCGTTTGGCATGTTCATCAATTCATAAAAAATACACAAAATGTATTGGCGAGAAGAAATTATTAATTGGCGACGTTCTTCAAAACGAAGAAAATAATCTAATAACTTAAAATGATAAATTATGGAAAAAAAAATTCATTCTGAATAAAATGTGTATACATTTCGGGTTACTGGTGTTGAGTTTGCGAGCATGAATGGACAGGCTTACAAGAGAGGGTGGCTGACCTTGTCAAGCAGTGTTAGTGTTTTCACAGGTTTGCACCTGCACGGTGTCAGGTAAGTGGAGTCCGCACACATGCATTCGTACATGCTTCCAAGTCGGTTTCTAAACCTGCACAGGGTCATATAGTCTAAGTCAGCACATATGGGCAGAGCTGTGTTAGCATTTTCACACGCATGCATATGCACATTGTCAGGTAACTTGAGTCCCCAAATGTGCACTGCACTGGCTGTAGGAAAGCAGCCGGGGTTGCAATGTTTGGGAGACACGGAATAAACTGTAGAGCCACCATGAGGTAAACTAGGCCAGTAGGGTAAGGCAGGGAACCACAATGTCACCTGCCCTATACGTCACCGGGTCGTCAGAGCCAGCGATCCATGTGTCTACGAGAGAAGCCATGTTTGAGTCCTCGTGCATCAGTTGTGCTGCATTACAGAAGTCTCAGTGGCGAGTAGAGAACCTAATTGAACTTGAGAAGGGGCGTATGAAACAGAGGCAGCAGTCAGTATTAAATTTTATTATGCTGCTAACAATATTATTGCATCATGGTATTTATACTTATGTTGCATATTGCTTTGAATGTCACTGTAACATTAACTTGTATGTTTTACAAAGAGAAGATAATTAAAGTGTCCTATATATTGAACGACTAGTATCAGTAGTATGGGGGTGATGGTTTCAGGCCACTTTTGATTAATCGGACTAACCCTTTGATATCAAATTAATATCAAAAGTGTTAATCCTTAATTTGATCATAATCCTATCAATTTTTTTAAAAATCTGATGGCATTAATTCTTAATCCGATGAAATGTGATCAAGGAAATTTGATCAATAAAGTTTGATGGATTTTTTGTGCATGTGTGTGTTTAGTTCTTTTTTTTTTCCGCCCTTTTTTGGGGTGGGGGCGATTCTGGTACATCCTCACCCTTGGAGCTCTGGCGTTGTACTGAGGTTGTGGTGTGTTGGGGAAGGGATGTATATAGGGGAGCGATATTCACCCTCTGAGCTCTGGCACTCGGATGAGGCGTGATGTGCTGGGGAAGGGGTACATATGTGTTGAGTTTTGTGCAAGAGTGGAAAAGGGTTTTTTCGAGGTGATATTGCACGTAGATGGTGTTGGGAGACAGGTGACTCTGAAAGATACGATTTACATTCTGTATGTTAGTAATGAAAAGCAGAAGAACTTAAGTGTAAACAATTAAATAGAAAACGACTGTTTCGAAGGCAATTAAACCACTGACATTACACACGAGAAATTAATGGAAATACAAATTTTAAACGAACACAACTATGTGAGTCTCCAGGTGTCATAAAGAAAATTAAGTAACGAGCCACAATGAAGCAAAAATGTCTCTATCAATATATCATTACTTTAATTAAACAGCAGTCTTCCTAAACACATTAACAAGGGATTTGAAAAGGTGTAAACATTGCACTACTTGACGCCTCACAGTTCTACATGTACCTTACATAATTTTAAAACATGTCCATCCACCTGTGAGACTGGCGAATGAATGACGTCAGTATAGGATTTGCGGACTCCTATAAGCTGTTTCGAGTGTCGCTTGGCAGGTGACCTATTGCAATGAAAGCTTAGTGAATCATGTAGTAAACACTCATAGAGGAACTTCTGAAACAGAATCTACACACTAAATGACGATTATTAAAAAATAAATTTAATTATTAACACATGTAAAAAAAAATAACATTTAAGAAAAATCGGGGTTAACAGTCAGTGATTTAAATATACGTTCATTTGCTCGGAAGCTCGCTGCAGCACTAACTTGGATATACCACTTATGTCGACATATAAGCTGAACGAGATGTTGAGAGCAAACAGAACCTGCGTGTGATTCGGCCTACTTTTTACTATGAACTGAGCTGAAAAACTCGGAAATTAACAAAAAGAGGTGTGAATGCATCTAAATACAAAACGAGTGTTTCCAAATAAATTAAACCATTGATGTAACACACAAGAGAACTATAACTATGTGACTATCCTGGCTTTTAAGAATAAATAAAGTACACTACTTGAATTAAAAAAACACACAATGAACTCGCACAAGCACATCTCCCAAAACACGTCTGTCCGGCTGGGAGGTCACTCAAGGAATGAGACATGGAGCTTGCTGTGGCCGAGTTGAAATTATAGCAAAAAAACAAATTACAGAACCTATTCCCCTACTTTCAATGAGTTATTATCCACGAACAATTTAATCACGTCTTCCTGAATGTTTCACATGAAATTTTTAAATAAAATTTACCCAGATTTTTAGCAAGTTTTATTATTGTGAGAATAATTCACTTTTAACCCAATTTCCATCGAAGTGTAAGGAGACTCGGATGGTGTGAAGAATAAGGACTTAATCCGGTAAAGCATAATCCTGCAACACTTTACAGAAACATAATATATATTTTAACAAGCAATCAAAATTCCTCGAAGAAAAATTATTAAAAATAACGGATGTACTACATCGACCCGATTAATGTTAACACAAATTTCCGTTATGTCTGTGAAATTCACGGCACTACTTAACAAAACAAGAGTTGAAAATCCTATGAACGGTCATAGACCAAACTCAGAAATGATGTTTACACAATAAATGCTTATAAAATTATTAAAAATAACAAATGCACTATATTGGCTTAACACACGAGAAATTTTTTTTCCAGATAAATTAAAATTTATAAAAAATGTTTATATTAAAACAATAGCTGAAGCCCGGAGCAGATACTATCGCTCAATGAGAGGTGAAGCCCACTGACCGAAGCACTCTGACTGCCTGCCCCTCGATTGTTGGACAGGGCCCTGCCAGAATGCTGCGCCTGGTGAAGAAAGTATGTGTGTATCCAGGGTGAGGTTTGTCGTCAATCTAACATGGCACCAGCCCGCAAGAACTGTTCAGATCGCTCCTGCCTGCCTACACCCCCTCCCCCTACATCTACCACTACACCAGACAGCATCTTCAGTTAGCTCGAAGACTACCTGCACGCCCTTGGCGACCCCTTCTGCGACCCCACTACACCAGACCACGTCTTCAGTTAGTTCGAATACTGCCTGCACCCCCTTGGCGATCCCTCCTGTGACCCCCTCCACCTACCCAGAACAAATCTTTGTCCGAGACAAAATGTTCCTTACACCCGCTATCGATCCAACATCGCGATCTGCAAAACCTGCCAGACTCTTCAACTGCCAGACACCCCCCGAGTCATCGAATTTTGAACTGACCCTGCCTGGCTAGCTCCCCTCTGCCCTCTGCTCTATAAACTTTCACTTTCACTTGACCGTTAACTTGTTCAGGAAGGGAGGTTTATGCCATTCACTAAACCCTGCCTTAATTTCCAGGAAAATTAAATTTTGCTACCAAAGACCTTTTGATGAAGTTATTTCCTTGGAGTTAAAATTAAATTAAATTCCAAGAAATGAATTTTAATCCTCAGCTAAAATTCCAAGAAATTTAATATTTCAATCCAATATATGAATCTTTAATCCAATAAACTTTAAGTTTATCCCATTTTTCAGTAAACTTACAATAAATTTTAAGTTTAAATTATTTCCAGGAAACCACTAACTATAAGAGATATTTTCACTTGCTAAATTTTTAATATTGAAAGAACATCATTATTTTTTCCAAACACACATCTTTCTATTTAAGCAATACATAAGTAAAAGTTTTTTCAACTATTGAAAAATTACATTACAACCAAAGGATGTTAAATTCATGGCTAATGGAAAACATACATATTCAATCTGTTTAAAATATTTATGCACATTTCACATGTAGATTTCTCCGTAAGCTTCCGAGCATAGAATTTCGACTGTGGTGTAGCATAAAATGTGTATATTTGAACTGATTTAATTTACAAATACTACTTTTTCGACGTATGATTACTGAAATAGCACGAATCCAGCTTGAAATGACTACTATCGAAGCAGAAATCTGTTAAATTCCATGATATTTTTAATTAGTTTCTAAAAATTCCAAATTTAAGCAAATTTAAAGGAAATCGGCGGCCATTTTGAATCTGTTTACTATATAAGGAGGAATAAATAAATTTTTTCTCAGTGTTAAGATGTCAACTGCCAAGGTCACATCGTGTTTGTGTGTGTTCATTGCATTGTGTTAGCAGTAGTGAGACTTAGTCGTCTGCAATAGATCTGAGAACGATGCCAGACATCTACATGAAGAACGATGCTTACTACAACATCTACATCAATGCCAGGCGTCCATTACAACGCCAGATGCTTACTACATCGCCAACCGTCCACTGCATAATCTAGATCTACAACACAGAATCTACAGGAGAATAAATCTCTCTCTCTGCATCAGTCTGCTCCAGATATGATGCATCACGGCTACTGTTGTGATAATTGTGATGAGGAGTGTGTTGATGTATTCAATGCTATGTTAGCATATGGGAAGGTGAAAACTTTATTGAGTTTAGACTGTTCTCAATTGTGGCTGCTGACGAAAAAGTTTATTATTGCTTTTGCGGGACACCAAATAAAGTTAGTATATACACTCCTTCCCGAACATTTACAAGCTGGTAAGGATATCGTGTAGTATTTACCACGTGAAGACTGTCCTGAAGGCTTGCCTGCCTTTACTAATTACGCACATAATCAACATATGCAGAGGAACTGTATGTCACACAGTCTGGAACAGCTTATTGAAGCCAGAATTATCCCAGATGTAGTAATGAACGATTCAAGAATTCATGAAGTGGATTCGGAGGCGACCACTGATATTTTATAAATAAGATGAATGGAGACTTTTTATACGTAGTGTAAAAAGAAATAAGGTAAAAAGAAATAACAAAAATGATGTGCTACGTGCAAGGTTTCGAAAACTACCAAGACAACTCCTTTGTAATTAAGGAGCTTGCTATTTCTTATGCAACTGATGCTAATGGCTCTAAAGTACTATGCTTTACATCTCCCAGACCGTGGTATACTTTAAAACCTGAAGTTAAAATGATGTTTCGGGAACAGACTTACGAGATATATGACCTGAAATGGGATTCTGTTGTCATAGCTTTCGAAGAGTGTTTCCAATATGTGAGCGATGTGCTCCTCAAAGACTATCCAGTTTATGTAATTGGAAAATGCAGAAGGAAATTTTAAAAAGTTTAACCAATGCTGAAGTCATAAATATCAGAAGATATCATGACTGTTTGAGTATTAATTCAATAGTCGAACACTATAATACCAATTACTGTGAGAAATAAATGTTCTCTTCACAAAGCAAAAGATAAGCTTTAAGAGAATATTTGTACCAGCATCCCACCTACGTTAAAGAAATTAATTTCGAAAAATGTTTGGAAAAATGCAAAAATTCATTCCAGAGAAGACGTACTCCAGTATTACTCGAGGATACAAGAAAGTATGGTTCCAGTCTCTAAACAACATATACTTCCAAATACAGGTGTGCAACGGAGATGCACATCGCAGGTGCAGCAAACCGAAGCGATCCAGACCAGAATGTCATGACACCCAGTGTAGAGAAACTGCCTTCTGGAGACGTCGCACAAAATGAGTCAGTGGGGGGCAACTGCGGGCCCGATAAGCCTACAGGGAAGTTGCCCACAAGACTTCACCACAACGCAAACAAAGACTACGATACCGGCTGACCTCGCATCGGAGGACACCTGAGGCATAATTTCATTTAATATCACTCTTCAAGTGCGATGACATACTCGTGACATCACATTCTTAGCCATATCTGGGGCTCCGACATTCACTAGTATGTCACCAATGTGTTGTGTTTTAGTTTAGTAATCATAATTAAGTACAATGTCAGTTTCATTTATCATGTTAATTATTAGGTTCTGTTTTTCATGTTTCCATTTTGGTGCCGGTTTCGCCAGATTTGCAGCGAAACAGACACCATGTTCTTAGTCAGACTTCAGCACTCCAGACAACCAGTAGGGCAGATGGTAAGTTCCATGTATCCCCCTTGGCAATTCAATCTAGGTTGTATTTTCTTCCATCGCAATAGTTAACGTAAATCCAGAACATCTAAGTATTTTTATTTAGTCGAGGGGAGGTCTCCCTGCATCCTGAAGTAGCATACCAGGACGACACCTTATTTTCTACATAAGTGACTACCTGCAGGTCCAGATTGCCGGGTCCACATAACTGAGGGTACGCATTTTCATGTGCAGCAACATTTCATTGTACCTATATGGTAATAAAACGTTAATTCCATAATTAGACGTGTTTTATTGTATTAACTCTCCAGGGTTCATTGGATCCTGCGCCCTCGTAGCATCGTCAACTTTAAAGTGTTTTTCTGTGCATGTTTTGTATTTACGTGGCCTGCCTCTCTCAAGCAGAGTAAATTCAGTGATAATATAAGGGTGCGAAGTGGCCGACAGCTTTGCCCCAAAGGAAGTATTTTACATTCAACATAATTTAACTGACAATTCAATTAGCTCTCCTTCATATTGACTGCATATCCAGAGTCGCCATAGGCCGTCGAACGTACGATGCCATTCAACATTGTTCTCTGTACCGAATGTGGTGCCAGGCATATTACCAGTTCCTGTTTTCCACCTGCTCCCAGATGGGACACGAACACATCCCAGTACCTCTGGAGGCTCAACACGGCAAGAGTTTATTCTTTCGCTAGTCTCCTTAGACAAATCAGATTACGCATTAGTAGGAGGTTCTGGGTTCGAATCCTAGATAAGGCATGGTTAATATTAGTTAGTTTCTGGGTTCGAGTCCTGGCTTAGGTCATATATGAATGAAAAGGCAGTTACCATAATGCATAAAAGGAATAATGATTGCATCATGTAACTATAAAATATATAAATAAATGTTAGTAATTCGTTCGTGTACGTTAAAGGGTGCAAACAGTGTTGAATCGTGGTAAAATATTATGGTTAGACCCACCTTGTATTGCAAAAAAGCTCATATCGGAATAACACTTGTTCTCACACAAAATCGTTAAATAAGAATGCTATTCAAATCTAATAGCTTAAAACCGAATAAATACACATATTCCAACATATACATGCTATAAATGCATAAAATACTTTTTAATTTGCCTTAAATTTGGTTAAAATTTAGTTAAAAACATTTCAAATACGTAATTCATTCGTTTTATGTAGCTTTGAGGCGAATTTGCGAAATTTAAAATTTGGCAACAAGGGAGGGTGTCCGACCTATATATAGGGGATCCCACCAGCAGCTCATCGTCATTTGCTGTTCTGACTTCATGGGGTCAACATCTCCAACATCAACATGTCAAGTGTGAACTGGTCTCACCCACACCTCTGCTAACCGGACCTGCTGCCGGGCGTTCACGATAAGGGTGTGAATCGCTCGCGTTCTTCGAACCCCGCTCGCCGCTAGCCCAGCTCTACCGGGATCTTCTGCGATGGGGTTGTGCGGTCAAGGAACCTCTCACTTCAGCCCCGCTGCCAGCTTATCACTCGCTGGGGATAAGGCCGCTTACTGGAGCACGGACCCTGGCGCTCACCTTCTTGCCTGAGTGGGGTACCGCTCAGGCCTTGAATTGTCTGACTTGGGTTCAGGTCTTCTTCAACAACCACCAACTTCGCTACTAGACTTTATGTAAGTGAATAAATTTTATGTAGATTTTAGAGTGTCTTTATATTCATTAAAAATTCTTACCTCCCATTTAATTAGATTTAGAGTAACTTTTTTCCGTAATAGCAAAAATCTTTGCAAATTGAATTAAATTTTTTTAACTTTGTTACAATTTGAATGAAATTTGCCTACAATTGTTTACAATTTAGTAATATTTTCGAAAAATTGTTTAATATATTATTAAATTTCTTCCATATTTATACAATTTGAATGAAATTTTCATAACTTTGTTTCAACTCTTTACATTTTGAATGAAATTGTTAACTATCATAGTAATTTGCTTCACACTCACAATATTAGTTTATTTAGCTACTTTTAAAGATTTTACATGTTTTAAGTAGTTTTAAGAGATGTTTAAGGGTGGGCTGTTGTATGTTTGAAGTATGAATTATGGAGCGAGAAAAACAAAAGAAACTATACCCAACCATGCACAGCATGTCTGGAGAGTGCACAACTGTCCTATTCTCTGCTCTCAGTGAGTTGTTTGGAGAAGGATGTCTGTGTGATGGATAAATAAACATTGAGTACTTCTAAAGAATGTAATGTTTTGATGTGTGTGATGGGGTAGTTTGGGTATAAAATTTTTTTAGATTTTAAGTATTTTTAAAGAGATGTTTAAGGGTGGGTTTTGGTTATGACTGATGTTAGTTTGCGATTGTTGTTTCCAGTAATTCCAAATTGAGGAGAAACTATTAAGTCACACTATTCTTTGCCAGCAACAAAGTGGTTCGCAGTATGTTCTCAACTGGGAATGACAAGTACTTGGAATTTATAGATTACAGCAAACAGCAGAGCTCGGGTTTCGTCGCCTATTGCGATGTCGAAAGTTGCCTGAAACCCATGTCCGCTTGCTTGCCTAATGATCAAATGAGTAATACAACTATCACCAACCAACCAACATGTTCCATATCCTTGTAGCATTTTGTTGGTCTGCTCGTACAATCCAAGTTTATCTAACTATTTTGAGTTTGTGGGTGCTGATTGTATGTACCGATTAGTGATAAATTAGTTGAACTTGCAAAGTGGGTTGCAGAAATTTACAGTGTGATTGTTTCGATAAAGTCAAAAACCCCTGCTGATGAAGCTAGGTTGGCGGCTCAGAAACGTTGTCACATCTGTAAGGAAAAGCTCCGTACAGATGATATTGTGGTCGATCATGACCATCTGATGGGTGAAATCAGAGGTCGCACACATAATAAGTGCAACTTGAATTTCAGACTGCCCAAAAGACAACTTTTCGCTGCAAAACTATGATGCTCACTTTCTCATAAAGCTTTTGGCTGAACGTCACATACCACAACCCGATGGAACCATGCTAATTGAAAACCCGGGTAAAATTCAAGTGACTGGAATTGTCCTTGAAAAATACAAATGTATTACTAAACAAATTCCAAATGGGACTGATTTCAATTGAAAGGCACAATATTTCACGTTATGATTTATTGATTCATTCCAATTCATGAGCACATCTCTGGAAAGTTTGGCAGGTAATTTGCTAACAATTGAGTATCACCCGCTCGATGTTTCCAGACAACACCCAATTCGAATTGGTAAAACGGAAGGGAGTTTTTCCTTATGACTTTGTTATGTCGCCAGACAGCCTGATGTGCGAGTCACTCCCACCTAAGGATGCATTTCATAATGTGATGAGAGGCACAAGCTGCATGGGATGCATTAAATTGCATAAACTTGCTGCAGTATGCCATTCACTACTTACGTGAAGACACTTGTTTGCTGGCAGATGTTTTTGAGAATTTCAGGACAGTATGTTTGGCTCATTACGGTCTTGACCCCGCCATGTATGTCACAGCTCTGTCTCTTTCATAGGACACTTTATTGTCAATGACATGTGCGCGGCTAGATTTGTTGACTGACCCAGACATGTATCTTTTTGTAGAATGTGGGGTTAGTGTCGGCATTACCATGGTTTCATGAAGGTGTGCAGAAACCAACACTATTTACATGGGTGAGGATTACGACCCCAGTGTGGCATCGAAATATATATGCTATTTCGATGTCAAAGGGCTGTAAAGTCATACAATGCGATCCAATCTTCCGATTGGTAATTTTGATTGGGTTGAGGCTCGTATGTTTTCAACATGGGATTTCTGCGCTTTGAGCAGAAGGCATGGATGGAGCCGTACATTGAGTTTAATATTGAGAAACGTGCTCAGGCAGCGAACAAATTCAAAAAATCCTTTTTGAAATTTATGAATAATTCAGTTTATGGAAAAACCTTGCAGAATGGGAAAGGGACATAAGAGTCGTTTCATGATATGCACCATCTAAGGGGCTTCAGAGCTGATAGGGCATCCAACATTCGAGGCAAGGCAGATTATCGATCAAAACTTGGTCCTTATCGAGGTGTCAAAGAGTTCTGTTGCATTCAACAAACCTTTGTACACTGGTGTTGCTATTCTTGATCTTTCAAAATTAACCCTCTACGAATTTCATTATTAGTACATGTGTATAAAATTTCTTCCACCATCCTTACACCTCCTCTGTTGTGTTACCGATTTCTTGGTGTATTCTGCTGTTTGTGATGACATTAATAAAGTAATCACCCCAGATTTAAATACATGGTTTGATACAACCAACTACGCACTCGATAACCTGCAAGGATTCCCTCACAAAAACAAAGACCGTACCGGGTGATGAAAGATAAATATGCTGGTCGCATAATCACACATATTGTTGGTTTATGTCCTAAGCTTTACGCATACGTTGCTGCGAATGAGCAATGTATACATAAGGCGAAGGGTGTAAAATCTAATGTGTTGCAATTACTCAGGTTAGAGGATTATCTAGATTGACTCGAAAATTGCACAAGGGTTTTGGGGACCCAATATCAGTTCCATTTGTGTGCTCACAAAGTCTATACCGAATGTGTAACTAAGGTATTGTGTCAGGTATGGACGATAAGTGGTACATTGAGACAGATGGAGTATCGACCTTACCTTGGGGGCACTACAAAATACCTAAGTAAATTAATTTTATTTTCCCCAACAATAGTTACAGCACCACAATAAATACAGCCCACCCACAACACCACAACTGCCAGCACCACACCACCAATGACGTCCAACGGCCACCACCACATGCACCTCCTATTCAACAGTCAACATCACATCTATCTACAGTTGCTTTCAATCTCCACAACTGTTTGCATCACTTGTTGCATAACCATCAACACTGATGCTACCTGTTTGCCCATCTGTAAGGCATGACATAGCTTCAGTATCATTATTCCTGATACAACTGTCTTCGATACATGCCAAATAATAATAAGAAGAAGATATTCAGTGTAATATTACACCCTCTGGAAACGGTTTGTATGCGAGTGTGTTGAAACCAGTCGTTGGCATGTGTAGGTGTCTGGAAAATATGATCCCGGAAGTCTTCAGTGTGCATCTTTGTAACCTCTTCAAGAGTTTGTAAAATAGATGTATATAGATAACAAAGAGACGGTCTTCAGATTGATGTAGTATATTTGTAAATTTTTTATTATTCATTTTTGTATATATTTTTTATTTTGTTTTTATAATGAATTATGTGCAAGAAAATTTGGAATTGTTGCAGTAAACAGAAATAGTGTTAAGATGTACACAGCATTGAAACGGAATATTGTAAATATAGTAATAGGTAATTTGTTGTAAATATTAAGTGGTTTTTCATCAAATATCTTGTTCTTAAAATGTATTTGAAAAGATGTTTAACAATTTAGTTATTTAAATGTGCTTGCAAAAACAATGTTCGTTGTAAATTTAGTTTGTACGATGTTTGGAGTAAATTTGATTCTCGTGAGATGTTTGTTTTAATGTATTAAAAATTGTTTTTATATATAATTATTTAATTTAGTAAAAAAAATTATTGAAAATATGCTTTTTGTAAAATGTCTTTTAGTGAGTCAATGTTTTTGTAAAGTAATTATAAATATTTAGCTTTTAAGGATTATTTTTGAAAAGAAAATTTGAAGTAAAATATTTTAATGTTAAGAAGTAATGTGACTTGTTATTTATTAGTGTTTCATTCCTCACGTCATTACATAATAATTTGTGTATGATGAGTGGATAAAACATTTAATACTAATAAATAATAATTTGAAACAAAATTTCTTGCTAAAATGAAATGAGTGGGTGAGTAGCAGTAAGTTTTTCAGGTTTGGAGCTTAAAAAGAATTTAAATTCAGGTAGCAGGAAGTCTGCTTGCTCACTTTCATAGAAAAATACAAGTTTGTTGTTTCTTTCTTCACGAGGGAGAAACAATGTTTATACATTGTTAAAGTTACATTTCGATTAAAATTTAATAAAAACAAACTTTGAATGGTTGAGGGGAAATATAATCATAAAAGTGATGGAGAAAAGAATAGAATGTTTGAATGAATTTGAAATGAAAGAAGAGGAACAGTAGAATCTCGAGAAAAACTCCATCAGCACACAACTCAACTTGAAGGATCCTGGGGGACACAATGAAAGTTATAATGTTATATTCGTAGCAAAAATGGTAAATCCTTAGGGTTTATACTTGTGAGTTACTCTATTTTTGAAATAAACATTTTGACACTGAATAAAGCAGCTACTTAAAACTAGCTATTCATTATTGTTTTCGTGCAGTATTAAAAGTTAATAGCTTTTGTATATTAGTAGATTACTGTTGCAACTTAAAAAGAAAATATCGATCAGATAACTTAAGCTATACTTTTAACAATTAAATGTTCTGCAATATAAAATACATGTGTTAATCCATTAATATCTAACGAAATAAACAAAGAATAACCTTAAAAAACTAGTACTATCCCACAAAGACTTTGCTTTCATTTTACAAAATAACAGTGTCTGATTTTTCTTAATATTTGTTCTTTAACACAAATGTTTGTCGTATATCCACCCATGAAATTAATTCATTAGCAATTTCATCGAGGTCTAGAGAATGTGCGAGATCTCTAAGGCAGTTCAAAATAAACCACAGAATATAGTCGACATTGACTTATTGTTGATCTGAAGTAAGTTTTGAGTCTTCTTAAACTCGAAAAAGGTCTTTCAGCCGTACAAGTCGATACTGGGATGGTCAGCAACTAATGAACCAAGTTCACAAATTCTGGAAGCATATCCATCATGTTAGTGTCCTTTCTAAGAATAGTCACAATATAGATTAAACTGTCAACTGTTTTGCTGATTTTGTGGGTATTATTTACATCTATCAACATGTTCACGTGCAAAATAAGTCTTCCTGTATCTATGCCATCCTGATAGATCATAATCATTGGTTACACCTGTCAGAAACTGTTCAGCCTTAGTTAGAAAACTGAAAACTTTTGATTCAAATCTAGAAACCAAACACTGAACAGATGTATTAATTACTTCTAAGTACACATGATGGTACATATCCTCAGGGATGCCGAAATTATGCATATTATTGTCACTGCTCCCCACAGTAATACGTTTTGGAATGTAAGTTTTACAAGGTAGCTGGTTCTGGCAAGCCAAGATTAATTGCTTGGCATATAATTTCCTCCCAAAAAGCACTAAAATCAGTCCGAAATTCTACCAATGTCTGCTGCAAAGTTGAAATAACAGCAGAAGTTTCTTGAAAAGATAAAGATTTAATATGTAGTGCTCTATTAACTGCATCAGTATGTTCGAATAACTTCGTTAGAAAAGCGAAGTGCGGAAAAAAATTCTAAATTTTGTATTTGATGGTAAAACCCATTTTCTATAGCACCTGCATCAAAATGGTCTGTATGTGAATACTCAAACATGAATTATGTAAGCTCTTGGTAGTTAGAATATGATGGCTAACATAAGAACTTAACTTTCCCCTTAATAGGACAAAAAGGTCGCAAGTTTACATCGTTTCCACTTCGTAATTGCTTGAATATAGTCAGTCTCTTTGGTGACTGCCTTACAAAGCTGTCATTTCTTGTAACAATTTTAGGATATTTCAGCATCCTGTGATGTGTTTCACTGTCTCTTGCACACTGAGTTTCAATGAGTGATCAAACAATAGACAAATAGTGCTCCTGACTCAATTTCTGATATTCTCGCTTGAACTCCTGTATAAATGCCTCCATGTTAAATGCACCATCGAGTGGAAACCTCAATTGCCCTTTTATGGGTTACGCGGAGTCGCAGGTCCTGTCAATTCCTGGAGTTGTGTCTTCAGTCTGATTATGGTCCTGTCTGTACGGCTGTAACGAAACATCCACATCTTCAAGCTAATACAAGCTGCGAGTACTTCCGACCATATGACAAATATTTTGTGTGTGGTTTTTTAATATAGTTTTTTTTTTACATTATCTGGTTAATTTGTGTCCAGGTGAAGTGACTTCCGTGGAAAGGCAATAGAGTCCCCTTTTATCGAAATCAAATCGTCCGATTCACGGAAGTCCCTAGCAACGCAGCCAATCGTTGTTAGGTGTTATACTGCAGTCTTCCTTCTCTTCTTCTGGTGCACACAAATGGTTCATTATTGTAATCATTGGCAATAAAATTACAAGCAATGTGATAGAAAAAAAAAATATTGGTGTTCATAAATAAATGATTTGCCATATGAATACACTGATTTTTTACTGTAGCATATAGCATCATACATTAAAAAAAAGGCACATAACTGTTGAGCAGTAGTATTTTATAACTTTTATTATATTTTGGAATTGCTAAAATTTTTAAGTTTTGCTTTACACAGAAATACTTTCTGCTACATAATGACATGTTTTAATTCTGAAAAACTTTAATTTTTGACAGTAGTTACACAGGCTTTTCGTGGTATATAGTATAATTATGTAAAGTTTAGCATCAACACCAAATTTTTTTGCATGATAGTTGTTAACCTGTCATGACCACATTATTAATATTATTTATACCTTTATATAACAGGATTTTTGCTGAAGTCTTAAGCATGGAGGGCGGCCTTGTCGATGTGAGAATTTCGAGGGGTTTCCAACTTATTTCGCCTCCTACTGTCTCTGGGGT
Source organism: Dryococelus australis (assembly GCA_029891345.1). Lineage (NCBI taxonomy): Eukaryota > Metazoa > Arthropoda > Insecta > Phasmatodea > Phasmatidae > Dryococelus > Dryococelus australis. Next base: position 360,062,771 of record CM056995.1, read on the forward strand.
CAAGAGTTACATTGTAGCTTTTTCAGAAAGTATTTTGCAAATCCGGTAATCTGTACTGAAGCATGAACGTACCTGCGGCCACAATCCTCACAGAGAAGGAGGACAGGTATGTGACAAATGTGACATGGAAATCGGACAGAAGGATAGTATGGTACGTCACCTGAGGAGTTGTAAGGAGTTGTGCTGCAGAAACTAGCTGGATACTGCAAGTTTTGTAATGCTTCATTTGTTAACGAGAGCAATGCACGAAGACTCGAAAAGGGGTGTAAATTTAGCACAGAAAAGATTATGTTTCCTTGTGAGGGCTCTGGCAAAGAATATGCCAGGGCAGATAAATTAAAAGAGCATACCATGAAGTGTGCAGGCCTGCCAACCCCCGCCAGTGGCGAAGGCCAGACCGAGCAACAGCCACTATCAGCACCAACACCAGAACCTCGTCCAAGGATCGTCGAGAGGGCTAGACAACCTACAGCCTATAGATTTGTGCTGGCCAAGACTGCATTTAGAGGGAATCTGAAAACATATGTGGCAGAAAATTCAAGTGACCAGGCCAAGGAGGTGTGTACACATGTGGAAAAATAAAGAAAGTATCATCGACCAGCTGCAAGAAGAGACAATGAAAGAAAATTTTGATTTGTTTTTGGAATGTGACTACAGCAAACCTGTGCCCCATGAAAATGAAATATATCAACGTGCCTCCAAGACAAAAACAATTGCCTATTTGCAATGACTAATACGTGGAAGAAGCTGTGGCTGCCAGCTACATCGATTTGCTAGTGTCAATAAAAAACAAGGAAGCCATGATAAACCCGATAACATGGATTACAAATGCTTTAAGTGGGCCATACTCGCCAGATATGTTAAAGATGCTCACCCTGAGCGTATACACAAACACTACAGAGAACTGCAATGTAGGTTCTATTTAAGTGGCATTGAATTTCCCACACCTCTGCACCAGATATCAAAATTTGAAATGCAAAGTCCTAGAGTGATGGTAAATGTATTCATAATTAATGACAAAATGAAGGTGGCACCTATATGTGTCTATGATAAAGAGAGGACTGTGCATTTCTATCTCCTCCTCATCACCGAAGACAATGCATACTACATATACATAAATTTTCTCGCCTGGTGAGACCTCAAATGACAACCCATAGAGAAAAATCGATATTTGTAAAAGGTGTTTCACATCCAAGCAAGACATTACACAAGTGACAGAAAAGTCGGGCGAAGAGATGTTGGCGGAGCAACAATATGGCCGTCCTAATGTTCCTGCACGTATTGAAATGCCGATCTATGACAAGAAGGGGAGAAGGCTACCCCTCAAATATAATAATTATCATAATGCAGGCAGTATACCAATCGTCATCTATATCGATTCCGAGGCCATACTCCTGCCTGTTCAAACCTCCCAGGCCAACCCCCAGATTTCCAGCATGCATTCTTATGAAAAACACGAGACGTACAATTTTTGTTATTATGTTCAAGTCGACCATGGCATCATACCTGCTGCCAAAACCAAAAGTATGCCAATAGGGCCGGAAATTTTCACTGGGGAAGATGTTGGCAAGAAATTTATCGAGGAAATCATGGTTGTTGGAATCATGGAGAGGAAAATTTATGATGAGATCGAAACCATGAACTGCTCAGCAAATTGGAACTATATAATTATGCTATGACAGATACCTGCTGCTAATGCGAATAAAAATTTACCAGTGGCAGCTAGAAGGTAATGGGCCACGACGACTACACCGAAAACTATAAACACTTTAAATTAGAATCTGTGGGAAACCACTGATTAGCAGTGAAATTGAACTACTCTAATCAGAGAAAATGACTCCACCTAGAATCAGCAGGAAACCACTGATTGCTTCAGTGAAAAATTTCACTGATTGAATAACTGACGGCCGTCTACAGTGGCGAATAAAATATTTTTTTCTTGAATTAAACCAATTAATTATGCGAAATTAACATATTTGTTATAGTTTACTATTTATAATGAGAAATTTACAATAATTTAAAAAAGTAAAAAATTTCCTCAGTTGGCCAGGATCCAACTCACACACCCTTACCTCTTTGCTATTAGTCTGTTACCCTATAATATGTGCTACGAAGTAAAGTTGGAAAACAAGAGGAAAATATACATCTTATAGGTCTTAACAAAATCGTGAAAATTTAAATTGTATGTCCATATTTTCCGTTTTTGGTTTATTCGGCATCCTTAGGATTGTTAAAAAGAATAATATATAAACATACACACTCTTAACCACATTATATGCAGTTTAAACATTCAAATATAGCACTGTGATAATTAAATTAACACGTGATGAAAGACATAAAATGGAATGAATGGCTGAATGTTCATATTACCTCGTAAAATGGTATTTTGAAAGACGAAACACATTTTAGAAAGAATCTTGTGTGGTTTTTATTAGTTTATTCGTTGTTATTTCACTTGATACATGTTGTTTAACAGCCATATTTAAACTATGTTTGACGACTATTTTTACACGCTGTTTAACTGATCCATCAGTCAAAAAACAAACCACTGGAAAACAGTGAAAAAAAAATGACTTGTGTATCAGTGGAAAATGTCACTGAATCAATAAGTGAAGGAAATCTGGAGTTTTTAATTGAGTAATCAGTTAAATTCACTGAAGTGACTGTTGAGTCAGTCAGGTACCCTTGAGTGATTGAAGCAGTGAAATTCTCACTGATTCAGATTTAGAGTGTAGAGCCTGCATCCAACAATCGCAACAAACTTCGCCAGAATCAGAAAATATTGCCAGTACTAGTCTATTATTTGACATATGACGGCAATTTCATGATAAAACATCTGGGTTAAGACAAAGAAAAAAATATTCATCATCCTGTGTACAGAGGAGAAACTAGTTACGTTCTCGAAATTGATGGGGGAGCGATTCACATTCCAATTCATCGACACATTCCGTTTTATGTCCGCCAGCTTTACCGTCCTAGCCGAAAACCTGCTACAGGATCAGCTGCTAAACATAAAAATATTCTTCAGTCCTGATGAGCTGGAAGTAGTGGGGAGAAAGTGACTTTTCCATTATGATTATATAGACAGCCTGCAGAAACTAGAAGAGATGCAGCTGTCTCCCTCCCCCTCCCCAAGCAATAAATTTTACAGTGGATAGACGGACATGGCCATAATTGATGAAGATCATGTTCATGCACAAAGAGTTTGGGAAAAGATCAACAGTAACACAATAGAGGATTATGCAAATCCTTATTTTAAAACTAATATTTTGTTTCTGTCAGATATATTTGAAAACTTTAGAAAATGGTGCCTCTATACCTACAGCCTGGACTGTGTCCATTATATGAGCGTACGGCTTATTATACGGCTCATTAGATGCCATGTTAAAACATACAAAGGTCAAGCTGGAACTAGTAGTAGATTATGACAAGGGTTTATTCATGAAAGAAGGCATCAACTGTGGAGTTGTACAATGTGTGAAACGCCATGCAAAAGACAATAACAAGTAGAGTCCGTCCATGTATGCTGCCAGGAAGCTGCCCATCTACCTCCACTTCCTAAAGACGAACAATTTGAATGGATGGGCGATATCTCTGACCCTTCCCATACGCGACTTCCAATAGGCGAGCACTGAAATTATTGTTGTGATGGTGCCAGATGATGGTCTGCTTGAATATGTGCTGGAGGTAAACATAGAATATCCTGCAGAACTTCGCGAAACCTGCCATTCTTGCCCCGTCAACGTGTGTTCTCCAGGTGGCAAGAACAAAAAATGATTGACGACGTTGCAATAAAAGAAAAACTACATTGTGCGTTACATCATATTGAAGCAAGCAATTGAACATGGGCTCAAAGTAACAAAAATCCATCGTGTTATGCAATTAGAGCAAGAGGCATGACTGAAACCCTACATCGATCTCAACACTGAAAAATGTAAGGCAGCCAGCAGTAATTTTGAAAACGATTTTTTAAAGCTGTTGAACAACACACCATTTGGAAAACCTATGGTGAACATGAGGAAGAGACATATTATGGAATTAGTATACAATGAAAGAAGGCTGAACAAATATATTTCCAAGCCTACCTTCATGTGCATAACGACTTATGACGAAAATGTTTCCCTGATGAAAATGGAGAATGAAACAATATTGTTTGATAAACTTATTTACACCGGAATTTCAGTGCTCGTCTTGTCCAAAACATTAATTAACAGGTTCCATCACGATTTCATCAGAAATAAATATGAAGACAACATTAATCTATTACACACAGACACCGACTCATTGATTTATAAAATTGATATGCAGTATTATTATGCAGACCTAGCGGCAGACCCCATGCTCATGGACGAGATGGATGCCAGCACCTACCCACCTACTCATTCCTGCTACTCACCCATAAACAGGAAAGTGGTGGTGGAATATAAAGAGTAGTGTGGTGGTGAACATATGAGCGCGTTAGTGGGGCTGCATGCCAAAATGTATAGTGATATACGTGGCAGCAAAGTAACCAAGAAGGTAAAAGGAGTCCAGAAGAAAAGTCTGAAAATTAAAATCACATTTGAAGATTACAAAAGAGTGTTGCTGCAGCAGCAAGTTTGGCATGCAACCATGAATAATATAAAAACTTACCACCACGAAGTTACACCCAGTGCATAAACAAAGTCGCGCTCATATGGCAGGTTGACAAGAGACAGATATCGAATGGCGGAATAATGACAGTAACATATTGATATAATGGGTAGACATTAATAAGAAAAAGTAGAAGTTTCATACAGTATCATATGGTCATATTGGGGAGAAAGTAATTCACTATAGAAGAAAGAAAGGAATAAGAGAAGAAGAGAAGCGAAGAAGAGATGAAAGATTAGTAGTATTCTATCCAATATAAGCCTATGGTGTTGTATGTGTGTTGCATTGTAAAAATTTTATGATGTGACTACTGATAGCAAACTAGAGGGCATGCAAGATGAATTTTATATCATGTCAAGTGTGTTACGTTTTGTCTGATGAAGGGTAAGTTAGCCATTGCAACTTTACAACTGATGATGAATGTATGGTGTTGATTTACTCACTGAGCTAGCTCTGGGTTGGAGGGTGAAAAGCATGTTCAAATTAAAGTGTATTTCGCTGGGTTTTGGGTGAATGAGGCCGGGTTGCAAGAGCAGTTTCTCACCTCAGGAGTGTCAAATCAGAAGCGATTTCACCTTCTCCACATCCTCCAGCTATGAAACTATGTTTTACTTTTTACCTGGGGATATGGATGGAATGTTAAATCTGAAGCAAATTCACTCCCACCTCTATCCACAGCTAAAAGTAAATATTCACTTTGAAATATTTTAGCAGAGAAAATGAATACATTTTTTTACAGCATGATATTTTAATTTTTACCAAGCTGCAGCACATATATTCCTTCATAGCAGAAACACTCGACGCACTGAGAGAGAGAATGCATCACCACCACCAATTTTTACTATAGATTGTTAAATTTAGTATCTCACTTCAGCAATTTTGCTTGTGCACTCACACAAGGGAATTGAGGTTGGGACTTCTGTTTGAGCCTGCTACTTAAGATGGTCAAAACCAAAAGAGTGGCTGGGAACAAGATGGCCAACAAATGTCAACGACACAAGATGGCATAATCCAAGATGGTGACTGTGATGTTATCCCACATGACATAATCCAAGATGGCGCATGGTGCCACAGCCCCCTACCCTTCTCCTCGGAGGAACAACATCTTACTACTAAGATGCCATTTAACAAAGTGAACAAGTGACTTGAAATTATTAGGAATATAAATTTTGCCCCTGTTACACCAAGTAAAACACAGAGAAAACATTTAGTGGGCGCTTTTTTTTAAAATTATGACACTTAAAATGTTAAGAGGTCTTACTCTGTTCTCTGCATGAATGCAGTTACTAGAAAACACTAAACATTTTTCTATTACCAGTTACATGCTTAATCACACTGAGGGAAACAAAGTAATTGCGTATTTGTCCTGCTACGTGAGACTACATACAATGTCAACGAAGTTGACACGATGTAATCTTACTGAAGATAAGTTGTTGTTAATGTACAGAACACACCTAGTTTAAACACATTACACACTAAATAAGTTACGGATATTTCCTCTCTATAAGCCTACACTAATTTTTCAGTAATCACCATTATTTATTTTGACTATCAGTTAGGTTACGAACAAATTTTGTATGTGTTTAGCAATGAATCACGTCACTATGAACTATAGGAATGTAAACATTGGGAAGACAATGTGAGGGAAGATGGCGGACGAATTGTATGTGCAACTGTGTGTCAGTAAAATGTTTTGTCTTAAGTGTGCAAACAAAATGTGAATCCAAGTCGTAATCGTTGAACACTGATTAAGTGCTACTCTGAAGATTTTTTCTATAAACTGCCACCCTGAACATGTAAAAACACTGGAATTTTAGTCTTCGACATGGTTGAACCCCGGAAACCATAAGGTACCTATTTAAGCACGAGGCTGTAAATTATTTTACCTTTCATACTAGCTTTATAATATTGGCAAACTAAAGGTACGGTCTGTAGTAGTCTCAGAATTATTACCTCCACTTTCACGAGTCTCTACTTGTACAGTAGATAAGTCCCCATCTTCATTCACCTCAGAGTTCTTGGCTTGAACCTTGAATGGGAAAAACCAAAGGTGCAGATTAACTCTCAACTGTGCATCCTGTTGAGACATCTCAATGATTCTGCCACAGATCTGCTATAGTAGGTTAACCGAACACTCAAAGTTTTTTCTAGTCATCATGTCTCCTTCATAACCACAAGTTTCACTAGTCACTAGGAGCCATACATCAGTTAGTTGACACAAGGAATTGATTAGTTCAAAACAAACAATTTCAGTGGCTTAAAATTTAAAAAATTCATGTTTAAGGCAGTTGCCTACCTGGAAATATTTTCATGTCTGCAGCATGGAAATGATAAAGGCTACACCAATATGCATGCCAAGTTCCGCTAAGTGCAAGGCTGTGAACCGACATGCAGTGATCTCGTCATGTTATATGTATAGGACTTTAAATTTTTCTTATATTAATGGCAGTCTGAAACGCTGTTTTTGACGATGCTAGGAGGACTCCAAAATAATATTTTTGGACTACTTGTTAACTTGAAAGTTTAATTCCATCCTTGTGTGGGGTATGTTTCTAATAGGAAACTGTATTAGGTATACGTTTAACTCGTAAAGAAAAGTAGTATTTCAAGCTGCAGCATAGTTAAAGTTCCAGGTAGGCAACCTTCTCCAAGACATGGGGCCACTATGCCAGCCTGTACTTTTGTTATAACACATGCAGTCAAGGAAAGCTTTTTTCTTCAGGAATTACTTTTGAATGTGTTTGAGTAACAGCAAACCAGGAGTGCTACAAGTGGAAGTATACGTACTGTGATGGCGTAGTTGGTATATGGCCTGAGGCCAGTAATGGTATGGCAGAAGGATTCAGGCCAGGCGACACAGGGCTGAAGGAGGATCACTTTGCTCTTTGCCTGCATCGGCCTGCCACCGACCAAGCTATACGACACCTTGAATGACTCCAACGTCCCGTACACATACTCTGGTGGCGACCAGCGTAGCCCCACTACCTTCCTGCTGCACTTGTAGACTGTCAGGTTTCTAACTGGGCCAGGGACTGTGAAGAATAGGCACAAATTACACTTCATGATGCATACACAATGCTCCCAAATATATTTGTAATTTGAAACAGTTATTAATACAGATATCTGTATTACTGTAGAACAAGTAAGTGACTGAAAAGATCTCTTAAGATAGATATCTTGTGAGCCGATGAAGCGAGGTGAGTATGGAGCAGCGCCGGAATGATGGGGCAGGGAAACGGGAAATCACCGAGCAAACCCGCCGACCAGCAGCATTGTCTGGCACGATTCCCACATGCGAAAATCTGAGAGCGACCATGCCCGGTATTGAACTCCGTTAACATAGGTGAGAGGAAAGTAGTCTAACCATTACACCACCATGGCCCCTCCTGTAGAAAAACATGTTGAAGTGTGCCACCACAGTCGAATAGTTGGGCTTTCAAGCAGAGAAAGAGACAGAAATAACATGGTGCGAGATCAGGCGAGTATGGAGTGTGTGGCAATATGGTAACCCTTTGCCCTGGCAGTTCCTCTTGGACGAGCACAAAGCGATGTGCAGGGACATTGCCGTGTAGCAACAGCCAGTTCATCCTACACCACGGCTTAGGGCACTCATGACAAATTGCATTGCATGGACAGCAAAGGATTTCCACACAGTGGTTCTTGTTTACAGCTCTCCTTGTGAGATCTATTCATGTGAACAATGCCCAATGAGTCAAAGAATCGTTCAAGCATCACCTTGCCTTTTGAACCTTCTTGTGGCTATCTCTGTCATTTTGATTATGGCAATTTCCAGGTAACCTTTCTTAACTTAAATTTTTTAATTTGAATAAAGAATAAAATTGAATTGGATGTATTAAATATATCAATTTTATTAATTAGATGGTTATTGCTAGACGTTTTGTACTTTAGATACTATATACACAGTTTAATTACATTACTATGACCACCTGCTAGTATCCAGAGTAACTGCCCTTAGCAGCATGAGCAGCAGCTAGATGAGCTGGCAGTGACTCAGTAAGGTGCTGGTATGTTCCCACGGGTTTCTAGAGCCACGCTGCCTGCAGTGCGTTTCACAACTGTTAAAGGGCGCATGGCGGAGTAGACAAATAGCGAACACGACGATCAAGGTGGTACCACAGATGTTCATTTGGATTGAGATCGTGGTTGTTTGGAGAACAGGGAAGAACATTGAAGTCTTGACCGTGCTCTTCTAGCCATGTGGCAAGGTGCATTATCGTACTAAGAAATCCCATCCTCCCGAAGAAATTAAATCATCATGTACAGGTGGATGTGATCGCTGAGGATGGATTCGTTACCAAATCAATCAAGAGTGCTTTCCATATGGATGATGGGACCTAGAGAATATAACGAGAACATTTTCCAGACCATAACACTCCTCCACCACCTTGTGTTTGTCCAGAAATGAATGCAGGGTGTCAGTTCTCCAACGCTTTTCTGCAAGACACGCTGACGTCCATCCATCCCATGTAGCTGGAACTATGATTCGTCGCAGAAGGTTGCTCGTCTCCAATCATCAGTGGTCCAGTCGCCATACTGTCGAGTAAATTCCAGTCGTTTTTGTAGATGCACCGGTGTTAGCATGGGCGCAGTCACCCGCCATCTACTATGTAGCCCCATTCACTGAACTCTTGCTTTAGTCACATGTCTGGATGCCTCCTGGTTCATTTGGATGGCGAGATGTTCCACTGTAGCCTGTTGGTTGGCCTTCGAGCACAGTCGTAGTCAACGTTCCTCTCGGGCATCAGTGGCACGTGGAGGTCCTGCAGTTTCCATGATGGTTATTCCCAATGGTTTCATTCGTCCACTCACGATACACCTTTACCATAGTGGCATGTGAACAGTTCATAAACATTGCTGTTTTTGAAATGCTTCCCACCTTGGCCTGAAAGCCGATGATCATCCCTTTTTCGCAACTCAGTTAAATCGCTTCCCTTGCCCATTACAGCAGGAAGTGCACTGTGTACAACCAGCCTGTCGGTCACATTATTTACCCACTTCACCAGCTTACATCACAGGCCATACATCATGGGCTACATGCTGCAGATGACACTTCTAGCAGGTGGTCATTATAATGTGATTCGACTGTGTATATTGTTGTGTTATAATAATAGGTTTTTTTGCACCTATTTATTTGTGATGTGGTTAAGAAATATAGATTTTGTCATTGTTTATCTCTGCTTATGTAAAAATAAAATACCATACAAAAATTTATTCACAAAGTCAGAAATTAATTTCCTCTTAATTTGTAAGATACAATAAAATTGAGTTTGCAGATATGGATTTGAAGATTATTAAGCGAACAGCAATCTAGGTATAATAACATTTATTTTGATAACCTCTCTCATAAATGATGCTGTGTACTTACCCGTGGCCCTGGTGGTCACAGGGATGAGGAGGAATTTATCCCTGTTCCAGCCGGCTGATGTGAGCAGGAACACCTTCAACACGTACTCCATGTGTGGCGTAAGTTGGCCGAACTCGACAGATGTAGCCATGGTGTTGTCTTCGAACAGCAGGTCGGTGCCCTTGAACCACAGCTCGTAGTGGTAGCCCTGCAAATAGCTGTGGAGTCCTACGCATTTCTTGAACTTGCCCCACTGTGCCATGAAACTGGTGTTGGTGCGTCCCATTATGGCCTGGGGGCTGGCAGGTGGGGCAGTCGTCGGCACTGGAACAATCTCTCACAACTCTAATTCACTGTCTAGAACTAGTGTCTCATATTTCAATATCAAAGTTTATATACAGGAGGCAGTATAAATATATATGAAGGTTATCCTTGTGGAATTTGGCATTAGTACTCATGTTGTCCCATTTAACTGTCTGAGAGTCAAATTAATACAAAGTTTTACACTTATAACATTCGCGATACTACAAGGTATAGTTTTTAAACTAAGTAACATTGTGTAAGTAGTATTTGTATATCTTACCTGTTTGGTCAGTGGTGGCCAAAATGGACATTCCAGATCCAGGCTCAGACAGGATCGCTGTTACAGTGATTAAGTACTGGGCATGTGGCAGCAAGTCTTCCAACAGTGCAGATGTAGTGTGCACTGTTATGTTTCCTCTTGATGAGTTGCAACTGTCGTGGGGACATCCCAGCAGGTGAGAACACTGCAAGTACAGCCACAAAACTATTCATGCTTTCAAGTTTCATTACGAAACAAATTACAGATTGGAAAAATGTAGGGTTCCTTGCTTGTCATTCTCACTAAGTTGTCACAATTATGTGCCATAGCCTGGACTGGCAACATTGTGAGAGAATGGACAGGCCCTTACCTGGAAGGCCGGTAACCAGGTGAGTGGCATCACTATTTCAGTAATCGGACTGTTACTGCCCAATATAAGACCATTTTCACCTCAGGTATCCCCACCCCATGTTAAGATCAGGCTATCCTTTGTCAAGCAATGCCCAACAACTATGCTTGTGTCCTTATAGGGTGGACGCCTGACAACAATGTACTGAGATACGCTCAAGAAGTGCAGACTCCTCCAGCTATCACAACAGTTAACGGAACACAGATCTCAAGCTGGTGCCCTTACACATTGTCACTAAGGCCCTCACACTCAGATCCACTTGTATGGCCAATGTGCTATTTTCACCTCTACTGTCTGTCCAGGACTGTACTAGAGCTATGTTACTGCACACTTTATCAGCGATCCATTGGGTGGTCTTCCCTGAAGATCTTGAGCATATGAAGTTTCAACCACTGCCAGCATGACTCCAACCGAGTCCAACCTTATTGGATTGGTGACCATAGAAAACTTATGGCGGGTTTACCAGTTGTCTCTTGCTTGTACTTAAGTTCCTGCGACACTTGTGAGTTTTACATTAGTGTGCCCATTCTCATGGCCGAAAGGAATTTCTTCTCCCATCTGGCCAGCGACTTGGTGGTCTGCATTGTCAGAGTACGTAAGTTTATCCTGTTCTAGTTAGTGTACCTTGTTGTGTTGGCTCCCTTTACAAGGCAGGTTTAATGGGGCGCTTGTGTGCTATAAAAGCTGTTAAGTATATATTTTTTCTAAATTTTGTTTTGGCCTTGCATTGAAGACATTGTGTTTGGCCTAAATAAGTAAGTATTTGTTTGTCCCCCATCCCCTCCCAATACCTTTCTTTTCCCGGTATATACGAATTCTGCCTTCTACCTTCGAAGGTAAGGCATTTTTTTTTTGTGATAGTGACATTTTCATGAGTGTTGGATGGTACATGAAAACTGCAACTTTTGGTTCTGAAGGTGGCAGTTGCCATTACTAACTCGAATTCTGTGCACACATTTATAGATGTAGTGTTTGTTCCCCATTTTGAATTGATGTTTGAATGTGTCATTAAATTTGAATTGGTCAGCCATGAGTGTATAAGTCAGAAATAATTAGCTGCATGTTATGCAATTCTACTCTAGCAATTTTATGGTAGTATGCCTATGTAACAGGTTATATTAGTTTATGGCCCCTTTCAACTATTTACCTACTCACTCGAACAGATCGATGGTAGCTGCGTATCAATGCAGTTGGTGCATCAAAACTAACCACCTGGCTTCAGGCGGCAACCTTTGTGGGTGTTTGTCTCGGAGAGGGCTTTATGAGTTGGCTGTGTGGATTGATCGACTAGTTTAATCATAAGAATTCTTGTGGACACTCATAGTTAAAAGCAGCCACAGTACTAGCCCAGCAGTGTATGGGTGTTTTACACTATCCCGCTGGAGTAGGGTTCTGCTGGATATGCTTATGGCCTATTTTAATTTCTTTGGTTTATACTGCCCTTTTCTGGCTGGTTGCTCTCTGCCAGTGATATGATAAGATAAACATCTGTATTCTTGAAAGACTACAGACAAGATGAATGTTTATCTATAGAACTCTTTGATACTTGAAGTTGGCTTGATATAGATATATTCGTATTGAAATGCAGGGTGCAGAGACTGTTGCTACTGTGGAATCCCCCCCTACAGTTAGGGAGGAAGTGGCGGGGGTCATTCCCCCCCAAGAAAACCCCACCACAGCCCTCCTCAGGCAGGCAAGGGGGACCCGCAAGAAACCTGGTATCTGCAGTAGAGTTCCAAAAGTTGTTGAGGTTGAGCATCCATAAGAAGCTGCAGCTGATGGAGTTTGTTCCAACTCCCAGTCGGCAGGGTAAGGCAGCCACCTAGGATTTTATGTGGAGAGACTTCCTTTTGGGTCTGAAAGCCATTGTTGATGAAGAGAATGAGGTAGGTTGTGGCTTCATTTCTGATGTAATACAAACATCTCTTGATGGTGGTGTTCTGTATTCAGTGCTGGACTCCTTGTTTCGAGTGAGGTTTGCCATTAAGGAGGAGGTGCTTCCCCTAGCACAACTCAAGAATGTGCAGGATGTGTAAGATGTAAGAAAGCACAACCAAGGGTTAATTATGGGAAAGTTCAAAGGCTGTGGCAGAAGGATTGCTCTAGGGTTGCTAGATCTATATTGGATGGGTCACTAGGTGAGAATGGAACAAATCCTAATGATATTATCAGTTGCAGGATGGAATTTTTCAATAAGGGCACTGGTGTCGGAAATGTTTCTTTTTCTGCTCCCTTTCACAATGACATGTATCATCTTGCTGAACCCTCACTGAGGAGAAAGTTAGTCTGAATATCTTGAAGGGGAAAACAGCATTAGGACTGGATGGTGTGGCATTGATAGATTGGCATGTGATGTCGCAGCAAAAGCAGGCTGAATTAGATATCTTTCTATACACAGGCAAGTTGCTTTAAGGGTTGTATGCCTCTAAGACTATATTGATTCCGAAGGTCAGTGATCCTCAGCAACAGGGGGACTTGAGGAAAATTTTCGTTACATTTCATGGACTACTCTACCTTCGCAAGAGCTTGGCAAGTGGGATTAGTAAGAATTTTCCGATGTCTGCAGAGCAGAGAGCATTCACCATTCTGATGGAATTGCTGAAAGATGGAACATACTTTCTGAGGTGTTGCATGCAGCATCTTGTAAGAGATACAAATTTTAACCGGCGATCTTTGACATTGGAAAGATTTTGAGACCATGGAAGTAGGGGGCGCAGGCTGCTCCGAGCACATAATCCCCTCTCTCGGGGTGTGCTGTGATTGTTCACCCCTACCCTCCACCCCTCACTCAAGGTGATATGCTATGGTTGGCTTTTGTTGTTACCCTTTCCTGCATATGATTTGTTGTTAGCTCACATCTCCTTTCCCCTACATTCCATGGGGGTGTGCTGTGATTGACCAGTTAGTTGTTGGAGCAAGAATGGCTAAAGGGACATTTGCAGAGAGTAGATGTTGCCTCTTCTGTGCCTGGCAGATGACTGAACTCTGATGGTGGGTGATGGGAGGAAGAGGGTGTCGGGATGTGCGGAGTGCTTGCTTGTTCGGTGTCTGGCGCACAATTGTGCTCTGATGACTGGTGAAGGGGAAGGTGTCGGGAGCTGCAGAGTCCTTACTTCTTTGGTGTCTTGAGCATGACTGAGCTCTGATGAGGTTGGCATGGTGAGGGTAGAGGAGGTTCGATAGGTCTTATTTGTTCGGGAGCTGGAAGGGAAATGCATGCATTTCTTGACAGGTCGGGAACTGGAGTCAGACTGGAGGAGAAAGAATGTCGTTGAGGGTGGGGAGGGGAATGCAGTTTCATAAGAGTTCAATCGCACATTGAACACAGCAATATTATAATAAAAATGGTGACCATATTGGGAGACATTTAATATACATAAGGTATGGATTTTATTTAGAAAATTTTCCATCAGATGTCTGGAAGTGGTAGAGTTTGGATTGTGGAGTTGTGGAGTTTGTGTTATGCAACACACCCAGTGTGGTACAGGTGCATCATATGGCGACAGCAAATTTCAAGACGTGGTTAGCTCTATGCGAACTCGAGGTCTGTAACAGGGAGGCGAGGCTACCTTCGTGCTGGGGAAGGGGCGTGCTTGTGCAGCCGGCGATAAACAACGACTCAGCAGAAGGTTTCCCATCCCCGCCGGGGGATTGCCGTCTCGCGCAAGCTGTGCCCCTGCATCTTAACTTAATAACTTCGCATTACATGATAATTCCTATGTACCATGAGCATTGCTGTGTCTATTACGATCTCGAATGCTCTGCTGTGTTTAGTGCTATTTTAGCGTTTGAAAGAACCAAAAGTTTGTTAACTCTAGACATTGAAATCCAGTTCAGGGTTTTGCCTAAGGAATTGTTAATACTGTAGGCTCCATACAAGAGAACATATGTTTATACTTTCCTTGGCGAAAATCTTAGAGTTGATGCTGACATTATTAGTTATTTACCCGCCACGAACTGTCCACACAGCACTCCTGCATTTGCTAACGATAGTAATCTATCCCACATGCAACGAGATTGCATGATTAATAACATGGCTCAGATAATTGAAGCAACTAGAGGATATGGTGCACTTGCTAGAGATTCAGGTGTTGACTTAGTGGATAATGTGTCAATAAATTCAGAAGCTTCAACAGTTATAGTGTAAGTTAAAAATACATTTCTGAGTATTATATGGGGATTTTCTTAAGTGAGAAAACAATGTTTGCTTGCATTCAGGGTTTTCATAATCATTACAATAAAACATTTGTAATTAAAGAGATTGCAATTTCTTATTCTGATGACGATGAGGAAACAAAAGTCTTGCATTTTTCCCCGCCATTTGCATGGACTGAGTTATCTCAAAATATTAAATCAATGTTTCGTCATCAGAAATATGAGGTTCACAACCTAAAATGGGATTGTTCATTTATCCCTTATGTCGAGAGGTTCCAGCAAATAAATAATTTAACTATAGAATATTTTCCCTTCTATGTTCGAAGTTCCCAAATACATATTCTTAAATCTCTGATAAATTCAGACATCATTAATGCCAGAAAATGTTATGACATTACAATCTTCAAGTACCTACTTAGTCAGTTTAATATAAATCACTGCTCAAACCCTTTATTTTGTACACAATATAAGAGCGAAACATTAAGAGCCTACATATACGCACATCCCTCATATGTCTGATTGTGTATTCTAATAAGAGCAAAATCATTTTCAATATAAATATTCACTTGCGGTAAGTCTTAAGAAAAAGCATTTGTGTTATTTTGGTATCTCATAAGAAAAAACACTTGTGGCGTGTAAAAATAATGATTGATTGTAATTGAAAGTATGTAAATAAAACATGATCAAATTATCAGTAGACCTGTTTGTCATTTGTAAATAAAATATGTTTAATTTGAAATTATCACTGAATTGTAAAAAATTGTAAATTAAATTATGTTCACTATTAGTCAATTGTAAGTAAAACATAAAATATAGCAAAAACACTCTATTGCAAAGTAAAATCATGTACGTTAAAATCTCCATGTTAACTTTAAGCACTGTAGAAAAGTAAAAAATTACTTTATATGTGTATAGATTGTAAAAACATTAATAATTTAATAAAAAGAATCCTAATAATATTATAAATGCGTAAGTTTGTAGGTTTGTTTGTTACTCAATTATGTGATAAGGCTCGACGGATTTTGATGACATTTGGTCCAGAGGTAGGTTATATTCTGGATTAGCACACAGAGTACTTTTCATCCCGGAAAAACAAATAGTTTCTTACACAAACTATAGTGTGCTTAGATATGAATGTTATTTGGCAATAAATGCTTGGTATAATTGTAATGAATTAAATTAGTGAATTGCCACACAGAGAGCGAGAGGAATAACAAAATACCAGGGATTTATTATAAATTTCACAAAAATTTGAAGTTAATATTGAACTGTTCACAAGGAAAATAATATGTGTCTCATATCGCTTTAATAAGAGGAACGAGGAAGTACAAATTCCAATAAGAAAACAGGTCAACATTAATAATTAATTTCTTTACAAAAAATAATATTAAAGATAACAAAAGTAGATGAACTATTGCACATATTTTGAGTTTCAGCATGGCCAGATACAAATCGAACAACGTCAACGCTGCGCAATAGCAGTGAAAAACTGCATGCAGCGGAAGTCACACGGGTGTCTTCCATATTGCAGAGACTGAGACCTCGCGAGCGACGAAACGTGGTAATCTTTTTGGCATCGCAAAAGGTACAGTCACATTTTCTTGCTTACAAACACAGAGGAACAAACACACTGGCGGCAGTCATTTCACAAATACACACACGTTAATTTCTCTACACCCGGCATTTCACAACGCCAGTATGCTGCCATTATTCACTGTCGCAAATTTTCCTCAATACACAAAATTTTACACACGTCAGGTGAACCAATAATTAAGCACTAATATAAAAATTAGGCATGCACTAATGACATTAATTTTAAGTAGGAAATTTAGTTAAAAATGCCAAGTGCTTAGAATGTAAAAGAATTTTCTTCTTGTGCAACAACAACAGTTATTTTATATATATATAAATATATAAATATATATATATATGTATATATATATGTATATATATATATATATATATGTATATATATATATATATATATATATATATTTATATAAATATAAACACACACACATACATACACACACGTATATATAATATACCTGATCTATCATAAATCGATTAGGTTTTTAGGTTGATTCATTCAATTATACCTTTCAGTGTAAAGGCAGAAATTTTGTTTTGTTATTGCATTGAAGAATTTTACTTAAAATTCAGTTCAACAATAATATGGCATTACATAATGCTCAAGCTACTTGCCACCCACCATCACTAACCAGGTTACATTCCTGGTCCTGGCAGGGTTGAACCTGGACTTTTTCATATGGTAAACATGCCATTTCCTGTTTCAAATAATTTACAGGCTGACCCCAAAGTACATACACAAGTGGAAGAAAAGGTATAATCTGTTACGGATGACAGTTGTAGTGTTTTATTTCACCATGTTCCATCCATTAGAAAAGTGCATTTCAGTCGTAATTACACATTTGCACTTGCATATTTCTTGACTTTCCTACCTAAGCAGACTCCAATGCAGTTGAATAATGGTGATTTTGACTTGGAAATACAGTGTATTGTAGGGAGTAAAGAATTTCCATTGTGGAAGCATATGTGCTCGCTGATTCCATTAAGGAAAAATACACAATATTCGCAGACATGAGATAACATACACAGAAAAACTTCTGTCAGTGTGTGTCAAGTTGCAGTTCATGTACTTAAACATACTGTACTATGCGAAGCGGTGTATTAATTGCTGTCTTGGTTTCAAGACTGGAGCTGCATCTTGGTTTCTCTTGGTTCTAGAAACCAAGACACGGTTTCAGCTTGGAAGCCGAGACAACCAGCTTGAAAATGACAGTGAAAGCCTTAAGTATTCTAGATGTATAGATTGTCGAAGTGATCATTTGCAGCACCTCTACCTGCTTCTCAGCACGTTTGTATACACGGATGCATGCTAATTTTACATGATATTCCTATCATGCCAAATTTACAGCATTGTACTACCTGCTCTCACAAAAAAAAAAACTTTGAATAACCCCCATGGCCCATTCAATGCCCAGAAGATTATCAACTGTTGCCAAAAGAAAAAATGTAGGTCTAACTGAAAGAACGAGCCCAGTCAGAAGTTTATGACATATTGACTCATGTGTGTGGATTCATTTAGCCAGAGCTCAGAAACGAATGCAAATGGGACACATAGTCGGCGTGTTAAAGTTTATATATCAAGGAAGTTTGTATTTATGTGGGATGCAATTGGGATGTAAATAGTACACCTGAAAAAAAAAACATGAGAACATATTGTCTGGTTGATTATTGAAGTGTTACATATGTGCTTATACCAGAATTTGGTAGTAGGTACAACCCTGTTAGATATTACCCTGAAGTATGTGTCGTTACTCCCACTATATTGCAGATAATCCGCTCACTTAATTGCTTCTGATGCTAAGCTTAAGCCATTTCTGTGTTTGCCTTCACAGGACAGTGTAAATATGGAAACTTATTCCAATTGCAAAATTCTGGGCATGGCTTCCAATGCATGAACGTTTCGAGCACTTCTTGTAGAGTCACATACCACTGCTGGTACACAGGTAGAGGTGCTTTACATGTATATTTGTGGTTCAAGTAAGACTATTAAGAATTCAAGCTGAAACTTAGAAGGCCTGTGATGTGGGGATGATTTACCATTGGACATATGTTCGTAAATATTTTTAATTGGTTTTCAGGTTTGTTATTTACCCCACAGTTACTGCCTACATAAATGAAACCTCTAATGTGGGATGATGCTGATGTGGGAAGATTTACAATCAGTAATATTTTTCAGCTCTTTAAAACCTCCTTATATTTATGGTCGTGTGTGTTGCAAGAAATTTTTATTTGTGTTGTATTTAAACTGACACAGTACTTGTTTTGGTGTCACAGTCAGATAGTTCTATGCTTTCTATTTAGTGAAAGTGATATGAACTATTTGTAGTGTTGCAGAGTAGTGTGCAGCAGGTGGGCAGAGGAGCGATGATATTAGGCAGTGTGTATCATAGCAAGACTAGAACATGGCTGCCGTTTAGATTATATGTGTGAACATTACGCCATGCATAACCTAGAGCAGTATCATACTTATAAGTCACCTACCGATAGGGAATATGATGGGCATTGAACCTCGCAGTGTACGTATAGTCTTCATGTATACAATTAAGTACACTGGGTCTAAATGGGCTGGAATTAATTTTTAAATGTTTTCATACGTCTGTGAACATCTGGGGTAAGGGTATCGCGGGAGTTATATTCAGTTTCCCGAACAATGCTTTTTTTTTAAGGATATATGATTTTCTCTAATAAGTTACTGGAAATAAACCTGTATCAAATATATCAATACTTACCTATGTAACTGGTAGTACACTGACCTCGTATTCCACATTGTATGTCTCCTTGTGTACATCAATGGACCAAGGTTTGTCCCACTGAAGCTGAATTTTCGTGGTTCCAGTGGACTCCATGCCCAAATTTCGCACTACTCCAGGCTCTGGAAAAACATGTAAATATAAAACTAAATTTATGTACAATAACATTAGCACTAGAACTTTTTAACTATGTGTGCATACAACATTCAAGTTGTGGTAAAACATTCACTATGCATGAATCTTAAACATGCCGTAGTGCACTCACTCAGGTGATAGTTCTTTGAAAACTATAATGGAAACAACTTTACGTTATTTTGTGGATAGTGAAATTTATTACTTTTGTAGTGCACACATTATCTGTGAATATGAAGATTTCATATCCACTCTTGACTCAGCTTTCATTAAAATTCTCCAGCCTTTGGTACCTGCCTGAGTAAGCTCCCACTTTCACCCTGTGCCAGGGTGCATAAGTAACATAAATGTTCAATATTTGAAGTAAAGCTCGTTCTCAAATGAATTTGTCGACATTTTCTATTCCTATCCATAGCTAAAGACGGTGAAACTTTTAAACTGGCATTATTTTACAGGCTTAACATAGTGTATCTGTATTACTGGGAGTGGTAACACAAAAAAAAAAAAACATATAATCCCCCTTCTCAGATTCTAGAATGAACACTGAAGTTTAGAAAAATATAATATTAATACACTCTTGTTTAGACTTACAATCTAAGACGTTCATTACTCTACAATGAATGTTGCCTAAGAGGTAAAATGTTTGAACTAATAAAGAAACCAAACTTTATTTAAGCAGTGTGCAATTAACTGAACCACATTTCCTTCTGCAAATATTTGAAGATAGATTGCAAATTTAAACTGAACTGGAGCTCTGTAGATATAATCTGAGCTCATTAGAATCTGGACAGTGTGCGCTTGACTGAACCACATTTCCTCTTGAGAATATTTGAAGGTAGATTATAAAGTTAAACAGAACTGGCGCTCTATAGATGTAAACCAGTATTTATGTAAATATTGATGACCTGTCTTTAGGATTCCAGAAATATTAAAATATCAAGATAATATTTAGACTGTAGTAGAGAAACCTTTTAATTGTTGGAGAACACCCCATAGTTTACTTTTAAAGTATTTAATTGATATAAACATTTTCCCCAGTAACAGGAAGTAATTGATACCTAATGAGCTTGTCATTTACGGAGAATTAAATAATTTTATGAAGTTCTAAAAATCTTAGGTGGTAGGTAGGCAATTACATCTTGTCGATAGAGATATCATTAGAGATGTAACCAAAAATATATGTAACACTAGTGAGACAATAACAAATACACACAAGCCTTAACTGTGACTCAAATCCTGAACTCCTCATACCAGAAACTCACATGCAACCAACAGCATCATGGTGGTAGGATAAAGAGCATCAACTTGAATTGTAATCAGTCTTAATGATTTGGTAGACAGGGTCTAATAACCTAAAATAAATACAGATCCATAATTTTGAAAACAAGTATGTGAATGACAATAGGTCATGCGAGTTTACATTGTGTACTGTAGTACTGATTTTGTGCAAAGTTTGGTGGGATTTAGTTAATTGGTTCCCGATATAAGGCATAAAGATTAGATTTTCTCACCTGACTTTATCTTACAAAAAGGCGGGCAAAAGAGTCTCTTATATGTATATTTGATGCTTCTAATTAATTCTGCTAGCATACAAAGATTGGTTGAATTCTATTGTTTAATATATATATATATATATATAGTAATAATGAAAATTGTTTGTGTTGTCACCATTTAAAAAAAATGCCTGACTCACTTAACATATGTGAGTTTACAAGGCCTACTGCAGTACTAATTTGTCTGCAACATTTTGAGGGAACTGGTGGATTGTTTTCTTTGACAGGACACAAAAGCTTAATTTTTCATATGACATTATCGTGCAAAATGACAGACAAAGAACTCTGTGTAGACAAAATAGATAGGAACCACATGCACACAAAGTTAGGTTGAAATTGAATTAATGGGTTTCATAAATATAGATTACTATGATAAAAGTTTTATATGATCACAATCTTGAATCCGTCTGAAATACTTACCATAAATCTTTGATGAGCAAAAAAGAATAAAGTTAAAAAATTTCTACTTTTTAGTTTAGTGTATGTTAAATATATGCCTAGCGAACACAAGGAAATTACAAATAAAAATATCTAAGGTGATTTTTGTTAGATATGTTATGATCTATGTTGCTGGTTTCTGTGACTAAGCATTACCCATTTTATAATTGTCACAAGAAGCTATGTTATAAACACACAAGAACAATGCAAACAAAATATTTACAAAAAACACAACAAGGGGCATAATGATTTACACCGTTTGATGTGGAAGTCACTGAAACTAATATTTTTCTTTTCTTAGCCCACTTTAGAGTTGTCACATGATGATGTTATGTCACATACGCGCAAAACAATTTGAACACAATATAAAAAAATTACACATTTTTTTCTGAAATCAGAGGAGAACCCCACATATTTTACATGACCAAATCATTCTTACTGATTTCTTTTCCATGCTGCATACAGCATATATTTTGGATATGCTGTGTCTGGCTGGTGCTGGTTGGCTCCCAATCAGGTGGCTTTTACCATGTATGGTTTGCGGCCATGACTCTCTGCCACTTCTAACTGTAATTTTGGTGAAAATCCAGAGGACTTCTCAATGATGCACTTTATTAGAAGTTCTGCTTAAAGGCGTCTTCAAAAATCCTTGTGCATTAGTTCCTTCATTTGTAATTCCTTGTTTATTATAAACGTGTTTACAACACATCTGTCAAGGAAATAGAAAACAATTCTTGGCCACCGTTTCCTTTTGCATCGATCATGTCCATAACCACCCTTCAATCTGTCAAAATGATTAACATTATTGATATTTGAGTTGTAGCCTGGCAGTATTTTTGGGCATATGACTTGACATTTTTTGTGCTGTCTTTCTTGCGCACTTGACTTGAAAGAGTCCTCTGCGCTGTAATTAGTGTGACACACTTGTAGTCTTTCCATTTATATTCAGAAATTCCATGATCGCTAACACTAAAACAAAATTCACCTTGTTTGAGTTGTTTATCTTCACTCAGCTTGGGAATATTCTTGCGTGCTCGGTTCACAGTTACACAAGCTAAGATGTTCTTGTGAAAGAAATGGTAAAAGAGTTAGTAGGAAGAAATATAGTTATAGATAATTACTGTATGTTTCACACATGCTAGTCCTTCAAAAAGTTCTGTGACAACTAGTGCACCAAAACCTACCTCAAGAGCTTCATTTGTATTCCCTGTATGGACTTGGAATTTTTGATTGTACGAGGACTGATTACACAACATCCAGACCTTGTAACCATGTTTTATGGGTTTGTCATGCAAGTAATGCTTTATGAAACTCCTCCCTTCAAACTGTATCATGGCTTAATCCCCATAAACTTTCTGATGTGGTCTGTAGCATTTTGAAAATGACTGAGAGAATGTCTAAAAGTGGCATAACTCTGTGGAGTTTGTCATATCTTGGTTCACCC
This sequence comes from Dryococelus australis, assembly GCA_029891345.1. Classification (NCBI taxonomy): domain Eukaryota; kingdom Metazoa; phylum Arthropoda; class Insecta; order Phasmatodea; family Phasmatidae; genus Dryococelus; species Dryococelus australis. Next base: position 360,085,801 of record CM056995.1, read on the forward strand.
TTTTTTTTTTGGCATCATAACATTGTCATTCAAGTGAAATTTTCCCCTGATAAAATTGAATAATTTGACACACAATAGCTGTAATACAAACTGATTATGTAAATCTGGAGCTAAACTCAAAAATCTTTGTAACTGGGCAATTTATTTATACCCTTTACTAAATGTACAGCAATAAATACTTTTATTTGCTCATGTGTAATATGTTCAGGGTTATTCACTATCTTTGTAGCATATAAATTTGTTTGGAACACCAGCAATTCCAACAAATCATTAGTAAACAGATGTGAAAAAATTTACTTGGTGTCAGATTAGCAATTTTTTTGATATTTTATGTCATACCACACTCCTCTTGAAAGTCGTGAGGCAATGAAAACTAATGTGAGTTGGCTTTATCTCATGTTGGCGTAGATAATACCTGCAGTTGAATAATGGGTTTGGGATGCTAATTTATGTGATTACATTGTTTTCGTTAGATTGATTACCTTGCTTAGCATTAGCAGTCAATGGCAAACTCGTTTATGTAGGTTCTAACACATTAGAAGGGCTACTGTGTTCAGAACTGAAGGCTGTAACTGCATTTGATGACCTAACTGGAATTGACCTAGGTTTTGTCCCAGGCCTCGTACAAGTCCCATGTGAAGGTTCTGGCGTTGGTGAAATATTAATGTCATCACTTGAATAAATTACATAATGTCCTAAATTACTATTACGTAGTTATTTGTTCTGGAAAAAAATCGGGTTGCAATAGAAATCTTAGCCTTCACCTGATGTCACATTGTCATTGTCGGATGGAATATCAACTTCGTCACAAGTGTCACAGCTGTTAAGATTATTTAACAATTTACAATATTGTGATCCATTTTAAGGCTTTCACTGCCAATAAAACATTGAAAATAATTGCATAACAACTATGAAAGACATCTAAGCAATACTTAACAAAGAGCCTTCTGAACGAAATAAAATGGTTGGTGGGAAGTAGAGATCTCAGACTAATGTTATTTTAAAAAAATACGGCAGCATATATGTTTTACATTTTTTTTTACAGATACAGCAAATACCTTGCCTTATACAGGTTATAATACTTTTGTTAATGTTACACACTACTGTCGTACAAATAAAACAAAAATCATTAAAGACGTGGTTGTAGGGATTATTGCTCTTATAGCTAGATCAATTCTTGTGGATAGTGATCAATCCTACTAGTGTGACATATAGTGATCAATGAGGAATGTAAGAAACGTAGTTAGGAAGCTATACTACCGCCCATGTCAGTTTTAAAACATAACTTATATGGCTTGCCATAGTACTACTTGTTTCCCAAATTTGGTAGGAATTGGTTGATTGTTTCCAGATATATGACATTAAATGTTTCTTCAATTGTGGCGCTATCTTACAAAGTCGCAGATAATGGAATTTATGTATGAATCAGCATATTGGTTGCTTATGTTCACCATAACGTATGGTTAAAAGTGGTGAAACAGTGTAGTAGATTTAGCAAATAACCTAAATATTTACATGAACACAATCTTGAACGTAGTACTATGTAGTACTTACATGCCAAGTTTGGCGGGGTTTTCTTGAGTAGTTTTTGAGATATAACTTCATAATTTAATATTTTTACGTAATGCAAAATCCAGTGCTTACATAATGCAATGTCAACATACCAAATTTGGTTTAAATCTGTTTTATAGTTGATAAGATATTAAATTTTTCCTCAATTTTAAAATGGCCGTCATTTTGAAAATAAGCATTTAACATGGTCCCAAACTATTAAGTCCGGATGTTCTTATTAAGTGCTGTATGTGGTGAAATTTGGTTCACATATTCAAAAGTTTAAGGAAGGGCTGACACACTCATACACATACTGGGAAGGGGGAAGGGGAGATGGGAAAGCATTTTTATATGCCTAACCTGCCTTTGGAAAGTAGGCAAAAAAAAGGCTCAAAAGATTTTTTAGGTATACATTCGGCGAAATAAAAAATTAATATTGGAATATATGTGGCAGTAATAATGTATCCAGACATCTACAGCTTGAATTATATGTCTTTGTTGACGAGAATAATTAAATTCGGGCATGCATTTTACAAAAAATTAGAGCCTATTTTGCGATTAAATTAAGATTTATGGTGAAATAACCAAATGTTGTCATAACTGTAACAAATGGTAAGATTCTGTCTCACAAACTAAATTTCAGATATTCACATTAGTAACCACCCCATCCATTAAAGACAAATCCCTTACTACCAAAAAGAAAAAAAAATGGAGATATCCTCTACTCATTGGCAAACTAGGAGAACATTGCGATTTGAAAATTTTAGCTATGTTAAGTGTTAGCGTCGCCAAAATTAGACCATGAAATCTCCAGTGAATTGGAACACTTCACCAAAGCTATGAAAAATTTTTAAGAAATGCCAAGATGAATAATTCAGATTACGGGTAGTGGATAGATTTGGGCGGCTCTTCACATTTTGGTCTCGAGAGCAGATGGGGCTGAAGTGACGTGGGTAAGGAACAGCATTGGGATGCAAGGGCAGGGTAAATAAGAGATCTCAGAGAAAACCTAACGTTCAGCAGTATTGTCAGGCATGATTCCCTCGTGCAAAAGCCTGGAAGCGACCCCAGCAGGAACTGAATCTGGTTTTCTTTGGTGGGAGGCGAGTAGACTGGATACTACACCACCGCGGCACCAATCCAGCTTAAGTGTACATAGATTCAATTCCAAATACTCTTGGAAAATAAGTTTCTTTTTAAATATAAATAGATGAGAATATATCTTTAATAAGTGAAACAGATGGTATTGCATTGCATGTTCAGCAGTAAACTGCCGCATCATTTATGAAGCAAAACCGTGCAAATATCCAGAATATCCTCATAGTAAGAACACTTATCATATTGTTACACTTTATTGTCTGAATACACTACACTATCTTGCTTTTGTCTTTGGTGAGGATTATTGCTCTGTGTTTGAGGTCATGACAGATGTTATATTAATGATAGATTGCTTAGTTGTTCCATTTCCTCATTTTCATTATTATTTTTGCACATTTAATTTTTTGAAGTTTACTTTCCATTTATTTTAGTTTGTTGTTTCCTACTGGTCTGCTTGAAACTAATGCCTGTGCATGAGAGATAAAAAAAATTGGGATGCCATCTCATGGCAGAATTCTTTTCTCACTTGTCATTTTTAAAGTAAAAACACAATCAGTGAACATTTGAATTTTTAAAACCCATTTTGATGTTCTAGTAATATATCATGAATGGGGTGATTTCCAGTTAGGTAGAAAACATTCTGGTAACTATTTCATAACCAGTTCACAATAGGCATATCCCTCGATAAATGGTGCATTTTTCATTGTTAACTTTTTTGCCAGTTGGTGTTAATCTTTCTCATAATCAATCATTAGGTATACTTCACATTTTCCAGCATATATTGTAGAAATATAGCAGTCAGAGTTTTGAAGTAGTCCACTATACTTTAATAATACTTTAATAATTCAGAGTTGATTATATGTCAAGACCAGTAGGATTTATATCCTTGTAGCTTTCTAGGCCATTTATTGAAGGTTAGGAGGCCTACTTCTTTTGCCTAATTGTCAGGCAGTCTCGAGGAAATTTTCAACATGCTACTATATTCTTTTGTAGTATCAAAGCCATTCTTTCCAATAATGATATTCACTTGAGTAGAATAATTTTGCAAGTGTATTCCTGCATTTTGTATAGTACTTATAATGATTAATATCTTTTTACAAACTATTTCTTGTGTTTTGAGGATCTTTGTCTTTACACATTTATACCCAATATCAGGCATCTTCACCTCTGACGTGTTTTGTAAGTATTTCTTATAAACTTTATTCTTACCTTCTTCTATTTCTTTCCGTTCCCCAGGTCCATATTTTCAACACCCTCCTTCCGCAGATTTCAATACTAACTCCCAGTGCCTCATTTGCTTCTCCTACTTTCTGTATCTGTGACGATGTGGCTTTCACCTATGCATTTATTTATCCTCCTTTAATGGAGGTGCATAATGCTCCCCTCTTGCAAAATATGAATTCCAAAATTTAATCTCTTTAGAATATCTGTTCTCTTCATCTGCATCTTCTTCCCCATGCAGAAATATTTATTTTTACCCTCATAACGTTGTAGTTACTGCTAGTATCCTTGCCCGTGAACACATGAGTATCCTGTATAAGGTTTCTTACCCTCATAACGTTGTAGTTACTGCTAGTATCCTTGCCCGTGAACACATGAGTATCCTGTATAAGGTTTCTTACCCTCATAACGTTGTAGTTACTGCTAGTATCCTTGCCCGTGAACACATGAGTATCCTGTATAAGGTTTCTTACCCTCATAACGTTGTAGTTACTGCTAGTATCCTTGCCCGTGAACATATGAGTACCCATTCTATTATCATTTACAGCACTTTCCCAAATATATACAGAATGTTTCTCAATTAGACCGACAAACTTCGTGAGGTGATTCCTTATGTAAAAATAAGTGGAAAATATACACGACAAATACCACCAAAACTGAAATTTAAGGGAGTTATAAGCCCTTGAAAAGAGAGATTTTAAAAAGTATTTTTGCAATGTATCACAAAAAAATTAAATTAAATTACAATTCTCCGATCATTGTTCTATGTTAATGGGAGCTTCAACTTACGAGCCAACTCACATTAATACATATCCTGGTACAAAAATAACAATGGTGGTCACCCTATTTTTTCTGGTAACTATTTTAAAGTCAGGAATTTCGATCTTTTGATGATGAATCTTGGAGCAACATGGCGTAAATAACAAATTTTGCCCTCTTGTTGCAACTGTCCAGGACCCACAGTTTACGTGTAAAATGCACACAAAGATTCGTCTGCAGCGATTCAATTTCAGCGCCTAGCACATAGGCAATACTACCTACACTCACGTACACAACGCTGCGTGTCTACTGCTCAGATGGCTGCCTATTGTTTCTGGTGACACTTTGCACGTATTCCTTGTATTGAATGAATTGTATTTTAGAAAATCGTAAAAAAAGTCAATGAAATACAATTCTTCGAACAATATGTTATGTGACCGGGAATGTCAACCTAAGAGCAAACCTGTATTAATGTCTCCCTCCCCCCCACAATAATGAAAATAACAGGAATGGCCACCCTCTTGTTGTATACAACGTTTTTACAGTTAATAATTGTAAACGTGTGAGACTTGTTTATTGAGCAGTAACACCAACGTAACAGAAATGGTCCTCTTGTTGCAACAACCTAAGACCCACCGTTTTCAAGATATCAGAAGGCAAAAGTGATGGGGTTCATGATAATGGCTGCTAGGTAGCCAACACATTTAACGGGTACTTGTACAAAGGTAACGACGCAAACGAGGGTATGAGAAGATGTCGTTAACCCCCTCTGATAGTGCCTAACACGTGTTTAATAAAGATGAGCGTGAGGGGGCTGTGTCAAAATAACCACTTGGCAAAACAATTTCAAACACATTTACTGACATGTACATCAATAGTAAAGTGACAAAATACAAACAAATAAACCACTACTGATACAGGTGTGTCATGTGTTCGACCCAGTCAAATTATCATAGCAGATGACCAAAATGTGCACCATTAAATTTGATGCACAGAGTGCTCCTGCAATGCATTGATTGACGCACGTGGGCAAATATGCTTTCCGTTGCAGCGATGTGTCTAGGGACGACAGAGATCCGAGCCACAAGCTCTTCCACGCTGTTCACCGGGGTCTCGTATACACGTGAACGCATTGCACCTCACAGGAAGAAGTCCAGTGCTGAAAGGACCGGCGAGTGTGGCGGCCACCCAACAGGTCCCGTGTATCCTATCAGCAAACCTGGAGTTCAGAGAGTCGCACATAGTTTCACCGATATGGGTAGGCGCACCATCATGTTGGAACCACATGGCACCTTTATAGACACCGGAACGTCCCCCAATAGTTCCGGTAACGTATTCACCAGGAAAGTGCGGCAAATGTTTGCATGTAAGTGTCCAGGCTGAATGTACGGCATAATACAACAGTGCTCGATAAGACCAGCACATACATTTACCTGGAACCGTTCCTGATGCCCGCGTTGCAATATTCCATGAGGACTCACGTCGTCCCACAAATACATATTTTATGAGTTAAAGAATCCTTCACGTGTGAAGCATGCCTCGTCGGTAAATAGGGCACATTTCGCGAACCCCAGCTCAGCTTGACAGTGTTGGAAGTACCATCAGGCGAACTGTAAGCGTTGTAGGTAGTCACGAGGCCCCATCATTTGAAACTGTTGCCGATGGTAGGGAACAGTGACTGATCGTGAAGCACTCGCCACACAGTTGCTGGACTCGATCACATTCTGTGCGCAACGTCACGTGTACTGGTCACTGGGTTCCACTCCACCCGCCGTAGAACGTCTTCCTTGAAAACAGGAGTTCTCACAGTACGACGACGACCCTGTCCGTCAGCTCTGGTAAACGATCCTCTTTCACGCAGACGCCGATCAACAGATGCAAATGTGGTATGGTGCGGAACTTGTCGGTTTGAATGCCGCTTTTGATAAATACGGCGTGCTGCATGGCTATTTCCACGCGATTCTCCATACACTTGCACAATGTCAGTAAGTTCTGCCCAAGTAAACCACTCCATTAGAAGTGATGATGTGTCATCCACACTGCACACTGCACTACCTCACACTTCAGTCCGGCAAATGCGCCCTACCATACCTTCCCTTGTAATAGCGCATTTCGATAGGCTGTTCACGGTAAACTGAGCACCTTTGAAAGCCCTGCTTGAGATCTATTTGTTTGCACATCATGTATTCTTCCACCATATGTACAATCAACATTGCCATGGACGAGATCACTTGATGCTGGCGTCAGTCAAGTAAAACTGTGCAATTATTAGAAAAGTAAATAAATACCAACAAACATTTAGGTGATAATTAAATATAATTAAACGTTAAAACATGGAGCTAATTAACATCCATCATTGCCAACGCCAATGGATGCATGCAATTTAGTGTGCCTGCTAACATATGCAGGTAGGGGCAGTGATATATTTCAAAGGTTGATTTTAAACGTGCTCAATTAACGCAGACAGAATATACTAGTTGGTGTTGCCTAACTAGCAGGCATTATCACGCACCCCATCACTTTTGCCTTCTGGTATCTTGAAAATGGTGGGTCTTAGGTGGTTGGTGCAACAAGAGGGTGGCTACCCCATATATCTTTAAAAAAAAGAGGGGGGGGGGGCATTAATATGGGTTTGCTCTTAGGTTGAAGTTCCCGGTCACATAAGACATTATTCGAAGGATTGCATTTCATTTCACTTCTTTTAGGATTTTCTAAATACCATTTATTCATACAATACAAGGAATACATACAAACTGTCGCCTCCAAACATACAATTCAATGTATACATATAAACTGTCTCCAGAAACAACAGGCAGCCGTCTGTGCAGTAGACATGCAGCAGTTTGTACGTGGCTGTAGATAGTATTGCCTATGCGCTAGGCACTGAATCACTGCAGACGAATATTTGTGTGCATTTTACATGTAAACGGTGGGTCCTGGGCAGTTGCAACAAGAGGTCAAAATTTGTTACTTAGGTCACGCTGCTAAACAATTCATAATAAAATTTTGGAATACCTGACATTAAACGAGTTTTCAGGGAAATTAGTGTGGCCACCCCTGTTATTTTCTGTACGGGGAAAGGTATTAATGTGAGCTTGCTCTTAAGTTGAAGATCCCATTAACATAGAACAATGATCGGAGAATTGTAAATTAATTTCACTTTGTTTGCAATATATTGCAAAAATACATTTAAAAATCCCAGTTTTCAAGGGCTTATAGTTATAAACTTGGTAGTACGTATTATATATATATTTTTTTTTTCTACTTATTATTACATAAGGAATCACCTCACGAAGTTTGTCGGTATAATTGAGGAACATACTGTATATATTAAATTCTATATTGGTCAGTTCCTTTCTCGTGCATTCATTTTTCCTTCAGTATTAACCACATAATTGTTGTTCAGTAAAGTATAGGTGGATTGTAGACAATGATAGTATTGCTATATGCCTTCCTTTTGGCCTTCTTCATTTAGAACACGTTTCGTAATGGGATTTTAATTCTATCATATGCGTTCTGTCATTTATTCCGTCCTTCATTCTGTCATTCCCTCCTGGAACTGCCACACCACTATTTCCTGTCTCATTTTGAGGTGCTCCACCTAAAGCTATATTTTATCACCCAGAATTTTACTACTTTTTTAGGTTCTTGTTTCTGTCTTTAAGACAGCTGCATTGATTGCCTTACACTTCATTACTTATATTATTTCTGATTCTTTTCCATGTATACCTTGAACATTCCAGGTCATTACAGCTGATATGACTCTCACCATTTTGTGCAGACAAAGAGATATCAAAGTAGAAAACAAAATTGGCTTGATTTTTTCCAAGATTCCGAGAAGGAATAAACATTTGCAGGATTCATATAAGCCAATTATCGAGATCACTCGATCTAGGAAAGAGCTAAAAGGAGACGGTGCCGGAAGAAAATACACAGTCTTCTTTCTGAACTTGATGTCTTGTTATTGTGCCACCATTTTTGGCACCCGCTATTGTTTTCTTTACTTTGTGTAAATTTTGCTATTAATGTTCCCTTTCTAGGAATATTGTTCCCTTTCTAGGAATATGTTAGTTTGTCTGGCAAAACCCATGTCCAGTTCGGCCATTTAATTTTGCTTCGTTCTCTTGTGAAGCAATGTAATTATTTGGATTCACTGTTGACTTTTGATAGTCATTGATACTGTTACACTAGTATTTTTGTGATTCGGTTATATTTACTGTTTCAGTAATTTTTGTGTAAAAATTTTGTGTTGTTCAACATAAATGGTCATTTCTGTAATTTGTTTATTGGTCATTTTGTTTTACTCATCAGAATTTTGATGAAACATTTAATTTTAGCTGAAAGATCAGTGATGATTAAATTGTTATAATGTTACTAATTCTGCATTGTCAAAAGCGTCAAGTTTAATAATAAATCTTATTCACAGAATATTTTGTTGTGTTAAAAATATAATTAATTGAATACTTTACTTTTGTAAGTTTGTTTAAACTAAAATCATTTCGTGATTATTTAAATTAAATAATCGCAACATGTCATGTATCGATTGTCGCCATAATTGTCTGAATCGATATCTGGCCTATGACGATTTCCGAGAGTGACCACTTCTTTCTTGCTCACTTTGCATATGGCGTCATACTAACTTGAAATCTTGGCCTCAAGGCAATCTCCATGATTCTCCGATAATCCATTAGTTTCGCCGAACTTGGTAAGTTTGTTTTGTAGCACTTTTTGTGCGCCACCCATTTTTAATTGTATTTTGGTAGGTCGTGTTTATTTAGTGTATTTAAAGTTTGTGCAGTGGTCGGCGTGTAGGGTCACTACGGCCTAGGGCGTGGCGACCCCAATTTCTATTTCAATCGTGTCTCTCGAAATGGATTAGTAGCTGTTAACCTTTCTCAGTAAAGTCCAGTGCTGTGGGGGAGTGTTTCTGAATCCTAATGCAGGCCAAAATGTACTGATTTTCAGCATGTGCATGTGAAATTTACCTACTCAAAAAATGTGAAACTATAGTTCGGCTTTTGTCTGCAATACTGCAAAACTTCTCCTTATCACTTGCATATTCTTTCAATATGGATTCAGGAAATACAAACAAGAATATTGAATTGGTAGATTAAAAAAAAAAATTGTGAAATTCAAAAATTAATTTTGAAATGGCCATTTGTCAGACATGTTGGCGTTTTGCCACCAGCTAATGTGAAAGGATGTTTCAATCCTAGTCAATTTATTTGCTCGGGATTCCGATAGTAATTTATGCAAGCTATGTGATTACATAAAAAAAGAAACTGAAACAACTGATATTATCTTATACTAAATAATTTTCCATTATAAGCGTGTATGTATACAAATTTTATTTAATTATTTTGTTGATTAAGGCAAGAATGAAGTAAGTGTCCCTATGATGCAATGACTTTTATTCATAAATTTAATTCCATATTATCCTTGGTAATACCTCTTTGAACACTTTAAGTAAAGCTAACATGAGTACTGTGCAGACAAAAACAAAATAATTCACTTGGTGTTTGTGATAAGCAAGTTTAAGTTCGCAGAGCTGGGCCAGTGTTCGACCCATGTGTTTCTCTACTAACCCTGGTAATCTCCGCTCATCGCAACTGATCCACTGTGTTGTCTTATTGGCTGTGTGCATGAGGGTTGTTGGAAGTTATGTAAGTTTATGGGGTTTTACACTTTGATGTTTTGACGACCTGATGACCCCATTGCAAAATATTATTCCTGTTCGTCCTTCTTCCAACTGGAAAATAGAAGGCTCTACAAACACCATAGCGACACAAAAGGAGTATACCCAGGAAGACATCACCGCCTATTTGCAGGGCTCGGCTCGCCGTACCCGCTTCTACACACAAATAGCCATGCCCCTAATCAGATGCACAACTACTGAAGACCAGCTAGAGTGTTCTCCTTTCAGTCTGCTACTCTGCATCGAGACTACTCAGGGAAACAACAGCCTTCAAATAGTTTAAATGATAACACTAAATAACTGGAGTATTAAATCAACCAAAAAAGTACAAAAGCAAAGAAAACATTTCCTATTGGCCTGTTTGAAAAAAAAAGCACTTGAGTCAGTGGTAAGATATCCTTGTAGTATCAAACAAATAATACACAGTTTAAACAGTGCAGCGTGTGACTGACAATAACAAACACCTTTCCAGGTAATAATCAAGAGGAATAGCATCCACCTCTCTAACCTAGAAATCCTCGCACCTCTGTCACTGTTTATTGGTTACCTTTATGTCATAAAACTGTAGCATCCACTTAAACTGGACTACTTGAGCATCAGTGATGATGTTTCTCCCCAAATCCAAACAGGCATTACAATATCTAGTTTCCTAAGCCTGGCTGATGATCAACACTGAAATTTGTTGTGAACATGATAGTCTTTCAGCTGAAGATTATCAGAAATAACTTTTCCCTAATGATTATGGCAAGCTACTCAAGTTTCGAGCTCTATTAACCTTCCTTCCTTCTCCACCGTTCAATACAGGTTCCTGAAACAAAGAGACATGTCTCCCAGTAACTTAGCTGGAAGATACAATGACTTGAAAAGTAGTAGAGAGAGGATTCAAACTGCCACATTTAAATGAAAGGACGGGATGGCATAGTATCCCACTGTAAATGGTGCATTGGAGAACCCAATTGCAGTGTCTGTAAGAAGATGAAGTCCTTGCTGAACACTGACCTGTACATGCACTTATAAAGATTTGAGTACTCTCTTTGGGGGATAAGGACAACTGGTAGATGAGATAAAATAATATCCTGGTAGTTCAAGTTATTGATGTGGCTTCAATGGGGCCTGTTAAATTTTATGAATTGGTCCCTCAAGGAGTGGGTAATGGGATCTAACTCCTTTGGCAGAGAAGGAAATCTCAAGATGATGCCAGATTTCTTCAATTTTAAGCAGTCAGGTCCGTACCCTGAAACTTGAACAGTGATTCAGTGAGGACTTTGCACTTAACACTTAACCAATGGTGCTATTGCTAAAGAATGAGATTTGATGGAAGTGATCTACATAACCAAAAATACTGATCGAGCCGGCCAGGTGATCTACAACATAGTCTGTGAAGGCTAAGTGGAAGTTGCTGTGGACTCCAACCTGAAAATTAACTGATCTGTGTATTTGCCAAAGAGCCTCATCCGTACAGATGTTAACATGATGGGAGATAGAGGGTCAATGTGATGAGGGCTCTGTTTAACACTCACAGACATAGCAGCTTCTTCTGGTATCCAGATTGATGTACAACCTGAAGAATAAACCGAACAGGTCAGGTAGGACATGTCCATGGTGCATGCTGGACAATCTTAAACACCCACTGCATGTCTAAGATGGGAGCATACAGCAGTGTGAACTTTGTCATAGAAGAATAAAGTATATCAGACAGCAGCGATATGCTGTCTGTCAACCCATTGTTATCTAGTTAATTACTTACTTTGGCCCTGTTGGTCCATGGGTTTTTATCAAATATATTAGTTGGGCTTAACATCTCATTGACAGCAACATCATTAGACACTTCTTGGACTTAGTCTTGTTCCTGCCAAATGTAATGAGCTAGGCATGGATATAAGCAAATAACATGATAAGGGTTTGAACAAATCCTTACTACTATATACATGCGAAAGTGTGTTTGTTTGTTTGTCCTTCTTTCACGTCAAAATGGAGCAATGGATCGACGTGATTTTTTGTACAGAGATAGTTGGACGTCCAGAGAGTGACATAGGCTACTTTCTATCCCAGGAAAATATCTCAAACGGTTACAAAAAATGATGATTAGGGATGTAAATAGGTACCGGATTAAACTTTTCTAGGATTACTGCTTAAAAAAGCATTGTTAAAAAAAATTCCATCATTTCTCCTTTCTTTTTGTCTATGGGCTGTCTTACATTCCTTCCCAAGAGATTCAGTAGCTCAGTGGGTAGATAACCCAATAGTGGGGCAGCAGTAGCTCAGTGGGTAGAGAACAAAATAGTGGGGCCGCAGTAGCTCAGTGGATAGAGAACCAAATAGTGGGGCCGCAGTAGCTGAGAGGGTAGAGAACCAAATAGCAGCGCTGCAGTAGCTCAGTGGGTACAGAACCAAATACTGGGGCCACAGTAGCTCAGTGGATAGAGAACCCAATAGTGGTGGCACACTAGCTCAGTGGATAGAGAACCCAATAGTGGTGTCGCAGTAGCTCAGTGGGTAGGGAACAAAATAGTGGGGCTGCAGTAGCTCACTGGGTAGAGAACAAAATAGTGGGGCCACAGTAGCTCAGTGGATAGAGAACCCAATAGTGGTGTCGCAGTAGATCAGTAGGTAGAGAACACAATAGTGGGGCTGCAGTAGCCCAGTGGCTACAGCACCCAATAGTGAGACCGCACACGAAGCAGCAGGTAAAAACTACTAATTTAGAAAGTTTGGCAAATGTTTTACATGAGTCAAAAATAACATTTGGGATTGACCTAATAATTCTCTTAGACACATTTAAGAAAGCTTCTGGAATGTTGCCCTGCACATCACAATGTGTTCTTTTCCCCCAAAAAATGTGGATGGCTGTCAAATATGATTTCATCGTTTCCGTGTCAAACTTGTTCCACAGTTTGACATAAGATTTAATGCAGGATTACCACTTTACACCTTGAAGGATTGTATTGTACATTACTTTCAGACCTATAATTAATTACGTTCTTTTAGTTTGTTTTTTGGAATTTGATTATACACGTAATATTTTGTTGAATAAAAATGGGAATGACGAATTCAGTACTAGAAAGTAAATGAGTTTCATAGGTGCATTTAAAATGAATCTGTTATGTCATAAAAGTGCTTTGTTAGCCATCATATGTGTTAGTTTTCAGTACAACGTAAAATATAAAACTCATACATTAATCTTCCTAATGCTAATGCACTAAATGATAAAAATGAGCTGGTTGTTGAATGTAATTTTTGTCCAAAAGACAGGTACTTACAATAACTAATGGGAAACTAAACATCACACACAAAAATGCTTCATTGGAGGGAAGTTTGATGGTCGATGGTGTGATGTTAAAGGGGGTTACTACTGTGAGCTACCGCTTAATATTCACAAACTGAACTTACTCTTCCAATCGTGTTTTCAGTTTGTAAGGTGAATTATAATTTTAAGTCTCGTGCTGCCAGGCCTCAGACTCATTCTTCACAAAATACGACATTTCTAGAATGTTTCTTTCATATTCCCCAGTAACAGACTTCGATGTTGATGCCTTCAAAGAAACACATATATTAGGTATTTATTGGTTGCAGCGTCAAGCACATGGATTTGCTAAAACTTTTCTGCATCTTCATACATTTCTCTTAAAGAGGATTGATACCCATCACCATGGAGATGTTTTGCTAATACCTGAAGTACAGTCATTGTTTCTTTTCATCAATTGAAATGGCATAGAACATGGCCTACTCCATTTCCAGTAGTCTGTATTGTGGCTACTATAGTTGCCTGCACAAAGCAGTTACATGTTCCTTCCATGCAATTATGAGGTTACCAGATATTCAGAAAGGAAAATCAATACATGTGTTGGAGACATAGCTTTTTTGACACATCCTGAATTAACAATGGCCTTGTACGTGATAACACAGGCAGATTTAATAAACCAAACCTTAATACTAATGCATATCCTAAACCGAGCCAAGTAGTATATATTTCATTTTGAAAATACTTGCAGAATATATTTGAGTTTTGTTAATGAAAATAGCATGAATTAATGATAGGTTGTCAAATTGATCTTAAAAGTCTGAATATTGAGAATACTGTTACAGACAAGAACAGTAAAGCAGAACAAAATGAACCAAATCGGAATTGTTCTGGTTAAATATGAAAATCTGGCAACCATAAGCAGTTACCAGCTAGCAATAATAAATATAGTGAATGTGCAACATTGAAAAAAGTTTGGGAAGCCACTTTATTTATGCTGTGTTGAGATGTAAACTTTCATACATGCTCTGAAATGGAAAACGTGTAAAAAATCGATAAATTGAAGACACAAAACTTTGTTCCTTCTCCCGGTGTTCTTTGTGGCTGCTTCATCACTTGTTCTTTGTGTTATCGAACAAAGAAAGATATAGCAACACTTACTGGACATTATGGAGGTCACAGTCAATATTGGCGAGAATGCCATCACGCCATCCTCGTAGACGGCTCGCACTTTGACGTAGAAAGTTCTGCCTGGGAGTTTGTTGGAAACAGCCAACATGGGTGGGTCTTCCATTCTAACCTCATGGATGATCCAGTGAGAAACCTCATACATGTGCACTTCGTAATGAATCACCGAACACCACAGAGCATCCATTGATGTAAACTGCAAAAGAAAAAGACAGCACACATCATTGTGATCAGTCGCTACAGGCGTTGAGACTTTACACTCATGTAACATTCCAAAATGTTAATTCCTTAGTAATCTTCTGCTCTAAGTGTTTTGGGTTAGTCAGATAGCAATGTTTTGCATGCTTGCGGAGATTTCCTAAAGTGGCAGTGAAATTTCTCCAAGCATATCTTTAGATCAAAATTTTTAAATATGTGATCATGGCAAGAGATGAAGAGTAAAATAAAGCTGCCAAATATGAACACACTGGAGGGAGTATTACAAAATTGATGTAAGCAGATGTCTCAGATACATAACACAGAATTCTCGTGACTAGTAACAAAATGAAAATTTTAGTTATCAAAGGTGAACATTAATATCAGATTGCTATACATAAGTTGTGTTACTACATATGTTATATGAAATAACGCTTTAAATCACTTTTAACAAATGTGTATTCTAATTTGGGCAGTAGTTTGATACAAAAACTGCTGTTTGCATTACATTTGTACCAAAACCAATTTTATTCCAGTTTTTACTTCATATTACTGCACCTTCAGAGCAACTATTTGGAATACTGCTGAAGGAGGTAAAGAGGCCGGACTAGCAATGAAGTTAGGACTAGAAACAAAATGACCCAGAATTTAAGTGCCCATAAAAACACCTTTTCAACTTTTTCCAGTTAATAAAAAAATGGCTCATAAAAGAGAATGAAGACTGAACTAAAATACTTGGGACATGATATTTGTTTTTTGAGTTTTCAAACTTAACATGAACATTTTCCACTGCTTATTACATATCATATTGAAATTATAATTTATCTACTTACATTCCACTTAACCAGGAAGCCATGTTCTTGTACATTAGAAATGTGGAGATTGTAATCGACATAACCTGGAACTGAATGGTACCAAGACAAATGTCATTTGTGTTGCACTACTTTAAGGTAGGAATATAAAACGTAAATTTGAATAGTATGAGATGATTCTGTATATCTGCATACACACTCCAGCGAGGAAATACACAGGAAGTGTAGCAGCAAATAGGACATTTAATGTTAAAAATAATCCAAAGGTGTTAAGAGGAGGCACATTATTTTAGCATGCTATAAATTATATATCCAAATACATTAGTAATTTGTACTTTTACCTATGCACTGTGTTTTTGCGACTGCTGAGCTCACGTTTTCCCCCTGGTATGATGAGCCATCTTGGTCAATTATCACGGCTCGAATTTTATATCTGGCTCCACTCAACAGGTTGGTTATGTTCGCCAAAGTGTTTTCCCTGCAGGTATTAAATATATATATATATATATATTATATATTAAAGTTTAGTAATACTAAAAAAATTGTGAGAAGTATAAAAAATTGCTTGTAATTTAACATTTAAAAAAATGAGTACACTATCTGTTAACCGCGGTTCTACTCGCGTTCAAAATATCTTAAAAAAAACACCAATCAGTGCCTACTCAAATGGTTGGTAGCATATTTTATATATTCCCTAAGAAACTGTTCGTTTTTCCGGGATGAAAATGACCCTATGTGCTAATCCATAATATAATCTACCCCTTTACAAAATTTCATCTAAATCCCTTGAGCCGTTATGATGTGATTGAGTAACAAACAAACATACAAACTTTAGCATTTATAATGTTAAGATAATCTTAAGGGGCAATATATTTCACTGCTGTCCATTTATGACCCACCAGGTCGGACTCTCACAGAAGCAGACCTTAACACATTAAATAATAACGTAGGTACTGTTATACTTGCCATCGGGGACATTAATGCGAAATATCCTTATTGTCATTCGCAAACTAGAACAGCCAAAGGTGAGCTAGTACAAAGGAACCAAAATAATAGAAATTATCAGGTGATGCCACTGTATGAGCCGACATATAAACAGAAGCAAATCAATCAACACCCCAATGTGCTTGATATCATAATACATAAAGAGTTCAGTACTGGATTCGACCGCAGGGTCGAGCAGGATCTTTCTTCGGATAATTTACCAGTACACATTGATTTTCATTCTCTAAATACCGAAAACTTTACCCCTACAAAAATTAAAGACCAATCCCATGCGAACTGGCCTGAATTTTAAAATTATACTGACGAGAACTGCACTGATTGACAAAGCAGTCTCAATCCTTACTAAAACTATCCAAAAAGGTATAACTGAGTATATTTCAGAGAAAATAATCATAACTAAAGTAGAATTTTTCCGACAGTATGTACGGGATATTGTCACGCAAAAAAGTCGGTTAAGGCGCCAGTACACACGTCAGAGTTCGCCAAATTAAGGCCCGCATAAATAACTGCAGGCAGTAATCTCGGACGAAGTAGCTCTTTGGAGGGCTAGTGTTTGGGATGCAAAAATTGCCAAATTAAATACAAACACAAATAATCTGTCAGGGCTAACCAAGCGCCTATTTGACAAAACTGAAAGTTCACCCACTAACCATGAACATTGGGATAGCCTTTACTCCTGAAGCGAAAGCCCAGGATTTAGCCAATGTGGTGGAAAATACTTTCCATTCAAATCTGTAACCCAGTGATAAAAATTTCACTGCCTAAGTTCTTCAGGAACTAAATATTAAGCAATGGCAGCCCACAGAGCACGAACCTGAATTTACACAATCACAAGAATTTAAGCTTGCTATCTGCCATATGAAGCGTAAAAAGTCACCAGGCAAGGGTGGCATACAAACTGTTGTAGTAAAGAAACTCCCTGACCCATCCATCGAGCACTTAGCACTCTGTAAATGTAATGCTCAAGCTATAACATTTTCCGACCATTTGGTAGGCAGCGAATGTGACTGTTTTTCACAAACCATGTAACGACAAGAAACTGCCGCAAAATTATAGACCAATCAGCCTACTCAACATTTCATTGAAAGTTATTGAGTTCATTATATTAAGGCGGATTAATTCCCCACTAGAAAGTAATAATTTATTACGAGAGGAGCAATTTAGTTTCAGACAAAAACACTCGACAACACATCAGCTTGTACGAGTTACAGAGTACATTACGATGGCTTTTAACTTCAAATATTATGTTGCTGCAGTATTCATAGACATTGAGAAATCCTTCCAGCATGTATACCATGCAGGCTTATATATAAATTACCTGAAATAAAGCTCCCCGACTGGTATGTGAAATTGATAAGCAGGTACTTACAGCACTGAACGTTTACTGTTTCACATGAGGTTGCTATAACTGGCGCAAAGACTATTTGCGCAGGAGTCCCACAAAGCAGTATTTTAGGACCAGTATTATTTAATATATACATAAATGATCCGTCGAAACCAGATCACCAATTGGTGCAATTTGGTTGCTATGCGGATGACACATTTATATTCAGTCGCTCCCAAAATCTCGAATTAGCAACCGAAAGGCTACAAAATGCCCTTAATGTCTTCCAAAATTATTACACAAAATTACGGATTAAAATTAATGTAGGCAAAAGTGAAGCTATTGTCTTCACCCACGTGTCTTTCCTCAGGTGATCAATCATTTCAAATTAACTCTGTCTGGCGAACAGATGCCCCATAAAGATGTGGTGAAATATTTAGGCTTCTATATGGATAGCAAGTTAATTTGGAAATCGCATACAGACACAAAATGTGCCAGGGCCCAAGCCAGGCCATCCACACATTATCCACTATTAAATCCAAAAGCGCCCTTACTCGAAATAACGCTGTATTGCTGTATACAATGCTAACACCCCCAGTCGTTACACATGCTGCGCCCACCTGGGCACATGCAGCTAAAACACACATAAGGTGCCTTCAAATAATTCAAAATACATGTCTGTGAACAGCAGTAGACGCGCCCCGATACTGCCATATCGTGGATTTGCATCACGTATGAAAAATTGAATAACTGGACGAGCACTTTGTAAAATTAGCAGAAAAATTTTTCACTGATTATGCTAACAGTGCAAATACAAAAATATCCAGCCTCGGGGACTACGAACCTCAGAAAAACACCAAAATATAAGCGTCCGAATAGCATTTTGGCTCACAGGCCGCCATAAATTCCCTTAATTATCCCAGTAGGCGGACGATAATTGCCACAACTACATAAAATTGATACAAAACAGCATCAACATGTGATCGCAGAACAGAGTGAAATAGGCTCTTTAAAGCCGGGAGATGGCCCTGTGATTTACATTGCAAAACTCGGTTATATGCTTCACTACATGTGCTCTCGGGTGTCAGCATTGCATTGCAGGATCCAGCCTTGTTTACTGGTTTGGTGTAGGCCTTTGCGTTAGCTCTTATGCACCTACCAGATTAGCCAAGGAAGCGTTATCCAGGTTGGTGATGTCTGATGAGTTCTACTTTTAATTATAAATCATATAAATTTTTCCTAGACACCGCAAAAGTCAAACACAACCCTAACAACATCGCACACAACACCATATAAGTTGCAAGCGAATGTAATATAATTTCATTATATCGCTCCCATTACCCCTTCCTCTTCCTCATTACCCTTGTTTTTTTATACTTGGAAACGATCCTTTTTTTCTGCTTTCAGAGTGTTGACTGGCTTCTGCGGGCAGGTGGCACAGTTCTGTCCCCCGCCTCCAGGGCCGTGCTACTGCGGTACGACCTTGGATACA
Organism: Dryococelus australis; assembly: GCA_029891345.1. Lineage (NCBI taxonomy): Eukaryota > Metazoa > Arthropoda > Insecta > Phasmatodea > Phasmatidae > Dryococelus > Dryococelus australis. The sequence goes on from CM056995.1 coordinate 360,105,382, forward strand.
TTCCTGCAGCGGCTTGACACATTTCGTATAGCCATCCATTAACATCACGTCTATCTTCGCAAACTAACAAACTGCCTACTTTCTCCAGCACTAATCCAATAAAAGGAATTGTATTTATCCTCTGCGATTGTCGCATAGAATTTCCCAGCCCCTCGCCGCCTTGCCTGGTTTGCTATGCTCTTCCATCTAGATCCTTATTTCTTCGGGATGTGTCCATGGCTACAATTGCGGCAATGGCACCAAACAACCCTGCTCAGCTGCGATTCATGCCCCCAATTTGACAATTAAACCCGAACTAAGGCGTGAAGGGCTTGCCCTGAAACGCATCCCATTCTCCGACCGATTTAGCTACTAACATGCATGTCGGAGGGCACAGAGAACTGAGAAGTTGCTCATGCTGGCGTAGCGGGATTTGTGGACTTGCCGTTTATAATAATAAATTTCTCCTCGTCAGTCGCACTTGTGTTCTCGGATCGTGTGTGCCGCTTCCTGAAAACGTAAACAGATAGCAGTTCCCGAAACGTCACATACTGTCTGTTCTGGAAAAACTACTGTGTTTGTGCGAGTTTCTTCGTTGAGTATGTTTTATTTGTTTAAGTAGATAACTAGCCTGTGTTGTCTTCGGTGTATTGTCTGTTTGTAGTACATAGTTTTTTTGTATACATATACAGTATATTAGTTTTCCGTATTTAGCTTGCTGTTCTGTTTGTTTCACGCGACTCCTCCATAGAATTTTCTGGCTTTATGCATATATCTTCTCGACTAGAGCATACCTGGCTTGCATTATGTCCTGTCAGATAAAACTGCTGTGATTGAGTGTGTTTATTTGTCAGTGTTATCCTAAATTGTTCAATCAGGTTTATAGCCAGTGCAGTTTTCTAAGAGTTATCTGTTGGTTGTGTATATACACACATATTTTTCATAATTAGTGGCTGTTCTGTTTTTTTGTCACTATCCTTCTTGGAATTTTCCAGTGTTGTAGATATATATTTAATTTATCACGCATAGGTTACTTGTCTTACTTAACTACTTTCTCGTGTTCAGTCCTGTTTTCCCATGACTGATATCTGCATTGCAATGGCGAATGTCCAAAAATTTCTGCATACCACTATCAAAAATCGCAGTTGAACAATGAAATATCAGCAATAAAGTTTGAAATCCAGTCCCCGATCAGCTCCAAAGACATCAATATGTAATATTATTCTATCTCGAACCATGTTCAGATGAAATATTTAAAAAGCAAAGAAGAGCAAAAATAAACTGACCAGGTAGCAGAGAGAGGCAAAAACCAAACCACCTGCCACATCCCATAGCATTAATACAGTCATAAATGCATCTTTAAAAAAACTGGCAACCTGTGAGGAGAATGCCTTATAATAAGGCATAAACTTCAGTGTTGCTCAATGACGCATTCCTGTACTAGACAAAGTCTCATCTGTTGTGAGCACCATATAGAACTTTCCTGCTGCCAAACAAGATGAATTTCGTTGGACTGTGCAAACAGCGATTACCTCAGCTGGCCCACAGAACCAAACCTCTCTTTCAATGAACTCAAATCCATAGTAAAAACTTAAATCTAACCCTAGTATTGTAATTCTCCCTGCAGAAAAAGGTCGTGCCACTGTCATCCTAGACCAAGCAGACTATGCCCACCAAATCATAGATCTCATCACCACTGACAAATACATACATCTGGATAAAGATCCAACTGCCAGCATTGAACGCAAGGTATAACAAATTTTAAAAAATATATCAAAGTCATATCACAGAAAGAACAAAGGAACGGAGCTCACACCACACAGCAGAAGCCACCCCACATATATGGTCTTCCAAAAATTGATAAACTAAATATGCCTTTGCGACCGATCATCAGCTTCTAAAATTCTCCATGTCAGAAACTGTCCAAATATCTACTACAAATTGTTGAACCTCTCACAGGCCAGACTCGAACTTCTGTCAAAAACTCTGGTAATTTCATCTCCATGGCTAAAACATTGGAAATAGCAAGCACCGACATCCTAGTGAGTTTAGACATCCAGAGACTTTTTACCAATGAGCCTGTAGGTGAAACACTTACCATTGTCAAGATCAAGTTGGAAGCTCACCCAATTTTAAAAGAGAGAACCTGTCTACCAGTTCCATCAATCATGGAAATGATTACTCTCTGTGTCAACACAACATATTTCCAGTTTAAGGACAGTTTCTACAAACAAACTGATAGCATGGCAATGGGGCCGTCACTCTCATCATTCATTGCCAACATATTCATGGAAAGTTTTGAGCAGGAAGCACTCAGAAAAAGCAATAGTCCCCCTAAAGTCTGGCTTCGCTATATGGATGACATGTTTCTTGTATGGCAACATGGACCCGAAAACCTGGAGGAATTCTCCAACTTCCTTGACTCACCGAGGCCATCAAAAAATGTCTCTTATGAAACAGAAACAAATGGCAGCATTCCTTTCCTGGATGTCCTGGTCAGTAGGGCCAACAGCATTCTTATAAGAAAAGTATACAGGAAACCAACACATACTGGTCAATACCTTCATTTTGCCTCCAACAACCCAAAAAGCACGAAAACTGGCATAATTCATACGCTATCTAAATGAGCTGTGATTATCTGCTCCAACAAAAAATCTATCGTGGATCAACAAAATCAAGTAAAAAAATAACTCCAAGCTAATGGCTATCCAACCAACATCATAAAGCAGCATAAAAAAACCTATCAGACCAGTCAACCCCAAACAGAACAAAAAAACCAGGTGGAATTCTAGTTATCCCTTATGTTCCAGGTCTGTCTGAAAATGAAGACATCTGGGAAACAAATATGGACTATAAAAGGCATTCTGGTCAAAATCTACAGGTAAAAGTATAGCTAACAGGGTGAAACCAACAACAGACAAACTACAGACCCACAATTGTGTGTATCAGATCCATTGGGAATGTGGCTATATGTACATGGTTAAACTGGAACAGCTATCTCAAACCGAATGAAAGAAAACAAAATAATTTGCAAGAAAGGCGAAACTCAGAAATCCAGTTTTGCGGAACATGCTGAACTCCACTCACTTTTATTATCAACAACAATAATATTTTCAGTCAACAGAGTATTGAGTTAAAATATGTGCATCCCATTAATTAAGAGAGAAACATCATCGCTGCACAAAACAACACCAAAAACTGAATCCATACAAGGTCACACCAGATAATTATAAACACTCTTAGCTTTACAGATAATAAGAAGACAGCTCGGCTGTCATTGGCTGCGGCACAAAAACAGTATAAAACTATATAATCCCATGTTTTTTCAGTCTTCTCATCAGTCGCACTTGTATTCTCGGACTCTGTGTGTCGCTGCCTGAAGACAGGAGCAGATAGCAGTTCCAGAAACGTCGCATACTCTCTGTTCTGGAAAAACTCTGTATTTGTGCGAGTTTCTTCATTGGGTTTATTTTATTTGTTTAAGTAGATAACTAGCATGTGTCGTTTTCGGCGTGGTGACATTGTGTTTTCGTATACATGACTAGAATATTAGTTTGATTCATTTAGCTTGCTGCCCTGTTTGTTTGATTCTATTCCTTCATGGAATTTTCTGGCTTTGTGCATATATATTCTTGACTACAGCATACCTTGCTTGCAGTTTGCTGCGTCAGGTAAAACTGCTGTGGTTTGGTGCATTTTCTTTGTTGTGTTGTCCTTTTTTTAAATACTTATTTTGTCGGTGTTGTCCTAATTTTTTCAAGCAGGTTTCTAGCTGGTGTTTTCAATGTGTTATCTGTTGGTTGTGTATATATACACATATTCTTCGTAATTAGTTGCTGTTATGTTTTGTTGACACTATCCCCCTCTTGGACCTTTCCAGTATTGTAGACATATTTATTTTCTCGTCCATAGGTTACTTGCCTTATTAGACTATTTTTCGTGTTCAGTCTTGTTATCCCATGACAGACATTTGTATCGCAGAAGTGGTAGGATTGTCACGCGCGAAAACCGATTTGGTGGAAGTAATGTTTTCTAATTAATTGCCAGAAAATAGTAATTTTTTACTTTAGTCTCGAATCCAAAAACATTACAAGAAATGTTAGCGTTTGTAAGTCAAGTTGAATTAACTGTTTGCCATTGTATACAAAGGAAGCATATAATTGTAACACCAAAATTACAGCGTCAAATTTGTTTTCGGTCAAACCATGCAATGGCAAAATACTTTTATAAAACATAAAAGGGTAAAGGAAATTCCATTCAGGTGCAACCGAAGCAAAAATGTCAGATGTGTTTCTTTAAAAATCTGAGTGTGACATGGAAAGAAAAACCCCTAGAAAACGGGGGTCAGTCAGACATAAAGTCAAAGTTAGATGTTACAGAAAATCTGAAGGTCGAAAACCGGAAACAGTAATTATTTGTTACAATTGCGGTAATCCTGGTCATGTGCAATTCAAATGCCCGTTGAGAGGAAAGACTGTAGGAAGAGGTGCTGTTTTGAATACCATTTTGGTAAATAAGTATGATTTGCTGTATGTTCCGCAAGTAATTGCAAATCAAACAATATCTGCATTGGCAGATTTGGGAGCATCTGCGTCACTTATAAAGCAGGAAATCGGCAATCAAATCATGCATGAAACACTGGTTGGAACCGTGCAGTTGATATGGGGCGAATCTGAAAGTGTTTCCTCAGCTGTTTTAATCTCGGCTGAAGGAATATGTCAGATTTTTCAGAGTGCTTCCACATTTTTACACATAAATTTTCTGGTGGAAGTTCTTTTGTGGGCACAAGCTAGACTCTTCTGCTGAAATAACTGCATTTATATCGAAAAATGATATTTGGCGATCTGACACCGCGAGGTGAACATCGATTTGGAAGCGTTCTCTCATCATACCACGAAGATGAATTGTGAAAACGAAGCTCTGCCTTTGATTTAAACTAAAATGGAGCAGTGACCTGCGTCATGGCTACCTGGTTCTCAACAGTGTCGATTCTGCGATTGAGTTTTCACCTTTGGTCAAAATGCTCGTTCGCATGAGAGGACGGCCTGTACTAAGTGTTCTTTTCACGTGATGAAGCATTACAACAATGACCCCATGCAGTTTGTGCAAGGTGATACTATGAATGGACATACGAGATCCGTAAGGGTTCGTCTATTGGGAGCCAGCAAGTGATGACATAAATACCACCTGCAACATCGATGGGTACTGTTTCCGCAGACGTTTATGACGAAATAGTAAATGCTAAAGACGGAATGAGTCAATTACAGCCGCTTTGTGCGGAACGTACACTTGCAAGATGTTCGTGTGAAGTTGTCGAACTTCAAAATAAACAGTTGTCAGCTCTAAATACTGATGAGCATACAACTCCTTCTAGAAAGAAAAATAAACTTGATATTGAAGATGAAGCAGGAAGTGAAGATGATCATGAAAACAGCATTGATTATGACTATGATGATAGTGATAGAGTAGAAGAAGAAGAAGATAATGATTCCCTTGAAGTTCCCACACATTTACCCAACGAGTTTCCTTCGACAAGTGATGTAAATAAGGTAGAAGACACAGAGTATACTGACTACCTATTTCCCGAAGATCCAAATGAAATTGCTGATGGACTCAGATATTTGTTTGTGCTTCAAAAATGTGGGGATTACTCGAATATGGAATATATGGTTTCAATCAACAGAGAACTTAAGGATTGGGATTATATCAGATGATGTGATGAACTGCTCTCTTCTGAATTTGTAATTACAAAATATTAATAAATTATTATAAAATAACTAGTTTTTCATCATATTTCTGTGTGTCGTACCCTTTTATTCCTCACAGCTTTAAAATGGTGCTTTGAGCATTCGCCTATAAATGTAAAGATCAGCATATAAAATGATACTAAAGACTTAAAAATAATATGCATGGATAGTTGATTGCATACACAAACATTAATTCTGTAGCAGTGTACAAATTTTGAAGGCATTTTTTGAATCGTTTTTCTAATATGTATGGATAGAGGCAGACCACAAACCTATAAATTGCTTTACATTGATGGAAAGATTGTGATTGAAGTGGAGGATTGTTAAAGATTATTGGAATAGTTGCGATTAAGGTGGAGGATTGCTAGAGATTAATGGAAAGATTGTGAATGAGGTGGAGGATTGCGATTGAGGAGGAAGTTTGCTTAAGATTGATGGAATAATCGATGAGAAAACAAGTCTTTAATTAATTTTTAAACATTTTTTTAGCACTCCTTTTGTTTTCAGCATCATTCGAGATCCTTGGGTCAAATACAATTTCACCTGCATCTTATATGGCAGTGGTAGTCAATAACGTCATATACTTGCTGATTTATGCATTTTTTCAAGCGTTCTTGTTTTCAAGGTCTATCAAATCTCTGGGATCTAAGTCAAGGTAACCCACATCTAATCTGGTGGCAGTAGTCTGTAACATTTTATGCTCATTGCCTTTTATGGGTTTTTCTCGAGTTTTTGTTTTTAAGCTTATTCAAGGTGTTGAAGTTAAGGTGGTCGAGGTAGTCTGTATCTAATATGGCTGTAGTAGTACGTAACACCATATGCTGATTAACTTATACACATTTTTCTCGTGTTTTTGTTTCCAAAATCATTTAAGGTGATGGGGTCAATGTCAAGGTCGTCTGCATCTAACATGGTTGTACTAGTCTTTAACTTAGTTACTTGTTGACTTTTATGTATTTTTTTCTAGAGTTTTTGTTGTCAATGCCATGAGGTAAGGTCAAGGTCACCTGCATATAATATATCGGATGGGTGACATCTACCAAGATGGTGGTCTCCTACCAAGATGGTGGCTACCTTCCGAGATGGTCGTTGGTTCCACCTACCAAGATGTTGTATGGGTGAAGGGTGGTCCCCGGAAAATTTTTTTTTATAATTTCTAAATAATTTTTAACAATAAATTTTTGATAATTTTTAATAATATTAAATAATATTTGTTTTTGATATTTGGAATTTTATTTGGCAATTTTTGGAATTTCAAGGTGAAACATCAAGGTCAAATATCCTGGCCGGTCCAATTGCCCTGACCCAAGGTAACCTGGGTCGCCGATTAGCCTCGCCTGTTCCTGCAAAAATTGAAGATTTGGGAGGAGGGAGGGCCCCTTTTGCAAATGGGAAAAAGGGAAATTTTAAGGAAAAAAGGGAAATTCTTAGGGAAAAGAGACATTTTTAGGGAAATTTAGTTTGTTTTGAGGGGAAAAGGTATATTTGAGGTAAAAAAAGGAAAAGAAAGATTTCATACGGATGACGTGCTAACATGGTGGATCCCTGGATATAAATCTGATGCCAGGCGCTGATGGCCCAAAACATACGAAATCACTCTACTAAAGTCTATCCTGCCTTTTTCAAAATTGCAGATATAGACAGAAATACACAGTCGAAACACATTATTATGACCACCTGCTAGAAGTGCCATCTGCAGCGCGTAGCAAATGACGTATGGCCCGTGACGTGGGCTGGTGAAGTGGGGTATGTAATGCGATCAACAGACTGCCTGTACACAGTGTGCTTCCTGCTGTCATGGGTAAGGAAACCGATTTAACAGAGTTGCAAAAAAGGATGAGATTCGGCTTTGGGGGCCAATGCGGGCAGCTTTTCAGATACAGCGGCGTTTGTGAACTGTTCACAAAGGTGTATCGTGACTGGACGAATGTCACCATTGGGAATAACCATCGTGAAAACTGCCGAGCTCCATGTGCCATTGATGTCCGAGGTGAAATAGACTACGACGGTGCGCGAAGGCAAACCGACGGGCTGAGTGTAACAGCTCATCATCCAAATGAACCAGGGAGCATCGAGACACGTGTCCACTGCAAAAGTTGAGCCAACCCTTCTGCGAATGGGGCTCCGGAGTAGACAGAGTGTGACTGCACCAATGCTAACACAGGTGCATTGACGAAAACGACTGGAATTTGTTTGACAATATGGTGATGGGTCGCCTTCTCCGACGAGTCATGGTTTCAGCTGCATAGAACGGATGGACGTCAGGGTGTCAGGCGAGAAATGTTGGAGAACCGTCACCCTGCATTCATTTCTGGACAACACAAGGTGGTGGGGACAGTGTTGTGGTCTGGGGAATGTTCCCTTGGCATTTCGTAGATCCTATCATCCGTGTGGAAAGCACTCTTGATCAATTTGGTTGTGAATCCATCCTCAACGATTATGGCCACCTGTACATGACGATCGTATTTCTTCGGGAGGGTGGGATTTTCCAGTATGATAATGCGCCTTGCCACACGGCTAGAAGTGTCCGCATGTTGCTGGGAGAGCACAATCAAGACTTCAAAGTTCTTCCCTGGCCTCCAAACAGCCCCAATATCAAACCAATTGAACATCTGTGGGACCACCTCGAGCGTTGTGTTCGCCACCTGTCTCCTCCGCCACACACCCTTCTACAGTTGTGGGACGCACTGCAGACAGCATGGCTCCAGATACCCATGGAGAACTATCAGCACCTGACTGAGTCACTGCCAGCTTGTCTATCTGCTGTCCGTGCTGCGAAGGCCGGTTAATCAGTATACTAGCAGGTGGTCATAATAATGTGATTCGACTGAGTAGAACTCACATTCCAAAATGCTGGCATTACTTACATAATAAAACTTGGGAGAGAAAAAGTCAAATAAAAAAACTTGGTTAAGGTGTAGTTGAAAATGCAATTTAAATGTAGTGATTTTGTAATGGGAGGTGACATAAGTTTTGCACATTTCTACAGATTTTAATGCTGGTCCCACCAATGGCAGCTCCAGAAACTGGAAATGTGGTTTTTATGCTAATCTTGGAGATGTGACTTCATCAGGTAACAAAACGGCATGGTTCACAATTTACAGCCAAGAAACTGTTCAGACATCATTAAAGAGTGTGGAATAACTTACATAGCTGATTCAGAACTCTGCTCTGGCATGTTCTGCGGTTCCTTTTTCTTCCATTTTGAATCATTCTGCACCTGTGGAAACAGAACGTAGAAAGATTGACGAGTGTTGGTTATCAAATATAAATTAGTTAATTAAAAATATAAATAAAAGTATTTTTTTTTATATTTGTGACCAACACTTTTGGAATCTTAAACATTGTATGTATTATTGTTCCAAGGTAATAAAAAACTAGTGTAATTTTTATTTGTTGATTATATTAATTTTATTTTGGTACCATATGATTTAACGTATTTTCTTGCTTTTTAATTTATCTTGATTTACTGTTCCAAAAAATATTAATTTTACCATTGCTAGTTAAATGTGCATGATTAGGATCTCTGGTACAAAATTCCATGGGTCTGGCAAATCACTACAAAACCGTAACTGTTATATTTTCCTTCGTTATAAACGTTTATCCGTTATGATTGAGACAGAGACTCACTTTCAATTAAACAACGTACTAACAAACTGGCTTCATATCGTGGACAGAAAAATGATCCAATAGTTTAAAGTTGGCTTGTAATGCCTCCCAATGCATTGACAAGTAACCCGAGCATGTGTGTGGGTAAACACGCCGTTACACTAGATTACATAGTTGCTTTTCTTACATAAATATATTTGAAAATTACATTGATATTATTTTAGAACACATTTATTTATATTAAAAGAATATGGGTATTTTTCCTCCTGGCTTAAATACTGTAAACCATTAGTGATATCCTAAATATATCAATAACAAATTTATTAAAATAACTCTGTAAGGGCTATTGAGTCCTTTTCTCTGATCTTGGAAAGTAAATGTTATGCTCGCCAGTATCATAAACTCGTCACATCAATATGGTAATATCACACATAATAGAATGTTGCAAATATAGATGTGTTGAAAATAATGTAAATATGACATTATTAAATGTATTGACAAACCACTTTACATGACATTGCAGATGCAAGATTTGAAAACAGTATTGACTTTGTCAAAATAATGGAAAATTCAACACCTCTACAAGTACCTAGAGAAATTGTAACTGTCGAGTGAGCATTTTCCACTGGCAATTATATACTTGCCCAGTTTGTAGCAGCAGCATCTAATGGCCCATTGTTTTGTGCTGTCCGGAGCTGATTTCGAAACACAAGCTTGTAGCTACTAGGTGACCTACCAGTATATATAAGTGAGCAAAGTTATTAGTTTAAATTCAATACTCTAAGTAGTGGTTTGCTGTTAAATGAGTAATTTTTAGGAGCCGCCCCTCACTCCTTACATTCTGGCTCTATGAAATGCGTGCTTCCATTTTACCTTCAAATTGTCCTGGTTATGTTTCTAGTCACTACTAGGTACGTGTACATTGAGTGAGATTATGAAATTATTACTATTATTAATATGCCACATCCAATCTCTTCCAATGGCTGGTGAAAGCTCATCGTGGGTCATGAACGAGATACTTGGCGAGCAGTGCATTTGATTTATTTTCATGCTAATGATTGGTATAATAACATCATTAAAGCAGTGGTGGATCTAGAATCTGATTAAGGGGACTGCTTGAGGGGTGGGACACTGTGCATTACGTTCAAACCACATGCTTACCAGTAAGTACCGACTGCATTTAAAGCTGCTCATAAATAATGGTACTTGTGAATAAATTATCTGAATACTTTTATTTAAATTCCCTGTTCATGTATTTTGTATTACACTATGCTACTTTTGCGGTAACTTCCAACTGTTCTGAAGCCTTTGCTATAGTTCTACTTTCCTATACGTATCCTTCAGGCATGTGTAAACCAATCATAAAGAATTCTTGAAGTAAATGGTAAGGAGAAACAAATACACTGTCTCTGTGTATTTGACAAACAGTTAAAGGTACTTTTATTCATAACAATGAAACGTGTTTCCAAAACTGCAATCCAATAAACTGAAATTTAAAAGAAATTTTAGCTACCAAAACTAGGTTGAATACCTTCTACGTAAGGTCTATTTTTGTTGCTACATATTACCAACATACTTCTTTGCTTTCTGTTTGTAATTCATGTTGACTAAGAAATAAATATTGTAATTTATAGACAAATTAGAGTTTATATTTATCAAAAAAGAAGGCACATATAAGATAAGAGAAATATTAAATATTTGTAATATATGATGTATTTAGGAAATAGCATTAACTTGTCTTGCATAGGAAGATTTTTCAGAGATTATATTAAATCCAGTGACGCTACCATGAATAGACTATACTTGCTACTATGAGCAGTGAATTTTTATTTTCCAGAGTTGACTGGAGAAGTGGTGAAGCGGGTTGCAGCATGCCGGCGGTAAACGTGCGTCCCACACCATGTAATGTATCTGGCAGAAACCTACCTACCCATCTCCCGCCATGTTGCCCGTCCTCAGGTCGATAGTAAACATGCTGCGCTTACCTTGTACTGTATCTGGAAGTGCCTGCCTCGTCATCTCCCGCCATGTTGCCCGTCCTCAGGTCGATGGTAAACGTGCTGCGCTCACCTTGTACTGTATCTGGAAGTGCCTGCCTCGTCATCTCCCGCCATGTTGCCCGTCCTCAGGTCGATAGTAAACATGCTGCGCTTACCTTGTACTGTATCTGGAAGTGCCTGCCTCGTCATCTCCCGCCATGTTGCCCGTCCTCAGGTCGATAGTAAACATGCTGCGCTTACCTTGTACTGTATCTGGAAGTGCCTGCCTCGTCATCTCCCGCCATGTTGCCCGGCCTCAGGTCGATGGTAAACGTGCTGCGCTCACCTTGTACTGTATCTGGAAGTGCCTGCCTCGTCATCTCCCGCCATGTTGCCCGTCCTCAGGTCGATAGTAAACGTGCTGCGCTCACCTTGTACTGTATCTGGAAGTGCCTGCCTCGTCATCTCCCGCCATGTTGCCCGTCCTCAGGTCGATGGTAAACGTGCTGCGCTCACCTTGTACTGTATCTGGAAGTGCCTGCCTCGTCATCTCCCGCCATGTTGCCCGGCCTCAGGTCGATGGTAAACGTGCTGCGCTCACCTTGTACTGTATCTGGAAGTGCCTGCCTCGTCATCTCCCGCCATGTTGCCCGTCCTCAGGTCGATAGTAAACATGCTGCGCTTACCTTGTACTGTATCTGGAAGTGCCTGCCTCGTCATCTCCCGCCATGTTGCCCGTCCTCAGGTCGATAGTAAACATGCTGCGCTACCTTGTACTGTATCTGGAAGTGCCTGCCTCGTCATCTCCCGCCATGTTGCCCGTCCTCAGGTCGATAGTAAACATGCTGCGCTACCTTGTACTGTATCTGGAAGTGCCTGCCTCGTCATCTCCCGCCATGTTGCCCGTCCTCAGGTCGATAGTAAACATGCTGCGCTTACCTTGTACTGTATCTGGAAGTGCCTGCCTCGTCATCTCCCGCATGTTGCCCGTCCTCAGGTCGATAGTAAACATGCTGCGCTTATTGTACTGTATCTGGAAGTGCCTGCCTCGTCATCTCCCGCCATGTTGCCCGGCCTCAGGTCGATGTAAACTGCTGCGCTCACCTTGTACTGTATCTGGAAGTGCCTGCCTCGTCATCTCCCGCCATGTTGCCCGTCCTCAGGTCGATGTAAACGTGCTGCGCTCACCTTGTACTGTATCTGGAAGTGCCTGCCTCGTCATCTCCCGCCATGTTGCCCGTCCTCAGGTCGATAGTAAAACTGCTGCGCTCACCTTGTACTGTATCTGGAAGTGCCGCTGTCACTCCATTGCGTCCTCAGTCGATCTCTGCTCGCCATGTCTGAAGTGCCGCCTCTCAGTCCGCATGGCGTAAGGTCGAGTGCGGCTTACCTTGTACTGTATCTGGAAGTGCCTGCCTCGTCATCTCCCGCCATGTTGCCCGTCCTCAGGTCGATAGTAAACATGCTGCGCTTACCTTGTACTGTATCTGGAAGTGCCTGCCTCGTCATCTCCCGCCATGTTGCCCGTCCTCAGGTCGATGGTAAACGTGCTGCGCTCACCTTGTACTGTATCTGGAAGTGCCTGCCTCGTCATCTCCCGCCATGTTGCCCGTCCTCAGGTCGATAGTAAACATGCTGCGCTACCTTGTACTGTATCTGGAAGTGCCTGCCTCGTCATCTCCCGCCATGTTGCCCGTCCTCAGGTCGATAGTAAACATGCTGCGCTTACCTTGTACTGTATCTGGAAGTGCCTGCCTCGTCATCTCCCGCCATGTTGCCCGTCCTCAGGTCGATAGTAAACATGCTGCGCTTACCTTGTACTGTATCTGGAAGTGCCTGCCTCGTCATCTCCCGCCATGTTGCCCGTCCTCAGGTCGATGTAAACGTGCTGCGCTCACCTTGTACTGTATCTGGAAGTGCCTGCCTCGTCATCTCCCGCCATGTTGCCCGTCCTCAGGTCGATAGGTAAACATGCTGCGCTTACCTTGTACTGTATCTGGAAGTGCCTGCCTCGTCATCTCCCGCCATGTTGCCCGTCCTCAGGTCGATGGTAAATGTGCTGCGCTCACCTTGTACTGTATCTGGAAGTGCCTGCCTCGTCATCTCCCGCCATGTTGCCCGTCCTCAGGTCGATAGTAACATGCTGCGCTTACCTTGTACTGTATCTGGAAGTGCCTGCCTCGTCATCTCCCGCCATGTTGCCCGTCCTCAGGTCGATGGTAAACGTGCTGCGCTCACCTTGTACTGTATCTGGAAGTGCCTGCCTCGTCATCTCCCCCATGTTGCCCGTCCTCAGGTCGATGGTAAACGTGCTGCGCTCACCTTGTACTGTATCTGGAAGTGCCTGCCTCGTCATCTCCCCCATGTTGCCCGTCCTCAGGTCGATGGTAAACGTGCTCGCTCACCTTGTACTGTATCTGGAAGTGCCTGCCTCGTCATCTCCCGCCATGTTGCCCGTCCTCAGGTCGATAGTAAACTGCTGCGCTTACCTTGTACTGTATCTGGAAGTGCCTGCCTCGTCATCTCCCGCCATGTTGTCCGGCCTCAGGTCGATTGGTATAACCGTGTGCATGTAGGGCTCGTCACCTTGTACTGTATCTGAAATAAGCGTGCCTCGTCATCTCCTGCCATGTTGCCCGGCCTCAGGTCGATGGTAAACATGTTGCCCTACCTTGACTTTATCTGGAATAAATGCACCTCACCATCTTCCACCATGTTGCCTGGCCTGAGGTCGACAGTAAATGTGCTGCACTCACCTTGTGCTGTAGCTGGAAGAAGAGTGCCTTGCAGTCTTCTGCCATGTATCGCGGCCTGAGGTCGACTGTCAACACGCTGCACTCACCTTGTACTGTATCTGGAAGAAGCGCGCCTTGCCGTCTCCCGCCATGTTGCCTGGCCTCAAGTCGATGCTGACTGTGATCGTGTTGACAGAAGTTGCAATGACGTCTGGGGCGGACACCAGGTGCATGTAGTCTGCGGAAACAACATGCAAGCCAGGACAGTTGTCTTTTTAAAATGTTTGGTTTAACATCTCTCGTACAGGCTGTTCACTGTAACTTGAGCACATTGAGATAAAATTTTGAAAAGTCATACTGCCTCTACACGCATATACAGGTTGTTCCTGAACTCGGAACAGAACTCCACCAAATTGTTCCCCATGAAATATCATTCGACAAATGTCTTTGTAGCCTTTATCCAGTAACCATTCCGAAGAGTGATAAAGCAATCGAAAGTAAGAGATAAATAATATTTTCCATCAAATATTATGCATGGACGACATATCATATGTATTTCGGTACACTAGGTAATTGAATGAAGATGTACAAATTGCAAACATAAGTATTGTAAACACATATCTGCTTCTATGTGATGTGGGGGGTGCTACCCATTTGGTTGCCATAATTTTGAACAATACACTCGCAATGCAATGCATCATCTCGACTCCGAACTACTTTACAATATTCACTGCCAACGTACTGGGAGTGTACATGCCAGTGTGTCTGGTAGCATACATATGTATGTATATTACTTGGTGCTATCATGTTAAACAAAACATAATAATGTCAAAAACGATGTTTAGTTTGATACATTAGCCCCATTGCAACCCATTGCAAAATATTATGTTCAAAAATAATGTTTCCTTTGATAAGATAATATGTTACGGGCAGTGATTTCTTTTTTCGAAAGGTAAAATTGAAAAGTGTTTTGTTAATGATGAACAGCCTACAGAAGCATCATCAGACGTGGAACAAGGTGGTCGGACAAACAGGAACTGGGAAACATTTGGCTGAGGCATGTATCAAGAAACCGCCCTGGCAATTACCCTGGAGGGATTAAACATAAATTGTACACAGAAAATGGGATTGTTGGACTTGAAACTGAACCTAAGTCCTCCCGAATGTGAATCCAGTGTTTCACCACTCCACCACCTTGCCTGTATCATGGATACGACTTAAAAAAATGATTACGACACCCCAACAATATATTTGCGACAAATTTCGTGCTTCGCTATTGGGGAATCCTAAAATGGCAAGTCTCTCATATAACTTCCAATATTTACGGTATAAAGTTCACAATAAACTAAACGACTATTTCCTTAAAACAAAATATGAATGCATATGAAAAATATTTATTTCAAAACAAATATAAAGGTTATTGTGGCGCCAACTTAGTTACTTTACAATTTACTACAGCGGTAAAATATGTACAAAATTTTGTTTTGTAATGTGTTATTTGAATTCTTCATGTAACTCAACGAGTTGTACTTGACAAAAATCTACTTCTGTCATACTGCCAAGGCTATGATTTTTTTTCAGGCTAACCTTGTATATTTTTGGCTGTTATAAATTTTTTGTTGAGTCATGGCTGCCATGTTGTGCCTATCTGCTATTGTGATTTCAACATAACAGATAAATTCTGATAATGTAATAATACGGTTGTGCAGTTAACACATTGACGCACTGTCACGACAATCCGAGCTCAAATCACAGATCGTAGTGGATCTGGGAACTGGAATTTTCGCATGTAGCAAACATGACGGATGTGGTCGACCGTCTCTGGGTTTCCTCAGGGTGCTCCGCTTGTCTCGCATATTAATACAGTCACCTTTCCACCATCACTTGTGCTGTGTTTGAATTTAATGGTTCATATTGTTGTTCACCTGCACTTGATCCCTTTGCTATAAATTATCCTTGTTCCCCTGATGATGAAGTGTGAATCCATTCAATTAGGACATTCTTGTTCATTCATATCTCCATTTTACTTTGACCCGCAAGTATTAATTTCTGTTTGCAACAGAAGCTAGCGGTTTTGTGCCCGTACAACATTTGACCAAAGCATTTTTCCTGCCATTGAAAATTCCTTGTGATTTTACCTTACATTGATAAATTTTACATTTCACGTGTTAATCCTAAAATTGGGTCATGCATTAGAAATGATTTAAACAGTAAGTGGATATTTTAAAATTATCACCCAAAATGGTTTTAAACTTAAATGCTTGTTATTCACCCATCTCTGTGTGTTATATGTACGGACGTCAAAGGAAATGAACAAAATTGAAACACCAGCATATGAAATACTTTAAACAGTTCGGCACTGAAAAACAATCGAGTGTATGTGGCATATGCCCTTGGCTGAAGGGGACACTGTAGGGTGCATCTGTGCCCTCACTGATAATTTGGACAGCGACAATGTGACATCACAGCCCCGATGCACTTTTCTAGGACACAAAACCAGGTAAGAGCCTTTGGCTAGTGAATTTGAACTTAGTTTTAGTCTCGTCCTGCCCATCCTCGAGTGCGACATCCTTCCTTCATGTAATCTCATTCATGTTACCGCCGCTAAAGCTTTCTCTTATCCTTCCTTACATGCGTGAAACCTAATGAACATATGTACTTAACTTATACGTATATTATTTTTGTTTCATGGACATCTCGAAATAAATTATATAAAAGTGGATTAAGAGTGTTTCGGGCGGATGATAGCATCGAGGTCTTGAGAGCCCATGATGGTGAAGAGAGGTTAGTATGGAGCAGTGCCGGAAAGCAAGGGTGGTGGAAACTGGAGATCCCCGAGAACACCCCTCGACCAGCGGTATCGTCCGGCACAATTCCAACTTGCAAAATCTCGGGAGCAACCCTGATGGGACTCGAACCCGGTTCATCTCGGTGGGAGGCAAGTAGTCTAACTGCTACACTACTGCAGAGCCCCAATTATACAAAAGGTAATCCTGAATTCCAAGTACAAACTTTGTGATATGGTTTGTTATGTGAAGTGAGGCAGAATACACAGTACAACCTCTGACCTATCATGATTACCAATGCAGAGACATGGCCTGGAAAAGTGGAGATTAAAACTAGTTATTTGGAAATATCAGAAACTACTAGACATGAAACAATAGATTCATGGATAGTGCTGGCCTTATTTGATGTATGCCGTCTGTGAACATGTAAGCAGGTGATAAATTCTCTCATCATTAGTAACTTAGGAAGGAGCATGTTATTAATTATCAAACATGTATCATGTTTGATAACACATGTTTGATGTGTTATCACAATAGCACAACTCTAATGTTCCCTCCTGGAGGGAACGTTAGAGTCTCCAAATAAAATAGCATGAACTGACGAGTACTTTTTATTCGGTGGCCGAGAGGCATTTTAGGGCACGGGCCTCTTAAAACCCGCCATTTTTCTGCAAGTGTTTATGTGAATTTTAAAGGTAATAATTGTTTTCACGTGTGCCACAACGTATTATAAAGTATCGTGTTTAGCATTTATGGGCGTGTAGTTTGGCCCTAACAATCCACGCGTAGGGAGTCTCAGTACAACTATTCAATATTGCAATACCACACGGTGATTGGGCAGCCCGAAGAGCCCCTCGTTTAGCAAACAACGAGGCCTTCATACCAGGTGAACAACAAGACCATCGCGGGACAGTTTGGCCAACTGATCGGCCCACAGCACCCTAAGAGCACCAAGGAGCTCTCAGCTCTACCGCGTCATCATCATCATTGATGCCGCCCTGGCGACGTCTGGCGCCTCTGGGGTAATCATTTCCATACCAATCTCCTTCCAAATTGTACACCGTCTCTATAACCAACAATTAAACCCCATACCATCCGAAGACAGTCCACTATGCTAAACTATACACCACGGGGTAAGTTACTTATACTCTCCAGTAATTTCAAATTTATCATGACACAAGTTATTATAAGTTAATGTATAAATTCCATTACAATATAACAAATAATTTTAAAACACTGATTATTTAAAAACTGTTTCTTCGTTTATTCAAAGGCTTGCAAACAAAATAGTTTTTGTAACATTAATATACTTGTCGGATGGATGTACAAATGAAAAAAATTTCAAAGTAAAAAATGCCATGGGACATGACACATATAATCATGGGAAAAAAAACATGCTAACAGTTAACACATGGTCTCAAAAAAGACATTATGTTATTGACAGCTAGCTAACATCTTGCTTATTAAAAAAAAAACACTTTCAAAAAGTTTGTTGGCAAAAATACATCATATTTGTATATTTATTATGATAAAGACCCATGTCTCGAAAACATTAGCGGGCCAAAATAAATAAGATGACTGGCAGCTTACCGAAAAACAATGATGCTATATCGGAATCGTGCCAGAATATCAGTTTTGCTATTGGCAACACGATGGTTGTGATATATCACGGCAACATAATTTAGGTGATATCCATCTGTTATCCTAAAAAAATGCAGTGGGCCGTTGCCTTTTTTCTAACGGCAAACATACTGTCTCAAAAAAGACGTCACGCATTTGTCAGATGGCTATCTGACGAGAGTATAGGTATCGGGCCGACAATTTGCAACACTTTGCCAACAGGTTGTGTTTGTTGAAAAGGTAGAGGCAAGATTATATAGGGAATAGAAACAAAAGCAACATACCACTGAAAGTCATATTAATACACAATTCAACACAGAAATTTATTTTAAAACAATAAATGAAATAAAATGTATCTAGAAAAAACAACTGTATTTTTTAAATTTTAATTAACAACATGACTTTAAAATGATGAGTGGTGTGCTAATAAATATAATATAAATTTTTAACACACATATATATTATAAACATAATGGGGGATGGAGAAATACAAAAAATATATATAATATATTTCAGATTGTTGGCATCTAGGCTAAGTGAATCAGATACTGTGTAGATGTGGCTAAAATGTTATCCTATTAAACAATGCCGGCAAAATTGAAAAAAGTAAACACGAAAATAATTTGGTATCATTGAAAGATTTGTTTTTATAAATTGTTATTCAAAATAGTTTCGTAAGGTAATAACAAAATGAAAATCCGCCTTCTCTAGAAACTTCAATATTTGTCAAAAAAAAGTTAACAATAAAATGTGATTTTTTGTTTTAATTTGTATACATAGATTCTCTGTCTTGTTTATGTAGTTGTATTATTGTTGAGTATTAAAAATATTAACATGAATTTATGTAACTATACACTGCTGCTAACTATACTCAGAATACTTAAAAATAAAATATATTACACCGGAATTCTACAGTTTTAAATCAAGTTGAGCTAAAATTTGTAATGATGAAATGTTCATAAAATCTCGGCTCTAATCATATTATGTTTTCTATTTAATTGTTCATAACGAATCATCTAACCAAACACTGTATATATTATGTTTTTCTAGAATTGTTGATATTGTATATAAAAGCTCCAGTACAATCTATTTGTAGTACATATAAATGGTGTAAAGGTGGCTATCAAGTACATACCACATTTACCTCATTGTATATAAAACCATGGCTTGCCATCAAAGAACCCTTCCTATTTACATTAGGATATTTTTTCAGTATATCCGAAATAATGTGTTTGGCTGTATTTACAATGGTGTTTATGGTCAGAAACAGATGAATTCTTCTCGATATTAGACTCTT
Organism: Dryococelus australis; assembly: GCA_029891345.1. Classification (NCBI taxonomy): domain Eukaryota; kingdom Metazoa; phylum Arthropoda; class Insecta; order Phasmatodea; family Phasmatidae; genus Dryococelus; species Dryococelus australis. The sequence continues at coordinate 360,125,134 of CM056995.1, forward strand.
TTGACTTAGTGTTTAAAAAATCAGGGTAATGTTTGACAAATATAAGTAGATATAAGACCATTTACCATTAGTCTGCGTACAGATGTAAGTAATTAATATTTTACCTACCTTGAAAACTATTATAAATAGACATGCCATTGTTTGGCGCAAAATAAATCTAAGACCCTCCATGTATTCATTGTGAACTCAAAATATTGAATGGGTCTTTGACACTAAGCTGTAGATATTGTACCCATAATTTATATGTTTATAGTGAAACTGTGTCAAATGCTTATGGATTCTAAAAACTTTTGTGATACAGCCCAAAGTTTCATATATATATATATATATATATATATATATATATATATATATATATATATATATATATATATATATATATATATATATATATATATATATATATATATATATATATATATATATATATATATATATATATATAAACACACACGCACGCACACGCACACACGCGCATGCACGCACACATGCGCACACACACACACACACATACACACACACATATATATATATATATATTATAGTACATACCGTATAACAGATTGAATGTGTTTCCTGAGAATTATCCTCTGGTGAGCCCTTAAAATTTTTCTAGAGCAAATTTTTTCTATATTTTGAACACATTTTATTTTTCCCTGGCATGATGTCAACTTATTTACAAGAAGTTACTGATTACTAATAAAACTACTTTCCTCTAAATGGGAGCAAATAAATTTTAGTGAACTTCTTGGAAGCTTAGATTAGCTAGGCATTCACGTCTTTTTAACAAGGATATCATTAGATATGAAACCAGAAACATGTGAAACAGTACAGGGAAAATTTAAATACACCAGAATTCAGAAGAACTCGGAAAATTATGCTAGCTTTCAATCAACTGCATCACGGAGGTAGGATTCGGAGCATCAACTTCGGATGTAATCAGTCTAATGTTTTGATTGATAAGGTTCATTAACCTGAAATATTAGCTCGGCCATCATTTTGAAAATATGTTTCTGAGTCACTATAAAACATAAGTTTACATGGACCATGATGTTACTTGTGTGAAAAATTTGATGGAAATTTATTGATTGTTCTCTGAGATATAGCATAAAAACAGTTATTTTCTTAAATTAGACTATCTTACAAAAATGATTAAAAAGGCGCACTGTACACAATGTTTGTAATAGATAATGTCATCATAAAAAGTTTTATTGAATATTGTTAAATTATTAAATCGACGTGCCAAAAATACGAAAAAATCTATGTGGCCACCATTTTTTAAATTATTCTCTGACCCCATTTTAATCATGTAACTATACTTGGTCCTCTGTAGGTGTGCAACATCTCATGAAAATTAGTCAAATTATTCCACAAATATGACAAAATGTTCAGTTTACTCACATGACACTAATTTGAAAAACATAACGGCAAAGCAGGGTCTTCGTATGCATATCAGTTTATTGGTCATCGAGATATGGCATAAAACCTCCTTTGATCATGTGATTATCTTCATAAATGGAGGGCAAAATGTTTATACATTAGCACACTCGATTATTATTATAGATATAATATGAAAATTTAAATTTATATCTGCTACAAAATTTTGTAGATATAGCACACTTAGCTAAAATGTTTGTATATGCACCACTCAGGAAATAAGAGACTTACATACTTAAAACATATCAATTAATAAAGCTTACCACAACACAAATTCTTTGTCATATTCGAAAGACATTGATTTATTGTTTCTTGAGATTCGGCATAAAAACTATATTATTTCATGTGGGGCTATATTACAAAATGGCCGAGAAATGAGGCCTTGCATAGACAATTTTGATAAGTACAACTCATAGTGTTGGCATACAAAGTTAAGTTGAAAAGTGTTTTGCAGTTTCGTAGATGGAACGTAAATGTTTATACGCCCATCCCCCCCCATTATGAAAATATATATGTCTGACCCACTCAACATTTATTAGTTTATATAGCTTGCTATATAGCTAATTGTTTGCCAAATTTGATAGAAATCGACTGTTTTTTCGGAGATCACATAATTTCAATTTGTCAACTGATACTATCTTATAAAATGGTGGACAAAAGATATTTTGTGAGCACATATTTGATTTTTGTAATATATAAAGTCATCATACAAAGTTTTGTTGGAATTAATTACATGGTTTTGACGATATAACATACAAAACTAAAATAACTTTATGGCCACCATTTTTAAAAATAAGTGCTTGGCATACCTAAAACATACCAATTAACAATACCTATCGCAGCACTATATGTTTGCCATATTTGTTAGTAATCGGAATATTGTTTCCCGAGACGTAACATAAAATTTTTATTAATTCATGGGGCACTCTTAAAAAATGGAGGACAAAAGAGACACTGTGTAGAAACATTTCATGTTATATATATCTAGCATACAAAAATTATTTGGGATTGATTAAATGTTTTCGAAGATATACCATGCTTTGCTAAAATATCTATATGGTCACCATTTTTAAAATAAGTGTCTGACGTACTTTAAACATATTTATACAACTGCAGTAGTGCTACTTGATTGCCAAATTGGGTGGTAATCTGTCAAATGTTTGCTGAGAAATTACACAAAAACTTGATTAAATCATGTAGTGCTATCTTACGAAATGGCAGATAAAAGTTTTGTTTTTTGGCTTGTTTGATACTTGTAAAAAATACTTTCAGCATACAAAATTTGGTTTAAACTGGTCAAACGGTATGGTAACAATACCAAATAACCCTAAAATATTTGTGTTGCCGTAATTTTGAAAATAAATTACTTATTAAGGAAAATTATTGACATTTAAAAGGCCAATCGTATATTTACGTGCGTGCCGATTATGGCCAAAATTGGTTGAGTAGTTTCAAATATATACTGTAAAAGCTTAATTTCTCATGTGGTGCTATCTTCCAAAATGGCAGACCAGCAACGTTATTCATCTCTTAATGTAATGCTTACAGTCTGCGCTGTCAGCATACAAAATTTGGTTAAAATCAGTCGAATGGTTTCCGAGATATGACATATCGCCCTAAATATTAAAATGGCCACCATATTGAAAGTAAGTTCCCGGCGTAGTAGAAAACTATAAAAGTGAGGTGTCCCTACTTAGTACTATATGTGTACTGGGTTTCGAAAAATCCAGTTTACGCATTCAAAAATTTTGAGTGGAGGAGAATGGAGGGCACACATATGCAGAGACTCACACACACATACACACACATGGATACACAGAAAGGAAACTGATCTCATAAGCCTTTCGTGCCTTTGGAAAGAAGGCCAAAAACAACAAATATTTTAAAAATAATATGTATAACAATTTTTAAAAATATATAGTTTACATGTATGTAGGTATCTGTAAGAGAGAGAGAGAGAGAGAGAGAGGAGAGAGAGAGGAGGAGAGAGAGAGAGAGAGAGAGAGAGAGAGAGAGAGTAGAGGTGAGAGAGAGAGTAGAGAGAGAGAGAGAGGTGAGAGAGAGATGAGGAGAGAGGAGAGAGTGAGAGAAGAGTGAGAGAGAGAGTGAGAGAGAGTGAGAGAGAGAGTGAGAGAGAGTGAGAGAGAGAGTGAGAGAGAGTGAGAGAGAGAGTGAGAGAGAGTGAGAGAGAGAGTGAGAGAGGAGTGAGAGAGAGTGAGGAGAGAGTGAGAGAGAGTGAGAGAGAGTGAGAGAGAGTGAGAGAGAGGAGTGAGAGGAGGGGAGTGAGAGAGAGAGTGAGAGAGAGTGAGAGAGAGGTGAGAGAGAGTGAGAGAGAGTGAGGAGAGAGTGAGATGAGAGAGAGTGAGAGAGAGAGTGAGGAGGGGAGAGAGAGTGAGAGAGAGTGAGAGAGAGAGTGAGAGAGAGTGAGAGAGAGTGAGAGAGTGAGTGAGAGGAGTGAGAGAGTGAGTGTAGAGTGAGTTGAGAGTGAGTGAGAGTGAGTGTGAGAGGGTGGAGAGTGAGTGAGAGTGAGTGTGAGAGAGAGTGAGAGTGAGTGTGAGCGAGAGTGAGAGTGAGTGTGAGAGAGAGTGAGAGTGAGTGTGAGAGAGAGTGAGAGTGAGTGTGAGAGTGAGTGTGTGAGAGTGTGAGAGAGTGTGAGAGAGAGTGTGAGAGAGGAGAGAGAGAGTGTGTGTGTGTGTGTATACACACACACACATATATATATATACACACACATATATACACATGCACGCACACATGCACACACACACTTAAATTAAAATGTTAATTCATACTGATTTCAAATGCTATGTTAACTGAAATGTTGGTTTCAGCTTAAGTATATCTTGAAGTTACAAAAGTGGTATGTTGAAATTTTATTTGGAACCATATGATTGGTTTACCTTAAGGAAGTGTTTAACCCCTAGTTATAGTTGACTTTAAAATTTATCTAAAAAATTTTAAGTTAAGTACGGGCGAACGACATAACAAATTTTGAAGGAAATGTTATTTACGGCTTTCTGATTACACAGATAATTATTTTAAGCATTAGCCTGATTCATTAACTGTGTGTTCAGTTTTGAAGTTTGTACAAAATGTTATAGATTCAAAATCTCCGTCGTTCATTTGATTGGTTTTTAAAAGCAATTTCCTGTCATTTTCATATTTTTCTACTATTATTTCATATCAAAAGTAAACATTATTGAACATATTAAAATGCATAATATAATTTCAGACTCTGGAATGTCTTTATTTCTTGCCAGTAACATGACTGTGAAAAGTGTTGTAAACACTGGGCAGGAGTACGTACTTGTCTTGCAGAAAGGAGGGTAGAAGCCAGGGAGACAGCCATGGAGACACATCCCTGTGTAAAGGTCACACGGATAGTCCTTGCAGTGTCCACATGTCTGCTGGCAGTCAGCTCCATACTCCCCACTGGCGCAGTCTGCAGAGGAAACAGACGGTTCAGCACTCTTTAGCACATTAACAGTATACTGATTACTTTCCTTCAAGTACGTTTACCCTAAGGGCGAACGCACATGCAGTAGTAATATTTATTGTCATTACAAATATTGCCAGTATAGAAGTTAAATGTATGTACATAATCTTACAAGGCAGGAAGTGATGCAGACAAAATTGTTGTACTATGATTGTTTTGCTAGTAACTGTTAAGAGGTTAGATGCTGCTATTTTTGTTATTTCTTACCAGACTAGTATATTTAAGTAACATTCTTGCACGTTTATCGATCTAATCAAGTCAGAGAAATATAAATACTGCCAAATGAAAATACACGCTGTCTTGTGGTTTCGTGTAGAGAGTACAGAAAGAGTGCCTTCAAGTGTTCTTGCATATACAGGACACTCTCAAGAGAACACACAACAAAATATAACAATCTGTTCCTCATAGGAGCCACATCAACTGCCAGTCATGCAAGTGCCTACACAGAATGTTCGACACGTATTTACTGCAGCTCTTGTCGACATGGACAATAATATACACCAATTTTATCGCTGAGTGTATGCCTGTCGTTAATATATTCATCAATTGCATTTTCACGCAAAATTTTCTCAGGCCATGGGAAGTGCAGTTCCTGCAGTTAAAAATCATATCCTTTCATGTATGAAAAACTAACTATAGTACAAGTGTATTTCCCTCCTTTAAAATATGTGTTAATCTTGAATTGCATGAAATGTTATGTATTCTATGTTGTAAATATATATTAAAATGTGAAAAACTGTAAAAATTATTTTCCATAAATAATTTTTTTTTATATATTGTTTCACCCATATGCCAAAGTAAAAAAATTCTTTACATTACTACTTAAATCGGTTTATGAAACTGTTGACAGTGCATGCAACATAAATTGATGTTGGCCATATTTTTCGGAGGTCAATATTGAAAACCCTAAAATGATAACTATAGCATGATGGTTGTTGCCATCTTTGAGAGCAGATTATTTCGCAAGAATGATGCATTTATTTAGCATGTATTTTTGAACCACAATTAAACTACACAAACATACTGTTTAAGAAATAGACAGAATTTTAGTACAATGGCAAATTGCTTTTCCATATAATTGGCAAGACAGTATCTAGCATTGTCACAAAGGTTTTCGAAAAACCTAGAGTTTTTAGAATGTGATGAATGTGAGTGAGTGAGGACATTCAGGTGTCTCTTAACATCGAGGTCTTGAGAGCCGATGACGGTGAAACGAGGTTAGTATGGAGCAGTGTGGGAAACGGAATATACATGAGAAAACCCACCAACCAGCAGCATCATCCGGCACAATTCCCACATACGAAATTCTGGGAGTGATGAATGTGGTAAGTTGTGGTTTATTCATCGTGCTTACTTAAGTTGTTAACGTAAAGCTTTGAAACTTGCAATAACACAAAAGTTCTCTTATTAAAACATATTAGTTTTACCAGGAAATTTGAGCAAAGTTTCAGTAACTAAATGTTTAGTAAGTTTAATATGTGTAATATATGAAAATGCGAACCATAATTAAAAATAGAACTAAACGCTGCACATATAAAATTTGGAATCTTTCTGCATTTCCTGTGGCTTTAAGGGGATGATAAATGCCAAATCTGCACGAAACCGTTTTTACTAATGTATAAAATGCTGCCTTCTCTTATAAGCAGTTAGGAAAAACACCTTTAACCAACAGTAGTACTTCAAACACTTCAGCAATACAGGGGGAAAATTTTATATATTTATATTTTTCTGTACAATTTGTTTCACACTACAGCATATATGTACACAGATAATTTAATAAAGATAGGTCTTTATAACTTTATAGTGTAATCGTGTAAATGGGTGAACGTAAAAAAATTATGATAAATAAAGTGCATAAAATCAATGGTTAAAAAAAACACGAAACAATAATGATATTGGTAAAGTCCATTTGATAGAAAATAAAACATCAACACTTCAATTTAATGTTTAATGTGTACAGTAACATATATATATATATTTTTTTCAATTACAGTGATACAGCTAACTTGACCACCAAGTTTACCCCATATTGAACTACCAGATCATGGTGTATGGGGTTGGCTACACAGAGGAGTCTATAGGTACAAAGTGGGCACGAAAAAGGAATTGCTTCATTATTTTTTTAAATTGTATCTGATTGCATAAAGGAAAGTTGAGACAAACTCTGATCATCGACACATCTGTGTGCATAATCTGCTAGTCCATAGTGGTTGAAAATGACCTTTTGGCAGAGAAAATTTTGTGGCACCTCTATGTCAGAGGACGCAACAAGGGGGCAAAATCAAAAGTACAAATTATCATAAAAAAACCTGAAAGTGAAAAACTTTAGAAAACCCCTTATGAGTAAAATGCTTTGCAAGAATGGGAGCCACACACACACAACACTACAATAAGTAAATCATGAATTAACTTCCTGTATTATATATATATATATATATATATATATATATATATATATATATATATATATATATATTATATATATATATATATATATATATATATATATATTAGATCATACACCCAAACAATAACATTCTACATGAAGTTCTACATTCAGTACAATTTTTGCTCCAACACAATTTTGGAAAACACTATTAGTTTTAAAATAATAGTTTCGAATATTACAAAACTTTAAGTGCAAGTCAGTACACACTGACGTAGAATATGTATATTTTTACTCTGACTGGGTTGGCAAACACACTCTTATTTACATCCCAGTTATCTTATATATATATATATATATATATATATATAAATTAATGTTTCTTTGTTTGTCCCGTATGCGTTCCTATACCATTTATCCGATTGAGATGAAACTTTGGTAAGTTGTTGTGCGCACGCCCGCAAAGGTTTCTGAGTTGGTAAAACCATTTTACAATAGGTGGCGCGCGAGTTATTTCAACAAATGAGTTTATTCTAGCTATTGTCTTACAAAACACAGATGATTAATGAAGATGATGTACCTAATCAAAATATGACAATTTGTTCTGTTTCAAATCTACAATCTATGGGAACAGATCAAGAATTTGCTTATTGATTGAAATTTAATCTAAATAAACATTTTTTAATATTACTTTTATAAACAAGACTTATTACAAATGTGTAATTTCACGTTACACTTAACTGTACTATCGTTTGAATATAGTTGATTTTGAGCAGACAAAAAAAGTTTTATTTGCCCATCATTTCATACTTTACCTAATCTCTTAACTGCATTATATATAATTTCTAGGTACATTGCCTTGATGAACCTGGTATTTATAGAATAATAAATGTATTTATTATATTACTATATTTCATATAGTTTAGCGGCAGTTCGTGTGTGACATAATAAGTGGTGTTGATTATGAATTTGTAATTGTCATCACAAAGCATTTCTTTCGATGCCAAATCAAATACACCACCCAGATGAAAAGCAATTGGCCGATCTACACCTCAAGCAAAAAGGAAAAAGGCATCACGAGCTTCGGAAACAGTTGAGCAACGGGAAGTAAAACTGGTAACCGCTCGAGAGCGCAATGCTCAAGCCTGTTCGTCCGAAACAGTTGAGCAACGGGAAGCAAGACTGGAAACCGTTCAAGTATGCACTGGAAACCATTCAAGTACGCACTGCTCGATCCACACGAACACTGCATGCTGATTTAAATCTTGGTGCATTCCATTACGATGCTAATTATGATTACAGTCTGGTTATTGGAAAAATGGATCAATTATACTTGTATTGCAGTGCCCTTAAATTTAAGAATCAACAGGAATGTGTACGCTACAGACGGAAAAAACAAAATTATTGTGTATCCAAAAGCACTTCAATAAACAGATTTAAAACACAAACACTTTCTTTCTTTGCGTAGCATTGCAACGCATGCCGGGTACTCGCTAGTTATTTATAAATATTGCGCTGGGACAAAATGAAATATCCCACAATCTAGAACACATAAAAGAGCCAACAACTGCTCCCTTAAAATCTCCCATACGAGATTCTTTAAATACTTCTGTATTTTTACTTTAAAAATATGTGAAAATTGAATCCTTTATTTTTTGGCTTAGCATATGTTGTCAACTATACTTACTGGTCACTAATATAGCCCAAGGCCAACAACGAAAAATTCCTTTTATCAAATTTGAAGTCAAATTATGGCCACTGGAACTGCCAAAGGCCACCTAAACCACAATATTAATTTTATGAAATTTGTTCTACAATTTTCTGGCCAACTAAAGCTGCAGAAAGCCATACAAAAGACAAAGTTTATTTTATGATTTTCAAAACAGTTACAGGTCAATAGACCTACAGAAAGGTCACAAAGAGACATGCCATGTATGTTTAAAGAATTTTTTTTATACATTCATTGGCCATTAAAGAAGGATGAAGAACACCAAAAGCAGTTAAGGTCTTTTCATAATTTCTTCAATATTTACTGGCCCATAAATTCACTGGAGGCCACCCAAAAAAAAAAAAAAAAAAAAAAAAAAAAAAACTTTAAATTTTCAATTATTTTTAACATTTACTGGCCATTGACATATGAAACTGATGCCAATCGAGAAGTTTCATCCTTTTACGAAGTTAAAGATTTTAAAGGACACAAGTCCCGTTAGAAATTCAATGATTCCTTAAAAATCCAACTTTTACTAAAAGAAAAAGAAATTCATAATTTGGTACGTGTAAACATTTTGGTCTGTTTCAATATCTCCTATTAAGGATCTGCAACTTGATCCTTCCTGAACCTGCCTTACCAGCCTATATACATTAGGTTTTTTATGTTTTTACTTTTTTAAGAAATATTTTTCAATAGTACTTATCTCAGCTAAGAATTTGTTCCCACGAAGAAGCCATCTCTGATCAGACAGCCCCCACGTAGGCCTATTTATTCACCGAAAACGTAATTCACCTTAGTGGGGTTACAGTATTGAATCGCCCAATCACAGGGCGTCGAAGTGTCCAAAGAAAAAGTTTGTTAATAGGTGCAGTTCACACCTGCTGAGGTGCTGAATTTCAAGATTTAAACTGTCTTCCAATCACAGTGCATGTCGTCAGCGGACTCCCGGCTGTGTGCGAACTCACTCTATCACGTGCACATGGATTTCAGAGAAGTGGAGGTAGTTTACCACATCCCCGCTGATTAAGCGCCACTGTCGCGCGACGTGCATGCCTATTGACTATGTTTGGTTAGTCACAAATTTTCTTACGTGGCGATAGGTCGTTATGCTGCTGGTACAGCTTCTTGTGTCTGCATCACGTAATTATTCGAAGCATAATTACCAATGCAGACCATCCAACATACATGGAAACAGAGGTTAGTACATGTAATTAGAGACTCGTAGCAAAATCCATCATGTAAATTTTTCACAAAAACATAAATTTTCCACGAAACACTCGGGACAAATTGACGCGTAAAATGGCGCTGTCCAATATACACAGGGAAAAATTTCAGTTTTTGAGACAAGCGTGTCTCGAAGCATGGCATTTGCGGTGATTGGGGGGGGCTTTTCCAAAATGGAAAGACTTGATGAAGAACATCAGAAAGTTTGCAGCATCCTCGCCAAAGTGGCCAGCTCCGAGCAGGTCCAGTCATTATATCCAGGAAAACGACAGAGTGGTGGGAAACTCTGCAGATACCAACACCAACTCCATCAATTAGCACCAGGACCAAAACAAAGAAACATTGATTGCACAAGCTTTAATGGTGTCAAATTCAAGGAAAACTTCAGTCGATTTGAACCAGGACGTCACCACTAGACATCAAACCATCCTGGCCACCCCTTGGAGAAAAAAATTAGTTTGAAACCCTACATTTTTAATTTCAATGAATTTCTTTTTTGAATGAATTTACCCATTATGTTTTAAAGTTTATACACCCTAAATCTACATGAGAAATAATATAATCAACAAGAAATGGACACGCAGACATCATACTTCTACATGGATATGGATTCCCTGATGAATGTGAGCATTGATACACATTAGTAAATGGAGATGAAAAACACTAATGAAATGGGCATGAGTGAGAGATGACGATCTCGTGGGTACGACCCCCTACACATAGTTAAAATACAAACCCAAGGAGGTTAACACTGAAGAAAAACCTGATGATGCAACAAACAATGATCAATAACCCTAAACATATCCATATCCCCAACGGAATACATCTTTCAATGGTTGCAAAACAAAGTCCAAAAACTCCCTCACTGAGAGGTACTTAACTTTGATTGCGAAAGATGAGCTTTATTCTGGCATCTTGGATGGGCTACATCTTCTAACAGAACCATCACTGGAGTAAAGAAACACTTAACTACCAAGGGACCTACAAATTTAGGAGCAAGTGTAGCGCTAAACTTGGCCACCTCATTGCTCAAAAAATGAGATTCGACTAACATTTTGTCTCCCACTTTTATCTTAACTGAACCACTATTGCAATCCTTCCTGGAAGATAGTTTCTAATGGTATTTCTTTAAATTTTTGTTGGTCTCTTCCCATTCGTCCTCTTAGTCTGTATGATCTTTTGCATCCCAGGAAAATTCACGGAGCCCCCAGGTATTAATGAGGGGATGAAAAAAACTTCTCCAAAAGATTAATTCAGCAAGTACCTTCTTTGTTGCACTACTAACAACATTGTTGAATGCCAAAGACAACTGATATAAAGCAGTGTCCCATTCCGTATGGGACCCTGTTTTAAATGATCTTAAAGCTACTTCATGTTGTATTATATCATTCCACTAAATTGTCACCCCCAAGAGAAAGCAAGATTTTTTATTTCGGTTGACACGAAATAGGTGTCATTATCCGTTACAATAATTACAGGGGAACCAAAAATAAGTAACTACCACTGGGTTAGAATCTTACAAATTTCCACAGATTTTATGTTTCTTAAAGGAAAGAAAAATACAAACTAACTGAAGCTATCTACAGCCACCAATATGGATGAAAACTCTGCAGCGGTACTAGATAACGGGACCAAACACATCTAAGTATAAGCGTTCCCAAGGGAACTTGGCAACACTTCTACTATATGGACTGATGATTTTTTCATTCCAAGGCTTTGCTCTCACACACTACTCATTCTTTGACAAGTTGTTCAATGTCCTTCCCAAGCCCTGCCCAGAAAAACATTTCTTTAATCCTACGTACAGTTTTATCCTGAACACGATGTCCACAAAAACAGGCCCACCTATTCTTGCGTCAATATTAGCGTTAATGCTCCTACATTCTTGCTCTCCTCCTTGATGATGTAGTAACTCCAGATATGCTTGTGGAAGTCCTGAAGTACGTGGACCTGATGCCCACCCACCTTTTGAGGCTGGGTAAACTCTATATCAGTTTGGGTAGTAACATGAACAATTCCCTTTTCAATTTTACTATTTTCATCCTTCGCCTGAATGACAGACACTGATAAGGGGAGGTGTACATGAAAATCATCAGGGTCGAGCATTCTACTGAGAGCATCAATCACGGCATTATCAATGCCTTTTACATCTTTTATGGAAAACTTAAAGCATGTAAGGCGAACAAGCCATCCAGCTAAACGTCCTGCTGGTTTATTTGTAGATAAAAACCAACTCAAACCTTGATTGTCACTGTGAAGTTCGAATTCAGCACTTTCCAAACAGTCTATAAATTTCTCCAATCCGAAAACGTCAGCTAACACTTCCTCTTCACAGGCTGAAAACTTAGGTATATCTGCAAAATTTTCAATGAATTTAGAGTAAAAGCCTACCATATACAGGATACGACATGCCACCCTCAAATTCTTTGGGAATGGGAAATTTAGCACTCGTCTGATCTTATCGGGGTCCATTAACAATTTTCCCTGAGATATAATAAACCCAAGATACCTCACGTACGTGTTTGCCCATATGACTTTCTCCGGATTTAGAGTAAACCCAGCTTCCCGTAGGGCAATCAACAAGAGACGTAGGTTTTTGATATGGTCTTCAAAAGTCTCGCTATATACACATACACCATCGATGTAGTTAAAGAGAAACTTATACTGGTATCTACCTAAGAAGAACATTTGTGACATCGCCTGAGGCCCACAGTTCACTCCTATGGGCAAACCCAACAATTGGTATTTCCCCAGGGGGTAACAAAAGCCAAGATACCTCGCAAATCTGTGTTCAGATCACACTGAAGATATGCGGAATTTAGATCAAATATGAAAAAAACTTGGTCTTTCCAACATGATGAAAAACTGATTCTATGGTCGGTAGGTGATATGGGTCACATAGATTTTTTATTTACATTGCAGTAGTCACAAATTACGCAATATTCACCAGGTGTATTTTTTGGTAACAGAAAAGCTAGACTTGAATAACCACTTTCAGAAGGTTTCACAATATTTTCCTCTTGGTGATCCCTGACAATAGACCGAAAAAATTTTAATTGTTTGAGGGGCTATGCGATATGGTTCTTAGGACACTGAATCTGTATCTTTAAGTTTCAAAGTTATTGGGTTATTCCTATAATTCCCTAACTTGTGGGTAACAACATCGACAAATACTTCATGTAACTTTAATAATTGGATTTTTGAGTTTCGTTCACTAGAGGATTTTCATCTACAGATTGCACACAAACATAATGGAAATTAAAATATTTATAAACTATCACTACTGAATGGGTTTCATTAAAAGCAAATACTAATTTCTTTTGGGCAAAATTTATACTGGCCTGCGTATTTCCCAGGACATCTATCCCTAGGAACAACTTATGACTGATACCAGGAAATATTTTAAACTGGAATTTCCATGTGAAGTTCTCTATCTTAATTTTGAAAAAAAATACTCCCTGAGAAGTGATCACCCCACTATTGGTGAAGAAAAATCCTAATACCTCACCTTTCCTTACCCGCAGGAGACGATTCTGGAGCTTCTTGCAAGAGTTTTGTAACTACTTTCTTGAAAATCTACCGAATGAAGGTCAGCTACTCTTACTTGGTCGGCTATCACCACAGGGACGTATTAGAGCCCGAATTTCTGTTCAAAACTTAACATACTAACCTCATGTTCTCCTACTCTCTTATCTTTCATTTGGTAATTGGCTTTCACATGTCCTTTCTGCTTACAGAGATAACACTCATAGTCCTTAAACCGATTTTCCTTAGATGTTTTCACATTATCAATCATAGTTTGTGAATACCAAGAACGTGTACCCTTTCCTTCCAAAACTTTACAGAACTCTCTACATTAAAAATAGATTCAAGATGGTAACAATCTTTAGGCATATTATTATTTTTATCACATATGAAGCAGAATTTTAAAGAACCCAATATCCCCTGACCTTCCTCAATCCCTTTTGTTTTGCCTCACACTTTTCTGGTTCAGTTGAGCGATCAGGCAAAGTACGCTCTACTTTTGTCATTAGATCTAAAAGTTGTGGCAAGGTAGTCGGTTTCATGGCAAAACAAAAGAAACAACTATTTTTGGGATGGAGATTGTGAAACACTATCTATGTGAAATACTACTCACTACAAGGATGCCCCAAAATATTCACGATCTCTAAAATGTCTTTGACAAAATCATAGATTGTTTCACTTGTGGACTGTTTCTTTCCAATCTATTTCAACCGCAGATTTCCTATGGTAATTTCACTAAAAATTAAATGATTGAAGTTTTGCTCAGTTGTTAAAATTCCCCATTTTATTCTCTCACTTTGCTGAAATAAACCTGAAACTGTTCAAGTTCCCTAAAGGTAGCAACTGAATAAATGAGTTGTCTGGGACAAAGATTTAGAGCAATGACTGCATTAAGTTCTACAAAAACTGTACCACCGCAACTACATTGGTGTTTTTAAGGTAAGGGATCTTTGAAGCAATCTCAGTGGGAACATCCTTTAGAATTTTTAACACTGGGTAGGCCTGACCAGTGGCTTCCGCAACGTAACTGCCACCGCTGTCATGCCGCACAAGTTCCCTAGCATTCACCCTCAACTCCTCTATTCCCTCGGACTCCAAGGACTGGCTCGCCAGCTTCCTTAAGAAGCTGCGTCATGGACACCTTCATTAGTTTTTGAACACAGCCTGTTATCATTAAAAAGAGAATTAGCAACACAATTTCAAGAACACTAAACTTTCACCACCACTGACAGATATTACTCATATTTTCAGGAAGATAATTCATGTGTCTATCCCAAGTAGCTACAGGCACTCCACTCATAAGGAGCAGAGTGTGCAGGGAAACCATGTGGTGCCCTCTATGTCAGAGGATGCAACAAGGGGGCAAAACCACAACCCCAAATTATCATCAAAAAAACCTGAAATAGAAAAACCTCAAAAAACCCCTTACGAGTAAAATACACTGCAAGAATGGGAGGTACACACACAATACTACAATAAGTAAATCATGAATTAACTTCTTGTATTTTATTGATAATTCGGGGTCCCCCCCCGTAAATAGAACATTCTATATGAAGTTCTACATTCAGTACAGTTTTTGCTCTAATGCAACTTTGGAAAACACTATTAGTTTTAAAATATTAGTTCTGAATATTCCTAAACTTCAAATGCAAGTCATTATACACCGACATAGAATATGTATATTTTTACTGTATATATTTACTCTGACTGGGTTTGCAAACCTACTCTTATTTACATCCCAGTTATCTAATATATGTATTATTTATAAATATCATGCTGGGACAAAATGAAATATCCAACAATCTAGAATACATAAAAGAGTCAACAACTGCTCCCTTGAAATCTCCCATACGAAATTATTCAAATACTTCTGTATTTTTTCTTTAAAAACATGTAAAATTCTAATCTTTTATTTTTCGGCGTAGCACATGTTGTCATCTATACTTACTGGCCACTAATATAGTCCAATGCCAACAACGAATAATTCCTTTTATCAAATTTAAAGTCAAATGATGGCCACTAGAACTGTCAAATGCCACCCAAATCACAATATTTATTTAATGAATTTTGTTCTACAATTTTCTGGTTGATTAAAACAGCGGAAGGCCACTATAAAGACAAAGTTTCTTTTATGATGTTAAAAAGAGTTACAGGCCAATAGACCTACAAATAGGCTACCAAGCGACGTACCATATATGTTTGTAATTTAAAGGAAAATACATTTATTGGCCTTTAAAGAAGGCTGAAGGCCACCAAAAGCAAAGTGCTCTTTTCATAATTTCTTAATATTTACTGGATCATCGATCAACTGAAGGCCATTAAAAAAAAAATACAACTATGTAAATTTTCAATTATTATTAACATTTACTGCCCATTGACACATGAAACTGATGACAAACGAGTAGTTTCGCCCTTTTTACCAAGTTAAAAATTTTAAAGGACACGAGTCCCGTTAAAAGTGCAATGATTCCTTCAAAATTCTTATTTTAATAAAAGAAAAAGAAATTCATAATTTGGTACTTGTAAACATTTTTTTTTTTCAATCTTCTGTTAAGGATTTGCAACTTGATCCTTCCTGGACCTGCCTTACCGGCCTACATACATTATGTTTTTTATGTTTTTATATTCTTAAGAAATAGTTTGCAATAATACTTATCTCAACTAGGTGTTCGTCCTCACGAGGAAGCCATCTCTGATCAGACAGCCCCCTCGTAGGCCTATTTATACACCAAAAACTTAATTCCCCTTAGTAGGGTTACAGTATTGAATTGCCCAATCACAGAACGTCAAAGTGTCCAGAGAAAACGTTCATTAATAGATGCAGTTCACACCTGCTAGGGTGCTGAATTTCAAGATTTAAACTGTCTTCCAATCACAGTGGGTGTCGTCAGCAGCCTCCTAGTTGCGTGCGTTCTCACTCTATCATGTGCGCATGGATTTCAGAGAAGTGGATGTAGTTTACCACATCCCCACTGATTAAGCACCACTGTCGAGCGGCACGCCTGCCTGTCGACCATGTTTCTTTAGTCGCAAATTTTCTTACGTGCTGATAGTTCGTTATGTGTTTGGTACAGCTTCTTGTGTCTGTATCACATAATTACTCAATGTGTAATTACAAACGCAGATCGTCCAACGTACATGGAAACAGAGGTCAGTACATGTTATTATAGGCTCGTAGCAAAATCCATCACGTAAATTTTTCACAAAAACGTAAATTTTCAACCATACACTGGCGCTGTCCAAAATACGCAGATACAAATTCAATTTTTTGAGGTATGCGTGTCTCAATTTAAAAACCACCTATAAGTACATCTCCATCCATTTACTGTTAACTGCACTGTTCCAGTTCCTTACGTTTTAAGTCAGAAAGGAGTGAAAACTCACCATACATGTTGTGTAACATTTTTCATTTGAAATTGTGGACACTATCACTTTGCAAAGCACAACTTTTCCTCCTAAAACATTCATGTGTGTAATATGTAAGTAAACATAATTATGGAAAATTAAATTTTGGCTTGTGCTTAAATATTGTTCCAGAAATTTTTTTTATAAACAATGCAACACCTCAAACACAATATTTATTTTCATAATAACTATTTATATTCCAAAGGAAAATAAAATATACAATTAGTAATTTTGTGAAAGATTCTCTGATATCACATAACATTTTCGAAATTAATGGAAAGCTTATTACTGAGAAAACAAAATGTCAGTAGTTATGCAAAGGGTTCTGGATAATAAATTTGGCCAGTGCTTATTCATAATTTCAAGGACATTTTTCTTATTCGTATATAAGAAAGTACTTTGTTAATACTAATATGCCTTTCATCCTGGCATAGCTTATACGAACATTGAGGTCTGTATTTGTGGACTTACCCATATCGCAGAAGTCTCCTTTGACTCCTGGCGCGCACTGACATTTGACACCTTGGCGACACAGAATCATGTTCTTACACGCGGTGAGAGAGCCTGAGCACATTCCACTACAGTCGTTCCCAAACCTGTTAGGTCCGCAACCTGGAAACAATTAAATACGAGGGGAAATGAAATAGCGATCCGCATTCATGTGATGTTATCTACTATACATGCCCACCTAGCAAACTATGCTTTCACTGCTTTGTTTCACATAGAAAAAAAACTATAGAAGATGTTAAATAAACAAAGAGGTAACACTGCCAGGTTTAGAAGAAACATGTTCATTCCTGCAAATTTATTTACTCTGTCATGCTTTTCTTCCTGATCACATTCTCCTATCATCACCTAAGGATGGGGAACAAAATGCAGTTCCCAAAACATTGCAATTCATAAGTTTTCTGTGGTCTGTTCCATTTTTATTTATGTTACTTTGTCTCAGAAAAAAAAATAGATAACAGATTTTTAAGGAAACATTTTCTCAGAATGTCGGTTGGCTGTATACAGATAGTCATTGGAACTGACAGACTGCAATTGCCAGTAAACAAAGTGCATCATCATATATTTACTTTAGATACCTAGAAAACAGCAAGAAATAATATCCCCATATTATTGCAATGTTTCTTTTGTTGCACTTTATCAACTAGGTACTTTTTCGAATAGGCTGCAATAATTTTCCCACAGCTCTCTTAGCTTTCATTTGTTTATTATGATACAAGCTTTTGTTTCCGTCCTTTATGAATCATTAGATTATTTTCTTAATAACATCGCCATGTTACATGTAGCAAAAGTTGGACAAAATATTGACAGTCAAACGTAAACATCAAAGCTTACTGAAACAAATTCTGTGGATATAACCTGTTATTAGTGTGTGGCTTTATCTTGAATGGTGTGCAATTATGGCAGCGACAATTTGAATTTAACCCAAATCATACAATGCCTCTTAGTCCAAGATATTGTAGGAAGTTGAGGAGGAGACGAAATGGGCAAGGAGTTGTGTAAGAGAAAAAGTGTCAATCTATTGCCTTAGTTTACTGAGAAGCAAAATACGATAAAGCCAAGCGCCCTTCTTACCTTGCTCGCAGAGTTCTCCCACAAACCCTACAGTGCAGCGACAGGAGTAAGTTTCACTGTCGTACGATCCTCCATGGAGACAATTTTTAGGAGGACCTGAAATTGCGAAAGTCAAATACTTGAACTATTCATCACAATTTACAACATGCATGCTGTGAAAAAAGACATACAATAAGTTTATTCATATTGCTGAAATATCTTTCAAATTATTTTGAGATGAAAAGAAAAAATGCACAATTACCAAACTATAAAATGACCACTATGTTATATCGTCAATCTTGCATTTTTGCCATGCACATTAGCAGTTTTGGAGTAATGAGTGAAATTTCTCAGCATACTGTTTGGAGTAATGAGTGAAATTTCTCAACATACTGTTTGGACTAAATTCTTGGTCTTCAAAATATTAGCCACACTGTATTGCATGCACAGAAAAAACATTTTCTTCAAAGCATCATTAAAAAATGCATACAAAAGTTTTGCTTAAAATGTGTTGCAATGAGCATTTTATTTTAGATTCTGTTGACGTAAGGCAGTCATTCGTCACTTGCAGTGCTCCAACTTGATATTATTTATGTTGTTAAATGCTGCCATGTGCGTTGAATCCAGAACTTTAGTGTTGGTAGGAAAAGCCTGCAGTGATGTTTCGTGCAACTTAACTACATCCTTCGTGTGACAGCCAAGCTATAGTCCTTACAGTGCCTACTCTGGAGGCTGTATGACTACTGCTGTTTCAATACTACTGTGAAGTAGCTCAGGTTATGTATTTCAGGCGGGAAATTAAGTATACTGACAGATAAGCACCTCCGATCAGCTATTCAAGATTGATATCTTGCTATCCCTTTGTTTCATTACTGGCAGGCTGTTTAATTAATTATAGTAGTTTGAGAGTAGCACATTTCTGTTCCCAGTTATTATTGTATTATATGGCTGTTGGGATGAAGTTTTTCTTACATTGTTTTATTGTTAGTGTTCATGGGGTGTTTTTAATTGGTAACTGTAGTTTAATGGTTTATTGCTGTAAAAGCCCACTCGTGGATAAGTATCACAGGGAATGTATTCCACAGTGATTCTTCTTTATTTCAGTGTCCTTTGCACAGCTGCCTGACCACTCGGTGCTTGTCTCTGGTCTTGGGAGTGTGCTCTGCGCTTGCAGCATCCCCATCTCTCAACACCATGCTTGGTGAGGCATGATGCTCGTGTAGTAAGGAGGCAGACCAGCGAGAATTCATGCCCATCTCCAGGCATGATTTGACATTTCCTCAGCACAGAGTCTGTAACCTTGTGGTTTGAAACCCACTGTGATCAGGCGGCCTCACCTTCTTTACGTTTCAGTGGATGATCATACAACGCAAAACCTGAACTTGGACTTTTAAGCCCCGGTTATATTGTCAGATGTGTATGTCAGATCATGCTTAAAACGAAGTTGCTAGGTTGTGACGTCACTGGAATGTTATGAATTATGCCGATATTTGCCTGAAAAAGTAGAGTGGCTTCAATTTTCATCAAACATCTTGTATTTCTTAATATCCCTTGGTAAAGAATCAGACTAAGTTAATTAAATACAAAACTTTTATAGTGTGCAGTATTTTCTAACGCATTCAAAATAGTTTTACAGACATTGTTTGGTGGAAAACTTTGATTGCTGTATTTTGCCATAAAGCTTTGCTGTAAGATATTTTTGAAGGAGAAAATTTGACTGTGTTACTGGCTTTACTGCATATTCCTTCCTATATCCTTTTCAATTATGATTTGAACATGGTCAATTTTCTTGTATATGCTCTATACTTTAGCATTTTCTATCAACCTAATGCTCTTGTTTTCGTATCTCATGTTAAAATTCTGTACCTGGGTGTAACTCAAAATTTCCAGTTGAATTTTTTTTTCTTGCGGTTAGTTTAAAACACACTTTATATATATATATATATATATATATATATATATATATATATATATATATATATATATATATATATATATATATATATATATATATATATATATATATATATATATATATATATATATATATATATATATATATATATATATATATATATATATATATATATATATATAATTTTCTGAATAGAATAATGTTATGCTACAGTGCAATAATAATAAAATTAAATAATTAAAACAACAAAAAAAT
This sequence comes from Dryococelus australis, assembly GCA_029891345.1. NCBI lineage: Eukaryota > Metazoa > Arthropoda > Insecta > Phasmatodea > Phasmatidae > Dryococelus > Dryococelus australis. The sequence goes on from CM056995.1 coordinate 360,146,048, forward strand.
TATTTTTCTTTTGTAATTTGACATGTGATTTTTATTGCTTTTAAATTCCTCTGGAATTTTCAAATAGGGCCCAATAAACTCTCCCAACAGTTTACTAACAGCCAGCCAATAGTGAAAGCTGTGCGCTTCAGTAAGCATGTACTGTGTATTTTGGAAGTGGGAGTGTGGTTATTAAAAAAGTGTTTAGCAGTATTGCTGATGCTGCGTTCGTAAATAGGTTACTCACTTCTTTCGTGCTGCAATGGCAGTAAGTGTGCACTAATGTCGGTGTTAATTAATTTGGCCTGTTCACTTTTTTTGGTTCTTTTGTATGCATGGTATATTTCTTAGCAAAGTCTTCAACTTCAGTATTTTATATTTCACAATTTGGAAAATTTTTGTTATTTTTCTGTTCCACTAGTTTGCTACAAGTACATATTTTGCCACTCACTACACACTAATTTCATTCCAGTAGATGTTCTAGATAATATTGTCTGATACAACTGCCCACATATGCAACTTTATCTCTAATTAACACTTATTTTATTACCTTATCTGTGAATATAATATTGAATACATGCTGACAACACTTTTCTGACACCAGTGTTACAAACTGACAGGTTGCGAGGTTATTTGTGAAATGAAGTACTTGTTTCTAATCAAACTAGACACGTAACTATTTCCTTAATATGATTAAACTATTCCAATAAAAGAAGTCGAACTACGTCACAAAATAATTACCTACTATGTCACGTTACTTAGTACAACAGTCAAAATGTTGAACAAGTTTGATGCGCATGAACAGCCAACTGTGGGCCTCATTACTTCCTCAGTACGTCAGTCAGCCTCACTCTGCTCTCTTCACTGACTCTGTTGTCCAGTGAGTTAAGAGCAGTTTATAATTTTCACCAGGGAGCATTCCAGGCACTCCCTATTAATGAATTGCTTATTATTTGTTGGTTTTGAGCAGGGAGACGCCTTACGGTTTGCCAGCTTCTCACTATCGCACACGCTGCTGATTAGGGATCCAGTTGGGTACCAAGCTGCAAATTGCTGAATTTCGGACTCTCAACCTCAACCTGAACCAAGAGCTGCATACAACTAATCATCTCTAGTTGCCCTCTAGGAATTTATACTCTCTTCTATATTTTCTACATAAAGGAATAAAGGGTTCTGGATGCATTTTGTCCAGTAAAGTGATAAACACTCTTGCACGCGCCTTGTTACTGGTGTCAAGAGTTTCACTGTGTAAAAAGATCTAATGGCACACACACCACACTACATTTTGTGTCGAGTAATCTTCCACCATCAGCCAAACAGACTCACTGTTAGTACGCTGGTATGCTATATTTTTCACTGTTACAAATTTAATAAAATTTAAACAAATGTTTAAATATTATGATTCTGCCAGTTTCATGTTGTACAACATATAAGTTTTCACAGACTTGACACATATTTTTTAAATCTGATGTTCTGTAAATAATAAATGTCATTACCTGTCTCACATCTTTCTCCAGTAAATCCGTTAGTGCATTGACAAGATTTGCTGAGCTCATCGAACTTGCCACCGTTAATGCAATGTATGACAGTTTCTGAAATCATGGCGAATGGAAGTTATACACTACAAATTAAGACTTAAAACATTAATAAAGTTTTTTACCAGTAAGTTTTGTGTTGTTTTAATAACTCGCACATTAACTAGCACTGCCATTGGAAATGAACTTTCGCATTGTACAGATATTCAGATGGAAGACATTTTTTAACAGTAGTGTCAAAAAATTAATGCTTTACTATAATATGGTAAAATACACCAAATGTAGAATTTTCCATAGCATACGATTTTTAACATCCCCAATATACACACCCAAAAACCAATATGAACATTCTAATCATTAACAAATTTTTTCATGACAATATTAAGAAACAAGCCAACAGGCACCAATATGCTATGTCTCTATATTTTATACCTATGGAAACACTACATAATCCCATATATATGTATGTGTATATATTACTATGTACACACATTCACACCCATCCACACACATAAAACATATACAGCCCCCTTTCACATACATATATCAATACATGATGATTCTCAATTAGACTGGACTACTATGGGAGGTTATTCCCAACAACAAACAGTTAATGGTCTAAAAATACTCTATAAGGTGGAACTCTATTATGAGAGTGATACATTGTAATTAGTTTATTTAGAACAAATTAAAAAGTATTTCAGGCAGGACAATGTAATCTTATTCTCTGTTATTGTACGAGATTATGCAGGGCTTGCAACTATTAACTACTAGCAGCAACATCCATCATAATAAAAACATGCAATATCACCAAGTTTGTACTGTCAAATATATGTCTATAACAAATTACCTCAGAAGTGCACACTGTTTTTAATTTTGCATTTACGAGGCAACAAATAAGCACCTTTGGTTTAACAACCTTGGCCAGGCAGTTTTTAAGATAACAGTGTCCAGTTTTAAAAACGTGTACGACAATGGGCACTAATTTTCACGTACCTACTCCTTCAACTTTGTGTGTGTTTTATCTCAAACTGCATGGTAAAGGATGTTAACAACAACAGCCATATTTTGTTGCCTTAGGCATGCAGATTAATTAGCAGTGTACGTATCTGCAGTACTTAATTACAAACTCATAATTTACCACAAAAACCCTGTTCTTGCTATGACTTTTGGTAGTAGATAGTTTCATACCTGCATAACCTCAAACAATAACACATAATACATATCCACATCACCCCACCTGCAATATATTTTGATTTACTTTAAATAAATTCTTTCTACAGTAGAATTTTCACATGGCCGTGCCTCCGTCGGGAATACTGTTAAGCCATAAGTCTTATACATGGTTTATCTTGCAGTTGTGAATCACGTTCCAAATATTTTTGTTCCAATTGAGAATCATCCTGCATATAAATGATATAATGAGGAAGTATTATAACTGGAATATAAATATGCTCGCTTAATCTAGAAGTTTGTCAGAAAATGGACATGAACTTTAATGATCTGTAGTGCTGTGCATAGTTGTAATTCTAGCACAAAACAGTTTGTACTTCCCTTCTGTAACAAAGATAGATTGTTAGTGAGGTACTACATTAGTTATAGCAGGCCAGTTATATGACACCTTATTAAGAAACTAGAAGTAACAAGAACATCACTTTGTAGAGAATAAACAGGAATAGACCACATGTTGCAACATATGTGTAGTATATACTCAGTGTATGTTGCAACATATGTGTAGTATATACTCAGTGTATGTTGCAACATATGTGTAGTATATACTCAGTGTATGTTGCAACATATGTGTAGTATATACTCAGTGTATGTTGCAACATATGTGTAGTATATACTCAGTGTATGTTGCAACATATGTGTAGTATATACTCAGTGTATGTTGCAACATATGTGTAGTATATACTCAGTGTATGTTGCAACATATGTGTAGTATATACTCAGTGTATGTTGCAACATATGTGTAGTATATACTCAGTGTATGTTGCTATTGCAAACATGATTTTTTCAATGGATTATTTTATAGTGCTGACCAACAGGATTTTTGGCCATTCACATATCAACAATTTAATGGACATGGTACTGAAAGGCTAACCCCAATAATGCTCATTGCATGACAAAACATTCTCTTTGAATTACCAAACATGCCTGATGCATGGCTAAACATGCCTTGTGCATGAATAAACATGCCTCGTGCATGAATAAACATGCCAGATGCTTGACTAAACATGCCTGATGCATGACTAAACGTGACAGATGCATGATTAAACATGCCTGATTCATTACTAAAGAACATACCAACTGCATGGCCAGCTATGCTCGGTGCATAGCCAGACATGCTCGATGCATGGCCAGACATGCCTGATGCAAGACCAAACTGTCTGGTGCATGACCAGACATTCCTGGTACATGACCAAACTAGACTGATGCATGACCAGACATTCCTGGTACATGACCAAACTATCCTGAAGCATGACCAAATATTCCTGGTACATGACCAATCTAGCCTGATGCACGACTAATCATGCTGATACTTTACTAAACATGCCGGTGCATGAATAACCATGCATGATCAAACATGCCCAATGTAAGACCAAACTGCCAAGTATATAAAAACTATGCATGATGCATAACCAAATATGATTGGTGCATAACTAAACATGCTTGGTGCTTGGCAAAACATGCTCAGTACATCACCACACATACTTGAATGTTTGATTCTGGAGGCATTTCTTCTACTGCAGTTTGCAGGCTGAGAATGACTGTATTATACATGAATGGTTTTTGTGTACAACTGTCTTCCACATGCATGTTCATGAGTACCTACTACCAATCTCATATTCATACTGTCTCTTCCCATATAATTCCATACTTATTTTTGTCCAGTGATCTCCAGCGATTATATATTTTATGAGATATTAAGTCATCTGGCTGTTCCCGGTGTGGGTAAAACACAACATGACCCACCATCGGTGAGGAATTTACATTTTGCGAACAAAAGTGACATGCAAACAAAGCCCCAATATGGTACGGCCATGTACTTTCAGTGTATCATGCTGAGGACGTATGCTGTCGGAAATATATGTTGTCTGGCTGGAGTGGTATCTTCACACATGCTATGCTGTCTGTCCCGCACATGTGTCACTTTTCACTATGTCGACCTCTCACTGGTAAGTGGTTGTCTCTTAACATATTATTCAGCATGCACAGTTTATCACTACCATCGAGAGTCCAGATTCATGTGATCTGTCACTAGACAGAACTTCTGGTGGAGCCAGAGAGCTATCCTCACCCATGCTGTCTCTTCGTGACCTGTATCGCTGCTAACTACTTCGACGTATCATTGGTAAGTGGCCTTTTGTTAACATATTCCACAGCATGCATAGTTTATAATTACAACTGATAGTCCATCTTCATGTGACTGATCGCCAGAAAGAACCTCTAGCGGAGCAAACTGATTGTACCTTGTCCATAATTATTTTTTTCACTGAACTTTGGGTTTATAGTTGCCAAAATAGCAAACAACAAGCAGATAACAGTTGGCCAACTGTTACATGTTCAAGTGTTACATGTTCGCCCACATGACTGTAAGTGTTTTCTTATGTGGTAGACAATAAGACCACGTGAACAATAGTGACTATATTTTCTTGGTAAGTGTTTTTGATGTGGGCCATTAAACACAAAATTATTGACAGAATTTAATATATGGCCCACAATAAAACATCAGTGAATCACCTACTGGCATTATAGAACACGTGAAAAACATTTGGCTGACGTACGCCAAAGAGTAAGAAAATAAGATAATTTTTCCATATAAAACCCTCATGTGGCAGAAAGGTTCAATTCTGATAGTTGGGCATTATTATGTGGCCAATTACAGGCCACGTGTCACAAAATGACTGACACAATTTCTATGTGGCCCACAAGGAAACATTAGTGAAACACCAATAGGTATCTTAGAGTATGTAAATAACGTGTGGCTGATGTATGCCAAAGAGTATGATTATAAGATCATGTTTGCGCATAAAACCCTCGTGTGGTAGAATGGTTCATTTTTGATAGTTGGATACCATCATGTGAGAAATTGTGGGCCATTTAACACAAAATGACTGACGGGATTTCATATATGGCGCACAAGCAAATATCTGTGAAACACCCACAGGCATCATAGAGTATGTAGAGAATGTGTGGGTGATGTTTGCCAAAGAGTACATACTGGCTTTTGTGGTATGTTCCTTATTACTGAGGAATCATGATCAGCAAGCTTATGTTCCATTTATGGCATACAGACTATAAGTTGTTTTGCAGTAGCAAATAGCATGTGCATATTCAAGTGAATTTTTTATTTCATGTAGATATGAGGTAAAATTATCACGTGGCATTGCTAGTAATAGTAAACAGTAGTTTTTATACAAGAAACCTGCAAAGCATAACATACAAAACCAAATTCATTATTTTGTCTTTTAAATTCTACCTTAAAGTAGTCCGAAACTAAAATACTAGTCTTTTAAACAAAACACATACATCCCAGTATTGACTCGTGATTATAACATTGTCTATATAGCAAAGCTAATAATGCATTATGTATGTGAAGTAAATACCCAGATTTACCTTAAAAGGTTGTATATGAATACATAGTAGAGTAGTTGATAGCATACTTGACTGTAGACTAAAGTTTTGTGAGTTCGATTGCAGGTTTTTCCAAAGAAATTGACTAATTGTGAAATAAAGGCAAAGATAACAATTATGAATATGGTAAATACATCAATTTTATTTGAGTTAGACACAATTATTTTTTGGTTTTGAAAATGCATGGTAAGCTGCGTCTATGTGGGCCACAATAGGCTAATAGCTGGGCCACGAGTGGCTTACCAACAGTTGGCTAACAACATGTGGTTTACTTACGGCAGGCCAGAAGCAGAAAGCCGGAAGAGGCCCGCTTGTGGTTAACTTATGGGCAACTCTTCGTTTACCAGACATCAGCCAACAGTACATCCAGAAGTGGCCCGCTTGTGGTTAACTTACGGGGAACTTTGGTTTTGCCAGACATCTGCTGACATTAAATATCCGTATGTGGCCCATGCGTAAACACATCAAACCACTGTCATCATTCATCATGTGTGCCACATGCATCTACGGGTGCATTCCGCTTCTTGAATGCCTATGGATGCCGCGTGTGGGCTGCATATTCACAATCAGATCTGCACATGTGGGTCAACTATATTTTGCTACTTGGGTGACTGACCATTATCATGGTGTTTGAATTTATTCTCACATAGATTCAGGGTTTAGGGTCCAACTGCCTGAGTACTTAGCATTGAGGAAGGGCACCAGAACGTACAATTGCACCAGCCCTGCAGGTTTGGTCTGGTCAACTTTTGTGTCAGCTGACAGGGTTTGTGCTTACTTATCTCATCTCAGTCCGTACAGTTCGGACCCCTTCACTCGGAGGTCAGTCGCTGCTGCTGCTAGGGTGTCACAGCTAGGGAACTGCAGTTGCTGTAAAGCATAGGTGGTAGGTAGCATGTACTAGTGTGTGTTCAGTGATCAAAACCTAACTGAGTGGTTTGACCTAGGTGTAAAATTTTAGCCCCACCCACACGGACAGATTCTCCTTTCCTTTCTGACACATCTGGTTCATGTTTTTACCTTAGCATTTGTAATAACAAGATTTGAAAAACTTTACTGCCTGTAACAGTGCATTGTTACAATAGCATGAACAGTCCTTTTTTTGACCGCCTGCCTGAACATGCCAAAACTTATGAGCGATAATCAGGATAGCCAGTTGCTTCAATCGGGACTTGCATTACACAAACCCCAATAATCTAGAAATGTCATGCTTTGTTTATTTTGTGGTCAGACCGTACTTTTGGTTAAGGTTGGGGGTTTCTCATGATGGTAGAGTATGTGGGATAAATAAATATAAGGAACCATAAGTTACTATAAAGATATATAATAAAACATTTAGAGATTACATAAAATAATATAACATCGGGAGAGCATTGTTAAAATACCTTACTGAGTGCCACATTAGCATATTCTGTAACGATCCTACCTTGAGAATTATCTGACGGCTGATGAAGTATGACAAGTTACATTGGTCGGCACATCAGGCTTCTTGTTACTATTCTCTGCATTGCCCTCATATTGGCGTGGCATAACACAACATGGCCTGATTCCCTGGCTGGTTGAGGGAATTCCTGCTTAGCACCCACATAGCACAGGTAACCCACCGGATATCCTAATTATATCCACAACATTTAAAAGTCCTCAAATTCCTACAGTGTATCTCTAATGTATATCATTCAGATATCCAGTAGTAGATACCACTTACTTGATGTGTGTGTGTGTGTGAGTGTGTGTGAGTGTGAGTGTGAGTGTGAGTGTGATGTGTGTGAGAGAGAGAGAGAGAGAGAGAGAGAGAGAGAGAGAGAGAGAGAGAGAGAGAGAGAGAGAGAGAGAGAGAGAGAGTGAGTGTGAGTGTGAGTGTGAGTGAGAGTGAGAGTGAGAGTGAGAGTGAGAGTGAGAGTGTGTGTGTTATATATATATATATATATATATATATATATATATATATATATATATATATATATATATATATATATATATATATATATATATATATATATATATATATATATATATATATATATATATATATATATATATTAGAAAACCACCAATGGTCATAACTTAAGATACGTGGCTACATCTAAAGATGTATATAGGACATCCAAAATATCTACATTACTTTTTAGATATCTATTGGTAGTCTTTTGAATGTAACTTTACTTATCTTGGATGTCCTTGAATATCTTGAATGTCCAAGGGTGACATCCGTCCTAAATTCTTTGGATGTCTCTGTGCTATATCGGCGGTGGTTGGGAAATGCGAGTCACGATTGCGGCAACTAGCTGTCCTGATTACCGCTCGTGAGTGATAGTATATTCAGATAGGCCGTCGAATTAAGGCATGTTCACAGTATCGTAAGAGAATGCCTTAATTGATAACACTGACTAGTATGCTCCCAGTTAAGTTGGCAACGATTTAGTTAGAATTGTACCATGTCTTAACATAATATTAAAATAAATTTGAAATAAGTGAACACTGGAGTTATTCATTTTGTCTTCTGTTCACGTCATCAAGGATAAGAACAAAGTAACACTTTTGGGTTCTTAATAATGCTTAATAACCATGGCATGAGGCATGTATGGTGTAACTTGTTTTTTTTTTAAGTACAACATTTCGCATAACGGGCCACAGGCTCACCTTTCCACAGAGGGGATGTATAGGATGATCCTAAACTCCAAGTACACACGTCATGAAATTACTCATTATGCAAAATCAGGTAGAAAATGTAATACGACCTGTGATCTAACACAATTTCTAAGGGAGAGATGCATTCTTGAAAACTGGGAATTAAAAGTTGTTATTTGAAAAATATCAAACTACGTGAATTGAAATGATGAATTTGTGAGTAAACCTGACTTAAGTTGAGAAATTTGGGCAGCTCTTAACAATGAGGTTTTGATAGCAAATGAGGGTGAAATTAGGCAAGAATGGACCAGTGCTGGAATGCAAGGGTGTGGGAAATGGGAGATCCCTGAGAAAACTTGTGGACCAGCGGCATCATCCGACACAATTCCCACTTGAGAAAATCCGAGAATAACCTGGGGCCGGGGATAAGCATAATTTGATATCTCCTATCTGTGGACATAAGGCAAGTCGTAACATAGTCCATCATTAGGAAATTAGTGGATGACATGTTATTAACCAACAAAAATGTTATAATCAGTGAATGTTTAACGATTGTTATGGTGTAATAAACATGTGTACATTAGAGCAACACTAGTCAGGCTAACATAATACTATTTGTATTTAGTTAGTTGAAAAATAGAATACATCCTGGTTAAATACTGTTTGAAAGTTGTACTTTTGTAAATAACCATCTAAATATTAAACCAAATTGACACACACGTGATTATAAATATATGAATACAGGCCATAATATAAGGCATGGTAATGTATAATCAACTGAGAGAGATAACTGTAAAGGAGTAGGCTATTTATGGTAAAATGAACAATTATGAAAGCCCTCATGTTTGGAATAATAGTCAATATTTTTATTTTTATTTTGATCTTAGACATTATATCATAGTGAGGTGGAATATACACACTGTGTTTATTACTTATATACCAATATTTATTTTAAATGTTGTTAAAGGATACGAAATGGCTGAAAGTAACAATAACTAGGGCCTCAAAAGTTCTTAGTTTACCGTGAAGATCCTATAACTTTTTGGATATTAGCAATATTTCAAAGAATACTTGCAAATAATTACAAGCTAATGAAGTACAGTAACATAGAGGACTAAACGGAGAAAAGTATAAATACTATGATATTAACGTAAATGGAAAAAAGTTTCTTACACTTACCTGGGATAAGTGTTATAAATTTCCTGTCAGTCACCGTATATGCAGGAAGTATGGACTTTTTCCCCACGTATATTTTTGGAAGTACTGTAACATCTTCTTCATCTGTGAAAAGAAAACATCAGTAGGTTGGTATAGTGTTATAAGAACTGTTTTAAATTATCCTATTTGATTACATATAACAGGCAAAGTTGCTCAGTATGCAGAAAAGCAGATTTCTTGCTCTGGAAATTTGTGTTGTGATTCTAGGCAGTTGACCGCATCTTTCAAAGCTTATTTTAGATTAGACTAGAGCGTTTCCGAAGACCCTGTAAATTTAATTTTTATCTGTGAAATCACAATTTATTGAATATACAAGTTTTCTTTAGTTGATTATAGGAAATGTTCATTTTTTTTCTCGAGTATTTAATAATAGGTTGTTATAGTGATATATTGTGAGCACTCTTCGCTGTCTTAAATCTAAAAAAGTGATTGTAAACTGTAATTGTTAATTTTTAACATTGCATGATGTTACTCCCTCACTGAAGGTAGAGTTTATGATTACTAGTACAAAAACTTGATTCCTATTAATTAGGGAATGTACACAAGTGTAACCACAATTTTTTCTCTAAAATGATATGCTATGAAATAATTTCCATTCCCAGTGTTGTACTTTAAAAGTTCTCACGTGATTAGGGAAATGTAAATATACCAATAGGTTTAATCTATCTATCTGTATGTCAGACTCAGTATAAATCAATAGACATCCTTCACTATAAATGTCAAGTAAAACTTCCTTGATGTTATAACGTGTGTGTGTGTTTGTTTTGATAAACATTATATTCCACGTCTATGTTTCTCATGTTTTATTATCCAAACATTTAGTCCATCTCATATTAATCAGTATTTAATGTCTCATACATTTTTCCCGTCTAATCCGTTTTCACAAATTTAGTAAGGTAATGTAAATACGAGTCTTGGCAATGGTTTCCTTAAAAATATTGCCTATTTGTAAAATAAAGCTTTTGGTGAACCCAATATATGCTGCACTTTTATGATGGTGTTCCATGAAGTAATTCTTTAAATAAAGTTTTAAAATCAGTTTAACCTCTGCTGTAATTATGAATCATATATATCACACTGGCAAAAATTAAAACTTACAATGCAAATTTTTATGTTTTTGCTTTATCCACCAAAAAGTTTAAAAATTTGTAGCTGAAGAAGTATTTGGATTTTATGTGCCTTGTATGATATTCCTTACCTAATATTGAAAATATATTTAAAAAAATTATTAATGCAGTCTATAACGTGACAGCTGAACAATTAAAATTGTGAATACTCCTTGCTGAGCTGTCTAATGTTTGTAAGTTATATTAGTAGGTGGTTTTGTGTGTGTTTTTAGTAATGACTTACCATACATGTTGCAGCCAACAATTCTGTGTACCAAGACGTAAGCACCGCTGGACTTCTTGCCACTCAGAACAAGATGGAGTGAGTCGTTGCGGAATTCTTGAGGGATGTCGACGAAAAACCTGTTCCTGGAGAACCCGAAAATATTCGGTTCCTGTTGACAACACTTATAGTCAACACAAAGTGCATAACAAGTTTCAATTTTGAATACAGCTAGTTCAAGATCAATTGAGCAGTTTTGAAATCAACCTTCAGAAAAATTCATTACCTGTAACTGCACTGCATGGTCCTTGAAAGTCGTTGAATTTTAAGAGATTATTTTCAAGGCCATGAAAAGTGTGTTCTTTGAATAATAGTTACAATGGGAGTAAGTGATTAATTGAAAAATTACCTACTTTGGACCTACACCATCGCAGAGTTATGTCGCCGAGGGAAATGCTGCAACGGATGACTTTAAAAATGTACAAGAGAATAAGACAAAACTAGATGTTAACGATGGTTATTTAAAACATAATGGATCCCTCAAGGAATTCAGTCAATATTTCTACAAAACGAAACAAAACAAGACAAGAAACAAGTGTTTAACTGACATCGGCTATGCTCGGAGGAGAGGCGATAGGCAAATTGTGTATAAACTTGTTGATTTTTCCAGTTACTATTCACCCTGACTTCAACCTATGGCTGCACCAATACTGTACGCTGGCATTCTCCCAAATAATTACACAAAACTCATGGGAATAACTAAATACAAACATAATATAAGCATTTACTCATCCCCCGAGTGCACATGTGAATGACTGACTCTCTTTCCAGTTTGGATAGCGTCGCTATCATTTCTGGTGAGTTTTATGCTGTGGGGGTTACACTTACTACACCACAATGTGCACTACGTTATAGTCTTAACCAAGGAATGTTGGGCAGGTCACCTGGCTTCAGGCACCTTTACTCACCCCCCAAAGACACAGGTGTATGGTCGACTTGCTTTAGAATTCTCTGCATGCAGACTAAGGAGACATCATCCCCTATCTTGTGCGTTAAACCAGCTTGGATAGCTTCACTATTTGTTCTGGTGAGACATTCAGGGCAGGAGCTGCATAACTACTGTAAATGATTCAAATGTTCTACTCTGTAACACGGAAACAACAGGAATTTTTATTTCCAGCACATTTAAACTACTCCCAGGCTGGCAGAATTCTCTGATCAGTCCGGGACAAATTTGGACACATTAAAAAAAAAACTACTCCGCCCACGGAACACATTACCAACATCATTTACGAAAACCTATACCATGCCTATCCATTTCGCCCAGCTCATAATATTCCCATGGTAAGCGCAAAGGTCTAGTGGACCTAAGAGCTTTAACCCACAATTCCAAGAGTAATGCTCTTTAGGGAGCGGGCTCCCTTAATATTAAGCATTTTGCGTTAAGCGTTACCTCTTTCTCATTAAACACGCATCACTGGAGCTGAATGGAGCACCTTGGGTCCCCTCGTGATACCAAGTCAGTTATTATTTACACCTACCCACATTCTGAACATTCCTGTACACATCTCCGTGTATTTCCAATATACATTAAAGGGAAATGCGCGGAGTAAATACGTGCATAGCGTCTCCTCGATAAATGTTTTCTGATCGGTCTGGGTTGCAATTTACCGAAACTACTTTGCTCTATGTGACTTCAGTTCACTTCTCACACTCAACAATGCTGTGTGGACATGCGCCGTGCTATACACACTGTGTCCTCCCATACATCCCAAACTCATGCTCTGCGAAGGCAGGCTATGTAGGTGCACTAGCAGCCAGGCCCAACTTGTTGTTCGGCCTAGGACTGCATTCTGTCTTAGGCCTAGACAGTACAGGCAACACTGGAACTAGCCACAGCGTCCACAGAGAACATTAGTCATGTTACGACAGGTCGGGAATTCTGAATCTAGCAAACAAATCTAATATACTCTACTGTATGATTTCTACTACCATAATAATGACTAGGCATCCAACCATCCTTTGGGTTGTCAATCACATCGTCATTATTTTCATTGTTGTGATTGGCATCATCATCAATGAATTGAATTGGAGGAAGAGTTCATCACTCGGCAGCTGACTGCTGTCTACATAACATGCCTGGCATCTTTGACCATGTATGACACACAATGGCACATTTTGTAGATCATTTATTACAGGAGGCCACACTTTCAAACAATTTCTGTAAAGGATTTCAGTTTCATTGAAATGTAGTTATTTCATTCTCATCCTCAATCAGGTCAAAAAGTACTTCAATTGACAATTTCTGACTAATTGTTATTTAATGAAAAACATCCTTTTATTCCCTTTCATTTAACATCCCTAGAAGTTTGAGTATTGAATTTACATGACATACTACAGTACTTTTTGTTTGCCAGATTTGGTAGAAATCAGTTGATTTTTTTTCTCGAAGTATGCTAAATGTTGGACAAAAGAGGCTCTGTATTACCAGATTTTATATTTGATACTTAATACTTCCAGCACATCAAGATTGAATGAAAATGGTTAATCTGTATGGTATATACACAAAATTAAAATAAAATATTTATATGGTTGCCATAGTGAAAAGTATCATATCAACTTAAATCTCATGTATGTTAACAAAGCCTACAATAGTTTTAGTTACCTGTCAAATTTGTGGGAATTTGTAGTTTCCGAAATATATAAAAGCTTTATATTTTCATTTAGTCATATCTACCAAAATTGCATAGCAAACACAATATACCTCTCCGAGGTCAATATATTCTTGAATAACTGTCTAAATACGAAATTTGGTTTAAATTTTCTAAATGGTTTGTGATGTATGTCATGGTGCCTTAAATTTTAAAATTTCCAACATCGTATGTGTTAAATCTTTAAATGTTGTATTTACTTAATATTTACTGTATGTATGCTGAGTTTGGTGAAATTCAGTTAATGGTTCAAAAGATTTAGGGGACACACACATGTAGACACACATACACAAGTATAGAGCAGGCAGGAAAATTATCTCCTAAGCCAATCATTCCGTTGAAAAGTAAGCTAAAATCATTAGGCATGTTTGTGTGTTTGCATGCATGCGAATGTGCATGAATGTGTGTACACATGTGTACATGGGTACGCATGCGTATGTGCATGTGTATGGTGTATGTGTAGTATTCCACGTATTTCTTGACCTTTTTACAGTACATTTAATTCATACAACGTTATGAGGGTAGTCTCTCGCAGATAGTTTAACTTTTGCACAATACGATTTTATATCTAACTGGTAGAATGTCATTAAAATATGGGGAAGGATATTAATACTTTTGTGCAGTTTTCCGACAGCAACATATTCTTGCATTTGTTAATTTTATGGTTCAATTTGTTTTAATGGTTTTCTTCCAGCTTTGGGCAAGATAGTTTAATTCAAAGAAACATATGTACAAACTGCTTCATTTATAGCAATATATGGGAAATATTTGGACATTTCAACTTAAACAGTATGTAAAGAGACACAAGGCAAAGTTCAATGTAATTAACTCTAACACATAAAAAATCACAAGCATTGTTTGCTTACCATGTCAGGTGAGCGAATAACTCCTATTTTGAATTTCTCATCGCCAAGTGCATTTTCTGCATACAGGTCCATCAAACTCTGAGAATCAGGGGTGATGCTGCTTTCAACAGCTACGCAAATCTTCTCGGAATTTGGATAAAAGTTTAGACTTTTAAGTCTTCCTTCTTCACCTTCCAACTCGAAATATGGCTCGGTGCTTTCTGAAAATAATGAATCCCTCTAAAAGTGGAAAGTTTCCCATTGAAGAATTTGTGAAATTGGTTGTTAGCAGGAATAAGTGTGACATGTAAGAATTGTATAATATAACAAGAAATAATAATGTACAAAAACAACATAAATAATCATATAATATAGTATGTATCAGTGGAATGGTACTAATTTAACCAGAATCTTGAGGAATGGTGGAAATGTAACAGTGTTATTGAGAAATGTTATTTGTCATGCTGAACTTACATCATGATAGTTATATTTCTTAAGATGGCTGTTTAGCACAACTAGCAGTTGAAAGACCTGCATACACTATGGTGGGGAATGGTGCAACTCACATGCAACGCCATTGTAATGAATGGCATAATGGAAAATTACCTAATTCTACCATATCACTGTAAAAATGTAATTTTCAAACTATGAGCTTACTACAATAAATTACATTGCTCTATTGCTGTTACCACATTTAGTTCATTTTTATTCAGTCCTGCCTTTCCATTACATAATTTTCAAGCTAGTGAAATTCCACAGATACATCTTTTATTTCCAGTTGGTTCGTTAAGTTGTCAAAATAGTTTAACTAGATTGTCAGTAATTATGCATTTTTAAAATTAATTTTGAAAAAACTTCTTTCCCCACAACTGCATACATTTTAACATGCACAAAGACTGGTGTGTTCCCAGGTAAGTTAGCAGTGATGCATGGGGAGTAGTTTTATGTTTAAACATTGTACTAAAAGTGTGAGATTTATTTACGTGGATGGTAAACTTATAAAATTTATATTCTGTTATTTTTATGCATGTATTATTAGAGAAGTGATAGCTTGGGTATTGATTCATCACGTTGCTTGCAAACATGCTTTGAGGTAATTTTAGTACCTTGTATCTTGGTTCACGATATGGTCCATTACATACTTTGAGGAATGTTTCATAACAGACCAAACACGTTATACCTCTCCGAATTACCTATATTCTTGCACACCCGTCAATGAAATTCGTGTTAGTCATCATCTGTTGCTATGGACTGTGGTTTTTTTTTTGGATGGCCTTGCCCATTGTTCTTGTCAGTTTGGCAGGAGTTGGTTTGTCATGAGTTTGTCTCGAAAGGAGCAAGTCTTAGGTGGATTCAGTCATTAGACAGTACGGTTGACTACTATTGTTGATATGGTGGTATGTTGATCTGGATGGCTGTCATGGTCATTTGGTATGATAAGCTAGTAATGGTCAGTCTGTGTTGGTTTGGTTGCTGTGATCGGTTGGTATGGATGGCTGGTGTTGATGGTTGTTAGACTGGTCGGCTGGTATGGTTGTTTCAAATGGCCCGTTTATATGGTTCGCTGGTATGATAGGCTGGCATCGGTGGGTGGTATTTTTGTATGGCATTGATGGTTTATGTGGTTGGCTAGTATTGCTAGTTCGTATTTTTAGATGGTAATGATGGTTTGTATGGTTGACTTATATACACAGTCAATTCACATCTGCCATGCGTAGACCGTGACGTATGGCCCATGATATGGGCTGGTGAAGCTGGTATATAATGCGAACGACAGGCCGTCTGAACTCAGTTTGCTTCCTACTGTCGTGAATCAGGGAAGCGATTTAACCGATTTGCAAAAAGGGATGATCATCGGCTTTCAGGCCAAGGGGTGCAGCATTTCGGAAACAGCGACTTTTGTGAACTGTTCACATGTCTCTGTGGTAAAGGTGTATCGTGAGTGGATGAATGGAACCATTGCGAATAGCTGTCATGGAAACTGCCGAGCTCCAAGCACCATTGATGTCCGAGGTGAACATCAACTATGATAGTGCGTGAAGGCCAACCGACAAGCTACAGTGCAACAGGTCACTGTCCAAATGAACCAGGGGACATTCAGGCATGTGTCTAGTGTAACAGTTCAGCAACAGTGCACTTGTAAAATAAAACGCACTAGACAACGTAAACAATAAAAATTTAAGAAAAAAAGATCAAATGAGTACACATTTGTCAAAATTAATATGTCCTACATTAACTAAGGCTTGAAAAATCATTGCACGCTTGTGCTGCTACTTCAAGGCAACAAATATTTTAACAAATAATAAGATATGGTGTAAAATCTCAATTTAGTATCTGCTCTAATTTTATTTAAATTATTTGCCTGATGATTCCTGGGTTGAGTTAAAAGCATAATTAAATGTTCCGGATTCAAAATTCTCTACAAAAACACTTAAAAGTTTAGTAGTATATATATAGCGCGTCAAGCATAATGTATTTTAAATGTGAGCTAGGCGGCTGGCGGTTTTCTGCTTGACTCGAACGAGCTCGGCAATCTTCGGTTCGACTCAGGGGCTGCTCGGCAATCCTTGGCTCGACTCAGGGGGTGCTCGGAAATGATCTACTCGGGTTTTTCGAACGCACCTGAAGGTTCTTGGCAGTTACGCCCACTAATTATTCAAACATATGTTTGTTTCTGGTAGCCATATTGGTTTTATAGGCATAGGGTATATCAAATCATAAATCCGTATTTACTATCTTATTTTAAACTATTATTTATATTTATAAATTACTATTTTTATATTGTGCTGACATTAAACATAGGGTATTGCGGGAACATGCAAAATTCTCTCTCAATCAGCTACTACTTTTCCAGTCCCCCTCTTAAAAACTGATTAATACACGATGCCAGAATCTGCAAATTATTCACTACCTCGACTGTTTTTATTTGTAAGTATGCTAATCAGATTCTTTTTAATGTTTGTATATATGATTAAACCAAGCTTATCATACTAATAGCGAACACATTCACCAGTATGTTATAATAATGGTATCAATCAGCATCTACCAACACTTTTGTAAGATTAATTGGCATTAATTTGAATGCCAATACTGCCAGATCCTGAAGAATTGGAATGCAAGAGGCTGATAAACAGTGCGAACTTTCGTGCTCTTGACCATCAATTCGTCAAACGTCCAATTATTTCATCGATATTTGGATTAATCCATTAATATTTCAATCTTTCCATCAATATTTTGCAATCTTTCCATCAATCTTTTGCAATTTTTCCATCAATCTTCCGCAAAATTTGCATGAAACTTTCACAATCTTTCCATCAATCTATTGCAATATTATACTGTCACTCATTTAATATCAGTTCCAAATTATGCTTTATTATATGAATTAACAATATAATATTAGATTTATTTCTAGACGATATGCAGTATTAATATTTTGGTTGTTAGTTCTTTATTTCTTCTCTGTAGGGTAGTCAGCATTAAATGTTTATTAAACAAAATTACTAAATAAAATTATTATTGTTTGTTTATCGTTTCGCCAATGCTGATTGGTGGACAGATGTGTCGTTTTCAGACTACAGCTAACCGGAAAGTAGGAGACAACATAGTTAAGGCAGAATTAAAATAGAATAAATTTTTTTCGACAAGAAGTCTCACTACCTCCAACCATGGACGTCTCTTAGAATAGGAAAGTTTAATTGATAAACTTATAATAAAAGTGCTGCAAGATGTTTTGTAAGATGAATTGACAATCGAATAATAAGGGAGATTGATTTTCATTGTGTTTGAAATAAACGGAACTGGTGCCCAACGTGAGGCGTCAGTTGTTACATTTCATACAATTAACAAATATTTACTTTAACACGTTGGGAGTAGTTTTCAATTAAATTGTATTAGTAAAATTTCTCAGCATCTTAAAATGTTTTTTTTATTAAAATCATACTTAAGTCTCCAAAAAATTAACACAATTTGTTTTCTACCTTCTGAAACACAAAATTCTCAATATCATTCGTTTATCTTCTTGTAGTAATAAAAACACTTGCATCACTTATATGAAATATGCTCTTCAATTATTTATTATCATTATTCTTCTTGAATACCAATTATCCAATTTAAAAAATTCTTCCTATTATTCCCTTGTCCATCATTGAAGGCGGTGAAAATTGTTCTGAAGAAAAAATTATGTTTGATTTTATGTCTGCCTTACTTATGTTGTACCTTGCCCTCCGATTGACTGTCATCTGACCATGAAACATCTTTCCGCCAATCAGCAATGTCGAGACGAGAGACAACAAGGATAATTTTCTTTAGTACATTTGTTTGATAAATATTTAATGCCGACTACCCTGTAGGAAAAAAAAAAAAAAAAAAAAAAACATAAGGAAAAAGGCGGATCGGGTGCAACGGAACTCGGCAAATGCGATAGGCGCTGAGTGCCCGTCATCTTGGAATTTCCCTTTTTCCTTTGAAATATCCCTTTTTCCCTCAAAATCGAATAAAGTTCCCTAAACACTTCCCTTTTATCCTAAAAATTTATGTTTTTCCCAGCTGCAAAAACGACTCCTAGAAAATTGCCTTTCAGCATCATAGCAGGAAATGCAGAGACATGACTGCGAGTCAGGAGAGCAGAACTGCGGACTCAGACCCTATAACCTTGAACATGACCTTAAACCCATGCCCTTGAATGATCTTGAAAACAAAAACTCGAGAAGATATTCCCAAGTCAGCATGCATATTATATTACTGACTACAAATGTCATATTGCATGCAGGAGATCTTGAGCTTGACACTGTAACCTTGAATAATGTTGAAAACTAAAAAATAAAGAATAAATCCTAAAATTCAGCAAGCGTATTATGTTACTGAATACCATATTGGATGCAGGTTTCCTTGTTAACCTGTGTCTATGAATGACTTCGAAAACAAAAACTAAGAGAAAAATTTTAAAAAGTTATTAATCATGTTATGTTATTGACTATTACTGCTATATTTAATTCAGGTGACCCTGACCTTCCTGACCATGACCCTGTGAATTTGAATGACCTTGAAAACCAAAACCTCGAGAAAAATTCATAAGTCAGCAAACATATTACGTTACTGACTACTACCACCATATAGGATGCAAGTTACGACCTTGACCCCATGAGCTCGAATGACCTTGATAACAAAAATTCATAAAAGTCAGCAAGCATATTACATTACTGACTTATACTGCCATATTGGATGCAGGTGACCTTGATCTTGACCGATGACCTTGAATTAACAAGAACCCAAAAAATTACAAAAAATTTATTACAAAACTACCGAAAATCCTGAAATTATTAAAATCCTAAAAGTATTAAAAATTATAAAAATTATTTAAGAAATTACTTTCAAAAAATGTAATTTCTGGAGGTTTCCTCTCACTCCTCGCCTATACTCATTACACCATCTTGGCATTTGTCATTTGTTTATATATTGCTGGAGGTGACAATTTTGGTTTTTTTGTTTGTCATTTGTTTACACATTGCTAGAGTTTATCTCTGACCTTCATTCGACTGCCATATTGGAGTCACCTAGGTGGCGCTAGTGCATTAATTCATCCACCAGGCAGCAGACATATTTTGTTTGTGTTTTAAAGCATAGGTTGTGCTGTCTGCACCCACAATGTTGGATTCTATATTTAACACAAATGAAGTACTAATTTCTCAATTTTAATGCCAAGTTAGCAGCAATGCATACTTATAGGAATAAAAAAATCTGTATTTTTTATTCCTATTAAAAATATATGTTTTTTTTCAATCGACAGTATACCTACATGCATAATTTATTAGATATATATTTTTTGTATTGAACAGACTGCAGCAGATGCACTGTGCATCATTGTCTTCTGATGCGTCTTTATTCTCAGATTGTCCTGGTCACTTCCAGTATTTTCTTTCAGATTATCATCAAATTCTGAAGAAGGATCTTCACTCTCCACTAGGGACAGGTTAATATGCCTTTGTTTAGAACGTTTGTTACTAAATTGAAGTGAATTCAAAGCTGGTGACAATAAACATTTCACATATTTCCTCTTGGCTTCTAACTCATTTTTGTTTGGAGTGCTTGTTGGAACCATGGCTGATCTTCGTTATGGTCTACGATTGCTTGTAGCAGCGACATTTAATGGTGGTATGGAACATAAGTCTTCCACACCCACATCACAATATTTGGAATTCACATCATCTGCTCTGTTAGTTTCTTGTGTAACAATGTTAGTGTCTTCATATGGGAATTCTTAATCACATAATTTGTCTTTGTCTAATGGGTAGATACTGAATAATCGGAAGCCATTCATTGTCTCTATTGTAGCAGCCCTTACATAGGCTTTGCGAAATAGTTCTGAAACTTGGTACTGTGTAACTGGTCTTATTGGGTTATTGTGATTAGCTAGCCACTTTCGAATTTCTGAATTATAGAATATTTTCAAGGGATGCATGAATGACAAATCAAGCGGCTGCAATTTATAAGAACTGTGCGATCAGGCAAACAAGCAATAATAACATGGTTCTCACAAGCCTATTGTATGACATTTAGATCCCGAAAATGAGAATAGTGACCGTCAAGCACTAAAAGAACAGGGTAGTCAGCACTTGGTTTTGTTATGGAAACTAAATGCCTAAACCACTTCGTACACATATCCATCTGAATCCAGCCTGATTTGTGGCAGTTGAAAATCGACCCTGAAGGGGCACTGTCTATCTGTTCATTTTCAATATTTCTCCATGGAAATATAACTAATGTGGGAATGAATGTTCCACCGACACTCATGTATGTTACATCTGTAACAAGACTTCCCTTTTAACAGATGTGAGTGCACCAATTTGTTTTCTTCCCTTTTCTCGGCACTACTTTTATCTGCTTTGACTGTACAACAGTCAAACCTGTCTCATCGCAGTTGAAAACACAATGTGCTGGGTAACTGTGCTTGTCATACTCACTTTCGAGAGCTTCGAAGAACTTCTCAACATTTTCTCAACGAAAACCTTTAACACAGTTCAGTGATGTGTCTTGAGGCATTCGAAGAGACAGCTGTGGATTGCGCACCAGGGATTGTTTGAATCATCTTCTGCCAGCAATTTTGTCATCCTTATTGAAAGGACTGGGGATGTTGCAAGCAGTGGCTAGTTGGTAAGCTAATCTCCTGACATTACCTGCTGAGAGACCGAAATACCTTTTCTCCACTTCCAAACAATGGTTGGCCAGATTTGATTCTAAAGTAGGGTGAAATAATAGCTTACGACCTAATAGAATGGAAACAACATTATCAACAGTAAGTCTTGGGTCGTCCTTCAGAATCTTAACTAAGCGAAACAATGATCCTCTGGGAACTTGGTAAGTATCTTGTGCCTTAATAAATCCCATCTCCTTAGACTGAACTGCCAATATAGCAGCTTTCATGTTTTCACCATCCCAACGATGTTGAGGTACTGGAGACCTATGTAAACCAAAATATGAATGTAGTGCTACACAACTACAGTAGCATATTTCAAAATAGCAGCTACTACAGTAATATTTTATACACCACAAACTATTGTTCAGGGTTGTAAACAGGTTTTATTTTAAGGTACACTACTATTGATGTAAATGAATAAAAAAGAAGAGTATGTTGGGATGATTACATTTCTTGAGTTTTCAAACAAGCTGAAATTTAGGCGTTTTTACATGATTATTTTTTTGTTTTTTGTTTTTAATAGCTATTAATTTTTTTAAGTTAAAATTTTCTTTCGACTGAAACTTAGAGAGTGATTGAAGTGCTCAACTTCTTTCTAGATTAACCCCCGACATAGTTTGTTGTTTAAGGCTGCTGCCACACTGCACACAGAAATACTTCCTCTAAACAAGTTTAACTATGTAAGAAGTTGCCTCAAACGTGTTCCAATCGCAGTAGATCCTCGTTTAAAGCAAGTAGGTTGTGAAAATATTCTGTGCTGCACTCTCATTTGCCGTTGTGTCATAAATGAGGAGGTGGGATTGTCAACATACAATGGACAGTAATAAACTATTAAGTTGAATAGCGATTTTCATTATACAATTGCGGTCAGAATATGAATACTTACGAAACTGAAATATGCATGCTGTTCTTTTGTAGTGGAAACAACAAAACAATGAACTTGTTTAAGAGAACTCTGTGACTGCGGTCTTAAACACACATAAGTTGGTATGCTTACTCGAAAATACAAAATATATCTTTATTAAATGTGTTGGCTAGACAAATGCATGAGATAAAAATACAATATTGTTTAAATGATTGTTATGAAATTATTAAATAAAAATCTAATAGAGAAGTCTTGAAAAATACTACTTATTTAATGAAAAAGTAATATCAAAAACCGGCATAACGTTCGTTTGCTCAGCAAATATCGCTAACCCAACTTTATATCAATGATATATTCTGTGTTCGTAATATGGAAACTCAACAGTTGGAAATTACTAGTATCCCATACTACGCACATTGAATCCATTTTCTTTCCTTGCTGTTAGTAAAAACTTCCATTTTTTAAAGTCGATTTATTAATTTATTTATTTTAAATTATTCAGTACATTGTCGATACCATTATTGTATATTACAACTCATTTGACCCCATTGAGCAAGCTCTGGTTAGGGGTCTATTACAATTAATGAGATTTTATGGCAGCTGTTGAAGAAGCATGCGTGTGAGGATTAAACATATACTTACGACTACACATCAGACACTTATAGTGAGTGACATCGCAACGAGAATATAAAAAACACACATTACCCAACAATATAGTATCTCATTACATTAGAGATATTGCATTTTTTTTGTAGAGTAAGTACATTGTTTGAACTATCATTTGCGAACATATAATGCACGTATCACCTTCCTTGTCACTCAAGAAAAAACTTTTTTACATGACAAACACAAAACTACGCACAAAATATTTCTGATCTGTCTGGATGACTACTACCCTCTACATACACTATGGGGAACCACTTTAAAGAGTACCCCGCCACTACAGACAGATGGCAGCTGCATACTGATTTTCTAACCTGGTATTCAATATTACGAACACAGTTAGTATAAGGGCACTTTACTCTACTTTTGAATATTGTACAACTTTAAATGCTTAATAAAAATATATTTAATAAGTTATGCATGTAGCTGTACCGTTGATTGGAAAAATATTTTTTAAATAGGAACAAGGAATTTCAGATTTTCCTTTGCCTATATATATGTGTGCGTGTGTATGTCGATAGCTCGTTTGGCAGAGAAATCGAGAAATTAGCATCGTGTATGTATTGAAAATGTAATTCAACTTGGAGGGAGTCAACAGCGCACCTATACATTAAAAATGTAAACAAATAAGGTTGCTACCTGGTGAGTGAATTTATACACTAGTACCACCAAGTTGATGAAAACCTATGAACTCCAATATGGCAGTCGAACGAATCTGAGAGACAAACTCTATCAATGTATAAACAAATTACAAACAAAAAAATATCCAAGATGGCGGAATGAGCATAGGCGAGGTGTGAGGGGTGACCTCCGGTAATTTAAGTTTCTCAAATAAACTTTAAAATAGTTATTTCGAATTTTTAATAAAATTTAGAATTGTTAAAATAATTTTAATCATTTTTGGAAATAATTGAGTTGAAGGTCAATCAAGCTCATGGGATCGAGGTCTTCACCTGCATCCAGTATGGTGGTGGAAGTCAGTAATATAATATGCTTGCTGTCTTTTATAAATTTTTTCTCAAATTTTTATTTTCAAGATCATTCGATGTATGGGGACAAGGTCAAGGTGAACGTTATAGTGTCTGAGTCCTGAATCCTGAGTCCTTAGTCCTGCTCTCCTTACTCAGAGTCAGGTGTCCGCCTCTCCTGCTCTGGTGCCGAAAGACAATTTTCTAGGGTCGTTTTTGTCAGTCATGAAAAAAGGGATCATATTAGGGAAAAAGGGAAACTTTTAGGGAAAACAGGCATTTTTTAGGAAATTTAGTCGGTTTTGAGGGAAAATAGAAATTATTTTAGGGAATAAATGATAATTCCAAAATAGTGTACCCTCGATGCTTGGCGTCAGTGCTGGGTGCCATTGTGGCCAATCCATCATTTTACTTCTACTAACAAATATATTATTAATACTTAATACTGACTATCTGGAAACAAATGAAAAATGCTCACACATGAACATTATGTCAATATATTAAAATAACTAAAGATTAAACTGTTAATTCATATAATAAAGCTTAATTTGTAAATTATATTAAATGAAGTGACAACATAAGCAAATACTCTGTAATAATATATAATTAAAATAGTTATGACAAACGGTAAACATAACCCCTAAAAACTGCAATGTTACAACATCAAAGTCAGACCTTTGTATTCACAGTTTATTAATATTCACTGCATAGCAAGAGAAAGCTCCAAATCAATGTTAAATTCTCAATGCCTCAACATCAACTGAAGTATCAGTGTGCATGAGCGCTCTATGTATACGTTTTCCATTCATTAGAAAAAAAAAAGCCAGATTATTTCTAAGTCCACGAGAAAAATAATATTTTGTACTATTTCAGGCTTCGAAATCATGGCCCTAAGCCATGCATCATCTTTGTAAAATCTTAAAACTTTGTATGAGTCACACATAAATATTAAACAGTGAAAAATTAATATATGAGTATCGCATAAAAAACATAAAAAATGCTTCAAAAACTCGGGTGGTTAATCAAATTTCGAACCACTTATCTTAGTCTGATTTCCGTATCCGATAGCTAAAACCATTGTTTCGTCTTTGATATGAGTTCCTAAAACAGTCTGAAAATTTTTCAGGATCCGAAAGGGAATTAATAGCCTCATAATATTTATAGTTTCGGGTCTCAAACCCAGATCCCTACACTCTACCTCACCTTTGGAGTAGGATGAAATCCTTTCATCAGATGCGCATGAATAATAAACAATAAGAAATGAATGTACGAACCTCGCTAAGAAGGCCTCAAAAGCTCGGGTCATCAATCGATTTGCAATCGTATTATCCACTCTAATTCGTATATCCGATAGCTAAAACTTAGCGACCTGCATCATCGCTATCTGATCGCCAACTGTGTCGAATCTGCAATAGTTTTTACCTTCGGTCAAAATGCTCATCGCCACAAAAGACTCACCTGTACGAAGAGTCCTTTTCACATGAGGAATAATCACGACAATGACCACATACAGTTTATGCAAGGTGATACATTTAAGAACCACATTAAGAACTGTAACTATTCGTCTTTTGAGAGCCAGCAAGTGATGCCGTCCATACCCCATGCTACAGCGGTGGGTACTGATTCCACAGACTATTATGACGTGACAGTTAATGCTAAAGACGGAATGAGTGCAGTAGAGTCAGTTTGTGTGGAATGTACACGTGCAACACTTTCACGTTAAGTCGACGAACTTCAAAATAAACGGCCGTAGGCTCTAAATACTGATGAGCGTACAACTCCTGTTACAAAGAAGAGCAGATTTACTATCCAGGATGAAACAGGAAGTGAAGACGATCATGATGATAGTAAAGATGAAAATTAACATGAAGACTGTGATAATGTTGAAGACGATGATGGCGATTTTCTCGATGCACTGACACACGCCTCCATCACATTTGCTGCAATGAGCGACACGAAGAAGGCAGAAGACACCGAGAATACTGGCTACCTATTTCCCAAAGATCCGAATGAACTTGTTGGTAGACTCAGATATTTGATTGATCTTCAAAAAAAGTGCGTATTTCTCGCACATCGTTGAATTATCTTCAATATGTGTAGAGTGGATTTTGTAAAGGCGCTAAGTGCCAAACTGTGTAATGTCAATATATAATATTCTCACAAAAATTATAGTCAAAGTATGATATGATACGTTTGTCATGGCAACTTTTCAACTTGGTACGTACATGTACGATATCACAGTGTTATATGTCCAGAAATACAGAAAGATTTTAAAATCCGGGAAAGTTCCATTCTAACGGAAGTAATTACCAAATGACAATAGAATGCATACAGTGACATAAGTTATTATTTTGTGCAAACAACCTTTTGTTCCACTGTAATGTAAATACAATATTAAAATTGTCTAAATATGTTTAACATTACTATATCTAGAATATAGCACGAAAATAATATGAAATGCAAAACAAGTGCATTATGTAATGCATTATGAAAATACAACAAAAAGTAAAACTACAGCAGAGGGAAAAGGTAAGCAACACAATTACAATGGTTTACCCTTGATAGGAATATACAAGTATTATTTGAAGGCCTCTTTGCCAGAAACAAGGTAGTTAAATATTCCATTTGTGCACAGATCAAAGTAGAACGGCTTATTTTTTTCATAAATGAAATCAACCATAGAAAGTAAATCTTTCCTTTTTAGCAGCGGTAAGCACATGTTGATCAGTTAACTGTTCCATCTCTGCACCTACCACATCGTCAATAGTAACAACTTTGTTTAACACGTTTAAGTTTGAAAAATCCTCAAGTTCACTGTAATTTCTCTTGAATTTCGCAACACCAGGATTGTCACTATCTATCCTTAACCACACTAACTTCGAAATGTGCAAACCTGTGAATATTGATGGTGCGTGATGCAGTTTCATCAAAGTAAAAAAAAATTCCCCTCATCTTCAAAACCTTAAAAGGTTTTGAAGTTCTCGCACCGGTTATTACTGATTCAACATTTTCTAACATCCGACACCTTGAAACTGTAGATATTCTTGAAAAAAACTGTGAAAATTGTTAAATATCGCATATTTAAAGCTTGCCTATGCAGTTTCCTTAACCGGCAAGAGAAAAGTACAAAGATATGGACTCCTATGTTACAGATATAATTTGCACAGTACAGTGTTAGGACGGAAACACTGCACACCTTGCGCTTAGGATCGATGAGGCACTAGGCGTGCGTGTTAGTGTCGCCCGTATCGCTCCTTCGCTTCTTGACCTTGGACGCGAGGTTCCCACTGGGGTCCATCCCTCTCTCAAGCGCTAAGAGTTTCATTCTCATCAAATAGTTAAAACAAGAGATCAATGTAACATGCATGATATAAATATCAACTCCCGATCCGTTCGTACATATTTAAAATCATAATGTTACATATAGAGAAATTGTATCAATGAAACATGTATAATAATTACCCCTTTCAAAATTCACGACCTTTTACTTCTTCTGGTTCACTTCAGTTTAAAATTGTAAAATTAAATTGTTGTTTTTATCGATTCCTTAAAACAATAAATGTCATAGGTAATATGATTTTTAATTCACCGACACCGGTAGGGCAATATTTATGAATTTAAATATTACAATTTTTTACACAAACTTATTTCTGACACTTTTCATATATATATCACCTTATGTGCTAAATACTTACCTATGCTTACAAATATTCCTTTCATGGAAAGTGTAGCAAGTTGGTAGGTAGAGTAACTTTGATCTGTACTGATAGCTTGGCTTACTAACGTCTGCCACTGCGAAATTAACAAATGTTTCGGCTGTCAGGTAGTTGTTTGCAATTGATATGAGGAAACTGTATACTTTTCCAGGCACCCAGCCAACTGATTCAGTTCCCATCTGTGGATCAGAAAACAAATAACAAAGTTGAAAGAACGCAGTGCGTCAAATGCAAAAACCATTCATACGTACTGGGGGTTCGTAATTTATTGAGCATATTTGTAAACCCTTCCCAGTTTCTTCCTTTTCTGTATCAATCCACTCAGTGTGAAAATAACACTGCAGAGAACCTAACTACTAGTAAGTTAACAGTGTGCAGGTCAGCTGCCACTGCCTAATTGTTAGAAACATAGTTATGAAACGGTTCCGTCAAAGGTAGTAAAATAAATCTAGTTACAGTTGCCAAAATTCTGAACATTACATCTTTGATAAAACTTTAAAATGTTTTTTTCGTTTTTAATTTGGCGCTATAGTTACTACAGGTAAGGTAATTTGTGTTGTGTTTGGCCTACAACACACTATTATATGCTGGTTATTTTTCAATGCGTGATTTAAATAGTGCTCAATAAATGGCAAACTAATTAAAGCATATGTGTAATTTTTTTAAAAGCCTTTAACACACTAAGAGTTACTCATTTTTTGATGTGTCAAAGGCAGAACTGCCTATTTGCAGGGCCCCAAAAAGTGCACGTATCTTCTAGTGGATTAAATGAAGGAAGCATATGATGTACAGATAATAATGCCTGGGGTAGTGCTATGTGGTATCAAAAGATTTGTAACATCTAACACTGCCAGA
The DNA here is from genome assembly GCA_029891345.1 of Dryococelus australis. Taxonomy (NCBI): domain Eukaryota; kingdom Metazoa; phylum Arthropoda; class Insecta; order Phasmatodea; family Phasmatidae; genus Dryococelus; species Dryococelus australis. The sequence continues at coordinate 360,175,190 of CM056995.1, forward strand.
CAATTTAAAAAAAAAATTTATGTACGTAAAAATATTAAACAAGATGAATAAGATATATACATGTGTGTATGCCTCGGCTATGGGGATTAGAATTTCTGTTAAAACTTCCAATAGAGAGTGAACCAAACAATTGTGAATCTATAAGGGGAACACCTTAGAACTTGCATATGGTAATTCATATTAAGACAAACTATTAATAATTTCCAGATTTATTTCTATTATCTGAAATTTATTCAGTAAAATTCCAGATCCTTGAACAAAACAACTATTATCCTTGTGTAAACCAAATTTCCAAATAGTGTCCTACAATATATTAATATTTTCAACTTTGAATACTAGAGTTACTGAACTTATCCTGAAATTATTGATTAAAGTTTAAACCAACACTACATCAATCAGAAGAACTGTAGTTACACATCTGCCAATAAAAATACCAGGATTATTAGTGCATTATACGAAAAAGATGTAAGCACTTGTAAAACTTATCTGTTGCTGAACTGTAGGATATTTCCGCAGTTCACTGCGTGCGGACCTACGATGTCCTGAAGTCACTCTGCGAACCAGGATACCCAACGTCGATACCAATTCAGTAGGAGGTAGATTACCCCGATGTCGTTCCGCAAAGCAGGACCCATGGCGTCGTACTCAGGACTGGAACACTGGACGTCGATGATGTAGGCGGATGCTCCTCCGACCTCTGGGCAGCGTAGAATTCCGTTGATTTAGATAGAGACGTCAGCTGGTCCTTAAACTACTGCCGCTTGAAACTGTCACTCAACTTCCGCCGTACTATCGTCAAACTTTGTCGAATTCCATTCATGAGATCATCTTCTTCGAGCTCATTGTTTTCTTGATACTAATATTTTCTTCGTCAAATATTATTTTGATTTTCTTCTTTTAATACGTTGCTGTATCAAATTAGTTCAATTTGACAAATTTGCAGACACAAAACTTGAATAATTCTGACGACCTACGTGTTTCACATCCTTCTTTCAAGAGAGCTAATTTTAGAATAAATTTGGAATGTTCAAATTTACTGACTGTCCCTTATAAAACCAAAATTTTGTTATTTTCAACTGGTGTAGCTTTATTAAACGAGAGCATTATAGCAACTATTCAACTAACAAAACACTTTCACTTGCATAGACAAAACTCATGAATCAATCTAATAATTTTACTTACTACGAAACAATATAACTGTCAAAATAAACCCTCTTTCATGCTAAACCCATACAAAACAGTTCACACAACAAACATTCACGAAATTTATATTAAGTCAAGGACATTCGTATCATTATCATAACATTGGTAAACTTGAGATGTTACAGATTATTCTTTTAAAGTTTGAAAATATGTGATCCTTTTCCTTTTTGAGGGGTTGCGCATCATTCGTCTATCTTATCTATATGTATTTGATGGTGTTAAAGCTGATTATTAAACATGTTGCAGTATTTCAGCTGCAAAGGCAAAACCAGCTGAATTGAGATTCTGGAATACCCGTCAGGCAATGGCAACTTCTTTTTAAAAGAGCAGCACACTTTGCTTTTCTGTGCGAAATTTCTTCACGCTTTATGTTTTGAAATTTTTATACTGCTTGGTTTTAGCATTCTTATGCTTGTTTTCAGCACATACTGGATTTGTTTTTGACTAAACTTTTTTTCCCTTGGACATTTGTAGTATATGGGTATATTGAGGACAATCAATTGTTAGGCCCAAATTTAATGTTTTTTTTTACCCCAAATATCAAGCTTTTTACCCAAAATGTCAAGCCTTTTTAAAATCAATGTTCAAACTTTTTGCCCCACAAAGATCATGCTTTTTGCCCCCCGAATTTCATGTTTTTACTCCAAATTTAATGTATTTACCTCGAATACGCAAGATTTAGAACCAAAATCAAGCAAATTTAATCTAAAATCAATAAAATATCTCCATTTTCAAGCAAATTTTCATGTTTTCTAGAAAACGTTAATTTTGCAGGCGAGCAATCTAAATCAAGCATATTTAACCCGAAATCAAGCAAAATAAGATAACATATAAAGTGATATATAAAGATATTCAAATCAATATAAATTTATATGTTTTTAAGATAACTCTATATCGGGCACAGATTTTCCATTTTTCAGTCCTTTTAAGCCTCTATATGACATAAAAAACTTCCTTCTCATTTAGTAGTTTCAAATAATTTTTATCTAATATTTTCACATAGCACTCTGGTAATTAAATTTTAAACTTTTCATCTAGAATACAATATATATATATATATATATTTTTTTTTCCCACCAAAACTGGAATCGTAAAATTTAAAATCTGTGGCAGTAAACCATTATTTTTCTCTAGATATTGTAGTTTAGTGAATTCAAACGAATTGTTCAACTTCTTGAGGAGAAATTGTATTTTATGTTTTGTGTAGTTTATAAAGAAACAAATGATCAAAGAAAAATATTTTTTTAATTATCTTAATAAATAAATTTTCTTAATAAATAAAATGGCAACAATGCTTGAAATGAAAAACAAAAACCTGATCTAAGCAATGTAAAAATGTGGCGAAGTATTAAACATTGAATGTTTTGCATCACATAAAAACACAAAAGATAAGCATATTTACATGTAAAAAATGTGCCACCGATTATGTCAAAAATCAGTATGAGTTTTAAAAAAAAGAGAACGTACTTTGCGAATGTGGCGAATATGTTTCTAACCTATATCTCAAAAAAGCATAAAAATAGTAAATTGCACAATACCAATGAAATTCGACATGTTTATTCAATTAAGACATGTGTAGTATGCAATGAGAATAAATTTATCGATTCATTTTATCCTCATAAAGCGACTCTACACAAACATACAACAAAATGTAAAGAATGTTTTAGTGAGAAAATATTATGTAAATATGGAAAATACGTTCATATTATATATCTCAAAGGACATAAAAAAACTAAACTACACAATATATCAATAGATATTCTTAATGAAATTCAAAATCTTAATTATCCAACAAAAACATGCACAGTTTGTAACGAGAATAAATCGATAAAATTACTTTATATTAATGAAAACACTACAGACAAACATTCAACAATATGCAAAAAAATTTTGTAATGAGAAATATTTTCACAGAAGAAGTTGAATATTTTTCAAAATTATTATCAATAATTTATTCACTTCAGTCCAGTATTTTCATTACTTTTTACATTTCTTTATTTTTTTAATGTTTATAAATTTTTATTTCTCATAAATAAACCAATATGGCTAAGAATCATTCAGTAGTAGATCTGTGTGAAAGGAGAGTGACCGAGTTGAGAATCATAGCTGGAGAATTAAACATTTAAAAAATATGTAAATTATGTAAAGATGATATTATTACATGCATTATTACAAAAATTCGTCAAGCAGGAGAAAATCTAAATTATTTAACAGTTGCGGAATTAAGAACTAAAGCTAAAATATTTAACATAACAATTATAAATAATTTGGGGAAAGCAGATTTAATTACAGCTATTATTAATGAGCAAAGAAAAAGAAACTTTGCAAATTTGCCATTTTCTTATACCAATATCAATTAATTATATAGGAAAGATAGAAAGAAATTGAAATAATTTAAACCACTTTCTAATTAGATATTTGTACAGCCAAGAAATAAAACTAACAAAAATTTGCCTTTTTCAATTGCAGAAGAAAATAATAGTTTAGGTCAAATTTCTCCTTTCAAACCAAACATTTTTAATAAATGTGTAGAAAGAAGACAACCATTTGAAATTCGCAAAATTAGTCATAATTTTAATAACGCTTTCAACATTTGGCTAACAAAATATGGTATTCGCATAAATCATTTAGAAGGAACTCCAATAGAAAAATTAATTCTGCTCAAAATTCTGTTCACGCAGCAATGAAAGCAGTGAGAAAATTAACTGGCCAGGTGATCAAATGGGAATATATGCACATACTAAGAATTTTCACCACACTATTTCGGCCTTAAAGAAGTAACAATTTAAATGCCGAAAATTAACTTAATCAAATTGAAAGAGTAATTACATTGAATGAAAATGTAGATATAAATGAAACAACTTTCAATATTGATGTTTATAGAGTTCCAAGAGGAAATGGAAAAAGTAAAAATATTGTCAATTTAACTAAAGATATAAAAACAAAACAATGTATTAATAAAATTAGCAATGATGATAATTTATTTGGACCCAGAGCAATAATTACAGCTTTAACATATGAAACTAACATCATTTTGGATAGAGAACTATCGAATAATAGGATTATTTAGATTAAAAAAGGAAGAAAATTACAAGGAGAATTGGCTTGTGAACTTTGCAAAACAATGAGAAAATGTTGTGACATTGGTTTCAGTTTAGAATATATTATGGGCGCTGAAAATTTTCTGAATATCTAAATTAAAGTTGTTTCAGCTGCACATTTCAATTCAATTATATATTCTGGACTTAAAAAACCAACAACTATTTATTTGTACTTACACGACGAACACTACGGTGTAATTAATAGTATGAAAGCATTTTTTGGTAGTGTTTATTATTGTGAAAATTGTGACAAACCATACAATAATAAAGATAAACACGAGTGTAAGAAAAATAATAAAAATATATGCAATTTATGTAAAAAACCACAGCACGAAAAAGTTTTGGAAGGTAAAGATCATGTTAGAATATATTGCCAAAAATTTTACAGATATTGATTAGGACAGGAATGTTTTGCTATAGTTGATTCACGATAACTTCGGCCTTTTCTGAAGACCTGCCAAATTTCTACTTTTGGTTACTAATTAAATACTGCCATGTGACTTCTACTTTTATAACTGTCAAATGCATTGGTTGCTGTTTACAACTGTTCAAAGAATTATGTCATATTGCAGAAACCATTTCCTACGAATGTTCACAATGTAGGCCTATAACAATATTTAGGTCAGCTTTATAACTATTTGTTACACAAGATATAGCACGTTACACATAATACACATTAATAGTTTGCCACGACTGTGTTTGTTACAACTGTGGCGTAAGCAACAGTAGTATTTAGCCTGTTGTTATTAATGTGTTTGGAATAAAAATGAAAACGAAGGGACAATCAGTCCAACGAAACGACACAGTAAATTCAAGCATGAAACTTGTGTCACTTATTTATTGTACATCGACAAACGTAATAGATAGTGGTGAACACGCAAACACATAGGCATACCGTACCATTTATTCTGCTAATATTTACATGCATTGGTATTTACTGGTTTTTAGGTTTATTTTATTATTTATTTAATTTTATCTGGACGGGTTTAGTATTTCGTTGGGATTGTTGCAACATTCAAATCACAGAAACGCAACCTGTTTATACAACTGTTTTCCAAACACCTAGCGCAAAGGTACAACGTTGTGAAAAACAGATGTGAAGGTAAATAATTAATTTCATCATAAAATCAGTTCATGGTTAAAACGTATAAATTTTGCACATATTTGAAATCGACACACACACACCTGGCCTGCGTAACAATTACAACGCAGCCACCACGCCCTTTCATACGCAATGATCACAACACATTTCACTCTGCCGTGGAAACACATATTTATCACAACATTGTAACTTCCGTAGGATGTTCAAAAACACGAGTACAAACTTGACACTTCATTGAGAAACACGCAGTGTCATTGTATATCCCCGCGGCTGCCGCCATATTGGGAACGCTTTCCACACCATGTCTGCCAACCTGCTGGATTTGTAAGTATCGTCGCGCAACAAGCTATGTCGCGCCATCGCATATAAAATATATCGTTGCATCTAAATAATATATAATATGTATTTAAACAATAAAATCTCGTTTCAGTTGTAAATTACAATCTCAGACATCATTACTGTTACTGTAATTAGTATGAGATGTGCTGAAATTAGAAATAACAAAATGTATGACAGTTCAGGGCCATAGGGGAAAGAGGAGGGCTGACCAAAGGAAGGGAAACAAGGGTGCAGCAGGAGGCCGGAGACAAGGATAGGCAGGTGGTTCAAAGAGCCACAAAGCAGGAAAAGGTTGTAGGAAGGGAGCCAGAGGTAGTTTTTCTAGGCAGCTCTATTGTAAAGGGGGTGGAGCTGAAGAATATCAGGAAGGAAATGACATATAAAGCAGTTTTGGGGGGAAATACCAGGGATTTGGAGGAAAGGGTTAGTGGTATGAAAGGTAGCAGGGTGGCAAAGGTCGTTCTCATTCATGTAGGGGGAAATGACCTGCCTCATAGGGAGGTGGGGCAGGAGGTAGAGCGGGACCTCAGGGGATTGCTGAGGAAAGTGCGGGAGAAGTTTCCTGGAGCTAGGGCAGTAGTCAGTGGCGTGCTGGTTAGGAAAGGAGTATCCTATAGGAAGGGAGTGGCTGCGAGTGAGGTATATGAGAGAGTGTGTAGGGATTTGGGGGCTACATTTATAGATAGTAGGAAATGGGTAGGCTGGGAAAGTGTAGGGAGGGACCAGGTTCACCTGACCGAACAGGGAAAGAGGATTCTAGGTGACCTGCTAGGTAGAGAAGTAGCTGGCTTCATGGAGAGGGTCAGGGTAGAGCAGCAGTTGTTGAAATAACAATCAGTTAGAAGCAAGGAAACGGAAGGGGAGAAAATGGAGAGGATAGCATTGATGAGGCAGCAGGGGTGGAGATAGGTGGTAAGCAATGTAGGATGGTAAAGCAAAGAACTAGTATAAAGATAATGATGGTGAACTATAGGAGTGTGTACAACAAGCTGGAGGGCTTCTGGGGAATGGTTGAAGGATATGGGGCGGATATAGTGGTAGCTGTGGAGACTTGGTTGACTGAAGAAGTACTGGACATAGAGTGTAGGCAGGATGAGTTCACCATCTTCAGAAGAGACAGGGATGGGAGAAGAGGAGGAATAATGGTGTGTGTAAGGAAAGGACTAAAAGGGGCGGTAGAATGGGTTAGTGAGGATGTTGAAGTAATGGAAATTAAATTGAATGGTGGTAGTAATAGTAAAATCACTTTGCTGGCAGTGTATAGACTACCAGGACAGGGATAGGCAATTGAGATGATCAAGGAGAGGGTCGATAGACTAAAGGACAGGCAGTGGGTTGTTGTAGCAGGGGATTTGAATATGCCAGGGGTGAAATAGGTAGAGGGTGCAGAAGGAATGGGTAGCATAATGCAGAGAATGGCAGCACAGTTAGTCAACAGAGGATTAGTCCAGATAGTAGAAACAACTATGAGATGGAATGAGGAGGGTGTTGGGTCAGTGCTGGATATGGTGTTGGTCAGACGTAGGAATGCTGTAGTTGGTGCAATAGTATTGGATGGTATAAGCGACCATCATATTCCAGTTGTAGAAAATGGGATTGGCAGAATGAGAGAAGTGCAAATGGCAGAAAGGTTGGTGTGGCAGTATGGGAGGGGAGACAAGAAGATGGCAGAAATCTTCCTGAGAGACAGGTTTAAAAAATGGTCTATGGAGGAGGGTGTAGAGGGGTTGTGGAGGGAGTTTAGAAGATTAATGGAGGTTATGTTGGAGAAATTTGTGCCAATGAAAAGGTTACGGACTGGGGGAGATCCCCCCATATTATGGACAGGAGATTTTGAAAATGAAGAAGAAGTGCAGAAAATTACATGCCAAGTGGAGAAATGAAAGGATGATAAGATTTAAAGAATTGATGAAACAAATGGGTAGGGAGCTTGAAAGGAAGATCAAACAGGCAAAGAATGTATTTCTGGGGAACATGGTGGAAGAAGGAAAAGGCAAGGAATGGGGGAAATTGTTTAGGTATGTTAGGCGGTTAAGGGGAGGAGAGGAAGGGATCCCTCTGCTAACAGGAAGGGATGGTAGGCATGTGACAAATGACCAAGAAAAATCGGAGATGCTGCAAAGACAGTACTTGTCAGTGTTTGAGGCAAAGGAGGGTTGGAATAGGGGGACAAACAGGGTTCGGGGGTGTATAGTGAGTTAAAGATGAGGGAGTGGGGGATATAAAAGGTAATTAGGGGTTTGGAGAGCAGTAAGGCAGGGGGACCAGATGGGATAGGAAACGCAGCACTAAAGTTTGGTATCAAAGAGTTGGCGAAATATTTAGAAGTGCTGTTTAAAAAGTCCTTAGGAGAGGGTAAGTTACCACAAGATTGGAAGGATGCTATGGTGGTACCTATACACAAGCAGGGAGTCCCAGCATGGTTTCAAGAGGGGTTACTCATGTGAGACTCAGCTGGCTGGGTTATTAGAGGATCTGGTGCAGGTAGTTGATGAGGGGAAGCAGGTGGATACCTGCTTCATAGATTTTGAGAAGGCATTTGATAAGGTGCCCCATGGGACATTGATGAGGAAAGTGGAGGCGCTGATACCAGAAGGAGGGTTGTGGAATGGATAGGGGACTTTCTCAGGGGGCGAAGGCAGAGGGTGAAAGTGGGGGAGGCAATATCAAAGGAAGAGGAGGTTACATCAGCGGTACCACAGGGAAGCGTGCTGGGTCCTTTGTTATTTACCATAATGGTAAATGACATGGGTTTGGGGATTAGAGGGAAAATCAGATTGTTTGCAGATGATTGTGTTGTATAAGCTGAGGTGGGAGAGGGGGGCGGAAATTTGCAGGCGGACATTGATATGATATGGTTGTGGACCAGAAAAATAAAATGAAGATAAATGTAAGAAAAACTAAGGTAGTGAGGTTCACAAGGAAGAAGATGATAAGCAGGGACATGTACAGATGGGAGACACAAGAGATAGAAGAAGTAGCAGAATATAAGTATCTAGGGATTGTACTGCAGGGAGACCTCAGGTGGAAAAAACAGGTAGAGAGGGTGGTAGCAAAGGGAAGAAGGGCTCTCGGTATGCTGGGAAAGGTGCTGAATGGAGTCAGCTGTGAGGTGAAGGAGAAGGCTTAAGGCACAATGGTACGGCCAATGTTAGAATATGCTGCAGCAGTATGGGACCCGTATGTGGAGGTGGAGGTGCGAGAACTGGGAAAGGTGCAGAGAAAGGCAGCAAGATGGGTGAAGGGTAGGTGGAGAAGGCAAGGGCAGGATGATGAGGAAGAAGGGAACTATAGGCCATCAGTGATGATGAAAGAAATGGGGTGGAGCTCATTGAAGGACAGGAGGAAAGTTGAACGGTTAATCAGGATGTACAGGGTGGTGAATGAAGAGGGAGGATGGGGAGGGCTACACTGCAAGCTAAGTAAGGGGGTGTTTAGGGGAAGAGGAAACAACAGTGAGAAGCTTCAGAGGGTTTGGAGGAGAACGGAGCAGGGTAGGCAGTCCATGCTTGTGAGGTCTGTGAGGGAGTGGAATGTGTTGAGGGAGGAATTGGTATCTGTGAGAGGGGTTGGTAAATTCAGGAAGGGAGTGGAAAAGGAGTTGGTTGGGTGAAGGAGAGTTGAGAGAGCTCGCCACCGCGCGGTAGCCTAATTGCGAGTGTATGTATGTATACCTTTCCTACACAGGTGGTACAATCTTTCCGAGAGAGAGAAGAGAGAATGAGAGAGAAAAGCTCTGCTTCGCTTATCGAACCTTTATTCCGGACGGAAAAAAAACATCAGCCTACACACGGGAATTTGCGCGGATATTTTTATCTGTAGCAATGAAATGTGTTTCCGTCAGTGCTACCTAACAATATAAATATATCAATTGGCAACGTTTAACTTACAAATAGTATACATGGAATGAGGTTAAAAATATTGTAAATGTGAACTATTTCTTACCGGCCATTGCCAACATGTCGCTGCTCTCGAATTCGTATTTTATACAAAATAAATATTACAGGTTATATAAGATACTAAAGTAAAGTTTCATTTATTCAATAATACAGTACTCTAAATTTAATCACAGTGTTAAATATTTGTGGAATACAAGTTATTGGAAAAACTGGTTGACATAATACGCCTAGGGTGATTTTTCAAAGGTTCGATTCCAAAGGCCGAAGAAAGCGAGAATGGACTATAATAACGATGATGTATTTAAGGCAGTCTACAAGTGTAAAACTTGTAACAAAATATGACTGAGAAATAAAAAACACGCATGTGGTTCTACAAAATGTTGGAATTGTAAGGAATTTGTGAAAACTGATGTACAAAAATGTCATGCAAGAGAAACAACTAAAAGGGGGTATTTGTATAAAAGATTGTACTTGCAATTGCAAAAACAAGAAAAAGATATGGGTTGTTTTTTCACAGAAAAATACTACATTTTCGACTACGAAGCCACACAAGATACTGGTTTTCACACACCAAACTTTATATCTGTTCAAGATTTTTATAGGAACAAAGGGTATTTTAAAAACAAACGACGAGTTTTGCGAATGAGTAATATCTGTAGAAAATAAAGGATATACATTTATTGCACACAATTTTAAAGACTACGATTAATATTTTATTTTACAATATTGTGTTAGAAATTGTATAAAACCCTAAACAATATATCAAGGCTCAAAAACTATTAAACTTGAAATATCGAGTTTAAATATCAAAATATTTATTGATGGTATAAACTTTATTCAAGGAAGTCTTGCAACATTTCCCAAAACATTTGGTTTAAAAGAGCTTAAAATAAATAATTTTCCCCACTTTTTTATTGTACCTGAAAATCAAAATTATATTGGAAAAATGCCAGCTACCAAATATTATTGAGTCTATAGAATGAAGGAAGAAAAACAAAAAGACTTTTTTAAGTGGCATGCTGAAAAAACAAAAGAAATTATATATTCAAAAGAAAATTATATCTTCGATTTCAAAAAGGAATTTGCTGAATATTGCAATTCTGATGTTGATATTTTACGACATGGATATCTTAAATTTAGAGCACATTTTCCATAAATATCAAATATAGATCCGTTTTGCTACATAACAATCGCAGGCATTTTATGGCTGTTTATAGATCAAAATTTCGTAAGGAAAATACTATTGCAGTATTTAAAGATGTTAAAAAATAAATTTTAGTAAATAAACAATTTCGTGGTTAAATACATTTCCAAATATTTGACATGCATTAAATGGTGGAGAAGTTACTATTTGTGGAGCAAAAGTTGATGGTTATTACGGAAAAACTTACACAATTTATCGATATCCAGGCTGTTTTTGGAATTGTTGTCCTGATTGTTATTCACCATACACAATAAATAATTGTAACAAAGAAAGTATGGATGATTTGCTTACTAAAACGAACGATCGAACAATAATTTTAAGACAAATTGGTTACAAAGTAAGGGAACTGTGGGCTTGCAAATGGGAATATCAATTTTCCACAAAAATAATTGAGAAAAAATTAAAATGTAATTGAACCATTAGAGCATAGAGATGCATCTTTTGGAGGTAGAACCAATATTTCAAAATTAAAAGTTATAAGAAAAAAATTAAGGTGTGTGTGTGTGCATGCATGTGCATGTGCGTGCGCATGTGCATGTGCGTGTGCGTGGTTTACATCCAACAGTGATGTTTTGTGATCATTGCCCAATTGGTCATCCTATTATAATGTTCAATCCTAAAAATTACGACGAAAATTGGTTTGGATTGATCAAATATAAAGTTTTGCCACCACGGAATTTGTATAATCTAGTACTTCAAATTAAGCAAGAAAAACTATGGTTTACTTTATGTTAAAAATATGTTATAGAGAAAATATGAGAATGTAAATATAGTGAAGAAGAAAGAGCAATAGATAGAACATGTACTACATTAGAATTAAATAAAGCTATTGAAAAAAGTTACAAATTATTTAAAATTCACGAAATTTTGCATTTCAAACAAAAAAATAATAAAATGTTTAGAGATTACATTAAAATATTTATGAAAATAAAATTAGAAACTAGTCCTTGGGAAGAAGATTACAAATTAAAATGTGAATATATTCGTGTTTAAAAACAAAAAAAAAAAATTCCATTTAAACAATGAGAAATTGATCAAAATCCAGGGAAATGTACTGTTGGCAAAATTTGTTTAAACTCACTTTGGGAAAATTTGGACAAACACAAAATTTAACACAAACTGAATATATTACTGAACCAACTCGTTGGTACGAATTGCTATTAGATGGTAGAATAGAAATAAATAATGTTGTTTATATCAATGAGAAAGTAATTGAAGTGTCCTATAAATACAACAATAATTATGTAGAATATAGCACAGCAACAAATAATTTTATAGCAATTTCTACCACATCAAATGTACGATTACGTTTATATGAAATATTAGATAAATTAGGTTAATTGGTACGAAAACTAAAAAAAAAATAAAAGTGATTATAAAATACAATATGATTACAAGAGATAAGAAAAGAATTTAATTTTAACTATGAAAAACACATGATTTTGAATGAAAAAGACGATATTATAGATACATTACCATGGGGTTATATCCAGCAAGTTTAATGAAAAAATGGCATGCTTTTTTAATAACATTGACAAAATGATTCTTTTAGATCAATGTGAAAATAATTCTTTAGTCATATTTGTTGATGTTATTTAAGATTATCACAATATAATCCATGATTATTTTACTAGGTGGAGACACAAGAATACATATGTATTTTATTTGGCACAAACATATTCGAGAGTGCCCAAACAACTTGTGAGAGACAACACTAACTTTCTATATATATTTAGACAAGATGACACGAACATTTGTAATGATTTTGTTTGGCGGCAATATGCCTTATGAAAAATTTAAAGAGATCTGTGCAAGCTGTTGGAAGGAAGATTATGGTTTTTTTAACATTAGAATTGATTAGAAAAATGAACAGTGGGAAGTATCGAAATGAAATAAAAGATTCCATATTTAACTCTCTCTTGTGAATTGTACATGAAAATTCTCCATCTTCTTCCACAACTGAACTTCAGCGCACTCTTATCACAATATAAAATAGCATAAGTGCACAGTCGTGCGCTCTCAACCACAGTGAACCCTGTCCGCGATAGGAAAAAGCATATCTGAACAGTTTTCCTTGTCGGCGACGACAGCGAACTCTCGCTACAACAGGACACATGTTATCACAACTGCATCACTATCTCTACTCGCGCTGCTGCAGACTCACCGTAAGGCACTGCACAAAAGGCTTTCCAGCTATCTCCTCACAGCACAGGGAACCCTCTGTGCGACTATTGATAACAGGCTCCCAGCTCACCACATGCAGCATTTTTATCGCAATGCCGCTTGCATGACACCGTGGCTCAGTGATAGAGTGCTTGTCTTATAAATCGAATGTCCTGGGATCGAATCCCAGTCCCCAGAGAAGAATTTAATAGTGTAAATATGAGGCACCCATATTTGCATTGTTAATTTATCACCAAGATATTCTAAATTTGAGCAAAAAAAAAATTTCATTGCTCTTGCCCATATATTTAATATATGAGTATTGATGCAAATTAAGTGGTACCGTTAAGCTCCCAGCAAAAAATGTTTCCCTTACTACACTTGTAGTATGACAGATGTATAAGTGAGACTGTTATATAGTGTATGGCGTCTCACTATATGAAAGGGGTACCACATAAGAAATATAAATAAATAAATAAAAACAAAAATCCTCTCCTCTAAAAAAATTTTAAAATGGCCATCCAGTGGAGAGGTGAGAGGTTTCTCCAATGGAGTTTTGTTGGTGCTAAGGCCGGAATAAATAAAAAAAATGGGTCATTAGCATTGTCATTAAGGTCCCTGGCATTGGCATTAAGTTGCTCATAAACATTTTACAATTTCTTAAAGAAAATATTTTGCTCATAAATAAAGACTTATGTAATTATTCTCGTTATCACAAATATAAATTTGTGCAGTCCAAAAAAGAGAGTCGAACAGAATGTGTTATCAACTTTTAAAATAAATATGGATATCTAGAGGCTGATGCAAACTCGCTTTCAAAAATTGATACTGAAGAGTTGAAAGTCCTTTAAGAGTATTTCAAAAATATTATAACACTTCTTCAACTGATGGTAAAGTTGATGTAGAAACACTTAATTTAATCAATAAGCCAAGATGTGGTGTTAAGGATGAATTGTTATATTGTTATACATCATTCAACAAATGGAATAAAAATATTTTTAAATGTCATTTTGCACTTGCAAATAATTCAATAACAAATTTAGCAAAAGAGGCTTTTACGATTTGGCAAAGCATACAAATTTGAAATTTACTTATCGTAGCAATTCTCTGGATATACTTATTTGTTACAAACAAGGGTAACACACATATCGGAGATTACGTGGATTTTATCACACTAAATTATTTACATTTGGCAGTACACTAGCACATGCATTTTTTCCAGGTCAGCAAGAGAGTCTTGTTGAAATTCATATCAATAGGCAGGAATATTGGTATAATGATGGAAAAAACACTCCTGAAAATAAAGTTAATTTACTGACTGTTTTGATCCACGAAATTGGTCATGGATTAGGTCTTCAGCATACAAATGATCAAAATGTGACCATGTATCTGATTCGTTGATTTGTTTGATTTGCAGTCAGATGACATCCAAAGCATTCAAAACTTTTATTGACCACCCCAACAAAATAATTTTAATGGCAATGAACCAATTGATTTATGCAAAGAAATGGACATGTAAAAACATTTTTAATTAATAATTATAAATGGTATATTTTTTACAGTAAAAAAGTTCGGACAAAAGTTCGAATGGCAAAAAAATAATCAATAAACCATTTTTGATAGCAGATTGGTTCAAGTTTTTACCGAGCGATTTCAACAATTATTTTATATACCAAAGGCCTTCGGGCGAGTTAGTCCGGTTTGTAAATGATACAATTTATATTGTTGATTATACAAATTATTATCCTATTAATGGATATCCGAAAGGATTTGCTTCGTTTGGATTAAGAGATGAATACAAAAAAAATGCTGTTTTAATTAATATTCAGGGAAAACATTTTATCTTCTATGAAAAGGAGCATTATGCTTAAATAGATGTATGCAGTTTCCGGATAAAAGAGACTGGTCTAGTTAGCAAGAAATTTCCTCATTTACAAAATATGATAGAGTCGGCTTTTAGATATGCAATTGATTTACTGTAATTCTTTAGCAATTAAACTATCATGGAATATACGGAATTTACAAAGAAATTTACAAGAGTTTGATAGCATTTCATTGTTTGGTATAAAGTGTGAATGTTATAACACAATCATTAATAAAACTAAATAAATTGTTAATGACTTAGAAAATTTAACTCCTTAAGAGCTATATAATTACAGATAAATATATTAATTTGAACCCTGAAAATTTTAAACCCCGCCTACAAGACGAGGTTAGTCGGAAACGAAAAATCTTCCACATTTATTCATGAAACTGGTTCATATTCTTTAATTTTTTCTATAATTTTTAATTTGCTTATTAAAAAGAATACTATTAAAAATACTTATTACAACTGGCAAATTACACTCGTGCATAATTTCGCATATAAAAAATGGAGTCAATTCTAAGACATAAATAGTAAAAAACTTATTTACAAAGGTAAACTAGTTTCTATGATTATTGGAGAGGAAAATTATCCTTGGTTTTGTGGCAAAGATATTGCTGAAATTTTATAATATCTAAATATAAAAGATGACCTTTATAAAAAAAGTTTTTCCACAATATAGATCTTTCTTCCAAAAATAGGTGGTATGCAAAATGCATACCACCTCTCTTATAACGAAGGTAAAGCAGTTTATATAAGTGAGCCTGGTTTATATGAACTTATTTTTAGTTTGCATTGTGAAATTGCTAAAGTTTTTAATACATGGATATTTGATTAAGTTATTCCATGAATTAGAAAACATAGTGAATATAAGATTTAAAAAGATATAGTGCATTTATGCGAAGGCCAAATAAAGCATTTAAAGGATATAAATAAAATTAAACATTATGAAATTGAACTTTTAAGAGTGTCAGTTGATCTGGCATTAGATGGAATAATTCGCAGAAATGAGATAATAAGATGTTGTACTACAAACACAAAATAAAAAATTAAGGCTAACTTTCATTCTTTTAAAGTTATATGATGTTGCTTGTGAATATGATTATTATGTCGTTAGAACCAAAAGAAAAAATCATCAAAAACAACTGTATTGAATTGAAGATAGACATCCAAAATGCGAAGAATTATTGAGATTTGATTATATTCCAAATTCTATGAATTTATATCAAAAAATGAAAGAAACATTGAATGACCACATTGAGTGTTTTCGTAACTATTTTAATATTACTGGAAATACTTATACTCAACAACAATTGATTAGTGATATTAATAATCTTTATCGAATTATGTAGAAAGGTAATTTATATTTTTTAATTTAAAAATTATCTGTTTTATTAATCCAAGTGTAATGAGAATTATTAAAACCAAACCATTATACATAGATTTTTATCATGTTTAGTTTTAAAACTTTTTCGACCAAATATTCATCTGGAGAGTTTGTTTTCATAATTTCATATTCATAAAAACTGCCTTTTATTTCTTCCCTGTTGGTATCTTTCTGTTTGTGAGTTGGCACCTAAAATTTTAAAACTTCATAAATTATAAACAATTCTGATGTCCAATTACCTGTATACCCCTTTTCAAAGATCCGTTTACTCTTGTTCACGTGGACGATATCGCCAAGTTTATTTTTCGATTTAGTAATCACATTAGCAAATCATGGTGTCTTAAATTTTTTTCATTTTTTTATTAACTTCAATTGGATTCATGCCAATTGTACTGTGCTTTGTGTTGTTGTATTCTTTCACCAAATCATCTAATATATGTACCCATTTATAATTGCCATTCAAAGCAAATTTCTTCCACAAATTGTTCTTCTTTGTACGATTATACCTTTCCACACAACTGGGTTTAATTTCACTGAATGCAGAACAGTGATTCATGCTATATTTTTGCATAAGTTCTTTAAATATTGTATTATAAAATATCACCTTGAATATTAAGCAGAATATTAAGCCTATTTTTGGCTGCTTTATCTTTAATTTATTTGCAAATGCATATTTAAAAAAAATCAATAATTGTCATAATATATTTGTAACCATTCTTTATATGTGATATTCCTTTCAAATTTCCGGTATCCATCTTAACAAGATCGATTTGCCATAAATCATCAATTCCATACGAAATTACTTTTCTTGGAACTTTTTTCGTGCAGGTTTATATAGTTCATTGATTATGTCTTCTCTTACTTTGGGTCTTTTTTTAAGAATGTTGAATTTTTATGAACTAATAGTCCATTTTTTGTATTTTCATTTTTCATATTATTATTCTTTGTGTCTTTTTTGCTCTTCAAACACCAAGTGTTCTCCATTTAATAGTAAAAAATATATATAGTTAATCTTTATATTTCATGAATATACCTATTGTAGTCAAAATTCCATCAACAAAATAATTAGATTATTTTTTTTAAATTTTAAAAGTTAAAAACTCGCCTCTGTTATCACCAAAAGGGTAACTGTAACTATTTTTGTAGTTCCCTTAATAACAGTTAGAGTATCATCAGGTAAATTATCAGTAAATATTTTATAAACACTACAATCCATCAAAAAAGAAAAGAAAAGAAATTTACACCATCGTCTATGCAAAAAACATTATTATTTTAATTCCACTTTCCATGTAAATAAAATATATGAGATTTTTCTTCCTTTAATTTTTCTACTGATTGGTTTTAATTTTATAATTTAAGATCTAATTCTCTATCGGAGTCTTCTTTGTTTTTTCAACAACTGTGTTAACAAGTGTATAACAATAATTCAAATCTGATATGTTGAAATTTCTGCAATTTATCAGCTATTCCTTTATCGGAATATCTCATATTGACAGCATCTTTTCCATCTACAGTATCAGCCATATTATTAATTCTAAGATTTTGAATAGAAACATAGTCTGTTGTATAAACAAACACTTTACTAAGCTGATCTTGTAAAGCGGTAACAATGAAATTGTATTTTGATTCTACATATGTTTTTAAATCAGAAACACTAGTATTGTATTATGAATCTACATCGGTTTTTAATACACAATCAACTACATTTTTATCAAAAAAATGTTTTCTTGAGTGCATCATCTCCATCTATAGGCTCAGCCAGGCTAGTAATTCTACAATGTTGAAAATAAACATAATTTTTTGTATAAGTAAAGTCTTTACTTATTTGCTCTTGTAAAGCAGAATAAATAGTATTGTATTTTAAATCTACACCAGTTTTTAATGCTTAATCAGAAACAATAGTTATATATTTTGAATCTACTTACTTTTTAGTGCCTGCTTTGCATTATTTATTCGTTTTATGTGATCAGGAATGGTATTACTGAATTGTAAATGTATATCTTCTTTTGAAGCATAATCAGCTATTTGTTTATTTTAAATCTTTTATTTACTGCGTCTTTATCATCTCTGGGATCATCTATATTAACAATTCTATACCCTAAAAAAATATAAAATTTTGTATAATCAAAGCAAATGCTTATTTTACTTTGTAAATCAGAAACACCCAAATTGCATTGTGAATCTACATATGTTTTTAAAGCATAATCAGAAGCAATAATTTTGTATTTTAAATTGACATCTTTTTTTAAAGTATAAGCACTAGTGCCGAAAATTTTTATTAAAATATTTGATTAATGGTTTCCCGGATATATCTGTCATTTACTAACAAAACAATAACATCATTAAACTTAAATTCTCTCGAAAAAAGATGCAATACGATTAAACATAGATGTCCACATATAACTGAATAAAAATTCTGAATTCGATTATCATTGTAATAAACATTTCTGTTTTTGACATACTTAATTAATTATTAGGAACATTGCCTCCAAATGAGTCAAAATATAAACATCGTTTTTTTAAATAGCAAACTCAATGAGTACCAGAATTTTTTGGACCACAGCACATTAATTTTTGAGCATATTTTTGGTCATTCGCTTATCATATAAACATTTATGAAATTTTTTATAATTAATATTTTTACATATTTTTCAATATCGATATTAGATAATGGGTATATATTTCAATTTTTTTTTTTTTTTTTTTTTTTTTTTTTAGCCAATTCCGTATTTATTTTCCATTGCCAAATTGTCTCTCTCTTTTGTTCATCTAATTATTTTTTATTTGTCTAGTTTGTTCGACAGAATTATAAATTGCAGTAGCTCCTCCAGCTAAAGCACCAACAGCACCTAAAGCTGCAAATAAAATTGGTAAAATTCCTCCATGGTGTAAACCACTTCCTGTTTTTTTCATTTAATATATATTTTTTTTTAGTATTGTAAGTGCTACGGCAAATAAAAAACTTTTAATTTCTTTTATTTAATATTTTTTTCTCAAGTTGATCCTTTGTTAAAAATTTATCTATTCCCAAATCTCTTAATTGATCAATAGGTATATCAAAAATTAAACTTTTATCTTTATATATATATAATTAATAAAACATTTTAATTCCATAATATAATTTCTTTCTTTTCCATAGTTTAGGCAACAGCAGAAGATGCAATTTTTTTCGGCAATTGGTGTGCTTTTATCTAACATAATTTCTTTAGCTTCTTTTTGTAAAATTTTCTCAGCTTCGTGTCCTGATTCTAAATCTTTATGGTCTCTATAAACAATATCGTGATATTTGCATGCTTCGTCTAGTTTATTTATTCCTGTGTCACCTCTTTCCAACCTTTCATTTAATTTTGTAAATGGGCGACAATAATTATAGCCTGGCAAATGCATTTCGGGCAAATTTAAATTATTTAAGCCCAATTTATAATGGCTTTGCCATGGTGTTCAGAATTCCAAGATGAATGTGGAATTACATTAAAAATTCTTATAAGATAAGGTATTCCTTTTGGATTATTAACAACAAAATTAGAAAATTTATTGTTCAACATATTCATTATGTTTACTTTTTGATTGAAATATTTTTTATTTCCAGCATTTTCTTCACCATGAATAACTAATAATCTATCAACCAATTTTCTAACATCATTCATCCAGACATATTCTTGAGGTAAATTATTGTATTTTTTATACCTTCTCCAGATCTAGGAGTTCTTGGAGAAATGTTTTTTTTCTGGTGTGTTTGGTGCTGTTCTTGAATGTAATTATTTTATATATTTTTCATAAATTGGATTAATTATATTATTTTACTTCCAACCACTACTTGAACTTGGATTATTCCTTTTATTATAGGGAATATATTTTTGAAATATAGCATTGGTTAATAAAACAAATTCTGTGTAATTTTTAAGGTCATTATCATCAAATATACCCACATGAGTTCTGGTAAATTTTCTGTTAACAAATTACAAAGGCCTGCCCAACATCATGTAAACCAAATTTTTCATTAATAACATTTATTCTTTCTGCAATTTCTTTTCTGAGATTTATAGTAGAATCAGACCCAGTACGTGTCAAATCGGACACTGCATGTGGTAAATTTTTCAATGATACAATTCCCATTTGCTCTTCCAAAATAGGAGATTTTTGTTCTGAGAATAATTCTCTTTCAAATGATGTTTCTTCTGGTGTTGGTGGATAATCAAAATTTTTTGCTACTACAGGATCTAATGTTGTTACTATATTTTTATTTTCTTCACATACTTGTTCTACTTTTTATTTACCAGTATTGCGTAGCTCGTCAATTAAAGGTAGATATTTCTTCTTATTTTTTTCATATTCCACTTCATAGTGTTTTTTATAATTTTTGTATCTTTAAATGAGTAATTTAACTCGAGAAATGCTCTTCGAATCTTTCATTTATACATTTTTTCCCCTTCTAAATGGGTTATAAAAGTATTGACAGTTCCGAGAAACAAACTTTTCTTCCCCCTAACTGATCAAACCAGGGGGAATTTATATGTTTACAATAATAGAATCGAATTTGATATTCCTAGAGGAGATGGCTTTTCTTTTCCAAATGATGCTTATGTTTATGAGCAATATAAATTACTAAAGAGAGATAAAGTTGGAGATGCGGCAAGTTATGTAAAAGAAGACAATATTGATGTTTGTTTGAACTTTATTCCTTTTCAGTTTTCTGGAGTAGAAATTCCAAAACATAGAAATATTATTGAAGCTATTGATAATCCAGGTACAATATAAAAAATAATCAATGCTTTATTAAGATCCCCAGGTGAACAAAATTATTTAGAATTTTCTGGTGTTGATAATAAATATAGAGTAAAATGTGATTATAGCCATAAAAAAATTAAATAACCTATCCTCTTAGATATTTGTTTGGTTTTATTCATGACAACAATGAAATTTATTGGAAAGGCGGTTATAAAATTACCTTTTTTTTTTTAGAAATTAATCTCATAACAATTGCTTAATTGTTTATGAAACAAAACATGCAAATGGTATCGTTCAGAAAAGCTATGTTGATCCAGGTAAAATTAAAATTAAAAAATTGGAAATTATGTGTCCTACGAATCTAACACAGCAATTGTAATTAAAGAAAAAATATACAAACATCCTAAAATACCAATTAGATTTCATTATTGGCAATTTTTAGAAAAAGAAGTCCGTGCCGAAACAACCGTTTTTAACTTCGATATAAATGATCAGTTTAATAATTTACAATTTGACATGCCCAATTTTGTAATTTTTGGGTTTCAAATTAAAAGAAAAGATTGTGCTGAACAGTATGTCAACGCTTCTATGTTTGACCATTGTAATGTGAAAAATATTTATGTTAAAAAGGTAGAAATGAAATTTTTCAAAAAGAAAATTGGAATCTAGATATTGAAAATGGTCTTTGTGGTAAAAATGTTCTTTGCTTATAGTAATTGTACAAATTCAAAAACAAAACCAACGGAATTAAGTTATGATTATTTGAAAGAGAGAATTACTGAAGATATATAAATTTTTAATTTTATTAAATGGAGGATGCAGCATGACAAAGCTTTTTAGATGGTTGTAAATCAACTACGCCTTCCTATAAATTAGATAATGCTTCTAACGAACTCAGAGAATTAGTTTACAATTCTCATAGAAATCTACAAAGTTTAAAATTAACACTCTTCGAAAACATTAACTATAAATATGTACTTCATGAAATAGGGGGTGACTATGAGAAGATAGAAGAAGTTTTTAAAAAGTTAGTAGAGCTTAGAATTTAAACTATCAATTGTCTTTTCAGTATTTTTACTTTATTTTACTGGATTTTGGGTTATATCTGCTTGATTTAGATTGCTCGCCTGCAAAATTAACGTCCTCTAGAAAACATGAAACGTTGCTTGAAAATCGAGAAATTTGATTGATTTTAGGATAAATTTGCTTGATTTTGGTTCTAAATCTTGTGTGCTCGATACGTGCTGGATTTTTTTGGGGGGCTGAAGTTCAAACGTGAAATTCGAGGTAAGAACATAAAATTTGGAGTAAAAAACATAAAATTCGGGGGGTAAAAAGCATGAACTTTGGGTGCAAATATTTTGAACATTGATGAAAAAAAATCTTGAAATTTGGGGTTAAAAGCTTGATATTTGGGGTAAAAAACTTGAACTTTAGGCCTAAAAATTGATTGTCCTCAATATACCCATATGTTACTGATGTTACTTTTTTTTCTAATGGCCTTGGCATTCTTTTTAGTTATTTTTTTCTTATTTCTTCCTTCCTTCAGTTTGTACGATTTGAAGTATACATCAATTTTGATAACCATCTCATGCACTCCATAGTGACAAACGCTGAGCTATCCAAAATCATTTTGATTTGTTTAGAGTAAAATGCTAACAGAATCTATTTATAAATGAGGCTGTATCCACATCGCTTATACTGATAATATCTCACCTATGTGATATATAACAATATTTTTCACGAGTACTAAAGTTGCTTCGGTACACATTGCACTAGCTACCTAAGCCAATCTCCACTTTAAAAAAGTGTTAGTAGCGATAGAAATAAGAAAATTCAAAGGATATAGATTTTGTGTGGGTGTGTGTGTATATATATTCATATTATTCATTGGAAGTACACAGGTAAAAATGTTGTAAAGAAAGTTGGTAATATTCATAAACATAAATAAATATACCAATATGTATAAACATTTGAAGATTGAGACCATTCTTGTATTTGCACATGATGTCTTCGCACCATAGACAAAAGAACTTGTCTATGGATTGACTTAATAAATTAAATCTAATATGAGAAATAAGATAAATACGTTAGTTGCCATAAAAATTGCAGCATATAAAAGGAGATGTTGAAATAGAATCAAAATCTTCACAAGGAACGGGAACTAAAAAATAATTACTTAGTTACAGCATCAAGCCAAAAAGGCCATTTAATTCGGGACCAGATGTAATTCGGGACGTCCCATTAGTAGTTCGGTAGGGGTAATTGTAAACACTTGTTGCAAATTCTTCGAATAATTAATTTTTATGGAACTAATGTGTATTTCATATTCATATAATTTTTCCTGTGCTACTTCGTACGAATGACATTTTGTATTTGGAATCACTCCTGGGAAGGAAAGGAGGACAGCCCATAGCCAACAAAGAAAGGAGAAATTACCAAACTTTTTTTTAACCATGCTTTTTTATGCAGTAATCTTAAGACAAGTTTAATCCAGTACCTATGTACATCCCTGGTCAGAATATTTTTGGAACAGTTTGAGATATCTCGATGAAACAAAGACTAAGTTGGTCCTAGGGTTATTATAAATTATATATATATATATATAGTGTAAAGACAGACAGACATGAAAAAAAAAACATTGTATATGGTTTAGTAATCAACTATACTACATGAAGAAGTAATTAAAAGTGGAAAATTCGAAAATCACAGACAGAGACTCCTATTTTATTTAGTTGAATATATATATATATATATAACACGCACACATGCACGCACGCACACACACGCACACATGCACACATGCACACACACACACGCACGCACACACATAAACACACCTGTATTTTATCCAAACAATCTGATGTAAACATATAATAAAAAATTCTACCGATTTTATCTTTTATTTGCCTGTTTGCAATCACTCAGACTTGTTTACAACTACCCCCACATAGCAGGGTTAATTGTAAACACCGTGTTTAGTGTAAAAGTCCTAGAATACAAAATAATCACATCTCACTTAGACGTACAATTACAACATGGCAACCAAAAATGTTCATCTCATTCATTTAAAAGCATGTTTACATTTACTCCAAATGAACATAAAGTTATAAAATAGTATGGAATCCCTTAATTCATTTAGTCTATTACAAAGTTACAAAATAGCTTTAGTTTCCTTAATTGTTGTAGGTTATTTAGGGGCTAGAAAGTTACAAAATATTATTAAACTGTAAAATAGTTTTACTTAGACAGTGAGCTAGGAGAATAGACAGTTATTATAAATTCACATTTTGAAATCCCCAATCTAATATCTTGTAATGCAGTGGAATTTTAGGAGAGATTTGTCACCTCCGTACAGACCTCTAGCAAGTCACCACTTTGCAAACCTGCATGCCTGGAGGTGACAATACATGTACGGAGGTGACATAGTTGTTTAATTACAACTCCAGTCTTATTTAAATTATTTTCAGCCTTTCATCAAAGAAAAATGGATAAC
Source organism: Dryococelus australis (assembly GCA_029891345.1). Lineage (NCBI taxonomy): Eukaryota > Metazoa > Arthropoda > Insecta > Phasmatodea > Phasmatidae > Dryococelus > Dryococelus australis. Next base: position 360,199,676 of record CM056995.1, read on the forward strand.
TGTTCTAGACTTTAATAACTATAGACACATTTGTGTAGGCTGTGGAAGTATGAAACTATAGGTTAAAATATAGAAGAGACTCACCAAATAAAGACCTCCACCAAGTGGCAGAAAACCAGATCCCCCGTCTATACTAGACAATAACTCTCCCGCTCACGCAAAATAAACTTAGAAAGTAACGAGGCAGTACAGGTATTAATCCTTCTACAGTATACAATATAAGTGTCACGTCAAAGGCATACGAGGGCGTGACAGGTAACATTTGGAATCCACGGCGTGCGGAGGGCATGCAAACTTCATTACTTACAGGAAGTAAACAATCTAGAATCTAAGTCCCTCCACTCCATGGTTTCACTACACTACGTGCACAGGCATTTTACAGTGTTTTAAACTATGTAAGAAACTTCCAATTCTATACTAATTCATTTCTTCTACCTTGCCAAAAATATTTCAATTTAACTTAAATTCATATCTTAATTCTTGTGCAACGGTACCTCAAATTTGGTATTCCACCCTCGACACTGCCTTCATGTATATTCGCGAATGCCACCAAGTGCCTCCGAGACGACGAATTAGACATGAGCTCCTCGACCCCTCCACTTCAACCCAGCCATACAAAACATGTACTCTAGAGCAGCCGGGACGGACTGCTATTTGGTCCTGGAAAAGGGGGGGGGGGGGGGGTAGGGTGACGGGCGCCAGGGGCCGCACACAAGTTAAGGTACTACAGGGTATAGATTCCTTTGCGAGCCCCCTGTTTAATCAACAAGCCTGGCTGGCCCACTGTCACCAGGCTATAAAAGACCAGAGCGCTGTACCCCAACACCCCCCCCCCCCCAGACAGTGAGTACTGGAACAGTGTTGGCGTCAGTGCCGGAGCGGAACGAAGCAGAAGGCTACAAGAGTTAAGGGTCTAGAGGAGCTCTAGATCAGACAGCAATCAACCCTTCTGATAATTAGTGAGCATAACTCCTGCTAAACAGTAGGATGTCATCACCGATCTCGCGGTCCCGTTATAAAGACTTAATTAATACGTGGCAAGGTTAGGGTATTTTGCATAACAGTATTATTTGATATTTTATAATTAACTTGTTATACTAAAGTAAATTAATAGTAATTCTTGTTATATTGTGTTAATGTATCGTTGTATTCAGGAATAGTGTTTTGTAATAAATGTGTTTAGTAGAAACCCCCTTTCTTATTGAACAGCCGTCTGTAGCTATCAACCCCCAGTAGGCCTCCCTGTCATATAGAGAGTTTAGACATTAAGCTATGACCAGCAGCAGCCAAGGCTCAGGAGTAGCAGTGAACAGCATAATATAGAGAGAGGGTTAGGGACAACTCCTACAACGCCTACTTGGCTTAGGTTAAGTTATATTTTTAGCACACTCTTGTAATTAATAATAGTTTGTTTAATAATCTAAACACAAAAAAAAACCAAAAACTATTTTAGCGCCTAAAAATTGAAGCTAGACCGTTAGATAAAACGCATGAAAAAATTGCAAATATTTTCTTTAACATATCGGAAACTTAATTAGAAATGAGTGATAACTTTATTCCCCTTCATTTTTTCTCGACTACAGTATCAAATGGCGAAAATAAATTTTTCTAGTGCAGAGCCCCAACCAAAAAAAAAAAAAGTAGTAGTACTCGACTGAAGAAGCGAAACAAAGGCTAAAAGAGAGGCATAAGGAAAGAATGAGAAGGCAGAGAACAGATGAATTTCGAACAACATAAATATGCAGAACACCGGAAAAAAAAGAGCGAAATATCAGAGAAGAGTGTCAGTAGGCAAAGTACAGGAAAATCGATCAGTTTAAAGCACAAGACCAAGCTGAAATAAAAAAATAGATGGAAACAATTAAAAAGTGTCGACAGTCTAAGGAAAAAAACAGAGAATTAGATAATATGCTGTCAAATGGCATGCCACGAAGTGTCCACTCCTGAAAATAATATTTCTGTTGAATGTAAGAATAAGACAGCGCCTAGCTCTCAGAGTTCAGAATCTAGCCATCAGAGAGATAGAGGAAAGAATAAATAGAGGAAAAACTAATGGAACTCATAAAGAATCTGGAAGCAGAAGAAAATAATATTTAGAAACTGCAAACAAAGAGCAGAAAAAAACTAATAATAATATACGTGATTCACCATGTAAGAATTTTATTGAGAAAGGAACCAATTGTTCCTAATACAATTGAGAAAATGTTGCTATTTGGTGAAACCCAACTTCGTAAAAAATTTAAGACCCGTCGAACTTAATGAATTTACTATCATTACGTGTGTGTCTGGGAAAAGTATAAAAACATTTCGGTGCCTACAATTAATAGTTTTATTGACTTCAAAGAAAACATTAGAATACAGAGAACAACCCTGAAAGAAAGAAGGTATTTGAAGTTTTGCATCGAAGGATGAAGCAAGACATACAAGAATTTCTGGAAAAATATGATAACAGTTGGCTTTGTGCTGGTAAAAAGTAATGCATAGTACGATTATAGTAAAGGATAATACACCTGATGAAATGGTCAAGCGACTGTACTGTCTAAATGTTACCACTCCAGGTAAAGGAAACTTCTTACCTCAAAGTCACTGTCTAGAAAGAGAGTACAGTGGCTGTAAATAAAATGTATTGTCTACGATCTAGATCATTCTGAGGATTATTATGGAAATATGTCCCAAAACATTTCATTGGGCATGTAACGATCCCTAACCTTGCATGTCAGTGTGTGAGGCCAAATTTCTAACAAAGAAAAACTCTGCAATTTATTAAATTTTGATCCCTGCTGAGGAGAATTTTCAGGATATCTACTCTGTTCATTTGTCCTGTATTAAAGAAGTTCTTGATGGGCCTTCAATGAATCATGGGTAGAACTATATAATTAAATGTGAATTTTCTCTTCGTAATTTTTCTTAAGCTTTAACAGATAATTTAAAGTGAATAACACTCCTTTTGAAGAATGCACATTCTTTTGTTTACATAACTCTTTGTTTATTGTTGAACTGTCTTCAGAATTATTTACAACCTGAGCCAGTTTAAGCACCAGATCTGTTCATGTCACCTTTGTGCATTAATAATTTGTTTATTAAATTATTTATTATCTTCATAATAAAAGTATTTCCTGTACGACTACTTTCAGGCAGTTGTTACAGTCCTTCACCTTACGAAAAGGTAAAAAAAAAAAAAAATTAATGAAGAATAAAACAAAATTATGAAATTCTTCGCACAATATAGTACACTTTCAGGATAATGATCCTCGTGTGTCAAATGATGGCTTACAAATAACACTACAATATAGAAATTTAGTTTAAATGTTCATAAATATTGGCTACTATTTTAAATTATCTAACATAGTGCAATTTTTTTATTTGCCTGCATGTGTTTGCACATTTTTTGTTAGTGTTGATTACATATTTACAATTAAAACTGCTTATTGTTATCAGTGTAAGTTACTTCCTTAATTTCAATTGGAATAAGATGCTTTCATCATAATTGGAGTAGCAGGGCCAGGGGAAGTTCTGAGTATGTAAAACAAAACTTCACAAGTTACATAACAAAAAAAAATCATCTCGCCAGTTTGGATGGTGTACCACTACTTGGCTCATCGTGAATTCATCCTGTTTGAAAAGTCTTCTTTTCCCACTGCAACGAGGTCTTCTTTGCCGGTGCTGCCATCTGAAACCACGCAACGAAGTCTTCCATGACACGTAGAATCATTTTACTACTAAATTGGTGCTCACGATCCCACACAGTAGCCACCAGATGCTCCTTTTTTGGGCAATCACTTACATCAGCCACCACATTCGACTGTCAACTGACACCATACCACACTGACCTTGAGGCAGTTGGCATAAGTGTAGGGGTCATGTAAAAGTGAGCTTGATGTTCTTATAGGGTCATAAGGACATTTTGTACAATTTGTGAAATCATGAGAGATCGCTACTTACACCATGACGCCACGAGTTCTGGCTCAACAGTGAAATCTGAATTAGTGTGCTCTCCAGAGCCCCGACATACTTGAGCAGGTCTGTTTTCCATGTCCAGACAGAACCTGGATTCGTCACTAAAGATGATGAGTCACTGTTCCTCATTCATCCATGGCACCCTATTACTTCAAAACTGTAAATGAAGTCGCCGTTGCTGAGAGGTCAATGAAAGACGACGTTTGCAACGTCGATAATTTAAGTATTCTTCTGCAAGTCACCTTGCAATAAAGCTGGTGGAAACTGTAGTCACTAGTGATGCTGCAGCATGTCTCTTGATGGCGGAACGTCATGTTGTTTATTGAGTCTGCGCCCGTCGGATGATGAAACGTTTCTCTCTTCTGGTGGCCATTCTGGGTCGTCAATAGCCTTACCCGACGTGGTTGTCTACCCTGAGGTTCACATTGTTCTCAACACTATTACACAGTCCAGTTGCAGCGGTTTAGGTGATGAATGGAACGGCCACCCAGCCACCACGTTGTGGCACCAAATTTTCCTGTGTGGTAGACTACGGTGGTGGAATAACGTTAAAGTCACTGTGCAGGATAGGGATTCAGTGCGCAGTAGGGATTCAAAAATTATATATTTTGGTTGATCACCTGTTCTTAGTGATTGCGTGATATTATAAGATTCGCATTACACCTAGTTATCTGTTTATCAATGTGAGTAGTCTGACTATTACTGGGAGTAGTTATAAATAGGAAATATGCACGCTCCGATTGATACGTATTGGTTTCAAACTTCAATATTTTATTGGTTATAGTAAGTCCTAATTAACTGTGTGAAACAGTAGCAATTTTGATATTCAAATAATTTTGTGGTAGAATTATTTCGTATAGTAATCTGTCGCAAATAGCTATAATTTAATATCTGATTTAAAGCGATGTTACGTATCATGTATTACATAAAACAACCCGCGTTAGGACGTCCAAATAATTATGTAATGTAACATACATGAATTGTAACAGGGAAAATTTGGAATATGTCAATATTCTGATGGATACACATATAGTGGCATGCCAAATAATTAGTATGTACTATTTTCTATATATGACATAAATACATTAGGTATTAAGATTTCGTTTGCCTCGACTAGCTTTTGCTGAGTAATTAAATTAATCATCTACCTCTCTGAATAAGCTTACAACATTGAATATAGAGATAATTGATACCAATTAGTATAATCCTAAATGCTTACTACTCTCAACATTATAAAAGGACAACAGTGACATCTCTGTTTGTGCATAAGTTTAATGAGGAAAAAGCTGAAAAGGGATAGCATGAATCACATTAAGTGCTGTAGGTTCAGGAAATTAAGAATCATAAACCTCAGAAAACAGTCAACAAACTAGCGACCAATAAAATTGCTATTTTAAATAAATGTGCTGACCGACACCAGCTAGTCACTTAACATTAATTCTCTACTATTATGTGCATGACAGTTAATTGATGACAGCTGCACGCTGTTAGAGATTTATTTCAACTCGTGAGAAATCTTTTAAATTACGATATTAGTGAAGGCTGCTCCTTGAAGTCGAACACGGGTGAATCTCCGCACCTGTAACGAATCCTCTTCTATTACTGATATTCCCTAGATTATTAAAGCTCACGGGCTTTGGCATGTTCCTCTACAATCCTTGCACACATTAACATTACACATACGCCGGAGGCGAATGCTAGCTATCAAAATTAAACACGAAGTTGTCTGACCAAGGCCTCTTCCTTTTTTGAGATTACCGTACATGTCTTTGTAGATCGTTCAAGCCTGGTTTAAGCACGGCGGACTCGTGTGGAAGCTAAAATAATTGTAAAATCCTAGCTGAGCAGTCGACTATAACTTGCCTCAGCCATAGCGAAAACTTCATCTTCTTCTATCTTTCTGATTTGTTGTTACGTTCAGACAAAAACTTCCAGAATAAAGTAAATTTTGCAACATTATTACTTTCAAAATTAAAATTTATCAGTGGTTAGCTAGTGCCGCCTGATATTACATAAACAAAAGGTTCAGAACCTTCATTTTCTAAGTGATAAGAAAATACTTTCTGTTGTTAATCACTATAAAATATACCTCTCTGGTGTGTAAACAAAACATTGACAGAAATACTGGCAGTAAATTTATTCACATACTGTCAAAAATAAATAAATAAATAGTACATATTAAGCCAAATGTATGCAAAAATAGATCAAACATTCTAAGATGTGTGCGAAAACGAGGAAAGAAAAGAAAAATCATGTAAGAGATGTGGTAAAGGTTAGAAAAAAATTAATTTATGTAATATATCACCCATTAATTAAAATCTTCAACAACTGTATGTGGTATGTAAATAGAAAGAAGGAAATTAAATTCAGTTTACTCGGCGTCTACCCAATGATATTAACACCCATGATGCAATATGGCGATGTACAATGACACCGAGACAGTTTAGACAAAATGTATATTAAGTTAAATATAATTGTGTTGCGTACACAGAACAGTTCTCTGCAATGGATATAAATATATATGTGGTACATTTTTAAACAATTGAAATATTTTCTTTCTAGTCATTCATCACTAAGTTATACACAAGGAAAAAATCTAGGCAACAAATACTAGTACTATTCAAAACTATTAAATAAATTAGAACCTTTGTATATTTTAAATACCACCAGAGAAATAGTAACTATCATACATAGCGAATATTTGAATAACTTTATCTGTATTCCACAATCTCTTGCTAAAATTTCCAACTCTTGGAAAATTAATTAATATCTCAGGATTCCACTGGGCATTAAAGATAAATCAATGTGGATTACTTAAAGTTTGATTACTTTTTTTCTGACTTCGTTTTCTCAGAATATCAATAAAAGTTACCATAAGTTTCATATGAAAGCATTCTTAATGTAAAACTAATCCATTCTACTATAAAGGTTATTTCATTAGTCATCTTCTAATACAAATCATATAGATTCTAAATCTACATTATTATCACAAGTCTCTACCAATCTCCAGTCATCGTAAAATCAAATATTCATGAGACTTCACAATAGTTATATTCATTTTTACCGGAAAACTTTAATACACCATACATCGATAAAACAATTACACAGAGCATATTCAAACAGAAAAAAAAACTAAAATACTTCACTCTGAGCATATAAAAGAGATCAAAGGCTAAATTTATAAGTATATACTTAAATGTATGTATCCCCTTTCATAATATCTCACTATATTATATTTTAATTTTAATTAATTAGAATAGAATAATTACTCATGTTATTTTACATACAGAAGCATATACACCTTTTAACATGGGTAGGGGTCTGTACCTGTAGTATTAACTTATCACAGATTATAATATTTCATAAATTTCAGCCTTAATTCCAAAACAAATCATAATTCCCATACTATTAAAATTACAAGTGTTACAGCGAGCAGTGTAAAAAGGTGAACACTATCCACAGATTTAAGTGGACACTATTTTAGTTACTTTTATATGATGTAATTTATATATAGTAGGCACGAGTGTAAGGGCTCGTATGTTTGTAGATATGTAGATACTGGTGTGAGAGCAGAATTCGGTCATTGGTACCTGAAATTGTATGTTCTGTTGTAATTATATGCCTTTTGTGCTTTATAATAAAATGTGACTGATGAAGTTCCACTTGGGCTTTTATTTGCTATTCCTTTTGTTCCCTGTAAGTCCCTGGAGGACAACAAAAACTATCTGACTCTGTGCCACCATTTTGCGGGTCACTGGCAACTATGTAGTGAAACATCTTTAGAACAGAGGCCTTAATAACATGATTGATACTGTCTAAATAATTGTGTTCGATTATAATAAATGGTACAAACAGTTGTACGGACTCACCGGGTCTGGGGATGTTGAAATCTTGTAACATCTGAAATTTGGAGAAACCCCAGGCAGTTTGTATGATTGGCCATAATTATAGTGGGTGTAAACACAATTATAGAATGTTGTCCCATCTTTTGGCGACACCTTAATGTAATATTGTGATATTATTGTTGCCTTGATTATCAAGAATCCGTCAGAGCTGCTCGGTATAAATACAAAACCATGCTGCTTTCCTTCCTGGAAATTCACTGGCTTCGTATAATTACTGTAATCGTAGTATGTGTTTTCATTCTTCTGACCTGAAAACAAAGACAATGGTACTGCATATCACTTATTTATTATTAATGAAAAAAGTAATTATATTTTTCCATTAACAACTATATTCATTTTAAGAATAGCCTAAGAAAACAACAATGGTATAAAAACCGACTACAGAAATAAAAAAAACATATGGGAAAACACAAATATTACGTCGTTTAATTTTCTGAATAGAGCATTTCAATTTACGTTTACGAAATTGACAATATTATATTCCTTTATATTCATGCATATATAGACCCCAAATCTTATTTTATTGTTTTAACTGCAAGTGAACTTTAGTGCACAAAAATAACTCCATAAATATGTTTTAATTCCGTAACCAACAAATCATTAATTTTTTTTATTTAAACACATCATAAAAGTGATCGCCACATAAGAGGCACGAAAACGTATTAGTTATCAAATTGATACTGATTATCTGGTTTTTTTGTCGGTGTAATTATTATATTGCTACAGGCATAAACTGGAGCAATTGTTTGTGCCACACGAGCATCTTTAGCTATGTTCTTCATCTTGGACTGGTCTCCCAGGACGGGAGAAATGGTTTCAGAGGCTGTTGTTGGGCGTCGAACATCTAAGGAAGCGAGGGCGTGTTATTGATTCTTCATAGTTACAGTTTAGATATTGAATTGGATGTGTACTATGAACTTATTCTGTCAACGCGTGGGACTGTTGCCGCTGGGAATCTCACCTTTTTAACTCCAGTGAGACGAGGAAACCTTAAGGCTCCTTAATATCTGGCCCTTGAACTGCGTTATGAAGTGTTAGTAATTCAAGTACTTCAGCGAAATTATTAAACGTGCATCCATTGTGCTGATCTACGAAAATAATACATCATACGAGAGCCGTTGAGTGCTTTCAAGACGTCACACACATTAGAAACGCCATTTTTGAGTACTCCAAAATGGCTAAAAAACAACTATTTCACAGCATTGTATCTCAAAATATACGCATCAGGTACATACAAAACTACTAAGGGGCCCTCCATTGAACATTCCTACAGACTTTCCATCAATAAAATAACAGGGTCGCCGCTGTAAGTCCCATATGTAGGTACTCGCAGTGCGACGAGAACACTGCACGCCAGTTGAGAGGCTTGAGCTTAGTGGCGATGATGCACTTGAACTGTGAGGCAGTCTCGCCCTTATCGCTTCCGAGCTTCGCAGTCTCAAACGCGGGAACGAGCTCTAGGTAGGCGGGGGCCTTAAGGGGTCCACACATGCAGCGCTAAGGTCAAACTGTCACTAGCATCAAGTGCGGCATCGCCTCTGCGCGCAGGACCCTGAACTGGCATAGTGCTTCATGTACCTGTGGGGATCGTACGATTTTATTGCTGGGAAGTCAGTAGAAAGGTTCAATACACGCTCCTATTGTCGTTTTGTTTGTGTCTGGGTAGTTTGTCTTAAGATACGCAGTCTCATAAAAAGGTGTTTTAAATTAAGTTGGTGGGCTCCAAAATAAAGGTTATCGCAAGCGTGACAACCTTGAAAAATAACAATCTTACCCTTGTATCGGATATATTTTCTTGTTGTAGATAAACATATTAGGGACACTTTTAATAGTTTTATGAAACATGCTGCAACACGGTTTAGGCACCAGGTAAGCGCGCTGTTGAAACACAACTCACTGATTTTGAGGCTGTTATAGTTGAATAAGTTGCTGGATGGTCGTTCCATTGTTCTGGAAGTGTCCTCGCGTGGTGTGACATCATGGGAACTGACTATGTTTATGGCCGCGTGGCGCTTCATATAAGCTAATGCACAGTGTTGTTTACTTCAAAAATCAGAAAATTTCTAAGAACTTTTTTAGATGGTGAGTAATGAAGAATACACCAATCTAAATATTAATATATTTCATTTTGGGCTAAAAACCTTTAAAATGCTTTAAAATAATATTAAGTTAGTGAGGTGAGTGAGAGTGTGAGGGACTGTGAGAGTGTGTGTGAGGATGAGAGTGAGAGTGAATGTGTGAGAGAGTGAGTGTGAGGGTGAATGTTTGAGAGTGAATGTGTGTGCGAGTATGAGTGTGTGAGTTAGTGTGAGAGTGAATGTGTGATTGAGTGCAAGAGTGACTGAGAGTTAGTGCGAGTGAGAAAGTGAGCGTGAGTGTGTGAGTAAGTGAGTGTGTTGGAGAGTGAGTATGAGAACGAGAGTGAGCATGAGTTTGTGTCTGTGTGAAAGTGAGAGTGAAGAGATTTGGGCAGCTCTAACATTGAGGCCTTGAAAGCCAATGAGGGTGAAGACATGTGAGTATGAATCAGCATCTGAATGGAAAGGCAGGGGAAACGGGAAATCCCCAAGAAAACACGTAATCCAGCATCGTCGTCCGGCACGGTTCCCACATGCAAAAATACTGGGGCGACCCAGCCGGGAGTCGAACCAGGTTCGCCAAGGTGGGAGGCGAGTAGTCTTCCCTCTACACCACTGCGGCCTCTTTAAATTAACAGTAGCCGCACCTTGTACAGCTAGTAATTAAGATAGTTATTTCATCAACTTGCTGGAAAATTAAAGCCCTTGGGGATTATTCGTAGTGAACAAGTATATGAACCATATTTACGTAACAATAGAAGAAAAATCCCATTTCAGGTAAAAAAATATTAATGACTTTCTGTCTCGAGAGTTTCTTCATTAAATACAAATATTTTGTGTTTCGTTTTGTGCTGTGTGTGTGTGTGTGTGTGTCTATATATATATATATATATATATATATATATATATATATATATATATATATATATATATATATATATATATATATATATATAATTTACTAATTACTTAAAAATATATTTATTTTACCAACTTCTTATATGATCGATATCTTATTTAAATACCTGTCCTATCTTCAAAACAAACTATGCAATTCGACACCCGTTTGCAATTTTTTAAATAATGAAAATCATATAAAACCGAAAGCATTCACCATTATAATACATAATATGAGCATTAATAGTAAATTTTTTTATCGGAATTAAATATTTACGAAGTAAAATGCATGTAAAAATTGTTCAGAACTGCTTTTCAAACATTTAATTTTTTTTTATATTATTAATATTTTCGCATTTAATCTTTCTAGCCCGTCATTTATTATTCAAATATATGTTTCTTTACAAGCTGAGATCCAACTTCACCTTGTTTTGTGTTTTTTACACCATCTTCGTGCCAGAGATGTTTCAGGCTGTTTTTATGTAGTTCCCTTATTGTACGTATGAACAATAGTTCAGTCTTTTGTCTTGAGAGTTAGTTGTAAACAGAATAGAACGAGTGTATAGCCTTTGTTTTTTGTTCTTCAGCATTAATATAATTGTTGACTGTGAATAAAAAATTATCAGGTTATGGGTTCCAATAAATTTCTTATTTTGTGAACTCTGTGACGACCTAGATAAGACAAAGTTTTAAATTATTGAAGGCATAAGATTCAAACTAGGTTATTTGGAAGACCAGTCTAACTGGAGAACAAGGAAGTACAAAGTAAGTGCTGTCATGGGCGGCGTGTCTGGTTGCATGGACATTTTGGAAGGAACTGTACTAAAGCCATAAGCATTAAAAATAGATGCTATTCCAGAAGAGGTAACTATATATAATTCAAATGTACAAAGGATTGTGAAGGGCGAAAGCCATGCATTGCTTATCCTGACCACAAACATGACTGAAGACACATTGGGGAAGATCATCAGATTCTCAACAGTCGTTGAAGTGTGGCTGGAACTTCACAGACTGTTTGACAGAGGAACTGAGGATAAAGTTTATGATGTGTGCGTGGAATTTTTCAGTTTTGTAAATTACATTAATTACGATATTGGCACACATATGTGAAAACTAAAAAACCTATGAAGCATACAAAAGAACAATCTAAGTATACAGAATGTTGTTGTGAACTACTGAATTTGTTACTAATATGTACGATTTTAGGTATACTGCCTGAAGAATATTTTACATTAATTATAACTGGTTGATGATGAATAAATCTGAAAGAACAATAGAAAATCTCACAAACCTGCTTTACGCATTTGAAAAGGCCTTAAAGAGTAAGATTGCTGGCTTATGGCAGAAAGTGTTAGCCCCTACATCAAGGAAGGTATCAGATAAGATGATAGGTAAAGAGGCAAAACAGGTCACTGGTAAGTCGACATTCTTTGTTATTACTGAAAAAACCAGGTCACATTGTCAGGAACTACAAACAATGGGTAGAAGGTGGTAAACCACCGCTTCCAAGGGGGAAGAGAGACGTGTCGCAGTTAAAGGAGTCAGTTGGAGCAGTCGAGGGCCTCATGAATGCTACTGCATCTCTGGCAGCTGACAATGATGATCACGGTTGGTACATAGACAATGGAGCTACGAACCATGTAACAAATCAGAGGGATGTTTTAACCACCTTTGAAACATTAAGTGTAACTCATTCGGTAAAGACAGCAAATGGTAAAGCAATTCAAGCAGTAGGTAAGGGATCAGTTATTGTTGAAGCTCAAGTTGGTGGTCGGTGGATACAGCCACAGCTTTGCGATGTTTGGTATGTCCCACAACTCGGCAGAAACCTGTTTTCAGTCTTAGCTGCTCAAGACAAACACCCTGGAAGTGAGTTTACTTCGACCATGAATAACTGCTTTTTTAAAGGGGATAGAAAACTGAAATGGGAATTTACTCTAAAAAAAAGGCCCGGAGGTCTATACAAAATGTTATTTAAAAATATCAAATTATAAGAAATTGCTTCTTTATCACATGACAACTCAATTCAGTTATACCATGAGATATTAAGACATAAAAACAAAAGGAATGTCAAAAGAAAGATACGAGAAGAATTTCGTATTAATTTGCTGACGCAAACGAAATAAAATTTTCTGTATAAAAATCCATATCATTAAAGTTTCTTTTGTAGCAATGATCTTTACTAGAAACTTTCACAATGTTAGTTGTACTTGTTCCAGAATCTAAAAAAGTGGAGTATTATTTTTTTCAATTAAAGCCTTCAGCATTTCCGTATGGTCAGCATCACCACATGATGTCATCCTACAATACTTGTTCTTTGCAAATTCTTTTTGCTATTAAATACCAGTTTACTAAAAGTACTAAGATACTCATTTATACCAACAGCATTGTGGTTAATATTATTTATATCTGTGTGAAAAGTAATTGAAAAAGTAGTAACTAGTTCACTTACTTAATATGTATTTGAGTTTGCTGTCCTTCAGGAAGTATTCCGAACTCATTTTCCAATTCTCAGTTTTCCAGAAGATGTCTTCACTCTCTGAAGGCCAACTGGGTATTCCGGTCTCAGTATCTGGAACTGAAAATGCCTTATTTTCTTAGTAAAGGGTATAAAATAAATGGAAGAAGTAGCATGAGCTCAGAACCACGTGCTACTTTTGGGCAAGGAACAAGGCTGTTCAAGAATATACAGGACTGTTCAAAAAGATACAGGACTGTTCAAGAAGATACAGGACTGTTCAAGAAGATACAGGACTTTTCAAAAGAGAAAAAAAAAAAATGGTGGTGCGAGAGCAGGGTGGGTTTTCCGGGGCGCCACAAGGAAGGCGCTGCAAAACACCCTTAATTTCATATTCTAAAAAAATTATACATATATGTGTGTGTGTGTGTGTGTGTGTGTGTGTGTGTATACACACACACGCACACACACACACACACACGCATGCATGCACACACACACACACACACACACACACACACACACACACACACTTAAACAATACTCCGGATATTACAGTTCCATTATTAGCTTTCATTATTCACATTTTTAAAATATCTCTTCATGGTAACTTCAGTCTTTTTTTTTATACATAAATATGATTTACCTGTAGTTTGTGTAACATGTTTGTTATAATAAATGATGTAACACTTTTGTACAGTCAGACTATGTTAGAAACCTATCACTTATAGGAATTGCGTGGCCCTTTTTCCTGATTTGAATATTCTGTTTGAGGTCATTTTAGTACATAGGCTACTACCGGCATAAGGCGTTATTTGTGCAGAAGAAGACATCCTCAATTCACCTAAAGATGTTTTCTTTATAGCCTATCCCAGGATTTACACATTGAAAAGGGGACGATAAGTGCCAAAGTAAAGGTTCCAATGAGAAAATAATCTTGGCGAAGCTTTGAGGGAGGGAATGTAGGGTAGGCAGTGAAGGGGAGGGCTCTCCCGAGCTATCGCCGCCAGAGGGAGGGAAACCACATGGCAATACTGGCGCTATACATACCAAACTGATAACATCGCTGTTAAATACAGTTGATGTGACTTAAGTTTTTTCGACAGGTAATATGGAAGCGTGAGTAGCAGTTCTCACCCAACCGCACTCGGCCGCTGTCACTACTGAAGTCAACAACCTCACCCCTTCATGCAGCGGTAATGGACTCTCCCAACTCGCCCGATGCATTTTGGACTTCTGTGCATTATTTAATAATTTGATTCTAACTCTACGTTCGCCCGGGGTGCCATCGTCCCTAGGGAGCGCCCTGCAGACATCCATGGCTTCTTCACACTTCTTGAATAAAACATTTGATAAATTACGCATTGTAAAAAATGCTTGGTTCTTTCCTAAATATGTCATATAACATAATCGTTTAATACATCTGTTAAAGTAAAAGTATATTATTTATGGTTAAACGGAACATTTACTTATATTGTATACATCATATTACGACCAGTGCATTCTTCTAGTGCTGACTTACGGCTCTGAGACCTGGACACTTAATGAATTCGCAAAAGGCAAACTCAGAACAGCCCAAAGAGCTGATCAAAAAGCACCAGACATCAGATCAGTTACTAAAGTCGAAGACATCTTGGAGAAGACAGCCACCTGGAAGTGGTAATGGACCGGCCATCTTGCTCGGAAGAAAGATGAAAGATGGTGTTGGAATGGAGTCCAAGAAATCATCGGAGACCAAGAGGAAGACATACGCAGGGTTGCTGGGGTTAACTGGCAGAGAATCACCCAATACCGTTCTACCTGGAGAAGACTATTGAAATTATACCTGAATATCTAATTCTTAAGAGGTCACATCATTTCGTGATTGAACTGGCTGATGATGATGATATTATATTAATTATTTTATATTTAATACGAATCAAAACAGGGAGGAAACGTGTTTGTTGGTAGGTAATGCCTGGTAAGAAACAGTTAACATGTAAAATATTATTAATATTACTGTGTGTGAATGTAGTGTGCTGCTTTTTTTTTTTTTTTTTTTTGACTTATTTAATCTTAATTTGCATGAGGCGGAAGGCTTTAGAAAAGTTGGAGGTAACTGTAAATGAACTGTACGAAACATCTCCCCATACAATCATGGTACGATCATCCGCTCGCATCAGACAAATTATCTCGTGGCTATACAAATTTTTTTTATTGTATTTGTAGGTTGGTTTTCGATGACTGGGTTACTTATACACTGAGATTTATTCTTATATTTCTGTCTGTGTGCACATGATTTTGTTGTATCATTTTTGTCTGTCTCATGTGAGCACACAGGTTATAAATTATTCCAACCTTAGCATGCAACCATTTCCCAATGTTTCGCGTTGATCTATCATGAGACACAGGAGAGAGTAACTGAATCCTGAATGCGATTAAATCACGCAATCTCTATCGATCTTCGAACAAAACTACATGTATTAAAGTTTTGAATCAGTTTGATTACTCGTAAATTTTATAAGTTGACCATATTGGCCAATATTAATTATGTAAAATGTATCAAAACCACTGTTATTATCTATATCATCGGTGTAAGATAAGTATTCATTTTCCCTCAGCGAAGCCCTTGATTGATTAAGATACAGTATAGAGAAACTATGCACAATTCAGTTCACGCATACAGTGATTTACTCGTGACGTAGTAAAATTAGGTTGCTGTAATGGATGCACGATCAGACCGCAGTCAATGAACGAATGGTGTATTAAGAGGCAAGTCTCAAACTTCGGAATCGAGCACTATTAATAACAATCTGTGGAAATTAAACCTAAATGAACCCAGAAAATGAAAACATAGATGTTGAACCTCCGTGTGGTAGCAGGGTTTTAGAATACCACCACAGCTACTCTGTGCTTGTCGTAAGAGACGACTTATCGGGACGCAGTCGGAATCTCAAATTTGTTTTGACCATCATCTCATGCTTATCCCATATACGTGTATATGTACACCCATGTAGCACCCATTGGCGTCTTCTTAGCAGGAGAGGATCTCATGGCCGATTAGCCCATGCGTATAGACCTGCCGGGAAGACGTGTTACCACTGTATGGAGAAGACCAGTGTAATCAACCACAAGCTCCTGGAACTGGCACCAAAAGGTGTCCTTTATAATAGGGAGCTTGGGATGTTTTCCCAGTTAGGGGAACAAAACTGACGTCGGTCAGGATGTACGATTTGCCCCTGATTAGCCCTGGTGTACACTTTGGTTTGCTAATGGGAAAGTAATTTGCAGTGAATAACGGTGAAGAGTAGCTGTTCCTACGTATTGCATAGGTCTGTGGGAGGTGGGTCCTCTCCTAATGGTACAGTCCATGAGGTATTTTAACTGCTGGCTTCTTTTTTTTCTCCCCCTAACGGCAGGCTGAGGCCTACGAGTCCTAGTATGGGGGCCTACACCATGACTTCCAAAAGCACTCCAAAAAAAAGTGTGGCGTCCTCAACAGCCAATTAAAACAGCACCACTATGATAATGGTACTTATTCGGATTGTGATTGTGTATTGCATCAGTGACACTATTAAATTACCTACACCATATTTCTTGGCTATGCTAGGTTTAGAAGGGTCCACTTAAAAAAAAAGTGTTACAGTTCGAAATACAAAAGTTATTGAATGAGCAGCTGGTGGTCCTATTGATGACTGCAAGAAGATCGTTTAAATGCACTAGCTTCTGGTTGAGACGTCGAATGGTGCCCTTGTCGATGAAGACTTTCAGTATGGAACTGCAAAATTCCATGTTGAGGTAAAGTACTATGTATCCCTCAACTCCAAAAAGGGTGTCGTCTGGTGCCCCAGACAATTGCCATCCAAGAAAAAAGATTTTAAGTGAGCTGCAAACTTAGTATGTCACTAATCGTCGTCATGTGCAGAAGACTACTGATGGTGATGAGTCAACTACAGCTACTCTCATCTTGACTTTTGGTGTTCATGACCTTCCTTCTCTTATTAGTGTAGGATATTCGAATGTGCATTTTAAGCAGTTTATTCCTTCTCCTTTTGGTTGCTAACACTGCCAACAGTTTGGCCACCCCTCTGCAAAATGTCAGAATACATCAGCTTGTCCAAAGTGTGCTGACTCACCACATCCAGATATTCCTCAATACAGAAAACAGCTGCAGTGAAAAAACTGCAGCAAAGGACATCCTGTCTGGTCGAAGGCATTTCCTATCTACCAGGATGAACATGCTGTTCAACTAATTTGGGACTTTGACAAGGTTTCCTTTGTTGAAGCACGGAAACATTTCCATGATCTCCAGAGCCCGAAGCCTGCTGCTCACTACAGTGTTGTTACCAATGCTCGACCAGCAGTAAAGGATGTGTGTACTTAGAAAGTCGATGTGGCTACCCAGACAGAAATGTCTGTGAGTACACCTAAGCCACAGGGATTTCAGACGACCCTGACTACAACTGTCAGTACAGAGTGTGGGCTAGCTAAAAAGAACTGTTAAAACCTTCTGTTGTTCGCAAGTGTCATCAGTAAGCTTCTGCATAAAATTTGACAAGCCAAAGACTACATCCCTAACAGCCCTTCCTGCGAGTAAAACTGATTCGCAAGATTGCATCATCCACTCGCCAAATCGCCATCCTGTCTCTCCATAGATGAAAGCCAAGATCGTGATTGATGTTGAATCACAAACATTGGCGATGGCTTCGTAGGTTTTAAGTCAGTGAACAACAGACATAGGGAAAAATTGAAGTAATTATTTCCGCACACTTTCTTCAGATAACTCATGTACCTCATACAGTGAAACTGAAGAGGTTATTTCAATAAATCTGAAGAACTGAAACAGCCCCTAGTTTCCCTCAACCATACTATCATTTGCTTACAGTAAACACATTTTCGTCCTACTGATGCACCCTCCCTTTGAGGTCACACATATTTCTGTCTGGATAATGTGCTGATGGACCATGCCTGTTGTAGTGTATATCTTGTGGTAAAGGATTTTGTTAGAATGCAGCTGTTGACCTTCGCACTGCTCTACACGCATTGGCGGTCAGGGATTTATTCAATTTGTTTGTCACTGTTTGTAGCAAAAATGTACCCCCACAACAGCATGTCACTTTAGTTGATTTTGAGGAGCTTTCTTCACAGCTCTCACCTCCATTTCTGGTTGTTGGCGACTCCATAGCTCACAGTCAGATATAGGGTTCTGACCACAGGGATAGCCAGGATCGTGTAGTCAAGTCGTGGCTCATCATTTCTAATATGCCCTGATGAACATTGGTCTCCTTCGCACTTCACCAACCATACTCACACTTTGAACTGTATTAATGTCTCTTTCTGTAGCTCAGCGCTCGTGAGCTTTATCTGTGGAGGTTCAGTTTCCCTCTCCTTTTTCCTTCCTATTCCCCACCCTTGTTTCCCAGCCCTCATGCTTCGTCAGTTTATTCAAACTCTAAATAGTAACAAGTATGTTAACTTCTCGCCGACACTTGCTATACTTCACATGGCATCATCAGGTCGAAAGTCATCCACTTGAACTTCGTGTAGGACGAGTATAAATTTTAGCTAATTTTTGCAGCACTAAGGGGCATTATAAAATATTTCAATGGTTTAGTGTTAATTATTATTGATTCATATCAGTGTTAGGAAGGTGCAGGCAACATGCTGCATCTAGTGAGTTGTGGCTAATGAGCGTTTAATATTAATATTGGGCAAGTAGGTTTTGGTATCATAGTAGTTTTTTGAGTGCTAATGTGTTATAGGTGCGCAGCAGTAGAGTCTGTTTTCAAAATTCAGCTCTGGAATGCACGGGCTAAATTTGGGTTTGGTTTAGAGGATATGTTTTTGCTGTAGTAACTTATTCACCTTTCAGTATTTTTGAGGGTTAAAGCCACCCCCTTGCCCGTCCTAGTTCACTTTGCATTGAGGCTCACAGTCCACAACTCGGGAGTAAGTTTTGGATGTTTTTAATGAATGTTGATTTTGTTAGCTAGCCACTTTAATGGGCGTAATTGCTGCAGACCAGCAAGCATTTGTATTTAAACATTGTTTTGAATTCATTTAATATGTTAGTTTTACATGTAGATCGCTTAATGGGCGAGATCTGCTGCTGTTCTAGAGACTATTTGTGAGTGCCATCAAATGTATGCTCGTTTCAAAGTTTGACACCCACAGTGAAAGAAATGGTTATATTTATACTTGGATGATCGTGAGGAATGGTAATAAAACATTATTCTTGCTGCTCATGCTGTATGAATTTTACTTGTTTTTACAAACACTAGTCGAAACAAAATCTAGTCAGTCAACTAGGCATAAGTTTTACAGTCCTTATTATATTCAAATGTTAAAAGCTTTTAATAAATGCTGAATTCAATTTGAGTTGAGGTGCCTCTCAGTTGAGTGTAAAATTAAAGAAGAATTTCTGTAGCACGATAATGGCAATTGTGAATGTTGTTAAGGGCAATGCGTACACTGTTAAATTTAATGTTAATATTGACAACATTGAATGTGAAATAATTTTTGTTCATACCAGCTATTATGAAAAATAGAAACAAACATCAATTGTAATTTATTTTCACGTATCAGAAATATTTCTGCTGATGAGTAGGTGGTTTATGAAACCACTTATGTTGAATGTTACAAGGTCTTAATATTTTCAGGTTTTTTGGTAAGCTTGTTTGAAAAACACCATCGGTTAAGGTGTTTCTAATTAAATGTGGTCATCTCATATTTAATGTGGCCATGTTGTGATGTCAGCATTTGGTTTAATAGAAAATGTGATTTTAAAATAAGTTGTATTAGAATTTGCAAGATATGTACTTTACTAAGAGTTATCAGAACAATATTGTAGTGAATGACGAGTTAACTTGCAATTATATAATATTTAATCATGGCATTGAACTATAATCTCAATTTGTTGTATTTGACTTGTTTAAATTTGTTTGGGCTACTGAATTCAAAATAAATAGATTTGAAATAGGGTTACTGTATTTTCATTTTTCACACATTGTACACTCTTTTCCAAATTTCCCTGCATTTCGCTGATGAGTTACCCAGTTATATGAACAATGGCAGTGAAATTCTTCAACACTATCGTCGTGTCAGCTGATGAGATTGCCATCCCTTCCTCAGTCTTCACCTCGTGGTCTTAGGCATGTTCCTTGATGGATCGAAGACTGGAGGGATGCTGTCCGTGCCCGAAGACGTGCACTAAGACGCTCTAGTGCTCACCCCACTCAAGCCCAAAGGAGCTCCGATTTGAGGCCTGAGGGTAACGGTACTCGAGGGAGAGGCAAGTGACGTAGTCGGAGCAGACAGTCGCTCGCCCATGCTGTGCCTGCATTCTGGCCCACGCTTGTCCGATGCACTGCTACTCCTCGCCCGTTATAAAGTATCATTTTCTTTTTTATAAATTTTTTGTTGTGGCTTACTGAACCAGGAATATTCAATATTCATCGTGAACATTTTTGTCCGAAACTTTAATTTCTTATGTCCGTTTTGATTAATTATTTATTTATTTACTGAACTGTGCATAGTGTTAATTGCTACTATTATTATTAGTTTTAAAATATACTAGGTTGTGCTGTGCAAAATTGTAAAAACTACAAAGAGAAAACAGGCGGATCTGTAAGTTACTTTAGATTTCCAAAAAACAAAAGATCTTTCGAAAAAGTGGATCTTTCTGAGTGCAAGAAATGATAAATTCGACCATAAAACCGTGAGAATTTGTTCCGAGCATTTCACCGACGATGACTACCAACGAGAGTTGGGTGCTGAGTTAATGGAAGAGGAAAAAAGGCAAGTGTGGTGGGAGGATGGGGATATAGTTGCTGCCATTACGTTATGTTCTATCTCGCGTAAAGATTATTCTTATTTAAGGAAGAAAGTTGGCATTCCTCTTCCTAGCCTGTCGACTCTACGGAAATGGACGAGAAATGTGAAATGCTCTCCAGGAGTCCTCGAAGAAGTTTTCACTCTTCTGCATGCAAGGTCACAAACAATGACTCTTTCTGAGCGGCTCACGGTTCTTTCTCTGGATGAAATGCAAATTGACGGAAGGTATTGTTATTATCAAACAGTCAATCAGATTTTTCGTCCATGCAAAAATGTGCAAGTGATAATGGTAAGAGGACTCGCCTCCAAATGGAAACAACCAATATTTTATGATTTCGACGGTAAGGTCACTCGGGGTTTACTTTTTCATTGTATTAAAAAGTTGAAAGTATTAGTATTTATTGTTGTTGCAGCAGTCTGTGATATGGGTGGTAGTAATCAAGGCCTGTGGAAAAGTTTAAGTATATCGGTTGGGAATGTTTCGTTTCCGAACCCGTCGGACGTAAAAAGAAATGTGTGGGTTTTTGCTGACGTTTCACATCTTATAAAATTACTGAGAAATAACGTTCTTGATTATGGCATACAGTTGGGCAATGGAACAGTAATACGCAAAGAACACATAAGCAATATAATAGAAGACATGGAACTGAAGCTATGTCCCAAGCTATCGGATGTGCATTTAAACGTCAAACGCAGTGCAAGGCAGAAAGTTAAATACGCGGTGCAACTTTTTTCATGTCATACTACTATGCGTCTTTTGGTACATTACAAAAGTCAGCCAGAATTCGGGCAATTTTTTGAAACAGTGGATAAATTTTTTGATGTCATGAACTCCAGATATATATATATAAATTTAAAAAATATATAAAAAATAAAAAAAATATAAAAAAAGTAACTTAGCATTTTACAAATCATGGAAACATGAGAATATTGCAACACAAATGTTTAACGCTGTTCCAGAAAGGCATATTAGTAACAATAAACTCAGTTCATGAACTGCGTGAATTTTTAAATGTGAGATATTCACTGAAGTGCATCCTCACGTCTCGTCTCAACCAAGACGTTCTGGAAAGTTTTTTTTTTTTTTTTTCGCGGATTAGAAGTGTTGTACATGGAAACCAAAACCCTACAGCCATGGATTTCAAGTACAGGCTATGTTTATTGTTGCTAGGATGCGAAATGCCTCTGCCAGTTGGTGCGTGTGTTAGTGATGACAGCTTGGCTGACAAGCCAAATGTTCATTTCTTTATACACTTGTCAAGAGGAACGAATGCAAAATACAACAGAGCATAAATCCTGTGACGTGTCCTTCCCGGACATGACAACAGATGTGAATGAAGCACTGTGTTATGTTGCTGGCTACCTAGCTCACAGCACCAGCGACACAAGTCTTGCCTCTGATGTTACTGCAAACAAAGGTATGTAGATTTGCTGAGATACAATCTTAACTAATTAAATGATTGTCAGTAAATAAACTTATGATGGCATCTTCTTCCGTGTTTGTTTAGATGGATGGTTAGAAAAAAATAGTCGTGGTGGTCTAAATATCCCGTCACCAGTCTTTCTAAATAATGCGAAAGTAGCGGAGGAAATGTTTCAGCATCTCCATGTCAAGGAAATAAACACAGACGAAGGCATCATACAAACATTTTATCACTCTCTGGTGACAAAATTTATAGAAACTGACCCAAAAGTTTTTATGAAGCATGCCAGAACAAGAACTTTTTTTTTTGTCTTGGGCATTTAAACAGGAAAGCAGAAGAAACTAGAATTTTAAAAGGGAGCAGAGAAAGAAGCAGCAATTCACCCGGTCTTAAAAGTAGGAATGCATAATCTCTCAGACTACAGACATTCATAAATGTAAGCCTTAATGTAGTATATTTCAAATGCATAGGTTTATATATTTCTAAAAATCTTCATTATTCACAATTTAATAGTAAGCATTGTTCATGTTTTAAAATTATTTTGTGTTTTGCAGGGTTTGGAAATGACTGTTTATTGCTATTTTGAAAATTGTTGACTGTTTTCCCCAAAACGTAATTTATTCTTATTGTGATATTTAAGTCTGATATTTTAGTGCTACGAGATTGCAACATCAATTGTATAGAAATGTATGTTTATCCAGTACTTTTTGATTCACATTTATTTCATGTGGAGCACTTGCTTTAGATCTACGCCGTATTCCAATTGGTTTTCAGTTTGGTAATTAGCAATTTGTAAATTGCATTTTGTAACTTCCAAACGGAACGGTTCATCTGAAATTTTTTCAATGTCGTGCTGTTGCTAGGAGTTATGACAGCGAAGTTATACCACGAAAAATTACAGTGCACGAATCGGTTAAGTAAAAAATCTATGTCCTGTAATGATGTTACAAATTGTAGGAGGTAAAAATAAAAGGAGAACGATTAAAAATAGGCGATTAAACATGTAAACTAATAATGACTACAAAGGATTCTCACGCGTTTAAAAAACAATGTACAAAACTCGGTCGGCATATCAAGGTTGGAAATAAAGGCACATTAAATTTTTTAGCTTTATTGTAGTATTATTTTACTAGTAAGTATAACTTAAAATTAAATTTTGATAGGTTTTAAAATCGCCACACAAAACATATTCGGTTTACACGTAAAATAAGAAATAATTTCACCCACAGTAGCTAACAACCAAAAACAAATATGACAGTGATTAAATGGTAATTTGTTACTTGAAAGCTTCAAGTCTGTCAAAACGCAAAATTCAAACCACGAAAACACGTAATCGATTATGCAGACAACCGGGTCACGTGACCATTTGGTTAACAAAATGTGTCAATTGGAACACGGTCTAATGCGGTGTTCCAACTGGTTTTCAGATTGGTATTTGTGATTTATAATTGGCGTTTTGTAACTTCCATCCGGAACTATTAGTTTGTCAATTGGAACACGGTCTAATGCGGTGTTCCAACTGGTTTTCAGATTGGTATTTGTGATTTATAATTGGCGTTTTGTAACTTCCATCCGGAACTATTAGTTTGTCAATTGGAACACGGTCTAATGCGGTGTTCCAACTGGTTTTCAGATTGGTATTTGTGATTTATAATTGGCGTTTTGTAACTTCCATCCGGAACTATTAGTTTGTCAATTGGAACACGGTCTAATGCGGTGTTCCAACTGGTTTTCAGATTGGTATTTGTGATTTATAATTGGCGTTTTGTAACTTCCATCCGGAACTATTAGTTTGTCAATTGTTTGATACTTTGCTACTGCCAGGAGTTTGCGAATTGTAATCATCGAAGCAGACAAGATCGGCTTACGTGACCATTTTGTTAGCAAAAAAAGTGTGAATTGGAACACGGCCTTATGTAAGGAAAATTTAAGTAACAAATATTCCTTGGTATGACACACATTATCTGAAACACTGTGGTGATAAACGCGAGGGAAAACCACTTCGTGTAATTTAAATTCTAATGTTACAAGAAATGTATATCTTTATAGGATAAATACCAGTAAACATGCAGTTATGTTTTTCCATAGAAAATTGGCATTGTTCCTAAAATGTTCGGTACATTTTGCTTGTAAAATGGTTCAACGCAGAATACTACAGTGGTAAGCCCAGGGTAAGCTTGCGGAATGCGGGAGGGACTGCTTCCAGATACATCACAGGGCGAGGTCACTCCCCTTTCCACTTTTGCCCCGCAAATCGGGCCAACCTCCTCCTCTCTAACAACCTTGACTCGAGCCTCCCTGGAGCTCTATTGCATCTGTCGGGCACGGACCGACGTGTCTTCAGGGACAGTTGGCGTAAATTGCGGAGAGTTCATTTCCTCGCTGACAGTACATGCTACCAGTACGTTTATCTGCGGCAATGTTCGAAATCTGTGCGGACAAACTCTCAGACATCAGCTACACTTTCTTCGGGCTAATAAAAATATTATTACTGATGGTCAAACATAGCAGATTTGTTGGGTCAGTATTTTTCAGATGTTTTGAGTAGTGCACATTACACTCCCTAATTTCAAGCCACCATAGAGTCATGTGAGATGGTGGGTGTCAACTTTGGTGACTCATGTCAAGAGGACCAAAACCAGCGTTTTACCCTTCTTGAGTTCGAGCAGGCTGTATAACATTCAAAGCATACATATGTTGGCTCCGACCATATCCATTACACTATGTTGCAACACCTACCACTCGACAGAAACTGTTTTTTTCTGAGGCTCTTTTATAACATTTGGATTTCAGGTGTTTTCCCTTCAAGTGGTGTGTATCCACCTTTGTACCAATTTTGAAACCTGTTTCCGTTTATTGACCTATTTCCGTCACCAGCTGAGTATGTAAGACCCTGGAGTGAATTGTTAATGCATGTCTGATGTACTGCCTTGAGACCACGCAGCTTTTATAGACTATGCAGTGCTGTTTCCGCCGAAATCGTTCCGTGATGGATCATTTGGTCAGCTAGGAGGATAGCATACTGACCGCCTTTTTGCGAGAGTATCTCCTTTTTGCTATATTATTTGACTTGAAGAATGCATATGAAACGATATGGTGACATGGTATCTTTCAACAACTATCTGCTTGCTGTTTTCGCTGGCATCTTCCTTCATTTATACAGAAATGTATGATCTTCCGCACCTTCAGAGTTTGCAATGGCTCTACCTACTCTCGGGAGTTTGTTCAGGAGAACGACATACCACAGGGAAGCATTTTGAGTGTTACTCTGTTTGCCATCGCTATCAGTGGCACTGGTCAGCCATTCGGCCACCTGTGGTCTGTGCGTTGTATGTGGATGAATTTACTATTTTCTGTCATGCTGCATCTCTATGCATGGTAGAACATCAGATACAGCTTGCCGTTCACCGTCTTGGCGAGACTGGGCAGATAGCCATGGCTTCCACTTTTCAACAGCCAAAACATATGTGGTCCATTTATGTCGAAAACGAGTAATATTTCATTCTTCAGAATTTCTTTTCTATGGCTCTCTTTTGCTGGGTTTCAGCACTGTCAAATTTTTAGGCCACTTATTTTATTATAAACTCTCTTGGAGGAGTCATATTCAATTCCTGAAATCTTACTTAGCAAAGGAGCTGAAACTTTTGAAAACACTAAGTGGCAGCGACTGGGGTGCTGATTGAGTGTATGTGTATGAACTGTATCGTGCCCTGGTCCGTAGCAAGCTCGACTATGGCAGCATAGTTTATTCTTCTGCTGGGCCATCTTTGCTGAAACCATTGTCAAGTGTTCAACATGCTGGTATTCGTATTGTGACTGGAGCTTTCTGCATGAGCCCGGTTGTCAGTATCTGTGCCATGTGTGGTGAACCTCCTCCCCACTACAGGACTGACCAATTTCTTCTTTCCTATGGGGTACGAGTGTGTCCAGACTCGTCGCACCTTTACCATAATGCTTTTTACCATCCAACCTATGAACAGTTGTACTCCACTAGGCCATGTTCTCCTCAAACAGCGTCTATCCACTTTGAGCATGCCCTGGAGCGGTATCACATACCCCTCTGTGTGTTGTCTTTGACTCGCTGTGAACAGCCATGGCTGACAAAGCGGTTGAGCTGAACCTCGACCTTGCTAGATTTCCTAAAATGACCACTCCTCCTTTCGTTTACAAGGACCTCTTTCTTGGTTTGGTGTATTTTGTACTCCCTGGTTTTATTTGCTTTTACACTGATGGTTCTAAATAATATATCTCAACTGGGACTCCTTTGTCACTGGTGCTTGTCGGTATATTTTTGGACTTAATCGTTCTTGCAGTATTTGAACGATTTTCGTGCTATTTTCAAGGCTCTTATCAGTAGGGATTTTCACTGCAAATGCCTTGTGTGCTCAGATGAGTGACTTGACAGCTATTCAGTCTGGTTCCACAGCTCATCTGCTTATTTCATGATGCGGTAGAAGCTGGCAGTGGCTGAGTGTATTGGTTTTCACGTCGTCTTCCTGTGGGTTCCAGGGCATATGGAGCATCCCTGGCAATGGAGCAGCTGATTTTGCAGCTAAGGAGGCATGCAGCCTTCAACCCTGTAATCCTCGAGTCCCTGTGTGCGATGTGCTGCATGCAGTCCGTGGCCTTGTCTGGTATGTTAGCAGCAGGAGTGGACTTCTCTCCCACTGTCCAACATATAACGGGCCAGTAGTAGGAGTGCAAGATTCCTAGATACAAATGGAAGCTGTTTTTTTGATCGACCTAATTAATTTGATATCAAAGGGCTAATTAAATTGATTGAAAGAGTTAATTAAATTGAAAGGGGTAAATTTAATGAAAGGGCTAAATGTGTTGAACGAGTTAATTTTTTTGTTTTGGTTCAAGAGTGTACTAAGGGATAATTTAATTTTTTTATTTTTTTTTGTGGGGAACAGCAGCTCTGGTACGTCTTCACTCTGTGAGCTCTGGCACATGACTGAAGTGTGGTGTGTTGGAGATGGGATGTGTGTGTGTGTGAATGTATGTATCTATGTATATATGTGTGTGCGTGGTGAGTTTTCGTGCAAGAGTGGCATAAGGGTAATTATTTTTTGTTTGTTAGTGATAGTGCTTGTAGACTGTGTTGGTAGATAGGTGACTTTGAATGTTATTATTATTATTATTATTACAATTTTCTCTCTCTAGAAATTAAGTGGGCTATACCAAGTTCGTTAAGGGATGGAGGTCTTAATTAAATAAAATAATTAATAAAATTTTCTAATTTTATTTACAATAAATACAGCAAGAAATCTCTCAACTCAACTTCTCACAAGAAATGGATATCAGTAACTGTTCACAATCGACATAAATTAATAAAACTTATAATTACCACAAAGAAATTAATGACATTAAATAATTAAAGATCAGTCCCTGTAGACAGTGTATCAACCTATTCAATTATTTAAAAATTCACATGTCTGTATTTGACAATTCGAGTATTTACAATAAAATCTGTATTATGCTTCCATTCAATCCCACCTCAGTTCAGTCCATGTCCCGCCAGTCGCAATGTTCTATAGTCCTACAAGCGCCCTCACGCACAGTAGGCTTCACTCATCGGTTTCATACCCTCTCATCCATTCAAGCCACGAACACCTCGCCCGCATAGTCCCACAATACCTTGTCATCGTTCACAATTCCCTTCCCTCGCGCACACTCGCCAGGCTGCCTCCATCAAAGACAGTCAGCTGCTACGTTGTGTCTTAGGCCCACCTAGAATCTTCCCCAACAGACATGATGAATTGAGAAGGATCGAGGTGCCAGTCAGTATCACCAGAACATCCTTGCATCGTCGCTAAACTTATCGGAAACTCTAACAGTCTAGAGGAGGTCTGTGATGCCAGCAAGTCTCGCTGCTGTCAGTATTCACGGGATTCCCAGAAGGGGTACAGCCAGCCACGAGCGCATCTTTCCAGGAAGGGGAGTGCAAGGTGGATTATCTCCCATGGTGCCGATAGCTGCAGCGCGTAACACTGCCCTCTCCTTAAAATTGTTCGTCCCGAACAGATTCTACAACATCAGTACCTTCGTACAGCGCCAGTCGGTCACTGTAGACAACCTTAGGACATTCTTTCCAGGAGTCCTGGCGACAGATCTGGAAGTAAGTGTCACTTACTTGCTTCTAAATTTTGTAAGGGCCTTCCCAACATCCTCGGCATTGAGATGTATTCCCCTGAATGTGTTTTATTTCATACAGCCATACTAGTCGTCCTTTCTTGAATGCATTATATGCAACCCTTGTACAACATCGAGTGTTACTCTTGATGCCACTAGACTCTGCGATATGGTCATACACTGCCCCCTGGCCATCTTCCTTCTTCTGAAGATGCATATGTGCAGCTCCATTTGAAAATTGGACTTCTCTCGTTTCCTCGCCTGCATTAACTGCTGGGTGACTTCTTACATGGATCGACTGCAATATCCTTGTTAGACTTCCCATCAAATGACGATCTTTCATAATTTCCTCAGATAGGATGTAACCAGTTGTTTCGATGGGCCCGTGGTTTGGATGATTATTACTGCAGCTGTCGGTTCCATTTGTTTGTGCAGTTGTCCCTTGATCGGTTCCTCGATGCCTAGTCTCGTTTGGGACCTCTGGACAGCAGGCTCGTAAGTGCCCCTCCATTCCACAGTACCAGCATCCTCGGTGCCTCCGTCGACGAGGGACGTGTGTCGCCTCCTCTACGGATTACAAAATTTCATCTACCGCCATCTCTAGTCTTCTCAACAAGCTGTCAGTCGTACTCATGTCTGGCTGCCGGGTCCTGCAGTTCCTTTGCAGGCATTGGGTACTCAAGTGTCCTGTCCGTCTATATATCCAACATTCCCGACATTTAGGTTGATAAAAACTGGGTTTCCTAGCACAGACTCTGGCAGCAATATCCTTCATTGTGGTCTCCATCTTTCTCAAGACGTCCAGGATATCTTAAACTTCGTCATTGCATGGGGTAGCTGCCTGTACTATATGTCGGAACGTCAGCTCGTTCTTTGCTGATTCTACCTCCAATGCTCGGGCCAGGGCATCCTGCATGCTGTGTGGTGATGCTAGGCATACAGCTCGGTGGACATCTGCATCGGTAATAGAATCTACGAAAAAGTCAACTGCAATGATGTCTCGTGCCTCCTCGGAGCACCCCTCCAGAGACACATGTGTCAGTCTCACAATGTCCTGCCACAGCTCCTGTAGTGGTTCGCCAAGCCGCTGGATGCAGCTTTGTAGTTGGGCATGGTGGGTACACCGCATGTACCGGTTGCCGAATCGAAGTTCCAAAGCCGACACCACTGTGGAGTATTCTAGACGATGTCGTCCCCACAGCGACTGCAGTATGCTCAACGCTGGTTCCCTCAGTACAGCTGTCAAGTAGTACGCCCGCTGCTCTTCAGTCCAGCTATTCGGTGTAGCAACGATCTCGACCTGGTGCCAGTACTCGCGCCAAGGTGTCTGTCCATCGTAGGGGGCGGGTTTAATTGTGACGCCTTAACCCATCCCTGGCTGGGGCGTACCCACACTGCAAAACTGCGGCGCCTTCCCTGCGATGACTACACTGGCGGCGATCTCTGCCTTCTTCTCCCTGCTCGCATTCGTCGTCTCGGTGGTGACCAAACTTGGCTCCTCTTCCACCCCTGCATGTCATCTGCCTTGCTGCTGCAAGAATTCTTGCTACTCTTTCCTCAGGGAGCTCACCTCCTGTTTTACTTCCTGTTCAACACCGCCCACCTTACCCTCGACGCTCTATTCTCTCGCTCACACTGTCAATCTTCTTGTCCACACAGTTTATTTTATCATTTACTAACTCTCTCACACCTTCTACCTTTCTGTCTACATTCTCATTCACACTCTCTATATTTCTATTTACATTTTCGTTTACACTGTCTCTGACACTGTCTATTTTCTAATCTACAAGTTCACTAACACTACTTATTTGGATATTTTCATTTTCATTAAAATTATCTACAACACAATTTATTCTACTACTTACAGCATCTATTTTGATATTTATCTTGCCACTTAAACTTTTGATGAAGAGCGAAGTGCTTTCATGTCTGCCGACATTTTTCTAGTTAGAATTCAAAAATTTATAGATAATATCTTGGCTTATCGCTCAAATATAGTGATATTTGTGTATACTAATTAAAATTATTTTATTATTTTATCTTCATAAAATTCCTCTACCCCACATCTGACACCAGTAATACAATTTATCTCTCTAGAAATTAAGTGGGCTATACCAAGTTCGTTAAGGAATGGAGGTCTTTATTAAATAAAATAATTAATTATTATGTTCTAATTTTATTTACAATAACTACAGCAAGAATTCTCTCAACTCAACTTTTCACAAGAAATGGATATCACTAACTGTTCACAATTGACACAAATTAATAAAACTCATAATTACAACAAATAAATCAATGGAATTAAATCAATAAATATCAGTCCCAATAAACAGTGTATCAATCTATTCAATTATTTAAAAATTTATGCATCCATATTTGACAGTTCGAATATTTACAATAAAATCTGTGTTACACTTCCATTCAGTCCTACCTCAGTTCAGTCCATGCCCCACTAGTCGCAATGTCCTAGAGCCCTCCAAGCGCCCTCACGCACAGTAGACTTCACTCGTCGGTTTCACACCCTCTCGTCCATTCAAGTAACGAATACCTCGTCCATCATCGTCCTACAATTCCCTGTCGTCGTCCACACTTTACTTCACTCGCCCACACTCGCCAGGTGGCCTCCGTCAAAG
Source organism: Dryococelus australis (assembly GCA_029891345.1). Taxonomy (NCBI): domain Eukaryota; kingdom Metazoa; phylum Arthropoda; class Insecta; order Phasmatodea; family Phasmatidae; genus Dryococelus; species Dryococelus australis. The sequence continues at coordinate 360,230,975 of CM056995.1, forward strand.
AATGCCGGGCGCTAGGTTGCAACAGTATACATAGTGTATTAGGCCACCTCCTAGAACCTTCCCCAACAGGCGTGATGTGTCGCGGAGGGCTGAGGCACCAGCCAGTCTCACCAGAACATGCTTGCGTCGTTGCTAAACATATCGGAAACTCTAGCAGACGAGAGGTGGTCTGTAATGCCAGTAATTCTCACCGCTGTCGGTATTCACGGGATTCCCAGAAGGAGGGCAGCCAGCCACTAGCGCATTGTTCCAGGAAGGGGATGGCGAGCTGGATCACCTCCCACGGAGCCGGACAGCCGAAGCACGTAACAGTATCATTTCAAATGCAACTAAATGTTAGAGAAATTCAGATTGTTCTACATATGAATAAATTACACCCATCGAATCGCAAATTTTAAATGATCAAAACTATGTGAATAATAAGTGCAATTACAGGCCTGCCAGTATTAAATTAAACGTAAAGAGACCAATTAGTCTACCCCGACCTGTATGCTAGAAATATAATTTACACAAGAGAAGTATACCGAATGATCACAACTACGTGACTATCACAATTACGTGATTGTGCAGTATGTAATTCACGACTTCGGCCTACAAAGATTAAAAAATGTCCCTATAAGTTAAACGAACACATTAACAAGATACATGACACTACTTGATGCCTCTCGAACATACCTTACACGTCCGTCTGCCTGTGAGACTGGTGAGAAGGAACTTTAGTAACCTAATCCACATGTAAAATAAATTTATTTATTAACACGCGTAATGAAATTTCACCCCTCGCAAAACACGTCTGTCTAGTTTGGAGGCTGGTGAAGGAATGAAGAGATCTTACGTTGAGAGTCTGACTATATATACGTGGAGCGCATTCAGAGGCTGACAAGCAACTAAGGTTATAGATTTTCGAAAATAGATGTGAATACGATTTACGTGACAAATGGATTATAATTATGTTTACGGCGCACATAATAATAATATTTAAATTAGACTAGTTGAACTTTAAACAGACACAATATAAATATATGTAATGAAATGTGCCAGGAGCTCCCCGAAAACACATCCGTCCACCTTGGAGGCTGGTGCAGGAATGAAGCAATTTTATGTCGAGAGTCTGACTATCCATACATGCAGCATGGCCGAGTATACATTTATGACTGACATAACCCATTTCTTTACCAAGCTACTATTAACGATTTGATTACACTATTTGTCCTTCAAGTACGTGAATGTATAAGTGAATTATTTAAAAATAACTTATGTACTACACATTCCTTTCTTTCATGTCTGTGAAATTCACTGCATTTGGTAAAAAAAAAAAAATGTGAGTTGAAAATACTACGAAGTTTCGTCGACAGAACACAGAAATGGGGTTTACACGATAAATGCACTATCACATGGTAAATTAAAGACTCGTGAAAAAATATTTTACACTATAGTTTACGAAGACTGTGAACGAGATCTGAACCCCGGAGCATATAATATCGGTTAACGAGAATCACAGCTATCACACTCCGAAGCCCGGTGTATATGAAGGAGCTGTTGAGGTATACATCTGTCTAGTCCAAGCTTCTATGAGCAACTGAATATCGCGGCGACTGGCTACAGGTGTGCAGATGGCTCTTGACCTACACCCCCCCCCCCCCCCCTCGTCAGAGCACCCTACTCTGTTCTTGAGGTTACTCATCCCTCTGCCCTCGATTGTCAATGTTTTCGGCAATGTAAGAAGATGTCGACGACTGGCTAGGTATGGTCACATCGCTTCTGACCTCCTTGCACCCCACCTCCCACCCCACCATCTACCTCCACCCCTCACCAGAGCAATGTGCCCTGAGGTCGTTCACCGATCTGCCCGATTGTCAATTTTTCACCACTGAGTTAAGATGGTGACGACTGGCTAGAGGGCTACACATATTAGCAATATTGCCTCCAAATGTATTAAAATAATAAACATTATTATTTTCTATAAAATAGCAAATCCAATAAGTGCCAGAATTTGTTGAAATATCAGAATTAACGACAGCACATTCATTTTGTGCATATATTTTGGTAGTCGATCAATCATATAAAGAATCCTGAAATTGCCTGTATGCCCCCCTCCCCCCTTCCAACACTACCCTCATCAGAACGATGTGCCCTGAGGTCAAGAATGCAGACCATCCCTACCACCCCTCAACTCCAGAGTTCGTTTTTCGGAGGGCTGCCCTACCCACAGAGGGCACTTCGCCCACCCAAGAACTGTGGGCGCTTTCGATTCAAGTCCACACCTCCTCCCCTTACAGTGGCCAAACACATATTTTTCGGATATCTCGGGAACTGGCCAATCCACAGAGGACCAGTCCTTCACCCCCAGAGTGCTGCCTCGGCTATGAATGGAGGCTTGCTTCAAGGCCAAAGCGATGGTTTCCTAGGGACACAGCAGCGGATTTTGAACTGACCTGGGCTGTTTCTCCTCTCCCATTTCCCCTACCGACTGATACTTTGACTTGGAGACTGAAGCTTCCTCCTATTTTTCGAGATGCAAGAGGTAGGCGTATTCCCAGATAAAAAATGTTGTTACCTAACTCCCGCCGATAAAACTTTATTTTTTCTCATCACTAAGAAATACACTCCACATGTCTTCAACACACAAGAAACTCAATTAATAAATATAAACAATTTTCAAACAAACTTTTTTCCTGTATCTAGCAAACTTTATTCCATTTTCCAGCAAACTTTACACCCATTTCCAGGAAACATTATTCCCATTTTACAAACAACTTTTAACTAATCAATGAAAAACTTTATTTTTCAAACATTTAAAACATACGTTAAACAAACTTGTTTGAAGTGTTTTCAAATATTATGTCCGTATTTTTACATGTAGTTTTTCCCAGCCTAGAACTTAAGCTGTTGTATCGAATAGGAAAATATAATATAATCTCAGTAAAGTTTAATATTCTATGTTAAATAATAATTAGTTCCAAATTGATTTGGGAAAGGCAGTCGACTATAGCTACATATTTTTACAAAAGGGCGAAGAGTCATTATAAAGCCTTGTATACAAAGCCAGGTAGCGTATAGCAGAGAATTGAGTATGTGGGGAGTATGCAAAACTTAGGCCTCGAGAGCTGATGCAGATGAGCCACGCGAGGAGCAACGCAAAAGACAGCGCGTGGGCTGGGGTTTGGGTCTTGCACGGGCGGGATATATGCATGGCGCGGAACGGGCGAGAGAATGAAAAATAGTTCAGAAAGGCATCGCAGTCTACGTCGTGTGCCACTATCGAAACCCGCCCGCTTCTGGCCATCCCACAACTGGCCCTTTCCCCCACTAGCGCTCCTCACGCTGACCCTACAGGCGCCTGCACCTATGTGCACGAGCGGGAGAACTTTCCCTCTAGCCATGCTACTCCTGCGATTTCTCTGCTGCTCTAATTACCTGTCTGCATCTCGCCTCCACTATACAATTCACAACAGCCCGGGACCTGTCTCGCCTCATCTTTATTTCGCAAGTTTTGAAGCAAGTGGACTGCGTTTAGTATATTTAATTGAATTTTAAGCTGAGTTTAAAAAAAAAAACATTTGTTTAAGAGGAAAACTTTCCAACTTAAATGCGTTTTTTGAAAAAGACTGTGAGTTACTCGACACCGTCAAAACTAGTGTACACTGTAAAAAAAATTTTTGAATATTACACCATAGAAAATGTAAGAATATTGTTCTGTAAAAACTCATTTTTTATATATTTTAAACTACAAAAATTGAATAATGATTTTCTTATAAAAAGCTTTTAGCATGAGGAATACTATTATGCTCTCTTAAAACTTGCCAATTTCTAAGAACTGTATAGTTTCAAGCAAAGAAATATAACCTAACACAAACAATTATGAACCCAGAGATGTATTCCCGAAGTACCATAGAAATCTAATTAGAAAAACGAATTCTGGGAAACATTATCCTAGTTCTAAGAAATATATCACACAACAAATACATTCTAAAAAACATTCAAACGGAATAGTGCCCCAAATGCCTTTAAGCTGTAAAATTACACGGAATCGTATCACGATTCCAAGAAATGTAACATCAAAAACAATCAATCGTGTTACATTTAAAAGGAATCAAACACAACTGAATACCACCCAAACACAATGAATTACAATACATACCAAATACACCCAATTAACACCTAATTGCGATTCACCAATTAAACTATCTATGGCAGTTACCTACATAACTACAAATAATGCACAGCAAATTGACTCACATCAGTTATATAATCACAATTTTAATTTTGTTGTCAGGAAAACATTTAGTTATTGAATCTCCCAGGAACCAGACGTTGTCATGTCGATAAACACCAAATGTTGTATCGCGCAGAGGAGAAGAATGTTTTAAAGATAAATAATGTCGTGTTAATTGAGAAAGAGTTTGATTTTTCTCTATTAAATTACCAAAACTCTTTCACTAGTTTTATTCAACACAGAATGCAATGTATCGATTCTACTCATAACAGGTTTAAATATTTCTTCATTTAAAACATCCCATTCCATACGGGCTCATTTGACTTGCAAATATTTTTCCTTCACGGCAGATACAACGTTATGTAATTCTGAAGCAGAGGCAGATGTGTTTTGATTATACATAATTAAATTCAAGGTATTTATATTTTAATTAAGTCGTTGCTTTTCTAACTGATACAGTAGGTCGAATAGTTTGCCCTTTTTCAATCTTATCGACTTTACTTAAAACAGCATCTAATTTAGTTTCAGTTTTAATTTTCAAATCATTAATGAAATAATTTATTTGTGTTTCCAAATCATTATTTTGTTTTCTCATATATGTTTGCGTAACTAAACCAAATTTTTTATTAATGAATTCATCTCTTATATATTGCAGTATTTTTTCCACTTGTGTTTCAAGTTGTTTTGTAATAGTATCGCTTACCACTTCATTTATTAAAACTCTTAAATTTTCTTGCATTTCTGCAATTTGTGACTACATTTGTCATATCGTTAAAGTCTTTACTATATCCATTTACTCTGCAAATCATTGCTAATATTGGTTCAAATGTTTGCAATTACACTCGTGATTTTATAAACATTACCATTCAAATCCTCTAACTGTATTAATTTCTCTTGAATATCGTTTGATTGTGATTTAAATACATTTTGCGTAATAGTGTTTAGGTCTTCCACGTAACGTTTATTTACCGCATCGCTATCTTTCACAGCAATATCCATATTACGTAATATTTGTCCATTCAAATCACAATTCCCAACGTGATTTTTGGTTACGTTTTATACAGCTATGTCCAAACTTTGAAATACTCATTGTTCTTTGCCTGAAAGTAGAAAACTGTCAAAACTAGGCTTATCTGCCTATATATAGGGGAAGTGTTAGTACAAACACCAAAAAACCATATTTTGTTTTCCAACAGTAAAAACTCATATATTTAAACTTTATAAATATCATATCATCTAAAAGATGATCATTGTAAATATATTGCAGGTTCATATTGTCAATTTCAAACACAATTAGCATATTTGCATTATTGTGCAAATTATGTTTTGGTATACGTGTGTAACTTTGCGATAGAAAAAACAATCAACATTTGAATGTCAACAAAAACTGAAATATTTTTGTATTTCACCCTGTGGTTTATACCAAACATCGTCAAAAATAAATACGGAATTGGGCAATGCATCATTCGGTGGCACTATATATTCTTTATTTGTAAAAGGGAAATATCACATTCCTTCAATTAACGACAAAATTGTTGCCAATCGTTGATATTTCTCTTGTATTGTTTTAGAAAACACATATATGTTTTCAAATTTAAGTCCATTTGGATGTTCCAACAGTGACATAATAACACAAGTTTTTCCACATGAAGAAGGACCGCTTATTATTCAACGTATATTTGATGGTAAAAGAATACCATGTTTCTGTTCAATTACATTTTCTTTCGTATTTACAATTCCCGGCATATGTACATTCTGTTTTATAGCCTTCATTTGTACACACATAGACAGTACAACATATTGTAACGTACTAACGTAACATATTGTAACATATAACGTACTAATGTAACATATTGCAACATAACGTAATATACTAACATAACGTATTTAATGTAATAATGTAATGTAATATAAAATACTAACATAATGTATTTAATGTAATAAAGTAAGATATTGTAATGTACTAATGTAATGTACTGCAACATATAGTAACATACTAAAGTAAATTTCATAATGTAACATAGTAATATAACATATCATAATTCATTGTAATGTAATAATGTAACATATTGTAATATTATGATACATATTGTAATGTATTGACGTAATATAGTAATGTAAAACTAAAGTAACATACTAACATAAAACTATAAATGTAGGTCTCTATATAGGTTCACGCTCAGTTGAAAACAATGGCTCATACTAAACGTATCAAAAAAGGAAACGGTGTATTCAATACATTAATTAATAAATTACCACTTGAATTGCATTTACCAAAATTCAATAATTGCAGACCACCTACAAAACTTGCCAAACGTTTGACATGGAACGATCAAGGAATAAACTTTTTGGATAACGCGTGTAAAGAACACAATATAGTTTATGATCGTACAAACGATTTGAAAGGAAAGAAATTTAGCGGAAACATTTCTATCCGATAAAGCAGCAAATATAAGGAAAAATTAATCTACATCTACAGGTGAAAAGCTAGGTACTTGGGTTTTTTTATAAAGTTATACGTGCAAAGGTGAAGAGAGGCATGTACCTAAAATGCAAAACAAAAAGAAAAACAAAGAAAGGAGGAATCATTCCATTGCTATTTCCAGCATTAACAGCTCTTGGATCAATCCTCGGAGGTGTTTCGGCAATTAGTAGAGTAGTTAAATCAAAAGGCAAAGGAATGTATTTGAAACCCTGTAAAGTTGAACAAGGACTAAAAAAACTCCAAACGTGGAAAAAAAATGCATAAAATCCTAACTAGTCTTCCAAAACATGCATTAACAAACAAAGATTAATGTATTTGTAAAGGAACTGGATACTCCCTAGTTCCGAGGTGTGTATATGAGAGACGATTTACCAAAGAAACAAAATATTCGTGAATGAATGATTTTTAATTTAAATTTGGTAAAAAAACTAAGGAACGCATTGGGTTGCATTAATTAAAAACATAAATCAATCATTGTATTATGACAGTTTCGGTGATTTACGTCCTCCAATTGAAATACGTAATTATTTAAAAAACATGCAATGAAGGTATAATTACAAAATGGAACAATTACCAAAAGCAATTAATTGTGGTCATTTTGTATACTTTTTTGACTATAAATAGAATATATAAGTAAGTGTAATAGTAGAACATATTAGCAATATGTCAATTACATTGATATTAAGTGTAAATTCGTTGAAATTATGTGCGGTATATTTCCCTGCATTGGAGTTAGATGGAGAACGGCAAATAAGTTTAATCGAATTCATAACTTACAACAGCATATCAAACATTGATATGCATAACCAATCATTTATGGCTAATATTGGTGAAAAAAACCTACAAGATTGTGATACCGGTATAATCTTATGAGTTGGATGACAGAAATATTCATTAAAGCGGCATTGCCTGAAGATGCACATTTCCAATTACCTGGTAATCCAAATACGTTAACTAGTGCAATGTATAGTAACATTGATATTGATTTTTCAGAAGACATATCAATTGCAAATATGTTATGTTACGAACGGAGAGTATATCCAGTTAATCAATTACACGAATCATCAAAACAGGTTAATACATTGTCAGTAAATGTATGTCATATATATGTTAATATTGTAGGCGGTTCACATTTGAATGGAAAACTGACAAATACAATACATGAATTCACGTGTGCTATAGCTCCAGGATATAAAATAATCGAAAAACCGAATACATTGATATATCTTCCAGTAATAGAGAATTGTGTTGGTGAAATAGTTGTTACAATTGTGGATCAAGACAGTAAACATATTAATTTTATAAACGAAGAAATTACCATTCGTTTACATTTTTAAAAATCTGTATAAGCAGTTGCATTCCATTGCGCATTAAAATCATAATGGGTATTGCATATAATAGTAAATTCAGATGTAAAGTAGGCGGTTCTTTTAAGAAATATGGCATTAAGGTACGAATTTCGAAGAAAGGAAGTATAAAAAGGCATAAACGCTCACTTCAGATAAGTTACTCGTGAAGTTAAGACGAGGCAACGAATTGTATTTAAAAGAATTAGGATATACTGTTAATAGAAATGGAAGACATACTTAATGTTGAAGAACCGATCAGCTATGAAAATGCAATCACCAATACGGAAATACTTGCGTATGAACCAATCCGAGTAGGTCCGTACACGTTTCCATCGGATATAAGGTTTTCAACACAAAATCACGATATTTACACATTACCGTCGAAATCAAGTTTAAGGTTTAGAGGAACAATTAAAAAGACAGCCGATGCAAGTAATCCAGCAACTACAAAAATAATATGAAATGGAATACTTAATTTAATTGACAGAATTACATATCTGCTAAATGGTCACTTTGGAGAGATATGCGATGGGCTGTTTCATTTCAAGAATATCCAATGTCCCTTAGAGGGTGAAAAATGTAATGATTTAATATCTTGTCCAGATCTGAAAAAATGTCCTGTTTATTTTATGTGTCCGAATACAAGTCTACCAGCGAGCATCGAAGAGGTGTATTCGCACTTTAATGAAACTTTTCCTGATTTACCAGAATGTATAATATTACACGCACCAGAATACACAAAAAATTATAACAATCAAACAGATGAAAATAGTATAAATATTGTCCAGGAGAGAACGGAAATATATATGATGTAAAAAATGTTTATGTAAACACACAGTGATGAGAAAAGGTATTCTGTAAGCAAATTTATCAAAATAAATGGTTTGAAACTATTTTTATGTTTTACTGACTTCACGAATGCATGAATTTTAATATTATCATATTCTGACAATCAAATATTACGTAAATTTTACGTGCATTCAACATTCAAATATAAATATGTTTGCACATAAAAGTTTGTGTTCGGGATAATGATTAAATAACCCTTTAGTAATTTAAAAGTGATTTAATACATAAAACAATTAAAACCTACATTCTAGGATTCTAACGTATTCTGTTCAAAATGAATAATGTAATCGAATTGCTTCCTGGATTTGTATATAACTGCCTATAAAAGGTGTATGCTTTGCAGTTTCATTCTAATCTTTGAATAGTACGGAAGAAATTATGTCTTTGATGTGTCGCTTCTACGGTAAAGAATTTACTGTCCTGCGTAACTAACGACGACATGAAAGAAGTAGTTGTGGAATGAATTCTTTAAAAATTCAGTTTCAGTGTGAATTCTGCATGAAACAATTTTCTCGGAGTGATGCTTAAAATAGACATTGAAAAACTTGCAACACTGGTTCTCCACCTCCACAATCTGCTCCTCAGTTAGCTCCACAATCTGCTCCACGTCCTAAGGCAGGACCACAGTTATCTCCCCAGTTAACATTTCCAGCTCCACCCACTGAATAATCTACAAATATTCAATATGTTAATTCAAGGATAAAAATAATTAGTTTTCCAACTCGCCAACTTCAGTGAAATGAAATGTTTATCATCCAATCTCAGATACAAGATACTGGCTAGTGCATTCGTGGGCAGGCTAACTGACGCACGGATAGGCTTGGCAGTGATGTGGACTTGTCTCGTTTTTTCGAAAGGTGCAAGGTCTCTTTATTAAGCTTAATAATGGCATCACTGCGATAAGTTAGAATTAGCATTACAGTAGCGTGTAAGTACTTGAAATCCCTCACCGTGGAGGAAAACGTTAGCAAAAAATTTTATTTTTAAAGTAATTCCCTCCCTGTCCTACACTCATTCGATATTGGTGAACTTCATGAGAGTCACACAGTATCTTTCTTAATAACCAGACTTGAAGAATTTAGTGATTGTGGAAGTGTGGATTTTACAACTGATATCAAAAATGGATGTACATGTGACCCAATACCGGCCGCTCACCGCTGGTAGTAAATAATCCAAGTTTGTTATCGATAAGAATATTTGTAATCCGACGCTGCTTCATTACTCGCCTCACTTCACCCTCATCGGCTCTCAAGACCCCGCTTTTGAGATCCGTTAAAATCTCTTCACTCGCTCCGATGTATAGATAAAAACATTTGCTACAAGGTTTTAATACAATTAGAAATACACAGATTTTTTCTGTTCCATGAAACCCAGAATCTGTGTAGAGCCTCTGAACTGCGAGCCTTGCCTCGTCAGTACGATATGTATGTCGAATTTCCTCCACAAACTTTACACTTCTTGTATTTCAGCGCTTCATTCAGATGGCTGGTGTATCCCTGTGTGATATCATATAATTCCTGTCTGTATTTTCCCCCCAACACTACACTGAATACCATAGTAAATTCAGCTCTGCTATAGGCTGTTCACGGTAAAGTGAGCACTTTTTAAGACACTTCTAAATTTTTCCTTCCATTCAATTTCCATATTCCTGATGCTTTTTTATATAAGCATTGTAATGTGAACAATAAACACAGTGTATACATTTTACCACCCTCAAAATGTATTGCCTGAGGCTGCAATAAGATATATTTATTAGTGTTTAATGCCTTTTGGGAGGGCTTTAAAAAGTGCTCACTTTATCGTGAACAGCCTATATATGCAATATCACCAATGGGGTATTTGAATGACATAGTAGCATCCATGAGTCAATTAAACTGCCAGCCTTATCAAGAGTAAACCAATCAACTGACAGATAGTGTCTTAAAATAACTAATCTGAAGTTCTAACAACCAACGCTTTATCTAGAGTCCGCTGTGAATAACAACTTCTCACAGATTTGAGAGCAACGAGTTTGTATTCCTGCAACAGCAACCAAATGTTACCAACCTCGTACCAGAAAAGAAGATTGAGATGTTTTTTTCTGCATATAAATAAATATTTTTAAGAAGAATGTGTTTTTGCATATGCAAATAAAAATTTTAAGAAGAATGTGATTTTTTGTATACGTAAATAATGTATTTGTTTGAAAAGATGGGATATATTAAAAGTGTATTTCAAAGTGAATGTGTGTTTCATTTATCTCCAAAATTGTATATCTGGAAGTTTATTATCGCATGTCTTAAAGAAAGGGTGAGTCAATGTTTTTGCAAAATATATATATATATATATATATATATATATATATATATATAATATATATATATATATATATATATATATATATATATATATATATATATATATATATACACATACACACACACTTTATTCACTAGGGGTGTAGCTTTACAGTTTGTTTGTGTGAAGAACATTTATTTATTTGTGGGTGTTACCTTTTTTTTACATATATATCTTGAAAATGCATATCAACATAACAAAACCAAAATTACCTGGTTAATTGTAATGTTTTAAGTGAGCAGAAATATTCGGATATGAACTGAATACGAACTTTTTCCTTCAGTTGGTTTAACGAGTGTGTGTTTGTTCGCAACAATTGGCGAATCACTTTGTCTGAGTGCTTTCCATAACAGCAAACAATATTGTCTCGCTGTGAAATCAGTTTGCATGAATAGCACCTAAAAAGGGCGGAATTGATAATATTTAACATTGTAAAGACTATGGAGATTCGCAATGAGTTAACGATTTTGCATCTTAACAGAAAACAAGATGAAATAAATAATTTACATATAGTATATGAGTTTTAAATGCAGATGTAAAATGCTGTTAATGTGTATTAACAAACACTGACGACTTTCACAAGATATTTAAAACACATAAAAATGTAATCTACCCAATATCTGCTTTTATTGTGTAAATCAGTTAATTTTGTGTATATCACTTTGCGCGAAGCTTGTAGGATGCCTACAACTGGGACGTGTTCAGGACATGTATAAAACTAAAGCATTTCTAGCAGTCCTTGTCCCGTGCGAGACAGGCTGGTTGCTTGAAGATAGTCCAGCAGGGTGCTCGCTCGCCTCTTGGAGAAGGCAGCCTGGAATTCGCTTGGGAATTCGGCCGACTGCACGTCTGCTGGAGTAAACAGCCTAGACTTTCGCCTGCCCGAGAGGGCGAACGCTCAACCAGTTTGACCTTGAGTTCAGGTTTCGCCTACCAGCTTTGCTACCAATCTTCATAGCAGTATTTTTCGAAACATTTCCGTTTTTCGCGTATTTAACCATCGTACGATAGTTTTATGCGTGTTGATAAATTGATTCATTTTTTAATAATCGTTGATTAACGTTTGAATTCGGTTTCTCTACTAGTGTTAATTGCGGGAGTCACTAAGGTTTTATTTCGATAGTTTATAGTGTAGAAGTCTTTTCCGTTATTTTTAAGATTGCGCGCGTTTATTATTTCTTTTAAATAATCCGTACCTCATTCGGCTAGGATTCATAAATATGGATTTCCGAAGCTTGTCTACGTGTGTTCGCTATGATAATTTTCTTTTTAAACATTGTCTGCGATATGTTTTCGACAGAGTTTTAGTTAAAATTATTTCGGAACGATAAACTGCGTTTGTGTTAAGCAACTTAGTATTGATATCATCGTTTTTCTTCCACGAAGTTGCAGGGACTCAAATCTTTCCTAGATTTATTCATTTTGTGACAAATTTGTATGCAATATTAAATAGTGAGAGTTGTTAAAATATATTCATTGCAGAAAACGTTCAAACACTTGAGCGTGTAAATTCGAGAATTTTTTCAAACAGTCCCTGACACAAAGGTTTGAAGGGTGTTGACCAGCTCCAGCTATGGCGAGTCAGGGGATGGGGCGGTGGGGGAATTACCATTCCGCTCACAGAACCAGACAGTGCAGATTTTCGGGAGAGTCCACAATTCATGGGTAAAGTGTAGTTTTGCAAACAAATAAACACTTTGGAAGAGTCTAACTTGGTGTCTTGAGGGCTGTCTGAAGTGTTTAAGAGTCCCCGAAGTTGTTGGACAAAATACATGTTCTGAACTGATGGTGAAGGGAGGAGGTTGGGACTGGGTGGTCTTTTAAAGGTTTTGTAGACAGCATCGTCAGATCGATAGCAGGCTGTGTGACCTTGGACAGAGCATCACTATGAAAACAAACTATGCGTTGGAGGGGGATACGATGCTGAAGACACTGTCACTGACGAAGGGCTGGGGGTAGTTGGCCTTGGAGAAGAAACTGACTTTTCAGGAGAAAACAAATGCTGCATTGGAGGGGAAGGAGGGAAGGTCTGCGTTTTTGACCTCAGGGCACGTCGCTTTGGCGAGGGGAGGAGCTGGGGTGATGGTTGGGAGTAGTGGGGTGCAGGGAGGTTGGTAGCGATGTGGCCGTATCTAGCCAGTCGTCACCATCTTGTTACATTGCCAAAAAAATTGACAATCGAGGGCAGAGGGATTAGTAACCTCAAGGACAGAGAAGCATGCTCTGGCGAGGGGTGGGGGAGATCAGGAGCCATCTGCACCCCTGCATCCAGTTGCCACCATCTTCAGTTGCTCATAGAAGCTTCGACTAGATGGATGTAGATCTCAACAGCACCTTCATATACACCGGGCTTCGGAGTGTGATAACTACGATTCATGTTAAGCGATATTATATGATCCAGGGTTCAGACCTTGTTCACAGTCTTCATAAATTATAATGTGAAATATTTTTTTATAAGATTTTAATTTTTTGCGTGATAGTGCATTTATCGTGTAAACCCCGTTTCTGTGTTCTGTCGACGAAACTTCATAGCATTCTCAACTCACATTTTTATTACCAAATGCAATGAATTTCACACACTTGATGGAACAAAATTTTTGAAGAACGTACGTTATTTTAAAATAATTCACTTACATACATTCACATACTTGTAGGGCGAATAGTGTAATCAGGTCGTTCATAGTAGGTTGGTGAGGAAATAGGTTCTGTTAGTCGTAAATGTAAACTCGGCTGCACTTTATGTATATATAATCAGATTCTCGACGTAAGATCGCTTCATTCCTTCATCAACCTCTGAGCCGGATAGTCGTGTTTTGCGAGAGGTGCGATTTCATTACGCGTTATAAAAATCAATTAATTTCTTTTACGTGTGGATTATGTTTCTTAAGTTCCTCCTCACCAGTCTCACAGGCATACAGATGTGTAAGGTATGTGCGAGAGGCGTCAAGTAGTGTCATATATCCTGTTATTATGTCCGTTTAATTTACAGGGACATTTTTATTCGTTGTGGGTAGAAGAAATTAATTACATACTGCACACTCATGTAATTGTGATAGTCACGCAGTTGTGTTCGTTCGTTATACTTCTCTCGTGTAAATTATATTTCTAGCATGCAGGTCGGGTAGACTAATTTATCTCTTTACGTATAATTTCATACTGGAGAGTCACGTAATTTCACTTATTATTCACGTACTTGTGATCGTTTGAAATTTGCGATTTGATGTATGTAATTTATTCATACGTAGAACAATCTGAATTTCTCTAACGTATAATTGCAGTTGGAATGATACTAAAATTCAAAGTCGCCTATTTACGAACACAGTCTGCGAGCAATATCAGTAACAAACCAAAAAAATTTACACATATGCCCCTCTTACACCAAAACTCATAAAATACAGACCCCATCCCCAACATGCTGCACCTCAATCGTGAGCCAGAGCTCATAGGGTGAGGACGTACCAGAGCTCCTGCTCCCAAAAAAAAAATTAAAATAACAAAATTGACCTTTAGTACACTCTTGCACCAAAACAAAAAAATAACCCTTTCAGTATTTTTAACCCTTTTCATTACATCTAACCCATTCATTAAATTGAACCCTTTCTATTTAATTAACCCTTTCAATAATTTTAATCAACCCTTTAATATCAGTTTGAAATCAAATTAATTAGGTTAATTAAAAAGGTGGTATACCTTCGTATCTAGGATTCTTGCGCCCTTACTACTCGAGCCATCTCTGTCTTGCCTATTTGCACTCGTCCGGTTGTTTCGTGTACCTGTAGGGAAGGTGATGTGTTTCTAACCTTCACATACCTTCACATAAGACACACAAATATATTCTTCGTGGTGAACCCCTTCCTGAGTGTGATGCCTGTGGCACTCCCTTGACTTTCTGACACATTCTGGTGGAGTGTCGCAGGTATAACCAGGATCGCCACACTTTTAATATTCCTGATGACCTACGGTGGATGCTGTGTGATGGAGGTACGTCTGTGAGCAGCATATTCCCATTTTTATGTGCGACCGGTCTTTTTAATGTGTTAAAATTTGGTTTTTTGTTCTTGTTTTGTTACTCCTCTGGAGTATTTTATCCAGTTTTGTTCGTTGTTATGTGACTGTTCTTTTGCCTCCTGTTAAGGTTTTTAATGTTTAACTCTGCATTTCGTTTTTGCTTTCTGTTGAGCTTTTTAATGTTTTTCTATGCTTTTCGTTTTTGTCGTCTGTGGATGTTTTTATCTGTTTTTACCTTACTTTTATTTTTATCTCCTATGGATGTTTTTAATGTGTTTTAATCTTCAAATTATTGTGGGCTCTAATGTCCTCGCTGTCGAGCACCCCACAAACCCACTGACCCATCCACCCACCCACTCACTCAGCTGTTGACATACTTTAGTGAAACATTAACCCAGGTTTACTATTGGCTAGTACTGATTAATTATTAATTACTAGCTTTCCTTTGCTACTTTGTAAGCATGACATTTAGGATTTGAAATCGCTCTTGAGAAGGAAAGGAGGACAGTCCATAGTAAAAAAAAAAGAAGAAGAAATGTGGAGAATTTTTTTAATAATGCTTTTTTATGTACTTATCCTAAGAAAAGCTAAATACAGTATCTACGTACATTCCTGATCATCAAATTTTTGGAACCGTTTGAGATATCTCGATGAAACAAAGACTAAGATGGTCCTGGGGTTTTATATATATATATATATATATATATATATATATATATATATATATATATATATATATATATATATATATATATATATATATATATATATATATATATATATATATATATATATATATATACACACTGTGTAAATTTGATGTTAATATGTTCAGACAGGCAGACACTTCTATTTTATATAGTTGTACAAATACGATCGGAGTTACTGTTGCTGCATTTTACTGGGTTCGTCTGTCGCAAGATGCAGTTATATAGCAGAGGGAATTGATTTTCTGCGGTCATAACTATCAAAAGGGCATGTATTGGATTCGAGGCTGGGAATACTGTTCGTATTAGTATGCGCTTTGGAGTGTTGCTTCTCCTCGTCTGGCGGAATGTTCATGCAACAAGGTTATATTTCATTCCCGTAAAATAATTTTGTGTGTGTGTATAGAAATAAAAACATTCTTAATAACTGGGAACTATTATGTAATTTTGCAAGCTTGTACTTCCCTTCATGTGTTACGTCAGGAGAACCTTTAAACAACTATACACTGCTTCACCTACACCGTAACCAACATCTTTGTATTTTTGACATGGAATCATTCCGAAACTAACTGTCGAAGATTATTTTGTAACTCTACAAACAAATTAGAGAGCATATCTCACAAAACATTACTGTGAAATATATAAACCTAATAGTAAATTTAACAAAAAAGAGTTGTAGATATTACCTTATTACCAACATGGAGCTACATAAATAAATTGGTATGTTTTCTAAAACAGTGTGCTGTAAAGTTACGATAATTCAAAGGTGGAGCTACAAGGATATATTTGACAACTAAGTTTTCAAAGACTTGTTTGTAAGTAGTACAGTAAATTTTTACTGTGTCATAAAAATCCTCTTATATCAGCTATTACTTACATTTAGTAACAGGCTTCTTAGTCGTATCAACAGGTAGTCCTAACGCATTGGTCCTTGCGTGAATCTCAACTGATACTTCCTTCATTTTGTCATAAGAACCAGCTGAAAAAGAAATACAGTTTTCATGGAATTATTACACAAAATATGCCATACTCCAACACATTCAGATCTAGTCTTCTCAGTAACTTACATAATGCACGGGGAAGAAGTTATGTTTTTGCCAGTTCTGCTCACTACAAAGCTCACTGGCCAATTATATTCCCTGTGGGTAGACTATGCTTAACCGCTAAGTTAATGAGTACCCGTAACTAATATTACTATAGCAGAACACAAATGGTACAGGTTATAAGTCATGATAACAGAACAAGAGCTGGATCGGATTATCTAGAGCACGTATCAAGAATTCCATATTTGTAACATCTGAACACACAAACTAATATGGGTCTGAAGTGGTTTAGAAGTGTTAATTATTAAAAGAATTAATGTTCAATACCATGGTTATATAGTGCTACAATGAAATTCATTTTATAGAATTTCTGGCCACAAAATCTGCAGAATTTAAAGATGATCAAATAAATGTCTTCAGTTGTTTGTAACCTGGAAACTCGTATAGAGGTAAAACATACACATGTGAAATTAATCAACTACATACATTTTACATACATTTTACTCTTATATTTTGTTTTCAGAGAATCACTCCTTGTATTAATTCTTTTGAGTTGTCCATTGCTAGTTTAGGTAGTTCTAAATTAATAATTTGGATTTTTTTTTTTCCATTACCACCGTCTTCCTAAAACCAGTTTACTTTAATTTTGCTTTGCCCTATCATATTGGACTTAGGTTTGGGATTTTATAGTTTATCTGTTGCGTTGGGATCAGTAGTTATTCGGCTCGTTATCTTTGTTCTTTTTCCGGTAGAAATATATCAGCTAGCAATTTTGTAGGAGACTCCTGGTTCCGCCATGGTAGTTTAAAGTCGTCCAGGGCAAAGGTCCCAGAATTTTAAATATTGTTGCTACATGCTTAGTATAGGATGTATTAGAATGGGAGCTAAGCCATTCTTAGTCGTCGTAGGGAGCGCAGACATTAAGTAAGATGCCTCAATAACACTCAAATAAGTTTGTAGTCATGCACAGCTTTTATCATTAGGCTGTGCATGCAGGGACTCGCTGATGACTGCATATACAGTAGGGGCCCAAATACACATGAGTTTCACATCAAAAAATTACTTAGGAACATATCTAGTTCAACACCCAAAAAAAAAAAAATATCCAAAACAACTGGACACTGAACCACAACATTTTCAATAGTACATATATACTAACACACACACACACACATATAAATTCAATACAAGACACTGTTGCAACAGGATAATTAAAATTAAACAAGAAACAATATAACTTAGATGAAAAACAACTTAGATTAGTACGGCGCTTTTTTTTGTTAAAGTGTAAACTCACAAAAGACATAGATCCTAAAAATGACCCTGTTCTATGGGTGATCAGTCCATGAACAAGAATAAGTCAGGATGAAGTAATTAACAAGAGTTGATGGATTATTTTATGAGAAGTGCACAGTTAGGGTCTGCAGCTCCTAAACAGCGCAAAAAAAATATTATTTAGTAACATGAAATTTATTCAGATGTGAGACATGTGCTCTTGTAATAAATGCTTCTGAACTGGGATCAGCTAAAGCGGCAGTGACTGGCGTCAGAAAAAGTTGGATTTTATATGGGCCCGATCAATCATAAGACATTTTTGCCATTTTTTATCAACTGCCCTGCTGACAGGGTGTTATTTGCACAGAACAAGGTCACAAACACAAAAAGGATTATCTATGCTACCTATATTTTACTTTGCACAGCTCTTGAGAAGAGATCGCTTTAAATTTTTGAGTGCCGATGCCCAAACGTCACGAACATCCTTAGGATCGTTCGGCAACAAGTCATTCATAAACCACAAATATTTGGGGCAAAAGTAAACATTAGATTAAATGGACTAGTTTTGCAAGATTCATGTTTGGCAAATTTGAAAACCATTAGAACCCAATAAAGATTTTTATCCCAATTTATCTGATCCGTCTCATGAAAGGCAATGAGTACTGAACAAAGATTTTGAAGGAAACTGCACATGAGAAGGAGGAGGATTGTATGGGGATAAAGTCATGTGGTGTATACGATGATAAAAACACATGTTTTAAACCGAAAAGAGGTAAACTGATAACCGTTATCCGAAACAATAGATGAGAGTGTATCAAAATTTTGAAAAATATATGTTTGAAGAACACGAATGGTGGAGATAGCATCAGCTTTTCTAAGTGGAATTAACCAAACAAATTTAGTGAAAGCATCCTTTAAGAGCACAACAAAAAATGCCATGTCTGCAAGAATCACACACTTAAAACCAAAGACACACACAAAAATTATAATGACACACTCTTAACCTAAGTTTATTGTGAACACAGAACTCTTGCCATCACCATGCATGCCCAAGTCCCAAGTGGGGCACATGCAACAAGCATGCGCAAAAAAATTCCAATCCATAACAGAAATCACCAGCGGCTGCTGCCACTTGTTATGTGTCAGCCTCGTGAAGTGAACTCCAGAAACGACAAGTGCTTTCGTTACAACCCAAGGGAGACACACAAGAAGGAAGGTGGGATCAAGATTTTTGTGTGTGGAGTTGGGTTTAAAGTGTTAAGCAAATAATTTATAAATACTTTAGTGATTTGCTCTGACTTTCACACAACTAAGAATATCCCCTTTTTCTCATAAAAAAAACAGTACGTTGTAAAATGAGATAAACATGAGGTTATTTATATATTAAATATCGTATTAATTTAATTTTCTGACTTTACTGGAACGGAAGAAAGTTTTTTCTTTTTTTTAATTAATTGAACTCGATATATAAAAACGAAATTGTAAATGGCTTTTTAACGTCCCTCGGGTTTTATGCTGTAAAGCTTAGCAGGGGACGGCTTGCAGTCTAAATTACAACCTAACTTAAATTAACTCCCATGCTTTACCCAGGATTCGAACCCAGCACCTCCCGCACCCCAGTTTGGTGGCGATATATTTATAAAAAACAAAAGTATTCATAGATAAATTGAATATAGTGTGTAAGACAGTAAGACGCTAATTTCTTTTCTCAAAAAAGTATATCATGATATACCTTTTGTTAACCAAGTTTCCATATAAGCATGCAGTAAGATAATTTATTTTATATACATAAATATATAAATAATTATACCTTTATATTCTTTTAAATGAGTATTTCTTTCTTTTCATCTAAACTAATATTATAAAGAGGTAATGTGAGTTTGTTAATATGTCTTGGGTAATCTTGGAAACTACACTTCCGATTCTCACAATCCTTTCATTATTAGAAAGCTACTTTCTTCCAGACGGACGTAGGTTATGTTCAATTTTAAAAAATCCTTGAGAAATTTCAAAATTTGGAAACCAAGTAAGAAAAAAATTAGGTACTAGGTTGCTTTCCAAGAACGCACTAACAACAAAACCATTATTAATATAAATTGAAACAATGTTACAAGAAATTATAGAGGGGTGGGGGCTTTACTCTGCACACCCTTGGACCTTTGGCTATCGAACCCCCTCCCAAACCACCTCTTCCCACCCTCTCCTGGGAGGAGTTGCCGAGACTGGAGCGGTTTGTTTCTTGCCTTCTTTTCGGCCCGACCAATTTTCTTGGGAATTGGGGGAGGGCTGTGTTTTATTTTTATGTCCCGCACTCCCCCAATAGGAAGTTAGGACCTCCGGGCCAAATTTAAGTATTACGTCTCAAATGTTAAGTCTTACTTCTTAAGTATTAAGTCTTACGTCTTAAGTGCTAAGTCCTACATCTTAAGTGTTAAGTCTTACATCTTAAGTCTTATGTCTTACATCTTAAGTCTTACTACTTAAATCTTACATCTTATGCATTACATATTAATTTTAAATCTTTATGTTCCAAATACAACTGCAGGATGGAATGTGCGAGCGCCCATAGGTGCGAGAGAGCATATGCCGAAATTCCCATAGTCGCAGGTAGTCGCAGATAGCAGATAGTCGTGGGTAGTCATGGATAGTAACAGGTAGTCGCAAATTGTCGAAACAACATCGAAAAATGTACATTAGTTTTTTGGAAAAAAATGGTAAAAATACATCTCACCAAAACTCCATAAAACCTGCGCAAAGCGATGGCGGGCTGCTAGCCCATTATACATTGAGAAACAGAAATACCTCTAAAAATGTAACAAAGGCATATTTTGTTATGTTTCTGTAACTTACAATTGGTCAAATTGTGATTTATTGAAATACTTAAAACATTTTAATTTAAACTAAACCAATTTGAATATAACAAAAATACATGTGTCAAAGAACAGGTGAAGAGTAAAATATTTTTTAATAAACACATCAATTTACATCTTCATATGGACAAAACTTGGCGAAAATAGTACAATTTCTTAAATTACTCAGTAATGTTTGTCTTCTTAAGTCGAATAAACTAACCAAGCAAAAATAATCAGAGCAGGTTTTCATGAAAAAGAAATTATTTAGGCAAAAAGGAATTAATTAAGAAAGAATTAATTGAATAACATCAATAAAAAATGAAATTTGCCAATACAACTGGCACAGGAATAAACATATAAAACATAGAGACTTAGAGTCTCCGTGGTGACATTGTTACATTGCCTAGCAGGAGATAGATGTGGTACGTTTTGGCACAAATGATTCAGTATTCGTATTCGTCCACCATCTTGGATTTTGTTACAAGGTAAGGTTTCCAGTTTTTTTTCCAACAAAATGTCTTTTTCCTTAAAAATTTCCCATCTCCCCCTCCCTCCTCCTTCCAAAATGTATAGTATTTTCTTACAGTATCTTGAAATTCCCTGAAAATGTGTAAAAAAGGACATGACAATAGCCTCCATTCTATTTTCAGTATAATTTTCGTTTGTCAAAAGTGAGGATGAGGATGTGGATTGGAGGAACCGTCCACCATTATGGAGTCGATGTGACATATTTAGAATTATAATTTATTTTTTGTTTAAACATCTTAAATGTAAAGTCATAATATAACAAGTGAAATCATTGGTTTCATATTTTCAAGACAAATTCAAATACGACGACGGAATATGCGATTACATGACTATATCCGATGCAATGGTAGATTATGTATGTATAGATATGCCCCTCTCCACAAAGGACTGCTGTTGCATGCTGTCACATCCATGCAAGATATTCCAGGCCCATAAATAAAACACCAAAGATAACTACCACTAGCTTCAGATGAGGCTGTTGGGTGTATTCTGAAGGAAATAAGTTATTTATAGGTGATAGAACACCAGTCATTCCAGGGTCTCCTCCCATTAAACTTGCTGAGAAGAAATATGACTGTATTTGTTTTTGTATGGTTTACCACCAAGTTAATAATGCAATACAGGAAGTCTCGTATTAACTTACAAGGACTGATTGTGCAGTATATAACCTAGCAGGTTCACAATAGTTTTCAACTTTGGATATGAAGATTGTACAATGGCAATCTGAGGTGGCTCTAGAGAACCAATGTAAGACTGTTTTTCTTTTGTCCTGAATAATAATTCAGCTTCACAACTGAGCACATACAGCACTCCATCAAGAAATCGTATAAAATCAGCATGGAATGAAACAACAACTAAAACAAACAATATCTTGATATATAAATTTAATTTTCGCTCATTTCATTTTTCAGGATTTCGTTTATGTCAGCTTCTCACAGTTTGTTGAAAAAATACGAAATATTTTATTTCATTCAAACCTATCCTTTATTTCTTCGACGACATACGATGCCTCGTTGATGTGCAGGTAATCTCCACCACTTCGCATAATGATTAATAGTGAATCAACAAGTTCTGTAGGTTCTTCAGAAAATCAAAGTCAATATTCTTGTCTTCTCCCTTTTTTAGAATACCGGTTGCTGCAAATTCTTCGTAGAAATCAGTGAGTGTGTCGGAAAATACTCCATCATCATTACCAACAATGTCTTCATTATCACCTCCATCGTCTGCTTTTGCAGAATGCACATCACCCATTTTCCTTTTCTTTGGTGACATCAGTGTTCACAGCTTATAGTGCTAAATTGTTATACAAATTTTTCTGTTCCACGTGATAGTTTAGCAAGTATATAGTTATTACTATTTAATACTATTTTTAAAATCTGGCTGTACCAGTGTAATATAGATACATGTAACTTCTAGGTCTGATTATTATTATTATTTTTTTAACTTTTAAATATTCACATTTCCAAAGAAAAGGAATTTTTTTTTTCTTTTGAGAATAACTGCGAGTTTTCTTATCGAGTAAGTTCATAATTTTAATTTCTTTAACATAATTTAGTGAATGTTAAACAGCCACTAGAAAAATACAATATCCAGTCATTAGAGAAAATAAATAAATGTTGTAATAAATTGGGTCAGAAATTTGAAAAGTTTATTATTTTTCCTTTGGAGTTGTGGATTTTTAAAAGTTAAATATGTTAATGTGCTATAGAAGTCACAAATTTTTTGACCACAGCTATCATTACCAAGCACAGTAAGTTTGCCAATTTTTGAAAACATTGGTGGATGTGTCAAACTTTTGTTAATATACAATTACAGATACGCAAAAATGGACACGCACAGACAGGGTGGTGATATCATAGGTCTATCTTTCCACTGGAAAGTAGCCTAAAAATGAGAGCGGTGCCAAAAATTGGTTGCACGAAGAACATCCACTTCTTGTTATGCAAACGGTCACGTGCAATATCGAATCTTTGCGTTTGGTTTGGGGTATTTATATTTATTAATCATGGAAAACAGACCTCGCACTGTTTTAACACAAAAGATCGTAGACAGTATCAGTTGTCCTTAGCCCATTACAATACTATTCACAAAATCAGGAAGTATGACATGTATTATTATTACCATTAGCATATTCACATTAATTTTTCTCCCTTTTTGGTAGCCTGAATTATGGAAAGGATAGAAGAACTGCTATTATATATAATTTCAGAATGTAATATTTTTAAAGACCTACTAATTTACCACTTTAAACATTAGTTTGGTCAAAATAACTGTTATATTTTAACTAAGGCCCATTCTCATAGTTCCCACAGGTAGTGTGGGTTCAGATTGTAGTAGGTATTATCATAATGTAGTTTTCGCTTTATGAATTCCCAATAAGATGTAATCTATGAAAGGAGTTAAGGCGTACATACACCTGTTCACTTAAACGTATTTCCCATGCGGAAAAGAAAAAGGGTCATCTAGTCAGGCGAATTCGAAATTAACTTGTTATTTAATTCTGTTAGAGGAAAATATTATGAAAATTTTAACACAAAAATACCTTTCCACCTCAAAATTTCACAGATATAAGATTTTGAATTTTAATAGGGCAAAATGTTACTTGTTGAAATTATGAGTATAAGCTGTTCGTGGTTAAATTAGCACTCTTGGATGGCGTACTTAAAAACTAATTTACTCAAAAAGTAAATATCAATTTACTCGAACCTGATTTCATATTTTTGCTCTCCTGTAAGATTTACTTGGCCGAAAAATGTCCCTCTCGTCTTTCCGCGTCACATTTTAGGAATGCGACATAAGACTATTAAGTCGATGTCTAACTTCCTTAACACTCTCTCACATCTTCCCTATCTTCAGAGTCGTAGTCTCCATTACATATATAATCTCTGGAAATGCAGTCGCCGTTTTGGACCGGAATTTGTTATTACTGCACCAAATTGCTATTATCATAACACAAACAAAAATTGTTCCTGGTATTACTAATTAGCCTTGTCAGTTAGACTATTTATGGCCTGATTAAAGTGCTTGTGTTCAACAACATATATTGAACAAACATGAGTTTTAACATGAAAATATTTTAAATTGCTAGCAGCAAATCGTGTAAAATGATATTATGGAAAATTAGATTAAAATATATTTAGTTCACATTGGGTTTATGGTTCAGTTCATGAACGTACGTTTCTTAATTTTGTGCAGGATATTAACATAAACTCATAAACTTTGACCAAACGCATGTTTTTTGGAGGTAATGCATATCCGCCAAATATCATATAATCTCAAACAGTAGAATAGATAAGTTACTTCCAAGGCATGGGTTTGTAGAATGACTCGAAATCATCCAAAATATCCTTGATGTTTACTGGATTACTTGGCGTAACTCCCTGGACTGCAAATTTAGCAAGATGAGCACAATATTTTTTGATAAATTCTACAAATCATGATGGTGGATTATAAACTCTCTGATGAGTAAGCGAAGATTCATGCGACAGTGACCATGTTTATTAGCGTTGTTGAACCCAGCTGCCATATAAGGTTTCCATTTCCACAAACTTACCTTACGGGAACATGAACTCGATAGAGTCGAAAAACTCGAAAAAATATTTTAAAAAATCGCAAAAAAAAAAAAAAAAAAAAAAAAGGGAGGGAATACACTGTTGACCCCAACCATCATCTTGGATTTCATGACCCTGGGTGATCTTGAACTCGAAAAAATCGATACAAATCGCAAAATTTTTGCCAAATCGTAAAAAGAAACCAATTACCTAAAAAAATTTAATGCAAGATGTTATAAAAATATAAAACATGTAAAAACTCAACGAATTTAGAAAACTTATCTAAAATATTTTTAATGTTTTTCAAATAATTCTATTTAAGAGTCTCAGGCGGTAACCCACACTCAGTACAGTGGCCAGTAGAAGACTGACCCTTGTCAATTGGTACTGGCCATTTAGTTGGTATCACTCCATCCCCACCACTATATTTTATTTACCATTTAGATGCATTCCCCCAGTTAAAAAAAGTAGTAAATGGATGTATTGAGGACAATCAAATCCATCCCCTTAAATTCCGAGATTTTTCATCGAAAATCAACCAATTTCAAGCCAAAATCAACTTTTCCCCCTCGAATTTTGAGCTACAAAAAACCTCAAAAGACCCCAAAAAACCCCCCAAAAAAAACTATCAAAAATGACCAAAAAAACCAACAAAAACAAGCAAATACTCAATTTTCAAAAATGGTCGTGCAGGATTTGTTTCAACTTAAAAAACAGCACATTTAAGCTAAAGTCAAGTAAATTTAAGATAAAATCAAATGAAATATTAAAAAGATTCAAATTAATAGAATTTATAGATTCTAAGATAACTCTATATCATGCATTAATTTTCCATTTTTTATTTATTTTAAGCTTCTATATGCTATAAAAAACATCCTTCTCATATAGGTACGAAACAAGCCTTACTTTACTTTCTATTACCCAGTTTCAACTACTTTCTTAAATAACTTAATTTTTTAGATTTTTTTGACATTTTGTACTAATTTTGTTCACTTTTATCATAAATTTTTACTGTACTGTTCTGACCACTTTTTTGAAGTGTGTATAATATTGTGTGTCCTTAAATAGAGGATGAAACTAAGATGTCCACCACTAATAAAAAGTATTCCGTAGCCGAATTATTCGGAAGAAAAATTAAACCTACTAACGAAAGATTTGGGTTGTGGTTGCTTACAGAAAATTTAAGTAATAATAATATAGTTACAATTATTGGAGATATTATCTACACAGATGGAGAACAAAAACTAGAAAAATTTCAACAAATAACAGATCCTTTTTGTGATAACATTATGATTTTTAAAATAACAGACTTTTTATATTGGAAAGGAAAAATGAAAAATTAGCAATTTGGCAAGACATGAAGCAAAAGACATGCAAAAATTTCTTACTTATTAGATTTCGATGTAAAACAATTAATGTTGTTAAGCGAATTATAAAAGGAGATATAGAAATTATTAGACAAAAATATAAAAATCCAATTGCCATTCCTTATAAAATAGAATTAGCAGATGTAAAGTTTAGAAACATTATTAGCAGAGTTACCAGAAACGTTAAAATAACTTAGAAAATTACATTATTATTTGTTGGACTTCGATATAAGACAAGATTTTGTAGGAATTTTTAATAAAGGAGAGATGATTAACTTTTTAGTATATAATTTTAATTTTTGTATTAAGGGAGAATATAAAAAAATGTAATTCAATAGTTAATTAATGGGTAAATAATTACAATTAAATGCATATAAAACATACTTAATTAATTTGTCTCTTACATCTTTATTCTTTGTCAATTTAATTTGTATTCCAGTTACTTTTTTTTGTATTCTTATTCTCCCAATAGGCATATTGTAGAAGATTATTATAAACAACACAACAACTATTTTGTAAAGAATCTGATAATTTTTCCACATCTTAGAAATACAGACAGAATAAAATGGTGCAGTTTAAAAATAATTTGTACTATTTTTATTAACTGTAAACAATATTTTAATTTGTTGAATTCTTGTTCTTCTTGGAAATCATTGTTAATATAATTATAGATTGTTGCTTCTAATCTTGTAATTCTGTTTTCTTTTGTTAATGTAGAAGCAAATATTTCTTTTAAACTTGTATCTGGACAATTAGAAAAATCTATAATGTGGTTACCAAGTTATATATCAACTCCTGGGCCTGTATATTGATAATAACTATATTGTAGATTTTAATTCTTGAATTTTTATTAATATATGTTAAGCAATCTTTTACAACAGAATTATTATTATTAACTATTGAATTAAATTCTTTTTATACTCTTTTAATACAAAAATTAAAATTATCTACTAAAAAGTTAATCATCTCTTCTTTATTAAAAATTCCTACAAAATATTGTGTTATATCAACATACAACAAATAATAATGTTCTTTTCTAAGTTCTTTTAACATTTCTGGTAACTCTGTTAATAATATTTCTAACTTTACATCTGCTAACTATTTTATAATGAATGGCAAGTGGATATTTATATTTTTGTCTAATAATTTCTACATCTCCTTTTACAATTTGCTTAACACCATTAATTGTTTTACATCGGAATCGAATAAAGAAGAAATTTTTGCTTTAACTCCATGTCTTGCCAAATTAAATTTATAAAATATTGATATTAAAAAGCTGTTAAAAACTTCCACAAGATTCTTTTTTACAAGAAGTTGCTAATTTTTCATTAATCCTCCACAACCTAAAGAAATCTGTGTTTTTAAATACCATAATGCTATCGCAAAAAGGATTTGTTATTTGTTTAAATTTTTGTAGTTTTTGTTCTTCATCTGTGTTGATAATATCTCCAATATTTGTAACTAAATTTAAGTTGTTTAAATTTTCTGTAAGTAGCCACAACCCACATCTTTCGTTATTATGTTTAATTTTCTTCCTAGTATTTCAGTAACTGAATACTTTTTATTAGTGTTAGATATCTTAGTATCGCCCTCCATTTATGAGTACACAACTTTACGTACACTACAAAAAATTAGTCGGAACATTATAGTAAAAATTTACCACAAAAGTGAACAAAATTAGTACAAAATGTACAAAAAAAGGTAAAAAATTAAGTTGTTAAAAAAAGTAGTTGAAACTGGGTACCTATATGAGAAGGAAGATTTTATAGCGTATAAAGGCTTAAAATAAATGAAAATGGAAAATTCATGCATGACATAAAGTTGTCTTAGAATCTATAAATTCTGTTAATTTGAATCTTTTTAATATCTTGTTTGATTTTATCTTAAATTTGCTTTGTTTAAGTTGATGCAAATTCTGCGTGGCCATTTTTGAAAATTGATATTTTGCTTTTGTTTGGTGGTTTTTTTGGTCATTTTTTGATTATTTATTTGGTTTTTTTTTTTTAGGGGTTTCGAGGTTGTTTTTGACTCGGAATTCGAGAAAAACAGCTGGATTTTGGATTGAAATTAGTTGATTTTCGATGAAAAATCTCGGAATTTAGGGGATAGGTTGGATTCTCCTCAATACACCCACTTACTACTTAAAAACTCCCTCTTAAGCACTTCCACCATAGTTTAACTGCCCTGTTCATTTACTATAGCTCCATCTCCACTACTATTGCTGGAATGCTCTAGTTGGAAAAAATTTTTATCCTAATCATCACATTGGTCTCTTGTGACTAGTTGTTTGTCGTGTTACATATCCACATCTATAAATAATAGTAATAGTAAAAATAGTTTTTAGACCAGAAACCTGCAAAGCATAACATGCAAAAAAATCCGTTATTTTGCATTTTAAATTCTATCTGAAAGTAGTCCGAAACTAAAATACTAGTATTTTCAACAAAAAACATAAATCCCAGTATTGACTCGTGATAATAACATTGTCTATATAGCAAAGCTAATAATGCATTATGTATGTGAAATAAGTAGCCAGATTTACTTAAAAGGTCCTCTATGAATACACAGTAGAGTAGTTGATAGCATACTTGACTGTAGAATAAAGGTTTGTGAGTTCGGTTCCAGGTTTCTCCAAAGAAATTTACTAATTGTGAAATAAAGCTGAAGATAAAACGTATGAATATGGTACACATCAATTTTATTTGGGTTATACACAATTATTTTTTTGGTTTGGAAAATGCATGGCAAGCTGTGTCTATGTGGGCCACAAGTGGCCATTAGCTGGGCCACAAGTTGTTTACCAACAGTAGGCTAACGCCATGTGGTTTACTTAAGGCAGGCCAAAAGCAGAAAGCCGGAAGAGGCCCGCTTGTGGGTTAACTTACGGGCAACTCTTGTTTTCCCAGACATCAGCCAACAGTTCATCAATAATAAGTGGCACGCTTGTGGTTGACTTATGGGCAACTCTTGTTTTGCCAGACATTAGACGACAGTTCATCAAGAAGTGGTCCGTTTGTGGTTGATTTATGGGCAACTCTTGGTTTGCCAGACATCAGCCAACAGTACATCCAGAAGTGGCCTGCTTGTGGTTAACTTACGGGGAACTCTGGTTTTGCCAGGCAACTGATGACAGTTAAATATCTGGATGTGGCCCACGAGTAAATTCATCATATCACAGTGTCATCATGCATCATGTGTGCCACATGATTTTACAGGTGCATTCCGCTTCTTAAATGCCTGTGGATGCCACAGGCACAATTAGATGTGCACATGTGGACCAACTATATTTTGCTACTTGAGAAGATAAGCTACGTGGTTACAGCACGAAGATGCCTTGGTCCACAGTTCACGAATAGTTTGCTATAACTTGGATCATGCTATCTCTGTACGATGGATAGGTCGTGGGGGTCCTGATCTCTAGCCGACACCATCCCCCGATCTGAATCCATGTGCACAGCCTGGTGCACGTACCACGTTGCAGTCTGAAGAGGACCTCGTCAGGCCTATCCTGTAGTTGCGAGGACCATTTAGGACTCGGTGGGTGTTGCCATAATGTCCGACAATTGTTTGTGCGGGTATGTGAACTGTTTGTCGAACATGGTGGCCGTAACTTCAAGCCGTGCCTGTAACTGTATGTTTAGTAAGTGTTTTCAAATAGAACTTACTAAACTCTATAGCTGTGTGCTCAGTTGATATCCATTACCTGTTACTCTCGCAATGAAATGCGTACAAATGTCATCGCTGCTCCACGTGCTGCAATGTCCAATAGCTAGGGACAGCCGATTTTAGCAAAAATATTTCATGACCAGTTGTATTTCATAACACTTTAGCTAAGATCCACTTTTATGATTGAATGGATTAGGTGATACGCATTTTAGGTGTATGCCCACTAATCACAGACGTACATTATCGGAGCAACCTAATTCTGATTGGGCATTAAAGTAAGAAAATGTCTTCTTACAGAGATAAGCAGTCAATAAGCAAACAAAAACTACTGACATGTCCGTAATGTATTGAACTACAGCATACGCGGAAATCTTTTCGTGAAATCAGGTGTCCCAACCAATAGCCTGCGAGGCACACAGTAGTATAGGGAGACGCAAGTGTCGGATGAGTTTCCTAGGCAGTAGCTAAACACTTTTTAAACTTACATAGCTGTTTGATTGAGAACGGCTGGCCTGAGAGTATTGCACCAAGGCAAACATATGTTGATTTAGAAGTGTACAGCCAGAAAAATATTAGTGAAGGCCCGGGAAAAATGTGAACTAACGTTCTCTTTCTCTCTCATACACACCACCCCTCCTTGTACTCCATTTGCCACGTCCCCTGCCAGCCAATAACAAGCAAACGCCCTTATCTACTACCTGGGCATATAGTCATGTCAGCTCTATATGTCCTAATATGTCTTGCATACATATTTGTTTTCTTTGCTAGATCAGCAGCTTTTATTCATTTAAGTTTGTTTGTGTGTGTGTGTGTGTGTGCACCGGTACGTTTTATTTACCTATCGCAATATTTGCGATATGTGAGAACCTTAAAAGCAATATACCTGTGTACAGCGAATCTAGAGAAATTTTTAGAAGTGTAATTAAATTTTGCGACAAAGAAAATGAAGATGGAAATATTACGATTTATAGTCAGTGTTCAACAAAATGTGCTTCAGCTGTAACCAGGAAGTCAATAGCTTTTATTTTAAAATTAATAAAGAGGACAGTATGACATCGAGCAGCAAAACACAATTGTCAACTCGTGGCATGAAGAGGAAATATGTAAACTGAAGAATACAATTGTCAACTCGTGGCATGAAGAGGAAATATGTAAACTGAAGAATACAATTGTCAACTCGTGGCATGAAGAGGAAATATGTAAACTGAAGAATACAATTGTCAACTCGTGGCATGAAGAGGAAATATGTAAACTGAAGAATACAATTGTCAACTCGTGGCATGAAGAGGAAATATGTAAACTGAAGAATACAATTGTCAACTCGTGGCATGAAGAGGAAATATGTAAACTGAAGAATACAATTGTCAACTCGTGGCATGAAGAGGAAATATGTAAACTGAAGAATACAATTGTCAACTCGTGGCATGAAGAGGAAATATGTAAACTGAAGAATACTATTGTCAACTCGTGGCATGAAGAGGAAATATGTAAACTGAAGAATACAATTGTCAACTCGTGGCATGAAGAGGAAATATGTAAACTGAAGAATACAATTGATTCATTTGATGCTATAATGGTGTGAAGAAAATTGCACTAGTTTTACGTGATTTAAAAATTTATAAGTAGTCTTCCCACACTAAAAAACTTGTGGGCAGTGTTGCTAAATGAAATTAATTTTGGAGGTAGTAGGGACATTGCGAAAATTAATGAAAGCAATGGGGTTCAAGTTAAAAAAAAGTATAAATAAGTGATTATTTTTATTGGAAAGAAACAAGATTGTTGCTTGGCGAGCGAAATACCTGCGATATATATGGAAAAATGACAGACAATGCGAAAGTAAATACCTGTCATATACCTCGATGAGACAAAGATTCATCCGAATTACAATGTGAACAAGTGTTGGTAGCACGATGACGTAGCAGGAGTGTACAAAAAGAACCATTCAGGCCAGCGATGGATTATAGTTTACGCAGGTAGTGAAAATTGCTTCACTGAAGGAGCCAAGTTAATTTTTAAAGGCAGAACTAAAGGTAGAGACTATCATGATGAAATGAATAGCAACAGTTTCATGAAGGATGGGTATTCAGGTACTAATATCGTGAATCTATTAAAAGAGTTATTGATGTTTTTGCCAACACATTTTTATACATCCCAGTGAAACTAATAAATATAAATATTATTTTCTCTTGGACAAATAAAAATGTAATGGTAAAAACATCAATACCTATTTTAAAATAGATTCAGGATGCCAGTCCCCAAGTACAGATTGTAAAATATCATTGATAATCAATTAATAGGTTGTGTATTTTATATAGATCAGATAACATATGATTTATTTGACAAATTTAATTAAGAACATAAATACTTGGGCTCCCATATTCCAAAATTTCCATTTTTTTCGGTGCTGTATTTTGAAAGACATTTATTTGACTACAAATATTTACATTTATGTGGACCTTATATAAGCATCTTTCAGATAATGAAATAAAAATTATAGTGTAATGGTTCCGGCAGATAATGAGGCTCTATTGCATTTTGAACGAAGTGTACGGGGAGGGCTTGCGTAGCGCACCTGTCTACTAATATGCTTCGCATGCTGTCACAAGGCGACCTTGCAACACCATTTATCTTACCACCTCCACCCAGGTCTACACTTGATTTTGTCGCACTGTAGTTTATTTAATCATAAAAAAATCTATGTCGAACACACAAAAGGGCAAAGTGAAATTCCCTACATTTGTTTACATAAAATACAATCAGGCAAGTATTATAACGTTTACTAGCACTATTATAACAAAGAACGCTCTAAGAAAATTTGTTATATCTCATTGTATTGACACAGTTACTGCAATGCAGAAACTCCTCCATCCACACTACAGATAAATTTCTGCATATGCCTTCGTCTACAGGGAAAATTCACTTTCATTCTGTATTTTCAACAAAATCATTTACTGCTGTAAAAATACAGAGTAATTCAAGATTGTATCTGATGTTTACATAAATAGTAAAACATGATGCTCTTTTCCGGCAAGTTATATAAACATTTAAAAATGGTACAAATAATACAACTCAAAACAAATAGCATGAATAAGAAAGACGAAGAAGGACCTTCGTACTGCTGCATGCATCAAAATCATGCTAATATAATTATTACGCCTTTATCTTGACCAGCTTGGAGCCTTGAACTCTTAGTTTTGTTATCTGTCAGTCGCAAAACTTTGCTAAGGATTCGAATTGATAACCCACCGACCCTCGCATCTTTATAATGGCTGACTGGCAAACTGGATGTTTTGTATTCTATCGCAATTTTTATTACAATAAGTCATGACTTGAATGACTGTTTCAACACTTGCTCTTTAGTGGCGAGTCAAAGTTTATTATAACAGTAAGTCAAGAATCACTCTAGTTGTTGCATTGCACTTGAACTGCTGTGCAGCGAGTTTGAAACACCATTTTTTGGCGGAACTATTAGACATGTCACAAATATGTTTAACTACGAAGATAAAACGTACTTCAGATAAGAATGGAGTTGTACCATCAATATGTCATGCATGCTATAGTCGTTTCACGGTTACTTCCAACTTTTCTGAAACCCTTCAAAAGTTTTTCTTGCGCGATATTCCTCCACGTCATGCAAGCCAAGCTTGAACATGTATAGAAATACATACCAAAGAGACTGTGCACCACTTTCATGCACACTCACTGTAATAATATTTTCCTTAAGAACTATTTCTTACCAGGAATTACCTATACACCTGTTTGCTCACAGTTTTCTATTCATATTAATAATAAGTGAAATATTATAATTTACACATAAAATATAAGTAAAATTTCAAGTGAACACAAAATAAGGCACTTTAACCTTATTAGAAGTACAGAGCACTTGTGATACTCGGCATATTTAGAAAATAATCCACCACGCCATACATGGCGTAATCGTTTAAAGTTAGGATCAAAAAGTGTGAACAAATTGCGAATATGCTATAAAATTTATTTTGGAGATCTTCAACACAATTAAATACCGCTTTTCCAGATTTGCTGTATGGTAAAATTATTTTATCAGCATGTCAATATTTTGTATGTGATAAATGCCTAAAACTCTTATTTTGAAAGCTGCAGATTTCTACACATATTTAAACATTGTATTTATCAGTTCATCACAATTCACTCATCATTACAAACCACACTTTGTGGTGACTGGAAATAATATTTTATTTCTCCCAGTGTTTATTATTTCTAACCTTTATTTTTGAGAATAGCAACCCAGTTATAAGTTACACAGAAATCACTCATTTGTAAACGCATCAAGGTAAAATGGAAGTGGAAATTAGTGTGATTCTGCCTACATAGATGGCGTGGTGAGTCACAGAAAGTTTTTCACCTACAGATAGGCGACCATCATGGGCGGACTGTTATGTACTGGCCATAAGGGAGACGGGAGCGGAGCGGTTTGGGAGGCTGTTAACTTTGAGGTAGAGAGCGCCGATGAGGGTGAAGTGAGGTGAGTATGTAGCGGCGCCGGAAAGCAAGGACGTGGTTAACGAGAGATCTCCGAGAAAACACGCCGCCTGCGGCATCGTCCAGCACTATTCCCTCATTGCAAAAATCTGGGAGTGAAACAGGCGGGAATCGAACCCGGTTCGTCTGGTCTGACCAGACATCACGTGGTGAAAAGGGGAAGGCAGGGTGCACCAGGTGTCCTCGAGATGGCACTCAGCTTACACAGGATGTCCACGCAGGCATTTCTTCCGCAATGAATATTTCACACATGTTTGCTAGCCCCTCATATTTAACAAGTTGTTCGGAAGTACAGGTAAGAAACTGCTGAACGTAATATTCTGGAGCTCTAACTGTGGCTGTTAAGGAAGCTGTCACTGTGAAGAATGCATCTTGAAACCACGGTAATGTGTCCTCTCTCTCTCTCTCTCTTATAAGTGTCGTCAATCACTACCATTCATACAAACTAACAGGGTGAACCATCATAACAGCGAAATTCGAGATGCTTCTCGAATTCAGCCGAAATAAAGAGGACCAAACTCCCACATAGTCGGCTCACTTGGATGACGACACTTTGGTGCCATATTCAACTAAGTAAGGCCCAGTGCAGAACAGTCTGTAGAGCGTAGTGAAGCAATGTCTAACGAAACTGTTATACATCTCTGCCTAGGAAAACCTCCAGTTCCGATCCATTCCAGGAGACTTTGTGGTTGATTACATCCGCCTCCTCCATACAGCGGACATCCGACATTGCAGAAGGCGATCCATTCAAGATATATACCAACCACACAGCAGGAACACATTTGAAGCAGAATTCGCCTGAGCATTCCATGTGGACTCTGAATGTATGTCCGATCGAGGGGGAGGGGAGGTGAATACAGAGAATAAATTTGATGCGCACGCAGTCCTTGATCTTTCCGCCTAAGTCATTAAAATTGCATTGCTAATGACTAGTAATAGTAAACTGGTAGGACAGGTTCAAATAATTTGAGAACACAATAGTAACATTCACCTGCGCAGTTTTGCTCGTCACTCCCATCTGGACAATCTGTTGTTTCATTGCAGGTTAAACTGCTTCTAACGCACGTGCCATCGCCGCAGAGAAATTTGCCTTGACTGCATTCTGTTACAAAAATGACAAGAAGTCACTGATAGCCTACGCGCTTCAACAGTTATATTGCAAAGTAATTTTACGAAAATCTTCAGCTGCTCGGATAGTAGGGTTTTTAGTATCAAATATCAAATAAATATAAGGAAATTATATCAGAAGCATGTAGACAGTTCGAACCATAAATAATATTTCAAACAAGAATTTCAGTAATCCAGAACACTGAGTTATTTAGTAATATAATTCTTTTGATAATGCTTTTCATGATTTCCTGCCGATTAAATAATGTATGAATTGGGTAAGTGTTAGTTTTAATTTATCAAGATGCACCAAATTTTGTTTTATTCTTTTATTCATATTATAAACAGCTGTATATGATTTTGGTTTTAATTGACATGCAAATATGAATCAGTCTTATCATTACATAAGAAGTTGGCCATCTTATACTGTGATTCGGAGTCAGCATAATATTGATATTTTTGCTCATAATGTTGTTTTCTGACAGTTTGATTATTCGAGATTGAATTAAATAAGAAATGTAGAAACTGTATAAATGGTTTAGTACAAAATTATTTCTTTACCCGATATTACAACCAACAATGTGTACTATTGAAGGTAACTTTCTGTATACACCTTAAACATCCATTTCTTAAACGCTCAAATATCTACTCTTCGTGTAACGTCTGTCACCATCAGTGAAATACATTGCGATTAAAATAGGGGTTGCATCACTAATTTTGCAGAACATCATGTGTCACCAACACTTGGTCACTTTTCGTGTGGCGGGTTATGAAGTACCACATTGAAATAAACAAAAAATTCCTGGTGCACATTTGCTCTAATCCTGACCATTTCTGAGGACTAAATGCATACACACACGGCCCACATGAACACAAACATACCCACACACACACCAAATACCATGGCTGGGTAAGTAGACAACACACAGTAAACCTGCGATGGTCTGGAGTAGCGTGGCGTAACACACAATGGGCCTGTATTACGACCAATAGATAAATGTGTGAAATAGATATTCCATAGATTAACTATTTGTTGGTAACTTGTATTACGAACATTCAGTTAGTTGAGTTTGTTGATTTTGGTTTGTTACTAAGTATGTTGGCAATAACAGTAACTATATTTTCGCTGTTATGGCTTATTTTTAGTTGTCAGTAATGAGTGCGAGATTTGTTTAGATTAATATGTATTATTTTCATGCTTCTTCAGCAAAAGTGAATAAAATAAAAACTACGAACCCCATTTTCAACTATGAAACACTGCCTTTATAAGCCCAATCAAAAAACATATTTGTTTGTAGTTATTATTGTTAACCCTCGCATAGCTTGCTTAACTTCATGACATGTTGACCAAATGTGTGTGACTCGTTTCTTACCATTCAAGATTGAGGTTACTTCCTGTATTTCTTAATTATATTTTTTAATATTTCGAAAATGGTAGGGGCAAATATTTTATTTCACAAATTTCAAGGCATCTGATTCCTCAAAATGACATTAAGCCTAGTGAAAATATTACTTTTCCAATTTTTTTTCATAAAAAAATAAGTAGATTTATAATGCGGGAGCTGGCCCAACTCAATTTTTCAGCGAAAAAATGTGGTTTTTTGCTCCAAACTCAAGGCTTTTGAGGCAATAGTTATGTTCTAGAATTTCTCAAAAAAGGATTTCTCAAAACTACGATTTTTACTCCAAAGTCAAGCAATTTTACCCCAAAATCAACCAAATTTACCACTATATGACTATGATTAGGTTTTACTCTATA
The DNA here is from genome assembly GCA_029891345.1 of Dryococelus australis. Taxonomy (NCBI): domain Eukaryota; kingdom Metazoa; phylum Arthropoda; class Insecta; order Phasmatodea; family Phasmatidae; genus Dryococelus; species Dryococelus australis. Next base: position 360,268,592 of record CM056995.1, read on the forward strand.
TTTATTATCAACACCAGAAAGTTCTAAATAATTTTGTTCACCTGCGGATCTTAATAAAGCATTAGTTATTGTTGATATTATACCTGGATTATCAACAGCTTCAATAATATTTCCGTTGTTTTTAAATTTCTACTCTAGAAAACTGAAGAGGAAATAAATTCGAACAAACATCAACATTATCTTCTTTCACATATTTTGCGGCATCTCCAACTTTATTTCTCTTTTGAAATTTATATTTCTCTTAAACATAAGCGTCATTTGGAAAAGAAAACCCATCACCCATAGGAATATCAAATTAGATTCAATAACTCATTTAGAATAAAAAATATATAAAATGATAGATTCGAAGAACGTTTCTCGAGTTAAATTACCCATTGAAAGATACAAAAATTATAAAAAACGCGATGAAGTGGAATATGAAAAAAATACGAAGAAAGATCTACCTTTAATTGACGAATTACGTAATATTGCTAAAAAAAAAAAAAAAAAAAAGTAGAACAATTTATTTAAGAAAATAAAAATTTCACAACACTGGTTCCTGTAGCAGCAAAACAAATTAGATTATCACCTACGCCTGAGGAAACATCATTCAAAAGAGAATTATTTTCAGAACAAAAATCTCCTGATTTGAAAGAGCAAATGGGAATCGTACCACTGAAAAATTTACCACGTGCAGCGTCTACTATAAATCTAGGAACAGATATTTCTAAAAGAAATAATCTTACTAACGAAAAATTTGGTTTACGTGGAGTTAGGCAAAATTTTTACATTTGTGACACAAAAGTAACGATAAATAATGATACACCATTTGTTAAGGATAAAGAATATAGATTAACACCAAGACTTTGTAATTTGTTAACAGAAAATTCACTAGAAGCCCTTGAGAATTAATGTGACGATGAGGCTTATGAAAATAATGCAGAAATTGTTAAAATAATCAATGCTGCATTCCAACAATATAATCCTAATAAAAAGGTAGATTCGAGTGGAGGTTTGAAGTATAATAATATAATAATCCTGATTAATGAAACGTATATAAAACCATATTTAAGATCAGCACCGAACACACCAGAAAAAAAGATTTCTCCAAGAACTCCTAAATCTGGAAAAGGTACAAAAAATACAAGAATTTGCCAAAATAATATATTTGGATGGGTGATGTTAGAAAATTGGTTGATAAATTATTAGTTATTCATGGTGAAGAACATTCTGGTAATAAAAATTTCTACAATGAAAAAGTAAGCATAAAAATATGTTAAACAATAAATTTCTGATTTTGTTATTAATAATCCAAAAGGAATTACTTATCTTATAAGAGTATTTAATGTAATTCCACATTCATTCTGGAATTCAGAACATCGTGGCAAAGGCATTATAAATTGGGCATTAAATAATTTAAATTTGCCCGAAATGAATTTGCTTGGTTATAATTATTGTGGTATATTTACAAAATTAAATGAAAGATTGGAAAGAGGCGACAGTGGAATAAATAAATTAGATGAAGCCTGTAAATACCACGATATTGCTTATAGAGATCACAATGATTTAAAATCTAGACATGAAGGTGATAAAATTTTACAAAAAGAAGCTTAAGGTATTATGTTAGATAAGAACACACCAATTGGTGATAAAATGGCTTCTGCTGCTGTTGCCTCAACTATGTTTACAAAAAGAAAACTTGGTTGGGGGATTAAATTTTTTGAATAATTATGTATATGTTTTTACTTATAAATGAAGATAACAAATACAACTTTTGATATCCCATTTGAGGAATTAAAAGATTTGGATATGGATAAAGAAGGTGAAAGTTTCAAATTAACTTTATCACTACCAACAGACAAAAAGATGGCAGATATATTTGGGAAACCATTAATCAAAACCTTAAATAAAATTTTGGACACTAGTGCGTAGCCTTTAAAATCATATGTAGATTCAAAATGCAGTTCCAGTGTTTCTTCTTTACAAAGTGAAATATCCAACCGTTTTGATTATACAAAATCTTATGTTTCTTTTCTGGGACGTAGAATTGTTAATATAGGTGAACCTATAAATAATAAATATTTGGTCAATAAAATATTTTTTGATATACATATAGCAGATTATGCATTAAAGAAGGATATCAATTTGAAATACGAAACTATTTTTTATGATAATGCTTTAAAAGAAGATATACATTTACAACTCAGTAATACTATTCCTAATTATATAAAACAGCGAAATAATGCAAAACAGGCATTAAAAAAGGATGTAGATTCGCTATATAAAATTATTTTTTTCGGGCTATGCTTTAAAAACCGATGTAGATTCAAAATACAATACTAGTGTGTCTGATTTAAAAAAAATATATTTAGATTCAAAATACAATAATAGTGTTTCTGCTTTACGAGATCAACTTAGTAAAGATTTTGTTTATACAACAGATTATATTTATATTCAAAATCATAGGATTAATAATATGGCTGATACTTAGATGGAAAATATGTTGTCATTAAGAGATATTTCGATAAAAAAAAATAGCTGATAAATTGCAAAATTTTAAAAAATCAGTTTTGAATTAATATGACACGCTTGTTAACACAAAAGTTGAAAATAGCAAAGAAGTTTCCGATAAAGAATTAGATCTTAAATTACAAAATTTATACTCAAAAGTTGGGAAATTTAAGGAAGGAAAATCTCATATATTTTATTTACATGGAAAGTGGAATAAAAATAATGTTTTTTCCATGGATGATGATGTAAATTTCTTTTCTTTTTTTTAATGTATTGAACTGTTTATAAAATAATTTCTCATAACTTACCCGATGATACTCTTAACTGTTATTAATTTTTAACTCTTAATATTAAAAATAATAATTATCTAATTATTTTGTTGATGGAAAACTGACTCCAATAGCAGTATTCGTGAAATATAAAGATTTATATATATATATATATATATATATATATATATATATATATATATATATATACGCACGCGCGCGCGCGCACACACACACACAATTTAATGGAGAGCACTTGGTGTTTGAAGTGCAAGACAGTCACCAAAAATAATAATATAAAAATTCAAATACTATACATGGACGATTAGTTCAGAAAAGTAAATGTTCTATATGCATTTCTAATAAATCATCATTCTTAGAAAAAACCCAAGAAAAGACATAATCAATTAATTATATAAACCTTCACGAAAAAATTCTTCAAGAAGAAAAGTAATTTCGTATGGAATTGATGATTTATGACAAATTGATCTTGTTGAGATGGACACTGGAAATTTAAAAGGGATATCACATATAAACAATGTTTGCAAGTATATTATGACAATTATCAATATTTTATTTATTTTTTCAAAATATGCATTTGCTATACCAATTTAAAGATAAAACAGCCAAAAATGTAGCAAATGCATTAGAATGTATATTGTTGTAAAGAAAATAGCTTAACTTGCAAAGCGATAATGCCTTAGAATTTAATAATAAAATATTTACAGAACTTATGCAAAATTATAACATCAATCCCAACTATTCTTCGTTCAGTGTACTTAAATCCAGTTGTGTGGAAAGATATAATTGTACAATGAAGAACAAAATATGGAAGAAATATGCTTTAAGTGGCAATTACAAATGGGTAAATATATTAGATGATATAGTGAAAGAATACAATAATACCAAACACAGAACCATTGGTATGAAGCTGATTGAAGTTAATAAACAAATGAAAAAAAAATTAAGACAACAATATTTTGCGAATGTGATTACTGAACCGAAATACAAAGTTGGCGATATTGTCTGCATGCATAATAGTAAACGAATATTTTAAAAGGGTTATACAGCTAATTGGACAACAGAATTCTTTACTATTTTTGAGGTTTTAAATAATGACACGCCAACTAACAAATTGAATGATGACACACCAACTAACAAATTGAATGATGACAAAGGAGAAGAAATAAAGGGTAGTTTTTATGAATACAAAATTATGAAAATAAACTATCCAGATGAATATTTGGTACAAAAAGACTTAAAAACGAAAGGCAATAAAATTTATGTTTAACAGTTTGGTTTGGATAACACATATAACTCTTGGATTAATAGAATAGCTATTTTGTAAATTTAAATATAAAAATTTGCTTCTTACTAAATTCGATAAAGATCATTAATATCATTAATCAATTGCTTTTGAGTATAATAATTGTGGGAACACTCAATGTGGCCATTCAATGTTTCTATCATTCTTTGATATAAATTGATAGACCGATACTCTTAATTTTCTATACGATCATCTTTAATCCTATTTAAATCTTTTAAATGCTCTATTTGACCTTTGCATAAATGCATATTTTTTAAAAATCTTATATTCACCATGTTTTCTAATTGAAGGAATAACTTTGCGTGTAGCCCATTTTTTTTAACTTTTTAGTGATTAGTAAATTTGAGCTGATAGCTAGATCATGAAGACCGTATTCTGTGATAAAAATTGTATTTTTTTTTTTCATTATATAAAGGAGCAGCATTTTGCCTCCCCTACTAATTTCTGCTAATTAAGCTTTATCTTCCACATCTATATGTTTTATGATAGAGTCTTTAGTATCTTTATATTCTAACATTTCAGCAATATCTTTGGCTTTAAACTGTGGATTATTTTCCTCATCAATAATCATAAAAACTTTTTTACCTTTGTAAATAAGCTTGTTTTTATTTACGTCTAGAATTGACTCCATTTTTTTGGTATGCAAAATTATGTGCAAGTGAAATAGGCGAGTTGTAATAAGTCTTAATACCAGTATTCTTTTTTAATAAGCAAATGAAGAACTAAAGAGAAAAAATTAAAGAATATAGACAAGATTCATTGACACATATTGTATGCAGATGAGAATGTAATGGTCGTGTTTTACAATCTTTGCTTAAATAGCTAAATTTTCTAAATCTTTAATTATATTTTTTATTTTATTTATAATTTCGTTATATGATTCACACTTTATACCAAACATGGAAATGCTATTTTTACCAACTCTAGTCAATTTCTTTGTTTATTCATTATATTCCATTATAGTTTCATTGCTAAAGAAATATAGTACACCGTTTGTATATCTATAAGACGGACTATTATATTTGGTAAATGAGGAAATTTATCACTAATTAGAACAGTCTCCTTTATCCGGAAATTACATTACTCTATTTCGGCATAATGTTCCTTTTCATAGAAGATAAAATTTTTCCCTGAGTATGAATTAAAAACAGCATTTATTTTGCATTCATCTCTTAATCGAAATGAAGAAAATCATTTTGGATATCCGTTAATAGGACGATAACTTTGATAATCAACCATATAAATTTCATCATCTACAAACAGAACTAACTCGCCTGAAGGGTTTTAGTATATAAGAAAATTGTTGAAATCGCTCGGTAAAACCTTGAATCAATCTGCTATCAAAATTGGTTTATTGATTATTTTATTTTCATTCAAATTTTTTGTCCAATCTTTTTTATTGTAAAAATATGCTATTTATCATCAATAATTTAACATGTTTTTACATGTCCGTCTTCACATAAATCAATTGGCTCATTATCAATAAAATTATTTTGTTCGGGTGGTCCATAAAAGTTTTGAATGCTTTGGATGTCATCTAGTTGCAAATCAAACAAACCATTGTTAAGAATCGGATACATGATTGCATTTTTATCACTTGTATGTTGTAAACCCGATGCATGTTCGATTCCATGGATCAAAATGGTCAGTTAATTAACTTTATTTTCAGGAGTGTTTTTTCCATCATTATACCAATATTCCTGCCTATTGATATGAAATTCTACAAGACTATTTGGTTGATTTGGAAAAAAATGCATGTGCTAGTGCACTACCAAATGGAAATAATATTGTCTGACAAAGCCTAGGTGATCTCTGATATCTATGTTGACCTTCTTTGTGTGAAATAAGTATCAGTTTTTGAAAGCGAATTTGAATCATCCTCTAGATATCCATATTTATTTAAAAAGTTGATAACGCATTCTGTCCAATTCCTTTTTGTGGACAGTGCAAAATTTATATTTGTGATAGCGAGAATAATTATATAAGTCTTCGTTTATATACAAAAATGTTTTAACAAATTACAACATTTTTGTGTAAAAGAGAAACTAGCCAGAGTTACAATATGAAATGTTGTATTTGGTGTCCATACTTGCCAATGTTAATTTTTCTGCTCAAATCTATTGAGATAAAACCACCATCTTCGTCTCACCATTTTGCACAAATTTCTTTAAAATTCTCATAAGACATATCACCACCAACAAAATCATTATATGTGTTTTAAATTTGTGTCATCTTGCCTAAATAAATAAATAAATAAATAAATATATATATATATATATATATATATATATATATATATATATATATATATATATATTATATATATATATATATATATATATATATATATATATATATATATATATATATATATATATATATATATATTTGCAAGTTCGTATTGTCTCTCACCAGTTGCTTTGACACCCTCGAATATATTTGGGCCAAATAAAATACATCAATATTTTTATGTCTTCTCCTAGTAAAATATTCACGGATGACATCCTAGTTTTCTAAAATGACACCGTCAAATATAACTACAGACTTGTTTTCACATTGGTCTAAGGGAATAATTTCCTCATTGCTATTTTAAAAGTAAGATATCTTTTTGTTAAACTTGTCGGATATGACATCAAAGTCATTTTGTAACTCAACATATTTATGTTGGTTTAAACTTTTTGAACATATGTACAATTTATTAAAATTTAGCCATCCTGGCTTATAAATTAATCATCAAGTTAGTTTTTCATTATAACTAGGCCAAGCAATTAAGCCTCTTATGTTATCAAGCAATATTTCGACATTCTTTTTATTTTTAGAATTTTGTTCGGAAAATAAAAAAACTTTTTTCATTTAATTAGATAATTGTTTTAATAAATGGAGAATAAATTATTCATGTTACCAACAACACTGCTATACTAAAGAAGAAACTTCACTGTGATAAATTTCCATAAAGATAAGTCAATTGCATTAGTTAGTTTTCATGCGAAATTTTAACACCAAATATAGACAGTAATATTATAACAACAATTGAAAAATTGAGTGCTGTGGTTGATAAGAATAAAGTTATCACTCTTCCTAGAGGCAAATATGATTTTAAATCTTTAAAAGAAACTTTAAATTCAATCCATCCATTTTCAACAAATATCACTGAATTGACAGCAGACAATGTGAAAAATAGAATATTTGTTAAATCTAAGTTTGATATTAAATTTGACGACCGATTATCCGATATGCTTGCTTTAAAAGAAATATGACTATAGAAATTATAATTCATTAAAATCAATAAATGTTCATTGTAATTTGAATGTTCATAAAGTATGACGAATCTAATCATTTAGAAACAAATATAATTGCTAGTTTTCCACCAAAACCAATGTTTGGCTTCAGAGATTATGTTAATTATGAGACTGCACATCCAATAATTTTTATAGAATCAATAATGAATGGTTTAACCACATTGTTCTAGAAATTAGGGATGAAAATGGTAAACTGATTGATTTTGATGGTGCTGATATTGACATTGTTTTAGAGATTAAAGACATTTAAAATATAATATAGAAATTAATTACAAATTTTACATTTTGATACCTACGTGGCAATGTATCAATTTTATATTCTAATATAATCCTTTTGTTATAAGTATTAAATACAATTTTATTAACTTCTACTTTATATAAATCATGCTTTTCGCTCCTTATTAAATTCATTGTTCTATATTCTATTTTCACTTTAAACAAACAATTCTTATAGTCCTCAAATGTAATTCTCTTGTTAACAACACACTTCTTTACAACTTTTGATAATTTATTTTCTTTATTATCAACTCTACATGCATATATTTTTGCTCTTAAATCAACAGATTTTTTTGTTATTTTCCCATTATATTCGTATTTCATCTTACCTATAACTTTCTTATTTATTTGTGGCATGTTATAAATATTATCACTAGAATAATCACGTGTATCAAATTTTTCTATCATCAACTTCATTTCTTCATAAAAAATCTTCTGTTTTTATGTTACAAATGTACGAATTGATGTCTTGATAGCATAATTCAATGTTGTACCCATATTTTGGTTCCATCACTTTATAATGAAAAACATATGTTAACTCTTTTGATGTGTCCAAAATTGACATACACACATAAATAGGCTTATTAAATTTTACACCTGTTTCATTCAGAGGTATGGTTGCAAGATTCTCATTAAGTGTAGTACTTATTTTGAAATTTGGTGTTGATATTAATTTTTTACATTTTTCTGCATCTGATATTAATTTTATATCCACCCTGTTTCTTATATTTTCCATTATTTTGCCAAACTCAGAACTATTCATCAGCTTATAAAAATCTTCTTCAAACTCTTTTTTGGCATTAGTTCTCATCTCTGTACTCAAATCTATATACTTTTCCAGCCAATCGGACAGATCAAACATGAATATTCTATATATTTTAGTAATTTTTAAACCATTATTTAGACACTGTTTTAAATTACGATAGTGAATTACATACTTTTGTTTATTAAGTAAAGTTGCTAACAATTTGGATTGAATTGTTCCTGGAACTACCTTATTTTCTGGACAAAATCGAATATCTTTATGTAATGAATGCAGTTCTTGTGGATATTCTAAATCAACTTCTAATATATAACCGTAATGAGAATCGTCCTTCAAATCTAATTTTTTTTTTACTCCAGTACTCTAAATAACACAATGTATAATTAATCCATTCGAAACTACCATATGGTATATATTAAGACATTGCCCATCCATAAAGATTATTTGCATAGATATATGCAAATTAATTTGATTCTTCATTTGGATTTAAATCTTCTAAATATTTGTTATTGGCTTTAACATATCGCTTACAACATTGCGATATTCCACCTCTAATTCCTTTTTCAATCATTAAAATCGTATCTTAATTATGGAATAATTCTAATGGCTGTTTAGTCGTTTTTAACATTGCATGCCAAGATAATCCTGGTGCTGTAAAATACAACACAGGGTCTAAGTCATATGCATTTATACATGTTTTTCTGAAATTTTCTAATATATCTGCTAACAATAATAAATCACTTTTTAAGTATAACTTGAGATATTCACCAAGATTTTTAATATTAAATTGATTCCATACAAGTTCTGCACACTCAAAATCGGCGTCAGTTATATCAGAAATGTTTAATTTAATATAAAATTCACTCTTTGGTGGAAGTTCAGTTTCTTTGAATTTCTTTCAACTATTCATATAATCATATGGATAAATACACTTTCTTATAACTAACTCAACTTGATCTTTTGGAAAATGCTTAAGGGTGTTTCATTTCTTCTTTAGTTAAATTAGACGATCATTTATCTAAACTATCGGCCATAAATTTAAATGTGTCTATAAATCGCCTCTTCAAATTTTTTGTTTCTTTCCCAAAAGTAATAAACTTTTCTTCGTTATTTGCAATTAAATCGATATTTTTATCATCATATCCTAAATCTTTAATAAATAAATGAGCATCATATCCAGCTAAATTGTGGAAATAAATTGGTACAAAATTGGGTAATTTTAATTGTAGATTACAATTATTACATACAGGATTAATGAATTTTCCAGTTATATGATAATGATGACATACTTTTTTTATTGTCTTTCGTATATTCGCATTCTCATACAGTACATCTTTTTATTTACTATATAACACTTTTTCTTCTTTTGTTAGTGGGTGCATTGGTTCAATTTGTGAATATATCCCCCCAATTTCTTGTACTTCCCTTTTTATTGATTGTATAAACAACTTATGTGCATTTGGACCTCAATATACTACTGGAGGCTTGTAATCACCATAACTAGATACAATAAAATAGCAAAACCAGATGCTTCATGTAATTGATATTTCATTGTGTATGATTTGTCATTCAACTTTAAATCAATATTATTTATTTATTCATCAGTAAGTTTATATCTTTCTTTAAGTATGTCCTTATAAAGACCATTGTCGGTATCATCTTCGGTTGAAATTGATATTTCGATTAATATAAATTCATTTATTTCCTTTGGATTTGGCTTAGCTGTTAATATTTTCTTTAGAATTGTTTCAAAATCTGCATATATAGCGAAAGGAACTATCATTACATGTTGAATATTTTTAAAATTTATTTGTTGGTTTTTAATTGGCAAAGTTATTCTTACCAATTCATTTGTAGAACAGTATTCTGTATGTTTATGTAATTTCTCCTGAGAATAAAATATTTGAAGGCACATATCACATTTGCAAGTTTTACTTTTATGATTATTTCTGTGCAGAAAACTACCTCGATAAATCTTTAATCGTACAGTAATGAGAGTTTGTGTAATTTTTTTATTTTTTGTAATCTTTAATTGATATACATTGAACTTGTTATCTAAAGAGTTTACTTTTATATAGATGTCAATTTGATTTTATATTCAATTGGATTTTCATATTTATCTAATGTTTGTCAATAATAAGACCCACATTTTTATATTTAGATACTCTTTGTGGGTCTTGTTCGGCCGGAAACAATGCAGATTTTATTGTCCAAAGAAAATATTTTTGGTCATCATTCTACACATTAATGCATGCTTTTTTATTCTTAATCGCTTCTATTAGTTCAATATATGATGATCCATTTAATGGATTATACTTATTTATTGCTAATTGTATTCCAATTACTCTATCTAAAGTCCATCCAAACCTCTTCTTTGAAATTCAGATAATTGTGTAAGTAATTCTTGCATTGCAAATTTTCCATCCTCATAATCATACTTTTTTTTCGTCCGAAAAGTAATTTGATCAAAGTAAAAGTTTAAGATTACGTACAGAAACTAAAATAAATATGACTACTTCTCAGCGGCTCGATGTGTAGTGTCACTATAATCATGCCTGGTTCAGTAGGTGGCTAATTCCAACTTAAGTACGAGAAAAATTACGTGTTGGTTGGTATTGCATTTTAGTGGCGGATGCCCTATTATGAAGTCATAGCACTGTACACTGCTTTGCAGTGGTACTTGTAGCGACTCAAAAGAAACTAATTTTATTTACCTATAAATGTCTGCAAAGCCGGCCTGGATACTTAAAATGGTACTTAAGCTTTTGTGATCTTAATTACTACAAAAATGAATAGCTACCTGAATACCACAGAGTTTTTTTTTTTTTCTTCGGTAAGTAACTTGGTAACTCATAGTGACATATTGATGAAGTCGGGCAAACCCATGGGAGTCAGTCTTGTGTAATATGGAAATGTAGAGGGGGGGAGAGGGCACTCCGTAGTGAATATTAGACTCCCGCCTTCCTGGAGCCGGAACTGCATTGTAGAGTGTTTGAAATATTCATTTTCCTACGAAACTATTAATCATGAATCCAATGTTCTCATCTACGATAAGAACACGCACTTCAGGCTAAGGAGTGCTTTCAAGATGTCACGCACATTAGATACACCATTTCAGAGAACTACAATATGTCTGAAAACATCTTTTCCATAGTGCTATATCTCAAATTATACGCTCCAGATACATACACATATATTCAAGAGCCTTGCATTAAACCTTCCTACAGACTTCCGACCAATAAAATAATAGTGTCGCCGTTGAAAGTCCCACAGGTACTCGCAGTGAGACGAGAACACTGCACACCAGTTTAGAGCCTTGCGCTTAGAGGCGATGGTGCATTTGATGTGTGAGGCAAAGTCGCCCTTATTACTTTAGCACTTAGAGGCCTCAAATGCGTACAAAATCGCTAGGTAGGCGGCAGCCTTCAAATATCTATGTTGACATTTTACTCCTCACCATGCAAATAATATATAACGTTATATTATCTTCATTCAAATGCATAATTTAATGTCAATATCTTCTAACATTACTTTGCTGTTAAGTATTGCAGTATAAATGTACATAAAATTTCTGGAGCAAAATTAAGATCTTTGGGGTGGGGGGGGAGATTAGAATTTATAACACACTCCTCCCCACGCTTGTGTTCGTCCCTGGTTGCACTATAGCGTGTTTAAAACAGACGATCTTATGTAGTTAATGGCATCTACTGCATGTACAAAGCAAACAATATCGTACGTTGTATTCGAAGATCTCGTTCATTATCTCTGCTCACATTTAGATACAGTATTACACAAACATTTCCCCAGACGTGTTTCACACACAGACTTACTTGGATCAACTGTGTATTCAGAGTCAAACCGGTAGACTGTTGTCACATCATAGATTTCTGGAACAAAAGAAATTAAAACAACATATTATTATATGTTATGTAACATCATTAATAATATATTGTCGAAGTTAATATAGCGTGCCTTATGTTCCTCTTCACCACATTTTACAGTCCTAAGTTAAATTTTGATTATAAATTTATTTATAGCGGAGCAAAATCAGTGAAATTGTAATTTGGTGATATATTGTGCACTAAACCAAAACATTCTAAACTGCAAGTAGGCCCTATTTGTATATGTAAATATGCAGATGGATTTCAGGTTCTGTAACAAAGAAGAAATTGGAGAAGAAGTAAAAGAACAGAGTGCAACTTTGAACTTGAAATAGTGTTGATAATATTCATCAAATATAATGTACACCACACATACTGACCAATTGGTGAATTCAAATATTAACTTGCTAGTTATGTTTATCATAACTAAGACTATTTTTGAAACAATGAGTAATGTTGTCAAACTTTACTATCAAAATAATATCTAGTTAGACTCAATTCCTGGCTGTTGTAGCATAATGTATTTTATGGAACAAACCTATTTTATAAAGAGCGAACTATAGTATTTTCGTACAAGGAAATTATCAGTTGAATTGTAATTTTGTTTTGCATTCAAACAACATTTATATCATGTTATTTTTTCAGAGAATTAAAAGAAAAGTCGATATTTCAGACTTGCAAAATTTTAAAATTCTTCTTCATGGATCTAAACAAACATCCTAATATAGGTATACCTAAATTCGGTCACCCACAATATACTGCATATTACATTTAAATCACACACTAAATGCTAACACAATTTGTAGTAAATATTTGGTAAAATAATGAATTTGTTTATTAGACCTTGTAATACCCTTTGGAAAATAAAATTACTATTATCATTGTCATGACTAAAGCATTTTAAAAAGAATAAGGAAGAGAGAGAGAGAGAGAGAGAGAGAGAGAGAGAGTGAGATATATATATATATATATATATATATATATATATATATATATATATATATATATATATATATATATATATATATATATATATATATATATATATATATATATATATATATATATATATATATAGAGACACACACCCACGCACACACACACACACACAAAAACAGCTGAGTTTTGTTGAAGTATAAAAATATAAATGATTTACTTACCTGAAGCTGAAGAAAACAAGATTATGGAACATATTGCCACTAACGAGTAGCAACATCTCCATGCAGCCATCTCTCTGAGCGGCTCTATAGAAGAAAAAGTATATTAAAATAAAATTGTTGTAGCTTTAACCAAGATATATTCGTCCTATAAAATGGTTGTATACTTTGCATTACTTAAACTACTGACCGTTATTTATTGCCCTCGTTTCGTTTATAACACTCAGCACTAACTGACGAAACTTGTTCTGCAACTACTCATTAGATGTCGCTATATTCGAAGGCGTCCTTCAGATGATAGAAAATCAGCGAATGAACCATCCAGAGAAGAATAAGGCAAACAATTGTTTATTGTCGTGAAATAAATTATCGTAAAACAAGTACAAAGTTTTAATTGGAAAAATGTAAAACTGATTTTAGTACTCAGAATTTAGCGCAGACTCTTCACAAAGAATAATATTTTCTAAAATGCGGCATTCCTTTATTTTAAAATCCTTAAACCAATTTTTATGCTTCTATATTGATGTGAATAATAAAAATTTGTAGTTTTTCATGCCATGACAATGAGTTTATTTCAGAGAATTTAGGTTATAAATTATGAAAAAGTTAGGATCTGATTAATTTCAGTTAGAAATAAGTATAGTGTTAAGACACCAAAGAGTGTTTTCATACATTCAATAAATATACAATTACAAAAGATTCAGATTTCTAGGATCTCGCTCACTTCAGCGAAGGAAAAAAAAATACATTTATTCTAACAGAAATAGTGCTACCAGATTTTTTACTCGACTATGACAGTTATACAGAAATTTTAATGATACGTACTGAAAGTAGATAGGTGTGCCTCCTGAGACTACTGAGTACACAAAACTTGGAGTATGTATCAGGGAGTGCATGCGGGAAACTAAATAACACAGTTTATTACTTGCTGCTACTATCTCATGTTTGGTAGCAAGCCAGCACAGATAGCCTCTTACCATGACCAGAGTTCAAGGGAGGTGAAAGGTTGGATGCTATTCTTATTTGTAGTCATTCTATAGTCATTCACGGTTACTACCAACTTTTATGAATCTTTGCTAGTATTGTATTGCTAGGATCTTCCTCAGCTTCATACAAACACAGCTTATAAAATTACTCAAGTTGGTGAACGCTCCGAATTCTTGCGCACTCAATGCAATAGTACTCTGCATAAGAACTATTCCTTACTAGACGTTACAAACACACCCATTTTCTCTCTGTTATTATTCATATCAGTTATAAATTAAATATTGTATATTATATAAAATACAATTATAAAGTTCATTTTAACTAAAGATAAGGTACTTTTATGCTAACACAAGTATAAGACGTTTTTGATGCATGGCATATTTTGGAAATAACCAAATACGTCATACATGGGGTATTTGTTAAAATGTTTGATTCAAAGCGTGAAGAAATGGCGATTAGACTATATTTAGATTTGTTCAACTACAATAAGCAACGATACTGCATGCTGCACGTTGTACATTTATGCACACAATTTTACATAATGTACGAGAGCTGTATTAAATTATTACAAAGTAAACGTTCTAATAGTCACAGTACAGACTGCCAACCGCTGCCATCCCCAACTCGGCGAGAGCTGTATACAATTTTCCACCCAATAGTGATCAAATATCACGTAATTAAAAAAAAACTAATGTTTATACTTTAAATGCACAAGGGATTAACTTAATATAAATGTTTGGGTAATTTGAAATGCGCTTGTTTAGAAACTGAGTGGGCAATGGCTCTGAATTTTAATGCAAAATTGTATGGGGAAAAACACTTTCAGCGAAGTCGTTTAATATCAGATCTTACGCTTACCCGAATTTGGTTGCTGCAGTAAAATTTCATTGTCTTTTTCTGTTGAAAAATGTTTCAAGACAACGTGTGAACGCCCATTTCTTGACTCGCCTATACTGATAACAAACAAGGTCTAGCAATTGAACACGAATGAAAAATGTTTGAGGAGGAAACTCTCGAAAACAAAAATTCAATATAATTTTAACCATTTTTTTTACGTGTTTATATTTATCAAAGTATCGCAAGACATATCGTTCCAGACATAACCTAATTGCCTTTATTTAGTTATCATTTCGAAAAATATTGCTTCACTCAGCAAAGCATTGCTTAAGTCTTAAATATTAAACTAATGAAAATAATGTGTATAAACAAGAGTCTGCCTTATGTGGACACCCCCAAATTTCATGGTAGCAGATCACAAATTGCGGTTTTCACTAAATGAAATTACGAACAGGTTTTGTGTTTGGTCGATTGGTTGGGGGGGGGGGGGGTGAGTAATTTTCCTCACAGCAAGTTTTCATAACACGTGTATGAACAAAAATAATTCAACTACAATGATTTTTCCCCTTGAAACATATCTTTCATTCTACTGTATCTGAAATTACGATCAAAGAGTAATTCAGTGATGAAGCATATGCAACAGAAAATAAAACAGAAAAGCCAAGAAATAAGAAAGTATGAGCAAATATGATAAAGTTAAGTGGACATGTAGCATAGGGCAGGGGACCTGTACTAACAGATGTAAGAAAGCAACACATGTCATGACACATCATGACGGGACCGCTTCCAATAGCAGCGTAGCGTCTGTAGCAGTAATCTGTAATGGTAAGTGAGATTGCAGTGTGTGGCTTTACATATGCAATGGAGTTCACGAATGAGGAGAAACTGGACACACTACTTATTTACGGTGAGTGTGGCAGAAATGCCAAGCGAGCCATCCAGATGTATGGTGAAAGGTAACCTAATTGGACGCTCATCTCATGGCAAACTATACGAAGAATTTGCTTACGTCTCTTATGTTGGCATGTGTCAATGTAAACCCATAAATGTGTACGCAAGAACATTCCAGGTTAGTAGGAATAATTAGAACAATTGTATTACGGATACTGTGCCAACAGAAATTCCATCTATATCACGTGTCTGTTCGTCAGGCGTTACATGAAGGTGATTTCCAACAGCGTGTTCAGTTTTGTAGATTTGTTCTGTTGTCTGTAAGGGTTGACAACAATTTTCTGAAGAACATACTATTTACAGATGAAGCGACCTTTGTAAACAATGGGCGCGTAAATTTACGAGATATGCACCACTGGGTGACGGAGAATCCGTTTTTTGTCCAGTATGTGGAGCAACAGTGACAGTAGAAAGTGAATGTTTAGTGCGGAGTCGTTGGAAACTACATCATAAGGCCAAACTTCATTCAAGGGACGTAGCCCATTTCCTCAGAGAGACCTTACTGGCACTTCTGGAAGACATACTGCTCGACATATATCGTGATATGTGGTTTCAGCATGATGGCTGGCCTGCGTGTTTTGCTTTGGTGGCAAGGCAAGTGTTAAATGAAATGTTTCCAAACTGGTGGTTATTGCGTGTGATAAACCGCACCCACATTACTCTTGTGACGACCGCCTTGTCGTGGCCAGCCTTACTGGTGGAGTACTAGAGGCAGCAAACACACTCCACACAGTCTCGATGAAAACTACTTTTTCAGTCCCCATCAACAAACCGAGTTGAAAACTCTGAAAACTAAAATTCATTAACTAAATTGACATTTTAGTAAAATACTCAAATGAAATATATCGCATTTAAAACTTTCGACTATCTGCACCTTTTAATCCTCTCAACTAAAAGTATATTAATTTACTATTGCGTTACAATTAACTCGAGTACCATCTTATTAAATCGCATTAAAGAATATTAAAAATATTTGGACTGACTCAAAGAGGGATATCGCCCTAGTTCCGAATTAAAATATACCGCTTATCACAAATAAATTTGAAAACACCTAAGTTCCTCTAAGAAACAAAAATATGGTAAACTAACAAATTAGATTTCTTAGTAAAATCTTTTATCTAACGATTTATTGTAATACACTGGCTAGCTTGCAACAGTAGTTACCCTTGAAATACTTAACTAACCCTCATGTATACTTAAGGTATTAGAGACAAAATGAACCATCTTACTACAAAAAAGCAGAAATAAATGGATACAGAATTGACCAGAAATGTTCCTAATCCTCCTTACACATTAATAATATATAAATACAGACTATACCAAAGCAGGGGAGATTTAAACACTAATGTGCCTGAAAATGTTCCAGAAATTTTAAAACGGTACAAACTTTTTCCCACATAATGCTAACTTAATGACAAAATTTATTCTAACTTACTTTTTAGGCACTTGAAATCACTTGCAGAATGTTCACTGTTACCTATTTATTCTAACTTACTTTTTAGGCACTTGAAATCACTTGCAGAATGTTCACTGTTACCTATTTATTCCAAAACGTGAGCAAGTAATAGATTCAGTTTTGATTTCTGGAACTTTCTGAGCCAGAAATCATGAAGTGCCATTCGGAAAATGAAATGTGCCATTGTGTGAAGATCACATAAATGTCCATTCTGTAAAGTTTAAATAAATATCATCACTTCGCTAGTATCCACAATTTTTTTTTTTTAATTTAGATTAATGGTCTTTCTAGCTTTAAAGCATATATAAATGCAACACGTAACTCGGCGAAACTCTAAACTAAAATCTTGTGCGAAGTAACACAATAATGTTTACATTTATCAAATTTTACTCATCTTTTCAAGAGGCTGTTGCTTGACGACAAGAAAATTTTTGGACACACTACAAGCACTATAAAACAGATGAAATGATAAGCAGAGGTATTTCATATTGCACAAAGTTCTGGATATCACCGTATGAGTACACAGGTGAAGCACACAGTCTGTACTGAGGGTAGGGAGTCGCTGCTATGACGGACTCGTGCAAGTTCGTACAGGTTCAGACGTGCACTACAGCTCGCCACGCGAGTATGTAGGGTAGGAAACTACGTTAACATTTTCCGAATGGCACTTCATGATTTCTGGCTCAGAAAGTTCCAGAAATCAAAACTGAATCTATTACTTGCTCACGTTTTGGAATAAATAGGTAACAGTGAACATTCTGCAAGTGATTTCAAGTGCCTAAAAAGTAAGTTAGAATAAATAGGTAACAGTGAACATTCTGCAAGTGATTTCAAGTGCCTAAAAAGTAAGTTAGAATAAATTTTGTCATTAAGTTAGCATTATGTGGGAAAAAGTTTGTACCGTTTTAAAATTTCTGGAACATTTTCAGGCACATTAGTGTTTAAATCTCCCCTGCTTTGGTATAGTCTGTATTTATATATTATTAATGTGTAAGGAGGATTAGGAACATTTCAGGTCAATTCTGTATCCATTTATTTCTGCTTTTTTGTAGTAAGATGGTTCATTTTGTCTCTAATCCCACAAGTATACATGAGGGTTAGTTCAGTATTTCAAGGGTAACTACTGTTGCAAGCTAGCCAGTGTATTACAATAAATCGTTAGATAAAAGATTTTACTAAGAAATCTAATTTGTTAGTTTACCATATTTTTGTTTCTTAGAGGAACTTAGGTGTTTTCAAATTTATTTGTGATAAGCGGTATATATTAATTCGGAACTAGGGCGATATCCCTCTTTGAGTCAGTCCAAATATTTTTAATATTCTTTAATGCGATTTAATAAGATGGTACTCGAGTTAATTTTAACGCAATAGTAAATTAATATACTTTTAGTTGAGAGGATTAAAAGGTGCAGATAGTCGAAAGTTTTAAATGCGATATATTTCATTTGAGTATTTTACTAAAATGTCAATTTAGTTAATGAATTTTAGTTTTCAGAGTTTTCAACTCGGTTTGTTGATGGGGACTGAAAAAGTAGTTTTCATCGAGACTGTGTGGAGTGTGTTTGCCGCCTCTAGTACTCCACCAGTAAGGCTGGCCACGACAAGGCGGTCGTCACAAGAGTAATGTGGGTGCGGTTTATCACACGCCCTAACCACCAGTTTGGAAACATTTCATTTAACACTTGCCTTGCCACCAAAGCAAAACACGCAGGCCAGCCATCATGCTGAAACCACATATCACGATATATGTCGAGCAGTATGTCTTCCAGAAGTGCCAGTAAGGTCTCTCTGAGGAAATGGGCTACGTCCCTTGAATGAAGTTTGGCCTTATGATGTAGTTTCCAACGACTCCGCACTAAACATTCACTTTCCACTGTCACTGTTGCTCCACATACTGGACCCAAAACGGATTCTCCGTCGCCCAGTGGTGCATATCTCGTAAATTTACGCGCCCATTGTTTACAAAGGTCGCTTCATCTGTAAATAGTATGTTCTTCAGAAAATTGTTGTCAACCCTTACAGACAACAGAACAAATCTACAAAACTGAACATGCTGTTGGAAATCACCTTCATGTAACGCCTGACGAACAGACACGTGATATAGATGGAATTTCTGTTGGCACAGTATCCGTAATACAATTGTTCTAATTATTCCTACTAACCTGGAATGTTCTTGCGTACACATTTATGGGTTTACATTGACACATGCCAACATAAGAGACGTAAGCAAATTCTTCGTATAGTTTGCCGTGAGATGAGCGTCCAATTAGGTTACCTTTCACCATACATCTGGATGGCTCGCTTGGCATTTCTGCCACACTCACCGTAAATAAGTAGTGTGTCCAGTTTCTCCTCATTCGTGAACTCCATTGCATATGTAAAGCCACACACTGCAATCTCACTTACCATTACAGATTACTGCTACAGACGCTACGCTGCTATTGGAAGCGGTCCCGCCAGGATGTGTCATGGCATGTGTTGCTTTCTTACAGCTGTTAGTACAGGTCCCCTGCCCTATGCTATATGTCCACTTAACTTTATCATATTTGCTCATACTTTCTTATTTCTTGGCTTTTCTGTTTTATTTTCTGTTGCATATGCTTCATCACTGAATTACTCTTTGATCGTAATTTCAGATACAGTAGAATGAAAGATATGTTTCAAGGGGAAAAATCATTGTAGTTGAATTATTTTTGTTCATACACGTGTTATGAAAACTTGCTGTAAGGAAAATTACTCACCCCTTCCACCCCCCCCCCCTCCCCCTCTCCAAGACCACACCAATCGACCAAACACAAAACCTGTTCGTAATTTCATTTAGTGAAAACCGCAATTTGTGATCTGCTACCATGAAATTTGGGGATGTCCACATAAGGCAGACTCTTGTTTATACACATTATTTTCATTAGTTTAATATTTAAGACTTAAGCAATGCTTTGCTGAGTGAAGCAATATTTTTCGAAATGATAACTAAATAAAGGCAATTAGGTTATGTCTGGAACGATATGTCTTGCGATACTTTGATAAAAATAAAACGTAAAAAAAATGGTTAAAATTATATTGAATTTTTGTTTTCGAGAGTTTCCTCCTCAAACATTTTTCATTTGTGTTCAATTGCTGGACCTTGTTTGTTATCAGTATAGGCGAGTCAAGAAATGGGCGTTCACACGTTGTCTTGAAACATTTTTCAACAGAAAAAGACAATGAAATTTTACTGCAGCAACCAAATTCGGGTAAGCGTAAGATCTGATATTAAACGACTTCGCTGAAAGTGTTTTTTCCCATACAATTTTGCATTAAAATTCAGGGCCATTGCCCACTCAGTTTCTAAACAAGCGCATTTCAAATTACCCAAACATTTATATTAAGTTAATCCCTTGTGCATTTAAAGTATAAACATTAGTTTTTTTTTAATTACGTGATATTTGATCACTATTGGGTGGAAAATTGTATACAGCTCTCGCCGAGTTGGGGATGGCAGCGGTTGGCAGTCTGTACTGTGACTATTAGAACGTTTACTTTGTAATAATTTAATACAGCTCTCGTACATTATGTAAAATTGTGTGCATAAATGTACAACGTGCAGCATGCAGTATCGTTTGCTTATTGTAGTTGAACAAATCTAAATATAGTCTAATCGCCATTTCTTCACGCTTTGAATCAAACATTTTAACAAATACCCCATGTATGACGTATTTGGTTATTTCCAAAATATGCCATGAATCAAAACCGTTTTATACTTGTGTTAGCATAAAAGTACCTTATCTTTAGTTAAAATGAACTTTATAATTGTATTTTATATAATATACAATATTTAATTTATAATTGATATGAATAATAACAGAGAGAAAATGGGTGTGTTTGTAACGTCTAGTAAGGAATAGTTCTTATGCAGAGTACTATTGCATTGAGTGCGCAAGAATTCGGAGCGTTCACCAACTTGAGTAATTTTATAAGCTGTGTTTGTATGAAGCTGAGGAAGATCCTAGCAATACAATACTAGCAAAGATTCATAAAAGTTGGTAGTAACCGTGAATGACTATAGAATGACTACAAATAAGAATAGCATCCAACCTTTCACCTCCCTTGAACTCTGGTCATGGTAAGAGGCTATCTGTGCTGGCTTGCTACCAAACATGAGATAGTAGCAGCAAGTAATAAACTGTGTTATTTAGTTTCCCGCATGCACTCCCTGATACATACTCCAAGTTTCGTGTACCCAGTAGTCTCAGCAGGCACGCCTATCTACTTTCAGTACGTATCATTAAAATTTCTGTATAACTGTCATAGTCGAGTAAAAAATCTGGTAGCACTATTTCTGTTAGAATAAATGTATTTTTTTTCCTTCGCTGAAGTGAGCGAGATCCTAGAAATCTGAATCTTTTGTAATTGTATATTTATTGAATGTATGAAAACACTCTTTGGTGTCTTAACACTATACTTATTTCTAACTGAAATTAATCAGATCCTAACTTTTTCATAATTTATAACCTAAATTCTCTGAAATAAACTCATTGTCATGGCATGAAAAACTACAAATTTTTATTATTCACATCAATATAGAAGCATAAAAATTGGTTTAAGGATTTTAAAATAAAGGAATGCCGCATTTTAGAAAATATTATTCTTTGTGAAGAGTCTGCGCTAAATTCTGAGTACTAAAATCAGTTTTACATATTTCCAATTAAAACTTTGTACTTGTTTTACGATAATTTATTTCACGACAATAAACAAGGGTTTGCCTTATTCTTCTCTGGATGGTTCATTCGCTGATTTTCTATCATCTGAAGGACGCCTTCAAATATGGCGACATCTAATGAGTAGTTGCAGAACAAGTTTCGTCAGTTAGTGCTGAGTGTTATAAACGAAACAAGGGCAATAAATAACGGTCAGTAGTTTAAGTAATGCAAAGTATACAACCATTTTATAGGACGAATATATCTTGGTTAAAGCTACAACAATTTTATTTTAATATACTTTTTCTTCTATAGAGCCGCTCAGAGAGATGGCTGCATGGAGATGTTGCTACTCGTTAGTGGCAATATGTTCCATAATCTTGTTTTCTTCAGCTTCAGGTAAGTAAATCATTTATATTTTTATACTTCAACAAAACTCAGCTGTTTTTGTGTGTGTGTGTGTGTGCGTGGGTGTGTGTCTCTATATATATATATATATATATATATATATATATATATATATATATCTCACTCTCTCTCTCTCTCTCTCTCTCTCTCTCTCTCTTCCTTATTCTTTTTAAAATGCTTTAGTCATGACAATGATAATAGTAATTTTATTTTCCAAAGGGTATTACAAGGTCTAATAAACAAATTCATTATTTTACCAAATATTTACTACAAATTGTGTTAGCATTTAGTGTGTGATTTAAATGTAATATGCAGTATATTGTGGGTGACCGAATTTAGGTATACCTATATTAGGATGTTTGTTTAGATCCATGAAGAAGAATTTTAAAATTTTGCAAGTCTGAAATATCGACTTTTCTTTTAATTCTCTGAAAAAATAACATGATATAAATGTTGTTTGAATGCAAAACAAAATTACAATTCAACTGATAATTTCCTTGTACGAAAATACTATAGTTCGCTCTTTATAAAATAGGTTTGTTCCATAAAATACATTATGCTACAACAGCCAGGAATTGAGTCTAACTAGATATTATTTTGATAGTAAAGTTTGACAACATTACTCATTGTTTCAAAAATAGTCTTAGTTATGATAAACATAACTAGCAAGTTAATATTTGAATTCACCAATTGGTCAGTATGTGTGGTGTACATTATATTTGATGAATATTATCAAACTACTTTCAAGTTCAAAGTTGCACTCTGTTCTTTTACTTCTTCTCCAATTTCTTCTTTGTTACAGAACCTGAAATCCATCTGCATATTTACATATACAAATAGGGCCTACTTGCAGTTTAGAATGTTTTGGTTTAGTGCACAATATATCACCAAATTACAATTTCACTGATTTTGCTCCGCTATAAATAAATTTATAATCAAAATTTAACTTAGGACTGTAAAATGTGGTGAAGAGGAACATAAGGCACGCTATATTAACTTCGACAATATATTATTAATGATGTTACATAACATATAATAATATGTTGTTTTAATTTCTTTTGTTCCAGAAATCTATGATGTGACAACAGTCTACCGGTTTGACTCTGAATACACAGTTGATCCAAGTAAGTCTGTGTGTGAAACACGTCTGGGGAAATGTTTGTGTAATACTGTATCTAAATGTGAGCAGAGATAATGAACGAGATCTTCGAATACAACGTACGATATTGTTTGCTTTGTACATGCAGTAGATGCCATTAACTACATAAGATCGTCTGTTTTAAACACGCTATAGTGCAACCAGGGACGAACACAAGCGTGGGGAGGAGTATGTTATAAATTCTAATCTCCCCCCCCACCCCAAAGATCTTAATTTTGCTCCAGAAATTTTATGTACATTTATACTGCAATACTTAACAGCAAAGTAATGTTAGAAGATATTGACATTAAATTATGCATTTGAATGAAGATAATATAACGTTATATATTATTTGCATGGTGAGGAGTAAAATGTCGACATAGATATTTGAAGGCTGCCGCCTACCTAGCGATTTTGTACGCATTTGAGGCCTCTAAGTGCTAAAGTAATAAGGGCGACTTTGCCTCACACATCAAATGCACCATCGCCTCTAAGCGCAAGGCTCTAAACTGGTGTGCAGTGTTCTCGTCTCACTGCGAGTACCTGTGGGACTTTCAACGGCGACACTATTATTTTATTGGTCGGAAGTCTGTAGGAAGGTTTAATGCAAGGCTCTTGAATATATGTGTATGTATCTGGAGCGTATAATTTGAGATATAGCACTATGGAAAAGATGTTTTCAGACATATTGTAGTTCTCTGAAATGGTGTATCTAATGTGCGTGACATCTTGAAAGCACTCCTTAGCCTGAAGTGCGTGTTCTTATCGTAGATGAGAACATTGGATTCATGATTAATAGTTTCGTAGGAAAATGAATATTTCAAACACTCTACAATGCAGTTCCGGCTCCAGGAAGGCGGGAGTCTAATATTCACTACGGAGTGCCCTCTCCTCCCCCTCTACATTTCCATATTACACAAGACTGACTCCCATGGGTTTGCCCGACTTCATCAATATGTCACTATGAGTTACCAAGTTACTTACCGAAGAAAAAAAAAAAACTCTGTGGTATTCAGGTAGCTATTCATTTTTGTAGTAATTAAGATCACAAAAGCTTAAGTACCATTTTAAGTATCCAGGCCGGCTTTGCAGACATTTATAGGTAAATAAAATTAGTTTCTTTTGAGTCGCTACAAGTACCACTGCAAAGCAGTGTACAGTGCTATGACTTCATAATAGGGCATCCGCCACTAAAATGCAATACCAACCAACACGTAATTTTTCTCGTACTTAAGTTGGAATTAGCCACTTACTGAACCAGGCATGATTATAATGAGCAGTTGAGAAAGTGTCATATTTATTTTAGTTTCCGTATGTAATCTTTAATTTTTACTTTGAACTGCTTTCTTTTCAGGTAAAAAAAAAAACCTACCATTCATCTATAAGGATAGAAATAATAAATTTTACAGGAGTCGTGCTTAAAGTAATGGAACACCAAGATTAATATAGGCTGTTCAGAATAAAAACAAAAACTTTTACAATGCATTGGTGAGGAAGATTATCGTATTGTGACAAAATGAATGCTCAAGCAAAAAATCAGGGTTTGTCCATATAGCCAAGTTGCCGTTGAGACAGCAATGAAATTAACGCTCATTTTTATATTTAAAAAAAACATACCCAGCATCAATCAATATAACAATAAATCCTCCCAATTAGTTTTATTCCGTAATTCATATTAATTATTCATTCGTTCCGGTTTCCGCTGAGTAAAACAGATTCTTACTTAAAAATAATAATATAGATAATTGCCACTACTTTATCAGAAAGCAGAGAGATAATTTTACAGGAAAGACTATTATAGGATAATCACTAAGTTTCTTTGCAACTCGTATATTTTTTAAGCTATTATAATATGTATAATTTTTTATTTCTGTGTTTTCGAATATAATTATTTATGATTAATATTGGCAAAGCGACAGAATTCATTTACTGACTTTTCGATTTGCATGTCTATAGAAATAGTACTGCAATTTTCTCAAATGCTGAATGTCATTATAATTAAATAAATGAGTATAATGAAACATGAAATTTGGGCAAAATCGTCCCTAAGGTTCTAGTTATCGGAAAAAAATTCAAAGCAGGTATCAGAAAATGTTTTTTATTTAACTTTTAATATCATAAATAAAAAAGCAAATATATACAAATAGCTAAGCAACTCTGACCTAATATGTTTTTTTTTTTTTCCCCCAGAATAATGAATACCAAATTTTATGTTCGTCTGTTTTAAAAGCAACTTACTACAAGTTTAGTTTTAGACTTTTCTTTATAATTGTTTAACAACTTGAAAATATCTTTTTATATACATAAAATTGAAAAGTTTTAAAAACAGCAATGTTCAATTACTCGTTAAATAGCAAAACTTTTAAACAAGGAATATTATTCTTCACTATTCGTGTTAAATATGTAAGTACAAATACTGTAAAATAAATAATTATCATTGTAGACGTATCAAGTATTGCATGAGAACATGATTATTCCTCGTTTTGCTTACGACGATAATCGACTACACTGTTTGCGGAAGTGTAAGGGAATGTACAGTGCCAGACATGAACATCCATCCTGTGAAACACAACTATGTTCGGAACACTGTGATGGAACTGGATGATACTTAAGCCTGGATACCATCCACGCTTACCTTACACTGTTAATTCATTATTTAGCTCACCAACATGGTAATTTGTGGTGTTCTCTTAGTGCAGTATGCCACGCGACTCCTGAATCGCATGTGTACAGCGTGTTGCCTACTTACCCAGCCAAGGTATATGGTGTGTGTGTGTGTGCGCGCGCATGCTGTTTGCATTTATTCCATGAAAATGGTTGGGATTAGGGCAAAGATGCACCAGGAATTATCTGTTTATTTCAATGTGGTACTTCATAATCTGACACATGAAAAGTGACCCGACTGTCGGTGAGACACGACGTTCTGCAAAATTAGGGTTGCAACCCCTAGTTTAATTGCAATGTATTTCGCTGATGATGGCAGACATTACACAAATAGTAGATCTTTGTCAAATACCTTGTTATCCAGGAGCTACGGGTTTTATTATAAAGTAAGAGTATTGTACCACCCCTGGGACGCATATTAGATGATATATTTATATATTTTTGCCTTATTTTGTTGTAAAGAATACATGGGCATAGTTTGTCCTCGTATTTAAGTAACATCTTGTTGTCTCTCTGTGCGTATATAACAACATATATACACATACACAACATACACACACATGGTAGACTAACACCCAGGACACACATGAAGGACCAATGGAGACGCTGATAAGCATTGTATAGGTGGAGGTCGGCGAGATGTTGAGAGGTAGTGAAATTGTGTTCATCATTCATGTACACAGACTTAGTGAACTTGCTGCGTCGAAGAACACAACCTTTGATCATGGGAGAATAGTAGCATGGAGTTTGACACCCGAGAACAGGTGTACTTTTCAACTTCTGCACAATCACGTTGGCTTCCGAACGGACGATCAGGGTTCGAATCCCTCCTAAGGCAGTTCCCCGCACTCAGCCGGAACAATCCGTAGCCAACTTCATCCCCACTCGACAACCCACGAGGCAGCGACTGGTAAATCCTGTCAGTATAAGCCAGATCGCTCACCCCCACAATCGCTCATAACTCGTAACTTATCGAGCTCATTCAACCCCAATCGGGACAGCTGGCATCCCGACTATTATGTCCCGTTTGTTACGGAGAGTGAGACTGCCCGGAAGGGATAGCCTAACCCTCCGAATTACTCTGGGGTTTGGCTCCCCTCCACTTCAGGTGGTTCAGAGCCATAACCACTTATCCACAAAGAGGAGCACACGTCAAGGTTTAAGTACCTATTTTACTTGACCGTGTATCTGGTGAACACTATTACTTTCTTCAAGCAAGACGACATGAAAGTAGAAAACAGTGGCATTCAGTACTTGACATCTTTGTCAAGCAGACATGGAGAAGTTCTCTTGGCACAGTGTCAATTTGTCAAAATTTATGCTGTCCAAATATTGACAGAGCTTGACGGGTCAAAATATTAAACAGCCCATTTTCTGCATATAACATTTTTAAAAAAATTCAACAGTACATTTCAAGATGAAGTTTCATCTTTGACCTCAACAGACATGACTCTGTAGTAGAGTAGAAATGCCTACAGGTTTTTTCTCTGCTTTATGTATGGACAGACTGCAACGCTTAAAGAACAGAGATCCAAGTGCGAAGGTTTTTCAGAGCACTGAATAGAGTTTTAATTCTGAATCCTATTTTGCCAAAATAAAATGCATTCCTGGGGTTGGGGAAGCAGAAGATTAATTGCTTTTCAAAGGGTATGAATCACTGAAGTAAGTCTCGCGTGCAACAACAAAAAGTGGATAAGAACCCACTGTTCTGAAATTGCTTATGGCTGTCGATACTGAATAGAAGCTGTTTACTGCCGCCGCACTTCAAACCACTTGGATCCCCACAAATAACTTAGACTGTGAAAGTTTGTTCAGGTACTATAATCAAGTGGTCACAGACAGATGTCAAGACTAAAAAGAAGAAGACACTTAAAGTTTCACCAAGCTTTCATTTGATGACTGACTCAGATAAAAATTAGTATTTTAATGTAGTTTACAGAGCCTCTATTAATTTAACACCTAAACTATTATTGCTAATTTTTGATGTAATGGTGGTACGTTTAAGTGTGGTACAAACTGTAAATACAATGGAACCTCTATGTATTGAACATAGATTGATTGAAAGACTGCATCCATGAAACATATTCTGTGATCCCATTTTTTATTTAGCTGCATTTTAAGACCACATACATTGAAAGTCCACACAAATTGAAAATTTTTGTCAGTCCCCTGGGAGACGAATAGAGAATCTAAGTACATTTTATAAAAAAAAAAAATTTTTTTTTAAGAAATAGATAACACTTTAAAAAACATAACACACACATATTTTGCAGAAAAATTACACCTATTTCTAAGGGAAAATAACATTTAATTTTTCAGGTCTCTGCATATGGTCTCATTGTAAGCTACTGTATTTTAAATTTAAAAAAACTATGGAATATTTCAATGTAATTCTTTTTCCAGGACAGAAATTAAAGTGACGACATTAGAGACGGGGTAACGTCGTCAGAGACGGAGTGATGACATTAGAAACGGAGTGACAACATTAGAGATGGGGCGACGTCAGACAGAGTGACATCATTAGAGATGGGGTGACATCATTAGAAATGGAGCAAGTTGCTTAGAGAAACAGGAGTGGGGAAGGAATCAGCCAAATCGTGCAGTATGGAACCGTCCCAGCATTCACACGGACTGATGTTTGGAAATCATAGCAACCAAAATTAAGATGGTCAGACCTGGACCCAGGTCTCAAAATGAGTCTGAAGGTTTACCCCAGTACCACCTCGTTAGGTTTCACTTGTATGGAATTACGGTACATAAGTGGAATGTCTCATGTGCCAGGCCTACAGATGGCAGCAATTCCTAATGGACATCTCATAAAAAAAATTCTGCAACAAAATTCCACACAACACGACATGGCTGCGACAACACATTCCTTCTTAAGAAATAGGACTGTATTTCTACCATGGTCCACTAAATCACCAAATTTGTCACCCACCAAAAAATTGTGGGAGATGTCTGAATGACAGCTGCAGCAGTACGACCATAATCAAGTACATGTACCTTGGACAAAGATGACTGGCAGCTGGTTGATGTTTCATGGTACAAAAGAAACTAAATGTAGATAAAATGTTACCTTAGTCTTGAAACTACCAAAAGTTTTTTGGCAATAGATAACTCTTTCTGTGCACCTTATACGTGGGTATGACAATACCCGAAAAACATCAAATGTATTAAAAAAACCCGTACCTTCAGTGTTGTAGACTACTGTACCACTGTTCTGTCGTGAGACAGAAAGCTAACTAAATTTCTACTCTAGCAGCAGTATGGGTGACTAAAGATCCATGTTTTGTACCTAACGGTAGTACATGTTGAAGCATTAAAAAACTGCTACTGAAAATAGTGTGTAAGATCATAATTTCCAAGCAATACACACCACTACAACTTTTTAAAGACCAATTAATTTTAGCTCAAGGGTTAAAACTCTTGAACTGTCAATATTCAAACTGATGTAATAATATTCCACTCACAACACAAGGTAATTGAGGAATAATGCCACATTTATGAATAGCGACTTCACAAAAGGAAAAGAGGTTACTTTACAAAAAAAAATATATTTTTTAACTCACTCTACATCCTAAGGAATGCACTGCAGGTTATGAACACCGAGGAAAATATGTATTAATAAAAATACACACATTAAACTAATTTTCAGAGTACTCTTGCTTTTCTTAGAAAATACTAGGAGACATACTGCTTTGAAAGAAATAATAACATCTCTAAATAACAATAACATACAGTTGCTAAGAGTTTAGGTGACTTACTCAAAACAAAGTATTATACATTGTATATGAATGATTCAAAATAAGTACTTGTTAAAAACTTTATTTTTTCATTACAGAAACATTAGGTGTGTGTATATTACATACCCACATTGTGATCTTGGGTTTGACCACCTTCCCCCTCCCCTACCCATCACTTCACATATCCATTCCTAAATAACTTTAAACCAAAGTTCAGGTGTATAACT
The DNA here is from genome assembly GCA_029891345.1 of Dryococelus australis. Lineage (NCBI taxonomy): Eukaryota > Metazoa > Arthropoda > Insecta > Phasmatodea > Phasmatidae > Dryococelus > Dryococelus australis. Next base: position 360,299,141 of record CM056995.1, read on the forward strand.
TATTTTATTGCAACAAGATAATAATACATTTACGTTTTTATGTACACAAAGGTTCCTTGGACATAAAATTTACACATTTGAATTATTTACAAGTTGTACCTGTGTAAATGAGTTCAAAAATTTTCAAATAAATTCTACACAGTTACAAACTACAATAATGCACCAACATAAGTAACTCCATGGAATGTAACAAAGTACATTAACTATACAATGCAGATACAGAAATAAACTGAAGAATTTACAGTTCACTTGTATTTATATTGGTTCTGTTAGTTTACTTTAACATCCCAGCTATTTGGCTCCTTGTACACCGACTACTTACACAAAAAATACTGTACGTACAGTTGAACACAAACAAACATTGCACAGTTTGTAAAGTTGCATTCACTTGAAGTCATCGGGGTTGAACATACCCTGAAAAGACAAAAACATTATTTTCTAAGTACTTATCTGAATAATAACAGTTTGGCTAAACAGCTACACAACACTATCTCCACTAAGAAAATCAAAGAATTATATATTCATGCATACACACTGTAAGAAAACGAGGAACACTACCTTCGTTTGCTAGTCAAATGTAATGTGCACACACAGAACTGTATAATTAATGTGCAACGACCTGGGAAAAATCCATACCAATAGAATTAACATCAAACATTAGCTAATTTGCAAAACGCTAACACATCATCGAAGTTGCTGGAATTCCACACCAACAGACTTTCAATTACCTGTATAGCTCTGCTTGCACTCAGCTTCTGTCAGCACCTTGCATAGCTACACAACACTACAAAACACATGGGAAGACATAGGAACCAACTACGTATTTATTTAAAGCAATAAAAAACTTCCAATGTTTAAGCAATGATTTAACGTGGAAAAAATATCACTGAAATAAATTTCATTAAAAAATTAATTCCTTGGTAGTGTCAAAAATGCAAGAGGATATGCACGCAGCAGCTGGACTAGATCCTTAACGATACCTCTCATTATGCCTGCTACAAATGCCAATTAAGTGAGTAGAGTATTTGAAAAAGAAAGAAAAAATGATTATCTAAACATCTTGACTGTTGCAGACACTTAAGAGTTCTCCTGAGTCTATTTAATTCAGTTCTAAATAAGTCACTAAGGTTCTCACACTTGACCGTTACAATAAATCGTGTGCCTGTAAAATTATTTATTTCAAATGTTCCTGGCAAGCACAGTTTATGTCTGTAGAGCAATCTGAAACACATATAATCTCAGGCACTTTGTGACCACTGAAAAGTGTCGGGAAATGATGCTGCTTACTTTAGAAGTTTCTTGAACACTCTCACGTACACCTAATGGTCACTGTACATTAAGGTGGAATAATACCTTACATAATTGCAGAGTTTCTCACATGTATTTTATACGTAACCCTTTTCTAACGGTAGTACTGCGTAGAGGCAGAAAACTATTGATGGTATATCGATTACTATTGATAGTTCAGACCATCGAACACTATCAATAGTTTTCCACTAACAATCAATAGTTTTATATAATCGACTGTTAGCTTGGTAATTTGCAATTTAAAATTTGCATTTTGTAACTTCCAGTTGGGAACAATTCGTTTATCATTTGTTTCTTACTGTCTTTCAGCCTGGCATTTGTAATTAGTATGCTTAGCATCGTACAATACACCAAATGGAAAATCTGGAATTATGTCATTGATTTTGAAGACAATGTCGGGTCACGCGACCAGTTTATCAAAAAGTGGCAATTTGAATATGGCCTGAACTCGTCTGTGATTTGCTTGGCATTGGCTGAGTTCATGGTGATGTAAACCACTGTTCTGATTTCTTTATATGCACATGCTGTTATTCACATATTATGCACATGTTGTAATTGTGAACCGTCCTACAATCAGTGTTGCTCTTGCTAGCAGTTTTATTTTCTTTAGCAGATCTATTACAGAGGTAGAATATGGCAGGGGTGCCAATCTTTACGAAATTCTCCAAATCAACACATGACTAACTATGTCCAGCTGGAAACGGTTTCGTAATTTCCATCTGACAGCTCAAGACCCACGTTTTGAAAAGTTTCCAAGTTGGTAACTGCCGAACAGTCCCACCCAATGCCTTCTCCATTGCCTATAGTTAAAACACACTAGGCAGTTCTTCTTGTAGACTAGTTTTCATTTGTGACTCGTGTCTGTCCATCTGTGAATGAATAATACCAAACAGGAAGGGTTCAATCGTGTGGAATTTTTTTAAGACTGATAAAGGAAAAAAATTTGCGAAGTGTTTAAAATGTGACAAAGAATATACAAGTGGAAATACCTCCAACCTTATGGATCACCTCAAAGAGGTTCAACAAGAGTACGCCATTGCAAGGGAGTATGATGAAGATGGAGATGATCCTTGCTCGTCATCATCTTCTGTAAGTACACTAACAGTAACCATAGCATCATTTTTCAAGAGGCAAGCCCTTTACGATCCCGAAAGCCACCGGAAAATATAACTGGACAGAAATTTTGCTTTATGGTGGCTTGTGATTTTCAGCCATTTAGCATTTTCGAGGACAAAGTCTTTAGAGCGTTTGTCAAGTCACTGGATTCAAAATATGAACTTCCCAGCAAAATGACTCTGAGAAACCAACTTCTTCCCCAGATTTATGACGAGTGCAAAACTAAGCTCTTAATAATGTTGGAAAAAGTCAGCTATGTTTCAGTTACATGTGACCTATGGTCGTAGAGAGTATGGGACAGCTTTTTAACAGTGACTTGCCACTTTGCTGATGATGATTTTAAGATGAGAAATGCGGTTTTGTTCACAAACACGATGACCCATAGCCATACTGCCGATAATATTGCAGCAGAAGTGTCAAAGATCTTTAAAGACTGGAATCTGGAGAAAAAAGTGTAGTGTATTGTCACAGACAATGCTGCATCCATGATAAAAGCTTGCCAGTTATTGAAAGTGCGTCACCATCCATGTTTTGCACACACTTTGAATTTAGTGTTTCACGATGCATTGAAAATTCAAGGAATTTATGTTATTCGCATTAAATGCAAGACTCTGGTTGCCTATTTCAAAAGCCGCAGTCTTGCAATGCAAAAATTAGTCTGTGAGCAAGAGAACAAAAACAAGACTCCAGTGAAATTACTTCAAGAGGTCCCAACCAGTTGAAACAGTGCTCTACAAATGATGAAAAGGGTTGTCGAAATTTATAACTGTGTTGCTGTTGTCCTGTCAAAAATGCCAAAACCTCCATTTGGCTTAACTTTACAAGAGACTTCTATTTTGAATGATATGATATGCATTCTTGATGTGTTTGATGAAGCTATCAACAAGGTTTCAGGAAACTATAACACCACGTCCCTCATAATACCAACTGTATGTGGTATTTATAATCATTTGATGGCTCAAAACCCAACTTCTGACGAGGGAAAGCTTTTCCTTGAAGCAATAAAATAAGGAGTTCGCACAAGGTTGTTTCTGTATGAAGAATGCACCATACCCCGCCTCGCCACAATTTTGGATCCTCGTATGAAGAAGGAAGGTTTTAGCTCATCCGAGAATTTCAAGGCTGCAGAGACACTGCTCCAGGGCGAGATGGCCATTAAAACTGTAGCAGCAGCAGCTGCAGAATCAGCAAATCCAAAGATGTTTGTTAAGCCTACAAAGTCTTTTTTTTTGGATTCGTGAAAAAGCAGAAAAGAGAAAAAAAGAAAAATCTTTCAGGGACTGTGGACAACATCATAATGATGCACCAGTATCTTGAGAGGAACAATGCGGATGACGACGTTGATCCAATGCTGTTTTGGAAGGCAAGTGGCAATGACTTCCCTTCACTTGACTTCAGACGTGTGCCAAAAAGTTTCTAAGCACACTTCACTTCAGACGTGTGCCAAAAAGTTTCTAAGCACACCAGCAACATCAGTGCCATCGGAAAGGATTTTCAGCAAAACAGGACTTGCAATATCTGAACGTCGTTGAAACATCAAGTCAAAAAATGTCGACAGACTTGTCTTAATTAACCATAATGCTTGGTTGCAAAACTAGATAAAAGGGTTTTGTTTTTATTATTATTCATACTATTTTCATGTTTCTTAAATCTAGCACTCTCAATATTGACTTTTTGAGTGTGATTTTAATGATAAAAACTTTCATTTTTAACTTGTTAATGTTATATCTGATTATGACCATGAGCAACTGGCTGTTTTAGTTTTTGACATTCTGGAGTTTGGAATATCAGAAACACAAACTCTATTATTTATCTATGCTCTAATTTGAGGGATAAAACTATTTAAAACTATCAATAGTTTATTTTCAAACTATTGCTAGCACAAACTATTTATATTTTTCTGCCTCAACAGGTGCGTACCATTGGCTTATCACTCAAATTGTAACATACTTCTTTAGGTCTAATTAACCTTGAAACCTTTCATTTATATTTTTCATGCAGAGCTTAGGACTCGCTGGCTTGCTGCCGTTATGACCCACTTAATTCAAGGTGGAGTATGGAACATTCCGTCACCATCCATTATTGGTGGCGGTTAAATATCCAAATTAACACAGAGTACATAGGGCTTGACCCAGAGTGGTTACCAATACTGAGACAATTCAAAAGGTGCGCCTAAATGTTGCCAACTTGCACACAATTAACAAGTCGCTTAAAACCTGATAAAACAAAATAAAATTATAACAATTCACATATGGAAAATTAGCATTTCAGCTGCTGGGTGTACTTTAGTATTAAGTAGAAAGAGAATAAATTTATCACGTAAAAATATTACATGTGAATCATGTGACAATCATAACATTTGTTTACTAAATAAACCTGTGTGTACTCTTATTATAGATTTGCATGTGTGTTGAAATGTAAATCGCACATGTCAAATAATACACACACAGAATGGGGCTGAATTTGTTCGACAAACTTTGTGAGGAGATTCCTTATACAAAATTCCAGTGTGAAATATGAGACACTTTCTACCAATACTAAATATTAAGGAAGATAAGCCCTTTAAAATCACATTCTTATACTACAGTGGATTCTCTATCCATAGTTTCTCAGGAGACTGACAAAAAATTTCAATATACATGTGGACTTTCAATGACTCTGGTCTTGAAATGCAGATAAGTCAAAAATGGGACCACAGAATGTTCCATGGACTCAGGATTTCAATTCAATCCATCCACGTTCAATACATACAGGTTCCACTGTATTATCACAAAATTTCAGAAACAAAGTGAAATTGAATTTCATTTCTATGAACATTGTTTTATGGGATATTCAACATAAGTGGAGTGAGATGAGTGAAGAGATTTGGGCAGGTCTTGAGAGCCAATGATAGTGAAGTGAGTATGGAGCAGCACCAGAATGCAAGAGTGGGAGTAACAGGACACCTCTGAGAAAATCCACTGACCAGCGGCATCGTCCGGCACAATATCCAAACATGAATATCTGGGATCGGCCCCTGCTGGGAATCAAACCCAGTTCGTCTTGGTGGGAGGTAAGTAGTCTAACAACTACACCACCATAGACCCTGCAGGGTTGTCATTATGAAAAAACACAGGGCAGTTATCGTGTGTATACCTAAATAAAAGTATGCTAAAAGCATCAACAGACCAAGAACATTGAAGCATCCAAAATGATAAAAAAATTAAGGCTACACATATTACAAATAACGCAAAGATTCTTGATCAACACGAGGGTGTTGCATTTAATTTCATAGAGCTGATGCAGCCCATAAGCAAAGTCATGGCATGAAACATAGCAATTCATTAAATAGTGGTACAAAACATGCCACTACTGGACTATAAATTCAACGAGCATCCAGTGGAATAACCAATCACGCCACTATTGGGCACTAGTAAATTTGACAAGCATACTACTGTCTATTTACATACTGTGGTAGCAATCTGATCAACATGAATGAATATGGAAAATGAATATGGAAAATGACTGGCAAACCTTACAGTGCTTTACTGTTCCCCCATGCAGGACGTTATGATACTGTTTTCGTGATATGATCTTGGACAACTACAGACAAAATTCAAAAAACTATTATAAACATTGCTTTCCTTACTATGGAACAAATTTGTTAGTTACGGTTGCAAGTAGGTTGCTAAGCAACCAAAAATATATAGGAGGACAGGAATTTAAGTATTCACAGTGTAATACTTGTAAACACGTGCGCATACACAGACAGAAGGGCGACACATTTTTCAAGTGGTTGTGCAAACACGAGTTTCTCTGGCCTAGCAGGCAAAACGTCGCAATTGCGAAACCGCTTTGAAAATGTGTCTTCCTTCTTTTTGGTTGTGTGCCTGTCAAAAAGCACTACACTGAGTACTGACGCGTTACACACTGTCTGATTCTACTACGTACTCTACTTCACGTCATCTGAACGTGTCTTCACTTCAATAAGACAGGGTTAGCCTGAAGTACGATCGTATTATATGTAGAGCCCGCCACCCATGGTCACATCATTCTACAGCACACCAAGGGATGGCACCACCAGTATCAAGGGCTGACATCCCCCGCATCAGCAGAAAATCATAGCAGATGACTCCAGCAGACAGTTCCAGGGGCAGCGCTTGCCACCCCCTGCCCCTGCACCCTAGAGGGCCTGCGGACCAAGAGAATATAATTATGAATGCGACCTGAAGACAGTCAGTACACCTTGTTCCTTCTACTGCGCTAACTGCGCTGGAAGTAACCTACTCATCTCGCTTCTTCCACCGCGCTCCTTTTGGATACCACACCCAAGTGTCGGTGACAGGCAGCTTGCAGCTTGAGGAAACCCAACGCTCTGTATCCACCACAATTAACTGTTCCGAACAAAGGATTACCGGGTAAGGCTCTTGCCTGTTCGGCTTCGGTCTTGGTTTTACACACCAATTGGGACAGTGCCACCTGCTTCACTTTGTTGAGGCCAGTAGTAGTTCCTTTCCCTTACGCCATTTACTCATAGTACAGGTATTCGGAGGAAAGTAAGAACGGCAGCTACTAACTCCAAGACTAAGCAGAGCTACAACCCCGTCTTAACTGCACTTAGCAGTCTAACCACACTGGAACAGGCTCTTGCCGCCTGCCAGGTAGAGAGGCCTCGCCTCCCATCTCCCTCCCCACACTTGTTTCCCATGCCCATCACGACTGCTGGGAGCCCTCATCCAATAATCGCAGCCATCCGCGGGGTGAGAACATACCTTTTGGATACCCAACTCCTGGTTCGAGGGCTGAAAGACCACCTACAGCTACAGCCCACCCCGAGCTACCACTTCCTGGAGCCAGCGGCAGCGGCCACCCGCCTCACCACCGCTGTCATTGGCCACCCCGGACCACCATCCAGACAGGTGAGTAAAGCCACGGCAGTGTGCCACCCCATCCGCTGGGTCGTGATAGTGATACCAGACTGTGGTGAGTAGACAAGCAGCACCCTTCCCTCTACCCCGGCCGTGCTCAGGTCCAGAGGTACTAGTCCCTGACGTTAAGTATTCTTGTGTTACTGGCAGCGCGAACAAAACTGTAACTGACAGTGGCTACCTACCTACCTCAGCAAAAAGACCATTGTGCAATAGTACTTACATTCTTGTCCTTTTAAATATTTGTGGAACTAATTTGTTACAGCTAGACAACTAGTTTCTAAGACCCATGGAATAGTGACCCTCTCAAATAAGGGCCCATTTTCAGAACAAAAAATTTAACTGAGGTCTTTCCAATTACGACCTGTTCAAAATAGCAACTCCTTTCCTGGAACCTCGAAAAACCTTAGAATAGAAGAGTTATCTGTAATTGTTACTAAAGTTTTCCTAACAAAAAAAAATGGTTTAGGGAAGAAGGTTGTAGCAATGGGGGTGCTACATACTTTATTTATTCAAAATAAACACCCTCATATTTTTTAGAGAGAATCCAACATCTTGATGCCATAGGGTGAGACACGAGACAAACTGACATAAACTTACGGTAGATTTGCGCCAGCTGTATTTCCCAGTCACCGCACTGCTGAGACTCGGGGTTCTCAGGGATCCTGTGGGTTTTGTGTGTCCGTCTCACCTGAGCGTACTTACAAAACACTTTTCATTACTAAACTTGTATCACTGAAAATGGCAAGAGGCTGCTGTCACTACAAAAAAAGACATTAAGCACTATGATACTTGCTTTTATTCGGTCAACCATACCAAATCGTGCCAAAGTTAACCTTATGAAACTCGGACGTGTCTGGCTACTACCTTCGGGTGCTCCCCAGCCCGCAATTAATCTAGCGCACTCCTAGATGAGTGACTTCTCTGTGGTTTTAGAAAACACAATCTTCACAAGGAAAGGGGACTGCCGATTTTTCCTGAAGACAGGGCGCAAAGAATTATGAAATGAACAAACACGTGTGATTATTTGGCATCACTAACGCAGACTCGCCGGGGCTCTCCTTGCCGCACATGGTTAGTGTAGAGACTGCCTATATACATAGCCGGCTAGGACGGAAATAATATCACTGTACACTTTACATAAATAGCACATATACACTTGAAATATGATGGGACACGACATGGATGGTCATAATAAACACGCAGATGCGTGAAAGCAAACTTAGATGGCGCAGATACCACTGGATACGATTCGTAGCAGATGAAATTTCAATCTTTCTCCGTAAAAACAGCAAATTCTGTTCAGACAAATTAATATTAACACAGAGGCATGGGTCACACAGACTTACCATATCTGCCTACGGGGTTCACACAAGCAGAAGCCCCATGCACGCAGAGTAAAACTTGTATAGTATTTTTAATCAAATGGCACATAAGCAATTTAAATATTGATTTACATTTTAGATATAACTTATGAATTTTCTGCATTCTTTAAATGTCTTATCACAGCGGTCACACCGGAATAATAATGTTCTTAATCTTCGTGCAGCACACATTTTGAATTTATAACCAAACATTGTGGTATATTAGTAAACGTACAGTGTAAACATTTAAACACTTGAAAAACCTGAAGATAACATGAGACATAATTTTACACTTAAAAAAAAATTCCGTTACGGAAAGTTCAGGTTACAGCCTCTTTGTGCACGTGCATGCCCACATGTCACGTTAGTGGTGAGCGCCGTCATGGTCTTAACGCAGCTGGCTGTTAGCCGGCATCAAACGACCACTCCCTCGAAGGCCAAGACGGTGCGATGAACTCAACTATGCCCGGCTAAGAACCGGGACCACTGGTTGAGGACATAAGAAGCATGGCCTAGGGAGTCTCCTGATTCTGCTGCGTTTTCTAGGGGTAGGGATGTAGGCTGGAACCATGTTGTGGGGGCGTAGCAGTGACTCGGCTGGCCTCTTGCGAGTACTGCACTGTTGCTTGTTGAAATGTGATGCAACACTCACTACCCTACTGCTTTCCCCAAACCCTTTGAAACTCTTGCCCTACGAGCTATTCCCTGCGGAGGCAGAAAAATCTCTGAAAGGTGATACACTGACATTTGTGGAATTCTGATTGACATTTTCACTTTGGTTACAACCATTGATATTGGTGCCTTAGGGAAATTCCTTAAAACTGGTATCACTGGCATTGGTCGAGTTGCAATTTACGTGTACACTGTTACCGCTTTTCTCCTCTACACATGTGAAACCTCTGAAACTGTATTTCTCTACTACTCTCTTCCCTCACTTACGAGAGTACATTTCCATCATCTTCCCCCTCCCGGTTTTGTGGGGAGTGTTCTGATGGCGCGAAGCCCCTAAATGACGCAATGTTCCCAGTGTTATTATTGTATACATTCCCAGAGTGCGTGTTCGAGAGACTGGTATTGATGTTTTGCCACGTGCTACTCTTATCACTCATACTACCTGGTACGCAACATCGCGCTTGCTGCTGTACTGGGCTTGCGGCTTCCTCTTGCCCTTCTTCCCTACAGGCGTGCAGGCTATACGAAGGTCATCATGGTGATGTTTCGTGACTTGTCTCGGACCCAGCTTCACGAGAAACTTTGAATTCCCCATTTTGGCAGTTACCTTGACCAGCCCAATCCATTTGGGTGCGAGTCCGCCACAATGGTTCTTTGCTCCCGCAGAAAACGGGTTTTCCTTCACGTACACATACATACCAGGTACTAACTCTGGCAGTGGTCTCTTACTTTCCAGTACCCAAGCATTGTGGTAACTTGCTTGGTTCGCCCTCGCCTCTTCATAAATCTGCATTTGGTGCGCAACGATCCCCTCAGGTGGTATGGGCGAGTTTTCACGGGGTTCTCAAGGTTTCTGCGGGTGTTTTCCCAGCTGCTGCATTTACCCTGTTTCTCAAACAAAACAAGACCTCTAGTATGGTCTTCTCCTAACCTGACACGTAACTGAATTTTTACGTCCTGATTACGGCGTTCGGTTTGATTGGCCCTAGGGTGGTACGGTGTTCAGTCCCCCATCTGGTACAGCAATATCTCCACTTTCTCCCTACGAACTGTGTATCATTGTCTGTCAGTAGGTACTCGGGATGCCCCCATCTTGGAAAAAATTCTGTTTGCATAACCTATGCAACCGTGTCATGTGATAAACAAGTCTGTGGCAACAAAGAGAAATCTTTTACCACTTTTTGTGCGGAGTACGGGCCCATGATATCAAGCGCTATGGTCTTAAACAACTCAGTTGGCACACGACACAACTCTGCACGTTTACATACGTCCCCTTGAACTCCTGGCCAGTAAAAATACTTTTGCACATACCTACGTGTCTGTTCCGAACCCAGGTGTCCATGCTCTAAACTATCATGTACTATCTGAGTACAAGTTCCCATGTTTCTTTCGGCACGTACGTTCGCCACTTTTCGCAATTCATAGGGAGGTTTGGCTTGAATTTCCCGGTCTACTACTCTCCAATGTCCTGAGTTCCTCATGGCACAGTGTTGTCTGCATTGCGCAGCATTTCAGGAGTTTTCTTGCACAGCGTGTACCTCTCTTAATACGTCAGACGAACGAAACAAGTTCACTGGGTCGTGTGGCAACTGTTCTGTGAAACAAAGCTGGCGTGTCTTATCTGTGTGATGTGGCAAGGTGGTAGTGCCTCTTCCCACTCAGCGTCATCTTTTACCGTTAAGTTTGGACAGGGGTTTTTGGACAATGCATCGGCGAGCTCGTTGGTTTTCCCTGCCACGTGTTCTATCTTGAAATCGAACTCTTGGAGCAGTAAGGCCCAGCCGGCGAGTTTACTTTTCCCGTTATGTGTGCCTACCAACCAAACTAGACAGTGGTTATCTGTTTTCAATGTAAACTGTCTCCCTAACAGATACGGCCGGTACTTTCTCAATGCGTGCACAATTGCTAAACACACTTGCTCGTTCACATGGTACTTGCGTTCTGCCTCGCCAAACTTTGCGCTGTGGTACTTAATAATACGCTTTCTCCCGTGTTCTCTCACCTGATATAATACTGCTCCGATGCCCTCTTGAAATGCGTCTGTCTGTATGACAACAGGTAACTCCGGACTGAACTTGGTTAACAGCTTACAATTTTGGAAAGCAAGTTCGATTTCTTTAAATGCTTTATCTGATTGAGGTGTCCATACAAATTTTCGTTTTTCACATAGCAATTCCGTCAATGGTGCAGTTATCGTGGAAAAATTTGGAACGAATTCTCTTAACCAATTTATCAAGCCAAAAAATTTTTGAACCTGTTTACGTGACCTGGGTGTGGGTCTGTTTTGCATCTCCTATACATGCTGCTGTTCCGGTTCGTGTCCATTCCCTGTTACATAGTGTCCCAGAAACTCCATCCTGCTCATTCCCAACTTATACTTGTCAACCTTACATGTGAGCTTATTACGTTCAAGCCTCTCGAACACAAGACTCAGGTGGTGCAGGTGTTCTTCCCAACTGTTCGAACATACAAGTACATCATCAAGGTAAGTCATGGCAAAGTCTCCTATGTAACCATCTACCACACATTTACCATGAGGTTTTGAAAAGTGGCAGGGGCACATTTTAGGCCAAATGACATGGCAACAAACTGAAATCTATGCCCATCTGGCATGGTGAAGGCAGTCTTTTTACGGTCCTGTGGGCGGATGGGCACTTGCCAATACCCTGATTTGAGGTAAAGTGACGTAAATACAGTAGCTGGCCCCAATGTTGACAAGGTGTCTTTGGTGTTAATGATTGGAGGTGGCATGTTTACAGTTATCTTGTTAAGGGGTTGAACGTCTACACAAAACATCCATTCGCTGTCCTTTTTAGAAGCTAGTGTAACGCATGAATTGTAGAGACTGCGTAGGTTCAATCACATTATCATTGAGCATCTCACATACCTGCTGATTGATGATGCACCAGAAAAAAATACCTGGGTCTCGTGGCTTGGAGTACACCGGGTCCTCGTGTGTCGTGATGATGGCGTGTTCAGTGACATCAGTGCGCTGCAGCTTCCCATCATTGTGAAACACACTGGCAAACTGGTCCAGTAGATGTTGCAGACATTCTGGCATCTCATACTTGAACTCGCTGAGCGACACCGCAGCTGTTGTTACCAGTGGTGTTGCTCCTACTGTATACAGCATCCACCTTCCACGTTTCCCCACATGCAGACATTCGAGATGTGGCTAGCTTAGGGCCTGGTTATCAATCAAACATGGTAACCCCAATATCATCTTCTCGCACAGGTCCGGCACAATGTAGACATCACACCTTGTACGAGGTTCACGTATCCCCACTGTCAAGTGCATCACACTATTTGCTTCACCCTGTCAATTCATGGTGGCAAACTGTAGGCGACGTGGCGGCACTCTCATAGTTATTGCCAGTATTAACCCCTTACATACAAAGTTATGACTCGTAGCAGTGTCAATTACGGCGATCACATTTTTCCCTGCAAGTTCGACATTGACCCTTAATGCACATATGGTACTGTCACTGACCTGGAACACTTTGGCACCGTCATTAGGCAGATTCCTACAGCCCAGCGGTGAGATTGGTACAGGTGCTGTTTTGCCAACCTCCCGACTCAGTTTCCCAACTGATTGCCCTGATAACAGTTCTCCCGGTGGTTGTGGTGGAAGTTCCTTTGTCCACAATTGGGTCTCACGGGCGTAAACGGCGGTGGTGTCCTTATTACATCTGGCATTATGGCGGGTGTTAACATGTGGTGTTGTTGCCACGGAGATTGGTATGATTGTCCCGCTCGAACATCCTGTTCATAGAGACATACCTCTTGCGTAAACTGCTCTACACTCACCCTTGTTCCTCTCCGCAGATACGGCCTAATGTCCAGTGTTGACAAAGCACCATAATTATTTCTAGTACCCCATGCATCGGTTGACCTGAGTTCAGGTGTTTGAAAAGGCCTTATTTGCACTGGATGAACTCTTTGATCCCTTCTCACTCATGCTGTAGTTCGTGATACAATCACGCTTGTGTCTGGATGGCATCACCATCTGTGTCAAACCGTCCCATTAACCTGTCACAGAATTCTTCCCATGTTACGCACTAGGTTCCACCACGTGCAGCTGTTCCCCTTAATCTGTTTGTGGTGACCTACCTCCATCCAGTCTTCACAGTGTACACGATGTTAGTGCAATTTCTCCTCACATACTGCTAGAAACATGTCCAGGTCCTCTGCATCAAGTCCTGCAACATTACATTACAGTCCGGTCCTGTTAAGCCCTGTGGCATGTACGTAACGACTACTGGCGGCAGCGTGGGTTTCACCTCTGATGTTGGCGGTGGCACGATCTCTGCACAGTTCGTCTTACAGCACTCGTCACAGTTTACAACACCATCGCGGAAGGTGGTAAATTCTTCTGGCCCTATGCATCGCAAATGAGAGTCCCGTTTGCACTGCTGGCACTGCGCCCAGTTAGTTCCGGCCTCGTCACATCCGGTGTACATGCACAGGCATATTTCTGATGACGTTGGTGCAGTGTCGGACGTACAGTGGTATAACGGTTGATCCCATGAATTTTCGCAAACAAGTTCAGTACATTCAATCTGCCACAATGTACACACAGATCAACCGGCATGTCCAAGAAGTTCGCGTTCGTAGGTGTCACGATTGCCGATGCAGAAGTCTTGAGGCCTTCTCAGATATGATCAGGGGTGGTGTCTCCCATTTCACTGCGGATGAAAACACTGGCCCCGCTTGGGAACACCAATTGACGCCATCAGGTGAGTCACGAGACGAACGGTGACACAATAAACTTACGGTAGATGGGCGCCAGCGGTGTTTCTCAGTCACTGCACTGTTGAGACTCATGGTTCTCAGGGATCCTGTGGGTTCTGTGTGTCCGTCTCACCTGAGTGTAATTACGAAACATTTTTCAATACTAAACATCTTTACTAAACTTTTATCACTGAAAATGATGAGAGGTTGCTGTCACTACAAGAAAAGACTTTAAGCACTGTGATACTTGTTTTTACTCTGTCAGTCATACAAATTCGTGCCAAAGTTAATCTTATGAAACTCAGACGTGTCTAGCTAACTCCGTTAGAGTGCTCCCCAACCCGCAATTAATCTAGCGTACTCCTAGATGAGTGACTTCTCTGTGGTTTTAGAAAACACAATCTTCACAAGGAAAGGGGACTGCCTATTTTTCCTGAAGACAGGGCGCAAAGAATTATGAAATGAACAAACACGTGTGATTATTTGGCATCACTAACGCAGACTCGCCGGGGCTCCCCTTGCTGCACATGGTTAGTGTAGAGACTGCCTATATCCAGCCAGCTAGGACGGAAATAATATCATACAAATACAACTTACATAAATAGCCATATACATTTGAAATATGATGGGACATGACATGGATAGTCACAATAAACACACAGATGCGTGAAAGCAAACTTAGGTGGTGCGGATGCCACTGGATATGATTCGTAGCAGATCATGTAGTGCAGATGAAATTTCAATCTTTCTCCGTAAAAACAGCAAATTCTGTTCAGACAAATTGTTATTATTGATAGTAAAAATGTTCTCCTGCAAATTGTGACGTTGATAGGCTTTTAGCACGCCTGATGGCAGGAAAATCAATCTTGGGATAGACCGCGTGGTCACACACACAAAGTATAAATTACATGAAAATTACACAGAACCCTGAATAAAACAATACATAAAACCCTGACATAAATTAAGGTGCACATGGTTTTACACAAATAAACTCACAAAGCGCATGGATGGCGCGGACATTGACTTGGCAGCTATGAAACACTTGGTCACGAGTGATGTGGCTGCAAAACAATTAAACATGAAAATTACCCTGTGGATATTGTGAATACCGCTCAATATACAATCAAATATTTGCTAAAACATGGTTGTCCACGAGTGAATGGAAATTTTACTTAAGCAGGCATTTTTTGCTAAAACTGACTTGTCTCCGACAATATTTCATGAAAGTTTCCTATATGTAAGGACTGGTAGATAAGTTTAACAAGAGTCAATGCCATTCTTAAATGTTTGAAAGAGTTTATGCAATTTTGTGTGAAGCCTTAATTGTGAGTCTACTCCACGAATATACTTTTAAGAGCCAATATTTTTTAATAGTCTTGCTTTTTTTTTTATACAATTATCCTGTTCAGATGTCCGATATTTAAAAAGTATAAATTATAGTTCAGTCCGTTTTGTACTGCCTGTATTGTGCCAGTACCATTTTGTCAACATTAAATCTGTATGTCCTAAAAAACAAGAAACATTGAGTGTAATCAACAATTTTATTGAATTGGAAATTGGATTGCGAGTATAAGCTCCCTTGTTCCCGTAGTTTACAGCACAACTCAAAAATGTAATACATTTTCCTACAGTGTTCTACATGTGAGACCAAGTGTCCAATATTTCATTTAAAATGTCTGGTAACTGCATGATCACATGGAAAAACCCAGTGCAAAAATCCATACTTGTGTCTGCCAGGATGGAAGAAGGCACCGAGTCTGCAGTGTAGCAGCTAACCTGATTCTCATGTGGTCACTTGCCAAACTGACTAATGGGGATGCCCAATCCACCTTGTCATACTACATGATGAAGTCCACAAATTTGCTGTTACTTGTACAAAAGTATAAATTTGTACATGATATTTTTCTAACTTGTCTGTTCAATGAAAGTGAGTATAAATGTTTCCAATTGTTCTCATACATAAACACAACGCTAAAAGCTTGTAAATGGAATCGGTGATTCTGAAGGTAATTCTACTAGTATGGTCCCCAGTTCGACATCTGTCCCTGGTAGATGTGAATATTACGCGTCATGCATCAAGTTTTGTACCCAAACGTGAAAATGAAAGTCATGATTTTTTCTCATCATTTTAGAATAGCAAATATTCACAAAACCTTTACTTTCACTATTAAAAATAAAACCACGAGTTCCATTAACTTACCCTTGCCCTTCTCAGAATAGAGTCCTTGGTGGCATCGTACGGATGATCTTTGGAGGGAATCTCCAAGATAGTAGGTAACGGCTGTGTGTGACTGTCGATCACATGGCGAATAATCTCCGCCACCTGCAGTGACCGCAACACAGTGTGAGTCAACCAGAGTACCACTTACCTAGCTCAATGTACAAACAGCGCTTGTGCAATGAGCACTTTTCAAAGTCTCGTCTAAAAATAAACTCTTCCAAGAATGCAAACACTCGCCTATACCAACACCACAGGTTATCTATGCTTGGCCGTTACACCAGAGGATAAGAAATAGGATGGCGACTTTGGAGTGAGACCGGCAAAATAGCTGCTGTTTTGAAGCAGCAGTTGCCGTTCTTATTCTAAGAACTAAACTGACAGACTGTCACTTAACAAACGGAAAGGGCAGGTGGGAAAAGCTGCCCTGCTGTGAGATAATCATCTACAGGAAGAGGGAAGAGTAATGAAGCACTCATTTGTGAGGACAGACCCTCATTAGAAAGAAGTACATCGCCCTGGCCTGAGACGATGCTGTAGAGAAGGAAGAAGCGACGGGACCTGGTGAGATGGAAATAAAAAGGATGAAAAAAGAGAAGATGATGAAAGAATCACAAGATGAATGGTCCAAACAAATTTCAGATCCCGACCACCACGTCCTGATTAGTTGCCTCTTACGACAAGCACGGGGTGGCTGTGATGGTATTCTAAAACCCCACCACCTCACAGGGGAATAGATAGTGAATTTTACAAAGATTTATGAAACTGTGAAAATCATGTGAAATGTATATTGAAATATATAGCACTAGTAAATGTATGTACCTACTAGCCTCCCACCTAGCAAACCAGGTTCAATTCCCGGCAGTGTCACCACTGGTCGGTGGGTTTTCTCTGGGATCTTCCTTTTTCCCCCCACCCTTCCATTCCAGTGCTACTCCATACACAACTCGCTTCAACCTCATCTGTGCTCTCAAGACCTCAATGTTAAGAGCCGCCCAAATCTCTTCAATCACTCATCCCTTGACCTTTTCATTGGGGATAAGATGATGTTCGACGAGTTGTCTGAAATGTTACTTACGGCAACTCTGATAAGTCGATAGACCTAGTCACGTCAGTGATTCAGAAGACACCCACACAAGTGTTATCACAGAATTAATACAAATAATGGCATCTCTGTCATAGGTTACATTTGTCGATACACATTACAGTCGACTCTTGATCTATCATTCAGGCGACTGCCAAAAAATGATCATGCATGTGGGATTTCAGTAGATGAGGGTTCTGACATGTACATCAATACAATACAACTTCTAACATTATAAAACGTTATGTTGAGTATAGTAAGAGCTGTACATTATCTGTGAATAAAATTTAGGTAATAAACACGATAAAAATTGGAATTTTAGAAAAAGAGTATTATTATAAACAATACATTAAAAAACATTTTACCTAAACTCATTTAAATAAAGAAAATAACATCTCAAAATACTGTATATAATTGACTGTAATCTGACACCAAATGCAAGCTGACCTAAAACTTTAAAACCCTCTAAAAATGAAAACCGAATGAAAGTCAAATTTTAAATTTCCTGCGTGCACTATCAACTAAGAATGTGAGGAGAAGTAACTGATTAGGCAGTGTCACGGCAGATGGTTGAGGGGGGGGGGGGGGGGGGGGGGGGAGAGGCATACCTCTCAATGTCGCTACTTGTTGGCGACACCTTGCGCACAAGGCAAATGTCTATCTTTTAAAGTAGTTAATTATATTTCACAGCAATGAAAATATGTAATTTTGAGACAAAAATTTATAAATAATGTGGTTATAATAGATTTATTTGCTGTCCTTAATAATTAATCATTCAAAACCACGTCCTCTGATTTCCCGTCGCGAGTTACACTGTGATCGGCTCGGAGCTTACCTATCCATTATTAGACGGTAAAAGGTGTCGAATAGGTCACTTGATCAGTTAGTTCAAATATGCATCTCTATTAAAATTAATTAATACAAATCCTGTGATTTCCCCACAAGAAGTGAAAATGAACTTTACTTTTTGGTGACAAGTGGTAGAGTATATGCTTTTGGGCATATAATTTTATTCACAAAGATGCTGCCCCTTGAGTTAAATAAATATTACATTTTAAAACTATGTTGATTTTATGGCAGATACAATGACACATTAACCTTATGGGGAAAAATAACCTTTATTCACAAAACAAAAATCTTTGCAAATAATAATTCCTTATTCAAATGTTTTGCATAACACTTTCAAGCAAAACCATTTGCTTTGAAATACAAGTGACGATAGGTGCAACCATTTTGAGCGACGCTTAATCTTGATAAAATATCTACGTTTGCCAGGTACACATTTGCTCTACGCCGGTGTGTGAAGGCTAGCCCATGTGGCGAGCACACAAGAGACTTGTTTTTTTCCTTTTGCTAGATACCAGTCTCCCCTCTTGTGGCTTGAGGCTTGTGAGGGGAATAAGGAAGGTGTGCTGTTGAGAGAGACAGAAAGAAGGGTGAGAGAGAGGATGCTGGGTCACCACGCTCGTTGCTATATGTAACCACCCCCTCTCGGAGGCATGATGAGGAAGTAGCGATCCAGACTCACACATCGCACCACACTGCAATGTAAGACAGATGTGTAGGGAAGATACTAGACGAAGTGCTGCAGAGCAGTTATAAATTGGTGGTGCGCGCGACATATTTCACATCCAATTACTAAACATTTGCATAAATAACCAGCTCAAAGCTGTGGGAAATATTAGGTGAAGGGATCCGAAATATACTTTCAACGATGCTCCATGAAATAAATGATACAAGTGGTTACTGTCAAGATTATTTACATAGGGATTTCGCCGGGACCACAAAAAATTGTTGGTGGAAGCGGGTTATAGATACATGCTATAACGATACATCGAGACTCAACTGTATTATTACTATTGTCTACAAAAATGTATATTTACAGCTTAATACAACGTTGATGGTGGGGTCATTAGAAGACAAAACCAAATACTCTCAAGTCATGGATTATAGAACTAAACCAGCCCAGCATTTTCTTGCAGTGGTTGTGGCAAACCATGGAAAGGCGGACAGAACAAGATCTGAACCCAGGTCCTACTAAAAGCTAAAATCAGAGGGTTGTTAATACATCCTCTCACTTGGAGCTCACCACTGAAGAACGGACGAGGATAAGTGGAGCAGCAAGTGTGTGTCTATAAATATCACAATCAGTCTTGATATCAAGTACACAAAGGGGCTTTATACAGAAAAAGTACTTAATTATATTACATCTGCTAAGGATTTGAAAGATGTTCATACTTTAAAGTGAAATAGTTCATACTGAGATTTTAATGTACGCCTACCTATTTTGTGCTGTCATTAGAGCAGTTCGCAATGAGTTGTAATATCTGTTCAATAATCTCAGCGAGTTATTCTGAGGTATATTTAATTAATGGGATTATTATTTACACCTTTTTAACTAAAGACAGACGAAACTGAACCCGTGCAGGAAATACTGAAGAACTGTCATAATATTGTAACCTATTTTTTCCATTACTAAGCAAAATCATAATTAATAGTTACAAAACTGATGGACTGAACAGGTGTAAATGTCAGCCAAACCATAAAAATTTGATCAAATGCATGCTGTACTTACATTTTGGTTGATCAGAATAATGTCAACATCATCCCTTTTGACAAAACGTTTGAAACAATCTTCTACCTCACTGACACTTGTGTCTGAAAAAGAAATTCCGCAAACATTAATTAACTATTTTTCACTGCTTAATTGTTTGTTGTATTAAGTAACTACTAATGTGCTGCTGCGACATATAGCAACTAACAGCAGATTCACAACAAAGTTGCAAAGCTATCTTCCCTGATGTCTCAAATGTAGATAGAATCTTAGCTGGTAAACCTGTTTTATATTTATTCGTTAATTCACATAAGCCAGCAATACAGCACTGTAGAAAACCAGGGTCATGTCAATACTAGGGGAAAAAAAATTACATAAGAATGCAGTTTAAATAAACTAAGAATAGTTACAAGATGACACATTCTTATAACATGCAACAAGCCAATTACCATACAATTTCAATAAATGAATAAAAGGATCTAATTTTGAACATTGAAATGTGTTAGCAAACATGTTAATTGGAGTGCCAACCACACTCCTGCTGCAGAATGCAGCGTGGTGAACATTTTCCACAAATTCACTTTTCCAGACATATTTCTGGGTATTATCTGCACATTTCACCATTTTTTTATGGTGTCGCCTAATATTTTTTCAACTCCATTATTTTGATTCTTAAATTTTTACTGTAAATAAAACCATGTGCTGATACTATTATGATTTAGCATTTTTAGTACGTACTGTTGACACATATTTTCCATTTTTTTTTTTTTTTTTTGGGGAAGCTCCTAATGCTTCATAATTACAGTACCTGCCTCCCGCGCATCTTTACCAGCTCACCAAACATCATTCTTTGCACCAACATGGCAGGTAGCACCCAAAACCAAAGAATGATCACTTTGGTGATACCTACTTTTCTTACAGTTAAGCCCCCAATCACACTATCAGAAAACGCCCCAATTTTTTATAAGGTGAAATTAGTGTGCAAACAGTATCACGTAATCTTTCCAATATTGTTTATTTTTAATTTTATATATATATATATATAAAAAACTCACTTTTATCAACAACCATGAAATTAGAATTTCGGTTCTTGTTTATTTCACCAACACCTCCAAGAAGGAATCCCACACACGTGTCCTGTAACAGAATTAAGTTTTAATAAACTGGAAAAACAATTTCACACCAAAATATATGGAAGACGCAAGGTAGGCCTCCCAATCCTCAGAAAGTGCAACACGTTACATAAGCACCTCAAACTAGTCACAATTTATTAATTACGATTCTCAAAAGTATAAGAATGCTTGCATGAAATGCAAAATTTTTATCATTAAGTTTCGGATTTAAGCACATCACAAAAACAATTCAATTTTCTAGAGCAGATCAATGTTCATCACACGCAATCTATTTGCATACACATATATTAAAAAACATGTCTCCATCTCCCACGTACTTTTTGCCCATCTATTTATTTTCAAAGGTTGTATAAACCACAAATGATAAAAACTTTTGGAATCTGTGTAATTATAAACAATAGCAACATTCTTTAAGTAAGGCGACATAGCAAACTCACAAAATAAACGTTATGGACTTTGCATGGCTTACCTGTTCAATATCTTATTTACGAGGGGTTAACGATAAAAAAAAAAAAAAAAAAAAAAAATACACATGAACATGGAAGTGTAACGTGATGCCGCGTGAAGTCATATTCTGCCTCTTCCAACAGCACACAACTATCTGAACTTGCTTCATTTCCTTAAAAATATGACCAGAGAGGTAGCAACAGTGTTAAGATACAGAGGGCGTGGAGGAGAACTGAGTGGGGTAGGCAATCCATGCTTGTGTGGTTGGTGAGGGAGTGGAATTTATTGTGAGAGGAGTAGCGACAGTAAAAATCACTGGAAAGGAAGTGAGAGGGAGAGGGGATGAACTTTCAACCAGGCGGCCTCCCAATAACAAGTATATATTAATATTATTATTATATTTCCAAGGTCCAATTTCACCACGTGAGATAACTACAGTTTATCAAAACTAATGCAAATTATCTCGACTATCTGTATTTTATGTATCCCACGAACATTATCTCGATTGTCTCTGTTATAATCTACATAAAATATTTGAACTGCTGATTTTTAGTGGATAAAGTCTCATTATAATTGGGATAAAACTGTAAAATATAAATACATTATACTACTCGTAAAGAATTTTGGAAAGTGATAGCCTAGAGAATTATTACTTGTAGATTATTAGCATAACATTAAACATATAATCTGGAAATTGTAGCAATATTAATGCAAGAGTATCCAGAAAAATGCCTATGTATAGAAACTAGTTTGGGAAACAGTAATTGCAGTGTAATCTGTTTTCTATACAAAAAACTTTCAATAAATTTTAACATATATTTAATATCGCCAAATTCTTGCATTTTAAGTTTATTAGCTACATATGATTCGATAAACAATAATGAACTCAATCAAATTTTTGATCTATGCAACAACCTATAATTCGTCACCAAAAAGATCATTAACTTATGAAACATACTTAAACCTGTATTTTCAGATGTTTAATTTTCACAGTATGGCTTGAATTGCAGCATGTAAGCCTGAATAAGTATATTTCTTTAAATAAGTACTATTCACCCTTTAGAAAATCATATTATAAGGAAAATAAAATTTAAACCATCGATAACATTGCAGATTGCATTGACAACATTTTGAAAAATGCAATTTTCCACGTACTGTAGATTATGCTGATACTTTCCGTTACTACGTCTAACAAACAGTTTTCTTTGTGCAATAAATGTTTGTTTAATTGCTTCTTTTTTTTTTTGCGAAAAAACCATCTCAAATACTAAAAAAATATTCACTCTTTTTAACTTAAAATACCACACATTTTCTGTTGACTGAGCTAGCGAAGAAAATATGAAGATAATTTTAACGAGATATTCTTGACGGCGGATAACGCATGGTGAAACATGTTCAACATTATAGAGATGAAAATCGAAGTTGAACCTCTCATCTGGATAAAATTACCTCAATGTTCCAAATTGTTTATCTTCGGTGGTGAAACCGGCCCTTAGAGCAACATGTCTCACTAGATTCCTCTTTGCACAACTGAATCTACCTATACTGTTAACAAAGATGTTAGCACAAAAAGCATAGAATGACACAATCGCTTACTTCATGGAGTTTGCCCAGTGTTGTATGAAAAATGTAAAATGTTCTACTTCCTTAAGCTGCACAAAAATGCAACAGCATCAGGAAACTACAATATAAGGTGGACAATCACCTTTTTCTACGGATTGTTAATTCATTTCGCAATGAAGTATACAGCCATTTTGAGAACATAACAAACTACTGCTACACAAAGATTAATTTGCAAGCAATTTACCAAATCGATTGAGTGACCAAAACCGTTTTTTCGAGGGAATTCGTGAGGTCTGTGAGGGAGTGGAGTGTGTAGTTAGCCACCTCGTACTAATTTTGCGCGTGTAACTGTTGCCTTATGTCATGACAAACACTACCAAAAAAATGGGCACGCCTTGGAATGGCCACACGCATACAAAATTCTAACCAACTATCACATAAATAATGAAAATAGAAATACTCACCTCATCTCCAATTACCGACACTAATTTGCCTTTGATGGCTGAGTGAAGTGCCATTATCTAAATTAAATTTTTTAGTAAAAACTGTCGTTCCTATTTTCAAAGACAACACACCTAATACCAATCAGCTGATCATCGATTTACACAAGGCTACCAACAGAAAAACACCACTTTCTCCAGAGTTGCACAGATTTCGTCATTTTTAAAAAGCCGTTAAACCGTAAAGACCAACTTAAAATACTCCGATTATGTGTGTGTGATAAAAAGTGTGAACATATATAAAATTATTATTTTTATGTCAAACTGTCCAAATAATTTTTTCTTCAAGTCATTTCAAATTTTATTGAAATAAATTCATTGAAAGCTCTATGACATCAAAAAATATTGAAAAGGTGATTTGATGGAAAATAAAAACTTATGGAATGGACTAGAAAAACGTTATATTCACGACCATTTTCTCTTGATATTTCTATAATGTATTTTTTCTTGCTTTAAACCTCTGACAAACTGTCAACTTTTCCCGTCATACTGCTTCAAATAAGTTTCGTCAAATAAAGTTGGACAGAATGGAGGGAGGAAAAAACTTAAAAACCGCAATATTTGTTTGAGAAAGTTCCATGGCTTCAATTCATGTCACTCCACTTACATGCTCCCCTACTTGATGGCATTCCACTTGGTACTGCCAGCGCTTACCAATAGCATACTGAAGTGTGCCATGTCCTCGCTGCTTTGAGTCCGTTTGACAGAAGCCCAGGTGCTGAATTGTGAAGCGCACACACGCACTGATGCCAGTGCCGCCCAGTGCTACACAAGTGTAAACAAAGCAGAGCAGTCTAAAGTGTCAACAAGTGCCAACCATGCAGTACGATGTCTGAGTCCAGTGTGCTGTATCACACGCATGAATATATGCCAATGCAAAGAAACCGCCCAAATAAGGGCATACATGTTTTAAGAGCTTTGAATGTAAATTAGCAGCACGCACGTCCATGTGTGTGGTCATTATAAGCAGGGGAATAGCCCGGAGTATCAGCAGCTTGGTAATATAATCTTTTGTAGTGTTTTTGTAAGTGTACCATTCCTCATGTGAACCATCCTCTTCTCATTCATACAATTGTGGCAAAGTAGGATTGCTCTGTGTTAAGGTTATAATATTTTAGTACATGTTAAGTTTCAAGGGAAGAAGTGGCGAGTAGTTTTGATTGTAGCACGTGTTGTGAAAATATGTCCACATGCCACGTCGGCCTGGCAAAATCAGCTAGTGTGACATGCTGAAATGTACCATGTCCTTGTGCACTCTAAGTCCATTTTACAGCTGCAATGCAACGAAGCAGCACACACACACACAAGTGAAGTGCAATGCAGTATCGTGATATGCAAATGTGAGCAGAGCAGTGCAAAGTGCCAACCGTGCAGGGCGACATATAAGCGCACCAAGGTGTAGCATGACACATGGATGCATGTTCTGCAAGTAGACCACTAAATAAGGTTAAATATATTATTAAAAGTTTTGTGTGTTAATTGTCATTACGGGCAACCCCGTGTGAGGGAATGACATGCAAGGGAATAGTCCAGTGCACATCCAGTGCAGTAATAAAGTGTTTTTATTGAGTTCTTATAGATGTACCATTCATCACATGTGCCATCCTCATCTCATTCATGTAATTGTAGCAAGGTAAAATTAATGAGTGTTTGACGTGAACATACCACTCACTTGCCCATATAGGGTGACTCGAACAGCCCCAGAGTGCATTAGTATGGGCTGCCAAGGATAACATCTTTGCTTTTCTTTGGTGACCCAGATTGAATATCTCACAATGGCCACTTTGTTGATTACAGGAAGAGGGAATTCTTGTTCAGTTTACGGATCGTCATTGTCAGGACCTATGCACCAGGTGGGGGGTTGTGCCGCAAGCAACTGCCATAGATCATCTAAGGGCGAACCCCACCGAGAAGCACAACCAGGACCTAAAAACTTAATTCAATCACAGTGTGAGGGAATTTCACACTTCATGAGCAGCACATATGCCGGCTGCACTTTTCACGATCAGGCGACGTGTGACTGAAACCACAGGCTGGATTCAGCAAGGATGAGAGATGCCAGCACTTGGAGAGTTTCGGGGCAGGCAAATGAAAGGAGCAGGAGAGCCAGAAAATGCAGTGGCAAGACGAGTGCAAAGAGAGGCTATGTTAGAAGCCACCCGCAATACTCAGGAAAGGTACATCAACACATGGGTACCAGCAACAACTTACGCACCCTGCAGGATAATGACGGGTCAGTGAGTCTGTGTCAGAGAACACAGACTGTCGAGCAGCACAAAAAAGTATTGCGCGGGATTCGTAAAAAAATGGAACTGTCCCTACGAGGTGTTGAAACCATTGGGTTATACAACCTACCCTTTGAAGCTGAGCAACTGGAGGAGGGTGGCAGACCTCCACCTCGCACTAGAGCCTGAAGGAGTAATACTACCTGAAGTAGAACAACCAGCACCTGAGGGACAGCAACAGAAGCAAGAACGGCCGATGAAAGCCGAGCAGCGGAGCAAAGCATGGATAGCGATGGATGGGCACTTAGACACCTTTTCCCGACCATTAGGCCTGGAGTAGAGACACACAAGAAGGACATGGATGAACCAGTGCCATCAGAAATGGAGTGCGACCAGCCACAGCAAACAACAACAGGCAGGGCAGAAGAGCAAAAGGAAACTCACTGTGGCATTATGGAAGGAGTGACCAAAACGCCAGGGCTAGATGTTTCTGCTAAAGACCAGTTGTTGGAGCTACAGATGGGGTTGATTCCCCCACTAATGGAAATCCAGACCGACGGGGTCAAAACAATATCACTGCCACAGGATGCAGTAGAAGAAGCAATGAGGGACGACGGCACAAGCAACCAGTCGGGGGGGGTGGTGGATCCGACTTGAACAAGGAATTGTCTGGACTGCGACCTCCACCCCCCTCACCAATGGCTGGAGTCCACCAGTCGACGAGGAGCAGCAACAGCAGAGGCATCAAGAGAGACAGCAGGATGGGCCTCGGCAAATGCAGCTGTAGCAGTAACAGCAGCAGCAGTGGCGGTAACGAGTAATCGGCAGAGAGGGAGTCGACCACGCCTAGCCATTCTGCTTGGCAACACTGCAAGGTCACCACAGCATGTGTGGGATTAGCGGGGATACGGCCACACACATTCACTCAGGCTGGGACTCGACACCGGCAACAGAAATGTAACAGGACAAGCAGGAGGGTCCAGCACCGGAACGAAAGAGGCAAGACACAAACAACAGCACAGGCCATACAAGATATCGCCCCTTCCACTGTGCAAAGTGTTAACAACTTTCTGTGCCTAACGGCATGGTGGAGTACGAGGGAGGCTGCATGGTCAAATGACCACAGAAGAGGGGGGTGTTTGATGTGAATGTACTGTTCACTTGCGCTTTTCTGTCCGTTGAACTGCATAACCAGTCTGCCACATAGTGAACCATATAGGGTTACTCGAACAGCCCCAGAGTGTATTGGTATGGGCCACCAAGAAAAAACATCTTTGCTTTTCTTTGGTGACCCAAATCGCATATCTCACAATGGTCGCTTTGTTGATATACAGGAAGAGGGAATTCTTGCAGTAAATGAACAAATGGGTAGTCACCACGTCCCAAATGAATCAATGGCCCTTGGGCGCAACAGCAATTGGCAGTAGGGTGAGAGCTGCCCGCACAGCAGTGAATTCGCTATATCAAGTGTGCATCGCTTCAACTAGTCCTGTGGCTGATACTTCGAGTGTGTGCAGTGTGTGTCGAGATAATTAGGTTAGCGATTAGCGTACCCTGTTTAGGTATTAATTTCCATCCGCACGGAAGTGTAGTCGTACAAATTGAAGTTGTACATAACACCTTTTAGCACTCAGTACATCTCTTACTGTACCTCATGGGATGAATATGTGTTGTCACAGGATGTACTTTTATGCACCAGAACACCTGTGAATTCAAAGTTCAATGCTCCCACGAGAAGAACTGTTTGCACGAAGCAATAAAAAGGTATTATGTAGAGATTTTAAATTCACTAAAGTGTTAGTTTAAGCAATGCAATGATGTTTATAGAATTTGATGTGTAATTTAATTATGATAAATGTTTATGTTAATATTAGTGACGCCCAGGTCGCGCTTTCTGAGAACGCCTCGGCCATCTTGAGGGCTTGCCAGAGCCATGCTTGCAGTCTGTCTGCACCACCAGAGTAAGTAAGAAGCACGTTCGTTGCATGCTTTGAGCGAACTCTTGGTACAACAACTTTTAGGTGTCAATCATTTAGCTTGTCAATAGATGTAATGTACATATAATTATTTAAGAACACTGGACCCCTCTTAGCATTGGGCCATCCCGGGGTTTTGGATTCTCTTGTTGGGGCGTCCAGGAGTGTGTTCCCCCTCGGATCTAGGTCCTCGGCATCCCACACCCCCTTTTATTCCTCATAACATTCTCAGTGGTGGTCACATATCACCTGGTCTGTGTTTCTCCTGTCTACTACAATCTACTCCATCTACTACAATCACGGATACCTGGCATATAGCCCAGGCACTCCTCACTGCCAGTGCGAGTCCTTCCTCAATCTGACCTCCAGGAGCCAGAGGGAGTGAGCTTGGTTCAGCGAAAGAGTCCCTTCCTTTAGGACTACTCCTCCCACCCCCTCTTTGTTAAGGAAACCTCTACGAGGAAAGTGAGGTCAGCCAATGCTACTCCTTCCTTTACTCAAGGGTTTTCCACCTCGGCGGGCTAATAACCCATCCCGATGGTGGTCCATTTCCATTACTTGAATTTATTCACATCATGACTCAGCTTTTGGGACCCTCTGACCATAAAGGAATGGACCGGCCCACCACCATTAACCACAATCATGACTGCCCATGATTCAATCTTCTCATAGGTGACAGTTACCCCTTTTAGTAAACTTGGCATAGGGACTACCCAGGAGTTTCCCCCTTTTGCTAATCTATATACAGAGGTTACCAAGTGGTACCACAAGGAGGTAGTGGGATCACTTAGGCTAGGAGAGGCTATAGGAGTCACTTTGTATCCACTTTCTGGTTCACACTCCGGCTTTATCTCTGTTACTAGAGCTGGCAGTAGCTCCAACACTTCTCAGATCAGCTGTTCTCCAGTGCCACCGGTCACCAGCCATGATCTCCAGAGCAGACAGAGGGAGTAGATTTCCTTTTCAGTCAACAAAGCTCCCACCAGGTCTTAAGCATCCCAGCAATATCGGCAGAGACAGGGATAGACTAGGAATAGGCTTCCCATAGTTAACCATACTCCTACCACGTCTTAGCAAGTGGTACTCCTGCGACACCGAACATGGAAGAGAGGAGTAGCGCTTACAGTAGTTAACACTAACTCCACCAGGCAAAACATTACACCCATTACAGGCTGGTTCTGTGTCCCATTCCTAGTCCTCCATCGTGTCACCCCCAAACGTTACACCCATTACAGGCTGGTCCCACTGCATCCATTCACCATTTCCGACTCCCAGTGGACAACTAGGAGGTGTGAATCCTCCCGCCAGATGTAATGTACAGGAACATTTCATTCAATTCTTAGTGCCAAGGGGGCAACTGCACTTTTTCTTAAAATGTAATGCAAATTAAGTTCATTGGCTTTGTGCCAAATTGCAGTTTTGGTTACTGACAGACCTGAGCGTCAGATCCATTTCGACTTATAAAGATGTGCGAAGTACCTTCTTGTACATGAAAGGCAATAATAAAACATGTGAACTTAGTTTCCGTTTATTTCATTGTCTTAACTTTAGTTATGGCACCCTACAACAGAGTATATATATAGTGTGTGTTTTCTTTATGGGACCTGAACCCTATTGCAGAGTAACTTCTGTATTTCATGAGTAACGTATTGCAACCACGGGACCGGCACTCATAAAAGCCGAGTAAGATCTGTGTTTTCATATTAAGTGCATGCCAGGGGCCGACATCTGGCAACTTACAATGGTAACATGTTATATAATTACTAGCATCAGTAATGGCAAATGCAACGAACCACCGACAACAGCACTGCCAAGACAGTGACTCTAGTGACAGCGCGTTGGCCATCAGCTCGACTGAGCTTGGTGCCCAAGCACATCAACTCGCCCTGTCGTCCTACATCATGTTAAAGATTGAATTTTTATGTGTATTGACGTGTTCCTGACACGAAAGTATCCCTTAAGCCCATTTGTACCACCACAGACACATCAACCACAATAGCAGCATCCGACCAAACGACATTAGCTCGTTGAACCAATCAGAGCAGGCCGACAAGAACGGCATGTCTGCACATGTGGACCACAAACCTCCATATCTTTTCATTTATTACGAGAAAGAGAGAACTCTCATAATAAATTGATATGTGGCCTAAAAGGGTCTGTCCTTTGAGGTCACGACAGTTAGGAACAACAGCTATTGGAGGGAACATGGGAGTAAGCAGCACCACTTTATCCTATGCCTTTCCAATGTGGATAATGTCAGTTTGTCATGTGGCAGAACCCAATGTGTTATTTGGCCCCAAGAGGGTTCAAAAGGTGGGGAATAATATTTCGGAAGAAAATGTAAAATGGCGAGCGGCTCACTAGCAGCATCATTTAATTAGAGATGATAAAGTAAGTTTTACCAGGTATTGACACATATCTTACTAGGGAAGCCACCCATTTTTCAATAGAGGGTTATCAAACACTCACAGAAGAAAGGTCATAGCTCCGCCTACTTCAGTGAAATGCATATGACTTCACAGGATGTAGAATGTGCACACTAAATCATGTTTTTCGACATAATGCATTAATACAGGATACATATGTAAGTTTTAAGAGTTGACACACAGCCGATGCAGGTAAAGGTTGGAATGGGATTTTTCTGGAGTGGTGATGGTAAAAGAAAGGAATGAATACACCAAGGGTGCCAGACACAATCAGGCGATTTCAAAGATGATGCCGCTCCTCTTAACCTTAGGATTGTGGGCCGTCGACCCAGAACCAATTTTTTCTCTGTGGCTACTGAATTGTTGTCATTCGCCTGTAGATTTTTGCTCCAGATGAAGATTGTTTCCTAAACGATAGCCCATTGGTCTGCTATACACCATTGTAGATATTGGCAGGAAAACTTCCTACTCATTACACTCACGTACGTGGGCTGTCAGGGCCTCCCACATACCCATACAGATCGGAAGAAAACTGATTACACTGAAAATGAGAACTTACTAAACACACACTGCTACTTAACCGGCCGTGAAAACTAATACAAATATTCCTACTACATAACACTGGTGAAATCGAATGGACAAAACAATCTGTAGAAGATTAAAATAAATAATCAATCATTACCTCGTAAACACACCAAAATTGAACAACACCTACAATACAAACCATAAAAATTTTAATTAACATCACAATGAAGTATTATAATTAGGCCTTAAATAACCCAGTTCAATTTACTGGCCTATGGCATCATGCATTGGTATGGCAACCACCAGCTGCAATTGCACTGATTTGTCCTGCTCTTGCACTGCCCCTCGTAGCTGTGTTGGACAGGCGCACACTCACTACGGTGGTGATACAGGATATGGCCTAACAAACGGTCTTAGGATAGGGATGTGCACACATAAAACGCCCCCCTTTTCCCTTTTTAAGAGAATTTGTAGGATGTCTGGTGTCATGTGCAGCAACTGCACATCCTGACTGGCCACTGTGCCTGCATGTGGTACCGTCGCTTTGGTGGCGCTGCTGCACATTGCAATGCTCACGGTTGTATCTTCCTGTTTGGCAACTCCGGCTGCCTGCATTGTTGACACAGTGGTGGCAGATGAGTCCGCCGACATGACCTCCGAAGGCACAACGACCCCTCTGACTTACTGCCCTCGTTGTCGCCCTTTGCTCCTTCTATTCTCGCCCAGAGTCCACTGCCTCTGGGCGCTACCTAGCTGAACAGCCCCTGCAAAAACACTTGCATGAATACTCTGTCTTTGCTTAACCTATGTATTCTCTTGCTTCACTTTTACTCACATCTGTGCATGTCCACTTTGCTTATCATACTCCTCTTGTGCATGTTCCTCTTGCACTTGCTCTCCTTGCACTTTCGCTCCTTGCACTTTCTCTCCTTGCACTCGCACTAGAGGCATTTCAGGTTCCCTGCGAGGTGCTTCTACTCCGAGTGACTCCTGTGTCCTCTCCTCGGCCACACTTGCATCTCCTCGAAGTGTGGATGCACTTTCCTGCTCCCTCTGCTCGTCTTGGAGCTCGTCAACGATGTTCTCGCTCAGTGACACCTCTGGTGATGGTTTCTCCTTGGCACGCATGGTCGGGTCCCATGCGGGATCACCCCCTGAAGTACTGTCACACCTCATGTTTCCTCTCGCCCCTCTTTGGACTCGACATGGCTTGCGCCATTATGGGGTCGGGACACAAAAGGACCAACCTCGTAGTAGACGGCACCCAGGTCTGTCCGGATGTCATCCCCTGTGTACTATCACCTTCCTTCTGCCCATGCCTATCGTATACGTGGTCGACCCATGCTTTTGTAGCATGTAATGAAGTCCAATCCATCGTGCGGCCAATCCTGAGCAGAAATCATTTCTCGCTGTCGACAGTGGGTGCTTTCCTATGTAAACTTCTTGCCATTCACACACTTCCCGTGTGGTCGGTTCGTACTGAGCAGGCATTTTGCCATATATAGATCTTGCCATTGCCTCACTTCGCGCAAAACACTTTTGCTGTTGCCATCTTTGTGTATTGGTACAAGGCAACTTGTTACTTTCTTCCCGCTGTGGGCATTTTGCGTGTCCTGGGAGTCATAGATTGCCTCCCAATAAAACTTTGGCAGGTGGTCTTCCTGTTGCTGCATTTACTCGCCTTTGCAATGTGTAGAGATTGGCGGGAATGTGATCCGCCCAAGCGGTGTAATTTTCACATACACATATTCGTAACTGCGCTTTGATCTTTTGATTTCTACATTCCGTCGGGTTGGCCCTTGGGTGGTAGATAGCAGTTGTAAAGTGGTTAATGCTCCACCGAGTACACAATTCACTCTATTTCTTGCGTGTGAATTGCGAACCATTGTCTGTTAACAAATTAAGCTGGAAACCCCAGTGCAGGAAAAACTGTTTCTCAAATACCCTTAAATGATCTTGCACTTGCTCGGCTTGCAGAGTATCCCTCTGTCCAACATGAGAAATTGTACGTTACCACAAAGGGAAACCTTTTGCCTCCCCTCGTTCTGGGGTAAAGACCCATTAGTTCCAAACACACAGTGACAAAAAGCTTATGGGGCATGTGGGGGCCTTGCTGCTTTTTCCCATCCGCTCAATGCATCTTGTATAGGTTGCATCCCTTGCATTGTCGCACTAATCTCCTCACATCCTTGCTGAAACCTGGCCAAAAAAAAATTGTCACGGGCATTTCTGGCTGTCTATCCAACACCAGGGTTTCCATCTACAGTGCGAATAGGCGAAGACATGATCCCTAGCAAACGTAGGGCCATATTCACTCCGCTTCCCTGTTTGCTGAACTGAACATGTCTCCAATCTGTCGTCTACTATGTGCCATCCTTAAACCTCCTGCTGTGCTCATGTTGCATCTTCTCCTGCACAAACCTGCAATTTGGTTGTCTCAACGACCTCCCTGTACACATCGCTAATTAGAGCCTCATTGTTGCACCTACACTTCCGAAACCAGGTCACATGTGTTTGGCAGCAAAATGTCCACCCATCCTGTTAACTTACTCCGGGCCTCACACATGCTCTATAACCATACTAGACACGATTATCAGTTCTCAGTGTGAGCCGTCGGTATTCGAGTTATGCGCAGGATTTCTTAACTGCCCATAGCACCGCTAAGCATTCTTTCTCATTCATGTCATAATGTCTCTCAACTGGTCCTAGTTTCGCGCCTGCGAAGTCGAGTACATGCTTCTCCCCACTGTGGCTGCCCTGGTATAATACTGAATCGATTTTGTCCTGGTTGGCATCAGCTAAAGGTACGAATTCTTGCTAGCGTCGTAACCTGCTAACGTCGGACACGATCTGAATGCCTGCTTAATTTCCATGAATGCTTTTTCCATCTCGCTCATCCACTGAAACATCTTTTGTGGTGACAAACGTTCCTTCAAGGCAGTGGTGATAGTTGAAAACCTCGGAATATGTTCCCGTAGCCAGTTAATCAATCCAGAAAACTTTCTCAGCTCCTAGCAGGTTTCCGGATGCAGGTAGTTGTTGATTAGTCTTAATTGTTTCGGATTCAGCCGGTTTCCTTCCTTATCGACTACGTGGCCCAGAAAATCGATGCTCGTCTTCCCTACATGACATTTCTCAATTGGGCATGTAAGGCCATTTATCGCAAGCCTTTCCAGGACTACTGCTAAATGATGAACATGTTACTCCCAACTGTCTTACCAAATAATGCTAAATTGTATTTTAAAGACTTCATAAGTTTTACACCTCAATTTTTTGCAATTTCGTTCGTGCCACCTAAGATAACAACTGAATCCTTATTGTAAAAAGTAGCTCAAGTGTACGATATTCCATTTACAACTTCAATTAGGAGCGCACCAGGTTAAACAGTTGGAACACACTTCATGAGTATTTAATTCATCAAGTACTTTACTTGCAAGACCACGACCCTGGCTGTCCACGAACATTTTAACTTTACCCGCCGGAGGCTTTTTCTGACGAGGTTTCGTTGTAAGATTACTTATGGTTGGTGGGAGTTGTTTTGATGAATCTTCGTTACAGTTGTGTACTTGCAGGACAGACAAACTATTCGAAGTAGGCAAACTTGAATCATGAGTCTGGTGGTTGTTATTAAATCTTTTTTGGTGGGGGACATTAGAGCGCTCATTACTCTTCTTATTCAACACATTTGCCCAAGAAATTGATTCTAAGTTAGTTTTCACAGGCCTAGTTTCGCCATTTACCTTAGACTGAAGTAACTTTACCTGTTTGTGAAGAATTTCGATTATTTCTTGTAATGAATTGTTTTCATCACGTAATTGATTTAACAACAATATAAGATCAATCTCACAGTCACTTCGACCATGAACATGATGTGTGCCACCATTTTTGTTTTCACATTATGATGAGCACTACCATTAGTGATCAGGAATTTCATCTTCATTAATATTGCTGCATCTCTTAAAGTGAAACCAGTGGTCACTAGATTCACAGAAAATACCATTTCCTACTTTTCGATTACATATTCCACATCTGTCGTCAATAACTACCTTAGTTTGAGAAGCACCACGAAAACTACAACTTTGATCCAGTGGTTTATGAATTAAATATAGTTAGTCCACCCTTAGTCCTGGCTAACTCCAGACTAACTACGATGAAGATCATCTCTTGATCATCCTTGGACGAATCTCTGACTGTGAATAAGGCCGGAAGTGTCTTAGGAACAGGTCATAATTGTGCACGGAAGAAAACATTTGTCATTTAAATAACAACACAACTTTCAAAGGACCTTTAAAAACAGTAACATGCAATATACAACCCTGAAATAATGACAACATGCAGGCATATACACACACACGTGGGTGCATCGAATAATTTGTTTTAAATGACACTGATTATTAATATAAAATACAGGATAATTTAACACTTGGTTGTCTCGCCGTTTGTACAAAGCTGTTTAAAAAAAATTTTGGACAAGTCAAATTACAGTATACGAAGTTTATGCATTAGGCATTGTACACGCATCACATATTTTCCTTATAGTTTGACCAATCCGCCTACAACAAGCTTTGGGGCGTCGTCGTTTTGCTGGAACAGAAAAAAAAGGAAATGAAAAAAAAAAACTGAATAAGAAATATGTACGAAGGCATGTCATGAAATAATTTTTTGATATTTTTAGTTAAGATATTCTTCTGCACTATAAAATGTAAGTTTAAAAGAAATTTCTTTCATTTGTTTTTTAAGAGTTTTTTTTAGGAAGCTTTTTTCTTGAAGTTAATGTAGTAATTAATTGCATAGTTGGTTACCAAGTTAGGATGGCCCTTTCTGGTAAATTTTATAAGTTAACTGAAGCCACATGAAGTTTTTTTTATTCTAGTGTCATGTTTATTAAAGGACTCATTTTTCTGAAATAAATTACTTTTTTTGGACATGAATATAAGTTGCATTGGTTGATACTTAATTATAAAGTATACAGAACACTTCACTCTTATAAATTAAAATGGCCATTGAATAATACACATTTATTTTCAGTAACAGAGTAGCTTTTGTTCTTGCAGAATTAACACTGTGGCACTGTATTGTTCTAATGTTCTCCCTCGAAATGGGTAGACTGCTGTGCCAGAAGAAAGCGTTGTGGACGGGCTAACACTGATCTGCTCATGTCAGCTTTCATTTCGTTTGCACTTATAAATGAAAAAGACTGTCATGTATGCCGCTAAGTGAGATTTGCCAAAACTTTGGTTGTTACCTGCCTGAAGATTTTTCAATTATCATTTTCCAGTTGTAGGTGCAAGGATTATGTAAAAGCTTTTCCTTCTGTTATTTATAATACAAAGATTATAAAAAAAGCGGTGGACAACTTACTAGACGCTGTCGTTATTATTGTTGATTGTATTAATTTCATTAATGTATGAAATTATACTCAATTATTTTCATGATAAAGAATTTTAGTATTAAATCTTCATAATGGTTTACGGTTTAGCGATACCTACCAATGATTTTATGAACTATAAGTTTTATTCTCCTTTTTTTAAATAAATAATTTGGATAATACCTTGTTTTATTATAAACAAATGTTATCCACTTTGTTCATTACAATAACAAGCCTACACTGCTGATTATTATATTGTTTTCAAATTAAAACTGATATTCTAATTGATACTTATAAACATTTTTTCGTATATATATTTTTATGTTCCTGAAATTCATGTAGGCATTTTACATCAAAATTCTCTTCCTTTATAGTCCCAAAAAAAAAAATTTAATTTGCTAAAAATTCGATTTCATATTTATGAACTTGCAATCATTTTCCATTTTAATGTGTGAGCGTGAAAGCATTTTACAGTCTGAATGTAATCATTACGCTCGAATTTTCCGTTTATGTAAATACATTTTAATTCACTTTTTCTGGAAATGTAAAGCATGCAATATTAATTTTACTCTTGCCTTTTGTTAATGTTCACAAATCTAATGTTGCTATTTCATATTTAATAATTTTAACCGACGGCGTATTAAAAAAATTTCTTTCTTTTTTTAATAACTTTAATTTCCTTTCCTGCCGGTTCTTTACTTTTCTATGGCGTGTCGTCTTCGTGTTGATTGTTTACTTTTTCTCTACCAATTTTGCTGGAGTACGTTGGGTTCGATTTTTTTTGTAGATGAACGTCTTTAGTAATGGATTACGCTGAAAATGTAGACGAAGATTCGAGTAATGAATTTATTACGTTTCCCGTAGAAGTCCAGAAAGCCATTGAAAGGGTATGGTTCACTTTCAAATTATAAAAATGCGTTGCAACTTTTTTTTTTTGTATTTTAAATTATTGCTGTAACGTTCGTCGGTAGGTATTTCTTCCTCAGTTGAGCCACTTGCAATTGTGCAGTTTCGCGACTGTTGCAAATATGTTCACGAAACTGCCATTTTAGTGTGCGTAGATGTTTTTTTTTGGCGAGGAGAACTAGGAAATGTAGATTACAGAATTAAGCCTACAATCTGTGGAAAATTATTGAGGAAGGTCGTGTAGAACGGCTAAAGTAAGTTATATGGAAGACTACTTAGAAAATTGCTTAAACATTCGCCAAGATTGTAGTCACCATGAATGGAGGTATCTGAATGTAACATTAGTGTGAAATCATCATATTGGAAGTTAGAGGTATATGTGCATATGTTTAGTTAAGTGATTTCAATTATTTTTTCTTTAAAGAAAAGACGTTAAACAAAATATGTGCAAATCTTATAAAATAGTAGGTTATAAAATCTTGACTGTTGCAAGTAACTGAAACTATGTATTAAGAAATCCTAACTGAGGGTTATTTTTGTTAATCGAAGTGGACTAGAATAGAAATTTTATTAAAAAATATGTAAAGCTGTTGTGTGGCTAACCCATTTAAGCATGAGATGAGTATGCAAGTTCTATAATTCTTGGGTTTATTTGTGTATGAATGTAGTATTTGTGGGGTCATTGTTGGAATCAACTTGGATGCAAGATTTTTATTGTAATTGAAACTGAGATCATGTCCACATATTGGCATGTTCATATCTACTTGTGCTATTGCATTCGTGTGCTCCTTGTACATTATTGGACAGATTTAGATAAGGCATATTTGATGAAAACTGCTAGCCAGTGTGTATAAATGTTTCTGTGTGCATGTGTGGGAAGAAACCATTTTCGCTGTAAATTATGGTCATAATTGTGGAATTCAATTTATACTAACTTTTGTTTGTCTGTTTGACAAAGATTGACTAATGTTCAAATTCAGGTATACTAGCATTATGGCTACCACAGACGTACTACAGGTTGTGTTGTATCGTTCTGTATTTAAGGTTGTTTTGACTTGGAAATAGTTCTAGCAATGGGTTTAAATGTAGGTGGAGAGTAGTAGTTTTGAGGTTTAATTAGAGTTTATATTTGTGTTTTATGTGGTAATTAGTTTTAAGGAGGGAATAGTGTCCGATTGTGAGCATGAGTCCGAGGCCTTTGTTATTGTACGAGGGTAAAGGGTGTATGGTGTAAGTTAGACTAGTTAAAAAAGTGTGTATATGTAGGTATTTGGTGTATTTTATAAGGGAGAGTTTTTTTTTTAGTGTTAAGTTAGTTAATTTATCTTTAAAATGAGAGGGTAAAAAAATGGTAGGGAGGTGTAAGTGCAGGGGTTGTGGTAAGTTGTGGAGAAGGTTAGATAGTGATGAGCAGTGTGGCGGCTGGTACCAAGTTGGCTGTATAGGGATTGGGGAGGAGGAACTGGGATCACTACAGGAGCATGAGTGGAGGTGAGGAATGTGCTAAGGGAAAGCTTTGTAAAGGGTGTGCCAGTGACAAGGATGGAAGTGGCTAAGAAGTGGAAAGGGGAGATGGTAATGATGCGTAGGATTGAGAGGATGGAGGAAAAGGTCAGGAATGAGATGGGTAAGAGTAGAGTAGAAATGAGGGTGGATAAGTTAGAGGAGGAGTTGGAAGATGTAAAGGGGGTGCTAAGGAAAATGAAAGCCAGTCCACAGGAGGAAAAGCTGAGTAGTGAGGAAGAGTTAGGCAAAGTGCAAGTAGGGCTGCAGAAGGAACTGCAGGAGGAAAGGCAGAGGAGGAGGGTAGAGGAGTTGGGAGGCAGTAGGAGACATAAGACAGCAAATAAGGTTAGAGGAGCAAGAAATAGTAGCAATGGATAAGGTGATAGTAGTAGGCAGGAATCAATCAGGAATAGAGGAACAGGAAGCAGGGAACAGGCATTGGTAGAAGGTAGGAAGCAGTATGCTGAGGCTTGTAAGTGAGCGATTAGCATAGACCAGCAAGCAGGACAAAGTGGACAGTTCAGGGCCATAGGGGAAAGAGGAGGGCTGACCAAAGGGAGGGAAACAAGGGTGCAGCAGGAGGCCGGAGACAAGGATAGGCAGGTGGTTCAAAGAGCCACAAAGCAGGAAAAGGTTGTAGGAAGGGAGCCAGAGGTAGTTTTTATAGGCAGCTATATTGCAAAGGGGGTGGAGCTGAAGAATATCAGGAAGGAAATGACATATAAAGCAGCTTTTGGGGGGCAAATACCAGGGATTTGGAGGAAAGGGTTAGTGGTATGAAAGGTAGCAGGGTGGCAAAGGTCGTTCTCATTCATGTAGGGGGAAATGACCTGGCTCATAGGGAGGTGGGACAGGAGGTAGAGCGGGACCTCAGGGGATTGCTGAGGAAAGTGCGGGAGAAGTTTCCTGGAGCTAGGGCAGTAGTCAGTGGCGTGCTGGTTAGGAAAGGAGTATCCTATAGGAAGGGAGTGGCTGCGAGTGAGGTATATGAGAGAGAGTGTAGGGATTTGGGGGCTACATTAATAGATAGTAGGAAATGGGTAGGCTGGGAAAGTGTAGGGAGGGACCAGGTTCACCTGACCGAACAGGGAAAGAGGATTCTAGGTGACCTGCTAGGTAGAGAAGTAGCTGGCTTCATGGAGAGGGTCAGGGTAGAGCAGCAGTTGTTGAAATAGCAATCAGTTAGAAGCAAGGAAACGGAAGGGGAGAGAAATGGAGAGGATAGCATTGATGAGGCCGCAGTGGGTTGTTGTAGCAGGGGATTTGAATATGCCAGGGGTGAAATGGGTAGAGGGTGCAGAAGGAATGGGTAGCATAATGCAGAGAATGGCAGCACAGTTAGTCAACAGAGGATTAGTCCAGATAGTAGAAACACCTACGAGATGGAATGAGGAGGGTGTTGGGTCAGTGCTGGATATGGTGTTGGTCAGACCTAGGAATGCTGTAGTTGGTGCAATAGTATTGGATGGTATAAGCGACCATCATATCCCGGTTGTGGAAATTGGGATTGGCAGGATAAGAGAAGTGCAAATGGCAGAAAGGTTGGTGTGGCAGTATGGGAGAGGAGAGAAGAAGGGGGCAGAAATCTTCTTGAGAGGCAGGTTTAAAAAATGGTCTATGGAAGAGGGTTTAGAGGATTAATGGAGGTTATGTTGCAGAAATTTGTGCAAATGAAAAGGTTACGGAGTGGGGGAGATCTGTCATATTATGGACAGGAGATTTTGAAAATGAAGAAGTGCAGAAAATTACATGCCAAGTGGAGAAATGATGGGATAATAAGATCTAAAGAAATGATGAAACAAATGGGTAGGGAGTTTGAAAGGAAGATCAAACAGGCAAAGAATGTATTTTTGGGGAACATGGTGGAAGAAGGAAAATGCAAGGAATGGGGAAAATTGTTTAGGTACGTTAGGTGGTTAAGGGGAGGAGAGGAAGGGATCCCTCTGCTAACAGGAAGGGATAGTAGGCATGAGACAAATGACCAAGAAAAATTGGAGGTGATGCAAAGACAGTACTTGTCAGTGTTTGAGGCAAAGGAGGGTTGGAATAGGGGGACAAACAGGGTTCGGGGGTGTATGGTGAGTTTAAGATGAGGGAGTGGGAGATAGAAAAGGTAATGAGGGGTTTGGAGAGCAGTAAGGCAGGCGGACCAGATGGGATAGGAAACACAGCACTAAAGTTTGGTGGCAAGGAGTTGGCGAAATATTTAGAAGTGCTGTTTAAAAAGTCCATAGGAGAGGGTAAGTTACCACAAGATTGAAAGGATGCTATGGTGGTACCTATACACAAGCAGGGAGAGGATAGGGGGAGGCCTGGCAGCTACAGACCGGTGAGTCTCACATCAAGTACAGGAAAAGTAATGGAGAGGCTGGGGGTGCAGTATGTGGTGACGGTTATGAACAATAGGAATTGGTTGGAGGCGTCCCAGCATGGTTTCAGGAGGGGATACTCATGTGAGACTCAGCTGGCTGGGTTATTAGAGGATCTGGTGCAGGTAGTTGATGAGGGGAAGCAGGTGGATGCCTGCTTCATAGATTTTGAGAAGGCATTTGATAAATTGCCCCATGGGACATTGTTGGGGAAAGTGGAGGCTCTGATACCAGACAGGAGGGTAGTGGAATGGATAGAAGACTTTCTCAGGGGACGAAGGCAGAGGGTGAAAGTGGGGGAGGCAATATCGGAGGAAGAGAAGGGGTACCACAGGAAAGCGTGCTGGTTGCTTTGTTATTTACCATAATTGTAAATGACATGGGTTTGGGGATTAGAGGGAAAATCATATTGTTAGCAGATGATTGTGTTGTACATGCTGAGGTGGGAGAGGGAGGCGGAAATTTGCAGCCGGACATGAATAAGATATGGTTGTGGACCAGGAAAAAAATAAGATGAAGATAAATGTAAGAAAAACTAAGGTAGTGAGGTTCACAAGGAAGAAGTTGATAAGCAGGGACATGTACAGATGGGAGGGACAAGAGATAGAAGAAGTAGCTGAATATAAGTATCTAGGGATTGTACTGCAGGGAGACCTCAGGTGGAAAAAACAGGTAGAGAGGGTGGTTGCAAAGGGAAGAAGGGCTCTGGGTATGCTGGGAAGGGTGCTGAATGGAGTCAGCTGTGAGGTGAAGGAGAAGGTGTATGGCACAATGGCACAGTCAATGTTAGAATATGCTGTAGCAGTATGGGACCCGTATGTGGAGGTGGAGGTGCTAGAACTGGAAAAGGTGCAGAGAAAGGCAGCAAGATGGGTGAAGGGTAGGTGGAGAAGGCAAGGGCAGGATGGTGAGGAAGAAGGGAACTATAGGCCATCAGTGATGATGAAAGAAATGTGGTGGAGCTCATTGAGGGACAGGAGGAAAGTTGAACAGCTAGTCAGGATGTACAGGATGTTGAATGAAGAGGGAGGATGAGGAGGGCTACACTGCAAGCTAAGTAAGGGAGTGTTTAGAGGAAGAGGAAACAACAGTGAGAAGCTTCAGAGGGTGTGGAGGAGAACGGAGCGGGGTAGGAAGTCCATGCTTGTGAGGTCTGTGAGGGAGGGGTTGGTAATTTCAGGATGGGAGTGGAAAAGGAGTTGGTTGGGTGAAGGAGAGGTGAGAGAGCTCGCCACAGGACTGTAGCGTAATTGCGAGTATGTATGTGTGAAGGTGCACAAACGTCTTTATATACAATTTATAACAAATGTACTTGCAACCTTGTACCATGCCAAGTCTGACGAACATTAGTTTCCAGAAATG
Source organism: Dryococelus australis (assembly GCA_029891345.1). Taxonomy (NCBI): domain Eukaryota; kingdom Metazoa; phylum Arthropoda; class Insecta; order Phasmatodea; family Phasmatidae; genus Dryococelus; species Dryococelus australis. Next base: position 360,341,401 of record CM056995.1, read on the forward strand.
AGGGGGCATGTGTCATTCCTTTTCCATAAGAGATGTTGTATGGTACTTTATTAAGTACCATTTTGCTAATAAATCTACATGTCTTCAAGTAGGTTGTAATGTTGCAAATTTTCAAGGGTTAGTGATATTTAGATACCATTAGTCACAGATGATATAATTCTATAGAATTACAAAATATTTACTTATTATGCCAATTCATTTAATATATTTTTCAAATTCAGCTTTATTATCCGAGTTAAACAACCTACAGTGTAATGTTTGGTTAGTTTATTGACATAGAGATCATATGCAAGTATATTTCATTTGTTTCTATACTATATTCAATATTATAATTTGTTTGTTATTATTCCTTTATTCCCGAGTGTAGGAAGTATTGAAGGTTTATTAAGTAAATGCAAATATAATAAGTCTTCTCGCCTTGCCATTGCTGGCTGGCGGAGAGATGTGGCGCTGTCAGACAACAGCCAAGTGGAGGACAGGTGACAACATAAGTATGGAAAAAGTAAAATTTAATTTAATTTATCAAAAATCCTACCACCATCACAGAGGATTGCTCTCTGTCTCTCTTACACACACCCTTTCGTTCTCGCTTTCTCTCTCCCTCTATGTACATCTCACACATTCTCTGTATGTGTGTGTGCGCACATGCAAATTTTGACATTTTGACTTCTACTGGAATGTTAAAACTGGTGACCTGTACGTGGGGCTGAAGCACCAACTTCAAGAATGTCTACAGCCTCATGAAAGGAAAGGACCATGCCTCTGAAGGAGATTTTGCTACATTTCAAGACGTCGTGAGAACTGAAATGTGCTGACCCGAAGTATGCTGAGAACATTGGAAATGCGTTAACAGAAGTCGTACGTATTTTTCAAACCAACGGACTTCGTGGGAGCAACTCACCAGGAATGCAAGAGTTGAAGCAAGAATATATAAAAAAGATTTTGCAAGTTATAAGAGATAAGTTTGTAAGTACCTGTGTGACAAAAATTTGGTTTAAATTTTAGTCAAATGCCATGGAAAAAATTTTAGGATTAATATTTTTGAAAAACTTGAAGCAATGCAGAAGGATAGGCCAATGTAAATGATTGTAGTGTGTAACGATACCATGCAAAAAGAAATGCAAATTAATTTCAATAATTTGGAGAGAACAATTTTGACTAGTAAACAAAATCATAAAACTCTTTAAAAACCACTTAATAAACTAAAATGTAAGCCCCAAAATCTCTGCTCAGGCTTAACTTAAATCTAACTTGGGCTAAATGACAAAAAAAAATACATTCCATGAGCTATCAAATGAGTCATAGCTGACGTTCCTAATTCAAATAAACGTTATACAGATTTTAGAAAATAACATTGGAATGTCACTTTCTACTTGTTCGTGCTGCAAACAGTGGGGTAGGCGATATCAAAGAAAATAAATTTTTTATAAAGTAAAAATGGTTTTGGAGTCTAGATGATGCATACAACCTACCAAATTTCATCAAAATCTAAAATGAGGCGGTAAAAAAAATTTTTTTTTTTTAAATTTGTTGGTTTCATGTGGAATGACGCTATTGTCAGCCCATCTGTTGGAAGAAATGATCTCTTTAACAAGGATGGTGTGCCTTTGGAGTATATGCACAGACTTGCCTAGAAATGAAGCACGACTACCACTTCCTGTAATAGAGATTCCAAGTGTCGATAGATTTTGTATGCTAAGACAGTTTTAGTATGGTCGTTAAATACGAGGATACACGAGCTTGCCCAAAATTAATGATGTCAGTAGATCTCAGCCAGTAGGAAGTCACAGAAACTATGACGTCTGATTCTTCTCCTAAGAAATTTAATGGAGAGGTTTGGTCCTCGAACTATGCATATTATTTTCATACTGTTTAAAAATGTAATTTATATACTGGGATCAACAGAAAACCAATGTAGAATGGTAAATACTGCCAGCCAACTAATAAATATATGCTGAATTGCTATTTCTAAGAATTTGATAATGAAATAATGTTATTACGAGTTTTTTTGAAGGGATATTTGAGGTAAGGCATTAATTAATTACTAAAGGCTGTTTACGATAAAGTGAGCACTTTTGAAATTAACCTTAGGAAAAAGTCACTGGCCCTATCCGCATATAGTACTTCGACGGGCGCACTGAGTGACATGCACCTGGTAAAGTTGATAACGATAAATGGAAAGTAGTTCCATATCTTAAAGTGGAATAAAAAGTGTTGTGTATCAATTTGTGATAGTTTCAATTATTTAGCTTTGGGTTTTTCTAGTTCATCAGTGTGTTAAAATTAGCAGATCTATAAAGTGTTTACATTTCTAATAATTTCACAGTTTCATGTGACCGACGACTGAATAAAGTGATGAGGTCCATGGCAATGTTAATTTTACATAAGGTGGAAGAACACACAACGTCAATATAAGTAGATCTTAAGCAGGACTTTCAAAAGTGTTAGTTTTACCGTGAGCATCCTATAGCAATACTTCACACACAGCTCCAGCGTCAAACATAAATTATTTTATTGATATTTGAAATAATTAACGAAATTTAAAAACCATATACATGTACGATTTTCTAAATATACTTTGCAAAAACAATACTATACTTGAGTAATATTCTTAATGTTACAGAAGCAACAGTTATTTTGTAAATGTGGATATTCTGTTGTTTTTTTTTTTTTTTTTTTTTTTTTTTGTATACATTTTAATAATTTACGCTTACATATAAGAGCAATTAAAATCCTTTCGTAATAAATAGAATTTATTAACTTTAGCGTTATCTAATGGTGGTAATGTATTTATTACTGTTGCATACTAACATGCTATTTTTGCAAAACGAATATGGATGAAAAATACAATTTAATTATATACGTAGTGTACCAGGTACATAAAAACATTCTCTTGACAAGAATGTGTGAATATACAGCCCAGTACACAATAAAACCTTTAAATGTTAGTCAGATACTGATCTTGTTAGTTATTTTACAGAAAACCTCCACTAGTTGGTGATTTGGGTAGGTTGTTTGGTAACTAGATTTCTCCACTTAAAAAGTAAGGGAGGGCCACTACAACTTCATACACATGGGTAATCTAGTGCAGATATCGCTTCGGCTCTAGTGTTAGTGGCGACTAGATACTTCTCTGCATACAGCCCTTTTCGATACTTTACAAACAAGGATGACTGAGCGTACGGAACAAGCCATCTAGTGACAATTCCCCCGTTTTTCTGGTGTTGGTAGTGATTCTCTGCATATGGCCCTTTTTATTGTCAAGAAAAATATGAGCAGCAGCATCAGAATTATGGTTGCACTGAATATCAAAATTAATGATGGGACAGGATTATTGATTCCTCGATTCCACAGATTCTTGCCTAAATCGAAAAATTGATGCAGATTTTTTGCATTCAAAAGTATGATTCTGTAAAATTTTCATACTGGATGGCATATTCTGCAAACCTGGTGGTGCTCGTAAATGCAATGCAAACAGCTTAAGTACATTTGCAGTTGTGTTTAATTAGGTCTACTTAGAGGCATGATTTTGTGGTAAATCGCGATAAAACGAAATAACACCACAATACTAATTAAAACGCGAAATAACATGAAATACAGACAAATGTGCAAAATCTCGCGAAATTAGCTTTCTCCACAAGAAATTAACTCTTCTGCCATGTTATATACACTAATTTACTGTGGCACTAAAAATAAAAGATCTTAAGTTGTGCGAGTGCTAGGCAATATTGAGAAATATTCGAGATGAAAAAATTCTCAATTTCGTCTCGCAATTTTTAAATATCTGAAATCATAGTTCTACATGCAACATGTGCATATAATTGTTATTTTTTTCTGGCATAACGGAATGTAAACAAACATATCCCAAATATGACACAAGCAGTAAAATATGCACTTTGAAATAAGCTACAGTAGTTTGACAACAAACTGCCTCCAAGAGCTAGTAACATTGGTGGAAGTGAATACTCGCAACTAGAATGTGTGCAGTAATCTATGGCCGTAGCACCAGATTGGATGTTTGTTTACATCGACAGTTGCGTGTAAAATTTTGTGGAACGGAAGTGCTATATCTGAATTGATACATCAAACGGACTGTTTTCGTAAAGTATCAAGTCTCATAAATTATGGAAGATGATGCAGCCGATGCAAAAGACCATAAAATGTGTATCATCTGGACATTTTGTCCATGTTTATGTACATATTTAACATCTAATGCACAACAATTGATTTGTTTTGTTTACTTTCAGCAGTATTATAAATCGTCACTAGCCGCAACAAAATCAAATGTGAAAAAAATCACACTGAAAAATTTACAAAAAGAATATATGCATGTATGACTTGTCTTAATGTTTATAGTATATCCCTGAAATTATATTGTTTTGGGAAATGTGCAATATTTTTGAAATCACATGAAGTAAAAAACATTAATATTACTTAACAGGGCCATTTCTGCTTGACAAAACTATAAATTTCTTTCACAGAGTATTGGATGTAATAGTTAATGCCACTAGATTTGTTAATTCAAAAAAGAAAAATGAATTTCTCTCGTTTTTATTATAGTAATCCCCGCTGTAAGTTGTGTGAAATGTAGAACTGTACAACTGTATACAAAATGTTTTAATGTATTTAACATTTGTTGATAATCGAATCTAGTCCAGAATCAAGAATCAAAACAAATATTTTGGAATCGAATCGAGAATCGGAATCGACAAAAACCTTCAATCGTCCCATCACTGATCAAAATTATCGCTTTGTCAATTTCCCTTTAAGAAAGAAGATTCACCTAAGCTACTGCTTGCATGTTCTTGAGAATGTATGCTGTCAGAATGCAAACACTTTGTTTCAAATTTTTCCAAAATTAAAAAATGTGGTGTATTCCACTGCTACAGCTGCGTAACTGTCTTTTAAACACTGTTCAGTGTTTGTATCTTTCTATTCAACAAACATAACAAAAGGTCCTGGTCTATCATTAGAGTGGCATAAGTGGGTAGCATTAACCTGGTGCAAATTTTAAGAGACTTTGTTGAAGTACCAATCACCAACCCAATTGCTTTTGACAGGACTATCAGAAGTAACCTGCCCAACCAAAAATTCCCTCTTAATTACTGTTTGTTCATCAGTGTTCATTTCTTACCTGCTACCAATGTGTAATTTGTTGCAAAACCCAATTTGACCACATTACCACCACAAACACTGAATCCCTGCTCTCCGCACTCAAAAACACAATTCGCTCATCACTCCACAACTGCTATCCACTGAATGGATAGTTCCTTTAAAAAATTGAACTAACAACAAACCTTCCAACATACAAAATTTAATTTTCATTACAGTAATAACAAATTTTAAAAATTCTTCCCTTATTACAAATAAAATATAACTGTCAGACGGGTACATTGTAAATAACTAGTTCAGTTGCCTTGAATTTTTTTTTTTTTTTTTTTTTTGTCAAGAGTTATTTAATAAGATTAAACATTGGATCCTAGCAATTCTGTTGCTTATAATCTCTTGTGTGCTGCGAATTAGGTTATGTTAGTTTGATTACTTTTGGCAAGTTTTATTGGAAATTGTAGCAATTATTTTACACACATTTTTTATTATGAGTAGAATCGTAGAAACTCTAGCCTGTAAAACATGCCTTTACAGGCCTAATGGCATGTGTTATCGTTTAAAACCTATTTTCACAAAAAAAATTAATTTTTTATAAATTAATGCACAAAAGAGGAAAGTACTGCACATTACATTGAATTTCTTAAGTTCTACTGTACGTACGTATATTGAGGCTGAATTGTTTTTGTTACAGCAGGCATTGGCATAGTGGAAAACATGATTTTATGTGCCAGCTCAGGACTCTGCATGTAAAATATTAACTGAAATATAACTTAATGTCCTGTATTGAGACTGTTTCTGACCCTGAGAATGTATGTATTCCACATCTGTTATTGTTTTTCACATGGCAACTTAAGGTATAGCCTGCCGTCTATGGTTTCATTTATTAATATTTCTTCCTGTATTGAAAAGCATTCAACAATATAAGACTAATGGTGCTAAATGTAAACAAAATTTGTAGTCTTAAGGGAATAGCATAGAACTATTTCTAAATTTTGCCACTGTGTAGGTGAGGGAAATGTAACAGGATACTTGGAAATTTTCAGGGAATTTGTTGGTACTGTTAGCCATCCTGAGGTTGTAATTTTTTCAACTGATTACTTAAGATTATTCCTTCAATGGAAAATAAATAGAATTATTAGATAAAATATTCACGACTAAATTAAGAGCATTGCAGTGCAAGAACGTACTTAACCAATAGGTTTTGCTGAACCTAACTTGTCTGTCTACACGTGAATTCCTATGGATATAAGATTGTTTGTGACTTTCCCTATCTTGTGGGTGCTTACAGCGTAGTGTTGCGACTTTCAGCTTCAGTGCAGAATTATTAGAAAGGTGCAGTGGAACCAGTTCTATGGATGCATTGTTAGGGTAAAGGTTAGAGATTAAGTTATCAAGGCATAAATTTTGCTTAGTAGGCTGATAGTTCAAGCAAAACAAGTCATGAGATCTCGACATATCTAAGAAATTATCTGTTTTATTACTTTGACATTCAGTATTTATATCTTCGGAAATAACAATTATAAATGTAGCGAGGTTCACGGACTTCTCCATAAGGTTATTATTAGAATCCAAGAACATGGAGGTATAGCATGGGGAATGCTACCACAACTTCAGATTGTTTTTCTCATAAAATTCTCTTACATTTATAATGGAAAGTAAAATTCAATTTTTCTTAATCTGTAATTCAATGCAACATTTCTTTGTAGTGTGTAAACTAATTGATGTAAAATAATTTCTTTTTTAATTATTTGCATCTTACATTTTGATTTACGTATTAGAGGTATACTGTTTTCATTATAGGAAAGAACTAAAGTATATTGTTTATTGTAATTAAAAACCTACTGTTGGTTTTTATTTTAAATTTTCATTTGATGTTTATATTTTTAATGTAATATTATTCTTAGCCCCAAATTGTTATTTTTATTTTTTGCATAAACATAATTTTAATATTTTGGTAACTGTACACGTCATCTATTATTAATTGGTTATATGGCTTACAGTGATTCATAACCTAAATTTAACATTGATTTTGAAAGACATGTTGTGGTTGTAATAACATTTTAATAATTTATTAATAGTGTTTAACATTTTTTCAATTTTATTTTGATTGTAATTTCTTTTCTTTTTTTGCTGCTTTTTGAAGTAGCTGCTGTAAGTAGGCTAGTAGTTTCTGGTAGAACTGTCAAAAGTTTTGAACCTGGAATTTTATGTTGGGGGAATTATCTCTATAATCCCATACATCATAAGAAAGTAGGATAATTAGAGTCCCAGAAGCAAGTTCAGAATCTAGGCAGTCTAGCCATGCAAGAAAAGGGCTAGGACAAAATGATTTTGTTTTAGTGTTTTTACAAAGTCTCTGAAGAAGATGGATTGGCTGGCGCCATAGTAATGACATGGTTTCAATCAAGTGACACCGTCCAGTTTACTAGGCCGGAGGGGCCTAGTAAAAGCATTTTAACGTGCTATAGAGAACTGTAAATATAAGTTATACGTAATTAAATAAAAATTTCTGCAGATTTAAAGCCAAGTGTTTGACGTAGTATTAAACTAGCTATACCCAGTGCTCCAGTTTTTTTATTGTTGCTATGCCAGAGTAATTTAATAAATCTCTGAGAGAATAATTTATAAGGTGAAAAAAATTTACAGAACGGATTTATTTTAAATGTATTTTATATTTTAAGTACATATTGCTAACTCTTGTGCTAAATGACTGTCACTTGGAAGTTAATATTACATTGAAACTCTGGGAGGAGATTTAATTACAAGATGTGATTAAAATTACAGCAGCACTTAACTTATATTTAATTTTATTTTAATTTTTATTTCTTTTGATATCGATTTTGAGGAATTACTTTTTGTAAGTGGTTACCGAAACGTAATTAGATTTCCATTTAATTGCAGTATCTTCCTTTCAACCAATGTTTGGATATAAATTGATTTCACTCCAAAGTCAGCGCAGTGTTTCCAAATTGAATTTTCTTTTAGTTTGATCTAGACGTAATGCAGTAATATTTTGTTTCAAGGAGAGTTATTTTCTGTCTACTGATTTGTGTAGTTTGGAGTAGTTTTCAGTGCATGGTTTTAAAGCATTATCTTATCATTCATGCTGGTAATGTTTGTTGATGCAGTGCTGCACAGTTGGTAGACATGTCTTGCATATTTTCTCACTCACACAAACTAATTCATAATTTCACACTAAAGCACGTAAGTGGAAAAGGATAACCACTTCATTGGTGCCATTCTACTTCACAGGAAAAATAAATCATACATTCGCTCGTATTCCGAACTGTTTAAAGAAAGTAAATTTAGCCACTAGTGGGTTTTTTTTTTTTCCCCAAATGCTGACTTCTGTACACAGACCACTGGTGTGGGAAATATTTGTTTGCTGCATATACTAATGTGTAGGTATTTACTTAACGTTTTAAGTAATGATAGACAAAAAAGTTTGCAACAAATTTAATAAAGTAGTATCAACTTGCATGTTTTCTTGATGCCAACCGGATTTTCATGTGCGGAGATTGTTCATTACAAAGCTGGCGGATTTCAAATCCTGTACTAAACAAACAGCGTCTGTATGCGAAGCACAACTTGTCATTAAATGCTTTTGATATCTGCTCCCTACTATAAAAATAATCTTGTTATAGCACACATTTGTTTTATGTAGCCATGTATTTTTATTAAACTAAACCACTTCCACAGTCCAGGGTAAAAGAAATAAAGGCTTCTACGGTAGTAAACTAATCAAGAATGCCGAAATAAAACGTCTAAATATTGACCAAGTAACCAGAAAGTGTCAGATAACACACCCTTTCTAAGGGCAATGATGGCTAGCAGTTTTTGAATGGTGAGAATTGTCCTATCTCAGATTTAGTCAGTTCTTGATCGTTTTTCACTTGTACTGCTGCTCTGCAATAGCTACATGCACAGAAACCAACAGTTATATAAATTTTACTCCTTCCAAAGGCACTTCTAATGCGTTATTACAGCAGTGTGAATATGTTTAGATATGAAACAGTTCAGATCCAAACCATTGCAGCTTATTTGTTGTTAAAGTTATGTTGTAGTTACATTCCCCAATTGATTTCGCAGTTTGCCATAGATCACCTTTTTTTTTTACTTGTACACAGAAGTTTGAAAATGGCACACTTATTTCTAACATACTAATATGTAATTTGTTTGAAGATGTTCTAATATTGACAGTCAGAGTTCACCTGTTTTTTTTTTTCTTTGACCTGGTTTAGTATATTTCTATCCGTTTTTCACCTTACTTCATCTGTATCATTGTGTGTTGCCCAGTTTGATTGCATAATATGTGTGTATGTATTAGGTCATTCCATGAAAATCTAGGGGGGGGGGGGAAATTTTCAACCTTACCCCCTCTTAAATTTTTTGCACATACTTAGTAATCCGTTAAAGTACTCGCATCCTAACTTTCCAGCCTTCTATTCTTTGGTTGTAATTTGAGAGGGTGTCACATCCAGAGGAAATTTTTAAGTTTTTTAATGAAAGATGTTGAATTACATTTTTAACAGGTTTTTATGTAATGAAAATATACTATAAAATTGAGATATGGTATACAGCAAAACCTAGAGGAGTTTTGTGAATGTTGCAGAGATATATTGTAATCAATGATATTGAATGAAAGCAACCAGTGTTCGATATTGACTTATACACCCACCCACTTTGGTCAGCTCAGACTTGGCAAATTATTACTCTGCTTGATGTGTAGTTCTTTTGAAGGTTGGTTATTTGCTTCCTTTTCGCGTCCTCTTGGGGGGAAGTTGTGCTGTCACAAGGGCATCACTGGTAACCCGAGAAGTGCTCTGAGATTTACAAAGGAGTGCTGCCGAACATGGCTGTCGGGGACTCTTGTACTCGTGTTCTTGAGTGGATTGAATTTCTGGGGTTACCGTTGTAAAGAATGTTGTGGTCACCACCTTAATCTCTCTCGAGGTACCGTACCGGAGGGCTTTTGGATTGGATCCACGGCGGGCCTCAGTCAACAGTGTAAAGGGAAGTCTGCGGAGTGTGAGCATTATTACAGCGAAGAGGACTGACAGGCGTGGCTATTGAACTGGGTGTGTGTGACAAGACATTTAGAATGATGGCAATTTACACATTGAATATGGGTGAATAATGAGTGTGAATTGGCTGTAACCAATGTAGAGTGTAGTGGAGTAATGTTGTAAATAATAGCTCTGTGTATTTTTATAGCATTACATATTGACAAACTAAAAATTAAATTTATTTATTTTATTTTGTCTTCCCTCTGGAGACTGGTAACATTATGTAAACATTATAGGTCTGTCTAAAAATGGAGTTAAGGTGGTAATAAGCCATACATACTGGAAATGTTTCTAAAAAATTTCATGGCTGTGTTTAAGTAAAAGCCTTTATTTTTAAATAAGTTTTAATTTTGATGCAACAAAAAGTACTTTGTTTTCATCTATTAGATTTTAATTAGAATAATTATAAAGGTTTCTTTGCAACTTGTGTTTTAATTTTTTTTTAGATTTGTTGTTCAGTAAATTGTAAATGTCCTCGTAGATGTATTTAAATAATTTCTCAATTTGTGATTTAGAATTACTGTAATTTGTATTTGTCTAGTGTTCAGACAATGCCAAAACTGCTATCAAATTAAGAAAGAGTCAGGAATGAGCCAGGCTCTCTGTAGTGAGTCATCTTAACCTTTTATCTGAAGAACTTCTCCGGTAGTGGCTGTGTAAATACTGTTGGTAGCCTGCAACCAATTTTGGCTGGTTACATATATTTGTAAATTACCTTCATTTCTTGCTCTTTTACCCCTTGTTTATTGGCCATAGCTAGTGTACAGCATTACAGAGACAGTTTGTAAAGTGTGATTGGTAAATTACTTACAAGGGATGGTGTCACTTTATTTTGTTAGTCAGTGGTGAAAAGGAAAGGTGGTGATATTTGTTTCACATTGAAGCACTTAAATTATTCAGTTTTGATTGTCTTCAATTCAATTACTAACAAATTGTAATTATCAGATTGCTTTGTTATAATTAGCTTGATATCTTGGTTTTCTGTCCAGTGTTAAGATTTTAGTTTTTTTTTTTATTATAATTGTAATGGCAACTTCAGCGGGTGTGTCACAAAGTTGGTGCCATAGCATAACATTTTGTCTTAGAAGGTTTTATTAAGGTGGGTTGATAGAGAGATAGTGTGATCTGGTTAGGAAGAAAGAAGATTGTATAATTTATGCTTTGGTTAAGTTTGTGCAAAACTGGTAGAATTTCCAGATGGACAGATATGAGATTGCAGGAAACCCATTGTAATAATTGAGCTAAGACAAAGTATAAGCATGCACATAAAATACAGTAGTAGGACAGTCTTGTGTTGTCATGTCTGGAGTTACCACTAACAGAAAAATATATAACATAGAAATTTCCTAACAAAATCAAAATAACACACAAACATAACTGTGTCTGATGACATTATGTAAAAATTTTACTTAAATTCATTTTACACACTAACCAGACCATAATTATTCAGAATTAAATATAGTAGACCTAGCTCAAATTAAGACAGAACAATGAATGAATTTTATTATAATGAATAAATAATCAATGGTGCCTTAAGCAATTATGTCATGAGAAATAACCTCAACAATAATACACAAACTTGGTGCGTAGAAGAAACCTTTCACAGCATATTAGAATACTGCATTTAACTACCATGTCCACGAATAAGGAAACCATATTATAATTACCAACTTTAATGAAATCAAATAATGACATACATGAAACCCTTTCATGAAATGAAAATGGTGTGGTAGACATCATGTGCGGCTTGAGACCAAATGCAATTTTATTAATAGTGTGTGCAAGTAAACTTCTACACCCTTCCGTACAAAATTTATTTAGTGGGCAAGGGGAAGCTAAATGTCTTTCTTCTTTGCCTACAGCTGTTCCTTAAAATTTGATGATGTTCATATTTTACTTAAAAGTTATTTTCACGCTTGCTACAGTCAGGGAAAAAGTTCTGTGCAAACAGCCTCTGAGAAGAAAACCAGACTTCAGTTTGAATTTAATTTTTAAAAAATGTGTGAAATCTTGGCAGCTGCCTTAAATGAACACAGCTGATGTGATAGGGGTGACGTCTGGATAGTGTCACAATGGGACCAGGAATGCTACTTCCCAGGAGTGGCGTTATTGACTCCAGTGGCACTAAAAATCTACTTGAGCATCTCGTGGGACCTCTTCAGGTTGTCCACGAGTCATAATTAGACATAATAAACCTAGCTTATGATGGTAAAAACTTGCTGTGTGAAGGAATGTCTCCTTCAACACATACTAAGGCAATGGTAACAAGGCCAAGGAAGATCCAGATTTACACACAGTAAATTGTAATCTGCGCATCACGGACATTGCCATCACGAGAGGTACAATTATTTTATAAAATAACTCCAGAGAAAAAAAATACTAAACTAATAAACTACATGTAAAATTTGAGCTAACTAACCTAGAAATGGGTGACCTAACCTAAAACTTTTAATAACCAAAACAAAACAAAGCAGAGCTAAGCTGTTCTATAGAGGCATTCATTCAAAATGAAATAGGCCTGATGTAAATAAATTTTAGGTTTAGCAAAAGTATAAAATCTAATAAATTATAACTTGAAAATAAACCAATATTGTAATACTATTATTACAATGTACTGTATTTACTAGTAATAAAATGCTTTTCATTTAATTCAACACAACCTGCCAGCAGGATTATGAACCATATGATCATATTTCACTTTTAATTATTTTGATTTATTTTTCATTTGATTTGATTTTACATTCAAAATTTAAATCTATGGAATTCTTGTAAACTTCAGTCCTTTATTCAACTTGTATCTGGGCTACTGAGTATACCTTAGCATGCAAAAAAAGTTCTGCAATTCTTAAAAATATATTCCAGGAATAATTAATCTCCTGTAAAAGTTAATCCAAATTAAAGAAACTTCCAAAGTAAATACTTTAAAAAGGCCTGAGACTTTGCTGCGTCGGTAGTGTTTGAACTGACATCTGCATTGTCATTCATTGTCTCATCCCTTGACCATCATTGAATCAGGATACAACTCAAAACTGTATAACATTAAGTGCTTGAGGGCCTCTTCTTACGTACACTTGGCAAGAGAATTAGTTCAGTCTCTTGGTATAATTTTGTTACAGTGGTAGTCTTGTAGATTATAATTGATACTCATAAACTTTTGACTAAATTATGTTTGCTTCATATACAGAAACAATTGAATCCTGTCTGGGAACAAATACTCCTAAGAACTCCCAAACAAACTAAAATTACAAATTAAAATTATCAGAAAGTGCTGTTTCCTATCTGTGCATGACCTTGTCTCAGGTGGGAACCGCTTGTGGATGTCTTCAGTTAAAAAGTAAAAATCACTTGCAACACTTGAATGTGTGCATAGTCATCCACTTAGAGAAAGGTAGCTTTAATTACTGATATTAAAGCTGTAATTAAACATTAAAATAAAATTTAAAAGAATTTTTACAATCCTGTAATTTGAAAGATAGACCTAACATTTAAATAAGAGTCGAGGATGGAACTACCTCAGAAGATGGTGAAGGATGTGAACTGGTACAGCTAATACAGTGAGTGCACCACTGTATACTGCACTTAATTGTAAAATTGTTGGTTCTCGTATAATTGAGAGTTCATTCATGATTGCTTCCAGCATTTCTGAAGGCCTGCCAAAGTTCTACTTCTAGGATAGTTTTCCTCCTCATGGAAACACAGCTGAGAAAATTACACTAGAAGACCAACACACTGCATTCGTGCACACTCAGTGTAATAATACTTTGTATAAGAATGATTTCTTACTAGGCATTACCAACATATCTGAGGAAATTACACTAGAAGACCAACACACTGCATTCGTGCACACTCAGTGTAATAATACTTTGTATAAGAATGATTTCTTACTAGGCATTACCAACATATCTGAGGAAATTACACTAGAAGACCAACACACTGCATTCGTGCACACTCAGTGTAATAATACTTTGTATAAGAATGATTTCTTACTAGGCATTACCAACATATCTGAGGAAATTACACTAGAAGACCAACACACTGCATTCGTGCACACTCAGTGTAATAATACTTTGTATAAGAATGATTTCTTACTAGGCATTACCAACATATCTGAGGAAATTACACTAGAAGACCAACACACTGCATTCGTGCACACTCAGTGTAATAATACTTTGTATAAGAATGATTTCTTACTAGGCATTACCAACATATCTGAGGAAATTACACTAGAAGACCAACACACTGCATTCGTGCACACTCAGTGTAATAATACTTTGTATAAGAATGATTTCTTACTAGGCATTACCAACATATCTGAGGAAATTACACTAGAAGACCAACACACTGCATTCGTGCACACTCAGTGTAATAATACTTTGTATAAGAATGATTTCTTACTAGGCATTACCAACATATCTGAGGAAATTACACTAGAAGACCAACACACTGCATTCGTGCACACTCAGTGTAATAATACTTTGTATAAGAATGATTTCTTACTAGGCATTACCAACATATCTGAGGAAATTACACTAGAAGACCAACACACTGCATTCGTGCACACTCAGTGTAATAATACTTTGTATAAGAATGATTTCTTACTAGGCATTACCAACATATCTGAGGAAATTACACTAGAAGACCAACACACTGCATTCGTGCACACTCAGTGTAATAATACTTTGTATAAGAATGATTTCTTACTAGGCATTACCAACATATCTGAGGAAATTACACTAGAAGACCAACACACTGCATTCGTGCACACTCAGTGTAATAATACTTTGTATAAGAATGATTTCTTACTAGGCATTACCAACATATCTGAGGAAATTACACTAGAAGACCAACACACTGCATTCGTGCACACTCAGTGTAATAATACTTTGTATAAGAATGATTTCTTACTAGGCATTACCAACATATCTGAGGAAATTACACTAGAAGACCAACACACTGCATTCGTGCACACTCAGTGTAATAATACTTTGTATAAGAATGATTTCTTACTAGGCATTACCAACATATCTGAGGAAATTACACTAGAAGACCAACACACTGCATTCGTGCACACTCAGTGTAATAATACTTTGTATAAGAATGATTTCTTACTAGGCATTACCAACATATCTGAGGAAATTACACTAGAAGACCAACACACTTTATTCAGTGTAATAATACTTTGAATAAGAATGATTTCTTACTAGGCATTACCAACATATCTAATGTTTATTTGTCTATTCATTTTAGTTATGAATTAAATATTGTAATGTATTGTTAAAATATGAGTAAAAGTTTAATTGAACCAAAAAAAAAATATATTTTGTGTTAACAGAAGTATAGAATGCTTGTGATACACAATATATTTAGGAAGCAATCACACATCATACGTGGTGTGTATTTTCAAAGGTTTCATTCAAATAGTGTGAATAAACTGTGAATAGACTATATACACATTTAGCACAACACATTCAGATATATTTGATGTAAAATTTGTATTTCGGTATTCTCCAGCACATAAACGTGAATACAACACAGGAACGGATTCCAGCTGGCGTAGCAGTGAGGCGTCTAGTCTCCCGTCAAGGCGAATTGGGTTTGGTTCCTGATGGTGTCACACGTGGGAATTGTGCCGGACAATACAATTGATTGCGGACCCCTTTCCCCCCGCCCTTGAATTCCATCACCTCTCGATATCGTCTTCCCTTACCCTCATTGGCTCTAAAGACCTTGTAAAAATTTGCCTGTGCCTCTCCACAACACTGAAACAACAGAATTTGTACCCAATACCATATAATACATATCATTCTGATTGCCAAAATAAAGAACCAAATGTTGAACTGTGTGGGTTGGTATCAATTGGATACTTGAATTGGCCAATTATTATGGTTTTATTTCAAATTAGATTTTTAATATTGTGATTTTTATTGACAAATAAATTAATGTGGGCAAGAATTGAAATACATGTACATTGAATGGAAACTTCAGAATTTCTTAAATAAATTTAATTGTGTTTAAAATTCTCGGAAAAATAATTTTACCTGGTTTGGTCTTAAACTAATGAATGTTAATGTTCATGAAATTCTGACTTTAAAGCCACCTTGCAAAGGAAATTTAAATTCTTACAAATTTTTCCGTTATAAAACTTACACTACTCAATTTACTAGAGTAAAAAATTATCTAAAGAAATTGACCTTACAGGCAATGATATCTAAAGGAATTGTTAAAATTTTGTCCAGCAGCTAGTGCAAGTATGAAAAGTAAACCCTTTTTGCTAGCACATGGTTTTTAATGCTGTCTTTTGGGATTTGTAAATTCCGTTTTAGTAAATATTGGCAAGGATTTTAATAGCTTGACTTCTTTTAGAGTAAGAAAAGACATTATTTCACAGATAGTATACTCAGTAATTGCCATTTCCAAACACTTATGGTTAGATGAGATAGGGTAGTTTCGTTAAGTTAAGCGAGAAGTCTTATTTGAGTGTAGATGGAGACAGTGTTGTGCAGTTAACCCTTAACTGGCTTTGTGGTGTGTCTGGTGGAAGGCCGGATGTTTGCATCCTGTTATCTTATCTCTTTTTTCGCTGAGCAGACTACTCTTTGCAGTGCCTGCCTGTCATGAATTAGCACTGCTGGTGTTGTGTCTCGGAGGCTCGCTTAACCCCACAACACAATTAGGGTAACTTTGCGAACAGTTGTTTATTCTTGGCATGACATCTGTTATTTACCCTGTCTTGGAAGTCATGTGTTTATTAAGTATGTAGGAAAAACACAAATTTTTCACAAGTGGTGACCAAGTGGTTCAATTCTTCATTAACGTATCAGGTATGAGACGTAAGGGCGTGTGAAATAGAAAGTAACCAAAAAGTTGAACAAAGTGCAGTAGAATATGATAAAAGAAGTGATGAAAATACAGGTGAATCAAGCTTTCTAGTTGAAGGGAAAATTGATGTGGCCAGCCAAAAAAAAAACTACAACAAAAAATGTTAGATCATGAAAAATATTAACTTTTTTATGCAAGTTATTTACAAGTAAACAGTTGCATAAATAATATAATTTCATAACTATCTGTACTGGAATTCGCATAATACATGGGTAACAATAGCTGTCTTGTAAAACTATTTAGCCATAAGCAAAATAATTATTGAAACCTGCTTTTATATAGGAAGTACAGTATTTTTTTTGCCAAGTTTTAATTTTGTGACTTTAGGCACCTTAGGACATTGATACAAAACTCCAAAGTGCACAGATTCATATAATTCCTGTGTGCTATGCTACTTCAAACCTGCAGTTCATAATTCCCCTATTTTACTAGAGCTCAACAAAGACTTCAAACATGTTCGAATGTAAAATAAGTTTTAAAGTACAAATTTTTTCTATTTCCCCGTAAATATTCATATAACATAGGTGTCTAAAATCAACTTGTCAGTCATTAGAAAAATAACCAAATATAATTTATAATGCAAACGAGTAAAATTCCTTATAGGGCAAAAAAAAATACTGACATATTTACAACATCCTTTAAATCGTAATAAAGCGTTAAGCTCTGTAACTGAGTGCAAAATATACACATACAGTATTATTATTATAGGCATGAAGGTATTGAAAAATCATAGTTGAATATGAAAACTCATGAATTGAACATTATTAAACATTTCAAATGCTGCACTATTACAGGGAATAAATAAAACTTCCTGTATTTGCATGAAGCAAAAAAGAAACCATGGTTATTTGTCTTTCTAAATGTGTGAAGGGGAAAGTCACCCATGAACGAGATGGATACTGAGTATGGAGATGAACTATTCTTAAACTGACCATTATGTGAAAGTTCATAGAGGGTCACTTTGTTCAAATGGACTTTTTTTTAGAGTGAAAAATGATTATGGCATTGCAACAAAAATCCTGGGGGTTAAATTTTCACACAAACAGTTTTGAATTTGTTACATCTATCCTTCAATGTCCTGTTTTATAGAACTATTAAGCACTTTACTTTCAAATGTTCATATCTATTGCAGAAGTTTAATCGCCAACATGTAGTTTTCAAATCCACTTTATGACATGTATTGGTTTGTGTGAAAAACAACATTCACCCGTAGAAGGCGGAACTTTATAAAAAAAAAAAATAGCTTTAGACGTTTTGCATTACTTGGAAAGTATGATTTCAATTGTAGTTATAGGCTATTCATGGTAAAATGAGCATTTTTGAAAGCCCTGCTTAAAATCTACTTGTATGTACGTTTCGTATTATTCCGCCGTATGTAAGATTAACATTGTCTTGGACCTTATCACTTTATTCATGCCTCGGTCAAATGAAACTGTGAGATTATTTGAAAAGTAAATATCCAACAAATCTGCTCATTTTTACACTCTGATATATTAAAGAATAAAGAGAAAACTAAATAAATAATTTAAGTTATCAGAAATTGTTACCTACACTTTTTGCTCAATGTTGAGATATGGAACGATTTTCCCCTCCGTCATTGCCAACTTACTGGGCGCATGTCACTCAGTGCACCTGTTAAAGTATGTTGTTGAGATATGGAACGATTTTCCCCTCCGTCATTGCCAACTTACTGGGCGCATGTCACTCAGTGCACCTGTTAAAGTATGTGCAGGTAGGAGCAGTGATTTTTTGCTAAGGTTGATTTCATAAGTTCTCACTTTATCTCGAACAGCCTTTACATATGCAGACTCAACTTCTGGCGTCAGTGCTGATGACAAATTATGTGAGAAATGTAAACATGTTCAGAAAATTTAACTTTAAACATAAAAATTGTTTGATTTAAGTAAAACTAGGATATAAAAAGAGTTTTTAAGGCCATGTGCAGTTCAAATATTCTAACAGGAGTTTCGAAAAATATTATGTACAAAAAACACTAACTTACTAAACACATGGCAAGCTTTGGATGATAACTTTACTAAAATCACTTGTCAGCCACTGATAACAATATAATTTATTTGTTGACCTATTCAATTATTAACAATGCGTTTCATTTCGTGGGGTTTCAGGAAAAGGGCGGACTACAGCCCACAAGCAACCTTTTCATGAAACTGCATACACTTTTTCATTTTACTAAGGAGACTTTGAAAAAGCAAATACAAAAATTAACTACAGATATAATATTCCTATACCACCAGCAAGGAATTCTCGCATATAGATAAATCATGACAAAAGAACACACAATCACAAAATAGCATTCACAGGGTGGAAACATGGAAACATGGAATCATGGCAAGTGTTGCCAACATGTAACATACATCCTGCTATAACGATCAGCTAACTGCTTAGATGCTAGCTACTGCACACACTTGCTAAGTATTCTTGACACAATACTTAGCAAGTGAAGGCATTTACTGTATTACATGGTGTGTAAGTTGGTCATAGCGTCCGTCAAATTTTACTGAAGTTATATAAAATGCAGTATACACTCGCAATACAATGTCAAAACTGGGAGCAGTTTTCTCTTAGTTCACTGCCAGCTGGGAGCCTGTGTTCCTGTGTGTGCAGTAGCTAGCATCTATGCAGTTGGTCCAGGTCTGCCGTCTGTAGGAAAATATCTCTGAAAGAAGGATTTTCTTTTTAGCCGATATTGAGACTGGATGTTTTCATTTATGGGGGGGATCCTTAAACCAGTGGATGATAGGGTGGCAATTTTGAAGTAAGAGGGGCTCAACTGCTGCTGTTTTCAGTCAGCAGTTGCTCTTATTCCAAGCAGATTGTCACTCCTGGGCTGCAAAGGAAGGGACATGCATCCCTGATGTGAGATAATCATCTACACGAAGAGAGAGAAATTGTGCACAACTCCACTGTGGCGGCCTGCTGTGACATGCACTTTAAGAGATAATAATCTACAGCTTGTATTGTTGGTCACCCAATTACCTGCCTTGCAGTGCAACATTTCAGTTACACCATGTCATATCAGTATTTAAAATGTTTTGAAAGCAATGATTGACATTTATAACCCGGAAACTGGCAGTGCTTCAATTTTATTCTCGGTAAAATAAGGGAGTACTGAATTAAAAATCTAAACATATCAATAATTTTTGATTTTCTGAATATGAACAAAGTTGAATTATGATGAGAAATGTGATACACAACCATGTAGATTGAATATTTTTTATTTGATAAGTTTAAAATTTAAGTTGCCATGACATAAATTTAAAAATAAGTTACTTAAGTATTTTTTGAGTGCTGCTTTTATTCTCTGATTTTAAAGAAATAATGTGAAATTAATGAACAAAAGTATAAGTGTGAGGGGAAAAAAGAATTACAGTGGTTTGTACATTCCAGACTAAACAATTACATTAGATATGCAGGTAAAAGTCCTTCATAAAAAAAAATTTTTTTATTTTGCCTATTTTTTAACTCCAAGGATTTTACAGGATTTGACCCAATGATCAGGTATTTTTATATACAAGAACCAAGATTTCAGCAGCGGCAGCCCTGAATCTGTTTACTGTTACTTCTGCCCTTTCTAAAGCCGTGCTGAAGTTCTACTTGCTGTATATTCCCCTACCTTATGATGTGTGATATATTTAGGTACAACCAAGCACATCGTACATAAAGGTGAAATTTCAAAGGTTTGATTCAATAAATTGTGAAGAAATCTTAAATAGACTACAGTGATTTGTTTTAAAGGTTGATTTTGAAATAGCTCACCTTACTGTGACAGACTTATAATTGTGCTTATGTACTAGCAATTTGGTAATGAAACAACTTGACAGTACAGTGGAACCTCTGGAACATATTCTGTGGTCCCATTTTATATTCATATGCATTTCAAGACCACATTCACTGAAAGTATACAGTCCCCTGAGAAGTGATGGATAGAGAATCCACTGTACTGTGAAGTTCTTCCTCCACGTCTGCGTGTGTTCCAGGTTCTGCCCAGCGATGACCCACTGGACCAGCCTGACTTCAATTCCGTCGAGTACATCAACTCCTTGTTCCCGACAGAGCAGTCACTCTCCGGGATCGATGACGTTCTCAATGGCATGACTAGCAAGATACATTCAATCGACAATGAGATTCGCACTGTCGTTAGGGGCCAAACTAACGTTGGTCAGGTATGTGGAAGTAGTCCATTGGATTGTTTGTTTCCTAATTGTAGCAGCAGAAGGTCTTGGGAGGCTTTTGTGTAGACACAAGACAATTTAATGAATTGTAATAAAACTGAAAAAATACGAAAATGCTTTTTAATACTGTGTCTAATACCAAAATTCGTATGAAAACCCGAAATAGTCAAATTTAGCCAAAATGCACTAATCCATGAATAATAACTTGAACTCAATATTTGTAGACTTATCTGCTGTTAGAAATAATGCAGATTTTAAATTGTTAGCTTAAGTTCAGCGGATGAAATTACATACTGTAATTTCATAAGACTGGAGGCAAACATGAAAATAGTTTAGTTAGTGGCAAAGTGAGTTTTTTTTTAATAGAATCCTACCCAAAATATTGTTACAATATGCCAGAAGTGTGCATCAGAGTTCATGAGGGATTGCGGTTTTAATAAAAATAAAAGAACTAAATCAGATTGTGGAGAGCCATCTGGAGTAGTGTTGTGTTCCACGTGTTCCGGCTCATCTGAATTGCCAAAATAAACTACAACTAGCAGGCTGTACAATTTTTTCCTCTTTTCGGCACTTACATTATGGGCAAAAATGTTGTGATTAAATACAGTGATATTTTGTGGTTCCCCTTCTACTTTAACTTCACGCGTTTCCATCACTGCTGCAGGATTGTCTGGGTAATGTTTAAGGATGGCCGCACAGCACTAGAGGAAGCACAGAAAGTGATCCGAGAACTTTTTGAGCACATCCGTGATATCAAAATCAAGGCGGAGCAGTCGGAGGAGACGGTCAAAGAGATCACTCGTGACATCAAGCAGCTGGACTGCGCCAAGCGGAACTTGACGTCCGCCATAACCACGCTGAACCACCTTCATATGCTCGTGGGTGGAGTTGAGTACCTGCAGTAAGTGCTGTTCACATTCGTTCAAAGTATCTACTTCGTATAGGGATGGAATGGTAGAAATTGTAAAGTCTCTCCAATGCAAGGGGTTTTGAGAAGTAAAAGAATCTATTTTATACATGTAAGAAATAGGGGTTATATTTTTAACCATTGTCACAACAAATTAAAACAAAAAATACTAATGAAGAGAAGTGCAAATAATCAGGGTTGTGCAGATATTTGGCATACCAAAACAAAAACTGAAAATGACAACTTTCATTTCTGTCATCCATTTGAAATATTCCCTATAACTAAATGTGGACAGTATTAAATAAATGTTTAACAAATTCCTCAGTTTTGTGACGTAGTTTATACAGTTCACAGATATTTGTTCTGTATACTTACATAATAAAAATGTACATGTCCCATTCTGCAACCTATTGTTAAACTTGTCCTGTTTTGCACCTTGAAGGATAGTGTCTGTTGGTCGAAAAGTGTAAGAGAAGACACAAATAAGATTAGCTCACAGAAAACAAATATGTATCTAACAGAACCATCACTATTGTACAATACAGATACCCTGAATAAAACAGATTCTCAAAGATAACAAAATATTTACTGAACTATTACTGTTCAAAGACAGATGTTAATACACCTTTGAAAATGTTTCTGCAATATCTAATTATATTGCTTGGATCTTCTTCAATTATGACAAAAATCAGACTGGCGGTCTTGAGCGTTGTCATCATCTTGTAGATGGATCTTCAATAACAGATTTATAATACTGAAGACCGTTCTTCCCCATAATGGGCACAAAGAAGTGCTGCAACATCCTGTATTTCTGCTTCTTTGGCAGGTACTCCAGTGTTAATTAACACAGGTTTCAGACTAGTAACAGACATTCCTCGTTTGAGTCAAGATTTAACCACGTCTAGATCACACTTCACCTTGTACAAGGATATTTTTCCTTGTGTTGCTTTTTGTTAGTATGAATCTTTTTGATGGCGAAAACTGGAAATGATGCGAATTTGGAGGTTTCATGACATTTCACAGCATTCTTCCATCATACACATCACAATCTTCAGTTCCTTCACTTGTGAAGATTTATCATATGTATTCTTCTGGTGCTATTAGCACAGATTGTGAATAAGTTTCTCCAAGATGGCCAAACACCCTATCCGGCGGTACAAATGAATGGCGAACGATATGGTAGATACACTCAATCTTTGTAATACCTTGAGGTGCCTCGCTGCTAAACCACATGCATAACATTCTTAAAACTATGTGGTTCTTATTTTGACCGTCACACTCATCAGCGAAAAGCTGAAAAGTGGGGACATCTGTCAAATCTATTCCATTTAAACAGCGAAACATGCAAGAAGCTACTTAATTAGAGCATTTCTTGTGCTCACTTTCAAGCTACTGATAGATGAAGCTGCTGTCAACAGTTTGTGCATCTCTAGACGTACCAACACAAGACAGTGAAGTTGTGTACGCACAATTGCCTTGAATAGTACGTCTGTTTGTCAGGTAACTTTGGAAGGACGTGGTTCTTTTGACAGTCGTACAAAATGTTAAACACTCTTTTGTTTGGTTTTTAACAATCTGTAAAATTGTTCAGCATTTAGCTTGTGTACATTTAACTGTGTGGTCAACCTTCTTTTTACATCTAAATCCGTGGTGTTTTCCAGTCTTTCCTCAAGCTGTATACAGGTTGAGCAACAATCTGTTGCTGGGCTAGCAAAACTTACATTATAATCATTATCGAATATGGTACGAAAGTAATTGTATTTTTCATGCAGATGTTCAGCTGTTTCAGAACAATAACTTTTCAACAGGCTCATGATTGTCAGTTCACTAGGGAGATACAATTTTGTGGTGTTCTTGCCCCAGTTGTAACGTGACTGAACAGGCTGCAGCATTTCTGTGGTAGCCCTAATGCTGCTTTCTTATCAGAATATTTGGAACCCTGTATATCACCCCCTCGATTCTCCTCAGGTGAGTTTTCAGTATTGAAGTTTCTCTTACAAACTCCTTCAACCTTTCTTTTGCCTATTTTGAACACTGATGGAAACATTTGATTGCAAACCCGAACTTTCTTCTGTAAGTAATATTTTACTGACACATCATTCTCATAACAATCTTTAAGGTTGCATTTCCTCTTTGTGAGAGAGGTTTGTGTAAACGTAACAATAATGTAGTCTTGTCATGACCTTGTGCTGTGTGGCTTAAAACATTTGGTGGCCTCTTTGAATATTCTTTATAGTCAGTTCAGAGCACTTGTATGTAGAGTTCTTGGCATGGAGGGCAGGATGGAAATCCCTTGGTGGAATACCTGTAACAGAACGAGACAAAATTAACGTAAACAATAGTTCTGATTTCAATTCCTAACCTCATTTGAAAGTATCACACACAATTACGGGCCTATAACCAGACTAATGTTGTGCATAAGAAAACTCTTAGCCTATTACTAACCAACAGCATCCTTCTGTTTAGTTTAACATCAAGCTACTCAGTTTTATAAAGGTCTTCGAAGTTTAATGCTAATAGTCAGACCACTGTAGCTCATTAATCACAGTTGAGTGCATCACTACTTGTGCTTTATTTTTAATACAATCTAGTTTACCTTTTCTTTTTAGCTGCATTTCTGTTCCTTGTTGATGGCATTCTTCCATCATGTTGTACCTCTGGCACACTATCACCTGCCATTATCGTACACAATGCTTTAATTCTGTTGTATGATTTATAATTACTTACACGATTCATCGCCAATACTTATAGTGCATTAAATCACTTCACAGAGTTAAACTGACCACAAATAACATCAACACTAACGATTGCCTTCATAACACTGGACAGTATTCCAATTATTAATAAATTAATCAACTGACACGATACCAACAGCACAAAACGTAATATATAACTTCGGAACACTGGAAACACTCACAAAATACAAGACAATGTCCTAGTCATTAACAATACTGTTTCATGCAAGGATTTGGTACATTCTGTAACTGTACAACTATAAACTGTATTTGTCCTTTATTGCATCCGAACCGGACAGGAACTTGTCCCTTTTTACGAACGTATGGACACATTGAAAGTTAAATTTAAACAGGATATGGTATGATTTGACCCCTATGCGTATGGTTTATAGGTAAAGCTATGTGAGATATGGCCAATGGTGTATATACCTAAATATTTGGAGTTGCCTCCTTTTGCAAATGTTTGACAGATTTTTGGGTTGGTAAGAAATTTAGTTGCAAAAAGTTGTAACAAAATAGGAATCCTCTATTAGGATGAATATTCGTATGTTTAATAAATCCAGATTATTCGTTTTTCAGTGGACCAACAAGAAAAAACCAAGCATGTGGGAAAACAATTTGTGCAGACGTGGATTTTAGACGTGAAAAATATTGTAGATAACATCAAAATGCATGTTTATTTAAACCAACTCCCTAAAGATGTCATTAAAAACAACCTCTTCGTCAATTTATGATTAAATATTCACTTTAAATTAAAAACTTCAATTTCTGAAATTGAGCAAAATTTATTTTTATATTAATATTTACATTCAGTATTCCATCGCTGGCTGAGCCATACTTAATCCCTCTGTTAAAATTACCACAACGGATTTATTTAGCAGCAATTTTTGCCAATCATACTACTTGCCAAAAATTTTCATATCTTTACAATTCTAGTCACACACACACACATCCAATAGTTTCCAATAATAACTTCCATCAAAATACCACCACAGCTCTAAACTCTTCCAAAATTTGTTTACAATAACACGACCATGGATCCTTGAATACAGTGTCACAGAGAGTGCAATTTGTTCCCATTGTTGGCAGCCTATGAGTGCAGTAAATACGTAAGAAGAATTAAGAACACGAGATGGTTTCTCATTGTCACCAACTTACGAATGTAGTAAAGATGTAGGAAAAAGAAGAATGGTAATCTATAGAATACGAAAAACTTTTGTGGAATGTAAACAGTAATATCGATAGCAACAGTTGTCCATTATCGTATTTTGCATTCACATAGCGTTCAAAAACGAATGATGCACACTATTTTTGGTGAATGTACAGATGGGAAATGTGGTAAAATGGAAATAACAAGAACAAATCGAAAATCTGCTGTTTTTCATAGCTAAATGATTGTTCCGGATACAGTAAAACTCTGTTAAGACGTTTTTAAAGGGACTGAAAAAATAATGCTTTTTAACCAGGAAAACTTCTTAAAGGGGTTAAATTACACATATACTTATAGACAAGATGCAAAATTATTCAACTTATTAAGCTGGAAAACTTCTTATGTGGGGACTTCTTAACAGGGTTTCACTGTATATGTTGGCTTTTGGGCAGAATGTTTGATCAATGGATGTGGTAAATTTATGTTTTAGAAGTTGTAGCATACTGGCCTTTTTAAACATTGTTTTGACGTGTGACACCTTTAGGGCAGCAGAGAACATCATTACAGTAAGAGGGAGTTTTTGTTCTGGTCTAGGTCAGGTGCACGGGGGCGGAGGGTTCTGGATTATTTCAGTTTCTACGTGGTACTGACGCACGTCCAGTGTAAAGGACTGGCCTGGAAGCTTTACGGCAGGGCACGAAATTCAGCTCCGTTAGAGTGATCTTGCACTTCAGAGGATTGGCGACACGTAACCTGCGGAGACTGCCTGACCTGAATCTACCCTGGCTGGCGTAAGAACTAGGTTGGTTGGTGGGCAGGGGCTTGACGGTTCTTCCTGTCAGGGTTTGTTCCGCTGGTTCTGATCCCCTGAAATAGGTGTTGGCGAGTCGTAGAGACTGGTCCTGTCCACTTAAGTACGCTGCTAGTAGGTGGTGCGTTTCCTGGCTTGGACGGATGGCGTTCCTGAAGAGGTCCTAAGGAATCTCTGGTGTGACTGAAATCAGGTAACAGCGCAATGCCTGGGCTTGATCCTTTGGAGAGCAAGAGAGCTGCACAGTAGTAGTCAGGAGGAGGTGAGTAAGCTCCTCCTGCAAATCCCCGGATGCAGTTAGCACCTGTCTGACCTCTCAGATAGGAGTAGGGCATCTGGATTGAAAAACACTCACGTCCATGAAGTGACTGCAGATGCGTGTTATTCTACCTGGTGTACAGCCACGTGTAGACTCTGCAGACTCAAGCGGACTCCCTATCCCAGCACTCTGCGTCGAAATGCGTTGAGCACTGAGAGTCGGGCCTCGCTGTTGACAGTCCCTGCACGTGGGTGAGTGTCTCGGGAGGGAACAGTCTCCCCACACTCGGAGAACACTTACTGTAAAGTTGGAAAACGGTGGAGAGAATATGCTACTTAGCTGGCCTCAAGAGACTGAGTATAGTTGATTCACTGTCTTTTCTGAAGTCCTGCCAAATATCTACTTTTGGTTACTGATTATGTATCCTTCCGCTACACGTAAATATAAACACTGCCATGTTACTTCTACTTGTATAACTGTCAAATGCGTTGGTTTCTCTTCAAGGAATGCTGTCATATTTCCTACCAATGTTCACAATTTAGGTCGGCTTTATAACTATTTGTTACACACGATATGGCACGTTACACATAATACACATTAATATTTTGCCACGACAGTGTTTGTTACAACTGTGGCGGAAACAACAACAGTATTTAACCTGTTGTTATTAATCTGTGTTGGGTTATTTCGTTAAAAGGACTGTTTATTTGGAAAAAAAATAAAAGGGACACAGTAAATTCAAGCACGCAACTCGTGTCACGTATTTGTTTGTAGCATCGTCAAACATAAAAAATAGTGGTGAACATGCAAACATATAGGACTATTGTAACGTTTATTCCACTAATGTTTACATGCATTGGTACTTACTGGTTTGTAGGTTTATTCTATTTTAATTTATCTGGTTGATCTTAGTTTTTTGAGTACATCGTGGCAGACATTCAAATCACAGAAACTTAAGCTCGTTATACAACTATGTTTCAAGCACCTAGCGCAAAGGTACAACGTTGTGATAAACAGACGTATACATTTTGCACATATCTGAAATCCAAACAAACACACACACACACCTGGCCCAGGTAACAATTACAATGCAGCCACCGTGCCCTTTCAAACACAGTGATCACAACACAACACTTTTAACCCGGCCATGAAACACATTTTTATCAGAACATTGTAACTTGCTAGGACGTTTAAAAACATGAGTACGAACTTGACGCTTCGTTCAGAAACACACCGTGTCATTGACACGTCGCCATATCACTGCAAGGCAATGGGTAGAATTGCCCGCCATATGGGTTGGGACAAGCGCGTGGTACTAGATTCTCCTTTCCACACCTGCTGGATTTGTAAGCCTCGCGCCATAGCATCACATCTAAATAACCCATAATAGGTATTTAAACAACGAAATCTCATTTCAGTTGTAAATTACAATTTCAAACATCATTATTGTTGCTGTAATTAGTATAAAATGCGGTGAAATTAGAAATAACAAGATTTATAATTTTCTGCCCCACAGGTGGAATGATCTTCCCGAAAGAGAGAGAACAATACGATCCACTTCGCTTGAACTTTTCTTCCCAATGGGAAAAAAACAGTGTCACTAGAGCGAGCATATGCACTGTAACTTCCGCTGATAATTTTTACTGCAGCAATAAAATGTTTCCGTCAGTGCTACCTAACAATACAAATATATAATTTGGCAATGTTTAACTTACAAATAGTATAAATAAAAACGAGGTTAAAAAATATTGTAACTGTGAACTATTTCTTATCGGTTGTTGCAAACACGTTGCTGCTCTCGCTGTTGTTAATTCATATTTAATACTAAATGAATATTACAAGTTATAGAAGATACTAAGTAGATTATTAACCTATTCAAGAACACAGTACTTAAACGTTAATCTGAGGGTTATATAATTTTGGAATACAAGTGATTGAACACAACAGTTTGACATGTTACACCTAGGGTGATTTTTCAAAGGTTTGATTCCAAAAGGCCAAAGAAAGCGTGAATGGACTGTATCTATTTACCGTTCTGTACTCCGGGGAGCACAAAAAAGGTTGGCTGTCGAACGCGCGCGCGCGCGTGTGTGTGTGTGTGTGTGTGTGCGTGCATGCATGCATGTGTGTGTGTGTATATATACACTCAGTTGGTGTGTTTGGCTCATACTGTAGTAGTAACTTTCCTGGTCACCTGCACCATGAGGTCCACTGGGACAGGTATTACAACTACGGGAAAGAATACCCTTGAGTTGATAAAATTTTGTTTTATTTATTTTAACAAGAAATAAACAGAGTGTTGTCTCAGACCTCTTCACAGCACCCTTCCGACTCAGCCAGGAGAGACACCCCATGTTTGCAGCATATCTAACTAGTCAGGATAAATCCCTAGGAATCACCTATCCACGCTTTTGAGGAATTGAAGTTTGCAGAGCCGACCCCAGTGACCACTAACCCTAATTAGCACCTGCCCACCAGCCTACCAAGTCAAACTCACACGAGTCAGAATTGCCGCAGGTCAGAGTAAACCGGCCAAAGTGCAAAAGGGTACTCCGTGTACCAAATTTCATGCTCTGCTGCAAAGCTACCAGGCCCGTACTTATATACTGGACGCGCTCCAGTGCCACGCAAGGACTAGAGTCCAAGTCTCGCCCCCAGGTGCGTCTGTCCAAGCTCCCACCAAAACACCTTACATGGTGACGTACCACCCGCATCCGCATAACGTCTCGTGTCATTACTTAAATTTTCATTACTGTGTGTTCAAGTTGAAGCTTCATTCATGTACATTATAGCAAGATTTTACTGTACAGTTGAGTTGTGAGATTTGGGCGGCTCTTAACATAGAGGTCTTGAGAGCCGATGAGGGTGGAATGAGGTGAGAATGGAGAAGCGCTGGAATGCAAGGGCGGCAGAAATGGGAGATACCTGAGGAAACAAGCCGACCAGCTGCATCATCTGGCACAATTTCCGTTTGCGAAGACGTGGGAGTAACCCGGCCGGGATAGAACCCAGGTTGCCATGTTGGCCCCTTTACTTGACATATTTTTGCTTGAAGTGATTTGCTGGGCAAAAAGTTTACTCCTGGCAGAAGCATGTTTACATAGGTATGGTATTGTTTAATGTTGGCTGTTCTTGTCGGATGGCATTTTGGTGCAAATTAAGTGGGCATTATGTTTGAATGTTTACTTTGTGTTCATTTAGGACCCTGACGAAGAAACGGCAGTATGGAGAGATTGTAATGCCGTTACAAGCTGTGATGGAAGTCGTCAAACATTTTGAGAACTACAACAACATCCCACAAGTTAGGCATTTGTCAGAACAGGTTGGTTTTATCACAGTTATGATGTTTCGCATAAGCACTTTGGAATTTTGGACCCCTGCACCCCTGGCCTCCTAAACCCTGTACAAAATTAGATACTAAACAAGGGCTGGTGCGATCAGCACTCTTCTGTCTCTGTACCTTCACCGCTCTTTTACAGAGCCAAAGGTAGCCATCTAGTTCGCGCTCACTGGTACACCTGTAGATTCCACCACTCTTCTTGGGCTAGAATCTGACTACCAGCCAAAGACCCTCTGCTTCTGGGAGACTGGGCCCTCCACCGGCACCTGAAGACTTCAGCTCCTTCCTTACCACCTCCTGGTATAGATCCCAGAACTGGTAACAGTTGTTACTAAGTCCCACCACTGCCTTCCGGACAGTGTTGGCATTGTCGACACTACCCCTTTGATAGCAGTCCCCCTTCTTTGTTCCTTCGAAACAACCAACAGTCAGTTGAAAGTTGTAAGATACTTATTCTAGCACTGTCTATTGCCGGTTCCCAGTCAGATTGACACCAGGTCGCCTTCACCTGGAGTGCGCATTTTTAAACTTTCGTGTCAAAGTAATCTAGTGTAGGCGATAGTACAGAGCCACCATGTTGTTATTACTACGTTAATATAACATGAATTTTAGCTGTTCTCTGTGTACTGATTTTCTTTGTGTGAACACCGTTGTTTCCTACATAGTTCAACTTACTAAAGTGAAGCCTGCATACCACTAGGCACTAAACCAAATTCACATCTATGAAGTGGCTACCCAAGCTCTGCTGTCTTGTAGACTGCAGTAGAGCCTATACTACTAGTAACTACTCCACCATTTGAATCGAGCAAACTATGCTATTCCATTCTTAACCATTGCTCTTGATGGACCGGAAGGGAGATGGAATCAGTTGGGATTGACCGACCCCCTGTGTATACCACACCTGGGTTTTCCTATCAAACAGCTTGATCCTATCAAACGGCTAACGCTCTGTCCACCGCTCCTCAAGGGGCCGGGTGAACTTAGCACGAGATAACTGTTCCTGCTTCGGAAACTGTGAATCATTCGGAAGTACATATTAGGGAACTGCAGGCACCGGCTCGACTTCGTGGGATCATAGTTGTACCCTTAATTTCCCTTGTCTTATATCTGGAAGGGAGGTAAACAGAGAAGGTTAAAAAAAGGGCAGCTGGCACCCCCCTAAACTGATGGCTTTGTGACCCTCACTCCAAAGTTACACTTGCACTTCCATCAAGCGAGGCCGAGTTCAGACCGCCTGCCCTACTGAGGTACACAACCGCTCATTACAATCAGTACTTTTGTTTTCCTCTTTAATCAAAATTGATGGCAACCCTCGCCCTATAGAAGAAGCCTTTTTAAGGGGTGAAGAACCTCCACTGGGAATTACAAACGTTTGGTTTTCCGGTCAACTTCATCAGACATCGGCCATTAGCAGTCATCCACAAAGCCAGAACGCTTCATCATTTGCAGTCACCGAAGCCACCCATCAGCCCCTGTCACACCAGGGGAAGAG
The DNA here is from genome assembly GCA_029891345.1 of Dryococelus australis. Lineage (NCBI taxonomy): Eukaryota > Metazoa > Arthropoda > Insecta > Phasmatodea > Phasmatidae > Dryococelus > Dryococelus australis. Next base: position 360,373,342 of record CM056995.1, read on the forward strand.
TCTCCAGTTGGGACCACTTCAGCCTAAGATCATCCTACTTGTAGGTAACAGTGCGATCAAGGGTCTGCCAGCTTGTATGGCCATGCCAGTGGTTTCAGAGGTGGACAAAATTCCTAGCATGGAAAAAATTTCCCCACAACATAACAAAAATATAAAAACATATTTGTATAACAAATCCTAAATGGCGTTGATGAACATAACACTGTAATACATTACGATTTACAGTAAATAGTTGCACATGTACACTTTGCAATTTAGGTATTTTAGAAATGAGATATTGGCATTTAAAAAAAAAATTTACCTGTGGAACATGTTTATAAATTTGTCAACATACAGTACATTTTAATGTTTTAACTTTGTTTAAAAAAAAAAATTTAAAAAAAAAGAGTAACTTTTCACTTATGCAATAATTGTTTACTTATGTTCATAAAATTATTTTGGAAAGCTGATGGAGATTTGGGTTAAAGTCAATGTCACACTATGTATAGGCTGTTCATGATAAATTGAGCACTTTTTTAAGGCCCTTCCAACAGGCATTAACCTGTAATAAACAGATTTGATCGCAGCTTCCGACGTTAACTTTTGTTGGCGGTGAAATGTTTACACTGTGTTCATTATTTTGACAGCAATGTTTATATTAAAAAGTGACAGGAAGATAGGAATCTAATGAAAATAAAAATTCATCAGAGTGCTCACTTTACAGTGAACCGCCTATACTATTTGATGCTTTAAGTAAACATACAAAACAATAGGTAAATTAATTTCACATAAATTCTTCAAAACCGGAGAGTAAATGCAGCAGTCAAAATACTTTAGTATGTAATATATTTTTAATCTTGAGTCAGGGCAACTTAAACAATTAATATTGTGATATATCTTCCTAGGGTAATGCCTAGAAGAAAGAATTCACTTCCAATACATATTAACAACAAATCTGGACATTTTATAAATTATTTTTTATTCGCACTTCGTAAAGTCCAAAATAATGACTGTAAGATTTTTGCAGTGATATACTGTTAGATATAACATGTTGGGATCATTTTTTGTATGCATTTTTGGTTTTATCATGTTGCAGCAAAACCAATGTTGCTAGTCTTGAGCCTTCAATCATCTTTCTTTTTTTTTTTTACGTCAAGTGAACTTATTAAGAGGTGGTTATGAATGCAGTATTTCACGTTGACGTGAATACATCTTTAAATTTGCAGCCATAGTGGGAGGCAATCAAAAAAATCCAATGATAAAAAATCAGGGATACAATTTGACTTTGCAGCTTCAAATTTATCATCTTCACATTCAAAATTCAATAACACCACTCGAATGCAAAGCACCGGGGGGTGGGGGAGGGGTGCTATTTTGAGTTAGTTTCGCAGTGTCTCATACTTCCGCATAGTATAACTTTTGACTAGAAGAAGCTACAACGCTCCTTTAAGTTTGTGAACAGCTCTTTGTCAAGAGCAATTGATTATGTATGTGAAAACATTTGTGTGGTGTGATTGTATGCGGGAAAAAAAAAAAAAACTTAACACAATTTCACTCTATAATCGTCAAAAAAGCCAAGTCAAGATACAGAAATCATTTATGGTTGGAAGGAGTGTCTCAAAAGCAATCCAGTGATGCACATAAAACCCCATATGATCGGGTGAAGCTGTGCTGGGAACTTAAAATAAACAACAAGGCGTCCGAACGCGTCAGCGTAAACACATCCAAGCAAAAGAAACGGCTGTGTCCCCAATACAGCCAAACCCAATTTTTTTATATCAGATAAGTCTTTTTTGGAAATGTTTAATACCGTTTGGTTCCAGTACATTGCTGTTTGATATCGAAGTTTAATGCTCCGTGTCACGTACTAGTGGTTATTGTTTTTCACGCGAGTTGTTAATGTTAACATGATTAATTCTTAAATAAGGGGGGAAGTAGCGCCAAATTTAGGGGTCATAGTAATCTTGGAAATTAATGGCACTATCGGAAAGCCAGCCAAAATGTAAAACTTGAGTTCCTTTAAAATTATAAATAAAAGGTTTGGCAATACTTAAAGAAAAGTATTGTGAATCACTTAACACAACGCTATATGGAATATGGATATAAAATTGTCCTTAAAATATCAAACACATAAAATTCTTTAATTTTTTCATTGACTTTTAAAAATATTTACTTTTAAAAATGTGTTTCACACAGAATATATGGCAGTGTGTGTTGGGGGGGGGGGGGGGGGGGGATGAAACATGCAGTTTGACCTACTGCAGGAATCTGTGTCAGAATCAAATTTCAACTCTGGTGGTGAGATTCAAATTGAAACTGAACAAAACTTTCTTTTTAGAGGCAACTGAACATGGACTTAATGCAAACAAATTGAATATTTTGATATACAGGTGTTGCGTTAAAATCTGTTGAACATTTTGCACTATCTATAGTTACTTCCCCACCGTAGTGACATTATTTCTTTAAACAGTGAGGTATTGTTTTAGTTCGGGTTATACTGTTTCTAGAAAGTAATTTTTAAGATCAGTTAAGTATTTGGTGTAATGTTGTGTTTTATAATGCAAAGGTAATCTATCCTTACAGTAAAGTATGTTAAGGAAAAGGTCAGGGGAAAGAATATTTTTGTGTGCAAATCTGGGAATTTTGATTTGGAAAAAAACAAGTAGCAAATGTCAAGCTTGACTCTTTGTTCACATTGTTTTGAAAATTGTCTGATATAGGTAGTATAAGTGAATACTATATAGATATTGGTGCTATTGTGTCTGTCACAGGTACATCAAATTCACTTGGAGCTCGCTCATCAGATAAATGGTGACTTCCAGGAAGCATTTTCAGGACCAAACGCGAAACAGTTTTCTCCCAATAGACAGCTAGCAGAGGCCTGCCTTGTTGTTTCCATTCTAGACCCTAAAGTCAAGTAAGTCTTTCTGCTTAGATTGTTTAATTATTTTTTGTAAAGAATGTACTGGATGTACGCTACTGTTTTAGAAACAATCAATAAAGAAACTTTGAAAATAATGGTTAAAATAATTTCAGTTTTTTCTATTAACTCAGAGTTTGTTAGCATGATGGTGTAAAAATGGCGGTAGACACTTTCTGTTAGGTATATATAGTCACCTGTTTTTCGCGGGGTGTGAATTCATGAAATTTTCGCAGCAATCCATTAATTTCCGTACAATTAACTATTTTTTAAATCCGCAAAATAATTACAAAAGTAACTTATTTCTCCACATAATATATTAATAGAATTGATTACTACACATTTGTTATACATCGCAAATATACTATAAGTACTGCAAATTTATATATAGAGAGAGAGAGCAAGCATAAAAGATATAGTGACATATGTATATTGTATATGTATATTGTCCTATAAACTACATATGTATATTGTCCTATAAACAGAAATTACGTGATGCTGAACGATGGTGCTGTACATGTGTAGTAATAATGGTTGCAACAGTATTTGGTAGTGAAAAATAATTTTTTCTCGTAAGGGTTTTATGTATTTGATAAAAGTCAATAAAATACTTGTGTGCAAGTTTTGTAATGTACGAATAGAATGGGCTAGATAGGACACTTGTATAAAGCACATCCAGGGCAATTTTACTCATAAGGGAAACAAAGCTTTAGCGATGGAAGCTAAACAAGTTCAGGGTGCATCAGCGTCTGGTGTAAATCATCAAATTTCTCTTTTTGATCTTGTTTCCTGGTTGAAAAATGCAAAAGTTGAAAAGCAAAATTGGTTTTAATGGAAGCTAACATTCCATTGGAAAAAGTTGATCACTCTAAGTTATGGGAGTGGATGAATAAGTGCATTTCAGGTATAAAAAGTTTGTATAAACCCTTGACGCATGATGCTTTTCCCTATTGTTGGTTTTCAGACAACCTCAGCTCCATCCTTATGTTCAGCATTGTAGAGATAGGATTTATTTTACAGTTACTCCCCATGTGAGTTGAGATTGTACTTTGTACTGCCTACCATTGTAGCGTGTTTTATTCACCGGCCCTCTGTGATTAAATGTATAGCACGAGTTCATTTAACCCCCACTAGATAGCACTAGTTAAGTTGGTTTATCGTTAATCTTTGCTTTCTATGCACCTGCCGGCCGGTGACGTCACAGCTGTAAGCCATGCTTTCATTATCCCCCCCCCCCCCCCCTCAATGCCCGCTCACTCTTCGTCATGTCAACTGCCAATTAGCGGTGGGCACCGCCCAATTTTCAGTATAAAAGGAGGTCTCGTTCGTACCTTCAGAGCAAATGTATTTGTCTCTAGCACTCGCTGCTCAGAACAAGTCGTCCGCCAGTCTAGCACTAGTTGCTCATACACACCCCATTCTCTAACTTCATGTCATCACTCATTGCTCTGCATACATCAAGTCTAGTTACATCAGTGATTCTGACCACTCGACGATGTTAGTCTGGCGACTCTCTCTGTGAAGTTCCCCGTTATCTCCCAACTCCTCAACATGGACGTGTTCGAGATAGGTAACTCCTCTCCTACGGTTCTTCTTAAGACTTCTGCCTATTCATAGTTAGTCTCCTAGAGTTTCACCCAGCTCGGTATACAGTCGCTACACGGGAACTAAGGCAACAATAGGACCAGAAATGTACTTAACTCTCCACACTCCGCTTCACGCGCACTTAATACCCTGCTCAACACTGGTTGTCTCTACCGGCTAATAAAATGTACAGACAGCTTCCCAGCCGTTTCACTCCCGCTGACGTCCAGAGCGAGTACGTCGTCGCGTTAATTTCTGTCCAAGGGAATAAACGTGAGCTTAAACTTGATCCGTGAGACTACTTTTCTTGTAAACTTTGTGCCTAGCTCCCAGCTGACACTCCAGGGGGAAGAGAGGTAGGTAATTCCGGGAAGTTACTCAAGCACGTCAACACCATCTGTTTGTAGGTACGAGCACATTCACGGCCCTGCTCTTCTGTCTACTTCATAGGTGGAAGGGGGCTGTTACACAGATACAGAGCCTTCAGCCAGCTTGTCAGTTTGGTGTCCATCAGTCTCTCCACTGCAGTCCCCACCAAGAGCGACTGGCATTCTGTGAGCTGGGGAGACTTGGAGGAAGCCATACCCACGTGTCGGTACCTAGACGAGTGCGGTCCGACTTCCAGTGCGAAATGCGGTACCCGCCAGGTGGAATAGGGTGCCCACGACAACGACCTCCACGTGGTGTTACATGTAATTGGGAAAACTTTGAGCCTACCCTCCATTCCTCAATGGAGAGGGTATACTGTGTTGCCAAAAGGCATGGCTATAAGGAGAAAGTGAGGCTGACCTTGATTGCTGCTGGACACCTACACGAGTTTTCATCGGCCTTAATAGGATCTATAGCCAAACTTAATCCTAGAGAGCAAGCCCAGGCTGTGCATCACCTACTGCAAGATCCAGTGGCACTGTCGATTCGTACTTGCCTCTTCATTGAGTATACCCGCGCAGGACTGAGATTCTGCTGTGGATCGTAGAACTGCTTCGCATACCTACACCTCGGCAGCCTCCTGTCATCGCCTATAGGATACCCGACATGTTCCGTCCTGCTCCCACGCCCAAGTCTGTGAGACACCAGCCCTCAAACTGCGCTACCTATTGTAACATATCTGCACTCAATGATCTGTCACCTAGGTGCACAGAAACGGCTGACAGTTCCCGAACGCCTGAGTGTATAGTCCATTCCCCATTGGAAGCAACTTTCTCGGAGCCCTGCTAAATATCTATAGTCCATTCCCCACTGGCAGCAACTTGCAGGCCCATTTCGTTTCCTTCCGCCAAATGTAAACAAACATTGCCATGTAACTGCCATGCAGCATCTGTCAAAATCAATGTTACACCTAAAAATTAACATTGAAATGTGACTTCTACTTTTATACCTGTCAAATGTGTTGTTTACTGTTTACAGCTTTTCAAAGAATTCTGTCATATTCCAAAACCATTCCGTATGAATATTCACAGTTTAGGCCTGTAACATTATTTAGGTCAGCTATATGGCGTTTTAAAAATGCCTGAATTGCAGACAGTTCTTACGGTTATTTTATATTAACATATTTGTTTTCCACGACGTAGCTCAATACACGTAATGCACGTTATTATTTTGCAGCGACTGTGTTTAACACTGTTACAACTGCGAGGTAAAGGGCTGTACTATTTGTAATTATCCTTTTGTTATTGATATGTGTTGGGTCATTTCTCCAAAAGGACGGCCTCAGTTGGAATAAATATTAAAACGAAGGAACAACCAGTGAAAAAGGCACATTGAATTCAAGCACGCGACTCATGTTGCTCATTTTTGTCATACAAACTTAACAGATAGCAGTGAACATTCACGCAAATAAGCCTACGATAATTTTTATTCAGCTCGTATTTCTATTTGTTGCGACTTACTGTTAATTGGGTTTATTGAAATTTATCGGGCTGGGCTTAGTATTTTTCTGCCGGGATCATGGCAAATTACGTTACACGACTGTGTTTCAAACCCCTTAGGGCAAAGGTACAATGTTGTGATAAATAAGCAGACCTGGATGTAAATAATTAGCTTCGTCATAAAAACAGTTCACAGTTAAAACCTATAAAAAGTTCTAATTAAATATTTGAAATTACGCAGGGCCAGCGTATTGACCATGATGCACAAAGGAACGCCATTTCAGACGCAATGATTAACGAAACACGCGTCACAGTATATTTGTTACTGCCGTGGAAACACAGATTTACATCATCATAACTTGCCTAGGTAGGTTTAAAAAACACAACGTAATGTATTAATTTGAAGTATTTTTTGACAACATCACTAGGTAACTGCCCTGCCATTAAATCTAAATATATTAAAATACGTATTCAAACATTAAAATCTCTTTAAAATCATTATTTTGCCGTAGTAAGTATGAAATATGCTAAAATAGAAAAGATATATAATTTTGTTGCTCACTAGTGAAGTGAAAGAGACGAAGAAAGAGGAAGAGTGCGACAAGCCTCGCCAGCAGTCAGTTTTTCAATTGCTTTCTCGCTTAATAAAGCAATACCGTCCAGTACGGCCTGTTTAATTTACAAACAGTATACTAAAAAACTAGGTTAAAATAATATTTTAACTGCAGACAATTTCTTACCTGCCGTTGCCAATACGTCACTGCACTCGCTGCTGTTAATTCATATTTAAAAAGAAATAAATATTACAGTTATAGAAGATAATAAGGTAAAGGTTCATTTATTCAATAATACAGTATTCTAAAGTTAATCACAGTGTTGTGTGTGTGTGTGTTTTTTTTTATTGAAAAAACCAGTGACATGTTATGCCTAAGAGTGTTTTTTCAAAGGGTTAATTTTCATAAGTCGCTTCCAATCGCGAATGGACTATAGTAAAAGTCATCGTTTTTGAGCCCTGCCAACCAGACCAGTTCTATATAGCGAGAGGGTGAAGACTAGACCCCAGATATTACAGGAGCACTCTGTCTAGTTCTTGGCCAAAAACTGCAGGGGATCTATTCATTGGTGCAGTAAGTACAATACCAGCATACCCTTCATGCGTCATATTTGGAATAAATCCTGACCCACAGATCATTTGTGTAATACCTAACCTCTAAAATTACAAGATTCCTGACAGTCTTATCTGACTTTTTTTTCACTTTTATAGACCTGACAAATTAAATAGGTACTGAAAATAAATTTGTACAAATGTTTACGCTCTAACACAATTTCAGTCCTGAAATGTAATTTCTTTTTTGAAAATATTTTTGTCTGAAAAATGGTTGAAGCATGCTGAAGGAAGGGAATTAATTGCTAACACATATGCTACGCTTCTGTCATTTGGAGGTAGCTTTCCATCTTACTGCTTGAAAAATGTGTGCAATTATAAACATAACTAAAACTAACACAAGCCTATGTTTTATTTTTAAATAAATATGTGGTTAGGAAAATAAAAATAAAAAAATTTGCAGTATGTTGGTGTTCCCTCCACATTCACTTAAATACAGTATGAATCATAATGCTGAAAATATATTTTGATGCTACCTGTTTGTAAGAATTTAATGACAACACTGAAAATGTATTAATGACTGCAGTGGAATTTATCTCAAGCTGAATGAGCCTAATTTATGTTTGTTCAAAAATACTTGAATGATTATTTTAACTTATTACTACTGAACAGTGTAGTTGGATGTTTATTATTGGTCTTGACGCGTTTCCGGATAGGCTACTAGGCATGGTGGTTGAGGATTCGGTCCGCTAGACCAAAAGCGGGGTGGTCTAGATTAGACTGCGAGAGACAAGGGGTGTGGGCTAGTACGTACTTATTGCTTCTTGGGTGCCATTGTCGTAGTGGGTTTTACCCAGACGTAGTGAGTTTGACCTCTGCCGAATTGACGATTCCACAAGTGAGCTTCATTTGTCCAGAAGTTGGCGTTATCCCAGCCGAATCGTGTGGCAGTGCCGGTTAACAATCCTTTCATCGCGGATGGCACGAGGGATGAATTAGGATAAATTGAGATACATATAAGATGGTTAGTAGCGGAGCAGCTGATACTGACTCGTACATGAGTTCGGCGGCACAGTCCCGTTCCGCCTGTCACCTCGGAGTGGGTTGAGGAAGTGCACTCAACTGTCTGGCGGCAAGGAACTCTGCGTTTCGTTCCCTATGTTACGACCGTGCCTATGGTCGTAAGGCATATAGTCTCTGCTCACAGTATCCTAGGTACTCCTTGACGTGAACAAACTAAACACAGTTTATAGTGTCAGTCCAGTTTTGGCTTGCTGACCAGGCTCTATTAAGTCTTCACTGATCCCCCACCCACGCGGGCTGATTAGAGATGGGGAGCTGTTAGTGTCACCATTGCCGCCACTGGATGTGCGTTCACACAGAGATGGGTAGCAGTTCTCAAACTACAGACATCCCAGTACTAACAATGCTGTGGGATAAGGTAACTCGAGACTGTCCCTTCTCCATGGGTGTAGGTGTTGCTAGTGGTTGTGGCTCCTCTGTTCCTCTCCGCCGGCACTGATACCGTTCTGTGGCAGTAGGAAAGCAACAGATGGCATCTAATGGGGGTGTAAAAAATTTTGATGGCAGCTAAACAGACAGATATTCTCAGAAATAAAAGTGGTAAGGTAGGAAACAAAAGTATGTTTATTGATGGTTCAATAAACATGCTACGCTTGTTACCGCCTGCCAGGCAATTGAGTGCTGAAGGTTACTACACTGGCCAGGTGTAAGCAACCTGGTTCTAATGAAAAAGCAGGAAAGAAATATCTAAACGAGCAAAGATTTAATACTTCTAATCTGGTCTAAGAAAGGTGTCTTGAGGAGACAAAGTGAATTTAACGTGTAAGTGAGCCTGTTCGCTGGTTGACTGATCGTCGACGGTGAAGTAGCCGCAGGGGGCATACTCAATGCTTCCAAGTTCTCTAGGGGTCCCAGCACTAGGCAGTGCTGTTGGAAGTCGCGAGAGAAGAACAAGAATGAGTCTCGAGCTCTGCAGTGTCCTGACTTATATAGTTGAAGCTTGTTGGCTGCTGGCGCAGGGTGCGGGGGAGGCGTTACGTCCTCCTGCCCTGGTTGGCGTGGGAATACTCTGGTCAGCATATCTGCTTCGTGCCTCTTTGGTGGCGCTCGGCCTTGCCAGAGGTTTGGGCAGCTTGTGGGCTCTCAGCTCTTGTGGGGGGGGGGGGGGGGGGGGGGTTCCAGTCTGGTTGCATATCCTCCAGGTGGGGAGAATACATTCATAAGTTCCCGTTGCTTGTAGTGTAGGCAACATGTCACTCACGTCTGTAGTGGTGGAAGAGGTACTCTTGGCGATGTGTCTTAATCATATTGGATTAGTTGTATAAGCGGCACTAGTCAATCTTGATAGCTATAACTACCTACATGAAGTGATGTTATGTTGTTTTTAGTCTTTTGAATAACTGTGATTCCCACAAAACTGTTTTAAAATTATTTTAAATTAATATAAATTATTATAATAATAATTATATATTATTGTAAATTATTTATTATTTGTTTTTAGGAAATAACTAAAAGTTCCAAAATCACTCACAAAAATGATGAAGAATGTACCGAAATCAAGAATAAAAAAAATAACTATATTTGCCTCTCTCTCTCTCTCCCCCCCCCCCCCCCCCCCCCCCCCATCGTAAACAGGTGACTATAGATACAAATATTGAAAAATATCAAAGCTTTATATTCCTTATTTGTTTGTCCTTATTGTGGAAACAAATTTGGTTCCTTTTCTGGTTGTTCTTATTGGAGCATGGTTTGATTCCTTATCTAATTTTCATTATGGAGCGAGGTTTGCTTCCTTATATGGTTGTCCTTATTTTGGATCCGTGTTCGACTCCTGGTCTGGCCATGATTGTGAATCCAGGTTCAGTTTCTGATCTGAACGTTGCGATTGTGTTCTGAAATCTCTCTTAGAGTGCTGGAATTATTCCTTCATGAAGGCCATGTCTGCTTCCTTCCCAACTCAGTTATCAGATTCATTGTTTTCATCTCTAATGACCTCATTGTTAGTAAGACATTGGGCTGTGAGTAAGTGTGTGCATGGCGGGGTGTCGAGGGAGGTCTGTGCTGATGCAATGTGGCGTGGTGAAGGCGGGACCTGCTCAAGTGGTTCATCGGGCTGCAGCTGGCAGAGTACTGCCACCTGTTCCAAGAGAACCAGGACATGGCGTGGCTGGACAAGGTGGACCGAAGGTACGCCTGGCTCAAGCGACACCTGCTTGAGTTCGAGGACAAGTTTGGCTCCATGTTTCCACCTGACTGGGAGATGTCAAAGAGGATCACAGTAGAGTTCTGCAACATAACCAGGTAATGTATTCCCTGCCTGTCAGCTTCATAATAACCAGTTCATTTTTTAATTTAGCACTGAAATGGCTTTATAGTTCGTAAGTTATCTGTAGACTTTGAGATTATTGTATAAGAAGTGGTAGACGATTGGTTCACAAGCCAGATGGCAATGCAGGTATGTACGTAACAATTACTTCTTGACAAAAACCACATGTATGTTGTTCTATTGACATAACCCTACAAGTAAGATAAAGGGGAAAATCTTTATTTTTGTAAAATATTTAATTGTGGATCTTCTTTTTACATTTTGCAGTAAGATATATCATAATGAGTTTGTGCTCTATACTAGGCATGAGTGTGGTATGTGCGAAATATGTATTGTAAAGTATGGGTTTAAGCCAGACAATGTCTGAGGCCATGCTACAATTCATTTCAGTATTGTTTTTGTAATTTAAATTTAGCATTTGGTAAGGTTTAAGTTGGAACAGCATAACATTCAACTAATTAGAATGCCATGTTACTATTATTTTGTTATATCATGATTCCAGAAGTAAAACTTGCAAGAAGTATTAAAATTCTCAAAAGTTTGAGAGCCATTTCAAATCAACAATAACACACATACGAAATTTAAGAAAATGCTCATTTCAAGAATATTTCAGCAATATTCTTTGTAAAATAAATATTGAGTACAATAACGGTTGTTTATTCCAGGGTCATTCCATGGGAGGTAGCCTAATAAACTTAATATTTTGATTTTGTCCTTTACCCATTTAGCTGAATTAATTTTTTCCTTAAGCTTGTTTATTAAAATATCGTACTCATCAGAATTATCAAGCTCCACAAATAACATTTCAACATATGGCTATTCAAAAGATGTAGACAATTATTTTCCTAGGCTGTTTGATACTTTCTCGATTTTTCTTGAAATGACAGACATTCGTCCATCTGAACTCAACTTGACTACTTTTAATGGGGACTCACCCAACTGACAAGCAGTATTTACATTTCCAGTGGTTTGTGGAGAGGGTTCATAAGCTAAATCATTACATGTCAGTTGCACAGCTTAGATCCGATATTCTTGTCCAACAGTTTGTACATAGAGACTTTCCTGGAAAAAGTTTAACGTTTTTCACTATAGCTTCATTATATTTTTCAACAGTTATTTCTCTAAGAGATTTTCTAATACCTTTTCTATGTATTAGCAATGGATCTGAGCAACAATTTCCAAATAAATGATTATACTTTTGCAGCATTTTTGTACTATGATAATCCCAAACACATTCAATGCTTGTGGTATTAAGTCTTACTTGATAAAGTAATTTGCTATCCTCTTCAAATTATTTATTTGCTCGATTCTTTTAGACTCGCCACAAGCAGTCTAATGACAAGGTTCATTCAATAAGATTCCTAAAGAGCACTGCCATCATAAACTATGTCCATAAAATTAAGTAAAATTTAAAGACATATCTAATTTACATAAGTCATGGCATGAATAAAATCAATTACTGACTACATACCACTTTAAAACAACACTGAACACTGAGTTCCTAAGCCTACATCTGCACTGGTCTACTTCCAGACTGACACTGGCTTACTAGTAGCAATTTCTGTCCTAACGTGCTCAGACAAACACACAGGCATGCTCATGAGTACACAAAGCTAACTAAGAACTTCTTTAAATTTTACGTATAGCAACGTGTAAGCAATTAGAGGCACATTTATGCCAAATATGTGAAAATAAATTACTAGGTTGGGTATTAATGATCAACAATAAATTTAATTTGAATACTACAATTGAATTTTTTTTTTGCATTTTTGGTCAGCTACAGAAAATAAAAAAACACAGGGATTTCAGTGGCTGGAGTGTTAAGGGTCACAATGGCAATGTTTTGCCAAATTTTCAGAATTTTTGCACTTGCCCTTTTTTATAGCTTCTCAAAAATGTTTTTTCCCCCAAAAACCACAACTTTAAGTAATTTTTTCACCCAGAAGGGATTGAGTAAAATCTATTGACAAACTAGCATTGCAAAATACTTCATGTAGACTTACTTGCCTCACCGTTTCATTGTTTTTTTTTAAGCATTGAAAATAGAAAAAGAGTCAGTTTCAAGGTCAACTTTCACGTTGATGTAGAAGACATATAAAATAACATTCTGCTTATTTTTAGTGGCATTCTTAATAGCCCTTAAGTCTCCTCTTTGCAATTACGTCTCACATGAGTTTGTAGCTGTTATAGTTATTAAGATACTAAACAAAAAGTAAAGACTCAAAATTGTCTATTTTGCTATGCAGCGGTGGCCATATTGGTCTGCAAAAGCAATAAGGTACCAGATATAAATCTATAACTTATGGTTTGCACTGTTGGAATATGTACTTTTCATGTGACAAAATTTGAAATTTTTTCAAAATGGGTCAGCAAAAAAAAAAAATACAGATTGGACGATTTTCCGTGGAATAACCCTACAGTTAATCTTGCTTGTACATGCATAAAAAATGTTTAATTCACACACAAGGGCCTAGGGCAGGACACCACGAAAACTCTTGCTGTGGACGCCCTATAGTAGGCGACACGTGAACCTCCGTTACATGACTACCTTTTGACTGAGAGGAGATCACCGTGGTCATATTGTAGTGACACATGATGTTTTTTCAACAGTGGTGATAAGACGACTTCAGCTCATTCCTACCTATAGCTTTGAATTTGAGTCCTGGAAGTTATGTTGCCGTTAACCCAGTTACGTGATAAGCTTGTACTGTTTACGTTTGAGGATGGACTTTCTAGATGGGTAGATTGTATTACCGACCCACCGTAACTATGCAGCTAGAGCGAGTACTTTCGTCCACCGCTATATAGCACTTCTAGTAGGGTTCTTAGTTCGTCTCTTTCTCACTCTCCAGTCAGCCATTGACTTTATGTCAGGAGCTGTGCTTTTCGCCACCTCTCCCTTTCGCTCTTAAGACACCAGCCAATCAGAGCTGAGGCAGTGGCCCGGCACAGTATAAATGAGGAGCCTTAGATCGGCTTCAGGCCAGTCTTCCGTCCACCGTACACCTCAGTGCCGGGCACTGACCAGCTTACTGACAGCCAGTCTTTAGTCGGCCACCGCATTATCGCCATGGTATTCCTTGCTCACATGCCACTCCAGCGATCTGCCGTTACGTTGTCTATACACTAGACACTGTGGCTCCCTCTGGGCAACAATGGTCAGGGAATTTATTTAGTTAGAGTTGTTTTCACAGCGCTAGGCTAACCCTGTCCTGCGTGAGTATAAATCCAGTCATCTCTGCCTGCTTGTGCGTAGATTCTGCTTCCCAGCACATGCTTTTGTCGACGTAGGAGGTAGTATGTTATCACGGGTTGTTTCCCGTCAAACGGAAACAATTCTTGTGTTTAAGTGGACCTCTGAGTACTACACTTCCTGTAGACTTAGCGCACTTCCGATCTGACTTCACTAAAGTAAGGGGAACTCAGATGAGCCAGTACAGTAAAACCTCGTTAATTCGATGTGCTTGGGACATAATTGTTCTACTTTGAATTACATAATTTTGAATTATCGAATTTAAAATAAGTTTATCTGTATTACGGAAATACACATTTTCCCTTTCCAAAGCAAACACAACTACAGCCTTGGGAATAACGACCCTGACGAAGTTACAACTATGTTTTGGGGGACCATACAGTTTTTGGTTTAAAAAAGACACAATTTGAAGGAAATATCCCAAAAAATAATTTTGTTGCATTTATCTTGATCATTAATAATATATTCACGTGCAGTAAAATATAGGTGTTGTAATTGTTGCCTTTAATTGCTATGCCAAAATATAAAAAAACAAAAGAAAAAATTGTGAAGTTTGGTTAAAAACCGCAGTCTTGTGAACCAGTACCCTCTCGCTCCCTCTACAATGAATGCACTTCTGGCTAATGCTAGTTCTGGCCTCTGAAAAGGTCACAACCTTCTTCTTTGCCCCCCCCCCCCCCCCCCACAGAACAATCATCCATCAATGGGCTGTCCATCATACCTCCCCTTAGACAGGCCACTCACATGGCTTCCTTCCCTTCCACTATCCATCCTCCAGCCACGCCCACAACGCTAATCTCCTTTCCTCTCCTCATTCATGCCACAGCAACAAGCTCTCTGCACCCATTCAATCTTTTTCATCACTCTTTCTTCTCCCTTCCCACCTGCTACCTACATCTTTTTATCATCTGCATTCTCATCCTCTTGCTACAAACACACCCCCCTCTTTGTGTTGCAACTGTCACAATAGGCAACTGGGAAGTTTTTTCCCCTACTTTGCCTAAGTTCACGCAGTGCACCCCACTAGCTGTCACATCTTTTCACGTCTTCAGTGGGCTGAAGAGGCGACGAAAACCAGACAACAGGCGTGAAAACTCTGGCACGACCAATGACATCACTGTGGCGGGCAGCAGCAGTGGCTGCACCAGCTGATTGCCGCGCCGCCACCCATTGCTGGTTTGCATGCGACATTGTAAGTGATACATTTTATCATCATAATTATGATAGCTTTGATTAATTAATCTGAATTTTACATACACTTTGGTATGAAATCTAACTTCGAATTACATAAAGGCGAATTTGGAATTAACCAAACTTAAAAGCATATGAAACCCTATTCTTCCATTTGGGGGTTAATAAACACTTCAAATTATATATGATTTCGAATTAATCAACTTTGAATTAACGAGGGTTTACTGTACACCATTTTTTAACAACCCACACATGCCTATAGTCCATTCCTGACTGGAAGCGACTTATGATAATCAACCTTTGAAAAAAACACTCTAGGCATAACGTGTCAACCTGTATTCCACAAATATATAACATTGTGGTTAACTTTAGAGTACTGTATTATTGAATAAATGAAACTTTACTTTAATATCTTCTCTAACTTGTAATATATATTACTTATTAAATAGGAATTAACGAGAGCAGCTACGTGTTGACAACGACAGTGTTAAACACAGTCGCTGCCAAATACTAACGTCCATTACATGTATTGTGCTATGTTGTGGAAAACAAATATGTTAATGTAAAGTAACCATAGGAACTGTCGTCAATTCAGGAATTTTTAAAACTTCGTAAAGCTGACCTAAATAATGTTAGAGGCCTAAACTGTGAATTTTCGTACAGAATGGTTTTTGCAATATGACAGAATTCTTTGAACAGCTGTAAACAGTAAACAACACATTTGACAGGTATAAAAGTAGAAGTCACATTTCAATGTTTATGTTTAGGTGTAGCGAAAGTATGCAAACACATGTACACACAATGGCATGTAAACATTGATTTTGACAGATGCTACATGGCAGTCACATGGCAATGTTTGTTTTCATTTGGCGAAAGGATATGAAACGGGCCTGCAACTAGATATTTAGCAAGGCTCCAAGAAAGTTGCTTCCGGTGGGGAATGGACTATAACTTCACCATCCCTTCTATCTCCACCGTAGGTAGAACGGCGTAGCCCACACAGGTACGCAACTTCTAGACCAGCTCCTTAGCTTGGTGCTTGTTTCTTTTGCACTGCACTTTAAAACCTGGAAAACGAGTATTCCTTGAGTTGGGAAGACTCGGCTGGGACAACATCCATGGAGGAGTGACCCTTGACGTTGAGGTTGGATTTTGAACACTAATGCACTTTCGCGTCAGGTACTTAAATTGGTTGTCTGCCCAGTCGACGGCCCAAACGTGGTTCTGCACTGCTTAAACATCATACGGATCCTACCTTTAGCTCATGGTCATAAAGGGTGTTGTGCTATCCAGATGTCGTTGGATAAGGGGGAGAGTTAAGAAGACCTTACTATAATCTGGGTGCCTGCATTAGCTAACCCTGGCCTTACTAACCTCTATTGCCAATCTTGCACCGAAGGAACATGATCAAACTCTACGACATCTTCAGATCCCAGTAACTCTAGAAACACCTAATGATCTGTTCCCTGAGCTAGTCCGCACCAGCCAGGACATTCACCCGTGGCTTGCAGTTTACCTTAGCCGACTGGACCAGCCACCCTCAAATCCATCGCCTTCCCAACACATAGTATCCTGTCTCTGCCTCCATGACCAGCACCACCCCATACAAGTTTTGTGCCCACTGCCAACCTAAGCAGCAATCATTTGCATCACCCAGGTATACCCGTCACACACACACTTTGGCTGAAGTAAACCTTACACTCCTTGAATTCACAATGTAGGCAAAGAAACAAATATTTACACACTACAAAAGTGTTGAAAGTGCAACTTCTTTAGGTATAATCGTAGTAACAGTTTCCAAATAAAAACACGCTAACTTACTGTTAGTTAAATACACAATCTCATAGAAACGTGTTTTCCTATTGAAATCCTTAGTTTTCTTCACCAAAATCACGTTTGTTCGTCATTAGCATTATATAATCTATTTGCAGAATCATTTAGTAAAATCAACACGTTTCCGAAAATAAACAAATTTGTCCTTTGGTCGCAGTCGTCGCCGATGCTAACCTCCAAATTCTTACTTCTCTGGCATTTTCCAGCCACTTTGATGTCAGCGCACAAAACATTTGTACTTTTCCATCGTGCTGTTTATGCATGAGATTGACCGTAAGTAGAATGACGTAGGAGGTGCACCGATGTGCCTGCGAGAAAGGATCGGAACTACTTAGTTGCGCATATTTCGCGTTGTGCAGGTAGCGGAACACGGCCTGATCTCAAGTAAACAATATGCAAAAAAACGTAAATAAATTTCTTGCCATACATAAGTTAAACAAGTACGCTTCACTTGGAGATGAGTGAAAAAAGTTTGCGCCTCATAGAGTAAGAATTTCTTTAATTTGTTCTATGGTTGTGGATAACCAGATTTGAAAACGTACGTCACGGGATGCAACGCTCAGCTTGTCTAACATCTTTGAGTAAGCAAAACGTAAATATTGCATTAATGGCAATTATTTTATGGTTGTATTCAATTTTGATACAGCAAATTTAATTTATTTAGCATTGTATTTAATAAATATGTCTGTAATTGATTTGATAAAGTGGCGAATTCCTTCGTGTTTTTATCAATTATCATATGATCATTCAGCAATGTTAAATTACCGATCATAATACTGATTTTCGGTTAGTGTCATCTTACATAGCATGCATGTGAACAAAAAAATGTTACGTAAAGTTTATAAAAATATGTCAGCGGAAAGACTGAAAACAAATAGCGTACATTAATGGTGTTTACGTAAATGTGCAAACGATTTAGAATAAATATTTTTCAGAAAAAATGTAAATCTGCACCAAGGTAAATAATGAGTTTATGAGATAATGGAAAATACTAATAAAGTTTCGGAGAATACACACAAGAATTTGTTTAAGTTTAACAGGAAGTGAAATATTGTTTTTTCTGCTCATAGGGAACATTATCATTAGGAATGTACATTAAACACCATTTTCCCCAAAAATTTTGGTTGTCGGCTAATTCTTGCCCAACATTTTGGGAAAGCCATTTTGCCGACTTTTTTCCCGAAGGTTTGGGATCCCGCACAGCCCTACTGATGGCCTATGGTGGCTGCGGCACCAGCAGCTGCTGGGATGCGGTGCACTGCTGACTTGGCTGGGGCCTAGGATGGGCTGGCTGTTGACGGTCTTGTAGCCTCCGAACTATTGGCTTGCAATATCCAGAGGTGGTTTCTCTCCCTTGTGGATGGCCTCTACCAGTGGATGCGGTGACCCTGCTGACTTGATGAGTGGCGGAAAGAGTGGTTGGGGAGGAACTAGGAGTTATGCCTCTCCAGTGGGCGGGTGGTGTGAACTGTGCCCCGCTGGGATGTATTGCAAAGTGCAGTAGGAGGAGTTTGATTGCAACTAGTTATTTCTGGAGGTGTACGCTGTCTTTCTAGTTTTCCGCTGGGCACCGCCTTCCGTGTGTATGGCAAATACCAACCTCACGAGAGTGAAGCAGGTGACGTCGGTCCCTAAAGTGTTCTGCCAAGGCCGTAGCCACACATGCAAGAGTCTTAATTTGTGCTCTGATCATCGACCTTGTTTAGAGCAGTGGATTTCCTTGGTGGTACGTCACGACACTTGGGTGTGGTATTCACAGGGATCGGTCTTCCAGAATCAACACTTACTCCCTTCCGGCTCCGTATAGAGCGGTGGATGGAGTTAGGTTGGCCTGACTGGCTTGCCTCCTTGTGGAGGTTTTATTAGTGGTGGTGGCTCTACCGTACTAAACCCCGGGGGCACAGTATGGGTGGTCTGCTAATGGGAGTGTTACTTATCTTTCTGTGAGCATGGTCCTCAGTCTTCACTCTAGTGGGCTGGTTTCTATGTAAGGTTAACACAGCGACATCAAGTAATCGATACTCAGAAGTAAGTTGAAATCACGTATGTATTCCAAGAGAATATACATGATAATCTGTGTCTACTACCTCCTAAAACTGACACTGAATTGACACGGAAGTTAATCTCAGCCAAGTGAAGGAGACCTGATACGAACCTCATTAAAGGCGATAAGCGGCTAGGTAGTTAATAACAACATTCCCTAACTGTCTGCCTCAGTTGTCTGTTGATAACAACTACTAGAGGGGTAGTGGTAGATATTGCAGGTACAAGCAGGTAAGGCGGGCGTGTGGTAGTTCTGCAAGGACCGACGACTACTGTTACCCGACCCAGTAATCAGAGGTGGAAGAAGCATGGACTGTTTTTTGCGGACTACGCATAGCCTTATATACTTGATGACCGCTGGACTAGGGGTGGTGACGAGTGGGTGTAGTGATAAGATCCTCCCATCAAGCTGTCTGTTGGAGTCGTCTGCTAGCATCTTCTGCTGCAGGAGAATTGCTGATGAAGCGAGCTTCATCTCTTAATTTGGGTCTTACCCTCCTGTGGCGCATCGTAGAACTACGTGACTTTGGGCAGCATACTCTGTCTTGTCAGATAATAGTGTATCCCTTCGGGTGGTTTGACATGATGTCTGGTTAGAGACAAGAGTAAACAGTACATGCTGGACTGACGTGTGTAATATCATTCCTCATTTCGAAGGTGTACTGTGTAGACTTGTGACTAGCTTTTTTTTAGTACTGTGAATGACTTGCCCAAGGCGAAATACAAGGGCGTTCAGATTGGGCGAAGTCAAATATGTAGTTTATCTACGCATTGCATCGCACGTCAATATTCATAACCTACATGGCTGTGATTTGGTATTGTGTAGTTGGTAATTAGTAAACTTCAAAGATAACAAGAGGGAAGTTTTTGAAAATTCATTTCTTTGGGTTGACACAATTAGTTAGTTTGACCATATTTTTAACAGTGCCTATTGGAACACGGTCTACATACCTAGGAAGGAACAGAGTGCTTTTTTTTTTTATATATGACAGCCCTCTTACTACTAAAATTTTTGCCGTCCTTCTGTCGTTTTGTGTGTGTGTGTCTTTCAGTTTTCCAGTACTTTTTACTCTACTTTATATTGAAGTGTATCCCATACAGATTCGTAGCTTTGCATGCACCCAGCTGCTCTTAGACTTCCTTTCCCTCATTCATGTAATTTATAGTAAAACAGGAGCAGCAAGAAGAAGATAAACTCGCATCAGTAATGGACAATGGACTGTTGTTATTCACCGGTGACCATTGTGGTGAATTGTAGCGTGTGCACATGCGCACACACATCTAACCCACATATTGTGTAGGAATATGAGGTAGATGTGTGTAGCATGCGTGACCACGTTGTATCATCGCAGATTCTGCCTGTTGATCATGTTTGGAGCAGTGGTACAGGTACTGTAATTTATTTTCATGCACTGCTACCCTAATTATATACAACACACATCTAACCCACGTATTGTGAAGGAATATGAGGTAGATGTGTGTAGCATGCATGACCACGTATCATCGTAGATTCTGCTTGTTGATCATGTTTGGAGCAGTGGTACAGGTACTGTGATTTATTTTCATGCACTGCTACCCTAATTATATACAACACACATCTAACCCACATATTGTGTAGGAATATGAGGTAGACATGTGTAGCATGCGTGACCACGTATCATCGCAGATTCTGCCTGTTGATCATGTTTGGAGCAGTGGTACAGGTACTGTAATTTATTTTCGTGCACTGCTACCCTAATTATATACAACACACATCTAACCCACATATTGTGTAGGAATATGAGGTAGATGTGTGTAGCATGCGTGACCACGTTGTATCATCGCAGATTCTGCCTGTTGATCATGTTTGGAGCAGTGGTACAGGTACTGTAATTTATTTTCGTGCACTGCTACCCTAATTATATACAGTATATGCAAAGAACTTTTTTTTACATTCCCTCCTCGTTTTACATTTTTATGGCATATGTGTGCAATTTATACATGTGAAACCCTGTTAAGATGTTTCAGAAAAATACTGAAAAATGTGTTCTTATTAAGCAGGAAAACTTCTCAAAAGGATAAAGTTATATATTTGTAATAGACGAAGTGCAACCGTGAAGCCCTGCTTCAAGTCTCACACTTGTGTCAATTAACAAACTCAAGCATTTTTATGAGTACTCCTTTCCTGCCAAAAAAAAACTGCCCTGCCTGAACAATTTATTTTTCATCCCACGTTTGGTGAAATGTGTGATGCCTACAATTTTCTGCAGTACGATTAAATGCTGCTATTATGGGGTTGGTGTTTTACCGAACTACATGACGTTACTGAACTTGGTTAGCAAGTCTGCTTGGTTATTTGCCACGTCTGTATTTGGTAGCCCAGATTAATAAACTGTTATTTTGTTTGAAGAGGTAATATTTTTGCTGCAGAAAAAGGTACTTTGTATTTCTTCGTGCCCCCCACCCTTGGGGTGGCACACACATCTGAACGCTTCCAAGCACCGAGCTATACTGAAGAGGGGCGCTCCTGGTGCGGCTGAGCACTGTCTGGTCGCTACTATTCTCAACGAGTTCAGCCTCGCACACTTCTATACACTTCTCCGCTATTCCGCCACCTCCTTAACCTTCCCTGGCCGCGTTTTCGCGTATAAATATTCTACCCTAGCCCGAGCAAGTGTGCAGTGTTCCTCACCGAGTTGCGCGAGCTGGTCGACAATAGATCATGTCGACGCCATTTCGTACTTCGGGATTTCAGCATGCTAGATGCGTTTTCGTGTAATATGAGTACTACTCAAGTTAATTATTGTAATGAATGTAGTCGTTATGCTGGGGGTAGAGTTTCCTTTTTGGTAGTGTTTTTTAGCAGTTTTTGTAGGGAAGTGTTTCGTCACTGTCAGACGTGCCAGCTTTTACTATTTTTCCGTAAAATGTACGGAAATCGTGCCCTTTTTACGGTTTTACGAAAACTATTATATATACATATACACACACACACACACACACACACACACACTGGGAAAAGATTTTACAGTAAATATTTACTAGAGGCGAGAAATTATATTCTTTGATTCCTCAATATCTGTCGATACTGTGACAAATTGAGTATCGCGACATGCATATAGATATATTTATTTGATGTGATGCTTGTTACGCCATTTTCACAATTGTCATGAAGCAGCACTGTTTATTTTGGTTCTATAGTTTAGTGGTTTCGGAAAGTCGGTACAGTGTATTTATTTAACTATTTAGTTAATTATAATGTATATACAGTGAGATACATGTAGTATGGATTTGCAACAGAACAACATGTATTCAGGAGTTGTAAAAAGGAATTATGGACATTAAGTCAGTGTGTATTGTAAATGGTGTATTTTGAAACGGTTATAAAATGTTTGTTTTTAGTGTATGTTCCCTAGAAAACCATTTCAACTCTGTTTTGCAATGTAAAAAAAACACATTTATTGTATGGAAAACTAACTTCGTCAAAAATATTTACGACCTAAGTGTGTTTAATATTTGAACTATCCACCTATTACGTTTTCTTTCGGTAAGTTTAAATCTTTATGTAATAATTTTGAATGTTTCTTTCATACGAGCAAATTTTAGTCTCTTCCATTAAAACAGTATGTTATTAAATATGGTTGTCTCGTAAGAAATGAGTGAAGAGATTTTTGCAGATCTTAACATTGAGGTCCTGAGAGCCATTTCTTGTAAGAAGAGGTACAAAACAAAGTCATCTCATGAAAGAAAGTCTCTCCCAACCGCATCCAATCCACTGGCAATAAAATTAATGGAGCCCCAACAGTATAACTTTGCCTAACAAAAACAAGGCAGGTGGAAATGATAACCTACATTGATCATAGTATTTGTTTACAGTACACTCATTGTTCTCTTCATAGACAGAGCAGCTGTTTCACAATGATAAATACGTTTTTAGAATTGTCCAAATTTAGTGAACTTATGTTTGGTATTGTGAATGCAAGTACATATTTTTATTTTTTACTTGCCTTGTGTTTACAACTGTTATTTCATATTTATTTTGTGTGTACAATCTGTGAAAACGACCAACACAAAACAACAAACAGAACAATGAATTAATCTTTTTCAGGTAGCGGAAAAAATTGTTATTGTAATTTTTCATCAGGCGATAAACAATTCCCACATTTCCTCAATCTGACTTAATCCTGAAAAAAATGCAAGTTTCTTTTTCTAAATAAAAATTTGTAAGCTTTCTTAGTTCGAAAATTAACATGTGAGTATTGCACATTTTTTATATCCAGGTTATAAATGTTATAATTTTTAATTTTAAATCATTGCAGACTAGGAATTTTGTATATTAGAAAGTGAATTTTTAATGCTTTTATGTTAAGCACATTAACACTATAAATGTGAATATAAGCCGGGCATGGATGTTATCTTTAATTACTGGATATTTCAGCCAAGGCAAGAATAAGTATATTTTTGTCTTGTATGTCATACCAAGCAAATACATTTCCATGATGTATAAGTCTTCTCTAGGGGAAATCATAGTTCGTGGTCTGAAACACTGAACAAATGTTAGATTATATTAAATTTTCATTGTAATATTTAAAAATTTTATTACTTGAAATTATTTCTGAATTTTAAGATACCTATTGGTAGCAAGCAACAGAAATTTACAGATGCTGTTTATATTTTTCAAATCAAGTGTCAAAGTTGTTGTTCATGGTGATATTGTATATAGATGGGCTTCAATATATTTGTATTGATTTTGGAATCTTTGTATCCATGCTTTCTTGATTTTTTTAATCTTGTGCGTCCTCCTTGCTTTCGTTTAGCCCTGCTACGTCTTCAAGGGGCATAACAAACTTTTTAAAGCCTATTAAGCAGGAAAACTTCGTAATAGTATTTTTTTGTGTGTGTGTGTGTCTATATATATATATATATATATATATATATATATATATATATATATATATATATATATATATATATATATATATATAAGGAATGTCAAAAGTTGATTCCTCGATACCCTTGATTATTACAGGTATCGAAGAATCGAGAATCGAACAGTTAATTGTTATAATTCCTCGTCCAACTTCACGTGAATTTTTGAAGTTATGTTGCACAGCCACAAATCTTAGGGTTTTCCAAATTAGCTGAACCTGTACCGAACTCGCATGCGTTGACCGGAATTAACATATATTATATTTTTCCCAGCCCCAGCAAAATTCCTATTTATTACAGCGGAAAATGTTCGCTACTATGAATTTTCAAATTTTTTTTTTTTACTATCCGTCGTAAATTCAGAAAAAATTGCGTCCAATGCAGTAGTGCCTCGATTATCGGCGATAATGCAGGGTAAGGGAGTCTGAATATCTAAACTCGCAGTTGAACAGTCGTTTTTATCTTAATGGCAGCCATGTGGCACATGGCTGATTATCAGGAGTATTTGGCTGCATTACTTCACTCCCACATCGCTCTATGTGCTGTGTGGTGGGGGTTTTATGGGAAAACTGCACTTTTTTTCATTTTTCTGTACTTTCTAACATTATACAGTACTACATGTACTATACTGTTGCAAGAATGCTACAAACGCATGTGGAAATCTACCGTACAATATCTAAACATGTTAATGTCCGCTTAGATGAAAGACCACTGCCGCACATGCTGATACTGTTTGCGATAGCATTAGTTGATAAGCTGTGCCCAATGTCAGTGTGTCTGACACCATATATGGTTTGTAGATAAGAACCCTTGTTAGCTGCAAGCTCCTAGAGTTCCAGGTCGCTGACGCAGAACATGCATTGGGTTTTAGTCTATTGCACGATAATTATGAGTAGTGGAGACATAATGATCCTGGGTTTTTTTTCTCCTAAAGAAAAGGTACATATTTTCTGTTTTTAAAATTTTTGTGTTTGGTGTAGTCAAGATAGTTAGCCCCCCCCCCCCCCCCCCCCCCCCCCAGTAGTGGAGACATAATGATCCTGGGTTTTTTTTCTCCTAAAGAAAAGGTACATATTTTCTGTTTTTAAAATTTTTGTGTTTGGTGTAGTCAAGATAGTTAGCCCCCCCCCCCCCCCCCCCGCCCCCTTTTTTTTTTTTTTTTTTTTCAGCCATTAATTGGTATATGTATAAAAAAAAATTTTTAAAATGTAGGACCACCTTGAAAATACCGTGGATTATGGATACTAAACAGTAATCAGTGTGTGCACACATGCATATCTGCAAATTAAGTACTTAACATCTATTACAGCAGTCCCATGGGTCATTTTAGCAGTGTTGCTCACTAAAGAAATAAGTTTTGTTACTGGACCTCTGGACTTGTCTACGAGGTGCAAAGTGAAAACAACATATATACATACAACCTTCATAGTTCAGCTTCTATTTGTTCAAGTATAACACACAATCAAACTACTACAACCACATTCACAATTTCACGTCTAATTGTTTAAACATATAGGCCTAAAATAAACAGTAAACACATATATCACGTGTGTGTGTACACACATACATATACACACACCCTGCACAGTTCCACCATTAATAGTTCCAAAATGTAGTGGACAAATTTTTTCTAAAATTAAAAAAAAAAAAAAAATTCAAAATTAACATAATATAACTTATGGTTTTTATAGATTCAATTGATATGATTTATCATAACACGGAGAAATATAGCTTTCTAGTCGTTAGTTGAAAAAGTCATTTTTCAAAAACTCAAGCAAATCACTTATTTTATATGTAATCATTTAAATAAAGAATAGTACCTGGTTTTATACACTATTGAGTTCAAGATATAATGCTCTTATCATTGCTACAAAACAATAATTAAATATGATTTGTTTGGTAATTTTTGTTGTATTTCATTGTTATTTTCCAACTTCTTTGCAGTGAAGTACCGTATTTACTCGTGTATAGTGTGCCTGATGATTTTTGCAACAATTTGTGGCACCTTGTTAGTATGTAACAAATTATTCTTTTATTTTGATGCCGGCTAAAAGCCAGCGGCGCTAGAGCCCATGACCACACTCACCACGCACATGACCAGCACGTACGCAAAGAGTCCAATACTTTGAACTTTCACATAAATATTATTTTTTAGTATAAAATGTGTTTTATATTTGCATTTTCAGGGTTTAATATGTCTTTAAATGTTTTAAAAGTGTTTGTTGATATTTGAAAATTGTTGTTTATGAAATTCAAAGTTCCTGCGACACCGTGATTTGTGGTGAATTCTATATATTTGGAAAATATTTTATTTAAATAACTCGGGGCTAAAAGCCAAAACATTGTGGCATTTTGTAAGGTCATGGTAATCTTATGGTCGTTAAAGGAAGAATGTCAACTCAGGTGGGCCTGTAAGGTCACAGTAATCTCATGATCATTGATAGGAAGAATGTGAAGTTCGGGTTCAGTTCGAAATTTGAATATTCGACCCATCTCTAATTTTATTTACTTAGATGTGAAGAAAATGTCTATCAATGTGTGGAATTATTTTTCAGTTGATGTAAATGGCTCAAATTACGTATTTTGCAGTTTGTGCTCGACAAAAAATTCACAACGTGGGGTTAGTCGCACAACTAGTAACATGAGAAAACACTTAAGTAAACACAAGTACAAGTAAATTGCCAATAATTATGTTTCAGAAGATCTTTTGGGCAAAGATTTGTGTAGCAGCAAGTCATCCAATGTCCCAGCAACTTAAAATGTCCGATAGAAACATTTTCATGAACTCACCCCACAGTCAAAATATCTCGCTGTAAAAGCAAATTAATTTTAAAAATTCTTAATTACCAGGTTTGCGTTCACCTGGTGTCAAACGAAGTAAATTATAATCTGCATTAGTTTGTAAATGAACCAGGTTCCCCAAGTGTTTTCACGAAAGCACAATAAACGCTACGTAAAATATTCAACATTGTGGATTTTGTCCATTTATCTTCTATCCGTTCTTTTTTTTACGCAAGAATTGCTGTAAATATTTTGGTTCAATGTAAATTTTAAAGTTCTCTCTGCATACCAAGTATGAATGGGTCGAACTCCTCAGAATCGCTGGGTCTGAAAAGACATACTCTGATACCTGGACAAGTCCGAAACACCCATGCCTGCGTGTGGAATACGTTGTCAGGCCCAATGGGCCCTCCACAGAGAATTATCTAGCCCTAGTAAATCTCAGTTAACCACAACAGTTCCTTGTAATTCACCTCCTTTGCCAGTACCAGAGTTCACCAAACCAGGATCATGCCCAAGCTCACCCCTCATAGCTTGCGAACAGGAGTCCGAACTCGACTCTGGGCTGGGTATCTGCTGGCCGTTTCCTAGTTTCAAATTCGTTATAACTACCAGCCGAAGCCCACACCTGAACCAAAACCACCTACTCCACCCCCGGCCGTTGATCGTCCACCTGTAACTACGTGTACCATCCGCACCGCCGTAGGGAGGGTAGTTAAAATCACTATTCCACCCCCAACACTGCTGAAATGCTGGATAGCTCCCCTAACCCACACACACACATCACAAACGGGACACTGAGTAGGTAGCATCCGAAGGAGGATCAGCTCATTACGTTTCACGTACACAGACATCCCCTTCTTTCACCAGTCATAATTTCATTTATTTTGGCAGCCTTTACGGTGAGCAAGGCTGTGCTCCCTGGGAGGGAGACATTAACAGTCATGTTCACCCTGGGGTTTGATTCCCCTCCGACTTCGCATCGCCCTTCTGTTAGACGGTACTCCCAGCAAGGACCCCGACGTGGGCCTGACCCGCCACGCAAAACACCCACCAAACTCTAATTCATCGCCAAAGGGTTCCTTACATCAGCACTTGTTTTAAATTAAACTCTAGAGTATCCCTCTTTCCCTCCTCTCCTCCCCTCCACCACAGGTAGGAAAGGGACAAATAGGAAGTTGACTCATGAGAGAGAGAAGAGAGGGCCAAAGAATAGTGCAGCAACAGTGCACCTGGGGCACGTAATTGCATCACTGTACTGCCAATATACACACTTCTTCAATAGTTGATGTACTGCAAGGCAATGCTTCATCATCCACGGAAACATACTCATCAAATGTAGATGAGAATTCGAGCTTCTCTTGAAAGGTTCCCCAACCATCTGATGACACTAGCATCTCAATCATCACCTGTTGTAGATAACACTGAACCATGTGTGAAGCCTGCTATCCTAAAGCAGTTGGTGATAACTGACTGTGGCATGGATGTCCAGGATACAGGAGTCGTGTGCATTGCTGTCATTAAGCTAATTTTCTTGAGAGGTTTCTTAGCCTCGTGATCACGGAGGATTGTTTTACAGAGGTGTGATCTGAAATGTTTAAAATTCTTAATGATGCCTTGATCCATAGACTGCAGACATGCTGTAGTATTTGGTGGCAAGAAATCAATACAGATGTTAGCAAGAAATATATACAGATGTTGGCAAGAACTCAATACAGATGTTCCTGAATACACGGGTTTCTGTTGGATGTGCAAAACAGTGATCCAAGAAAAGGATGATTTTCCTGTTCTGAAGAACCATTTTAGCATCCAGAAAATGTAGAAACAGAAGGAAAATTTTGCAGGTCATCCAGGCATTTTGATTACTTTTGTACCTGCTGGGCAAATTTTTGATCCTCTTCTTTACAGCATCTTGGTTTTGCAGCCTTTCCAATTACGAGAGGAGGGAGCTTCTCACTGCCATCCATGTTTGCCCCCAGCAAAATAGTGACTTTCCTTTGATCGTTTTCCACCTATACACTTGTCTCTTGTGAAAGAGAATGTTTTATCGGGAAGCAAGTTAAAAACATATCTATCCAGCTATTTGAAGGATTGTAATCCTCTACACCTAATGTCAAGGCTATTGAGTTGCCTTCTCTCACAAGATTTTTCCGTTTGCAGGCACAGTTTGGGAACACACTTGCCTAAACCACTCTAGCAGCCTCTCGTTTACCTCTTCGTACTTCCCACCGCGTATAATTTTCACAGAGGTTGATCATGTGGAGCATTCTTTTATGATTGTGTCACGATTTGATATGATTCGGTTGAGAGTGGTCTCTGGGATTTCCAAATCACGAGCAATTGCTGTGCATGTTCTACCAATTACTGTCCACATGCTTGATTAAGTTTCACTTTTCAGCTGATTAAACTGTCTGTCTTTTCTTAGAGGCACTGATATTAATTTTTCACTAGAGCGTTTTCAAGGATGAATTAATTTTCACTACTTAAACTCTAACCGACTACGTAAATATTAACCTCATTCATCAATTTAGTCATGTAAAAAAAGAAAATTGGTATGATTCCGTAGATGAATTCATACAAGTAAAGTGCACCATATTTGTTCGTGCAAATGTGACCTCTCACAACATCTGTAGTTACCAGGCATAAGTTGTGCACACTGTGTGCTTCATTGCCTAGCCCAAGAATCTCAAAGACTAACCACTTGGTGGAGGTCACTCTATGACGTTTACAAATAAACTAAAATATTGTACTAACATGTAGGGAGAGTATAACAATGGGGCTGCTTATTGTGGAGGATGCCGCTACAGGAGGTGGGGATGTTAGGAGCAAGAGGGTGGGAATGCTGATGATGATTAAAGGCTTTGGCAGGGGAGGAAGAAAGTGTGATGAAAAAGTGAAAGGGTGAGGAAGGGAGCTTGGAGTTGTGTGGGTGTGGCTAGAAGGAAGGTGGACTGTAAGATGGAGTAAAGGTGTATGGATGTTATTACATGGGTTTAAGTGAGGAAGTGAGTTTAGGGGTATGGGCATGACCTGGTGGAAGGGAGGGATCAGTGTGTGTCTGTAAAGAGGCGGGAGGATGCGAGCAAAGGGTGGAAGGCAGCACAGGGGTGTGAGCTTGGCTTTTGTATGGAGGGCAACCTGTAGTCTATTTCATAAAAGTACAAGTCTACAATTTACAAGTGAATTTACCTGTAAGTTGTAAGAAATGCACAAAATGGCATTTCATAATCCTACAACAGCCCGTTAGCTATAGCAGTAGAATCTTGATGGAAATTATACAAAGAGGGACTTGAAATTTTATACCTACATAATATTAAAATATACTTTGTACAGAACTATGGAATATTTGCCAGGGATTTGAAAGATGTACTTTACAGTGAGATTTCACTGTACTAGTCTTGTTTAGATTTTATTTTTAAAGTTATAGTTGTTGTGAGCTTTAAAGACCATAGTTCTGAATGTTGTTTTTGCGTTGCATTGCCCAGGCAAGAACTGTCCAAGCTGATGGCAAAGCGTAAGTCGGAGATAGACGTCAAGCTCCTGCTGTTTGCCATTCAACGCACCAGTAATTTTGAGAATCTTCTGGCACGCCGTTTTACTGGCGTGACTCTGGATGATGTGGATCTGGATGCCCGAAAAAACACTAAGGTACTGTCTCTTTCACCAGCAGTGTTAAAAAATGCAATCTTTACCTGTAGCTCAAAATGTTTTTGGCATTCTTAAACAATTAGTACAAGGTGTGGGACAGTATCTTACACGACTGTGTTAACAAGCATGCATTCTGTCAAAATCATGTATCACAGTTTACGTGTGATGGGGCAACAGTGGTGTAGTGGTTAGACTACTCACCTCCCACCCAGGCGAACCGGGTGCATGCCTGCCAACACTCCCACCTTACACCACAATGTTTTGGCTTTTAGCTGTGTGAGTTACTTAATTAAAATATTTTTCAAA
Organism: Dryococelus australis; assembly: GCA_029891345.1. Classification (NCBI taxonomy): domain Eukaryota; kingdom Metazoa; phylum Arthropoda; class Insecta; order Phasmatodea; family Phasmatidae; genus Dryococelus; species Dryococelus australis. The sequence goes on from CM056995.1 coordinate 360,404,110, forward strand.
CATATCGCAATTGCCACAAATTAATTAAAAAATAACGATTTGTTACATGCTTCCTAACAAGATTCCACAAATTTCCAGTGCAGTTTTAGTAAAAAAGAATTGGAACTTGTTGCAAAAATCATGGTGCTCACTATACACAAGTAAATACGATACTTCTTTTCAAAGATGATTAAAAATAACAACGCAACACAACAAAAATTACTGGAAAAGTCATTATCTGATAACTTTTTTGTAGAAGTGATGACACCATTATATCTTGAACTGTATAGTGTGTAAAGCCATGTGCTTTTCTTTATTAACTGACAGCATTTAAATTATTGGATGCAAAATAAGTTATTTGCTTGAGTGTTTTTGAAAAATTATATTTCCAATTAACACATCTTTTGTGTTGCTAATTTGTATTTACCACAAACTTCTATAACGACTAATATGATATAGTATTTCTCAGTGTTATGATAAAGTATATCAACCAAATCTATAAAAACCAGAAGTTAATGTTGTACCTTTTTTTTTCACTTCAGAAAAAATTTACCCATTACATTTTGGAACTATTAGTGTGGTCACTGTGTTGGTTGTGTGCATGTGTGTGTGTACATGTGTATATATATATATATATATATATATATATATATATATATATATATATTGACGCATGCCGGCCTGTCAACTGGGAGAACACTGCATCAAAGAAGCAGAGTATGTGGCAGGCGCGCCCTATTTTGGCTTGGTTCTCAGGATGAACTTAGTCCTTATGTGGCACCAGGGCGCACCCCGTGAAAAGGACTGGCCAGGTAGATTTGCGGCAGGGCACGGTGTTGGGTTCTGACAATGTAATTTTCGCTTCGGGCAGTATACCTGGGCGACGTGTGTTGCTGGTACTTGGTCCGGCCTGTGGCGAAATGATTGGACGTGTAGGTTCCATTGGTACTTGAGAGTGCTGGATACGTGTGTGGAGTGTTACTGGTAGGGACAAAGCAACTGGGGTGAGATAAGCTATTAGATCTGTCGTGAGGCTGGACAGATTGACTGATGTACTCAGTGATTCTTTGGTATATCTGGAGCGACTGGGATAAGTCATCGTCGTGCTTGAGCCGGTTCCTTGGGTGTGAGCTGTCCAATAGAAGCAACTAGGGTGAGGGTCCACTCCTGTATACGCACGGAGGCATTCAGCACTTTATTTGCCTTCTCAGAGTCTGGAGTAATACACACCCTCATGTCCGTAAGGCGAAATGCAGGGATTTGTATGTTTACACATGTCGAGCCACTTAAGTGACTGCCGACTGAGTGGTCACCCTATTTAAATGCTCGGTGGCTAAACGCTGTCAACAATGAAAGTCAGACTTCGCTCGTCTGCAATCCCAACATAATGAGTGTATGCTCCGGCCGAGTCTTCCCAATCTAGATAATGCCCCTTTCCAGCACAAAGTGCAGTGGAAAAAGCTGAGCACCGTCATGACAAACTGGTCTGAAGACAATGGACCTATGTTTTGTTTACCGCAGTTAGCAGAAAGGCTGCCCATTGCTAGTGTTTGTGGTTAGCAAACTGTGTGTTGGCTCGATCAAGTATCGTTCCCGGGATCACCTGCATTTCTTTCAAGGAAGTGAGGTCAACTGGGGCTAAGTCTACAGGAACATGTTACTGAGAGATCAATTCAAACACTTTTATTCTGTGTGATTGGAAGTAAATTTGTGATGATGCACTACCTCCTATGTATAGCCAGAACTAAGCCTACACAAATCCAGTTAGAGGCGACCTGGTCCTGAACTAATTGGGTGGGGTAGTCTAGCGCTGTGAAATCAACTACTGTAATAACTTGGCTAGAACTCCCTAACCTTTGTTGGGGCTGCAGTGTCTAGTGTGTAAATGACGGTGGTTGAATTACTAAGCAAGATATGGAATGAATACAGGAATCTGCATATCTTCGACACTGACAGTGCAGTGACGAGGGAGAGGTATACCGAGGAGTTAAGGTTGACTCGTACCGCTCAACCTAATAAATAACAACAATTACGGCTTGTCGCTAAATGTTCCTATTTTAATCACTGCATAAGTAGAAATAATTTTATACATGAATTCTCTGCCGCCTTCTCTACCAGGCAACAATAACATATGAGCGGATTCACTTTGCCTGAAGGTTACGCAACCTGGCAGGCAAACCGCCCACACCCTTCGCCGTGCTGAGAGCCTACAAGCCGCCCTATACCGGGCAAGGCCGAGCGCAGCCGACAAGGCACAAAGCAGAAACTCTGACCAGCCAGGATGCTCCGCTCACCCTCCCCGCAGCTAACACAGGCAGCCTACAAACTTCAGCTATATAAGACCGGACACTGCCGGGCTCGGCAGTTAATTCTTCGCAAACTCTCTTGTGACATCCCAGAGCACTAATTCAGTGCTGGAACCTTCGGGAACTTCTGAAACTACGAGTACGCCCCCAGTGGCTGCTCACCACGCATCAATAACCATTGAACACATACACATTTATTTAACTTCACTTTGTCTCCTCCAGACACCCTTTTCTTTGCCAGTTTAACTTTAAATACTTATGCATCTGTCTAGAACCGGTTACTTCTCCTGTTTACTAGAATCAGGTCTCCTACACCTGAAACTGCAGTTCTGATAGGAGGTAGCACAAGGTCACGTGTTTATTGAACCTACAATTAACACCCATTGTTGACTACCCTTCTGCTTTTCATTTACAGGGTACTTGTCTGTGTGACGGTTGGGAACAGAATACGACGTACACCGCCAGTAGGAACCCATAGTACTGACATCCACATTAGATGGCTAACTGTTTCTTCCCAACCCCCGATCACTAAGTCAGTGCTGATGTGGAGAAACAGCAATGCCCCAACCACTAGAAACACCTTCGTGCAGGGAGGGGCTACAAGCTCAAGTTATCTCTCACTTTGAGCACTAAGTTAGTGCTGAAGTGACCTTAGCCTGTGGGATGCAGCCCAACCTGATACGAACGCACAACCAGTAGAGGCTTGTTGGCCCACATGGCTCCACGTCCCTGATCGGCCCGCATGTGCTGGAGATCAGTGGGTACTCCTATTGGGCTACACTTTAATTACCGTTCCTGTTTGTGTACTGCGTAGGCTGTCAGACCAATGTGCCATATGCCTTACAAGATGAGGAGTGGCAAGAGGCTTAGAGAGCAATACCTGGCTCACACTGCTATCAAACCATGGATAGTATTACCTCATCCTACGCAGAACAGGACCGCGCCGCCCGACTTAGACGACAAGCAGTAGCGCGTGGTTTGGATACCAGTAATCGTCTTGTCACTGTACATTCGCATTCACCTTTAAACACCCACTTTTGGTCTAGCGGAAAAGTCCTCGTCATACGTGCCAATCAGACTTAGGCACTCATCAAGGTAAATCTCTGGCGGCTAGTGTGGTGGAGATGATGAAGCGAAGTCTTAAGGCGCAGGCTGGTCAGTTCCAGTAGGTAATGAGGTGGAAGACTGAAGAATGGTGCCAATTCAAATTTTGGCTCTCTTTTTATACTTTGCTGGGCAGCTACCTCGGAAACCTTTGGCTGTCGTCTTGTAGGCGAGGGTTTTGCTGCTACGCGGGGGTGTGGCGTAAGCATAGTCTGTGTGGCGTGATGTCACAAGCTGGTTGAGAGAATAGAAGATAAGCGATTAAATATACTAAAGGTGCCCTCTAGCAGTGATATGTAGTACTCGATGTCTTGAGGTGCATCTTCAGTGGGCCGGTGAACAATACAATTTACTGGCTGGAACATCCATTCTTGCTGCAGTCAGTACAATATCTGATGTCTCATAGTCAACTATAATGCAAACTCTATAGAATTCAGATGCAGGATAAGCTATGCTGATGAGCTGAAGTCGTCAAATTGCTATTGTTGAAACTAGGGATGTCAAAGTATCAATTTTTCTCGATTTCGATTCTCGATTCCAGCTGCAAAATGTTTCACTTGGTTCTGATACCATAAATTAGGAGATAGTGATTATCAACATGTGCCTACAGTCAGTGTTTCCTTTTGAAATTTTGTTTTATATGTCAAATTAGACAGACACAAATATGAAGAGACTTACAGGAAAGACTTTTTGGTCTGCTAAGTGAAGTTAATTTCCTATATTTATGTAACATTCAGATTTATCTAATTAGGCCTAACAAGTTCATATCAGAATTTTTATGAAATCTACGATTTATTTGAAATGAATATAGACACAGTATTATACAAAAAAGTTAAACAAAAGTTCTCAACTTCTCAATGCAATATTTTAGGTCAACTAACGAAGCTGACCAATATGTACACAAATATTGATACTATTCAGTAATGAAACTGAAATACAAGTAACATTTCATTTAGCATTGCTATTGGACATTTTGAGTTGCAGGGATGACTTACTGCCACTTGCTTTTTTATCCAAAAGATATTCTGAAACATCATTATTGGCAATCATCTTGTATTTGTTGTGTTTATTTAACTGTTTTCTCAATTTACTAGCTTTGCAACAACCCCACCACGTTAAATTTTTGCAGAGTACAAACTGCAAAATGCAGAATTTGCGTCCTTTTCGTCAACGGAAAAATAATTTCACACATAGCTAGACATTTTCTTCGCGTCTTAACTACATAAAATCCTCAGTACATTGAAAACTTTAACACTACCCACTTTTAGAAAAAAATAGATGGTTATTTTTGGTAAAGGTAAACACTAAAAAAAATTGCTTTCAATCTTGATTACCTCAAAAACAAAAATGTCACAAACGTGAAATATGTATGGTACGGAAAATGTAGATGTTCTTTATCTAATATACCATTAAATAATAGTCTAACAAAACCAAAAATCCGAAAAATAATACCAGGAATCCTGTTATTATTACGGATCCTGCTCCAGGATCCTTATACTCCCACTACTAATAACTGTTGCTTAACAGACTACAGGCCAATGCATTTTCCGTGTCGGCGACCCGTAACTCTTAAGAGTTTGCCCCCTTACGAGGGTTATCTTCAAACCACTTCTGATTGCAACCACTTCTGATTGCAGACCGACGCAGACTTTCTTTCTGCTCCCGGCTTATCAACTAATACTGATTGCAACACTTACGAGCAACAAAGTGCTATCTCCAACGTATCCATCCGAGTATGCGGCGGTGGCCTTTCATCTGTGACTGAGAGTTTGTTTCAGTGTTTCGTCTACACGAACGTTTACAGATTTAGATATTGTGCCATAGATTTATACTTCCGTATGTAGCATTATTGCAGCAGTATACACGTAGTACTGAATCATGTCAGAAAGTGCACAAAAAAGCGACTGCAGTTTTCCCATTAAAGCTGTGCCACAAATAGTGATGTCGGAGTTAAATGATGCAGCCACATGGCAGCCAAGATAAAAATGACACATTTAACCATGATTTTCGATCATACCACTATTATCGTGGATAATTGAAGTTCTACTGTATTATCTTAATTCATTCATAGTCGAACCATCATTGAATGGTTCATTCATGTCAACGTGCGAGTTCGGTACAGGTTCAGCCTATTTGGAAAACCAAACACCTGTTGTTGTTTAACAACCTCAAAAAATCATGTGAATGTGGGCGAGGATTTATAACAATTAGCCATTTGATTTTCGATTCTTCAATACCTGTAATAATCGAGGGTATCTAGTAATCAACGTTGACATCCGAAGTTGAAACACATCATGCATTAATATATACGTGTGTGTATTTTACTGAGTATTTTAGGCCTCCGTGTATAAAAGATTAAATGTGAAATTGTGAATATGGTTGTATTAGGTTGTTTGTTTTATATAATTGAACAAATTGGGGCTGAAGTATGGAGGTTGTATGTATAAACATACTGTAAATTGTTTCCACGTCGCACCTCATAGCCAAGTCCAGAGGTCAAGTAACAAAACTCTTTATTACTTAGTGGGCAGCACTGCTAAAATATTCCACGGGACCACTATAATTGATGTTAAGTACAGTGGGAGCCCGGGATACCGCGGCCCATTGTACCGCAGATTCGGTTATACCACGGAGCAATTTATGTCTCCCGGACTTAATAAATAAATAAGTGGAAAGTGTGTTGTCTGTATGTGGGTGGTCGTGGGACGGTGATGTTCCCTTCTTTCACCGCCGAGATCAGTGGTGTATAATCCATTCTCAATTGGAAGTGACTTATGAAAATCTACCTTTGATAAAATACTCTAGGCATAACATGTCAACCTGTTTTTTCAATAACCTGTATTCCACAAATATACAACACTGTGGTTAACTTTAGAGTACTGTATTATTGAATAAATGAACCTATACCTTAATATCTTCTATAACTTGTAAAATTTATTTATTTTTAAATATGAATTAACAACCGCGAGAGCAGTGACTTGTTGGCAACGGCTGGAAATAAATAGTTCACAATTAAAATATTATTTTAACCTAGTTTTTTAGTATATCATTTGTAAATTAAATGGTGCCTATTGAAATATTTAAATATTTTGTTTGCCCTGGGGACAACGTATCTCATTGTTTGCCCTGGGGAAAACGTATCTCATTTTTACAGTTTAAAATAACACCAGAAAATATTGTGAGTAGGCCGTAATTCCAAAATTAGAGGTGCGCCTCTAAATTCGTGTATCAAAGTAATATACAGTAATTTCAGTAATCTCCTAGAGGGTGTAGCTCTAGGTAATAATTATAGTTATGATGCTCACACTTTGATTGTAGTGTGTATTTAGCGTCTATTCTGTATTTCTTCCCTTTTTCGGAAAAAAATTCCAAAATATGAGGCGTGCCTCAAAATTCATATTTCTAAGTAATTTATAGGCCTATAATTATTCTCTTATGTAGGATAGCTCTACGTAATCTTCATAATTATGATGTAGAGACTCTCATTGTAAGTAATGTGTATACGGCAGCTATTATGTATTTCTTCCCATTTTCGAAAAAAAATTTCTAAGTGGATGAGTTATTGTGGCCAAGGCTTAGTGCAAAAAGCAGCCTTTCTTTGCATGCCACAAATAATTAATTTTTTTTCACTTTAGTTTTTCTTTGTGAAATGCAAATCAGTTGAGTAAGAGACATGTTTCACAACACGTGAGGCACTGATAGATCTCATCTGCAGTACAAGCGTGCTTCAACTTTTGTTTAGTTTAATTTGGACGTAAGCCTCCTTTTTTCTTCTTAGTTCCTCCCAAACAGGCCCGCCAGAGGGCGGGGGAGAACCCACCTTCTCCAACCCGTGTGACAAACAACTCACAGTGAACACCACCCTTGGTGGAGTAAGTGCATCCTTTGCCTGGAAAACGTGGTATTATTTTAGCCATTCTTGTTTTTATGCATGTGACTGCCTTCATCTCAGTGCATTTCTCTTCTTCATGTTCCCTGCGTTGGGTGCTGTTAAGTCCTATGATGCAAATAAAAAAAATAAAATTCAGATAGGAAGGGGCTAAACGTTTCACGAGTTACGGTGGTAAATAAGAACACTTGCCCCGTGTTTGACAGATAGGTGTCATGCCTCATTAGAATGCTGGCTTTTTTTTTCTGCTACTATACTCTTGTCACTCTGGGATTAGCGCGAAAAGCTATAATGCCGATCTGAGTTATGTCCCCCAACAGCCTCATTATATCGGGCTTTTACTGTACATAATTTGCAAATATGTGTGTGCACACACTCTGTTTACTGTTTAGCATCAAAATCCACCATATATTAAAAATGGTTCTACATATTGGTTTTTGGTTATATCCTTGAATAATTTAGGGCTGAACTATGAAGGCATATGTGCGATGATAAGGCATTTTTTAAAGTTCGGTTCGTGCATAAATTTTAATTTTCGGTTTGATAAAAATAATCTAGTTCAAGTTCTAGTTATGGTCTGTTCCAAAATCTGGGTTCGTCCCTCCTCTACTGCACACTTTTCCGCAGATGTCTGGACTCACCTGGACGTTACTTATCCCCATCACTGGATTGGTCGAGGTGCCCTTGATCCTTTGCCGCCATAATCGCCTAACCTATCATGTTTGGATTTCTTCTTGTGGGAGTATGTGAAAAGCATCATGTACGATACCTTCATTGACTCCGAGTAATATCTTGTTGCTAGACTATGATCCAGCTAGAGTGGTTCAGGGCATATTGGCGAATTTTCATACATGTGTGGGCATCCATGTGCTAGTTGTATGCTTCTTGTGTGGGTGTGGATGATCGCTCTCTCCAGCATGTACTTTGAAATCTGGATGAAATAAATGGTTTGTTGCATTGTATTTTGCCTGTCTCACTTTCCAATCTGTTAAATGTGACATTTCTGTACCCACATTCTCTGACAGACAATGTGTTTATTTTGGTTCCCTCCATCGCCCATTACTGTTTGGTCAGATAGTTTCTGAGTATGCTGCACATACTCGGATCTGCCAGGATTCAAATAAAATCTTATCTGGGGCATCTTGGTTGGCACAGGTTGTGCCATGCGTTTTATGTAGAGTTAATGAATTAAATGCAATTTTTTTTTTTACAGGGTTTGCTGTCAACAAATCCATTTGAATCCTCGGATGCTGAGGCAGATGCAACAAACCCTTTCAGGGAAGAAATGGATGAGGACCAAGCTAGTTTACAATCATCTGTCGGCCAGTACATCTCTCCATTCAGCGGCATTATAAGTAAATGCTTCGAGCCACACTTGCACATCTACATTGACAGCCTTGACAGGTCAGTAGTAACTTGTTTTAAATGTAATTGTGTATCAGTTTGACTTTTTGTTTTATCGAAACTAAGGTGCAACGGTGAAAACACTACTGTAGAATATGCTTTTGCTGTATTTGGAAAATGAGCAGATCACGAATGTTAACTGTGGCTTCAAATCTGGCAGAAGTAAATGTGACTTCAATATGAGCACTGGTGGGGGGGGGGGGGGTTTGTGTGAAGGGTACAGGGGCAAAAAGAGGAATGTTCACATTTGCTAGTTTTGTGCAAACTGCAGTCAAAACTATAAACTCCTCCCCTGGAATTGTTACTTCACAGGCATGTACTGTAATTTCAGACTCTTATATTCTTTGAATTTTGTGCTTTGGCATACCAACAGTATTGACATTTTTCTATCAGGTGCCACATAAGCTGTTTTTCTGTAAAAATGGACAATTATAATTTTTGCCCTGTACCTTTCATATGGGGTGGGCGAAGCTTCAAAAATTTGAATTCAAATTGAATATTTTTAATATTTGACTTAGTATTTGAAATACAATTTTTTGCTTCGAACTTCTAAACAAAAATGCTTTTGGGCAGCGTAAATTATTTATTATTATTCGCCCAAAAAGCAAAAGAAGACAATGTGTGCTTATTAACATCAAAGTTCTTATCCCACGTTTGCCATACGCATGGCTAGCTAGTGGAACATGAAAACATAACCTCATCTCAACAGAATGCCCACAAATTAATCTAAACTGCATTCGGTGTAAAATAATTGCCAGTATTTAATTTTCTCTCAATATACCAAAACTGAATTATCGGGGGAAACCATTGTATATTACTAAACACTTTATTATCTTTCCAAACTTAATTCGGCACGTCAGAGTTTAATCCGTGTTGTGTTCTCTTTGAAGATTTAACTTCCTACTTTTGTGTCCGCTGACATATCTTCTCTTACCCTTTGATTACATCTACTTATTTCTTACCTTCATCTCCATCAAATGTTTCAATAGGTGTAATTTTGTTATGATTGTATAAACTACATTATCTCATTAAGCACTTTTCGTCCCAATGAATATTTTCACAGCACAAAGATCTATCTACATATGTTCACTGTAGTACATTCCGTAATGATTTTATTCTGATGTAATTTACTCGTAAGCAGAAATATGTTTTCTTGGACTGAACACAAGCATATCTGTCTCCCTAGCAGTGGCAAAATCCAAAATGGGTGGAGTTTGGTAAAGGTTGAATAACTCAGTTTTAAATGAGCATTTTCAAACAAACTGCTTATGAAGATGTAGTTAAATCATTAAAAAAAATTTATAATAATAATTATTATTAAGACGACGTCCCCAAATTAGGGTTATTGCTTTGGGGGAATCATTATTACGAGGACTTTTGGTCTACGTTTGACTTTATGTACCTTGTGTTAAATAAAGTGTATATACGATTGTGCCTTTGTATATTATCACTGAAATGAACATATATGACCCTGTACTCTTAGTGTGGATCCACTCTATTTCACTGGTTATCGCATGATTTGGACCTTACTATTGGCAGTTTTGGGAACTTGCACAGGTGGTGTCTTATCATTTTACCTTTTCTGTAGTGTGTGGTGTAAATAGTGAATTGTGGCTGAGGGAATGTTTCCAGGAACCTGAGCGACCTTATAGAGAGGTTTGCGCAGGACGCAAAGCAGCACTCTGTGTGCAGCGCGGGGCAGGATGGTGGCAGCGGCGGGGGAGCAGTGGTGCTGTCCTCATGCGCTGACCTCTTTGTGTTCTACAAGAAGTGCATGGTGCAATGTATCCAGCTGTCGACGGGCCAGCCTATGCTAGGACTGACCGCTGTCTTCCAGAAGTACCTGCGCGAGTATGCCCTCAAGCTGCTGCAGAACAACCTGCCCAAGTGAGTGCTCACCACCGCCCACGTCAGGTTGCTAAAATTAATTATGTACACTGAATCAATGACTAAATAGAGTAGGCATTGGAGCCTTAACTTCATCAGAATAAATGAATTCGAAATTAATTAAGATGGTGCTGAATTTCTAAAACAAACTAAAATATTAATCTTTTGGTGAACATACATTTGCTTATCAAACACTCGTTTGATTAATGAACAATGCAAAATTGTTGTTAAAGCATCCACTTCTTAGTTTTAAGTTCTTGGCGGGTATTATTATAGTATGTATTCTGACACGTGTCCCTTTCTGAACTATTGTGAATCTCATTCTACTGGCGACTGCATCACGTCTTGGAATGCATTACTCATTGGTAGGGAGTGGAAAATGTAGTTAATGTGAAAGGGCAAAAAGGTGTGCTTTGGAACTTGCGTGCCGTTTTATGCCTTTATACCAAATTTGATTACGACTCATCCACACGTGCTTCTACAACTACATGAAACGACTGCAACATGTAACAGAATGTGTTCTGGGGAAAGGGCATTGAAGATACTTGGTTTCCAGACTGTTTCTGACCCATACTAGTCTCTCTACTATCAAGTATTAAAACCAGAAGACGGAGCAAACCAAGCATGGAGTTTTACGAATGTGCAGAGAATAGTTTCAACTCAAATGCTCCTAGTTGCAGACAGATGCCGACTTCAGGCCCACGGCATATCAACTAACGCTGATCTCAACACTTACACGCAACATAGTGCTATCTCCAACAGTATCAGCATGTGCAGCGGTGGTGGTCTTTCATCCGTGAATGCCAGTTTGTTTTAGTGTTTCGTCTATGTGGTCATTTATAGATTTAGATATTGTGCTGTAGATATCCACGTGTGTTTGTAGCATTCTGACAACAGTATACATGTAGTACTGTATAATGTCAGAGAGTGCACAAAAAAACAAGTGCAGTTGTCCCAGTAAAGCCTCACCACACAGCACATCAGAGTGATGTGCGAATGAAGTGAGGCAGCCAAATACTGATAATAGCCATCTGCCCCATGGCAGCCATTAAGATAAAAACGACTTGTTTAACACATGTTTATATATTCCGACTCTTGTTTCCCTGCGTTATCTCCGATAGTCACTGTTATACTGTGTTATCTTAATTCTTTAATAGTCGCACCATCATTGAATGCAGTTTAGTGACTGGAATTAATAAATTTAGGATGTATAATTTTAAAAAATATATGAAAATTAATAGTGGTGGTAATTTTCAACTTTAATGAATAGGAATTTTGCTGGGGGAATGGGAATTGTATACATTAATTCCAGTCAAAGCATTCGAGTTTGGTACAGGTTCAGCCTATTTGGAAAACCCTAAGATTTGTTGCTGTGCAACATAAACTCAAAAATTCATGTGAAGGTGGACGAGGATTTATAACAATTAACTTTTTGATACTCAATTCTTTGTTACACTTGTCACACAACCTGTACAGTTTAACCACTAATAGTTACAAAATGTAATGGTCAAATTTTTTCGAAAGTGGAAAAACGGTACAAAATTAACATTGGTGCCGTCGGGTGAGAGACGAGACGAACAATGGCACAAATACTTACTGGTAATTTGGGCACCAGCATTGCTTCCCAATCACCGCACTATTGAGACTCTGGGTTCTAAGGGTGCGTTCTTACAAACACGTAGCCAATACTAAACTTTTTACTAAACATCACTTGAATTAAACACTTAATTAAACATGTGTGTCTAGGACACTGTCACTACTGAATAAAAGATATAAGTTCACTGTAGACTTGTTTTATTGATATTATTCACATACACATCAACGTGCCAACGAAATGATTTTTTCGGTCATGGCTAGCCAATTCCACTTGGATGTTCCCCAGCCTGTAATTAATCTACCGCACGCCTAGATGGATGATCTCACCGAGGTGCGTGAAAGCACAGCCTTCACAAGGGAAGAGGGCCGACAGCCACTAAGATAGACTGGCTCTTTTTCCCTGAAGACAGGACATGGTGAATAACAAATGTAAACACTTAATACGTATTAACACGTGTGATTACTCGGCATCACTAACACTAACTCGTCGGGGTTCACCCTCCAGTACGTGGGTAGTGTGGTGACGTCCTATACAGAGCATAGATAATTTGATATATGTCACTATTCGTAAAACCTGAAATTGGCAACATTATTCATATTGATAAGCTATGTTTTTTATCAAGTGTTATTTCCATGCAAAAATTTCTAACTCGCAGAGAAATATGCAGTCACGGTTTTAATACAGACAATGGTTTATCAACAGACAATATTGAAAACAAGTTCTGCCTGTCACCTGGAACAAAAAACGGTCGCAAAGCACTGGCAAGGGCATATTGTTTCATGAAAAGAATAATGTAAACAATTTATACACAACTATATAAGCACTGTTAAAAAAAATAATAATAAAAGTGCCTTGTACGAATAGAAAAAAAAGTTTGGGAAATCTGCGTATACGTTTTTGAACTATCAAAACTTTCAACAAAAGATTTTTTTGTTAGATCCACTGACAAAACTTTCATTTCCTCAAAAGTCTCATTTTTACCGCATATATTTACAGAAAATGTGTATGATAAAAAATACAGCTTACTGGACTAATACAAGTTTAAAATATGTGGTAAATTCATTTTCAAATATATTCTACATAAGTAAATGCACATAAACCAATATTTCACCGCCGCATCACTTGCTTTGTAAAACATAAATAATTGTTGGTTAAAGCGTGACGATGTTACAAATGAAACAATTGTAAACAAGAAAAGTTGGCGTGAATTCCATACATAACATGGTGTTTGTTACAAACTTTTGCAGGGCTGTGAGTAGAATATTCAAAGTGACGCATCATCACTTGCGCTCATGTTATCTATGGTCGTAAGTACACATGATGGAAAGTAAACATATTTTTGTTTAAGGTGATAAATCGAAGAAATCTACTAGCCAATTTATGCATGCTTTCGTATTCGAATATCCAAAACCACATCAAATACGTCTTAAGAAGCAACTATGTGATGAAAAACAACAATAATTCGCGAAAATACTACAAGTTTTGGTACAATTCGTGGATTACAGCTGGAATTCTCAAGAATAGCAATTTTAGTTTTTTATGTCAAAATTCGAGTTATTTTTCGCTTTATCACGTTTGCTGATTTTTCAGTTCTCTATACATGAAATAAGATGGGACACGAGATGAATTTTCACAATAAACACACACTTGTGAAAACAATTTTAGATGGCGTGCATGCAGCTACATGAAGTTCGTTGCGGACCACGTGGTGCAGGTGAAATTGCAATATTTCTGCGTGGAAACTGCAAACTAAATTCAGATAAAATATTATTCGTGTTGAGAAAGTGATCCTCTTTGCGATTAGAGTGGTTACATGCCTGTAACGTGCCTGATGGCGATAAAATCAAACATTAATGCGACTGCGTGGTCAAGTACAAAAGCATTAATTTACGTGAAAGAAAAACATTGAACTCTGAATAAAATTGACATAGAACCCTGAGATAAATTATTGCACATGGCGTCTGTCCGCTACGTGGTTACGAGTGATGTTGCCGTAAATATTCAAACATAAAAATTACCCTCAAATACATACATAAAAATAAAGCTCTTAAAATTGTGTGCAGCAATAACGCAGAAGCTACAATGTAATGCTATAAACATATGCAGATGGCGCCTGATTCAAATTTGCGCGTGTCGCGTGACCTCTCCGACATATTTCTCCTTCTCCTTGATTAAGTTAAAAATGCCATAAGGGTGCAAGAAATTACTAAAGCGGAAGAATAATGCTAGGGAAATGTCTGGCAAAACCTATGCTAACAAATGTTAACCGGTAAACTAAATAACTATGGAAACCTAAATCAGTGAACAAAAGTTGTAGTGCATACGTAACAGTGTCTTACCTCACCAGCTCTCCTCAACAGACTGTCCAGATACAAGCGTCGCACGGACCTACCATGGCCGCCTACGGGGTTCACATAAGCAGAAGTGCTGTGCACTCCGAGTAGAATATTTATTGACTAGAAATAAAATGGCACAAATGAAATTAAATCATGTTTTATATTTCTAAATTTTTCGTATGAATTTCAATATTGTTTTAGTGTCTTTATGACAGCGTTCATGCCGGAATATTAAGTGTTCTTAATTTTGGTGCCGCGGGCACTTTGAATTTTATAACCAAATAATTTCCATTTACTACAAACTCTTTGACATATTTAACACTGCAAATACAAGAGAACACAGATTACACTGGAAAATGAAATTTATATGAAAGTTCAAAATTATCGGCCTTTTTGCGCACATGCGAGACATGTGATATGTGAGCGCCGTCATGGACTCTAGCGCCGCTGGCTGTCAGCCGGCGTCAACATAATATTAACTTTTGGTTTTTATAGATTTGATTGATATAATTTATCATAACACAGAAATGTATCTTTCTAGTCGTTTTAGATATGGTATGTGAAAACTACAGATTCGCAACACAAAAAAAAATACTAATTGAAAATGTAATTTTTCAAAAACTCAAATAACTTTTTTTTGTATAAAATCTTTTAAATAAAGAATAGCACCTGCTTTTACTCACTAGAGTTCAAGATATAGTGTTGTCGTTACTGTTTGTTTGGTAATTTTTGTTGTGTTGCATTGTTATTTTCAACCTCACACCATGATTTTTGCGACAAGTTCCAGGAAAAACTTTCATTAACTAAAATTTCAGTAACTATTATTTGTGGGTCCTTTTTATTTTGAATTAATTTGTGGCGATTTGCTATATATTTGGAAAATGTGCTAGTTAAATAACTCGTGAGGCTAAAAGCCAAGACATTGTGGCATTGTGTAAGGTCACAGTAACCTTATGGTCATTAAAAGAATGATGTCGGCAACTGAGGTGGGCAGCTGGTTTACTTTTATATTGCTTCTTTTATGCAATGCCAGTCGTTAAAAGAGAAACGTCAACTCCATGGGCAGTCTGCTCTTTTAGGCAGTGACATGTTGGTCTTTTTTTTTTTTTTTTTTTTGCAGTGTGGTTATCCCCCTCCCCTGTGCTCCCCCCCCCCCCCCTCCAATGGTGAAATGTGACACAACCCTTCTCTAAAAAAAAGTGTTGCCTCTTGACTTCTTCCCCCAGAAAGCAATCCTCAAGACTCTTCCCCTATACTTTCCTTTAAACATCACAGGACAGTTTACGAATGGATAATTTACACTACCATTCTACCACTCCTCAGGGGTGTTTTCCTTTATTTTGGTTGGGGGGGGGCACTGTACATGAGCAAATAAGTTATCTTTCAAAGTTCGTTAATGATGATCATTTCTAGAATTTTTTTGAACTGAACTAGAATCAATCTTTGACATGGCAATAAATTTCGAACTGAACCCGAATGTAACCTTTATGTTCTGGTTTGGTTCACATTTTATTCATCGCTAGTAATTAGCTTAAGAGCTTGGGGTCTGCCGGTTTGACTTTATTGGGCTGGAAGTACGTATCGGACGTCACATTGACACTGAAAAGTTAGTATTCTGAGACTAGATTTGAATCACGTGTTATATTGAGTACCTGTACTGCCTTGTATACTAACTTGCTTTGAAACGGAAGTAACAGCGCAGTTCCAGGTGAAGGGGAACTAGTTCTAATCCAGCTATGAATTAGAATTATGTAATTTACAACTTGCTCTTTATTACCTATAGCAGATATTGAGACCCAGTGTTTTCCATTAAACCAGTGGATGATAGGGTGGCAATGTTAGAGTAAGAGGGGTCTCAACTGCTGCCGTTTTTAGTTAGCAGTTGCTGTTGTTATATGAGATAATCGTCTACAGCTTGTATTGTGGGTCACCGAATTACCAGCTTTGCAGGTGCTAGCTCAGCTACACCTTCAGCGTTTAAAATATTTTAAACCAATGATTCTGACCTTCATAACCCGGGAACTGGCAGTGCTTCAGTTTTAATCTCAGTAAAATGAGGGAGTGCTAAATTTAAAAACTAAACATTAATAATTTTTAAATTTCTGAATATGAATAAAGTTGAATAATACTGAGAAATGTGGTAAACTACATTGTGTATTTAATATTTTTAATTGTATTTGTTTAAAACATTAATTGCTTAAATTACCATCACCTAAATTTAAAAATAATTTACTAAAGTGTAATTTGAGTGCGGATTTTGAAGAATTAATGTGATATTTGTTTTCCTAATGTTTTAAACATCTAATAGTATATTGTGTGACACTTACTTGAACACAGATTCTCTTCAGATTCCCAAAATATTTTTAGTGCTAGAAGAAGTCTTTGTCCATTACTCACATGTCCATTGTATTAGTAACGGATATTGGTTGTATTGGCAGGAAGTATTGGTTCGTACTAGTGTATTAGTGTACTAGTGTAGAAGTATTGGTCAGCACTAGTGTTGACAATGTCGTCACCATCTGATGGGGTGGCTGGTCCCGAAGAGACTGTCGCGAGCGTTACCAGTTCTTGGGTCTATACTATACCTGGGGTGATAAGGAAGGAGCAGACGTCTTGGGAAGCCGCAGGATGGTCCAGTCTTCCAGAAGCAGTTGGATTCTGCAACACGTGCGGAAGTCTTCTGGAGGGGTTATCTTCTGCTGGTAGTTCAATTCCTGTCCATGAAGAGTGGTGGAATCTGCGGGCGTACCAGTCAACTGCAAACCACCGGTGGCTGCCTCTGGTCCTGTACGAGAGTGGTGGAAGAGCATAGACTGCCTTTTACTGGTTGCGCCAACACTTTAATACTAATCTCGTGCAGGGTTTTGGGGGTGAGGAGCACGGGGGTGATTGCCTCGGCCGCAGGAGTGTAGGGTTGAAGAGTGTTGATGCAGCGCTATTGTACCTTATCTCGGTTGCAGGGTCAAGTAAAATGGAAGCAGCCCTCCTTTGGCAGGCCTTAAAACTCCGTGGCATTGGTTGGAGGGAGCTGTGTCTCATTAAGCAGTACAACCTTACGTCGGGCGGTGTTGACGTGACGTTTTGTGGAGAATCTTGGTGAACAGTGCAAACTGGATCGACGTATGTGTAATTGCTCCCAACATTGCGTTGGTTTAGTTTGTAGCCATGTGATAAGCTTCTTCATTACTATTTGATGGTGGATTGCCCAAAGGGTTGAATGTTTCGTCCAAGATGAGGCGAAGTCAAGTGTGCATCAAAGATGCATGCATAAAGCGTCATGCATCAAGAAAATAGTGTGTATCACAAGATTTGTATATAATGAGCTTAATCAAATGTTAAACTCTAGGAATGTCAAATTCGATTCCTCGATACTTAAAAGATTGAAGGTATCAAGAATTGAATCATGTCGATTCTGGTACATGCCAATTCTCTGGGGATATTTTTATTTTTACTAACAAGAAATCAACAGGGATGAGTACAGTGGATTCTCGAAAATACGTTTGTCAGTGGACAATAAAAAAAAAAACAGTTGCATATGGGAAAATAATGGATGCAGACAAGTACACCTAGATTTTAGACCTCAAATATGTTGTATATAACCCCAAATTGCACGTTTACCTAATGCATAAAACTAAACTTATTTATTTACGACAATTCTTGCTAACAATTACATGTCTAGTCATTTTAAAACCCATACTCTAATAACGAAACCCATATTTGCAATTCGGTAAAGCATGTTAAATTCTGGCTTAATGTCACCCATACAAAACATTCCTGACAGAAAAATCGTATTTTGTAATGTTTACAAAAAAACAGATGTCACAATTACTATTCTACAGATGGTAATGTGACTTGAGAACGCAAAATGTTTCACAAAATTGTGTTAATCAATGTGCAGTTGTGGCACTGCGGTGAGTGTGCGAACTGTGTAAGATATATCTCATGTACAGCAGCGAAATTATTTTCTAATGTACAATTTGAACATTGTGATTGATAAAGTGCCGTGAATAGTGTTTCTTTAATTTAGCGGTGTCTTTTCCTAACTTTCTGGGCATATTTAGTAGTGTTACGTGTTTATACATAATCCATTCGTAATTTTCATGAAAATATATTCAAGGGTAAACTTGCTAGTATTGGCAACGTCGCATCGCGAATCGATATCTTGGAAATATGGCACCGCTGCTGTCGCTTTTAAGTAACCAACATAGCTGCCATTGTAAACAAAATAAAGTTAGTTGAACATCTAATAAATCTCTGCTTGACATATTTCATATAAATATGTACTGTATTTCCACATTTTTTGTTTAATTTTTGTATTTTGTGCTCTCTAAATACGCTATTTGTAGTCTGAGATGTTTATTATTATTTTTTATTACAAAGTACGTGATCGCGACGAAATTAACTACTGATTATTTCGGAAGTCGTAAATTACATAAACAGGACTAAATGCAGGCCAGTGAGACGGAAGCGAAAACAATGTGTTGAAAATTTATTTTATTTGCATTTTCTATTAGTATTTCTTCTGCATATGTACATAACGTACTGTTTACATACCTTGTATTGCTTGATGAGTACAGTCAATACTATACATTTTTGTTAATACTTCGTTGTTTATTGATCGGATCATGTATTTTCTGGCGATGTTACAAAAAATTTTGTTCATTCGATGTGTAGTAAAAATTAAGCCTAAATTTTGAGTTTGGCAAAAACAGACATTTTAAGCATTATTTACATAGGATTTTTGTCGGTACAACAGAAAATGCTCGTTGAACACTGACTTTTGTTTCAAGCGGGTTCGATGGTTCTTGTTTCGAACCATCATGTAAAAGACAAACTTTTTGTGAAAAACCATTTATAAGCATACAGTGTATTGTTTCCATTCAGTTTTAAATGAAACACTTTTAATTTATTTCCTTGTAGAATCGGAATCGAGGCAGGAATCGAAGTAGGAATATTTTAATATCCCAGTAAACACTGCATTTTATTTATCTTCTGTGCTTTGTCATTAGGTTGGTTATGACTAGCAAATACTGCATTTGCAACTATTGTGCAAAAATTGTGATTGTAGTGGGTTGCTTAGTGCTTATGTCGCGAAACTGGTTAAGAATGCCAGAAATAGTAACCGTTTTAGATTGTGACTTCTTTTATAAGTGAAAATTTTTTTATATAATTTATAATCTGACCAAAGTGCAAAACTGTGAATCATTGAGCGGGTGGTAAAAGAGACATGCGTAATCACTGTTGTGCCATATGCACAGTGATTGTGGAGGACATAAAGTATATCAAACAACTGCATTGGATGCGAATTTGTGTAGTTTTTATATTACCAAAAAAAAACAATAAATAGGATTCTGCCACTTCTTTGTAGAAACATTTTTACTATGTAAACAGTATTTTTATTTTCTCAATAATAAAATTACAGTAGTTAGTATATAGTTGTAAGGTTGTTAATTTGTTTTGAAATATGATATAACTACGTAGGATTTAATTAAAATATTATCTTCAAATGAATATTGGCTCTATGTGGCTGACATATAAATCTTGCAAAACTAAAACAGTAATGAATGTTATTGGGCAGTTTTAAGTGTCTCAATAAATTGCATGATTTGTCACACAAAAAATAATGAAATGTGTCATGTGTTACAATACAATTGCACTCTCGTTAGTTTGTCCTGTCATTTTTAAATATTTTTTGAATGTTTTCCACTCAAATTATTACTGTTTGAAAGAATGAATAACCAATCCCGTTTAGTTTGATTTTAATTTCTCTACTAAAACAACAGATTCATGTTCTAATAATAATGCATGTAATTTTTTGCTATGAAATTATTTTGAAGAAATTTAAATATTTTTTTTGACAAAATGGTGAAATTTTAATAATTAAATCACCTCATCCACAAAACCCTACACACTACCTATACCCACACAATAAGTGTTCCGTAATTCAATAATAGGACAAATGTTGTAAATCATACTACTTTGATTCCAATGGGGTACACAGTTTGATTGTGACACAATGTTCCAAAATTCCATTATGGCTGTTATAAATCTCCACGTGACTGCAAACTATATTGAGAATTGCATGCAGGAGGTAGTTGTGTGCTGTGTTTTTGGCAGGATTGCTGGCTCCGCATCACTGGGCACAAGTATGTCGAACATCACGCGTGACCTGTCCACATCAGGCATCATGCAGAACTTCCAAAGTTTCCTGAAGGAGGGTGAAGTGACGCGATACACCAGCGAGGAGCAGAGTCGTGTGTGCAGGTCAGTGTCCCTACCTGTTTGCACTAGCAGAAAGTAGGGTTGTGTGAATAATTTTATAATTTATTGCAAGCAGATACTTAATGCAAGCTAATCCCTGACTTTTAAACCTTCGCAGAAAAGAATAACGCAATACAGAATGCAAGCCGAATTGCGGGTAGGTCATTGATTGTGCCATAGTTTTTACGTCCAGTATATGGCTGAAAAGTAATAATAATAATACATCATTGTGTGATGGGATAGAATGTCAAGTGAGAGTCTAAAATTGAGAAGAAAATATTTATTTTGCTTTAGAAAAGAAATAAATGTATGTCGTGTGGGTGCCTTGTGTAACATAATTGTTAAATCTGCTAGGTGTGAGATTTATCTTAAACTGTGTTGCAATTTTTTTTCTTCTCGTATTCAGTACAGTTTTGTGGTGCATTTTGTAATCAATCAACTTATTATAGAACACAAGAAACTTTTTTTTTTACAGCACTACTTAAAATGATATCACATGCAACTAGTTTCAAAATGATTAGTATTTTATTACAAGATCAACATACTCAACTTTACATAACAGCTCAAGCAACATGAAATGAAAATTCAATAAAACAAGAAAAATGTTCTGCAGTCAGCCTATTATTGCAAAAATGATGGCATCTGCTAAAAATTACCCATTGATAACTGGTGTACAAGAACATGATGCAACTAACATTTACGAAAATTCCTTGACTGTTTCCAATAAAGTTCACCTTTTCTCGTCAAGCAATATTACGGCTAGCAATTAAAATCACACCATAGATTGTTTTAATTTTATGATTCGGACCACTAGTTCTACGTTCATGCACATATTATGAAATATTTTAATGTTTCAACTTCTCTTCGTACTTTGATCCCAAGACTTTCAAATAAAATAGTTTTGCGGATGGCTCGACAGGAATGAACTACTTCATCTTAAATTGGAACTGGCTTAGATTAGGACGTGCTGCGACGCCGAAGCCTCCACTCGAGACTCGAGCCTTTCATCAATGATCGCAGATAACAAACAGTATCACTAGGAATTTTTGTGTAGAGAAGCAAACTTGCCCAATGTAGGTTGCCAAGCCCTATGAGGAAACTGTTTTAAGCATTCCAGAACTAAAATAAATACTTTTGTCATAATAACTTCACATATTAATCAGAACAGATGATACCAACTCTACTAAAAAAATGTAAACAACATTGTTAGGATGGAAAACTTACAGATAAACCAATCTTAAATTAATGTTAAACTTCTGGAAGATGGACAAGATTGTTTACCACATGGCTTTGTCAGAAGGGGGAGGAAAGGTGGCGTAAAGCTGTGACAGCTAGCAGCCACGCTGCTTGATGGTAAGGAGAGTAGGACAAAGAAAATTGTGCTGTGCGGTGAGGTGTTGAGGAAGATGCATCTACAATTGGTGGGGGTGTTTGGAGCAATAGGGTGATAAGTATGTGTAAAGTAGTAGGGCTGGCCCGATACCACTTTTATTAATTCTACCTATACCAATTCTTGTGAGCTGATACTCGATACCGATACCCACATTAGAAGAGACTTTTATGTGATAAAAGAATATTTAAATGCTTTCATGATTTAGTATCAAAATATATTGTATGCAGCTAAGAACATTTACAGCAATGAACTGGAAGACTTGTACTAGCAATAAACGTATTTTGGAAAGCTGATGGAAATCTGTGTTAGTCACTGTCACACTCTGTACTTTTTGGTGCTTTAAGTAAACATACAAAACAATAGGTAAATTAATTTCTCATAAATTCTTCAAAATTTTTCCATTTTTCTACTATGAGCCTTAGAATTTCACACTTTGTTCGAGGTGTGTGTTCAAATTGCGAAATTCAAAGGCTCGCAGCATAAAAATGAAATCTCGGAACCCGGACTATTCTGCATATCTACATACTATATGCACGTGTTAGCAAGAAGTATATTGTTTGTATTACCTTAAGTGGCTTGATTTTTAAATATTCGTTTATTAACTGCACTTTGTTCGAAGTGTTTGTTCAAATTGCAAACTTCAAAGACTCGCAGCATAAAAATGAACTCTCAGAATCCTGACTTTTCTACATATCTTGATACTAGACACTTGCGAGCAACATGCATATGGTATGTTTTACATACAGTGGCAGGATTTTTAAAAATTTGTCTATGAACTTGTCACTTTTTTTGAGTCTTGTCGATTTCGTCTATTTCAGAATGTTGACTTATTATCGTTGACAATGTAGATTTCACTAATGCGAATTCCGTGGCAATTCCCCCCCCCCCCCCCCATCCTTTATCTACAGCTTTAATTATAGCAAATAATTAAGAATTAACTTTTTAAAAGATGATAAAATTTATTTGCAATTCAGTGAAAATACGTTTAGAGGTTATGGTAACCTCATTTGCAATTCACGATAAAAATACGACGATAAGAGAACAGACCATAGATATAGCGACAGCATTTTGTTGTACACAAAACTTCGGCAAAGTCAGAGGCTTCTTATCTGTGCCTATACAATGATTTAGCACCTTAGTTGCAGCGATAAACACTAGTAGCTCTGCGCTTTACGATTTTTGTCTCGTGTTACCACACCAATGTGTTGTATCAGCTATGACAGAAAAACAGTTGCAGTTTGTTTATGTTTTTAACATCAAAAATTAAAAAAGTAATATTTTGCAGTTTTTTACATTTTATTCATTTTACAAAGTGTTCGTTAACGTGAATATTAAATAAACCTCCGGTAAATTTTAACAAAAATTTTGTATAACTGAAAGTTATTTGCATATAATTGTATGGTGTTTTGACGGGACCAAATAATAAGTTTTTTTTATGGTGAAGTGTTCATTAACTTGGCGTTCATGAAAGTGATGTTCTATTATTATTATTATTATTATTATTATTATTTGAATTGAAGCTACAACAATTTAAATGTTACCATTTCCATGCGAGGAATATTTTCCACTGCGCCATCAAAACAATATGAACTAAAAAAGGCAACACACTCGTAAGAACCTCAAAACAATGATTTCTGACGAAAGACGTTAAAGTAGAGAGAGAGCCCCCCCCCCCCCCCCCCCCCACCCCCCCCACCCTTGCTGCTTCCTATTTTCCCTCGAAATAAAATTAATGGAACCGCAACAAATTACAAATATTAAACATGTTGTGGAATGCCAACCTAACTATAATATCCTACATGAATTGCTGAATGGAAGTTCACCAACGTCAGACTTTCAGTACCTGCCATGACAAAGAACACGGGGAAAGAGGAAGATGCAAGTGTGTATTGGACTCAAAACATTTGTTTACAAACATACTTTTCTTCAGTGACAAGCAGCTGTGGTAGAAGGTTACATTGTGGCAACACTCCTTTTCTTGAACTGTCAAAATTTAGCCGACATTTCTCTAATTACTGTTTACTTATTAAATTAATGAATTGTATTACTGCTGTTACGTGTGTTTAATAACTAATTTCTTATTCAGATACTGAACATGTGCATTAATATCCTTTCAAAACATTCTAATTTACCAAATTTTTTCATTTTCAAACACAAAATTTGGTTTATTTTTTAATGTGTAAGTGATCTTGGAGTAGTGTGGGCATAGCTGTAGGGGCGGAAGGAGGAAGGGAGCTGAGTGCTGTGGTTATGGCATGGTGACGAGGGATGGGAGTACGGTCAGGCATGTGGGACGTAGCGAGGAGTAAAATGGTATGGCCTGCGGCAGAGAAATAATGATGGTTGAGGGTAGGAGAAAACGCACAGCAGTAAAACTGATACGTAATGGAGGAAAAGAATGGAAATAAGAAATTCAGTTTATTTTTAAACCACGAAGGAAGTTTTTGCCCACCTAACTAGGGAGTTTTGCGGTCAAACCCAGCATGCCAAAGAGGAAGCAGAGATCTTCATTAGGAGGAAGGTGCAAATGTACACACAAATTGTCCCTATAGAGACTGAAGAGAGTTGTGTACGCAACATTACCCGCATGCTCCTGCTGAAGATATGCAACCTACTTCTAATCCCTAAACCGCAGACAATAGAATAGCTGGTTGAGTGAGCCAGAGAAACAGAACGTAATTTTAAAGAGCAGACAACGGTGGATAAACCAAGGGTTAGTAGGCCAGCTGAACCAGACGAGCCAATGGAAAAAATGGGAAAATCTCTCTGCCACCTCTTCTACCCAAGTTCTGCCTGGAATGGCACTAACCGGTACTGCCCCGTCAGGCAGGTTGACCAGTGGCAGGAGGGGGAGAGAGTGCTAGCCCTCCTCCCATTGTGCCAAGTGGAAAATTATCAAGCTAGCCAGGTTGGAAACGCCCTAACTAGAGTGAGAATCTGCCCTCTACCACGGTAAACGAAGGGCCCATCTTGCAAAGTTTGAATTGATGAACCCCCATAAGGGCCTCGTATAAAGGCATCGGCATACAGCGAGTGTGGCTGGGCATATTGTTGGGACGCGGTGATGATGTGGTGATGGCCTGCAATTTACTATGACAGGGAGTTGAAGACATCACACAGAACCGTTGCACCTCCGCCCGGCCAGGCGTGACATGCCGTTGGCTAGGCGCTACGATAAACTGCTAGCATGGCACAGCAGGAATGTATCAAGTAAATTTGTGTGACATGTGCTTCTAGAAGAGTCGGCACACAGAGAGTTGAACGAGGACACGTCGCGTGTGGCGGGATGAGACGCAACGTGACAGTTGTTTATTTTTACAAGTTTATATGGTGCCGAAATGGATGTAGTGCATCTAATTGAGTTTGTTAGGAAACTTATGTACCTATATGACTTGGGTCATAAGGAATACAAGAATACTGGTCTAAAATGATGGTCCTAGCTGATACCGTGGGTGTAACAGTGGCCTAAATCTGTGCGGAAGTTGACGTGCGATCAGCAATGGCTACTCATCTGATGCGGCAGTCCGGTATGTTCACCACTGTTATTGGACCACCGGCACCACCAATGGTGCACAGCGGACACTTCACATCCTACACGTTGGGCAATTCTTCGGAAGGTCAATTCAGCCTCCGTCAGCTCCACAATTCAACGTTGTTCAAAGACCATTAATTTCACGAAGTTTGGTGATGTATGCCAGCGTGGCATGTCTACACTGCTTACTACAAACAGGGGACACTGTGGTTCAGTGGTTAGCCTGCTCGCCTGTCAGCAAAGTGATCTGGGTTCAATATCCGTCCAGGTCACACCGGATTTTCTCAAGTGGGAATCGTTTTCGGGGCAATGCCTTTGGTCGGCTGGTTTTTTCGGAGATCTCATATTTCCCCCGCCCTTTCATTCCGGTTATGCTCCATTCTCATCACAATCACCCTAGTAGTGCTCTCACGACCTCGATGTTAAGAGCCATCCAAATTTCTTAATTCATTCTTCCTACACACTGACCGATGCTTGAAACAACAGGCTACTCTTTCACTGAGTCAACTATAGTTGTATTGGGCTCAGCAGTATTATGCCTAGTATGCGGTCGTCTCTACTCTGTCCACACTACAGCACTGTTGGTAATTTAATGTTCTGACCTATATCAGTGCCCCATGCACATATGGTGTTTCTACATCACTTCTTTAGTGGTGATAATTTTTATTTTTCACCAGTGTATTTCATGCTAACACTTTCTCTTTCTTTGTTTTCTAGAAAATTGAAATACAGTAGAACCTCTATTACAACCCTTCACGATTCCCAAGAATAGGGTCACAATAGAGGGTTGGGGGAGGGGTCTTAATAAAAAAATTTTGGGCCTATTTAGACCCACCCCTAACCCCCCATACAGGCCATTTTTTGGATGAAGTTCATGTTCAATCTTCTGTAGCGCATAAAAAAAACACTTTTTTAATTAAATATAAGTTTGTATATTTATTGTAATAGCTGGACGTCTCCTGATTAATTTGATACCCAAGAATGGCATATTGGACAACCCCTTGTAAAAAAGAAGGCCTAAACACAGTAGGACATGGCCATTGAAAACGTGTGAAAATATTAGACTATGTATTATTAAATCATAACTAAACACTGTTGGAGATGACTTATGTTTGAAGCAATACACAAATTTTTATTTATTGATACTATATATGAAGATACATTGGATCACTCGTATGCTGTGATTAGCAGCGAATACATTGTCGTGCACACCTATCTGGGCGAGCACCTAGCTGCAGCGCACCCGGGCGCGGCGACTCGCATCTGTCGATCAGTCCTAGATCCTCAGGGCTGGGTTGCTGTCGGTCAATCACTACAAGATTATTCTGGCGGGCAGTTACACAGTTACAGTTCACAGTTATAGTGTATAAATAGTGCTAATCAAATATTTGTAATAACACACACATACAGGGCCAGCGTATCGCCCACGATGCACAAAGGCACACCATTTCACAGACGCAGTGATATACACGTCACAGTATGTTTATTACTGCCGTGGAAACACAGATTTATCACAACATTCGTAACTAGTCTAGGTAGGTTTAAAATACACTTCTACAAACGTGATGTGGTATTTTGAAGTATTTTTCGGAGTATGATTAATTTACGCTTCGTTTGCAAAAAGTAACGTGCCATGTCATGGCTTGCTACGTCTGCCAACTTCACGTGGTAACTGCCCCGCCATCATATCTAAATATATTAAAATAAGTATTCAAACATTAAAATCTCGTTTTAGTTGTAAATTACAAATAAAAAAATCATTATTTTGCTGTAATAAGTATGAAATATGATACAATTGAAAACATGTATAATGTTCTGCTTACTAGCGAAGTGAAATTTCCAGAGTGTGGAAGAGCTAAAGAAGGAGAGAGAGCGACAAGCCTCGCTCAGCAGACAGTTGTTTTCAGTTCCCATCTCGCTCGATAAAACAACACCGTACCATTACGGCCTACTCACGATATTTCCGCTGTTACTTTAAACTGTAAAAATTAGTTATATTGCCATCGTAGCTGCCTAAATATTTAAATAGGCACCGTTTAATATACAAATAGTATTCTAAAAAACTAGATTAAAGTAATATTTTTCTGTGAACTATTTCTCTCTGGATTGTTGCCAACACGTTGCTGCTCTCGCTTTTAATTCATATTTTAAAATAAGTAAATATTACAAGTTATAAAAGATATTAAGATACAGTTTTCATTTATTCAATAATACAGTACTCTTAAACGCAGTGTTACTTATTTGTGGAATACAAGTTATTGAAAAAACAGGTTGACATGTTATGCCTAGAGTGGTTTTTGATAGGTTAATTTTCGTAAGTCGCTTCCAATCAAGAATGGACTATAGTCTGTAGTGTGCCGCTGTTTTTAAAGCAAAAGAGGAGGAATAATGGAAGCGAAACAAGATGGAGGATAATGCAGAGGTGGCGGCATGTGTCTAGGACAAAGAATCCTTACTAACCGGGCCTCCCCCCCCCCCCCCCCACATTTCGCACTTTCGCTGACAACACACCAGTGCCCCCTTCTGGCATTAAGTAATTTATTGCTTCACGCTACTTGGGACAACTAATGTCAAAGTCTATGATGGTAGCTTGAGAAATGTGCGTCATAACTACAGTTACATACCGTAATTGTAGTTATCTGACGCGACTGCATTATTAAATATTGACAAAAATAAATACCATAATTATCTGATACACCTGTCGTGGCCTAGTATTCATTCATATTCCGTGGGTTGGGCCATGACGGGTGAATCATATTATATTATTTAATATTACAGTAATTTCCTTGATGTCTCTAAATAAAATTAAAAAACTGCCAAATTGCAAAATAAGTGTGTATTGGCCTGTCATTTTCCTCAAAGTTTGATTACAGCTTTTATAGTGAAAATGTGATTCTATATAATCAAAGGAGACTCTTTGTTTGTCATTGGTTAAGGTCATTTGGGTTATAAGCTGTTCACAATTGATTTCCAGTGTAGTGGGTAGGTTTCATCGAATTTCAGTGTGCGTCGACGACACAAGTAAAATGAGCAATATTATTGGCCGAAATGTTTTGTGTTCATTACAATTTTAATTTGGTATGGTAATGGTATCGAGTATTGTGAGAATGTGTTATTATAGAAACTGGTATTGAGTATCGAGAAAATGGAGTATCGACCTATCCCTAATCCTAACCCCACAACAAAGGGTATGAAGATGTTGGTTGAATTTTGCAAACAGTAGAGACTGAAACCTAGTGTCACGCAAACCACATTTGCATGCTTTCATCTGAACAACAGAATGGCCAATGCCAAACTGGAAGTGGACTTTGACTGTCAACCTCTCAAGCACAACTACAAGCCGAAGTATTTGGGAGTGGTTCTTGACAGAACTCTTGTCATATGAACCACATCCTGATAGCCCGCATGCTAAATTGTGTTCCCATAATAACATCATTCAGAAGTTGGCGTCATCATCATGGGGAGTGAATGCCAGTTGCCTTCGTATATCCATCTTGGCATTAGTGTATGCAGCCGCAGAATATTGTTGCCCTGTGTGGATTAACAGCAGTCACTTGAATCTAATAGACGTCCGGCTAAACTCTTCCATGCGTACCATCTGCGGCGCAGTAAGATCAACACTTGTCATCTGGCTACCTGCTTTTTCTAACATCCTCCGTCCTGACATTAGGAGGCAGGAAGCACTGTTGCGGGAATATGTTAAGTCAAGGACCCTATTGGAACCCCGCTGCATGAGGATCTTTCAAGGCATGTTCCTTCAAGGCTCAAGTCAAGAAAACCACCACTGACACTAGATGAAGACCTAGACACAAATGGTTTCTACCCATATTTGGAGTGGCAGCAAAGATGGACAGAATCGAATTCATGCTTGATAAGAAATTGTGGTGTACTTTGAATAGACTTCGGACTGGGCATGGTCACTGCAATTCTATGTTGTACAAATGGAGACCGAGAGACTATTCATCCTGTCCCTGTGGTCATGGAGGTCAGACCATACGTCATCTTCTCCTAGAATGCCCTCAACTATCATTCCCTGGACCCACTGATGATATCAAGGCTTTGTCTGCTGACACGATAAAGTTGTTGAAGTCACTAAATATTTGATTTTCATTATTTTCTTTCCAAAATTGTATTGATGAACCTTACGCTATAACAAAAAATTCAGACCACAGATGCATATAGTGTGAATGGCCCAGCACAACACTACCCTCAAGGTAGGATGTACTACGTTCCAACCTGACGGAGTTTGTGGTATCAATTGGAAATGACAGATACATTAATTTCAGGTCACCCCTCGTTGCACTAGCAACAATGTATTGTGGATGACTGGCAAAGGCAAGTATACCTGAGGTACAAAAATAGGGTCACCGTGAATTGGGAGCACAGCCCTGAAGCGGTCGTCCCACCACCCATTAACTCAACATCAACCACCAGCTGGCTGAGCCTGAATTCACACAGTTGAAGCAGATCTAGGCGAACGAACACACCCCGGCGCATTTGGACAAGTAGGACAATTACGCTAAACCCGGAGCATTCAGCACGAGATCTGGACCACCACCGATGCTCCTGTATATAACTGCCCGTACAGTGTGTCTGCCAGGAGGTGACATTTAATAATGACCCAAGATCAAGAGATGAAGGAACAAGAGATAGTAGAACTCTCCCTATAATTTACGAGTGGTACCTTTACCGAAGAAAGACGGCCAGCTATGTTTCTACTTATACTATAAAGAATTAAATGAAGTGGCCCGCCCCATAGAACCTCCTGCAATCAATTTTAGTACACACTTTGAGAGATATAGAGAGACGTAGATCTTCAGTACCCTCGGCATGCAGTCTATGTGCTGGCTGATTCAGTCCACTCAGCTGCAAATACACTGTACTGGCCAGAGGGTGAAACTCTGCACTACTGAGTTATGCCATTCGGGCTAAAGAATTCGCCCGCTACCTTCCAGAGGCTTACGTTGGCCGAAGTGCTCACCGGCTACATCGGGCAGTTTTGCTTCCCATACATAGATAACATCTATTCGAATACCTGGCAAGAGCATTGTGGGCATCTCCAGTGAGTCGTGGAGCTCCAAAGCCTCACCTGCAAACTATCAAAAGAGCCACTTCAGCAAGACGTCTAGAGACTAATTGTGACACGTTGTATAGCCCGGAGGTAACTACCTGCAAGTTTTGTCAATAGGCACTATTGAAGAAGGAGAAGAACCTACCACAAAGTGACAGTTGCACCTCTTCCTATGCTTGTGCAACTGGCTACAAGACTTGTGTGTGATATAACCTGCCAGATCCCCCCCCCCCCCCCTTGCTTCATCCCCTTCGGGAGAAAGTAACCCGGAGTTGTAGGTCCGACCAACGTAATGCCTTCCAGAACCTCGAGAGGTGTTATCAGAACATCATGCTGTTAACACGGCCCACAAGGAGACAGCCCTCTGATACTGCAAATCGACGCCTGCCAGAACATACATGTGCTGTCCTTTACCAGTAGGATGCTGGCGGCAGCCCCCAAGTGATTGCTTATGCTAGCACCCGGCTGAACGCCACTGGACAGCAGTACCACATCAACAAACAAGAGTGTCTCGCCGTAATTTGGCAGTATGAATATACAGGTACTACCTCGACAAGAAATTCATCCTTCAAACTGACGAAGCAATTCAGTGGCCATGGGAGTCGCGGAATTCCAAGGCCTAGTTCAGGCGGTGGGAGATGTGCCTCACCGAGTTTGATTTTGAAGTCCAGCACTGCCCAGGGAAAACAAGTGACTTGTCTGACGTCCTATTTTACCAGCCGGATCTCGATGGGGATGACGAGGCAGAGGAATGGACAGAGGTGACCCCCCTCCGGTGCCTAGCCGCAGTCTCGAAGAGCACATCCGACCGTTGGAGCTCCAGTTAAGCAGGTACAGAGTCAGCTAACACCAGTAACAGGACCTTGCCTGGTGACCGAGCGGGCATAGGGCAGGCTGGTGAATCTGGATACCAAAAAATTCTGAGGGTGCTCCTCTGCCGCTACTTTCATGATCACGCACAAGCCAGAAACCTGGGGTTCGAAGAGACCTTGCAAGATTTTGAGACTTGTTTTACTTAGGAAAGGATGAGCGTTGGGGATTAGACATCTGGGATGGTATGAACTGCGAAGTCGAGCATTACGTCAACAGCTGCAAGGCATGCTGCTGGGGTAAGGCATATTCTGTGCCTCGCCAGCACCGAAGCCCTGTCGACCATACACAGCCTATATGCAGCTGGTGGCCGACCTGATGGGTCCGTACCCGAGAAGCACCCAGGGTATCCGCTACCTCCTGGTAGTAACCGACCTCTTTTGGCGCTAGGTGAATGTCTTTCCACTCCCCAACCAGGAGACAGCAAATATTGTTCGCATGTTTGGAACGGAAATGCACCCCCATTGGGGGTACCCCCAAACAATCTTGACTGATAACAGCGCTCAGTTCGTAAGTCTACTCTGGCAAAAAGTGTGCAATGTACGGGGAATTGAAGACTTGGATGGATTCCCGGCTTACCTTCCCTCATACCACCCGCAGAGCTGAGGAATCAGGAACTAAAGAGACTCAGTGTGGGTAATGACCACTGCCACTGGGAACAGCATATCCCTACGATCCTCTTTGCTCTCTGAAGAAGGACTAATGAGGCATTCAACGGTAGTCCCAGCTAGCTCGTCTTGGACAAAACTCTCGGCCGTCCAGAAGACTGGCACTGGGAACAGGAGCCCAGTTAGATGCTCGAGCCTGAAGAGGTACGCCTAGCCACACCAAGTGCGAAAAAGCGTAGGCCTGCTATATTGAGAGGAAGAACCCGCAACCCTGCACCAGGGTACAGAGTTTCAACATGGGCGAGGCCGTCCACCTCCACAGCTATCCCCTGAGCAAGAGCCACCAGTTCAGTGCTGGACTGGCCATGAAATGGGAGTAGTCTTACACAATAGTAATCCTGCAGGATAACGTATACTGGGCATAAGATGTTAGGGGACGCATTCGGAAAGCAACAGGGGTCATATACGCCCCTTCCCCAAAGAAGCACCTGAACACACAGCCCGAACCCAGTAATCTGAGGTCGACGCCGAAGAAGAGAGAATCTGGATGGTGCTTAGGACAGAATCATCCGGCCCTATCCAACCAAATTGGTTGGGGGGAATGAGCCCATCAATACCAGTGAGGTTGGCGGGCACCAGGAGCCCCCACATCCCCAAACAGCCATGGCCGTGTCCAGCAAGGACGGCGGCGCCCCAACAGAGGTCCTGGCATCAGAGGACACTGAGACTAATACCCGAACTCAACCCGGAGAAGTCAGGACACAAGAGTCTCAGCATCCCAGACTGCTCCTAGTTAGGATGACATCCACCCTACCTTAGCTCCGACAAACATTGACGTCACCCGGACTCAAACCGAACAAGACGATGAGCCCAGCAGCCAAATTGGAGAGATGACTGGGCACCCCGAGCCTCAAACTCTGCTGGCCCCCAACAGCCGCCCCTCCCAACAGAGGGTAGATGATAATCCTCCAGTGCCGGGTGGCTCCCAGCTGGCCACTACTGGGGATTAGAACCCAGCATCTGCTAGCCAACCCATCCGCGCCGGCATCGGCACCCAACAGTCTGGTAAATACCATGAGTAGCCTTGGAGACAGACGTCCTGATTCACTTGGCCAACTCTGTACATTGTGGCCATGAGGAAGTGGGGCCGGCCACCAAAGACTCCATCTAAGAACCCCTGAGTAGCAGTGCACCCTTAAACTGTTATCAAAACCATAGAATGCTGACGTGTGAAGTTTGTTATAAGTCGGACGGTTTAGTGCACCTGTAAATTGCTGCAGTTAGAATATTGAACCAGTTATGTAATGTGGAGACCAGTTAACAGCTGTAAATAGCTGCCTAGGAAATTTGGTGAAAGACTTTTATCAGTGCAGCTGTCAATAGCCGTCATTAACGAAATATGCCAGTAACCAGTGAAAAACACAAATGTTATCACATTAATAATAACTACATTAAACCAATGGTGACGTATCCAAAGTTGTGTGGCACCCAAGCACGTTGTTAAGTGCCATTTTGATAATGTAAATAAATGATGCAGAGATCCTATAAAGATCCTGTGTAAATACAGTGTAAGAGACTTCCAAAATCTGAGAAGCAGATGACAACAGTCCCGTGCCTGGAGATTCAAGCCAAAGACTGTCACCAACGAGCCAGTTTGAAAGTTGTAAATATCTTCAAGAATTATTATTTTGTAAATAATTTCAGTGCTCTTGGTTGTCTTGAGGGTTCATGTGTTTTTTAATAATGTAGGTGGGCTGTACGACAATAATTGGTTAGTTAATTAATTTTTTATCGTAATCGTGGTGTAGTTATTAGCTGGTTTCTGCCGCCCTATGTGGCAGAAGGCCTAGTGTGTGCAAAACTCCTCAGATAATTTGTCACAGGTAATTACTACCTGCCATGCAACATGTTTAAGATGGGTCTGGCAGAGCCACTCTTTTCTCGCCCACAGGGCCATGGCAGGTAGAAGCCAGTTAACACACGCCTCTCATGAGTGAGGCATTGTTACACACAAAAGTGTTAAACCTTTTTATGCTGCTTATATTTTTTATTCTTTCTTTCCCACTGGTTTTATTTGTAAAATTATGCCTGTATTATGTAACCAAGCCTTCAGTTAATCAGAGTAAAGAGGCATACTAAAAAAGAAGAGCGTGGCACTCAACTCACACCCGACACTACATCACTTTACTTTCTTTCCTCACCGCCACTCCCTAGAGGGGAGGAATAAATCCATTAGCTGGTCATCCGCTCGGCCGACCGCTTCCAGCTGTCCGAGAGAGAGAGAGAGAGAGAGAGAGAGAGAGAAAGCATTGCTGCAGCCGCCACTCCAGTGATTCATGCGGTGTGCACCACTGCTTCGAGCACACAGACAAGGGGAAACCAGCCTGCTCAGGATGACAGTTCATCATCACCGGGTAGATGATTTTTTTTTTTCTTTTCCCAAATGAGCCTCAGTTGAAACGGAGAAATATGCGAACCGGCTTTGTCTCCCTCCTGTGCATAGCTCCTTGGCGCACCAGGCGAGGTATGAACCAGTGTACAGACTACTAGAGTGCCTACATTTTACATTCCTTGTCGCAGAGAGTAATACAGACACATCTGTTTTGTACTGTTGGCCGCATTCAAAGAGCCACACCAACACCCTCAGAAGAATGAGTGAACCAGCAACCAAAAACAACCCTATGTGGTCAAGTAGTTTCAGAGCGTGCCAAGGCATGGCGCCATCTGCCTCGCTCCAGCCACCAGTAGACGCAGCAGTAGACAACCCTTAGCTCCGCCTCCTAGCAGACGACTTGACTGCCTCCAGCCCATATGAAGGCAGGTCACACAGCCTTGGCGGCTTGCTCCGCCGCCACGTGTGCCGAAGCTCTCTGTTTGTTCTTCGTCTTCAAGACAACCCCGAAGCTCTTCAGCTCCAACAGAGGATCTCCCCCTGCAGACCTTTAAGAAGTCTTCTACCCGTTTTCTGTTTAACGCTGATAACAGCAACCCTTACGGAAGTGGGCTCACTAAGTCCCTTCACGACACTGAACAGAGTAGATAAAGTTATCAGATACCTCGTTTAATTTGCCTTCCCTCCTAGAACCAAGTCCCCCTCACCTGGTGTATTGCATAGTTTACACTTTCCATCAGCTCAAGGTAGTTAGGAAGTAGTAATGGCCACCGTGTCTATTCCTGTAAGGAATAAAACACAAGTTCTCTTTACTTTGCCTTATGTTTCCTTAGGTGACTGTGTGCTTTCTAGTATACACGATATGCAAAAGAGTGAAGCAGGAGACCTGCTTTTACCAACTGTTTTACTGACCTAGTGTAGGACTGCGAGCTCCCCTCAGGGACTCATACGTGGAACACACACGCTCGACGGCTACCTGTTCGGTGCACCTTGATGTACCAAAAGGATGAGCCCCGACCACTAGAAAGACAACCCATAATGAAGGTAGTCAGCCAGGCAAGTTTGTACACAGTCCACTGCGTTGTGTCGCCAGAGGGAGTATTTGACTGGATCTGGAGGCCTGACCGTCTTTGGGCCTACACCCACAGTTGTTGAGGGATGACTCAGAGATAACCCGCTTCTCCAACCACCGTGCCGCTTGTGTCGCCGGTTGGGGAAAGGGTATGGCTCTGCTTCATCTTGACTTCGGCTGTGGCCGAACACTTCTAGTTAGGTACTATTTGTCGCCGGCTCCCCTCTTGCGAGGCCAGTGGTAATAACCCTCCATGCCTTACACCAAAATGTGTGGGAAGGATTTGCAGGAGAAAGAGAATGCAGCTGCCTACAAATCCACCTGGAGCTGCATCCCAACCATTTCAGCATTCTGCGACGATAATCCCCAGGACCAAGGTCACGTCGCCCGTCAACTGGAGATGCCTGACCTCCCAGCTCCCTCCCCTTCTCTGTTCATTCGCAGCCCCAAAGAAGACACCTGGGAAGCCTCATCCCGTCGTAGCAGCAATTCGTGGTGGGGTAGAGGTCCCACTTGGCATTGCTTGTCCTTGGTTCAAGGGTGACCGGAGCAGTATCCCAATCAAGTCTTTTGCAACGGCACCAACAACTGCAGTGCCTTCGGGACACCCAGCTGCACCGGCACCACCTGCAGCCGTTATCAACCATCACAATCGGGACAGCAGTCCAGCCGTACCAACACCTCTGCCGGTAACACAGTGACTTTGTGCCTAGCCATTAGACAACACATCCTACCTTGTATACTGCTCGGTCTACAACTTGCTATTAAGGTAGAACAGCCGTAACCCCCGTGTAACTGACCTGCACGCAAAAAACAAGGCCAAACCGTGACGTAGCTATTATAATGTTCCTGAGCCTGTCACATGTCATAGTTTAATTTTATTTCCTGTGTTTTGAAATCAGTTTAGTTTATACATGTTAAAGTACACTCACATTGGATATCTGTCTAATGTGTAGGGCCCCCTCTAGCCCGAAGAAGTAAAGTAACTCGATGTGGCATGTACTCCACTAGTGGACGGAAGGCCTCTGGAGAGATGTTGAGCCATGTTGTCTGAATAGCTGCCTAATGTTCTCATGCAGGATCTTGGGTGAGAATGGCGCTCTCCACCACATCCCATAAATACTAGTTTGGGTTCATGTCGGGAAACATGCTGGCCACTCCAGTGGCTGGAACTCTCCAGAATACTCTTCGAACCAGTCCTGGAATCCGCAGCCCGATAAGACGGTGCATTATACTGTTGAACTTCCCATGGTTGTCAGGAAAGCTAAAGTCTATGAATGGTTGCAAATGGTCACCAAGGAGAGTTTTGTAGCAGTTACCAATGAGTTTTGTGGGTACGAGGACAAGTGGACCCAACCCATGCCATGTGAACACACTCCACGCCATTATGGAATCACCACCAGCCTGCACGGTGCCTGGTTAACAATTAGGATCCATGGTCACATCGGGTTGGCACCATACCCGAACTCTGCCATCATCACGAAACGACCTGTATCATGACTTATCAGACCAGGCCACATGTTTCTGGTCCTCCAGGGTCCATTTAGCAATCTCACGAGCCCAAGTGAGGCATGTGCCTGGTGTCTTGCTAACAGGGGCACTCTGGTGGGTCTTCTGCTTCCATATCACATGGAAGCTACTACATGTTGCGCACACATCTGCTAGATACACGTCTGACATCTTCTACATTGAATGTGTCTGTGATTTGAGCATGTGTTTCTGCTGTATTAGCACGGACAATTCTGCCCAACCTCCATTGGTCACAATTAAGTAACTTTTAATAGCCACTGCGTTATCCACAGTGGATCATAATGCTTTGATTTTTATATTCCCTGTACACATGTGATACCATAGATCGAGGAATACTGAAAGTATTCACAACTTCTGAAGTAGAATGTCCCATCCTTCTGGCTCCCATAATCATGTCCTGTTCGAACTCTGATAGCTCACGTCGCCTTGCCCTGAGTATGTAGACAACAGTCAATCCTAATGTAATGACCACCTGTTCACAACTGAGACCGGTTTAGGCTGTGCAACGTTCTGCAGTGGTAGTGCCATGCGTCATTCAGTTACATAGAGCTATCCCATGACTTTTGTCATGTCAGTGATCATATTTGCTATGTATGTTCACTAAACCTAAAATTCAAGTGAATAAATTTTATTTATCACAATTTTGCAAAAGTTTTAAAAATTCATGGGGTTTTTTTTTGTGTTAAAATAAACACACACAATTGTAGTTATTAGGGAGCTTTGATTTTGTTTATTAATTAGGGCATGTGTGCATATGCATTTTTTGTAATTGTGGACTTCTTTGTGACAGCATCCTGACAACAGCAGAGTATTGCCTGGAAACGACACAGCAGCTGGAAGAGAAGCTGAAGGAGAAGGTTGACTGCAACCTGCGAGACAAGATCAACCTCTCCCAGGAACAGGACATGTTTCACAAGTGAGTTCTCCACTCTACTCTGTACTGCTGTCCTTTCTGCATGCCTAATTTATTCAGTGTTCTCTGTTACATTCTACACATCCTTGGAATTGTCACAGTAACAACTACAAGGTACAAGGGGATCTCCATTGCTAAGGTGCGAGGGTAGCGATTTTTCAAAGTGGTTCTTGTAAGAGCATTTACCGTATTTCTGCATGTAATTGCCATACATATTTATTTATGAGATATTGCCATTAAAATGAAATTTTACCCCCAATACTTGTTTAAAAATTTGTCAACATACAGTACATTTTAATGTTTTAACTTAGTTTTTAAGTAAGTAAAACGAAAAATAAGAACAAATGAAAAGCTTTTCACTCATGCAATATGTAATTTGTTCACTTGCGTTCATAAACAAAATAATCTTGATTCTGCACACACTACAATGTGAACATTTTGGAGCTTGGCCATAGCCGTACATGAGAAAATTATTTTGCTGCTCTACAAGAGAAAGATGTCTTATGTAGTTCGCACTCCCACCACCATGCTACAAGTGCACTTGGATGGACGCCATTTTGCAGACTTACCAGCTTTTACGATTTTCCGTAAATGGTATGGATATCATACCCTTTTTACGATTTTATGGAAACGCCTTGATTTTTTCAGAATTCCGTTACTGGAAAAAATTTTTGATTGAATATTTACTAGAGACGAGACATTTGATTCTTCGATACCTCAATATAGGGACATATTGAAAGTACCAAGTATTGCGACGTGCATATTGTTACATGTGTTTGATGCGTGGAATGTTATATTATCGATAAGGGAATGGCTTGGTCTTCCATTTTCCCAATTGTCACGAAGCAACAGTGTTTTTGTTCTGCAGTTGAGTTTACTAGTTTCTGAAAGCTGGTGAAATGTTGTA
Organism: Dryococelus australis; assembly: GCA_029891345.1. Lineage (NCBI taxonomy): Eukaryota > Metazoa > Arthropoda > Insecta > Phasmatodea > Phasmatidae > Dryococelus > Dryococelus australis. The sequence continues at coordinate 360,443,161 of CM056995.1, forward strand.
TTCCTTTAATGAATCAGTTAATTAATTATTATCGATGGCAGAAAAACATGTAGTAAGAATTGTGACAGAACGTGTGTTCAGGAGTTGCAAATAGCAATTACAAACAGTAAGTTAGTGTCTTTTGTAAATAGCGTATTTTGAAACGGTGATTAAAATGTTTGAAATGTACACAAAATGCACTAGGCATGTTTTAAACCCAAGTAGAGTCTAAATGTTTAAAAGTTGTTATTGAATAATTTTTTATTTTCTTATTAATGTATTCATAGCATTCCAGTGATAATTGCAGAAATATTACGTCCGCTTTTAAGCATTAAATTTAGATAAAAATATTTGTCACTTTTAATGTAATAATGCATTGCCGCGAGTGCTAAACAAGTGACTGTCGACGTCACGGTCGATGCCTTCCAAATCACAAATTTACAAAATGAGCAAATTTTCTACTCTTCCACAGGGTATCCACATTCTGGAAATTCGGGGAAGTTGTAGTTGGTCAAGGAAAATAGGGAATTTGCTTGACATCCTGGAAAAATCATGAAAATTCCCTAGTTGCACTAGAAGAGTTACATGGTGCCAAAGGAGTATGCGAAAACCAGGCTGTGAGGAAAAAAAAACAGTATGTTAATCTGTCTGTTGAAGCTCAGTCGGAGAAGTGAAAGACGAGTTTTACTGGTTTTGTTTCTCACTAGAACACTCTTGGACGTTGATGAATTTTTCCATACACTTATCGGCAACGACAAGAGATTCAAGGATTTATATCATGTCATGAAGCTGTGTTTAATTTTGTCACATGCAAATTCTTCCATGGAAAGTGGCTTCTGAGTAAACAAGACTCTCCTTGTGGAAATTTATTAGAAGAATCTTTAGTGGCTCAAGGTATTATTTGTGCTACCGTGAAGAGTATGGGTTGTATAGAAGAAAGAAGTGACTATTACAAGAAGCATGCTTGCTTCTGTGCGAGCTGCAAGGCGAAGATACCAAGCTTATTTGGAGAAGAAAGAAGAAGCGAAACAAATGAGAGAAAAAAGGAAAATTGAGCAACAGCTCGGGGAACTAGAAGAAAATAGGAAGAATATGATGGAGCGGAGGAAATTTAACGCAAGAAAAAAGTCTTGAGAATATGAAAAGGATATAGATGCATCCATAAGATCTATAGTTTTTGGTTAGAGAAGCAAATTTCTTGAAGGTGTTGTGGTAACTTATTGAAAAGTTGGATACCAAGGTAGGATGGCCCTTTCTGGACAAGGTTTAAGTTAACTGAAGCCACATGTATGTGTTTTTTTATTCTAGTGTCAGGCTTATGAAAGAAGGGCTCATTTTTCTGAAAGAAATGACTGTTTTTGGACATGAATATAAATACTGAAAACATGTACTCACATGCAACTGTTACAATCTCTAAGCTCTTGAAAAGAGATCTACACGAGTCTGACTATTTTGCCATAGATTATTCTTACAGCTCTCTTTTGCATGTGAAACACTTTTTGCTGTCAGTGGAATTATCCCAAAAAGTTATACCATAACACGTGATGGAATGAAAATGTGCAAAATATACCATTTTTGCTGTATTTTTGTTCAAGTCCTCTGCAACACTCCACAGGGCGAAACATGCTGAACTTAGTTTAGGTAAAATGTACGCAATGTGAGATTTCCAGTTAAGTAAATTGTCTACTTTTAAGCCGAGAAACTTAATCACTGCAGTTTTATTAATTTTGTCTCTGTTACTGCTAACATATGAATTAACGTTTTTTCTGTTCTTTGTGAGGAAATTCATACGATATGTTTTATCTAGGTTGAGATTTAATTTGTGTGCAGGAAACCATGCATTTAGTTCTGTAAATGTTGTGTCCGTTTTTTGTGTAAGATCATTTACAGAGTCTCTCCAGAGACTAAGATGCTAGTATCATCTGCAAATAAAATTGGAGTGGTTTCTGGGGTTAAGGCACATGGAAGGTCATTTATATAAGTTAGGAAGAGTATGGGGCCTAATATTGATCCTTGTGGAACCCCATGCTTGAATTTTCCTGGTTCCGAGTAGAATGAAGTAGTTTTTCCTTTCATCCGCACTTGTTGTTTGTTTGAAAGGTATGATCTTATTATTTTATTTTGTGTACCTGATACTCCATAAAACTTCAATTTGTCTATAAGTATGTTGTGAATTACACAGTCAAATCTTTAGTGAGGTCGCAAAATATTCCATTATATGGCATCTTTTTAAGTGCATTAAGAATGCTATTTGTGTGTTTGAAAAGTGCATCATTTGTTAACATGTTTTTAACAGGAAATTTGGTAAGATTTTGTGATTGTCAAAATGTTGGAGCAACCTCCTGTAAATTAGTTTGCAATTACTTTTGGAAAGGATGTAAGAAGTGAGATGGGTCTATAATTGTTTACTTCGGTCTTGTCTCCTTTCTTGGACAATGGCGTTACCATAGCCCATTTAAGTCTGTCTGGAAACAATCCCGTATTGAAGATGATATTACAAATATGGCTTAATGGAACACTGAATTCAAAAGCACATTGCTTTAATAATCTACAGCTAATGCCATAATAGCCACTAGATAATTTTGGTTGCAAAGCATTGATTGTGTTCTCCACTTCTTTTGGAGTTGTGTTTGTTAAAGACATAGCAGGGTATTCTGTACACTGTAGTGTAGGAATATGGTTTATATCTTGTTTAATGTTTTTTTAAATTGTGTTTTCTACGACATTTAAGTAGTATGAATTAAATGTATCTGCGACTAATTTAGGGTCTGAGGATATGTACTCATTTACTTTTAGGTTTAAAACTGGACATTGCTCTGTTCTTCCTGTTGTGTTATTACAATATTCCATGTAGTTTTTATTTTGTTTTGAGAATTCTTAATGAGGTTACAGAAAATAAATCCTTTTTTGCGGATTTTATGACCTTACTCAAAATTTTCCAGTATTTCCAGTAGTGATTCATTGTGTCAGGGTTACTGCTGGTTCTGGCGGCCTTGTATAGTTTTCGTTTGTTTTCGCAGGGAATTTTTATTCCTTTGGTGCCGCATAAATTTCTCTCTTGATTTATATTACTGTGGGTCAGTCGAGATGGGAAACAGTTTTCAAAACAATGGAGAATTTGGTTAATAAAAGAGTTGAATTTTTCATTTACTTCGGTACAAGTATAAAATGTACCATTGCTCCTTGCTGAGCTCACTTTTGAATTGTAAGACGTTTTCCAGCAAAAAATTTTGTATTTTCTTATAAGAAATTATTTTGGAGTGTATTTTTATGGAAGGCATAACTAATATTTGTGTATCATGATCTGATAAGCCATTTATTAATGGGATACAGTGGCACTCTGCAACTGTGTTACTATCAATGAAAATGTTATCAATCGCTGTTTGACTGGTTCCTTCTATACTGGTAGCAGAGTTTACTACGGATTTAAGGTTGAAGGTACTGAGTAGACTATCAGGTTCAGTTCTTTGGTTGCTTTCTTTTAAATAATCAATGTTAGTATCCACAAAGAATAATTTCTAGATTGGTTCTATGAATGGCTTTAAGATTTTCTTCAAGAAATTTTAAGAAGTTACTAAAGTTGGCAGAATGGGTTCTGTATATAGTGAGGACCCCCACTTTTTTAAATTGGTCAGTTATTATTGCCACATAACTGCTCTGAAACACTTAATCTTCACATTACAAATGTGTGTCATTTAGACATTAAATTATTTTTGATGAAAATGCAGGTACCACCCTTAGTTATGCTATTTCTACAATAAGTGGAACATAGGGAATAACCAGGAATTTTAATTTGCTTAGCAGAGGAGTCAGTTAAATGTGTTTCTGTTTGACATAATATTTGTACATCCAAATTGCGTTCTGCGGATAATTTGTCCAAGCTCACAGAAAACTCATCAATTTTGCTTATTAAACCTCTAATATTCTAATGGAATAAATACAAATTATTTTCATTAATTATCGTAGAATTTTTAATATTTGCACAATTATTGAATGTTTCTGGTATTGCGTGTGAAAGTAAAACTTCTTCGTTACATGAATTAGGCCTTACGGGCATGGGTTTCTTTCACCTAAAAAATTTCCATGTTTTTCAACATTGACCTGAGTATATTGAATACAACCATGATCTGTAAGAATCCTACTAGCCGTGAGGTCAGCAAGTTTCCCCTTGCCAACACGACTGAGGTGCAGACCTTGTCCCATGTGGTCAGCCCTGGTTATTACCTCCACACCAACATGGCTCAGTCTGCCAGACCTTGCACAGCGCTGTAGTACAGTGTTGGCTGTCTGCACCTTCCTTTGTAAGAAAGGCTTGTCATGCCGTTGCAGACCAACACATTGGTGTGACTGGTGGCCCTGGCAATGGTGTGGATGTCTGCTCCAACTAGTTAGTTTTTATCCCGATCAATGCTTATCTGACTTGCAAAAGTCTTAACTATGCTAATTAAATCTTCTGCCACACTGCCAAAGCCTGCATTAGGTTTACAAAACGTGATAATGTCATAACCCTCACCCAGTTTGTCTTTGATGCACTCTCTTAGGCCTCTCGCATAACTGCTTCTGAGGATCAGCACTTTCCTTTTGGCTTTGCTGGGTTGTTGGGCGCTGGGAGGGGGATGAACTCAACATCTTCCTGCAGCTCTGCGAGGACAGCAAAGCTGTTGCTACAAGGTGGTGGTGTCTCATGGACCTTTGAACTGACTGGTGGTGGGAATGGATCACTTGTTTTTTTGTTTTTCCTACACTTACTTGTAAAATCTCTGTGATCATTCCTGGCCTCTTGGGAGACTGGCAATTCAGAGGATGAACAGATGTCTCGGGGTAACTGTCCATTCTCCTTTGTTACTGCTGTCAGCTTGCTGACAGTTTTTGAGTGCTCTGATTTCCAGTGTTCAATTTCATCTTGCATTCTTTCTAGCTCTCTCTCTTTCTACTTTTTCCTGAAGCACAACAGCAAGCTGTTATGCTTCGTCTAGCTTCCCCTCAATATGACAATGAAAACACTTCCAGTCACCCTCAGGAACAATATTGGCATTGACTGGCACAAGGATAGGGAAACCATCTGTTACACGATCACAAGCGATTCCTTCTTCAACAACTAACCTGCAGTGTTTACATCCATTTATTTCTAAAAATTGCTGCAATTTCATCCGCTCTGTTTGAGTGTCTGCTAGCGTGTTTAAATCATGCCTGTTCCTAATGATGTGGAAAATATTTCCAGAAGTCATTGCCAGGAGGCCTAAATTAGTATGTAGTTAAAAATCGTTACATAAACAAGCTTAGGCCTATGGGAACAAATGTAGACCAAATGTAAAACAAAAAAACAATCACAAATACTTATTCTCCGCTAAATATTAGAAAGGCCGATAAAAACTTGAAAGGTTTCTTTATTTATGCGTTCATTCTAGGTCAAGTCTTACTGTATTTGTTTTCTTGCACAAGCCAAGAGGAAAGAAACTGCCAATGGCCTGTGCCGATATGCCTACAAGCACCAAGCACGCAACAAAGCGACTTTGTTTATTCGTTTCAAACTAATAATTAAAGCATAAGAAAATTATCCAAATTTCAAATGGTTATTAAAAAAATCTTAACATGCGTAATAAAATAAAGTGTAATAATTTTATAAGAATAAACAAAACTTCATGAAGGAGCGATCCGATAGTCTTCAGGCAGCGGCTGAGACTAGTCAATGACTGACTTAATTAATGACTGTGTAAATCATGTTCATTATTTTGTACAATATTAATGTGTAATTGCATTCTTACAGTGTTTTTTGCATTTATAATTTTTTTTACAATTAGTTTTTGATAGTCGATAGTTAAAAGTTAAATAAAAAAGAAATAAAGAAAATGAGAGCGAGCTAGGCCAGCTATGGGGATGGTATAGGTTGGGTTCTCTTTACTTTTTCTTCCCCAGAAAATTGCAAAATATTCAAATTATTTAAAAAAAAATTATCATGGAAATTTGAAATTTTGGTCAGGGAAATTTTACTACACATTTGTGTGGATACCCTGTTCCATTAAAACAATGTATAATTAAAAATAATAGTTTCTTAAGAAGAGGTGCAAAACTACGCCGTCTCACGAAAAATCGTCAACTGAAGTGTCTCCCAACCCCATCCAATGCGCTGTCAATAAAATTAACGGAGCCCCAGCAGTACGACTTTGCCATAACAAAAGGAAGGTAGGTTCATAGACTAAAATAAGGTAGACCACTTATTCATCTTCTGCGCATGTCCCAACATTGATCTACTCCGAAGGAACACAACTGTGAATGTCACATGGTCAATAGTGATGTACGTGTTGGTTTATATATTAATTTCTAAGTGACAACAACTGTTACAAAGAAAATAATTTTACCAGTTGAAACGTAATCAAACTGCATTACGAATTGACTAGAGCAGGCCTGCCGTTTTAACGGATTTTATCTGTTTTTACGGATTTTTAACACTTTAGTAAAATACAAATCTAAACAAAATAATTTAATTTGTTTTTTTTGCGCTTTGCTCAAGCGCGGCACTAGCGCCCACAGCGATGAGTGTAAGTTTTACTGATGCATTTGTTTGAAAGATTTTTATAATGGATGTGGATAATTAAGCAAGATATTTTGGACATACGCCATTGCTTCAATAGTGTATGTCCAAAATATTTTGCTTAGATATTCACAGGCACAAGTATACAGTTATCTGCAGGTTTCTGTTCCTGGCTGTATGATCACATGCAAAGGCCAAGGTCATCATTAAAAACAACCTTTGCCACTAATTTTTGTTTTTACGCATGCAATCCGAATTTAGTGACTGTTTTGCATTTGGCGTTGATGTTACAATGGTGAGGAAACTACAATTATTTCCGATACAGTCGTATAAATGAAATTATAAGTGTGATTGGAGAAAAGAATTCACATGGTTTGTACGTTCCAAACCAACACAACTACATTAAATATGTAAACGTCTTTCATATCCACTTTTTTTTTTTTTTTTTTTTTTTTCTGTAATTTGCAATTTTTTTGATTCCAATGATTTCAGGATTTTACAGGATATTTATATACAGGAACCAGGATTTCAGATTTAGGGCTGGTGGTAGCCCTGGACTAGAGCAAGTATACAAACATTAAAAAACTCTTGTTTACTAAATAGTGTTGTAACTTCAAACCCATTCCACACCATTTTTGCTAAACATGTAGGCAGAAAAGCAGTTCAATGTTGGGACACGGAGATTGGTTGTACGCAGCTATCGAGATCTTGTCTACCTAATCTTTAGTCTGGGGTAGGTTGGAATAGTAACCTACATTGATCGCAGCATTTGTTTACACTCATTGTTTTCTTCATAGACACAGCAGCTGTTCAACAAGGATACATTGTTGTCGCACTACACTTCTATAACTGTCAAAATTTAGTGATCTTATGTTTAGTATTCTGAATGCAAGTACATATCTCTATTTCTTATGTACCATTTGTGTTCACAACCGGTATTTCATATTTATTTTACATGTTTTGGGTGTGTATAATCTGTGAAAGTGACCAACGCAAAACAACAAACAGAATAATAGCTTTATCTTACCGGTAGTTTTTTCTTCTTTTTTTCCCCTCGTGATAAATAATTCCCACACTTCCTCTATCTGACTTAATCCTGGGGAAAAAAAGGAATACTGGTTTTTTCTAAATAATTTGTATTTTTTCTTAGTTCGAAAATTGACTTATGAGTATATGCACATTTTTGATATACAATTTTTAAATGTCATTTTTAAATTTAAATCATTGCAGAATAGGGATTTTGTATAACTTATTACAAAGTGAATTTTTTTTAAATTTAAATCATTGCAGAATAGGGATTTTGTATAACTTATTACAAAGTGAATTTTTAACACTTTTATGGTAAGCATATTAATACTACTAATGTGAAAATAAATACTGCATGGAATTTATCTTAAATTAATGCATATCTATTTCAGCCATGGCAAGGATTAAGTTCAGTAGAACTCTGTTAAGATGTTTTTCAAAGGACTGGATGCTAAAAACTTCTTATCAGGGAAAACGTCTTATGGGGGGAAAGAGATTTTAAATTTTAAAAAATTAGCAGAATCAAAAAAAAATTAATACCCAAATTGCTTATAATCTAAGCATTTCACACATGCCGCTTATACCACTGTTAAATACGATTACAACTCATCGCGTCAAGTATTCTTACTTCAACCCACGTGAGAGCCGATACCACAAACCAGTACGCAGATGTAGCACACCGCTTAAATCTACCTTTGACCAAACATGTGGTTTCAAGGTTGCATAAAACAGCGAGCACGCTGCCACCCCCCTCCCCTGAGTGCCAACAAGCTGTCAGCCACCTTAGGGTGTGGCAGAGTGCCACTGAAGATCCACGAAGCAGAGTTCTGACAAGAAGGTTCTCACCTCCCACACCAGCGTCACAGCAAAGGGACGTCACATTACCTCCTCACGCCCGCCACTGCATCCTATTGTTATGACTGTACGTGCGTGGCCAGGATCGTCATTCGTCTTGCTATTCTCTCGAGTCACCCCGAGCACTCTCCAGTGCTGGGACCTCCAGCGAACCACAGTTCTTCAGCAGTCCCAAGCGGCTGCTCACTGCGATGACTACGGTCTTCAACAACCAGTTACTGGAAGTTTCGTCCTGGTACAGTTGTTAAACACAAACACACCTTGCTACTACAGCAAAGGAACTTTTAACTATTTTTTGTTACTTCTAGACACCCGATAATTTTAGTTCAGTATAATTTTTATTCAATCTTATAGTTCAACCTCCCCTCTAGCCTACGACCAGGTCACCTACACCTGGCTAACATAGGTTACTTTCAGTGCTCCATCTGCTTGGTAGGAGATAGCACGGGTTCTCAATAAATACAGCTTTGTTCTCTAGCCATACGTTTTTCATTTCTAGAGTGTTATCTACTTCATCAGCTAGGAACAATTTGCACTGTGCACTACCGACGAGAACTGGGAACGTTTACATCCAAAACCAGAGTTGACTGACGACTCCCTTCTGTAGTCCTCCAGTCGTGTACACACCTATTAGCCATCCGCCTGTTGTTTCTTCACCCAAGCACCTAGTAGCTGGATGAGCCCCGACCACTAGGAATACTTCCATCCAAGGAGAGACAGCAAGCCTAGGTTGTATCCCCTACCAGAAGACCCAGGTGCTGGAGGGGGGTATCTGCTTGGGTGTTGCAGCCTGGCCTAGGCTGGATATCATATCCAGTAGAAGCAGTGGTGGCTCACACGGCTCAACGTCTCTGATCTGCCCGCTAAGTTGGGGGATCGTTTGAGGCACCAAACTCGTGCTGCCAAGCTGGCACTGGACTACACTATTATAGGGAATAGTTTTAGTCCGTGGTGCATGACGGGTATTGTTCAGCAGCGAACCACGCTCTATGCCTTATAAGATAAGGAATGGCCGACGACATAGGGAGCAAAAGATTGCTCATCTTGCTGCCAAGCAACGGTTTACCTCAACCCCTCCTACGATGGAAAGACAGGCGGAACGGGACCGCGCATCCTCACTAGACAGCTCCCGTGGTGCGTTGCGTATCTTTTCCACCACACGTCCGTACAAGCCAAGATTACCATCCTGTCCTGAGGTGTATAGTGTACAGGACGGAAGTGAGGTACGGAATCGCCAACGCCGGGTTTTGGAGCCAGGAGTCCGTAGCCTGGAACCAACAGTACTGTGTGAGCCGATCCAGTACAACCCAACCGAAACCCAAGTACTGCAACACCAGCTCCACTCAGCCACCAACCCAACTTCACCAATTGGCTGAAGATCTTAAGCGTGAGTCAGGTAACACTTACACCTCCCGTCAGCTTCCAATATGACTACCCTTCACAGGAAATAAGGTTTCAACCCCAGACTGCATGCCAATCTGTAAACCAGCACAACCCAGCAAACTCTCTAGCCAAAAACATTGTTGAGATGCGCACTTGGTCTAGCGCACTAAAACAACGATCGTGCCAAACAGTCTGTGACCATTACTGCGCTATAACTATTTCCGTTTACACAGAAATCTTCTGTAAAGTGACCTAACTGCGATTATATGTGTTGCTGGAATGGAATTTTGCCATCAGAAATATTTTGGGCTGGAAACCTAAATTTCCCTCGGGAAAAATCAATACAAATATTTTAGGTTATAATGAAGTTTTTAACGTAAAGAATAACATTCTATTATGACTTACTCCATTAAAAGATAAAATAAACATATAATAATGACTCTTAAGTGTTAAAAATTTGATTTGAGCTAGAAAAGTCGTATTGTTTTGTTTTAAACTTTTATACACTTAGTTGTTGCACTACGAATTAATCCTCTAGGTTTGGAGCACTTCTTAAATATACTTGCTATTTTAATTTAATATGAAAATCCCTTATAATAAATCAATTGGCATTACATGATAAAACATATCACTTTAGATTTGTCTAAAAACATTGCCTTGTTTTGAGTTATCTATTTTCTTTATAATTTCATAACGTCTATTAATGAACTTTCCCATTTTTCGTTCCATTTTTAGTAGTAAAATGTGTGTACTGGACACAAATTTAATAAAATCAAATTTCACTGGAAGTCCGTAAACTCACTAGCTTCGAATCACGTACTAGTGCAATCACATCACAGCCGAACAGCTATTTCCTTCATTGATAACGAAATGAAAAGTGGCTAAGAAAATCAGTATCATTTTTTCATAGCAAATTTTCTGCGTTTGGAGTTTGTCAACATCTGGGGCGACGAGATGGGTACGAGTGAGTTAACACAACACTATAAAAACAAACCCATTCCGAACGAAAACAAAGACTATTTACTGGCATGATGTGAATAGTTTTGTTTGTTTTATTGAATCCGTAATCCATATTTAAAATATTTTTAATAACACTTTAAATATTGAATTTTTTTTCAATTACACGTGATAGCCAGCGCCTCGTCCGTCTATAAAATATTTTCCCCCACTGGTTCTAAACCTTTTCCAAATGTTTTAATGCATACATGCGTAACTGTAAAAAAAGTCAAGTCGAATGATTAATAGTAATAGGACACCAAACACCCTTAAGACTACAGCATTTGTTAGCTTTCTACAGATTTTGCACCTGAAAAAATACGTATTAATTGCGCTAGCACCAGCAAATAAAGTGAACAGTCAGAGTATTGGATCAGCTAGTGGCTTGCTCTTCAGGTTCCACAAGATAGCCATCACTGGCATTCAGTTAAAACAACGACACTGGAATAATACGTGCGTGCGCAGATGATTGGCTAAACGCGCGTGTATCGTTATTTGGTATGTAGTTTAGGTTTGACAATATGGCAGTTACAATATCGGGCAACTGCCATTCAGTAGAACAGCGACACTAGATCAATACGAGCGCAAGCTGATGATTGGTTGAACACGCGTAGTATTTTAAGCGGCGTGCTGTTTTTATTTTTCGTCAAAATTTCCTTACATCCTGTGCGTCTTGCGGCTCAGGTTTCGTTATCGCTAAGAGTTTATAAATTATTTGTGATGTCTTTTCGAACAATGCGTATCCTATCAGAAAATTGTATAATTTAATGATTTTTTTATAAATGTGCATTAGTTTTTTAACGTTATGTGCGGGTTAGATTTCTTCAACAAAAATACCTTTTAAATGGGATTTTTTAACAGAGCTAACTGGAAGAGATCTAGGGGATTAAAAACATCATCCTATCGGGCGGGAAAACTTATTATGCGGGAACGTCTTAAGTGAGTTTACTCTATATTTTTGCTAAACAGTGTTTAGCATAACACTGAACAAATGTTAGATTATATTAAATTTTTATTTAGTAAATTTAGGACATTTTATTACTTGAAATTACATGTGAATGATCAGAAAATGAGTGCATATGAAATTGCCATGGGCAGTTTACGCGTGTTTAATTGTGTTTATCCATTTTACTGATTGAAAACTTTAGAAATTGGCAAGTCTGTTTTCGTGTTACATGTTACCATGGTTTTGCTTTCACAAGTCACATTGCCATTTCTGGAATAGTAATTGCGTGACGTATATTTGTAAACATTGCAACAAAAAATTTTCTTTCAGAAATGTTTGGTAGGGGAGAAATTAAATCTGAATTGATTATTTTTGTATGGAATCATGGCTTAACAATATTTACCGGAATAAAAAAATTCAATGCGCCCTATACTTGTAATAATAATTATCCTTAATTTGTCATTAAAATCTTCTGGTGCGTCAAAATATGATGCTACAGTAAAGCTTCACTACAACAAAGTCCAAGGGTCCCAAATTACCACTTGTTTGTTATAATGAAGTTCTTTATACTGAAATCAAAAATTTTAGGAATCGTAATATCTTTCGTCTATTAACCACTTGGAATTATGGGGTGTATGTATCTTAAAAATACCATTTATACTGTAGGCTATATGAAATTTTGTATGTATGTACTAAGTAGAAACAGTACCATAAAGAGTGGTTAGTGTATCAGAATACAGAACTTGGTATATGAAATGTACGCCTAGTTTTAAAACATTCAGAGTCAATGTTTTAAGCACAATCAAAGTTTCGTACATGAAACCATTAATACTGAAGAAAACAAAGTGTTTTAAAAACAAAACTTGACACTCAAATTGTTTTAAACTTTAATAAAGAACTCCTTGATGAATGTCTGCTTCTTTGTGTCTCCAAGTCCTTTAGTTACACCCCTTTCTATTTTTTGTATTGCTGACATGTGATGCGATAAATTTCCAGATATCAGGATAAGTATTTCTAACCCATCTAATGCATTACTGATTTCTTCCCATTGAGGACGGTTAATCTCGTTTTCCTCTTCTGAGTCATTATCATCACTACTAGCCTTTATTGTCCGTGAAAGGAGAGCGAGCAAGTGGATATCTGATTATCCACTCACACTGTTCTGTGGCGGAACTTGCAATACCATAATAAATTAACCTTATCCGTAGTACGTGTAGATCACTGTGACTACGAACAAGATACACTCATCAATACAACTAAATGCAAATATGCCTGTTTTGGGCAAAGTACTGATATACAAATACTCTGACAGCATGCTGGGACCAAAGTTCACCACAACTGCTGAAAATTCTTGACGAAATGCGACTCACTGCAGAAGTAGCACCGTGCGAACAAATGCACGAAACAGCAATGCGATAGATAATCAGCTATGTCGGAACAATATCCGGCGCAGTTGGACAATAAAAGTTGCGTCAAACTTCGCGATGGATTGTATTACATGAAAGTTTGTTGATACGAGAACTGGTGGGCAATACCAAACATCATTTCTCCTGAACGAATTGTGAACAACTGACTGTCTAAATATACTAATTCCTAGAAGCACTATGAGCACGCCACTGATAGCAATAGCAGGAAGTTCAAATCTGTACACAGTAACATTTACAGACTTCTATACACAGTACCAAGCACATAGTTATTAACACAGTCGCCCTCTTTGTCTCTTTCTTGTTCTTTATTTTTTATTTTCATTATTGTGATTTGAATTGCAGCGGGTGCAATTTCACAGCAGTTAAGTTAAGTTTATAAAAGTTGTAGTTTAATCTCCTATTTATCACACTTCGATGTGTTAAAGTCAATGTTGGTCATGAGGGAAATAAACATATATTGGTTATTAAAATCTGTGGTTTTTAGTGAAGTTTGGGAAGATAATGAAGTGCTTCATAATATATAAAGTCCCCCTCCAGATAATTCAGTTTTGCTAATTTGTGAGTAAAATAGAAACTGGCATTTATTTCATACCAAAATGCAGTTCGGACTAATCTGTGGGCATTCTGTAGTGCCACGGGCACTCCACAAGCATTCCAGTTCAGAGAGAGAACATTTTAGTGAAGTATTTTCACAACTTATCAATTCTGCGGTGCCTGCAACAGGAAGCTGTATCCGTTCTAGTACTGCCTGCTGTGATTTCAGCACCACGTGACTACGATAGCTAACCACATTTGACGGGAAATACGTCCTGTTATTCACTGTATTTTCGTCCCATGACTCCTAGAATCACGTGCTGTATCACGCGCTATTTTCCTGTCACATGATTTCAATACCACACTTTGAGGCCGTGTGCAAAGTTCCAGTTTATTGGTTGACGCCCTAACGTTGCTCTCTCATAGGTTGGCGACGCTTCTCGCCCTGACTTCTCATTGGTGAGAGACTGCTCATGCGCGACTTCTTGGTGGAGGGAGACTTCTCCCCACTACACTCCTGTTGCTTTATTATGCCATGCACAACCTGAGGAAGAGAGACTTCAGCAGAGGACACCAGAGACTGCATATCACCGCCTGGGACGACTCGCCTGAGCTGCGCTGAGACTCCACTCTCCTTCACCACCGCTGTCGCATCATGTTTTTTCTTCCATTGCCGTTATTATTTTATTTTATATTAACACTTTCCATGTCTTCTGCCACATCGCCAAATAAGTAAATGTATAAGTAAAACTGTAACAGTTTCAGTGTTTGGTCTAATTAAAAGTGTTAAATTGACTTAGAGTATTTCTTATAAAGTGTTTGTGCTCAGCCCTGGACCGCTCGGGCATCACAATTCTATTGAGTTGGGGTCATGTTTTAATGATTCATTAGCTGTATGTGGGAGTATTTCAAATAAAACTTTAAAAAGTTTTTGATGTTTCTAATCGCGGGTGTGTGTGCGCGTGTCCCCCCCCCCCCCCCCCAAAGTTTGGAGTAAAAAAAATATTTTGAATTCGAAGTTGAATACTAAAAATATTCCATTTGAATTCAAATTTTCAAATCTGCCCACCCCTAATTCGTATGTAGTGTTACATTTGTAATGCTACCTCACAGAGTGTCCGCTTTGCCTGTTGCCCTAATTTCCACCACATATGCAAAAAACTGTTTGAATGTGAACTTGTAATTAATCTGTTTGTTCTCAGCCCTGTCAAAAAACTTAATTCCATGTAATTTGGGTCATTTTTTTGCAGTGTAATATCAAATTGTATCCAGCTGTTGGTGCAGGATTTGGAAGCTGCATGTGAACCAGCATTATTGGCCATGAATAAGGTATGTTCTTAGGTGCACATATAAAAAAAGTTTATACGGTACGTTAAATTCTACAGTTACCATATTTACTGATTTTAAACACTCTCCCATATGAAACCTACACCTCACATTTTGATTATCCTTCCAGAATATAATTAGATATACGGCTGTGTTGCCGAAGCTATTCATAGTAATAACACCAGATATTGTCATGAGCTATGCAGTTTTTGTGGCATGTTTTGCTGGTACTTCAGACCAGGCAGGAATAAAACAAAAGGAATTTTCTATTAATAAAATGTCTGACAGTATGGTAGGTGGCAATTACTGTGTGTTGAGGATTACACCTAGAGTACTGAACTGTGTAATCTATTCACTGTTTCTTCACTGTGTATATTCAATTCATTGATTGTTGACCAGAGTACATATTGCAACAATTTATTGAATTAGCATCGTAAACATGAGGATTCACGGTGGAAATGTATTTTTATTGCATATTTTTTATGTTTGGTTGTTTTTTGTGAGGTTTTCATTTTTCACGTGAAACTGTATTTTGTGTTTTTCCGTTATTTCATGCGCTGCGAAAAACAGGTATCTCTAGGGGATACTATTCCACAGATGGCAACGTGATCTGAGAAAGCAAAACCATGGCAACAGGTTACACAAAATGTCATCCCTCAAAGTGTACTTGTGGCGGGTATGCGAACTACGCAAGATATTTTTCTTTTGTAAAGCAGCGAAATTATTTTCTCATCTACGGCATATGTGGCTGAGTTCCAACATGTTTACATTTTACGCGTTGATGCATGACAGCCTATGGCAGGTGACACGCGAGCCCTAGTTACGTGGCAGTGTGAGGTTGAGACGAGGTCGCCGTGGTCAAATTACAGTTATATTTATGATGCCAATGTCACGAGAAAGAGAATTATTAGTGACCTTTAGTGTTTGTGCAGTGCACGGCTGGTATAGAGTACAGGAAGTTTAGCCTGTCGGATGGGAACCAAATCAGGTGTTGCGGTCATTGCCCAATGGATGGGTTGGCACACAGCCACAGGTTTACCTAGCTCGAAGATAGCTCATGGTGGCTTCTGCTGGTCGCACTGGGACGTGGTGCACTGCTGATTTTGCTGGAGTCTCTCCAGTGGGCAGGTGGTGGAACTCTGCCCTGTGGGGTTGTGCTACAAAGTGCAGGTGTTGGGGTTGGGTTGTAACTCGTTAGTATTTCTAGATGCATAAGCTGCTCTTCTAAACTTGCATTGAGCAACCACCCTTCCAGGTGTATGGCATAAGAGAAGGTACAACTACCGGCGTCACGAGCGTGAAGCAGGTGATTTAGGTCCCTAGGTGTACTTTCATGGCCGCAGCCGCACAGTGCTTCCTCGTCTGGCCTAAAGGTGAATGGTGGTTATAGAATGGTGGGTTCCTGCAGGCTGTACTTAATGATGCTTGGGTGTGGTATCCATAGGGGTCAGTCTTCCAGAACCAACTCTTACTCCCTTCTGGGCCCTCTTTAGAGCAGTGAATGTAGTATAGCTGTCTGACTGACTAGCCACCTGGTGGAGGTGTTGCTAGTGGTGGTGGCTGTACTATACCCTGGGGGGCACAGCACGGGTGGCCTTCTAATGGGTGTGTTTGTGTAGAGGTACCTTTAAGAGTGCATTTATGAACACTATTATATAACATTTATTTTGTGGTTTTTAGCGTTTTTGTAACAGTGATTGTGTTGTCTGTAGCGTTTTGTGACACACAAAAAACTACGAAAATAACATTTTAAAAACAAATTTTTCCGTGGTATCCTTGTTAACTGACAACAATTTAAATGTATTTACCCATGTATATGCTGCACATTTTTACAAAAAATATTAATTACAAAAAGTGGGGTGCAGCTTGTGTACAAGATATTGGCATTCAAAAAAATTTCATCCCCTAAACACGTTTAGAAATTTGTCACCATACAGTACATTTTAATGTTTTTAACTTAGTTTATAAGGCAGTAAAAAAAAAGAACAAATTAATAGTTTTTCACTTATGCTATAATGTAACATGTTGTCTTTCTTTTGCCATTCCAACCTCCTATTACAAAGGCCACTAATTAAATTAAAATTCCCATCTTTTGTCTTGTAAAAATGATATTTGTTTACTACACAAGTGTTGTACCGCTATCGAGTGTAAGGTTAATTTCGGTAAAAGTGTGTTTATTGCTGGATCATTGTGCACATGAAAATGACGCTCGTAAGAACTTCAATATAATGCCACCTCACGAAAGACGTTAAACTAAAATCCTTCTGCATATTTCTCCCGAAATATAAAATGAAGATCCCCAGCAACAAAACTATAACTTGTTGGAATGTCAACCTAGCTTTAATGCCCTACATTGATTACTGGATGGAGGTTAGCTAACGTCCGTTTAAATGCCATACTTTGTCAAATTTAAGTGGACCTTACTGATTATATCTTGCCTATAAATTGTACATTTTTGTCATGGCAATGTTAATTTATATGTTTGGGCATATTGTGGATCTAATTATTCAGATTTGATATTCATATTTGGGAGAATTTTGGTATTCGTATTCAATACAAAATAAAAAAAATATTGGCATAATCTAGCTAGTTCTGGCACAATTTTTTGATAGTTTTTGTAATAGAAATAATTTGGTTACCTAGTTTTGCATACTGAAATTTATGTTGCGTTTCCTTAGTTTCCCTTTTGTCAAAATCAAAACTGAAATGTTATCAAAATATTTGTTAGGTATAAATATCAGTTCGATTCAGTGTAATGTATGTTCATCATAATACGTAATTATTGTCAGTTTTCGGGAAGATTTCTGATGTGTGATTGTTGTATTTGTAAACAAAAAGCGGTTTTCTTGTTGAATCTTGATTGTGCGACATTTTTATATACAGTAGAACCTCTCGATTACAACCCCTCTCTGTTCCTAAGAATAGGGTCGTAATAAAAATTTTGGAAGATTTTGAGTAGATTTTGACCCGCCCCTAACCCCTATGCCCCCAAGCTTGCCATTTTTTGAATGAAGTTCATGTTCAATTATCTGTAGCGCGAAATAAAAGCCACTTTTTAAATTAGATATAAATATGTATATTTTAATAGCTGGACATCTCCTGATTAATTTGATACCCAAGAAAGGAATATTGGACCACCCCTTGTCGTAAAAAAAGAAGGCCTAAACACAGTATGACATGGCCATTGAAAGTGTGTGAAAAGATTACACTATGTATTATTAAAATATAAAGTTATTATTAAATCACTACGAGCCACGTAGCGATCAGGTTAGGTGTCTTGCAATACGTGTGTGCGTGCCATCCTCTTGCTTTGGACTGGGCAGATTATGGAGAGGGGTGTGGAGGAGGGCTGTTAGTTGTCTATCCCTTCCAGTCTACGTGAGCTATCAATACAGCTCAGTTGGCACTCGTGGTCGTGACTCAACTTTGCTTCTGCCTGGCAACAGAACACGCACGTTGACTGCCTTATTAATGAATTTTATTTTCTGGGGGATGACATAACAGTTGGCGACACATCCATTTAGGCCTATGTGGAAGTATACGGCAAAGGTTAAAAACCTTTATGTAGTGTGGTTGTGTGTTGTGTTTTTTATTACTGGGTAAAGACAGCAAACACTTGTGACACTAAATGAACTTGCATGGCAATGTTGGTATTGACTGGAGGCGTGTGGAAAGATACACAAACGGTAACAACAATAAAATACCAGGACTTTCAAACGTGATTACTGTACAGTACAGTAGGATGCAAAAGGTTTTTAATATTCTCAAATTTTATGAAATGTTTCATCACAAATAATACTGTATGAACTATGAAATGCTGATTAATGTAAACTATTCATTGGGTAAATAAGTTCAGAATATTTTAAGAGTTTGTTACACAAATAGAGAGAGGTACATGCAAGCATATCAGTACATATAAAAACAACCAGCATAAACAACAGTTTTAGGCACTATGACAGCTCACCAGATAATAAATATCCAACAACATGATAGATATGACAGCTGTAAACACATGGAAGTGCAGTTATCTCGCATTTTACTAGGCTTGGACGCACCACTTGTAAACACACAAAGGTGGAATTATTTTCTCACATATGTTTGTCAACACAGTAGAGAACAATTAATTGGATGAAACAGTTTATCAGCACAGGATTTTTGAATATGTGAAAAGAATTAGTATATATCGCAAAATTAATTAGAATCCCGTGATAAAATTGTATTTTTTCGACATTACAATTTTAAAAAATACTATCTCCCTACTTCTTGAAGTTGACCCACACAATTATTTTGGATTTAAATTTGGTTATGTGCTTGACTCACCTGAACCTGCAATAGTATTACTAAATAAAATTCTGAGAATTTTGTCAGCATTAATATTGAAAGTGCTTGCTTGCATCTCACTTTAGGTCAAATATTGTATTTGCTACTGTCCAGCCAACATAACCTATTTCAGTACTCATTTGACAAACATTTTCAGTCATAACCTAACTGTTTTCGGCACGTTCTGTTGGTGTTTATGTAATACAAACTATACAGTAGCCCAGTTTTGTGTACTAAAATTTATGTTGTAATTTTGTTAACTAGCCTTTTGTTAGCATCAAACCTAAAATGTTAACAAAATATTAATTATGTATAAAAATCATCTCGCTTCAGTGTATTGAATATGTTACCATAATAATGATTGTCTGTTTTCGTGATGAGTATTAATTTGTAGTTGTCTTTATTTGAAAACTAAAGGCTGTTTTTTGCTGAATTTGAATGTGCAGCGTTGTTATTTAAAAACTTTAGGTTGTTTTCTTGTTATATACCGGACCCTGAAAGATAATATTACATATAAGAAACATTGAAAATTATTTTATGCTCGTACTTATGTGCCGTAAGGTCCTTCATATACAAATTGTCAAAATCTTCGTAGTCACCAAAACCCATTGTACACAAAGCTTATGAAAAGAGTGTGTGTTTTCACAACAAATTGTAGGTTTTTAATTTCCCATTAGTCCCACATAGTTATGTATATTTTGGTTTCCAGCAGATATTTTAAGGAAATATAATTTTTAGTTAAAATATAATTTGTGAATAATCTGGTCCTATTATAGATATTCAGTGCTTAAGTTCACAATGAAGCAGACTTGATGAAGTACTATGTACTTACATGCATAAATAAGCAATGCTTCTTTTGACTATGAATACTTGAGAAATAAGTAACACTTATTTTGTTACTGTGAATATATAATAAGCAATATTTGTATCTGGCACTATGAAATGAAAATCACACTTAAGCACAAGTACAAGTAATTCTTGTTTCAAGTATTGCTCATATGCCCACTATGAATTCCACCCTAAATGTCAATCATAGGTGTTGGCAAGATGTTCATGCAGTATTTTAAGAAGAAGAAGAATAACGATAATCCAGATCATGGTCGCTGTAAAATGTTTCTTCTCAGTTTGCTGCCAGATGTTTCTGCAATATCTGTTACTAATTTAACACAGTTCAAAATTAAAACTATATTGTTGCTTGAAAGTTTGCTAACACAAGAAAGATGGGAAACAACAGATCTCTCACAACAAACATTGTTCACACCGTCAATGAGACAGTCTTTACAACTACGCCTTCACCTGTATTGTGTACACAGTTTCCACATCAATCTGTTGGTTCGTCATCACCGCCATCTGTTACAGTAATTACTCCACCAGTGAACAAAGGCCAAGCTACACCACAGATACACCCAGTGCAAGTTACACAGACATAATCCTTTCTTTGCAACAGTTTGATAGCACGCATCCCTTCTAAATGTAGCTAATGTATTTCAAAAAAGTTTTCCTTTTTACATAAGTCTGTTCATAACATTTTACTGTTTGTCATTCATGAGAACAGTTTTATTTTGAAATATTGAACATGAAACACACAAAACCTGGAGATGTAAATGCATGTCTAAACCTGTGTGTTGTAGTGCAATATCATTTAACATGTGTGTAAATATCCATTTGTAATTTCTACTGTATAGTAATCATAAGTCAGTGGAAATTAGAAGACTGTGAGTAATGTAGTTCTCTTAATCACTTGCAGTATCAATTGAAAATATGTTGTAAATATTGTCTCTTGTTATAATTCCTCACTGAATTTGTGACTTACCTCAGAGTTATGAAAATTCTTTCTGCTGGACTTGCACATTCCTGCATGTTGGTGAGTTAAGATATTTAGATATGAGGCGACAACATATTGATATTTTGTTTTTGAATATGAGGACTTGCAGTTTCAAGAAGTTCTCGAAATGTTAAGTTTTCTTCTACGCCTATGAGTATTGTAGTACACAATTATATCTTTGTCACTAGACGACATTCTTCAATCTGAAGAGGCTGCAAGTGGTATTTTATACGCTTATAATATGCTTCATGTGTAAACTACCAAGCGTTACTGCATGATGAATCTAGTACGTGCCTATGACGATACACCTTGTTTGGCAAGGGCCTGAGATTTCCTGCAACAATCATTTTTAAGCAGGTTTTTTTATGCAAAACGTTCAGTAACTTATGTGAAATACGTCATGTGCTGCCATTTATCACTGCTCTGCGTCTGTTTGTCTTCCCAGTACATCTCTCTGATACTGTGGTGCGACCAACTGTAAGTTTGGCCTGCTACTTCCCTTTATTTACCTGACAAGTTGGGAAGTGGTGACCTAGCGTCCTCTCTCGCCATTCTTTCTCTCTCAGATGTGCATCTTCCTTCTTCCTCTTACATGCTGTCTGCGCACTTGTCTTCACATGCTGGCCACAGAGCAAATGTGTGCCTGGTGAATGTAAATATTTTATCAAGATTGTTGTTGCTCAAAATATGTAGTTGTACCTATCATCACTAGTATTTCAAAGCAAATGTTTTCTCCTGAAAATATTACACAATACATTTTAACGAGGAATTGTTATTTGGAAAGTTCCCCCCCCCCCCCCCCCCCCCGGTAAGGTCGGTGTTTCACTATATCTGCCATAAAATCAACATGATTTTAAAGCGGTTAATTTAACTCTAGGGGCAGCATCTTTGCAAATAAAATTGTATGCCCAGAAGCATATAACTTGACCTACCCTTATCGCAAAAAATTGTTTGAACATTGAGCGACTTGTATTATTACCAAGCGTAAAGTTCATTTTCAGTAACTTCTTGTGGGGAAATCTGAGGATTTGTATTAATTTATTTCAATAGACATGCATCTCTTTGAATAAACTGTTAAAATGTAATGGTCTATAGGACACCGTTGGTCGTCTAATGGGCAAACAGCAAGCCTGAGTGCAGTGTAACTTGCGACAGTTATAATCAGAGGACATGGTTATGAATGATTAATTATTAAAGACAGTGAAGAAATAAATTTTAATCACCTTATTTATTCATTTCTGCCTCAAAATTAAATGTTTTTTGCAGTTAAATATAACTAATTACAATAAAAGACATTTGCCTCGCGCGCAAGGTGTCAGCAACATGTAGCGGCGTGGAGGGGTAATCCTCCTGCCTCTTCCTCTTTTCCGCCTTCTTCCGTGAACACTATGTCCGGTTGATAAATTCTCCGCACACTCTCAACTGATCTGTTGCACGTGGGATATTCAAAATTTGACTTTCATTTGGTGTCATATTATTTATTATTTTCATTTCCTGAGGGTTTTAAAGTTTTTGGTCAGCTTGCATTTGGTGTCAGATTACAATCATTTATATGCAGTAATTTGAAATTTAATTTTCTTTATTTAAAAGAGTTTAGGTGGACATTTTTTTAATGTTTTATTTACGGTAATATTTTTTCTAAAATTGCCATTTTTACTAGCTATACTTTATTCACAGAAAAAATTAGGCATGCATATGGTTTTTTGCAAATTTTGTTGCTCTTGACAGTCACGTGATAGGCTTGAAACAAAATTGGTGGCATGTTTTTATATATCGTATTTTAACGTGTATGGGTCACACTTATTTTACTAATATTTCATGGGAAAATATGTAACAATAGTCCCTTACTTGTTAAATGTTTGCATAGAGTTTGCTTTTCCCCGGGTCAACAATCCCGTGGCTCCAGCAGCGATAGTTACTTCAGCCAAGTGATTGTAACTGGCAGGAGAGTGGAGTGGAAGGTTTGCATTGAGGCCGGCCAGTCTGCTATATCGCAATGAGGGTGGGTAAGCAAGTTTCACACAGTACACAAGAGATGCGAGACACATGTTGCTGGGTTTATTTTGAAAAGTTGTTGCTGGATATTTGAGAGGTTGTGGGTAAGAGAGAGATATACCTGAATTCAAGTTACAAGTTGCGGCACTTTAAAATGGGCACAGGAATTGGGCACGGGTTGTGCAAGTGCAACAAACAAATTATATTTTAAGAACTTTCGTGAAACTGAAATGGCAAATTATTTCATGGTAGCTCAGTCTTAAGAAAAGTTTTATGAATTTCATGACTTTTTAGCAAGTTATTCATTATAACAAGTAGCAAATCCAAACCACAAATGTGTTGGCTATGGAGTATTTACCACAGAGGTTCTTGCGTGTACTTAAATTTCCATTTCAGGTAGAGTTATTTTAGTTGTAAAAATAAGGAAAACATAGATTCTTTGCCGATGCATTAATGAAGATTCATTAAATGCTGAATATTCATCAAAATAGACTAATTTTATTTTGTTACCAATTTTAGCAACCAAATTTCTTACCGAAACGTAAATAAAAGTTGCCAGTTTTCTTTTCGGTGTACAGAATATTTGCACAACTGTACTTACCAATCACCACAATCTGCTGGAAAATAAAACAGCATAAAGCACAAGAGTATTACTCCCACCCAATTTTTGAGGTGCCAATATTATTTATAAAATGTAGATGTTTATTTCAAATATATCATACACCCTCCCCCACTGTTGGGATTAAGGGGTGTCTGGTGTCTCCTGCAACTAGGCCAACTGCCTTTTGTGGTGTTGTATTTTTGGAACCTACACGAGTTACGGGGAAAACTTGCAAAATTTTATCTGGTGTGTTGACAGATTTCATGGCAGAACATTGACACGGTGGGTGACCAGAGTGGCTACGTCACAGCGGTCACTTCTCACCTCAAGCAGACCGTCCCGTGTATCCGTGACAACTTGGCTTCATCACGGAAGTATTTCACACAGTTCTGCGTAAAGTTTGCCAAGTAAGGACTGCTGGTTTCCCTTTATGTGTGTGTGATGAAGTTGCTGCTGATTGTAAACCATTTTTTTTATTTGTTGAGGCAATATATATATATATATATATATATATATATATATATATTGTTGGAAAGTTAAGGGTGATATTAATCCAGAATTCTATTCGAGACTTGTTTGGCAAATAATCTATACTTCATGAAGTTGTGCTTCTTCTTCTATCACTACTTATCTAATGAATTCGTAAAACATGACTTGACAAAGTAATTATAAGCACTACAATAGAATTTCTCTATTACGACCCCTCATGGTTCCCGAGAATAGGGTCGTAATAGAGATGGGGTTGTAATAAAAAATTTGAAAAATTTTGGTCCCATTTTGACCCACACCTAACCTCTGTGCTCCCAAACTTGCCATTTTTTGCATGAAGCTCTTTTGTAATCGTCTCTAGCGCATAAAGAACACTTTTTAAATTAAATATAAATAGTGTATGTATATTATCATAGCTGAAAAACTCCTGATTAACTTGATACTCAAGAAAGGCATATTGGACCATCCCTTGTCATAAAAAAGGCCTAAACACAGTATGACATGACCATTGAAAGTGTGTGAAAAGATTAGACTATATATTATTAAAATACAAATTCATTATTAAAGATATATTACGCAGGTGTCGTGGGTCATACATTGCTATGAGGCACGTAGCAATATATTAGGTAGCGTTGCGCAATACGTGTGTGCGCCATACTCTCATTTTGGTCTGGCCGTGTACGTAGCTGGGTGAGCGCCTAGATCCTCTGCAGTGCGGGGCACGTCTCAGCAAGGCAGCATGTCCATGTGGATTGAGCAGTCTGAACCTGCTAAAGGCGATATTACACAATATCAGATTACGTAAAAGTTTGTACAAGGTCCGCCATTGCAGCCGGTATACGGGCTAGTGTGGCACCCATCATGGCATATCCCACCTTGTACTGGCAGATTTCGTGCCAGGTTTGGTAATTGGACACGTCCTATTTTTTGTGGCAGGTTCCACACCGGCTTCCGTACCTAGCCAATCACATCGCAGTTTCAGAGCTTATGGCGCTCCCCGTGGCTAGTACTTGAAACGAGTTGATGAAACCGAAAAGGATGCCTCCATTTTGATTATACATTCGTGAGGCTGAAACTCTTTCAAATTAATTTCATATACTACAAAGACGAATAGTATTGGCAATGACAACTTTTAATTACTGTTTAAAATAGTTCTAAATACTTAAAGCATTATCTACTGCATGAAAAACTTAATTTAAAAAATGCACGTTATCTACAGTACATAAACTCAATATCTGGTGTGTGAACTGGTGGTAGAATGGTAAAGTTGCGGCACCCATGAGCAACATGTATCTTTTGGACGTGAGTTCAAAATTCTGCTGGACCCAAATTTTTTTTTATAATTAAATTTTACGTGCTGGTAATATCCCGGTACGTATAGAAGAAACTATATTTTGCAACCGGTCAGTAATTTTCGTCAAAATTAAAAATAACACTCGTATTCTAGGGACTGCACATCATTTTCAATAAAATGAATGAAACTATACCAGTAAGCATATAATTTATGTAAAATGTGAACAGTAATTTAGCAATATTAGGATGTGCTAGCTAGTTTTTTATAGGTTTACGCAAGTTACTAACTGGTAGCAGTTCTACGAATGGGGTTCGTATTTCTACCTACCACACACTATCCAAATGCTAGTACACAAACTGCTATCGTGTAATATGAATCTCCCATAGCAGCTCATATAGCATGTGGTATACTGACTCGTGCACCGGGTCTTATACAAGCTTGTACGAGAACCAAGTATGGCTGCTGGTATCATGTAATATTGGCATAAGAAGGGATACATAGCCCCTGTGGATTTTTGGAGATAGCTCTCCCCTTCTTGGCTCATCTCTCAACTCCACCCCTACGGGTATAAGGCATTAGGCACAAAAATGGTCACAACGTTCCTTCTCGCACTTGTGTATGCAAGAAATTGGATCTTTGTGTGGGCGTCCACCAAATTCAGGTAACTGAATTTCTATGGTGATAAAGGTTTTGACAGGGCTGTGGTCCTTGCTACGTCTGCACACATCACAGTGATAGACTAAACCGTGGTGAGATGATTCGCTCATCTGGCCAGCTTATACACACGTGATGAAATTCAGACACACACGCACAATGCATCTTATGGCATATGTGCCTCTTCTGGAGCACTCAAGCCAGCTACAGCGAGTGGCTTGACTTTCGCGGCAGTGCACAGAAGTATTCTAGGCCATATGTGTATCGTAATTTATTAACCCCCTCCTTAAACTCTGGTAGTGGTAGGGCTGGGTGCAGTGTGCACAATGATTCACATGTATCTCCCCTCCTCCCCCCCTCCAGGACCAGTGTATGTGTCCATTATGTACACTTTTCAAGTATGTCTAGAAGGTTGTGTTCGACCATGACTGTCGCTAGGGTGACATGTTGACTCTGCTGGGAGTGGGACATGACTAATGAGTTGATTGTTGAGTGCCAGAGGGTGTTTTTGTCGGCACCATAAAAACCTCTCCATAACTCTGCTGCTTGGCGCATGCCTGGCTGGGACGTGGTTCTACACGTTGCATTTTTTGTTGTTGGGTTCGGACCATTGACTGGGGAAGTTAAATTCAATTTCTAATTTGGTAACATGGGTTTTAATAAAAGTGATTTTAGTAGTAGCTATAGTAGATGTTATATATCGCGATGCCTGTATCTCGAGAAACATGTGTGAGACAGGGACCTTAGTGTCTCGTGTGTACTCTGCCTGTGTATAAGACTTGCCTGGTAGACTGTCTTGTTGGGACAAAATCCACAGCTACTGTCACAACCCGACCTTTTACCTTTGGATGACTGGGATGAAGCGGTTTCCTTCTCTGTTGCTGGGACGGCGGCAGGTTCTGGTAGACTTGTCGGCTGTGGAGAAATCTGTATCCTTTTGAGGCAGTTGGTTGTCATAAGGGGGAAATCATGTTTGCACAACCAAGGATTAGCTATGCCTAGAGGTGGCTCCTCTCCTCGCATGAAGGGCCCTAGAATATGATGATGGTGGCCTTCAGATTTTTCTAATGGGGGAATCAATGGAAGGTGTATCTCACAGGCAGTTTGAACTCTACCCTGAGAATTAGTATGAGATGAGCAAGTGGTATTAATTTCGGACGCATAGATAGTCTTTTTCAATCTCCTCCATACCTCTCATTTTCGGGAGTATGGCATAAGGAAAGGATCTAGAGAGCCTCGCATAAGTTAAGCCGGTGATTCCTTCCCTACTCTGTTTAGCCTACTATTCAGACTTCAGCGAGTGGCACCCAAGTTGTTCCTTTCATCCGGCTCCAAAAGAAGCGGTGGACAGAACGTAGATATACTTGTGTTGCTTCCTGACTGAATATCCGGGTGAGGTCTCTACAACGGGTTGATCAGTCTGAGCAATTCCAGCTTCGTTTTGGCCCCAAAAGAAGTGGTGGTGGAGTATGTAACTACTTAGCCTGTGCTCAATTCACCTTGTGGATGTGTACATAGTGTTTTGGGCTCAGTCGATGGATGGCCATTTAGCAGAACTTGAGTGGTCTCTTAAGGTGTGGGTTTGCTGTAGTCTTCAGACTTGTCCCTCTTTGGGTACGTAGTACTTCCTGTACTTCCAAGAAAATCAGACTAAAGAGAATATATTGAATTCACTGATAATTATTATGAAGTAATAAACACGGATGGCTCCGTACTACCTCCTAATTTAATATGACTTGCAACGGATGTTTTTAAACCTGGCGTAATAAACCAGGTGAAGGCGATCTGGGCAAAAGCTAGTGAATGTAAAGTATTTAATTGTATTTAGTAAAATGTTACTGGCCATTTAACTTAATTGGTGATGTCTAACTATTGGGAGTTTTCTGAAGGAACCTAGTGGTTGGACGTGTGCAAGAAGAGTATTGACTTTGACGTGTACTGCTTATACAATTAATCAACTATGATTACGACTCATCGCCACAGTACCTACTTCCACTGCTACAGACGTGAAAGACACTTTGCCAACGCAACAGGCAACAGAACTTGTGAGTGAATTCTCTTTACTCGAAGGATGCGCAACTCGGCAGTCCCCTCCCCCCCCTCTCTCTCTCTCTCTCCTCACAGTGCTGAGAGCCTACAAGCAGCCCAGACCTCGGGCAAGGCCGAACGCTACCAACGAGGTACGAAGAAGAAATGCTGACTAGAGTATTCCCATGCCAACCAGGGCAGAAGGACGTTACGCCCTCCCCGCAGTCCACACCGGCAGCCTACAAGCTCGGTCAACAGTACAATCTTGCAGGAGGTGTGTGTTGGCATGACAGCTTCTCTGTGAGTCTGGTGGAACAGTACAAGCTAGGATCACGTGTCTAGTAGTTATTGATGGTGCCAATTTACCCTGTAGGCACATGTCCCACCTCTTCAGTACAGTTTAGGGTTCATGACCTGCTCTATTATGAACGGTGTGCTCAAAGATGGGGCAAAGTCTTAGAGTAGAGTGCACATCCTAAATGCCCAGGAATGCGTCGCTGCTTAGCTGGACATGCTGGTATAATTTGTCATCGGTGTGCATGCATTTTCTCAATTTTTTTTTTGTGTTTACTTTAGGAAGTTGGATTGGAAATGTTAAATTTATTTGTGGTTTTTTGTTTATCCACCATATTTATGGAGTGATTTATTGCAGCTCATTCATTCCGAAGTTCATCAACCACATCTACAAGTGTAAGCCCATCAGTACAGTGGGGGCAGAGCAGCTGCTGTTGGACACCCACATGCTGAAAACTGTGCTGCTTGACCTGCCTACGATTGGCTCGCAAGTCAGCCGCAAGGCTCCTTCCAGGCAAGTTACTATTTGTTGATGTTAACAGCACACAATAAATTCTTCTCTAACATTGAGTTTTCATTTTAGGTATTAGGCAAGATGTGTTATGATCTATTTGCGGATTGTGAACTGAACTCGGGATGGGGCGAATCTAGTTTTTCCTCGAATCATTGTCTCCAATTACAGAATCCCAAATCTTTGTGTGAATTTCCCTGTAATATTTTTGCACTGCAAAACAAATGCACAGCATTTGTAGGGTCATGTTTGTCCAAAATATAATGTTCCCACTTGTCTTGCGTTGGTGCCACAATTTTGCATGTGGGATTATACGGCCAAATCATAATATATGAAATACATGCCCAAACTTGGACAAGTCAAAGTTTAATTTATATTTACACCAATGTGAAGTAAATAGAAATATAAAAAACAGCACTTTCTCGTACAACAATCCGTAATTCGCTAAAAATCCTTATCACCATAGTATAAGAGAGTGAGGCACGTCAGTCTTCAAAATATTTTGTGAATTGAAGTTGTTATTTTGACTACCCTATTTTGGCGTGTATAGGCTGCACCAGAAGTTTTTGATGAAAAACTAGGGATAAATAACATTTCAATTATAGGCCGCACTGAATTGTAGTAATCCTGTAAATATTGTTAAGTTACGTTTCCATACAAACATATTAAATTGTGACCTAATTTCTCCCCCACAAAACATTTGTGATATAAAATTTGTGTTGTGTTGCAGTGTAGGAGAGATAATTCCTGTAGCAACAGTTTTCATGGGAAATACTATTAACACACGTCATATGGAGAACATTTTTGGACTGTAATACTTGTATACTATATTCAGGAAAAAGAAGGTTACATGGAAACATCTTCAGTGAGTTTTACTGAATGTTGTTGTGTAACCAGTTATTTTCATGAGTTTCCTTCAGCATATTATATTGGCAGTACCCAGTGTTATAAACAGAATTTACTCCTCACTGTAGCATCATCTAGCAAACGAATATTTCTTGACTGAGTATACAAATGACAGTGAAGTCAACCTTCAAGTCAGTTGAACCTGCAACATTTGTTGATGCACATATAAATTGTGTCCATGTGTGTTTTGTAACAAGGAACGTTTGTCCTGACAGTTTGCTTACTTGTTCCTGGTTCAAGGCTCTGGCTGTGTGATCTCATTGTCGGTGAGTTGCTAAGTAATGACTAGGGATGTAATGATTCCACTTTTCCTCGATTCTCAATCTCATTTCCTATACCACTCTCGATTCTTGATTCCAAAACTTGCGATTCCTTTAGTTACAGATCCAATTAATGTATAGGAGGGTGTGAAATTGAATTAACGTATTTAAAATAGGCCTACTACTATTACTAACATAAATAATATAACACTTGAACAGTAGGAGCATTTCATATGAAAGTTCAAAAGTAGCATATGAGAAAATATATTATATATATATATATATATATATATATATATATATATATATATATATATATATATATTGTGTGTGTATGTATGTACATACATGTGTGATTTTTGTGTGTGTGTGCACGTGCGCGCATGTATGTGTGTGTGTGAGAGAGAGAGACAGGCAGAGTTTTTTCCACATAGTTCATTCAAAATTGTTTCCAAACCTCACTTAACATGATAAATGTTCACCAACATATGAAATTATCAAAATGTTTGCAAGACTGGCACTTATTGAAAAGCAATCATAGTTAACATGTTTTAAAGAAGTAATTACTTAAGGGGTTCCAATTTTAAAATACAATATCATTTTGGTAAATTCACAAACAATTTTTCTGGAAATGCAAAGAAGTTTAAAAAGAATATTATGTACACTAATAAATTTTAATGCAAAGGAATTATGAGATACATACATAAACTAGACAAGCAGTATCCATGTATTATAAATACACTAAAAGGCCGATATAATGCGATTGTTGAGAGACATAACTCAGACCCGCGTTACAGCTTTCCGCGCTATTCTGGGAGAGACCGAATACAGTAGTAAAAAAAAAGCCAGTGTTCTAATGGGATGTGGCACCTATCTGTCAAACACGGGGCAAGTGTTGTTATTTACTGCCCTAACTCGTCTAAATGTTTAGACCCTTGCTATCGGAAGTTTACTGCATCACCGGACTTGACAGCACCCAAGGGAGAGAAACAGAAGAGAAACGTGCTGTGATGAAGGGTCACATGCATTCATGCAAGAATAACTAACAAAATACCGCATTTTCCATGCAAAGGATGTACTTCTTATATCAATGACGGTGTTCGCTGTGAGTTGTCACGCTCACGTCCAAAGGTGCATGCTTGCACTGCAGATGGAATCTATCGGCTACCAGGGCCTCACACGTGTTGTGAAACATGTCGCTTGCTTGTCTGATTTGCATTTCACAAAGGAAAACTAAAACAAAAAAAGTTAATTATTTGTGGCATGCAAAGAAAGACTGCTTTTCTGCATTAAGCCTTGTCCACGATAGCTTGTCTGCTCGGGGTTTTTTTCCCCCCCAAAATCGGAATACATACCCTGTAGTCAGTATATATACATTATAATCAAAGTGTCTACATCATAATTATAATGATTACGTAGAGCTATACCTGTAGGAGATTGATGCTGCGTCTTGCTGTTGTCGCTCGTGCCTAGATCGTCGGGGCTGGTCAGCAGTCCGTCTGTCGCTACAGAATTGTTCTAGCGGGTGGCGGCGAGACAGACGCAGCCACTGCTATCGTTACAGGACCGGTTCAATTCGTAACAGCGGCTCGGTATTGGGAAAAAATACTTACAGATATGATTCACAGAAATGTGTTGAATTTATACGAAATGTAGGCGGCATGTTGTCCTCTCCTCTGGCATGATGAGGCGCTGCAATGTTTACGGGAATATAAATATTTAGTGTAGTCTACTTGAAATATTAATTATCCCAATTTTTCCATCAAAATCTTCTAACGTGGCATATACATGCACACATCCTTACTCACCAATACGGTAATATAAGAACACATTTTATTTGCATATACCGCTAACAATACAATAATGGCTGTACTGAATCAGTAACATATATTTCTGCACTGAAAGGAGGGAGAACGCACGCCCGCTCTCTCTGCCTCGTCCATCAATGTCCCCGACTCACGGCCACCCGCAGTATATCCAAATCCACTGTATTCCGGGCTTCCACCGTATCATCGTATCTCTCTCCTCCCCCCCCCCCCCCCCCCCCCCCTCCTCAGACCTGTTCAGGTCTGTGTTTGTATTATTTTCTTGAACACTTTACACTCACCTTGCATTTTTCTCATTACATAAAATGTCCAAATGATAGAGATTTTACAATCTGTTACATCGACTGCAGCATATCCGAAATTTATTTGACTAGATATTTTAAGAAAACAGTCCATTTAATGTGTCAATTTAGATATCACACATTCGTTTCACGAACATCTGTCAAGTAAATAAACAAATGGTGCTGCATCTCTAGAATTTTTCAATATTCCCGAGACTAGCACATGTGTAGATTTTTACAGTGCCAAAGAAAATTAAAGCGTATATATAATACAGGCAAAGCAATCATTTCTTGTGGAGAAAGCTAATTCCATGAGATATAGCACATTTGTAGTACTTCATGTTATATGGCATTTTAACTTGTATTTCTGTGTTTTTCGTTTTATCGCGAATTACCACAAAATCGAGCCCTATTGTTGGGTTATGTATTTGTAGGAATCTGGTTTATTGCTTCGATTCTTAGTCTTCCGAACCTCGATTATACGATTCTTTAAGAATCGCTGGTATCGAGGATCATGGAATTGTTTGACATCCATTGTAATAACTGTAATCCCTCCTCTTTTTAAATTGTTTGCAGATACAAATTGAGAATTTTAAGTTTTGTTTAGAAAAATCCTTGGCCAGCTTTCAGTTAAACAATGTTTTTATCTCCCTCTCAGCTTCACGAAGATTGTTGTTAAGGGCATGACGAAGGCAGAAATGATCCTAAAAGTGGTAATGGCACCAACGGACCCTCCGAAAGCTTTCGTCGACCAGTACACCAAACTTTTACCAGAATCTGATGCCCAAGAGTTCCAGAAGGTCTTGGACATGAAGGTATTTTACTATTACAGTTAAACCCTCTTAAGAAGTTTTCTTTTAAGATGTGCACCTGCTTAGTGAGCTTTATAAAGTGTGTACTTTGTCGATTACAAATATACATAATTTTACCCTTTTAAGAAGTTTTCCTGCAAATAAGCACACATTATTTCAGTATTTTTCTGAAACTCCTTAATACGATTTCATTGTACTTTGAGACCATAACATTCTTTGTAATGTTTGAGCGTATTAAATAGCAAGGAATTAATGAGTGTATAAATTGAATTCTTGAAAATACTGTTTTTCCTGGACAGACAGGAAAACATTAAGCATGTGGCAAAACAATAAGTGTGGACTTGGATTGTATACCTGAGAAATAACTAAAATTACATGTTTACACCAACAACCTAAAGGTGTCGCTAAAAACAACTTAAAGTAAATTGATTAAATATTCACTTTAAATCAAAAACTTCAATACTTGAAATTTAATTGAATAATTAATATTTGTATTAACATTTTCGTACAGTATTCCTTCACTGGTTAAGCCATGCTTAATCCCTCTGTTAAAATTACAACTGATATATTTGCGACGATTTTTGCCAGTCATTGGGTGCCAAGTCTTTTTCAATCCTTTACCATTGTAACCGAACACGCAGCCAATGGTTTCTGATAATAATCATGCCCTTCAAAATACCACCATGGATCTAACCTCATTCCCAAATAGGGTTTACAATATCAAGGCTATGGATAGTTGAATACAGTGTCTGAGATTGTGTGATTCGTTCTCGTTGTCGCCAACCTACGAGTACACTAAACACCTAAGGAGAATAAGAATACGAGATGGTATCTCGTGTCCAACCTACGATTGCAGTAAAGACGTAGGTAGAATTGTAATCTGTAGAACACAAAAAACTCTTGTGGGATGGAAACAATACTATTGATAGCACCTATTCTCAATTATCCGTGTTTTGCATACACATAACGTTCAAAAACAAATTTATGTGCACAATCTTTGGCGAATGTACTTGCTGATAAGATGGTAAAACACAAATAACAGGAGTGAATCATTGACTATCCACTGTATTTCCTAGCTAAATGTTTGTTCTCAATATATTTTGGCTTTTGGGCAGAATATCTGATTGATGGATGCAGTAGAGTCCTAGCATACATGTTTTTTAACATTGTTTAGATAGGATACAGTCGACTCTTGATTTCTCTTTATCGCATGTATCGTGAAACCACTTCCTCCAACAATTTTTTGTGATCCCGGCAAACTTTTATTAAAATAATGTTGATATAAACCACTTGTGCAGTTTGTCGCATGGTGTGTCGATCGAAGTATATTTTGGGTCCCTTCACCTAATATTTCCCGCAACTATAATTTTCAAGCTGGTTGTTTATGGAAGCGTCTAGTAACTGGATATTAAATATGTCAGGCTCACTGTCGTTTATCACTCACAGTTTAAGAACTTAGACCACTTTATTATATAAGTATTACAGCTCTAACAGTACTGATAAATATACATTATCCATTTTATCACCTTGTTTTATATATACATACTTAGTCGGAATGTACTTAATATTCTTTGCCCCAATTCTAAGCGGATGCGTGATTTAGGAAGATTCACATTGATAATAAAAAATGGCTTACCATTGCGGTAAATACTGTATATTTTCTTCTGACTGGAAAAAATTCCCGTTACCAGTGTTAATGTAGAGAAGTTTCATTTGGTCATGTTGCAGAACAAGAACGCATGTGGTCTATTTGCCTCTGTGATGGTTGTGTGTGCCCATTTATTTACGTTGTACTTTTGTTTTCTTTTGGTGTGCGTTTATTCAATCATAACCAAACTTTTACAATTGGTCTGTAATTACAGTTACATTCATGTTTACTGCATCCAAGTTTTATTATTGAGTGAATGTTCCTAAAAATTAGTTAACAATGACAAACCAGCGATACAGAAATTGTCTTACCATTGAACGCAAAATGGAAATCCTAAAACGCATTGATGTACACACGGGCACACGGATCTCCTTAGCTAAAGAACTAGGGCCGATGCAAAAGAAAATAAAGTGTATTAAAACTCGGATTTTTTTGACATGCGTGAATGTACAGCAGGTTGTGAACATTACTTACATAAAATTATTTGAAATAAAAGATAAATTACTTTCAATTTAGTGTTTCCCTTCATTTACACTTACCGTTCATTTGCACAATTTTTTCTTTATCCCTTGAAAAGTGTAAAATAAGGGTTCTTCTATACACACACAGAAACAACCAGCACAGTTTCACCACTAATAGTTCCAAAATGTAATGGCCAAATATGAACATAATAACAACATAAAAATTAACTTGATATTTATAGATTTGAATGATATAATTTATCATAATATGGAGAAATATATCTTTGTAGTAGTTTTAGACGTAGGTATGTGAAAACTACAAATTAGGAACACAAAAAAAAATGTTATATGTCATTTTTCAAAAACTCGAGCAAATCACTTATTTTGTATAGGATCATTTAATTAAAGAATAGCACCTAGTTTTACACGCTATAGAGTTCAAGATATAATGCTGTCATTACTGCTACAAAAACAGTTAAATATGACTCTTTCTGTAATTTTTTGTATAATTGTTATATTTCAACTTTTTTTAAGTGAAATACCGTATTTACTCATGTATAGTGGCCACCATGATTTTTGCGACAAGTTCCCAGAAAATATTTTATTTTAGATTATTTTGTGGTGATTGCGATATATTTGGCTAATATTTTAATTAAATGACTCACGGGGCTAAAAGTCCAAACATAGTGGCATTGTGTAAGCGGTTTCCTTTGTTTTTGCTTCTGTTATGTAGTGCCAGTGCATAAAGGAGAAACATCAACTGCCCTGGCTGGGCGGCCTGCTTTATTTTTTTGCTTATTTTTAGGCAGTGACATGCTGGGTTTTTTTTTTGCCGTGCCCCCCCCCCCCCCCCCCCCCTTCTGATTCCCTTTTCTGATGGTCCTTTTTTTTTTTGCCATGGTGTGGAATATGACACTACCCTTCTCTAAAAAGAAGAACTTGTTGCCTCTTCCATCGCCTCCCACCATTACACTTGCCTTTAAACATCACCAGATGGTTTAGGACTATACCCCAGAAAGGTTTCCCTATGTTGGGGGGGGGGGGGTGGAAGGGTGCACTATACAGAGTAAATACTTAAGTTCCTTTCAAAGTTTTTTAATGATGTTCCTTTCTAGCACATTTTCCAACTGAACAGGATCTCTTGTAAAAAATTTTAAGGGAACTAGAACAGATCTTTTACAGGGCAATAGATTTTGGACCGACCGACCGGACATAACTTTAAAGTTTGGGTTTTGTTCGAAATTCGAACGTTCAACCCATCTATAATAAAATTACATGCCCATAAGTAGAGGTACATTAAAAGAGCATTTATGAACACATTTTATAGCATTTATTTTGTGATTTTTAGTTTTTTTATATTATTTATTATGGGGTCTGTAGCATTTTGTGGCATATAAAAAAAACTATGTAAATAGCATTTAAAAACAATTTTTTCCGTGTTATCCTTGTTAAGTTTCAACATTTTACTAGTACATTTTCATTAAAATTATTTTTATTGCTACATCAGCAATTTAAATGTATTTTGGCATGTATATGCCGCCCATTTTTACAACAAAAAAAAGACTTAAAAAAAGTGGGGTGCGACTTATTTACGAAAGTCCCCGAAAACTTGTTTAGAAATTTGTCATCATACTGTACATTTTAATGTTTTAACTTGGTTTCTAAGGAAATAAATAAAACATAATAACACATAAATAGCTTTTCACTCGTGCAATAATGTAACAAGTTGTCTTTTATTTTGCCATTCCAACCTCGTATTACAAATGCCACAAATTAAAATTCCTGAAGCACTTACGTAAAAATTTTCGGCTTTTTAATCCAGTACACAGTCTGCAATAGTTTTTTTTTATATCTACCCATAAGGCATGAGACATCCCCAAAATTGATGTATCCAACATACAGTGTAACCATGCCGACTGTCCAGGTCATGGCACACGAAGAATAAAATGCACCTACTGTACTAAACTGATGTGTGTCCGATTAGATTGACTGGACACGTTAGTCGAGGATTTTATCCGCTAGACCAAAAAAGGCTTAGGTAGCTGGGATGTGACGAGGGGCTAGTCCTTGTACACTCTTACTTCTAGTTGTGTATTCTAGGTGCCCTTAGGCGGTACGAATTATGTCGATGCCGGAACGGATGTTCCACAGACAAGATTCTTTAGACCAGAATATGTGGTTGTCCCAGCCTAGGCGCACTTCAGTACCAGTCAAAAGTCCGGTGACAATCGGGTTACACTTGGTGTGTATGCGGACACACCGTAGAAAGTTAATATACACAACTGGAGCAGGCGCGACTGCTCTTCGTCTGATGTCCGCGGCACGGTCCCGTTCCACCTGTCTATCCTGCATAGGATGGGGCGATGCTGTCCTCAACTTGAGAGCAGGGTGAACCAGTTGATACTCCCTGCATTTTCTGCCACTCGTCCTCTTGTGAGGTATAGGGTAACATCTCTATAGTTCATGCAGTGCACTGAGACAGAAATACTAACAGTGTAACCCAATTGTGACTTGCCGGCTCGAGCTCAATAAGAGGCTCCACTGATCCCCCACCATAGGCGTGCTGATCAGGGATATGGAGCCATGTGGACTGCCAAGCCTCTACTGTTTGTGCATTCGCACTAGGATGCCTGGCAACACTGCAGGCCACAGTCACCGTGCACTAACCAGTGCGGATGGTGAGAATCAACCTGAGTCTGTCGTGCCTGCCGGTGTGGTGTTGCTAGTGGTTGTGGTGTCGCTGTTTATCCCCCACAAGCACTCAGTGCAGATGTGTAGCTGGGAATAAATAGGTAGCCTTCTAATATATGTGTCTTAATACAGTTTAATAAAATTCCCGGTTTCCGTCGACAGTGCACAATGTAATCTACCTTCACCTGTGTATACAAAGATATACCCTGGAAATAAAAGCAGAAAGGTAGGGAGCAACGTGTGTTTATTTAGAGCTTAATAAACACGTGACCTGTGCTACCTCCTACCAAGTCGAGGACAGATGAAGGTTCCAGGTGTAGGTGACCTGGTTCTAAGTAAAAGGGAAATTGTGGTACTATGCGAAAAATAAGAGTTTAGTTAAACTGCAAAATAAAGGTGTCTGGAGGAGACAAAGTGAAGTTAAAAGAAAATGTACGTGTTCATATGTCGTCAAGTTGACTGGTCATCGACGTATGTAGTAAGTAGCCGCGAGGGCATACTCAAAGGTTGGTAACTTCTCAGAAAGTCCCGAGCACTGACAGTGCTGTGGGAGATTGGTAGAGATGCGAAAGAATGACTCCAAAGCTTGGTTGCAGCCGGACTTATATAGTGGTAGGTTGTTGGCTGCCGGCGTGGGGTGCGGTGGAGATGTGATGTCCTCTGACCCTGGGTACCGTTGGAATCCTCTCATCAGCGAATCTGGCTTTGTGTTTCGTCTGGTGTGTTCGGCCTTGCCCGAGGTCTGGATGTCTTGAAGGCGTAGAGCACGACGAAGGGGAGTAGTGGGGGAGGGCTACGTGTCTGCCAGGTTGTGTATCCTCCAGGTGAGAAGGAAAAAACACAGAAGTTCCCATTGCTGTAAGGTAGGCAACGTGTTGGTCATGCCCGTAGAGATGGAAGAGGTGCTCTAGGCGATGAGTTGTAATCGTATTTGAATAGATGTAGAATCAGCATGCGTCAAAACTCTTTCATTATGCCTGCATAGGCTGGTCTGAAGAGGGCCGGGACACAGACGGATTAGAGTACCGCTGTACCGCTTGCCATCAACAACCCACGAGTTTCTGCAATGAAATTACGTGCCCCGGCCAAGGTATAAACCGCATCAGATGCACGACGTGCAGTGCACCCTATCACCACCTATGTATAGGGTGGTCTGGCAAATGTGTATCTATGTCTGGGATGGCCTACCAGTGCAAGAGAAGCTGAAGAAAGCACATCTCTCACTCCCAAAGATCCAAGCCATCCCGGATATATATATACACACACATACAACCTGGAACCCACCTGGCCATCCAGCAACCGGTAGAGAGGTCGACATTCAGATAACCATCTTTGCAGGTCGCTCATACGAAGATCCAGTAGCATTCACGCAGGAATGCAAAAAAGAATTCCAAGAAACACACCTGCCACCAAAACAATAGGTGGATAGGGCCCAACTGCATTTGAAGGGTCTCACCCTCACGTGGTGGGTAAGATACGAGAATTCTGAACCGACTGGAAGCATTTCAATAACCGGAAATCGGCTGAATTCACTGGCGAGGAGGTGTTGGCTAGGCTAACGACGCAGTTTTATAGGCATGCCCAGGTATTCAACGAAGAAACGGAAATTTTTATACAAAGAAAGGAACAAATGTTTCGACGTGTGTTCTCTGGAATCTCAGGAACATACTCCTGATGGCAAGACCCAACACCTTGGACGAATTAGTTGATCGTGCCCGAGAGGCTGAGCAAAACTTTGCAGCACAGGTGAGTCTCGGAAAACCAATATCCACCAAGGTCCCTGAGGTACGAACACCACCGGCTGCATCTCTTAAAGGCGTACCTACCTCAACCCCTTGCATGGCAGTCATACCCAAATGCTGGTACTGTCCACAGATTCACTGGAACAATCACTGCCCTCGGTAACCAGTGGAGGCTGCCGTTCCACCAAACCGAGTTGACAAAATGCCGTCAAATATCCTAACACGACAAGCTGGAAATCCAACTTCCGGAACCAAGCCGGGGAACGCCGACGCCGTGGTACAAAGCAGGCCAGCACCCCCAGTTTACAAGTGCCCGTCCTCCAGGGATTAAGTGAGGAAATACCAATAGAGGTGGCGGTAAGTAACGACCAGGTACTGGCTTTACTTGACTCTGCAGCCACTGGAAATTTTATTAGAAATAATCTGTTAACACCAAACCAGCTCGCCGAAATAAGATCGCAAACCAAACTAGTAAGAATGACGCAACCAGAATCCACCGTGGACGTAACCCGCCGAATTACTCTGAACATAAAAATTCAGATTGCTACACTGACAGAATTTATTGTGCCACCAAGCATGTCCGAATCAGTAATACTAGGGTTCCCATGGCTCCTCCGCAATCAATGTATTCTAGATCATGGAAAACGTTGAGCCTATCTGGGAGAAACCCACCGGATTACTGTGAACTGGGATCAAAACCCAGACTGCATCCAACCAATGCTCATTGACCCAATGAGCATTAACCACGAACTTGTCGAACCAGAATTCTACCATTTATAAGCCATACTAGATTTGCACACCCGAGCATTCGGACAAGGACTGCTACAACAGACACGTTCCCTACAACATGAAATATGGCCTACTACTGACGTACCATTCCCCTGAGGCCATGGTTGTTGAGCAGTTAGTCTGCTCAGCTCCTACCAAGGCAAACTGGGTTCAATCCCCAGCTGTGTCACTCCTGGATTTTTACATGTGATAATCATGCCAGACAATGCCACTAGTCGGCAGGTTTTCTCTAGGATCTCCCATTTTCCACTCTTTCATTCCAGTTCTGCTCCATGCTCAAATCAATCACCCTCATCGTCTCAAGACATTGCTGTTTTTGTGCAGCCCAAATTTCTTCATTGATTCTTTTTCCCCCACATTCCTTTCCCACCTCAAACACCTGCTTTTCCTCCTTGGTATTCCCTTTGCCTCTTCACACCCACTTTCTCACACTGCACCCACTTTTCCACCTCGACACCACGTTTTACCCCTTGACTCATCCTTTTCCAAACCCTTTACACCTTTTCCAACCCCTCAAGTCCCTCTCGTTCAACCCCTGGACAGCCCCTTTCTTCCAACCCTTTGAAACCCCCTCTCTTCCAACCCCTCGCCGCCCTTTCGTCCATTCTCTTGACACCCTTTTTCCACCCCCATTGCAGCTTTCCCCACGACATATCCTTTCCCCCATGACACCTTTCCACCTCAATACCTTCCCACCACCATCACCCCACCTAGACACTTTGTTTCCATCACCAGCACCTCTCTCGACACCTAATTTTTCGAACCTTATTTGACCCCTTCTTTCCCACAACCCCACCATGACACCTTTACCCTAACTCACATTGACACCCTATGTACACCAATACCCCCTCAACACCCCTTCTCTCAATCCCGTCAAGATGGCCCCCTTTCTTTCACGACAACCACTTTCCTTCCCACGACACCCCCTTTATTCCCCACTCCATGCTCTCTCCTCCCCACGACATCCCAATTCCTCCCCTACGACAGCCCCTCTTCCCACGACACCCTCTCTGCTACCCATGACAACCACTTTCCTCCCCACGGCACCCCCTCCACGACATACCCTCTCCTCCCCACCATTCCCCCTCTCCTTTCTACAAACCCCTCTCCTCCCCTAGACACCCCCTCATCACTCCACGAAACCCCCTCCTCCCCTAGACACCCCCTCACCACTCCACGAAACCCCCTCCTCCTCTAGACAACCCCCTCACCACTCCACGAAACCCCCTCCTCCCCTAGACACCCCCTCACCCCTCCGTGAAACCCCCCTCCCCCCTAGACACCCCCTCACCACTCCACGAAACACATTTCATCCCCCCACGACAACCCCTTTCCTCCCCCGCGACACCCCTGTCCTCTCCTCACCCACCACCACCTCCCTCCCATGACCCCTTCCCCCACATCATCTCATTTCCCTCGATACCTCCACCTCATTTCCTTGATACCCCCTCCTCCTTTCCTCGATACCCTCCTACCCCCTTCTCCTTATGATGCCCCCTTTTCGCCACTACTCACCTTGCCAGCTTTCTGCCACCACTCCACCTCGTCACCTTGTTTTCCCCTGTCTCCATCATCCCCATCCCCACCCCTTACCCCTTCATTCCTCATTTTCCCCCTGCCCTCCTTTCCCCCCTTGCTCCTTTGCCCCCTCACCTTTCTCCCTCACCCTCTTTTCCTCCCTCGCTCCCCCTTCTCCCCCTTCGTTCCCCTCTTCCACCCTCTCATGCCCATTTTCCCCCCTTCGTCATCCTTTCTCCTCCACCCCTTCTCCACCATCTCTCCCCATTTCACCCCTCGTCACATTTCACCCCTCGTCACCACATTTCACTCCTCGTCACCACATTTCACCCCTCTGCAACCTATTTCCCCCCTTAGTCGTCCCCTTTACCTCCTAGTCGTCCTCTTTTTTTCATATCCTTTTAAATTCTTTTCCTAGTTGTTTTCAAATACAGGGCTAACTAACGTTTTATATTGCGTGTTTATTTAGAATGTGTGAGCATTGATTATAAGTTAATATTGTGGCACTTACAGTGCTAGAATGAAAAAGTGTTTTGATTTTGGTCAGTAATTTGCCACTATGTAGCTGGAATGTACTGATGATATAGTTGGTGTAGCTGCTAAAGCACTCTTCCCCACTAAGGTGAACTGTTGTTGATTCCTGGCTGCATTACTCCCAGATTTTCACATCTTGTAATTATGCTGTGTGGTGTCACTGGTTTGCAGTAATTCAGGGATCTCCGGCTTTCAAGACCTTAGTCAGGAACTGCTCAAACCTTTCCATTCTTCTGTTGTATGCAACTATGGTGGTCAACTTGTGATTGCAGGGACTGCGGCGTAACGAGCAGACGCAGCTGGTGGACCTGTTCCGCAGCGAGCGACCGAGTGGGGTCATGGGTAGCGATGTGGCAGTGGTGACCATACGCAGCCCCGACCACGAGTCCAGCCACATCAAGAAGCTGGAGAAACTAATCAAGAAGAGGCTGTAGCCACTGCCAACAGTTGGGCTGGCGGACAATACTAGAAGTGTCATGAGGCATGTCAGAGAAGGGGCAAGCTTTTTCACTTGTTTTTAGTGCTTAAGTGATTCGTAAAAAGCAGCTTGGCCAGTGTGTATCAGTTGTCATTCTCCCCATTGTCAGCTGTGCATGCTGCAATACTGTTCATGTCACATCAGTTCACCCGTGTTTAACATTTCCGCTGCTGGAGCTTGGAGCTGAAATACTATTTATTTAAACACCTGAAGTAGTGTTCTGTAATTACAGTGAAATCCCATACCTATGAAGTTCATAAAAGTGTGAAAATCTGACTTAATTAAGAGTACTCGTATCATCAGATTCATCACAAAATATTGAGTATCAATTTTATGGAAAACATACGGCGACTGCTGATATAAACGTGGCGGGAATTACAAATATAGCTATATTATGTGCGCTATCACTTACATAGTAATAAAATACTGTGTCTGAATTCATGATCCATAATTCAAACATGATTCTAATGTTAAAATACGTACATGTGAATTTGTATTCATATGTGATAACGGGGAATCCTTACAGAAGCAAAAATTATTCGCAAAAAGTTACTACTCTGTACCGTATTTTCTAGTATTATTCTCGCGCCATTTTTTACAGAATTTTTTATTTAAAAAAATTAGGGTGCGTGAATAGTATAAGGAATCGCCATGACACGTGCATGTAAACATTAAAATGAGGTCTCCTGTACTTGCATGTTGTGGCCGATTGCTGAAATAATTATAGGAACGAAATAAAGGGCAATCGTTAGTATTACTGCACATTGTTTTTATTTTACCATGCAGCTAAATGTAGAAAAAGGCATGTGTAAACATCTGTAATGGCAGTGCAATTATTTTCAACATGGTGGCTTAGCAGGTGAAAAACAAAAAAATATTTATGCTACGTACATTTCAAAACATCCCGTAAGACCAAAAGATGATAAAAATGTCGGTGTTTATGTAAACATTATTAGCAAATTTAACTCCACACGTAAACCAGCAATTTATAAACTTTTATCATTAACGAAACCTAAGCCGCACGCCACAGTATGTTCCACGAATGTTCGACTAATTATCTGCTCGCATCCATATTGATCCAGTGCCTCTGTTCTAACCAAATGCCAGTGCCCCTATTATACCGGCTATCTTGTGAAACCTAAACCGCACACCGTAGATTCTTCCACATATTCT
This sequence comes from Dryococelus australis, assembly GCA_029891345.1. NCBI lineage: Eukaryota > Metazoa > Arthropoda > Insecta > Phasmatodea > Phasmatidae > Dryococelus > Dryococelus australis. The sequence goes on from CM056995.1 coordinate 360,487,295, forward strand.
CAACCAATCCTCTGCTCACGCTCGTATTGATTCTACTTAATGCAACCAATCATCTGCTTGTTGCTGTTCTAACTGAATGCCTTGACAAAGGATGCGAGTGCGGGTCGGACAAAGCGTGTGGCATTGCATCATCTACTCCACTGCAGCGTTGCCACTTCTCAAGGAGTGTGGCTTATACAAAGTCTGCCTTAATGAGTACAGGTTGTAATACTTGAATACTGTTCTTTTCATATAAATATAACAAGCAGGGATTTTTTATCCCAACGTTGCATCAGTTTGTCTATGGTAAGATTAGCTGTGTATGTTTTAAGAATACAAGGGCGCTGTGTTAACAAACATTTAACGAATTTCATACAATTTTAACAAGTTGTTGATTGTAACAAATTTGTTTAAAAAGTAATGTTATAAAATAATTAAAGCAAATAAGAAATTTACAGACTAGAATTTTCTTTGCTGGTGAAATAAATGAACTTTCATTAACACCCAAATATTTGTAGACATCAATGATTGTAGTTTTGTTACTACTTGCGTCATCAAGATTTCTTTAAGGATGGACAGATACCAATACCAATTTTCAAATGATGATACTGCTGATTACAGGGATACCGATATCAGTTTTGATGAGCACGATCATAATTCCCAATATATATTTGGAAATACTTTTTTACTACATAAATTTAAGTCTTTAGTTTTGTGAACACTTTAAGCACTTTGTATTAGTTGTCTACAGCATATAAATGAAATACTGGGGATGTCAAAATACCAAAATATCCTCAGTTCCGATGCCGGCCTCGATTCTTGGCTCGATTCCCATTCTCGATTCTACAAGGAAATAAATTAATAGTATTTCATTTACAACTGAATGGAAACAATAGGAATATTTTATGCTTATAAACTGTTTTTAACATAATGTTTATCTTTTACATGATGGTTTGAAACTCGAACCACTGAACCTGCTTGAAACAAAATTCTGTGTCGGACGAGCATTTTCTGTGGCCCAGCCAAAATTCCTATGTAAATAGTGCTAATAATGTCTGTTCTTGCCAACTAGAAATTTAGGCCTAATTTTTACCGCATTGAATGAACAAAAAATTGTGTAACATCACTGGAAAATACATGATCCAAACATTAAACAGCAAAGTATTAACAAAAATGTATAGCATTGACTGTACTCACCAAGCCATACAAAGTCCATAAACAGTACATTATGTACACAAGCAGAAGTAATACTAATAGATAAAACAAATAAAATAAATTTTCAACACACAATGTTTTTGCTTACATCTGACTGCCCTGCATTTAGTCATGTTTATATAATGTACAACTTCCGAAATAATCTGTAATTAATTTAGTCGCGATCTCGTACTTTCTAATAAAAAATAGTAGACATCTCAAACTACAAATAATGTATTTAGAGAACACGAAATACAAAAATAAAACAAAGAACTTGGAGATGCAGTACATATTTATATGAAATATGTCCAGCAGAGATTTATTAGATGTTCAACTAACTTTATTTTGTTTATGTCGGCAGCCATGTTGGCAATGCAGCAGCGACAACAGTAGGTGCCATATTTCCGAGATATTGATTCACGATGTGACATTGCCAACACTAGCAAGTTTACCCTTGAATATATTTTCAACGAATGGATTATGTATAATAAATGTGCCTGGAAAGATAGGAACAGGCACCGCTAAATTAAGGAAATCCTTTTCACTGCACTTTATCAATCACAATACTCAAATTGTACTTCAGAAAATAAATTTGCTGCTGTACATGAGATATATCTTATGTAGTTCGAACGCTCGCCGCCACCCAACAACTGCACATTGACACCATTTTGTTAAACATGTTACCGTGGTTTTGATTTCTCAGATCACGTTACCATCGGTGGAATAGTAATTGTGATATGTGTATTTTTGTAAACATTACAACATAGGGGTGGGTGAAGCTTCGAAAATTCGAATTCGAATAGAATATTTTTAATATTCTGCGCTTCATATTTGTGATCAAATTTTTGCTTCGAACTTCGAAACAAAAAATACTTTTGGCAACTTAAATTATTTATTATTATTTGCCCAAAAAGCAAAAGAACACGTGCGCTTCATAATATCAACGTTTTTATACCACATTTGCCACACACATGGCTAGTGAAACATGAAACCATAACCTCAACTCAACAGAATGCCCACAGATTAGTCCAAACTGCATTTTGTGAAAAATAATTGTCAGTATCTGATTTTACTCACTATATAGCAAAACGGAATTATCTGGGAAAAATCTTTTTATGTTACTAAACACTTCATTATCTTTCCAAACTTAATTCGGCACCTCATCTCACATTGTAATTGGTATTATATGTTTATTTTTCTCATGTACAACATAGTTTTAGTGTGATAAATATGATATTAAACTGCAAGTTTTACAGACTAAACTGCTGTCAAAAGTGTGAAATTGAACCCACTGTTATTCAAACCTCATTTTTCAATTATCTAATTTTAAAAAACGGGAAATTGTTAATAAAATACAAGAGCGGTTTCATGCCATAAGTATTGTATAGACTCTTAACGTACGCGATTATGATTTAATGAATCAAATTTAGTCGAGAAAATTTATTTTCCGCATAGTCACAGACAGATGTGGAAGTTTGTCATATAAGCAAAAAAATAATTATACATCATGTATTATGTAACTTGAGCTATTTTGCTTCCCAGCAAAGCGCTGTCTCTTTGCAGCCATTCGAAAATTAATTGGATTAGGATTATCCATTAATTGGATTAGCCCTTAATCGGCAAACTCTATTTTTAGACCATCCCATCAACATGTCATTCCCCCTAGTGAATTAGAACCAGTGCCTCCCTACTACTCAAGCATTTTATTTCTATGGGGGACGTCAGATAAGGGGACCCTTTTCAAAGTTGACAGGTACAGTCTCGGCACTACAAAAAAGTCCAACCATAGGACACACAGTATTTAAGCATGAGAAGTATTTGTCAGAATCCTCTGTCTCATGGCATGCCAATTTTGGAGGATTAACTGCTTCCTGAGTATAAAAATGATCAGTAGAAGCCTGTAGTAATGTTGTGCATGTAACACTAACTTAAAATACTGAACTAGCGGTGTCACACATTTATGTTATGTGGTCCTAGGTTTTGAATTGAAGAGGAACCCTTATTATTTCTAATCCTTTTCTGTCAAAAGAACCTTGTCTTCCTTTCGGGTAAATATGGTACATGGTAAAAAAAAAAAAAAAAACTAATATATTTGCAAATCGGTGGAAAATATTTCTTTTTTATCTGCCGTTTACCTATCTTGTAAAAGTGTATGTAGTAATTAAATTTATTTCAAAAATATAATTGGTGCAATGTATACTTGTCAACAAAACACTTTGAATTGATATTCGATTCGAATTCGCGAATATTTTAACAAATTTGCTTCATAATGAAATATCCAGCTTTGCCCGCCCCTACACCATAATACAATTTTTCTGTCACAAATGTTTTGTGTGGGTGAAATTAAGCCGGAATTTAATGCATTTTACCGAATCGTAACTGTTGCGGGTTTGGTTGATGTATGGCTTTGAAAACAACTATACATGTAATTGTTTGAGAATTGTCGTAAATAAATAAGTTTCATTTTATGCATTAGGTTAACATGAATACAATATTTTTGAGGTCTAAAATCTGTGGTGTGTGTGTGTGTGTGTTTTTCTTCTTCTTCTTCCCCACTGACAAACGTAGTTTTGAGAATCCATTGTACTTATCCCTGTTGATTTGTGTTAATAAGAATTAAAAAATCCCCAGAGAATTTGTATGTACCGGAATCAACATGATTTGATTCTCGATATCTTTAATCTCTTAAGAATCGACAGTATCGAGGAATTGAATTTGACATCCTTATGAAATAGAACACTAATTTTAAAAATAAATAAGATAGTCATTTTAACTGGGCAAATAAGTATCTTAACGGTCAAGCAATAATTGTTACCAGATAATAAAGCATTTACTGGTATAATTCTCTCATCTTTTTTACAGGTGTTTTGTGCAAAAAATTAGGATGCATGAATTATGCATGCATGTAAATGTTAAAATGTTGTCTACTGTAAGTAATCCCATTTTAACCGCAGATATATGTTTTTTTAAATCACAACACTTTATTTATTGATAATAAATATGGAGATACATATTCAAAATTAAATCACTCGTGTTCTGGGGCTAGCCGTAAATACATTGCAGCGTGCGCATAGCTGGGCGATCACCTAGATCCTCAGGGCGGGGCAGCTGTCGGTCGGTCACTACAAGATTACTCAGGCGGCTGGCTGGCCGCCGCCACTGCAGTCTTTACAGGGCCGGATCACTTCGTAACAGCGGCCCAGTGTTGGGAAAACATGCAGATAGTCAAGCCTGCCATTTTAACGGATTTTATCCATTTTTACCACACTAAAAAATCCAAACCCAAACTTTTTTTATTTTATTCAACCAATTAACTCAAGTGGTTGCTTGGTACATACAACTCTGGGGCCCACAGCGATGTATGTCATTTTGGACATTGTCATTGCTTCAATAGTGACTGTCCAAAATATTTTGCTTAATTATTCACTGGTGTGGGTATAGGTACAGTTATCTAGATATTTCTGTTCCTGGCTGTATGATCACAGCCAAGCCCATTATTGAAAAGAACCTTTGCCGCAAATTGCCATTTTTACTAGGGTTGTAGAAGAATAAGATATGCGCTTCGAGAAAGAAAACTATTTTCTTGCAATAATCGAGACGAGAATGAGACATTTTCTGATAATTAACATATTACTGACCACTCTTTAGTATTTTTAGAAATCATGTAATTTCTTAGCATATGATTAAATTTTAAACATATATTAAAATGTTAGGTAAACATGAACCACGTCGTAATAAATACCTACTTTAATTTTGAAACATACACATTAGTTATGATGCATGCCGCTTATGTCAATTATCCACAACAATTGCGACTCATCTCCCTGCTACCTAGTATACTACTTCTACACACGTGAGATTTAAACCCCTTGCCAACCCGTACACGGAAGTTACGATCTGTCACAATCCTGGAGTGCAGCCGGACACGTGGATACGAGGGGTTGCGAAATCGAGCTGCGTGTCACCCCGCCTCTCCCTCGCTGAGAGCCTACATGCCATCAGCCACCTCGGGGCATGCCCGAGCGCTGCTGAGGATACGCGTATCTTTATTGCCAACCTATGGCCAAGAAAGTAACTGTGACTCACGCTGCATACGATAGGATAACAGGATGCGCTCAGCGGAAGAACAGCACATGTGCAAGTTACGATGTTGTGATAAATCTGTGTTTCCGCGGCAGTAATAGATACAGTAGAGCTTTACTGAAACAAACCTCGAGGGACCAAAAATATGGCTAGGTCACAAGTGCATTTAGTGTCAAGATATGCAGAAAAGTCCAGGTTCTGAGATTTAATTGTTATGCTGCGAGCCTTTGAATTTCGCAATTTGAACACATCTCGAACAAAGTCCCAAGTTCATAGGCAAATATTTAAAAATCCTGCCACTGTTGGTAATACAGACCATATGCATGTTGCTCACAAGTGCCTTTAGTATCAATATGTGCAGAAAAGTCCGGGTTCCCACGATTTCATTTTTATTCTGCGAGCCTTTGAAGTTCTTAATTTGAACACACACCTTGAACAAACAGGTAACCGTCTAATATGTATGTCTTATGAAGTGCAGATACCTGGAAGGGATCCACAGACCGGGTAACTCTGTTTAAACAAATTCTCCTGGTTCCTTTGGTTAGTACACTGCGTATTCTGTCTCCAATTGTTAATATAAACAAATACTCTGGAAATGAAAAACAGAAAGGTAGAGAACAATGAGTGTTTATTGAAGGGTCAATAAACACGTGACATGTGATATTTCCTACTAAGTAATGGAGGTTCCAGGTGTAAGCGACCTTGTTCTAAGTGAAAAAGGGGGAAAGCTGCTTCTAGACGAATACAGATTAATTAAGTTGAACTGCTAAGTAAAAGGTGTCTAGAGGAGACAAAGTGAAGTTAAATGTGTCTGATCGTGTTTATTGGTCGTCGAGACGTAGTAAGTAGCTGGGGGGCGTACTTGATGTTTCCAAGATCTCCGGAGGTTGCAACACTGAGATAGTGCTGGATGTCACAAGAGAAGATGCGAAAGAATGACTCCCATGGCCAGCAGTGTCCGGACTTATATATTGGAAGCTTGTTGGCTGCCGGTGCGGGGGAGGCGTGACGTCCTCTTGGCCTGGTTGGCATGGGAAAACTCTGGTCAGTGTTTGTGCTTCATGCCTCGTCGGTGGCGCTCGGTTTTGCCCGAGGTGTGGGCAGCTTGTTGGCTCTCAGCGCCGGGCAAGGCGTGCGGCGTGCCCCCGGATTGCGTATCCTCCGGGTGAGAAGGATTCGTTCATAAGGTCCTCCTACCTGTAGGGTATGCAACGTGATGTCGCTCACGTCTGTAGTGGTGGAAGAGGTACTCTTGGCAATGAGTTGTAATCGTATTAGATTAGTTGTATAAGCGGCACACGTCAATTCCCCCCTCCCAGGTTGTGATGAAGACTCATCGTGGAAAAGGTGGTGGAGAGACGTAGGCCCCCTCTCTGAAAGGTCTAGAACGTCTGGGTAGGCGTGGTGAGGTAGATAGCACGGGAAAAAAATTGTTGCACACTTTTTGGTGGGACCCCTTAAATTTGGGGGCTTGACCGCTGTAGTGGCGCGTATTCTATACTCTCTGCTCGCCCGGCCGGCGAAGCGAAACATGTGGAGTGGTGGCGGCCGGCTGGCGACCTTGATTCTTTCTCTCCCTTTCGGGCGGCGTCTTTCTCTGCCCCTCGCCCTGATTATCGGGCTTTACTGATGCTGCAAAAGTGTGTATTCCCTCCGTGTTGCAAATATTACAGTGTTAGGAAGCTGCATATGTCGGGTGTCCCACTGGCTTATATTTCATATGCGTGCCATTTTCACAAAATCCAGCAGAGCACTGGTGGATATTACATTGGAATCGTACATAAAAAACTTATAAGAAAAGTTATATAAAACAATGGCACATCAAAACGAGGGAATTAAAGTAAGAATAATTATAATATGTACAAGCCTTACTTACGGAAGTCGGGGAAACGCCACCACTCTCCTGGCGCTTGCTGCAGTGAGTTAAGAAATAAATAGGAAAATCTTTCCCGGGAACCTTTGTGTCTGTCAGCAAGCTAAATAGTTATGTGTGAGAGATTGCGGTGGCCAACCACAGGCCCTGCAATAACTGGGTTGACCGGCTAAACAAATACAACATAAGTGCACTACATGCATGATATCGCAGCAAGTTGTGCGCACTTTGGTCACTTAATACAATAGACATAAACACTCAAAATTTGTAATTTAAAGATATCTTGCACCAGATTTGGGGAGCTTTAACGCTCAGAGTCTTTGGTTGTTATACGGAGTAGGTGCACAAGATATTGCAAACAAAAGCACATACAAATATAAACATGGATATAAAAATACCCTCCTACAAAACGGCATTCTTTCTTGTAGGCGATTTTCACATAAACCCTTTCTAAACGTATAATAATATTTAAGTGTGTGCTTACACATCAAATCAGGTTTAATGCTGAAAAGTATAATAAAACTAACCTAGCTATTCCTTGCGGGAGTTCATTTTATATTGTAGGTCTAACAGCTAGTATGTACACTTTGTATCTTCGTTGGAATGTTCAAGGTGAGTTCCTAAGGAGTGTTCACTTTTATCCGTGCTGAACACACACTCCTACACGAAGGCATTCTTCATGTAAGCGATCTTCATATAAACACTTTCAAAATGTATGGTGACATTTATAGTGTTTTACTTACACGTCAAGTCAGATTAATGGACGAGCATTATAAAAATATAAAAAGCTAAAATGTAATTGTAATGTCGAAGTCTTTATCTTCAACTTAATCACTGGCACTGTGGGGAACGTCTTTACGTGATTCACTTATGGTAGTCATTACTGTCACTGTGGTGAGCGTCCATTTGTAATGCTATCTACTTAAATGGGTTGTTGGCCACTGAAACACTTGAACTGTGAGGTGTAAAATGTCTATAAAAGTTATTGACAGACAGCTTTTTACGGCTGTATTAAAAAAGACAGTGGTTTTCTTACAGAAACAACATTTGGGTATGAATGCCACGCGAGGGGTTGAGGTTGGTACACCTTTAAGGGACGCAACCAGTGGTCGTACCTCAGGGATCTTGGCTGATACTGGTTTTTCAAGACTCACCTGTGCTGCGAAGTTATGCTCAGATTCTCGGGCTCGATCAACTAATTCGTCCATGGTGGTGGGTCTAGCTGTCAGGAGTACGTTCCTGAGATTCGGTAGCAACATCTGACTGATGGAACGAATATCGGTATAGGCGGTTTACGATAAAGTGAACACTTTTAAAAGCCCTGTCATTTCAAAAAATAGTCAATAAATATATTTTGTTTTATCTTTAGATGTTAATTTCCAAGTGCGGTGGAATATACACACTGTCATTATTACATTCATAGCAGTATTTATTTAAAAAAGATTATAAAGTATAAAAATGGTTGAAAGGAAAAAGAAACTAGGTCCTCAAAAGTGTTCACTTTACCATGAACGGCCTATTGCTTCGTCTACTCCAGAGAACACACGTCGAGCATTTGTTCCTTCCTTCGTATGAATATTTCCACTTCTTCGTTGAGTACCTGGGTCTGGCTATAACACTGTGTCATTAGTCTAGCCAACACTTCCTCGCCAGTGAATTCTGCCGCTATCCGATTACTGAACTGCTTCCAGTCTGTTAAGAATTTTCCGTATCTTTCTCACCATGTGAGAGCGAGGCCCTTCAAATGTAGTTGGACCCTTTTGCCCATTGTTTCGGTGGCCATATTTTATTCCAATAACGGAAAGAATGTGGTGACGTACTCGCAACTGCAGTGAGCTTGGCGTGGCCTGGCTTTGCAAACTCGTTTCGCCTATTATTGCCACAGGTCCTTATGCTGAATGCTGATGACAGTATGCAGTGCTGTGTATGATGCTGGTAGACTGAGCAAAGGTGAGGAGGGAATAGCCCTGAAAAGGACTGATGTAGGAGGTTTTCCTGTCTCGGAACACGTCCATGCTGATGAGGGGTGTGGGAATTAGTAGGGAGCTTCTCGGAGAGTCGCTGAGTGAGCAGACCACTATGAGTAGAGAGCTCAACTGATTCCGAGCAACGGGTGCTGGAATAGATGAACATTTTCTCAGAGCAGCGAGTGCAAAAGACAAACTGAGTTAGGAAGTCCGTGCAACGAGTACTGGACTACTGTACAGGTGCAAACGGTACTTCCTTTTATACTAGCTCTGGTCGCTGCCCTTCGTTGATTGGCCGGCATCATGTAGGTGAGTGGATGACAGAAGAGTGGGGATGTAGCAAAGGCGTGGCTTGCAGCTGTGAGGTCACCGGCCAACTGAAGGATAGGGAGCAAAGACGAACGATAATAATATAACTAATGCTATCTAGTGGTGAGAAAAGGAACTCATCTTACACGCATAGTTGTGATGGGCTGGCGTGTAAAACAAGCTAGGGAGTAGACCCGAACAATCTCTGCTCACATGGGGAAAATACTGTTAAATTTCTATTTCAACAATGCTGACATCAGGATGGGACTGAGGTCGTCTGAATACTAAATACTCCAGACATGTTGTGCGTCAAACTGTATACATTCAGTGTTCAATCAAACCTTGAGAATAAAATTTCTTGTTATAGAGGTTTCAATCCTCAAGTCACTGGCCAAACCAATCACACACCAAGCTCCCAACCACTAACTTCACCTGTCTACATGCGGTAGTATGTGAACCACCTTCTGAACTAGCCAGGCACTAGTGTGTGATCTCCCAGAAACCTATAGGCTTTTGTTTAGTACGGTTTTACACGAGTGTTGGTATCGAGATTTTACTGGTGCGGTATTCCACCAACCATTTTGGTACACTGGAATAGTTTCCCCTGTATCAGGTGGCTTAAAATGCTTCAGTGAGAACTTCTTAATAGTGTTTCACTGTATTGTGACATAGAAATATGACTTCATCAGTATCTCTTGTAGTTCAAACCATTAAATGAATCCAAAAAAATTCCAATTTGTGTTCTCTTTTAACTTCCTTAAATACGAGATAAGAATTTAAGAAATTCAAAATTTATAATTTGAAACTGGGAATTGGCCCCCTCATACTATTTCCTGCAATGCATTATTAAATTTTAGGGATGTACAAATATTTGGTATACTGGAACGTAAAATAAAAAATGACAACTTTCAGTTTCGTGTTTGCAAGAAATTTCTTTGGCGAAAGTTGTAACAAAACAAAAATTCTTGATTTCGATTAATTTTCGTGTGTTTTAATGAATGATCATTTAGTGCACCAGCAAAGAAAATTTTTGCCTGTGAATCATCTTGTTTATTTTCATAATTTTATAATTTAAATACCTGTAACTTCATGAAACGCAAAATTGTAATGTAGGCAAGATCTCCTTTGGTAAATACTCCATAAACTACTTTTTTTTTTTTTTTTTTTTTGTTCGATTTTGCAGTTAATTTCTTAAGATAGTAATTTGCTAAATTTTTTCGAAATTGTTTATATTTCACTAAGGCCTCTACTTTTTTATTTTCATTTTAAGTTTCACAAAATTTCATAACGTATCTTTCATTTTCGTTTTGTGAGAAAATATTCACATCCGTACAAACCTATTAAATTCATCAGCAAAGTTCTGTAAAACAGGTTACCTGAATTATTATATTTCAGTTATCACGTTACTCAGTAATCATATACTGTAATTTAATCTTAAGTTTACAATAAGATTCTTTAGAGTCCGTCATGCATTACTAAAAAAATTAAATTATCAAATAAAAGTGAAAAATTATTTTGTCTATGTTTGTATCTGTTATTGGTGCTGCATCCAGGAACATGAGCCACACTAGCCAGTGAACTCCATGCTGTGGCCGAGTACCACTATCTCCACACATAAGCATATGGGAAGGTGAAATTTGGTAATTATAAACGAAAACGAAGAACTAGAAGTATGGTCACTGAACTACTGTGGGAACTATTAACTGCCACGAGAACCCTCTGAAGACAGAGGATTCACTCAAACTGGAATTGGTAACTCTACCTAACACGTAACTAATAATTACAAAATACGTAGGGGAGGACTTGCCCATAAAGGAGGGCTGTGGAGAAGCTACAAGAAGTAGTGCATACCTTTATGTTGCCGGTCACGAACTTAAATGCCCAAGGATGTGCTTATCTTCGTTTATTGAGTAAAGTTGCCTATCTACATATGGAAAAGAGTTTTCTGCACAGAGTGATGCATGAAATAGTGCATTCCAGGCAGAAGGATACATTTAACATTTAGTTTCAGGACTGCAGATATGTGGTACGGGGATGAATGAATACTGCTTGGACAGTGCATGACAAAGCAGCTTGAAGAAGAGATGCTGTAAGCTGAAATGTTCATGCAACCATCTGAGCATAGGATAAGGAAGCGCGTTTTCATAACTGCTCAGCTGTGTGAAGCCATCATGCCTGCCTGTGTAACTAGCTGGGACATAAAACGAAAATTAAGTCACCACAAATCTGCTAAGTTATAATTCCTGAATACTAATTTAATTAAATAATGTACCTTTAAAATTACTGCAACAAAAAGTTCTACAGCCCACAAAAAAAAATTGTACTTTTTGAAAATACTGCACAGTATAATTTAAGTGTTGGGCTTCATAAAAGTATCCATGAATGAACTATAGATGTTCAGTGGTAACATTTTCCTTTGATTAGCCATCTGATTATTACAAATTGTCACAGTTCCTAAACTTAATATATTCACCTTTTGACAGTTGTATTTGAATTGTTATGAAGAACATCACTATGACTCATTATAACATACATAATACTCACGTAACAGTACTTCACTCAAAATTATTACCTAAACTGCGTTGTGCCATATACATAGAGAGAACCTGTCTATATGTATTGTTGAAATACTTGCTCCCTAAGTTTTGCTTGCTTTGATTTCAGTGTCTTTGTGAGCTGTTAAACATGTTGTGACATTCGTTTTCAAATTAGAGAAATAGTCATATGTCTTGTACACCATATGGGTTAGATGGAAAATGCTTTCTCCACGGGACATGTTCTTTTTGATTCATTAGTCTGAAAGTATTTAGTATCTTAGTGTTACATTGAGTGATTTCACTTTTAAAGACAACTACTAAGGTGGTGCTATTTAGACATGTTTTAAGATGTTTTTGAAGGAATGATGAATATCAAATTGTCATAAACATCCACTGTCATTATATATGTTAAGACTTAAGATTCTAATACTTGATTTTGACAAAATGCCTTGTGTAGATAGACTGTATTTTCTAAAACTATTAGCAAAGTTATGGTATTGAAGCAAGACTTGAAAAGGCAAAGTTATAAATGTGTGATCAGTATTAAAATGTTTTTGTGTTTAAAGTAATTCAGTTGTTAATTTCGTATTTGTGTGTGTGTGGATATATATATATATATATATATATATATATATATATATATATATATATATATATATATATATATATATATATATATATATATATATATGGCATTATTTATTTTGCTTGCAGTAGAATAGTCGAGATAGCCATCTGTCCAGTGCAGCGCCAAGTTTTCCTTTCCCATCTAAAGTTGTTTATAATTGCATAAATAAAAATTTTCATATAAAAAACGTATAACATCACCAAGTTTTATGTAAACCTATGGTTTGAGTTCTCAGTAATAAAATGTAATAAACATTTTGTAAGCCTCCCACTAAAATTTTTTTAATTATATGAAATATTAGTATCCACTGATTTGACATATGTAGTTGAGTATGGCATACATTAAAATCCAACTGAAAGGGGTTTTTGATGTGGAATATATATTAGGTGAAACGGTAGTATTGTAAAGTGATAAATATTATTTAGTGATGGGACAATTAGATTATTGATTCCTCGATTCTGTAAAATGTTCTTTCTGGGTAGAAGATTCTGCGAACATATTGGTGCTTGTAAACGCAATGCAAATAGCTTGTGTGTTTGTAGCAGTGTTTAATCAGTCGTAATTAGAGGCAAGATTTTATGGTAAATCGCGATAAAAAGAAATAACACCAAAATAAAAGTTATAACATGAAATACAGTAGAAGCCCAGAATACCGCGGCCTGTTATATCACGGGGCAACTGATGTCCCCTGGTCTGAATAAATAAATATGTGGAAAGAGAGTGGTCAGGTAGGCGTGTGGTCATAGGTCGGCGGCGTTGACAGAGCAAAAAATAGGGGGAGTGGGGGCATGTTCTCCCTTCTTTCAGCACCTTGATCTATTTTACTGATTCATTACAGCTAATATTATATGTTTTTCCGTATTCAGTTTCCTTTGTGTTTCCCAGGCCTTTGAGGTCTACTTGAATTATTAACTATCCTGAATTTTTCATCAAAAACTTTTGACGTTGCCTATACACGCACACGGCCTCACTCACCATAATATGGTACCGGTAACATAAGAACACATTTTATTTGCACACACTTATCTTTATTCACTTTACACATAAAATTGACTTCACAAGAAAAACATATTTGCCCACCATAAAAAAATTAGCATATTTCGTAGGTGTGGGTGCCCATAAACTTAAAAATAAGAATTAAGGGAAAGGGCATTGAATTAAATTTGAAGTTATCCCTATACTGATTAAGTAACTAGTTTGTGTAATGTGCCACTGTTTTTACGGCAAAAAAGAGGAGGGATAATGGAAGCGAAAAAAGACAGGGAGGGTAAGGCAGAGGCTGTATGTGACAAAGAATCCCCTGACCGGCTGGGGCCTGCAACTTCCCATCCATTTCCACGGACAATACACCAGTGTCGCCTTCCGCCATTAAGTAATTTATTGCTTCACTCTGTTTGGGAAACCAATGTCAAAGTCTATGATGGTAAAGGCCATTCACGGTAAAGTGAGCACTTTTGAAAGCCCTACCATTTGGAATAATAGTCAATAAGTATGCTTTACTTTAGCCTTAGACGTTAACTTCCGTGTACTGTGGAATATACACAATGTGTTTATTACTTTCATGGCAATATTTATTTTAAAAGATTTTTAAAGGATAAATAATGGCTGAAAGGAAAAAGTAACCAGGCTGTAAAAAGTGCTTACTTTACCATGAACAGCTTACAGCTTGAGAAATGCACGGCCACTAACATCAGTAAGGGCTAGTTTTCCATGGACTGAAAACCGTGGATAATAGAAACTAGTGCCGCCATTGAAGAAAACGTCTACAAAACAAATCTGGGCATGACTGAAACTGGGGTTCAAGATACCGCAGTTGGCGAGGGATTACTGTATCTATTTTTAGATGTGCGTCAAATTTTTTATTCTTTCCGCCCAAATTTTTCATGGTTCGTCAGGATTGGGTCGTAATAGAGAGGTGGTTGTAATGGAGGGGTGTACTGTACTATTGTTTGACTGTAACAATTTAACACTTTTTAATAAATGTGAAACGCCATCCAGTCATCAGTAATTTGGTTGTTTGTTTGTGGAAGTGAAACTGACTGAGCAACATTTTTGCCTACTGCAAAGTTTAATGTTTGGTAAATTTTTAATTTACACTTGGCATATCCAGCTGGTGTAGGTGAGAGAATGAAAGTGTATCTCTTATTTGTCTTGTTTTTGTGCATTTACAGCCCCGTTGTGAGTTTGTGATTATTTTTCCCGGAACCAGAAATATTTTTTATCAAATAGACTATAATTTTAAAATTGTGAATACTTTTTATTTATACACAGATATATTGTCGGTTTTTTTTTTTTTTTGTTTTTTTTTACTTAGCATATACATATTTATTTTTTTGGTTGTGTGTTCGTGTGGTTTGCAACACACAATTTTATGTCAATAAACGTGATTGTTGTTATGGTTGTGATTTTTTTCTTTTATCATGCAACATGTTTTTCTTTTTTGTAGAACTGGGTTGGATGTTAGAATTTTGAGCCAAACCCAAACTTAAAAGATTAAGTTTGGTTCAGTTCAAACAAGAACTGCACAAAAATAGGTAAACGTTCTGTTTGGAAGATTTACAGGAGTTTGTGTGAAGTGTTTGCATTTGGTTCAAAAATTTACATACGTGAACATAAATAACGAATTACAAGTGAATTTACACCAAATAATTCTCACGTGATACACAAACTTCGACACAAGCAGAGTGCTTTGTGTATATTTGATACATTGTCCAAAGTTCTTTGTATGCTCTATGGTCTTCATTAATTTAACAGCCAAGGTTATATGCTATGATTGTTAGTTGCACAACAATAAACATGTCAACACTCGCATAAGGGTTGTTCAAGATAAAGTGAGCACTCTTAAAGTCAACCTTTGAAAACAGTCACTGCCCTGTAAATTAATAAGGTAAGTTGGAGGAAGGTGCCACACTTAAGGGGTTTATCAGTCATAACTTTTGATTACATGTACATTAAAAAATTGAACAACAGGATATTATTTTCGTTGGACATTTGTCTATGTCAGCAATGAAAAAAAAAATCTTTTAAAATGAAACATGCAAATAATATATTAAATGTAAAGACCTGCATGTTTGGCATCTTCCCCCGTAGCTGATGTGAAGATGCTATCATCTGTAAATATAAAAGTGGTGTGAGGTGTATGACAAATGCATTACGAAAAGAAGCTATACTAAATTGTAGAGGAAAGATCACATACACAGCGATAAAAAAAAATTGCTTGGGTTATAAAATTCAGTTAAACATGGCACACCTAATACTTTCACAATGTATCTGGACTGAACTACTGTACAATCTTAATGCAGCCATGTACTACATGTAACACTGAATCCAGTTGCATTACCATATATAAGGCTGCATATCTTGGGTCTCTTGAGAAGTGTAATAACAGGGTTCTACTGTACCAGTTACACACAGCACAATAATCACCACCAGTCAAGTCATCTAGTTCATTATCATGGTATCCGGGCATGATGAATCACTACACTAGGTCAATGAGTTTTCCTCTTTATTTTTTTGGTGACATTCTTGGTCGTCACTTCTTTGATTTTGCTTCATGCTTTTCATCTGCATGTCCTTGTCCTGTCTGGATTTTCACATTTATTTTAGTCTTTCTGGTTTTTTCGAGACTACTGCTGTCTGCTTCGGCATCCGAAGAATGAGGAAAGGTGTTACTTCTTCAAAGAAACTCTTATGATCATCCCCATATTGAAGCTGCGTACCCTGGTACATGGCTCCAGGTACTTTTTGTGAATATAGGTAGCCTGGGCTGCTTGCACTTGGTCCGTCCAGGCAAATGCTGCGTTACGTATCTCATCAAGGTTGTGGAACTAGCTTCGTGGGTGGTCCCATTCCCATTTTGTAGGTTTGCGCAGTGTGTGCCTGAGGATGAGCTTGCAAGGGCTCAAGTTGGTAGCCTTGTTCAGCCTTTTCTGTAGAGCAAAGAGGATGGTGGGGATGTGCTAATCCCATTGGTGGTGATAGGTGCTCATACTGAGTTGGAGGCTTTTCTTAAGCTCTTCGTTTCTCCACTCGGTGAGGTTGACTTGCGGGTGGTAGTGTGGCGTTATCCATGTCCTGACTCCCCATGAATTGCAGGCATTCAACCAGTGTTGGCTGGTGAACTGAGTTATGTTGTCGGTGAGAATGCATTGCGGGTAGCCCCATCTTGGAAAGACTTCTGTCTCGAACTTCCTGATGTGATGTGTTTCTTGGCTTGGCCGTTTCCTTGGGTATTCCGAGGGTAGGGCCCCATCAAGTCAGCTGCAGTCTGCATCCATGTAGTGTGTGGGCGATGGGACTTGGTGGCTGGCGGGGTTACGGGGTATGTTTTGCCTCGGCAGGAACATCTCGCAGCTGTTGGCATATTGCCGGACATCTCTACTCATCCCGTCCCAGATGTATCTGGTGCCCAGCTCCTGTAGTCTCTCCTCATTCCTGGGTGTCCGGCATGAGGATTTTCGTGGTAGTGCTTGCGGAGGTCAGCTTGCAATCCTTTTGGAATCCAGATCTGCTAGTCCGGCCCAGGTTGTCCGGTCAGTGATCACACAACGTTGTTGCGAAGCTCGAAGCACTGGGGTTGGTCTTGCAAAACTCTCTGGGATCTTGTTTTTGAAAGTTGGCAATCCGATACTTGCCAAGGTCAAGTTGGAGTAGCTGAATGTTCTCTTGGAGGATGCGTTCAGGCGCTAGTGTGGGAACCATTCCGTCCCATTCTTCTTTCTCGTTGCTAAGTCCGGCTGGCATGATAAGGTGTCCTGTAGGTCGACAATTTCCCCGGGCAGTGTTGAACCTCGAAGTCGAGCTCGGTGAGAAACATCTCCCATTGGCCGGGCTTAGCTTTGGACTGGTGGAGCCACTAGAGGGTCTTACTATCTG
Organism: Dryococelus australis; assembly: GCA_029891345.1. Classification (NCBI taxonomy): domain Eukaryota; kingdom Metazoa; phylum Arthropoda; class Insecta; order Phasmatodea; family Phasmatidae; genus Dryococelus; species Dryococelus australis. The sequence goes on from CM056995.1 coordinate 360,504,740, forward strand.
TGCGCAAGATGAACTTTGTGCCCTCCAGGTGGTAGCGGTACTTACAGATGGCCCATATCCGGCGAGCCATTGTTGCTCGTTGATATTGAATCGTTCAGAGGCGTTCAGACGGGTGCTGGCATAGGTGATAACCTGGGGATGGCCCTCTGCATCCTCTTGGAAAAGTAGTGCTCTGAGACAGTTCTGGCAGGCATCCAACTGAAGAATAAGGGGGCTGTCCCTTTATGGGTGGTAAAGAAGCTGTATGTGTCGAAAGCTTTGTTTCAGGGCCTGAAATGCGTGGCACTGTTAGGGTCCCAACTTCCATCTAGCATCCTTGTATGATAGAAGGTACAGAGGTGCCATCTTGGTGGCGATGTCGGGTACAAAGTCGGTCTGCCAATTTCAGAGTCCTAGGAAGCATCGCAGCTGTTTCTTCGGCCACTTCAGTGGCCCTGATCGACGATGCTCGAGTGTAGTTCCCATCTGGGGATACAACATGGTCCAAATATTCAATTGACGTCTTGCCAAAGTGATTCTTTGATAGCTTACAGGTGAGTCAGTGCATTTCAAGCGCTCTGGTACCCGTTGCAGGTGACCACAGTTCTCTTCCCCGGACCTTGAGTAAACTATGATATCATCCAGATAAGCAAAGCAGAATATCCCTATGCAGCCGGTAAGTACTTGAGGCTGACATATGACGTTGAAAGGTTGCAGGAGCGTTTTTCAGGCCGGACGGCATAGCTTGTAACTGGAGTATTTCCTCTTGTGGTGTGGGGAATGCTGTGTACTTTCTGCTGTTTGGGTGGACCACGATCTGCCATTACCTTGATTGCATGTCTAGAGTGCTGAAGATCTTTGGACTCTCCAATGTCTCAGTGTGTTGGCTAAATTGATGGCTGGTGGTGCTATGGGATGTGTGACATAGTTCAGGGTCTTATAATTCACACAGACACAGCTGGCAGTCTTTCTTCAGTACCAATACAGCGTAGGAATTGTAGGGTGAATCCAGCGGTTCGACGATCCCTTGTTTCTTCATCTCTTTGAAGTTTAATGATGAGATGGTGTCTTCGGGCGGATGCTCTGTTCAGGTGGTTGTAAATTGGGTTGTCAGTTGTGGTCCAGATTTCATACGGGATTGTGCGGGTTTTAATTAGTTGACCTGGTTGTCTAAATACCCTGGTGTGCTTGTCGAGAATTTGCCTTAATTGGTCTAAATCTGTAGCGTTCCGAGCAGCTGGAAATCATGAGATTCACGTAAGGTTAGATCAGCAATAAAGTGCAATAACACACTATGATCAAGATATCCCTTTTGACCTCGAGTGTATTGAAAGTCATGCAAGGTGCAATGTACAAGATCTTACAACTTGACCCTAATGTGGTGTTTTTAACAAGCGCTCATGTACTTTACTAGTCTTCGAATACGTTACAGCTATTCCCCAATTAGACTAATAGCCGTATGGGATGCGTTACAGCAATTCCCCTGAGGCTCAGCTAGCTCCCGACTCCTCCGGGAAGACTCTCTACCATTCCTTTTGAGTCTTATTTATACTGTCCAGCAACATACACTTCCCACTCTAGTTGAGGGCCATGCTGTATACTTGAGGCCCGTGTGCACCAGTTTAGTCCCGGGTGCAACTGTGCTCCTTGGATTTGCTTTGTACTCTCTACTTATTATGAATTTACACAATATAATGGTATAAATTTACACTAATTTAGTGGTGGTTTTTCTTTGTATTCATTCTTTAGTGTAGCTCTATTTGTTCTGATGGTAGCGCGTTCCGGGAGCTAGTAGTTGAGCATCTATCAAAAGGGTAGTGATCTGCATTGTTAGCACTATAGGTATTTGTATTTACAATAGTAGGCTTTATTCAGAATGCTTTACAACAGTTATTACTGTCTCCCTCTATGGGGATATACCTCTTTATACATTTACAGCAGCCACATTTGATAGAAACACACATACATAATAACAAATAATGCAAAAGTTACATAAGAATTTATAGTTACACTAGCTTTTACCCGTGGCTTCATTTGCGTGGTTATAGGGATAAATAATTACTTTTTTTGTCAGTAGACAGACACCGATCATGAACACACAACCATTTTAGGACGCTACTGTAGATGATGCAAGTCTTTCCATTTGGTGCCAAGACGTTGAGATTTTGGGCATTGCATACACACAAACATGCAACATAGAGCTGGCCATGAGAGAAGCACGGTTTTTCCAAGTGCACCCCCGCTACCTGTAATGTTTGCCCTTGCGCTTTGTTGATGGTAATAGCAAAACTGAGCTTGAGATGCAACTGCAGTCTTTTTAATTGGAAATGGTGGTCTGTAGGTATTATAGGGATCCAAGGAATGATAACATTTTCACACTTCCCTGCTCCTGTCAGAATAGTGGCACCAATTATGTTCCGCCCAAGTTGTGGGACTACACCTCGTCTCGTTACATAATCGTGGTGCATCAAAATTTTGCATAAGCATGACCGGAACGCCTAATTTTAATTGGTGCTTATGTGAGGGAACACCCGACAACTCTAGAGAATTCAAGAACTCTACAGGATATGTAGTGCTCTGTTCTGTATCCATAACTGTGTCTAGTGACAAATACTCTGTTATTTCTCCTTGTAGCTCTTTCAAAATGTTAGAATTAATTCTGTTAACGATGTCATTTTTTGGAGCAAGAATCACTCTTTGACATAGCCATTGGTAGTCATTCCGTATCACACTGCACCAAATTACAAAAATCCAGTGTTAGTGACTCTGGCATCAGTTTCGAACCGCCCATCTCCAATTTTTAACAGTTTATCCGCAGAATGTCCCGTATCAACGTCATTGTATATATGGGCACTCCTTTGTTTTCAAGCTGAATTTATTGACATTTGCCCATAAGCTTGACGACTTGAGACAGGCTTTGATTTCATCTGCTGATGTGCCCCTCTGGATCACCGGTAGAGTTTGGCGGAAGTCACCAGCCAGTAATGCAACCATTCCTCCCATAATGTCTTTATCGTTTCACAAATCATGGAGAGTTGTGTTTAGTGCCTCTATAGCTTTTTTATATGACATTGTGCTTTCGTCCCACACTAATAGTTTGCTCTGATGCAGCATCATACCTCAAGTGCTATTTTTATGAAATTAAAGATGGGTCTCTCTTCCTGAGCAATATTCAGTGGCAATTTTAACACAGAATGCATGGTGTGGCCCCCGCTCAGTAGTGTTGCGGCTATGCCGGTGTAAACCAGGGCTACAGCAATTTTTCTATCTTTCCTGATATGCGGCAGCAATAAATTTAACAAAAATGTTTTTTCTGATCTTCCAGGGGCATCTAGAAAGAAGAGTGCGCCATTTTCTGACTTTTTGCCGTAACACTTGATCGGAGACGTCTCTTTGTTCTGGTAGTAACCGGGGCATAAATTCAGTCGCTTACTTCTGCAACACTGGAACATCATAGTTTAATTTTCAAAAATTGCAATTTTTTTGTATTCAGTTTTTGCAAGGGCTTCGTTATAAATGTGTTCATTAAATGTTATGACCGTGTCTGTGTGCTGTATCCGTCGCAAAATGTCATCCGACATGTATTCTTTGTACTTATTCCACAATTTTTGGGATTTGAAAGGCTGCAAGATGATATGAGGGTTCCTGTGCTTGCTCTTGTCTTCTCAGTTCAGCATCTTCTGAAGGTTGCGATCGAGCAAGTATTTTCGCTACTTTCGAAAGACTTGATTTACGTTTGCGCATCATATTAGGCTAACAAACAAAACTAACAGTCAAAAAAATACCAAATCCCATCCAAAGAGAAATGTAGAGCCTTATTTATTTGTCTACCTTCTAGTTTAGGTCAGCGTACTGTTACGTCTGTGTACTTTACATTTTCCTGAAGGAATGAGATATTTCGACAGTATAAAAAGTAGCCTGTGTTACTCTTCCAACCCTCCAACTATCTCTGTGCAAAAAATCACGTCGACACGTTGCTCCATTTTGACATGAAAGATGGACAAAGAAACAAAGAAAAAACCACACACTTTCGCGTTTATATATCACTAAGGATTGAACATTGGATTTGTTTGCTTTACTTTACATTCCTCTTCCTGCACATTTTTCAACTTCGCTTATTTTGTGACTTGCTAATTTCAGATAATTTAATTGGCTAGTTACAATCCTTGGAAGTATATTAGGTTTTACTTTATTTACTTGCTTTGACTCTGCGGTCTCTCAACAGTCTATGTCTAGAGATACTTTAGGGATGAAATCCTTAGAACTGACATTTTGATTTTTCCATGATTGGGATAAAATGAGTACATTTGAAACATAACCCTTACATTTATCAAATATCTTTAGTTTACCTGTTCCTTTAAGGATTGTATCAGGGTTCGTTATTTTCACGAACTATGGTTAGTTTCTCCGCATTCAGAGTACATACAGCCATTCGTTGTTGTCTAGTTGTATCCATAGTGTGTGTACTAATTTCACATGTGTGTCGCACAATCTTCTGGTATTGAATTACGGTAATAGGAAGCATTAACTTGACTTAGTATTCTTTGGGTGAGTAACATATTTATAAGTGGGAAGTTTTGTTTACAAATTCTAAAGGTTGAAGCAATTTGCTTACACTTATTTAGTTCACTTTCGCTTTGTTTGACATAGTATTGTTAAGGACCCTGTTTTGTGGTAAATAAATGTTTTAGATTTCGGTATTTAAAAAATTGCATTTTGGTATATAAAAGTGATATTTATTTTGTTACTAAAACTGGAAGAAAAAATAAGTTCAGAGATTTTTAGTTAAAATGCACCAACAATATGATTTCTAAATTGCTTGGTGTAAGATTACACCGCTTGTCTGACAATACGTTTCCATATGCAAAAAATGCATGTTCACTGTCACTGTTTGTGACTGGACCCACAAAGCTTGAAGTGAAGATGATGCAAATGTGGGGTGTTGTTCTTTCAGTCCAATTAAAATGTTCACAATGTCCATTCATCTCCAACACTTGTTTCACTTCTTCTTGTAATGCTTTGTAAACTCATTTTGTGACATTTTGCATCAAGGGTATTAACTGTGCTGTTTTGTACAGACTCATTCACAGTCATGTTAACAATACTGTATGAATCAAATAAATTGATGCTCTTGAAAAATTCAAATGGTGGGTTATCAGTAATGAGTTTTTATTTTGTTCAAACATGCTATGCCAAGATCTTTAAACTGCCTTTTCATAGCAGCTGACTGTACCATTGGCAGTTTTTCAAAAGCTCTGAGGTTTTATCTCCAATAATGCCATCAGCAGACAATTCAATACAGATTTTAAAATGGTTTACTTTATGACACAGATTGTGGGACAAGGATTTCTTGCTAGATTCAAATTCGTCACTAGTAACCTGACAATGGATGAACTGTATATGAGATGGTGACAAATTGGTGAACTATGTGACTGCCACAGAAGTCTCCTAAAGTGCAGCAGTATTCCACAAGATCTTGCAGAAATTCCTCTGTACTTCACAGCAAGGAACCAGGAGTTCCACTTCGGTAACACTGGTGAAGGAGACGGACGATATTTGGTCTTATTTCCAGGGTATTTCTCTTTCATAAAGTTTATGTAGTTGTGTTTTCTTTACGATTATTGTGGATCGCTCAGTCACCCCAGCCCTTTGTAAACATGATGATTTTGAAGAACACTGGAACAGTTTTTAGCTTGATGGTCCTTCAGACAATCAAACCATAGTCTATGTTGTCTGACCTGCTCTCGTTGCTCAGGAGAATTCTCCAAGAATACTGGGTATCTATAGCTAAAGTGATCAACTCCACTACATAGAATGCACTGTTGACAAGTGTCACCCACAAAAGAGGTTTTTATAGAATTAGCATTTAGGCCTACCTTTGTCTCTGTTGTCTTTAGATAGTTATTCTTAGGTTTTGCTACAATGTTTGACAATTGTGTCGCAGTTTTTGGAACCTTACACTGGATTTCTAAAAAAAAAATTCTTAATAATTGCTTGTATCTTGGCAATTTCACTGTTTCATGGACCAATTCAAAATGCTTGCGTGTGTGGATCTAGTGTACTAAGCATTTAATTCATCATGACAAAGCTCCACTCATCCACAATATACTTCATTATCTTCATTGCTCCAAGGTTCTCATTAACTGTATCCAGCAGCTGTTGTAGCTTCTGCGGTGAGTTAGATGCAATTGCTGGGAGATGAAATATTTTCTCCCAGTGAGCAGTTGCAATTACACGTACGTTTTGGTACCAATTGGTCAGTGTAGCCCATGCTGAAGCATAGTTGTCTTCAGTTAATGGAAGCCCTTCCACTAAACTGAGTGGTGCACCTTCAAGTGAAGTTACTAAATAATGGAACTCAGCTGGTCTAAACGAGCTATCACTATGCTATGTACCAATGAGGTAAATAGATCATGATATCCCTTCAACTACATGGCTTGTGTATTGAACTTAGGGAGTGGCAACCTGGGCAGCTTGACAATACATGACGTTGATAGCAATTGTGGCTAGGTCTTTTTGTGAGATTCTGTCCTGTGCCTTAATAAATGTGTAATATGCTCCAAAATCAACCATTAGCTGGTCATGTTGGTCACACTCGAATTTTTTGTTGGTAACATTTATAACACTCAAAGAAATGTCGTTTTCTTCAAAATCTATCTTCACTTTAATAAGTCCCTACAATGTGACTTAAAAAGTTCTACTTGTGATGTGCATTCTTCAACCCTTTCTGCTAAATGCAAAACTCTATTTATGCGATCTGATGCGAGCTTCAATTGTGCTTCCAAATGTCTGCTCGCCATGTCCGACACAAAAGAAACAATAATACAATTTTAAACAAACCATGAGGCACGCTAAGCTATAGAAAGTCGCGTAAAGTGAAAACAAAGCGCCGATAGTACAGGCGGACAACAATCTATTACCTCGCAGTGTCAATTCCCAGTCACAATCTATTGTTTATGATGCAACTATCATTTAGGTTAAGGTGCATGAGAACAAAGAAACTCCAACAAAGAGAAGTTGTGCATAAACAATGAATCTGTGTCATGCACGTAGATAATTTCATAGTGTCATATAATTTATAACTGTGTCCACAAACGACTAGTTACATAGAAGCCGAAGGTCACTAAACAAGCATGAAAGTCGTGTACAGATGTAAATTCATGCTGGATCCAGCCCTGGAGGACCAACTGTTAACACATGCTCCTTGAATTCGGAGGACCAGTAACCAGACATTGGTTAAAACACAGTGAACTGGCACATCCATGGATGGGATACGGCGAACTAAAATGTCTCGCAGGGAGACGGATCATAATGCACTATCCCCCCCCCCCCCCGTGCATTCTCCATACTGTCTTCTTTTTCTTCTCACTGCTGTACACTCGCACACCAAAACCAAAATTCCTAACCATATTTTATAAATTTTTTTTTGGTGTACTTTTACATTTATTTTATTTTTCATTTCACATAATATGAGAATTTGACTAGTATGAGTCTGTAATTAGAGTTAGTTGTAATAATTTTAAAATTGAAGAAACTTAGATTGAGTTTATTCAGATATATTGTGATGTTTAGCAGTTCTGGAGATTAATAAATATATGTTATATTTACATGACTGTCCCAGAACAGTTTTTACTCAATATCTCTAATCTTTTCATTAGTTTGCAAATAATGTTAACGAAACTGCTTGATATAACACGTGGAAAATTTCTCCTCTACTTTTAATATTGTTACATGCTGAAGCGAGCTCCATGCGTAGTCTGGCTGTGTGGGGGGTGACCCACCTCGACACTCCCCTCCCTCCAGGCAGTCACGCGCTCTGCCCTGTCGGTCGCCTGGTGGGGGGGGGTGGGGATGATTGTTAGCATTGAGCTGGCTTGCATCACTGCTCCTGCCCCCCCCCCCCCCCGTGCAGGAGAAGCCAGCAATTTTAGAGCATGTACAGGAATATTTTGGGAACTAGGACCTTTTGTGCAACACGGCTGTTAACCATTTTTGACTAGTTTGGCCGCATGAGTCCAGCCGAACAGAATGCTAAACAACACTATGTTTCACTTCAAACGCCAGAGTTCACCATTGTGCACTATGGTGGTGTGCGCAATAAAAAAAAACAGTTGGTGGCAGTGAAAAATTAACAGCACACACAAATAGTTAACCTAACAAAAAAACTAAGAAGAAGGAACTGTTTGCAGTGACACATAACCAAACATACCGCCCACCAAAATTTACATTTTTCCACTTTACTAAGTCAATCACTGTACACAAATTTGTCAATGGGTAGGCGACACAGTGTGACTGCAGATAACCTGTCCATTGTGCAGGTTGATAGTCGCTACCCTAGAGACACCATCACTGCCAGAGTGCAGCATGATGACCCGTCCCAGCTGCCACTTGAGTTGAAGAAGGTTATTCTCTTTCAGTAGCACCAGGTCGCCCACCTTGAGCTCACCACGACTCTGGGTCCACCTTCCACGTGGCAGCAGGGTGTGCAGGTACCCCGTGTACCACCGCTGCCAGAAGTGATGTACTGCTTGCTGCACCAGCTGCCACCTGTCCATTTATATAATTCGGACCCCCGTGTGGTGGCAGGTTTTTTAGAATACTACCACAGCCACCCCGTGCATGTTGTAAGAGATGAATAATCGGGACGCGGTCGGGATCTGACATTTATTCTAACCATTATCTCACTCTTCTTTCTTCGTCTTCTCTTCTATCTTCCTTTTGCTTTCCATTTCACCAGGTCCCGTCGCATCTACCTCCCTACAGCATTGTCTCAGGCCAGGGTGACTTCTTTCTTTATAATGAGGTTTTGTCCTCACAAATGAGTGCTGCCTCCAAATTGTGTGACCATATGTGGTCTCACTGGCCCAGCAGGCAATTCTAGGTGCGGAGCTCGTGTCCACATACATGTACACCCACGTAGCACCAATTGGTGCCTTCTTGGCAGGAGGGGTGTCATGGCCGGCTAGCCAATGTGCCCAAACCTGCCAAGAAGACATGTTATTGCTGTACGGAGGAGGCTGGTATAATCAACTACAAGTCTCCTGAACTGGCACCCAAGGGTGTCCTCTATAGTGGGGAGCCTGGGATGTTTTCCCAGGTAGGGGAATAAAACCAGCCTTGCTCAGGATGTACAATTTGCCCCAGGTTTGCCTGGTGTACACTTTGATATGCCACTGGGGCAGTAATTTGCAGCGAAGGGTAACTGTTTCTATGTACTACTTAGGTTTGTGGGAGGTTGGTCCTGCTCCTAATGGCACAGCCCGTGAGGTGTTTTAACTACTGGCGTCTTTTCTTCTTCCCCCCCCCCTCTCATCACCCACCACGAAAGGCAGGCTGAGGCTGTCGAGTCGTAGTATAGGGGGCATACATCATGGCTTCCAAAAGTACTTCCCTAAAGGATGGCCCCCGTAACAGCCATTTAAAATGACACTACGATGATACTAGTAGTGATTGGGATAGTAATTATACAGAACGGCAGTCTACTACAATTAAGTTACCCACACCACGTTTTTTGGTTATCAGAGGACTGGAAGGGCAGACTTTTGAATAGGTGTCGCCTTTTGAGTTGCAAAAAGTCATTGATGGAGCAGCTGGTGGTCCTGTTGGCTGTAAGAGGATCAGCGAAAGGCATGAGCTTCTGGTGGAGAAATCGAATGCTACCCAGTCGAGGGGACTCTTGGCGATGAAGACTTTTAATGCTCTCCAGGGCCCGAAGCCTCCTGTGCCTTACAGTGTTGTTGCTGATGCTCGACCAGCAGTTAAAGATGCGTTTACACAGACAGTCGATGTAGCTACCCAGACTGAATTGTCTGAGAGTACACCGAAGACACAGGTAGTCCAGATGACCTGGACTAAGTCTGTCGGTACGCAGTATAAGCCAGCTGAAATGAAACTGTCCAAACCTTATGTTGTTAGCAAATCTCACCGGGAGGCTGCCGTGAAAAGGATAGACAAGTCAAAGACGCCATCTCTCATATCCCTTCCTGCGAGTGTCCATGATTCGCGGAATCATATCAGCTCGTCCCCTCGCCATCCTGTCTCCTCAGAGCAAGAGTCTGCGATGGTGGTTGATGACAATTCTCACAACACTGGTGAAGGCTCAGAGGGCTTTAAACCAGTGATAAATAGACATAGAGGGAAATTTGTTTCCGCACACTTTCTTTCCATAACTTTCATGACTGGAGTGCTGACACAGTCACCCTTCTTCGGCTGTATCGTACCCTGGTCCATAGCAAACTAGTCTATGGCAATGTTGTTTATTCTTCTGCTCGGCCATTTATTCTCACATTAGCAAGAGTTCACCATACTGGTATATGTATTGTGACAGGGGTTTTTAGCACTAACCCGGTTGTCAGCCTTTGTGCTGTGGCTGGTGAACCTCCCCTCCATTATAGGCGTGACGAAATGTTACTTTTCTGTGGTGTGCAGGTACATTTGGACTCTTCGCACCTTCACTACACTGCCTTTCTCCATCTGTCCAATGAACAGTTGTACTCCGCTAAGCCAGGTTCTCCCCAGCCGGCGTCTATCTGATTTGCATGTACCCTGAAATTTATGATGTGCCTTTCTGTGTTGTTTTTGCCTCACCGTAAACATAAATGGCTGATGACTCAGGTTGAAGTGTGCCTTGACCTAGCGGAATTTTCTAAACTGACCACTCCTCCTGTTGGTTACAAGGGCCGTTTTGTTGATCTTATGTGTTTGGTGGTTTTATTTGCTGTTTTACGGATGGTTCCAAATGCAATATGCCTTTGTGATTTGGTGCTTCTCAGTACCGTTTTGGACTTCATCCATCTTGCAGTATTTTAATGGCAGTGTTTTTTTTTTTTTTTTTTCCCCTCCTGCTATTTTCAAGGATCTGTATTTTATCAATAGGAGGTTTTACGATAAATACCTTGTGTGCTCCGATTCAATGAGTGCCTTGACAGCCATTCAATCTGGCTCCACAGTTCATCCGCTTCTTCCTATGATCTGGGAGAAGCTGGCGGGGGGGCTATGCGTATTGGTGTTTACATAGTCTTCCTATGGGTTCCAGGCCATGTGGACATCCCAGGCAATGAAGCAGCAGATATGGTGGCTAAGGAGGTATGCAGCCTTCCACCTTGTGATCCTCGTGTCCCTGTGTGTGATGTGCTGCATGCAGTTCGTGACCTTGTCTGGCATGCTTGGCAGCAGGAGTGGATTTCTCTCGCTCTATCTCACAAGTTAAGGGCCATCTTTGACTTGCCTGTTTGTGCTCGTCCTATTTCGTGTACCCGCAGGGAAGATGTGGTGCCTTCGCATCGGGCACACGTGTGATACACACAAGTACCTAATTTTTGGTGAACCCCCGCCTGAGTGTGATGCCTGTGATACTCCCTTGACTGTGCAGCACATTTTGTTGGAGTGTCGCATGTATGTCCAGGCTCGTTGCACTTTTAATCTTCCTGACGACCTACGGCGATTGCTTTGTGTAGGGGTATGTCTGTGAGTGGTGTATTCCCATTTTTACATGAAGCAGGTCTTTTTAATGTGTTCTGACTTGTTTTTCATTCTTGTGTTGTTGCTCCTCTGGAGTATTTTATCCTGTTTTCTTTGTGATTGTTCTTTTCGCCTCCTTTGAGGTTTTTACTTTCTTTTTTTTAATTCCTTTTGTTTTGCCTGCCATGGAGGTTTTTATTACTTTATCCCTTGACTTTGGTTTTATCCTCCTGTGAAGGTATTTACTCTGTTTTAATTTTTAACTTCTTGTAGGCACTAATGACCACGCTGTCATGCACCCCACCGACTCACTGCATTGGGAGGTCTTTAGAATTATCACATGGAGGAGCAGTCAGCAAAGAACTAATAAGGAAGTGTGCAGGGGTAAGGTCTTTAGATAATTCGGGCCTGTGGAAAGTCGCACAATGGTCGTGAGTTCAACACTGCTTTAATCTGTGTTCAGATAGTAATTGGCTCTTCAGATGTGAAGACCCGTTGGTCAACAACTTGTTTTAGGTGATATTTTATTGACCTTATACCAGCTTCCCATAATCCCCCAAAATGTGGTGCAGATGGATGGTTGAAATGCTACTGAGTTCTCTTTTCAGCCAAGCTGTCCACAATTCAGAGTTTATGCGAAGAAGTCCTGATGTGTTTATTCAACTCAGATAAATAATTACTTGCGCTCACAAAGTTGGTGCCCTCAATCGATATAGACATCCTTTCACAATCCTTCTCTGGACGTGAACCTGCAGGAAGCATTGAGAATGGTATTTGTACTGAGAGCAGTCGCAACTTCTAGGTGAACTTTCTTGGTACTCAGACAGACAAATAAACACAAATAGGCCTTTGTCACCTTAGCATTACGAAGGCAAGATGCCTTGATTGCAAAAGGACCTCCAAAATCAGTACAGACAGCAAGAAAAGGTCTGACTGACCGTACTCTTCTGGTGAGAGATTCCCCATAACAGGTTGGGTTGGAGTAGCATGTAATTTAAAACATTGTATGCACTTGAACACTCTTGCTGTTACAGCACTTTTTCCATAAAAAAATCTAATACTCCTTGTGAATTGCAGACAGAGTAGCATTGGTGCCAGCATGTAGGACTGAGGTTTGGTAGAAGAATCACCAGGTTCCTAACATGACTTTTCTTAGGTAGCAGCACAGGAGAACTTCTGAAAATAATCCTAAATATTGAGGTCTTGAAATTGACATACATATGAAGTGACACTTGTAACCTTAATCTCCACTTCGTGTGTTCTTTTTGATGCGGTTCAGCAGTGTTGCCAACTTTTGTACAAAAAATTCAGGTACGATCGTGTCTTAATTCGGATACTATTCGGGTACGCATATAATGACAAAATATATACATTTTGTAATAAAAACTACTCTAAAATATATTACTTACAATATTGTAAAATGTTTTCAGCTGTTATATATGCATTATACATCATTAAACAAAAAGCACAATAGTATGTATATATAAGAATATTCAGTTTCAACATCCTTCATGCAATCATCAATATGTCACCAAGTTTGGATTAGTAAACTAGTAATATTTCCAATGATGTTTAACGTGGTCACTATTTGCATCTTAGTCATCAAGAGAAAAGTCATATTCAACTGTGGTACTCAGTCCTTTTCATGTTCCAGGGTGTGTATTTGGGAACAAATGAGCGTTAGACATACAGCTAACCATGTCTGTGGTTGGCTTAATATAAGGACAATGGGAACCAGATTTTTTTACACATTCGCTCGCTAGCAGCACACCATTAAGGTTTGGAGCGATTGATTTATTTCTGTGCTTCGTTTTCACCAAGTTCACTTTGCTGCAAACACGTCCACAGTCAGCATTGGAGTGGTGGATCGAGATTGCATTTAGCACTAATGTGGGAAGGACTTTAAAAACACATTCCCCGCCACTGTTTTTGTGTTTTCATACCTGAAATTAAAGCAGACTTATATGTTACTTATCAAATAATGAACATTAAAAGTTTTAAACAAAGAGCAGAACTAAGCAAACAGCACTGCTGTACCTTGTTCCAAAATTTGTCTACTTCTGAGCATGATGTAACTTCATCAGGCAGTGGAAGCATTCGCTACTCATCATCCAGCTCCTGAATTTCGTTACCTGTGGTGGTAGAGATGGTGTGCTTTCTCTTGTTTTCTTCAATAGAGCCTTGCCTTGACAAACTGAAATCAATGACATGACTTCATTTGAGAAATCATATCTCTTCTTTATTTCCACGCAGAAAATTACCTAGAAATTTCTGCATTTCACTTTGAGATCTTGTACGTGCTCTTGATTACTTACAGCTTTTTTCTTCTGTAACTGGTTCATGACTCCCACTCCCAGGTACAGTTCTATCAAGGATACAAAATGTTGGGAGTCATCTGGTTTTACATCTTCAAGTGATCATTTCGTGACGTATTCTTGTTTCATGTATGTTGTTAGAACATCTCGATACATGACAGCCATCGGGTCATGTAAGGATGTGATCAAAACCTTCTGAGATTGAAAGTTATTATTTAAATTGTCAACATTGGGAAGAATCCACTGAAGGAAGAGATAGAATGTCTTTATAAATGGGTCTTTCAAAGACTGATTTATTTGTTCAGCACTTAGCAAATATTCTCCTAGCCATCTGTCAATAAAGAAAAGGTGCAGTGGTTTCCAATTTTCTAGAATCCTTTCCACAACCACCAACAAAGACAGCCAATGGGTTCGGGATGGATGCAGAATTTTATGGACATCCATGTTGAGGAAAGTTTGGAATGTTGCCAGCTGACACTTGTTTGCTACTGTTTTTCAAAAACCCATGTATGTTTCTTGCAAGATCTTCGCATCTTTTGGGAAGAGTCTTGCATGCAGCACTTGCACATAAATGAAGTGAATGACGTATGCTCTTCATTATGACAATTCCAGGAAAGTCTTTCCTAAAACGACTTGAGACAGAATTCTGGTTACCCATCATTGTGTTGCAGCCATCTGATGCAAACCCAATGACATTACACAATGGAATGTTCTATTCCTGAAAGCTTTTAACTATTTTTGAGTACAAATGCTGTGCCGTTGCTCCTTTTTCAACACTTTCAGCATCACCGGGCTCAAATACTTGACTCAGTTCCCAAAATCGGCTGACTACTCTTCCCGTTTCTTCATCGAAGAAGTGTACAACACAAAATGTTTTCACACATCCAATAATCAGTAGATTCATCAGTCAGTATGGAAAATTTCGAGCTGCGAAGTTGATCTGCCAAAATATTTTTGTGGCTGGCCCCAATCACATTTTTTACAACAGCAGTTGTTTTAGTGTGTTTCATTTGAATGGCCTGTGCAATCTTAGAATCTGGGAATCATCCCTCTAGTACTTCTCCATGTGATCCATTAAAGAAAAATGTAAATTATGAGATGTGAATGCTACAGCTAATTTTATTTCTGCTTCTTTAACTTGTAAATGTAAGGACGTGTGGCTTCCTTACTGCATATATGAAAATAGATTTTGTATGGATTTTTTACTTGTAGCACTTTAACATGTACTGAACTCTGCCCATGACTCTTAATATTTGTAATATCTGCTTTCATTGTGCGGTCACAAACTTTGCACTTTGCTTTGTAACAGTTTGTAGGATCTGGAACTAACCACGCACTAACTTCCGTATGTGTTTCCCAACTCCTTTCTGTATTTTTGTATTCTTAATTTCCCTTATGAGTTCTTGTCTAGTTTTTTATTTTTTGGGGGGAGTAGAGGGCCTACATTCTAAATCATCACTTGTGTCTGCCATTTAGCTGCAGAAAGTAAAATAATGATATCAGAATCAGTAACTGTGCACAGTCAATTATTTTTTAGCAAAGCATGATTAAACAATGATTATACTTCTATTGCAAATTTATGCACAGTACGACTTAAAAACCATACAATCTCGTTGTGTACTGTGGACTCAGAACTAATATAGTATGTGTTAAATAACTTCAGCAAATTATTAGTTCTTTTATTTGTAGATTTAATCTGATATAGCAATAGCAGTCAAAATTTCTGGCATGAACGAATATTGAACAACTAAAATGGGCACTTTTTGGAAGTCAAAAACAGGTTCGAGGCATTATGCAAAATTTCGAAATCATTAATACCATTGCCTAAAAGGTTAAATTTTATGTTATATAACTATTCTTATTGACATTTTACTATAAACGTACCTTCAAAATAACAATGTCTTTCAAGTATTACCACTTGAACACAATACAAGTCCTACGAAGATCACCAACCACTAACCACTGATTCTCTGCTTATACTTGCTTGAAACACAAAGGGGAATCACATGAAATGTGTCTTGCACAGATAGTGGAGATTCCCTTAATACTGTAAATAGAATTAAACACAGCAGGGGATTTCCCCTTCTGGAATTTTGTGTGATAGCATGTACTGTTACCAAACATCAACAAAACATGCAATGTAAGTTCGTATGTTTGTTCTTAAGTGGTGGTATTGTAAATATTGCTTCATAAAATTTTCTTATAGATCATTACTAAGATATTGCTATTTTAAATTATAGTATATGAATAGGTAAACTGAATTATTTCATTATTTTAGCTTGAAGAATTGAGGGAAGATAATGATTAAATAGTTCTGAATTCTTTTTCACAAATAACAGAGCAGCAGACAAACAATTACAATTTTTCTAAATCTATAAAAACATATTCTATACACTACCATAGTCCGAATTAAAAAAAAAAAAACCGAAACATTACATATAAGCAAAATTCATTTTAATTTGTAGCTGTCATCACTGAAAGGGCTCTAGAGCACAGAACTATTGATTTTTTCCCCCTCTAAAGTTCAAGTATTTGCTTTTACTACTGAAAAGCTAAATTAATTTATTGTTACAAGGCAGAAATATTGTAAATATAATAAAAATAACTTTTGATTTGCAATTCGGGTACATGTACCAGAATTCAGGTATGGTTGGCAACACTGCAGTGCAGGGTCCTCACTCGGCCAGTAACTCTCTTCTGATGTCAGCCATTCCAGTTCTTGCCATCACTGCAAGTGCCCAACAAGATATTACTAGGTGTCAAGTCTCTGGAAGCATAGTCTGTCGAATTGTCTCGCAATTGAATATATTGCCAGTGAATTGCAACTTTACTTTCCTGATTGTGTGCTATGCTGTTTGCCACAAAGGTGGTCAGTGTGTGCAGAGCAGTCCTGATCCAAGCTAAAGTAACAGTTGAGTCACGCCATGCTGTAATACTTTCAACAGTAATGTACTTTGAGACAATATCTGCTGCTGTCTCAATCAATTTAATAAGAAATGTGCTCCGAGCAACTCTAGATGAGGAATAATGACAGTTTTCAGTGGGGCTACTCGAGACTTTCCAAGTAAAAGATGTACTCTTGTCTTACTGCTTCTTAAATATACGACCATTGCATAGCCATGATTTGAGAAATCACTGAATCCATGAATCTGATAGGCTGCTTCGTTTACTGGAGATACAAGGTTGGGAATGCAGGCTCAGCTGAGAACTGGAATCTGGGTAATGAATTGTTTCCATTCCTCCTTAACCTCATCAGGTGGAACTGCATGCCAGTTAAGGCCCATTAGCCATAGCTTCTGAAGGAATAGCTTTGCACGAAATACAACTGGTGTAATCCAGCCTAAAGAGCTGTAGATTTGTGCAATTTCAGACAGGATGGTATGCTTGGTTATGATTGCAGTTGCGTGGTGAATGTGGTACGAGAATGCATCAGTGATTGTATCCCTCTCAATGCGTAGCACCTTGATCACTTCCTTGTCTTCCTGAAGACTAACTGGACACTCTCTGTGAGACTCGGGTACAGCCTCTCTTACAGTTGCTTGCCCATTTCCGTAACTCAAAACCTCCCTCAAGTAGGTCATTTAGTTCTCTCTGCAAGGTAAGGGCTTCTAAAATTGAGGATGCACCGGTTATAATGTCATCTACAAAGTTGTCCTCCATCACAACGCTTGCCACATTAGGGTATTTGACCGATTCATCTATGGCAAGCTGCTGTAGAGCTCTCGTGTCTTAAAAAAAGGGGGCAGAAGAGAAACCATATGTCACAGTATCGAATTGGTATGTCTGGATTGGTAGTTGTGGATTCTCTTGCCACACAATCACTTGTTATGGCTTGTGTTTTGAATGTACTAATAAATACCTGGTGGTACATCTTACGGATATCTGTGGTAAATACTATTGGATGAAAATTTTAATGAGGTATGATTTGAGCAACATCCCTGAGTAGTTACGACTCAGCCATTAGCACATTGAGTGAGTTTCCAGATGTAGTAGGAACAGAGGCATCAAATACAACCCATCACTTTGTTGTGGAACTTCTTTCCTTAATGACACAAAGATGAGTAGGGTTGTGCGAATGCAGCTTTTTTTCTCATAAAACTGCAATGAAAGATTATGAACTTTCGTGGAATTGAAACGGAAATTAAAAATAATATTATATCTTGGCTTTAACGGAAGATGAATGAATTTCACAACATTTTGGCAAATTATTCATTATAACAAATTTGTTGCAAAATCAAACCAAAAAAAAAAGTAGGATATGGAGTATTTACCACAGGGGATATTGCCTACATTTATATTTTCATTTTATGTAGTTATTTCAGTTATAAAATAATGAAAACCAAAAAATGATTTACAGGCAAAAATTATTCTTGCTGTTGCACTAAATAAAGATTCATTTAACACTCGAAAATTCATCGAAATTAAGAATTTTTGTTTGGTTACAACTTTCGGTGACCATTTTTATTACCGAAGCAAAAATGAAAGTTGTAATTTTTCGTTTTAGTTTTGGTATACAGAATATTCGCACAATCCTAATGATGAGGGAAGTAATGGACTGTGACTGGGAACTGCCGCTAAGCAGTGCATGTGCGCCAATACCTTGTATTCCTTGAAAAATGCATTATATTCCCTTTTGATTTCTTGCTGGCTGCTAAGGCGACGTTCTAAACTGTGTAGTGTGGTTACTGCCTAAAGACAGGACAGTGGCGTAGCGTGGGTGTCAGCCGCCTGGGGCGGAAGAAAATTTTGCCGCCCTCTTATTTAGGTATTTCAATTTAAAAGACTATAATATACAGTAATTCTAAAGAACTTTTCGGCAAGAACAGTCATCTTTATTGTGTATTGTACAGGTTACAAATAAAACAGTCATTTATATATATATATATATATATATATATATATATATATATATATATATATATATATATATATATATATATGTGTGTTTTACAATATAATAATCACATTTATTACAAAAATTCTTACATGTATGCCACTTACATTGATATAACAGGTATAGAACACATTATTATACCTTGATCGACAAGATTAAGTTATTAGCGAATTGAATATAAAACGCAAATCGACTTCCAATTAGAACTAGAACGATACTGTTAATATTTATATTTTTATTGAGAAATAATATACTTGTTAGAATTAAAAACAAAACTTCTGTCTTTAACTAAAACTTTATTCGTCTACTTTTTTTAAGAGCAAAGTCTTTTATTGCACTATCAATGTCTATAGCATCACACACCTCATGCTCAATAGACAAGATAGCCAGATTGGTTAGCCTTAAAGTACTCATTGTTGATCTTAAATAATTTTTGATCAATTTCAATTTTGAAAAACTTCTCTCACAGCTGGCATTGCTTATGGCAGTTGTGAAAATATTCGGAGCATTATTATAATATTGGGCAGAGTATCTTCCAGCTTGGATTTCACAATAAACTTTAATAATTCAAGTGAGTCCGCATTAATATATTTATTTTCGTTGCCTGTGGCAGCAATGAAAGTCCGCAGTCGAAGTCGTTCCAGCTTCAGGTCCTGCTCGTCAATTTCGGCAGATGCGTAGTCGAGATTACATTTAGTGTCATCCGAATCCAGAAATATAGCGAAATCTGTAGCTGCTGAAAGCGCTCACGAATTTCTACAATGATTCTATCTAACGAAGAAAACAGCTTTCGTCTCAACTCATTTTCACAAGACAAGTTAACATCTCTGGTTCCATCATCAAAAATGTTCCTTCTTGTTATGCGCCTCTGAGGTTCCATGGAAATGCCAAGTTCTTCACACATATTTTTTGCATAACTTACAGCGCCATCCGCCCATTCTTCTCGTTTCTCTATCAGTACCATCTGCAAAGCATTTACTTTCTGAGCGCACAGTCTTATGTCAAGTCCCTTTGTTTGTAAATATTTTTGTGCATC
Organism: Dryococelus australis; assembly: GCA_029891345.1. Classification (NCBI taxonomy): domain Eukaryota; kingdom Metazoa; phylum Arthropoda; class Insecta; order Phasmatodea; family Phasmatidae; genus Dryococelus; species Dryococelus australis. The sequence goes on from CM056995.1 coordinate 360,524,424, forward strand.
ATTCACTTCATGTAGCACCGGTTGCCAGAGGCCCAAGAAACAAAGAAAGGAAAATGACTGCATCGTAACTAGCAAAGTTCCTGCATCTGTTCTTGTGTTTAAGTTTTCACCTGTCTCTGTCAGTTTTCCAAAATGACGAGAATGTCTTTGTAATGATGCCATGTCATTTTTACGGCATCGCCTCTTGCACTCCACCGCGTGTCTTGAACCCTTTTTAAACTTTTGCCTGTAGCTGCTATCAGAACTTCCCAACGATGTGTGGACATGGAAAAAAATGAATAGCAACGTTCTAATGTGCCGAAAAAAATTACTGAACTCGCCTCAACTGAGGCAGTGTGTAAACAAACCAGGTTTAACGAATGATTTCAGCAAGGTACGAATTCAACTTTGGGATTTATTTCTTTAATTTTTTGCTGAACTCCTGAATGTCTTCCAGCCATAACAGCGGCATTATCATATGCTTGGCGTTTACAGTTGCTTATATCGAGGCCATCAGCTTCAAGTTTGCTCAAAATCATCTTTGAAATTCCTTCAGCAGTTTTTTCTTTTGTTTCAATGAAATCTATAAAAGATTCCACTACTTGTACTTCCTGATTTTCAATCATTACGTATTTTAATACCTGGCTTGTTTGATCTTTATGAGAAATGTCTGGAGTGTTGTCGAATATAATCGAATAATACTTAGCCTTTTTTATTTGTCGGATGATATATTGGCGAACTTTATTTCCTAAAATTGCAATAAATTTGTTTAGGATTTCTGGTGACATATACGTGATTGAAATTTTGCCACGCATTTTAGATCTTACTAGATGTTCACGAAGTACAGGATCGTACTTTGCAATTAAATGCACCAATTCTAAAAAGTTTCCTCTATGAATACTGGTGTCGTTTTCTGTATGGCCACGTAAAGCCAAATTTTGTTTGGCAAGGAATATTATAATATCAAACATTCTGATAAGAATTTCTTGCCATTTTTTTGTTTACTTTGACACTAAGTTTTGATCTTTCTTGTCAATAGTCTGTCCTTTTTGAAGTCTGCTCTCCAACTCCTTCCATTTACAATAATTTTGGTTGTGTAGTGCACTTGATTCGTGACTTGTTACCTTAGGATTTAATTTCCACCAAGTATTAAATCCATCAGATGAGCAAAACTTTGATCCATTCGGTGTGTTTACGTTCTCAAATAAACGACAGCAAAAGCAAAATAATGATGCTTTGAAACTTTTCCGCCGTTAGTCAATGGGCGGTAAAACCATTCCTGGGTAAGCTGTCTCGTCTCTCCTTTTGATGTTAAAGAGGACAAATCTGAACGTGTTACTGTTGACGCTTCGGCGAAGTTAGTATTGATATGCTGAACAACTTCCTGGCCTTGCTGAATGAGATGCAATCGCATATTTTCATCTATGTGTTCAGGCCATTTTCCAATATCGTCCAAGTTTTGGTATTGAATAGCAGACAATGCCGATGCTGTATCAGTCTCTGTTTCTAAACTATCGAAATCCATGTCTATACATACAGATGCAGGCTTTAATTGAGTAGATGTTGTTGGAATTTGATTTCTAACAGGTACCAGATCAACATTGTCAAGTTCTTGTATTTTTTTAGCTTGTACTGGGTTTGAAGGCCAAGTTGTCTTTGATGAATTTAAGCCCAACGTGGAATCTGACGTCTCAGGAACAGGATTTTTCACGTATTTAAATAAATCCCCTTCATTTTTCTAATATTTGTCAACTTAGCTCTTCTTTTATTGCGGTAAGATGCCCCATTTTCTTTTACTCTTTTAATTTTTGATGCTAAAACAAAAAAAAAATAATTATTATTGACACATATATAATAAATAAGAAAAGTACAAGTTGGAGTCATAAACGAAAGTATCGTAGAACATTTCAAAATAATTACTAATAAATTAAAGCTTAAACAACATAGCAGATAGTCAAACATACAATTACATAAATAAAATATTTAATACTGACATAGTTGAATGTATACGTACACGAACAATACAATTTGTCAACAAAGTTCAATAATTTAACAATCACAACACGTACTTATGAGCACTGAAATCACAGTTTGGAAAGTGTATGTATGTATGTATGTATATATATATATACGATTAAGTTAATGTATTGGACAACTGACGATCCATCAATCAAGCTTTCTTTGAATTGTCAAAGCATCACTCCCGGACTTCCCTGAAGGGACTTACCCGTACTGTAACATAATTTGCAGGTGTTATTATACAATATTGAACACTATTCTTTATATGATAGAAGTCATTCTCGCTGAATATTAGTCATAAACAATCCAAGCACAAAATAAAATACGGGGAATCCCTGCAAGTCAGTACAGACGGTGTTGCCAATCGCTACAATGAGCAAGGTGTCATTATTATACATTCATTTAAAGAAAGGGGATTCCCCGATTTCGTCACAGAATAAGTAATGAAAAATTCCGTGCTCATTTCAATCGGTCCAAATCGTAGGTGCGACATAAATATGAAATGGTTCAAATATTTTCAAGATGATATTATTTATTGCGAAATTTTGCCGCCCCCTAAAAGTGTTGCCCGGAGCAGGCCGCCCCCACTACGCTACGCCACTGAGACAGGAGTCACCTAGGTCATGAGGATACTTGAAGGGGAGTTTAACCACATATCATCTTTCAGGAGTACGGCTGTTAGTCTGAACAAGGTGGTGTTCGCACGCATCATCCTTTGGATTAACATGCTTTTCTGCAGGCAATTCCTCACACTCCCAAAACCTTTGTAGGGTGTCTGTGAGACTCGGCTGTGCCGCTGTGAAAAAGGAGATAACACTATTGGTGGCAGCAGTTGCTCCATGGTCAATCTTCCCTGTAAGAACCCAGCCTAACACAATGCAGAGCAGTAGGAAATCCCTGTGGGGCATGATGCTGCCCACCAAGGACTAAGTCTGAGTAAACATCTGCTCCCAACAGAATGTCAAAGGTAGGGTCAGTCAGTTCCAAAACTTTAGATTATTGCCGCACCTCGTAGAGGAACTGTTCAGCAGGCAACTCTGATGCAATGTCCTTCAAAATTAAAGCTTCTATTGTAACACTGAGTCCAGTCCTCATCAAAGGCATCAAGGCAAGTGTCACCTTACCTCCGTTGCATTAACAACTGAGTGGGCAAGCCCAACTAGCGGAACCTTGGAAGGATGATTGTGAAGCTGAATCTAAAAGAGCACAAATTTGAACTAAAGCACCATTAGCGTCCTTTATGCAAACCAAGACTGTTTCTAACCTAACAGTACTTGAACAGTCACAGCGAGAGGTCATTGACACCACGCAGGCTGACATCTTCAACTTGTTCCTCTGTCACGGTTGGTAACACTGGAGGGGTGGGTTAATCTTCTGGACTAGCTATAGGTGCAGTGCTATGGAGGAGAGTGTGATGGCTTCTGTGGCAGTGCATGCATTTCTTTCGGGATGTACAATTGTTGCATCAACAATGCAAATTGCAAACATATCAACAAAAATAGCACAACATTGCACTGTGTAGCAACGATAAAAGTGAAAAAGGGTGACACAAGCGATCTGCTTACCTAGCAAGGCTACATCATCATCTTGACTGAGGTTTCCAGGTTGAGAAACAGGCTGACCAACCTTTGGTTGCCAGAAGTTCCCTGCTGTATGCAGTGTTGCCAACAATCCATTAAAAAAAATAGGCCTACTTCATGCCTATAGTACACTATGTATACTTTATATGCTCCAAACATCCTGCCCACCTTGAAATGAAGATTTCAATTGTCAGTAGGTAGGAGAGACAGCTTTACCAGTCCATGGGAAGTTCGCATGGTAGTTACTCGTGCAACACCATCACGTCCTCGATGGAGCTCGGATACTCGTGCGAGGCGCCACTCCTGAGGAAGACTGCAGTCCTCCTCAATGAAAACAAGCTGCGATTCTTTGTGCTGCCACTTGGATCGCTGCTGGAGTGTGTGGAGGTAGTCACAATGCCACTGGTGCCAAAAATCATGATGCAAGCGCTCTACCAGTTGCCAATTATATAGCTGGTTCACTTTGACTTCTCCAAGTTCTGGCTCTGGCAGGGCAAAGAGAGGTTCTAGTGTTAGGAAATTACCTGGAGTTAGAGCACAGAAATCGTTATCATCAGAACTGAGAGGGCACAGAGGCCTCGAGTTCAAAACAGCTTCTACCTGGACCACTATTATGTACAGTTCCTCAATTGTAAGGATTTGCTCACCAATGACTACTCAGGTGACCTTTAGATGACTTTACACCAACTTCCTAAAGTCCTCCAAAGTGCGGTGATTCTGGTGAGAGTGTGACATGAGGAGTTACTGTAGGTCAACCAAGCAGTTGTGGGCCCCAACAAAGTTTGTCCTACAGTCACTATACACATCAGACGACTTGCCTCTGCATGTGATGTAATGTTTGTATGCTGCCAGGAAAGCATCAGTGGATAAATCAAATGTTAGCTCCACATGCACTGTCTTGGTGGCACAACAAATAAAAAGACATAGGTAAGCCTTTAGCACAGGAGTCTTACGGGTTCTACTTGGTTTTATAGAAAAGGGCTCTGCATAATCAGTCTCTGTCCTTGAAAAGGATTTCACCTGGTGCACTCTCATGGTTGGCAGGTTCCCCATAACCGGCATACATGAGGATGGTCTCGCCTTCCAACACTGCGAGCAATGACGTAAGTGTTGGCTAATAGCATGTCTGTCTGACAGGATCCAAAATTGTTCCCAGAGTATACCTTGCAGAGTACTGAGGCCGGAGTTGTGATTAGTCTCGTGATAATGGTGAATGATCAATTTGTCAATGGGAGTGATTTGGGCAGCAATGCAGGGTGCTTTTGCTCAAATGGTATGTCGGAGTTGTGGAGTGTCCCACCCACAGTTGACCAGCCTTGTCAATGGAGGAGGAAAGTTCACAGATTTGAGGAGAAAGTACTGACCTTTTCTAAAAGCAACAAGCTCATTCTGGAAGGCAATAGACTGCACACTCAACAACAGAACCTGCAAAGCATCCTCCAACCCTGAGGATTATGATTCCCAATTACATGTAACCCAGTGACACGATGATTATGGACAAACCTTAGTACAAAGGACATGACTCAAAGTAACTTGGCCAGGCTGCTACAATCAGCATCTCAACATCATCCAATGGCACAAAATTACCTAAAGACTTCACCTTGTGTTCAAGAACACTAGAGTCCACAATCTCGTTGATAATATTTACAGGCCACTCATCAGAAGGTTACCGCAACCATGACTGACCTGCCCACCATAAAGGATTATTTATCAGATGAGCAGGAAGGAGACCACGAGATGCGCAGTCCACTGGGTTGCACTCAGAAGGTACGTGTCCCCACGAGGCAACGACTGAGTCTTGACTGGCGCAACCGTTGATTTACCAGCCAACAGATAAGTGACAATGCTATCATCATGGTTCGTATGTTGAGCCGACTGGACCAGAGATCATTCTAGGTACAGTAATAGATGAGAAAAGATGCAGTTCACTGTTGAAATGACTCCATTTTTCTACAATATTAGGTAGGGACTCATCATTCCAGTCAAGATTTTTTAACCACAGAAGTTGAATCAGATGTTTTGAAAACATAGGAAGATGAGATAGCCACTCAATGGGATCAAAGATTCTTGCTACATCTGACAATATATTCATCTTAGTTGCCCTTTTGGAATTTGTTTGGATCTTGTTACATGTCTCGCATGTTATCCCATTGGGGGTTATCACCACTACGGAATATACTGTATTTACTGTCCATACTCAACACACTATACTGTGCGCCACCGACATCCATACTAACAACAACACGCACACACACACATGACCAGTTGTGCCAACCTACACATGCCAATAACCTAACATATTCATACACAACACAACATCCCTCTTTAACTAATCACACTACATAGTCCTTCAAGCATAAGGGCTGTCGTCTAACACGTTTGCATGACATTGCTTCCTAAGTTTCCAGGCTCACCAAGCCATCGACCAAAGTCTGGTGTTCAGATGCTTTGAATGGACTAGCTTCTGGGCTTGTTGAAACAGGATGGCTTCCTGTTGTGGGTAGCTGTTGGTCCCCCTGGTGATCTTGGGGTCCCCCTCGCAGCTGATCCCCAACCGGGGCTATTGAGCTTGCCGAACTGTCTGCCCTGCAACTCTGCTGCTGCTGCTTTCTCAACCTAGTTTTGCCACTTCTTCTGCCCTTGCTGACAATGACTGTATTTCTGGAATCCAGTGCATGCTTGGAAGTGTGACTGCATATTGGTGCAATCTTCTTCGTACATAGGTCTGGTTCCAGAATTTCTTCTCACCAGTTGGTCCAAGTGGCATTTGTAACTCCTGCCAGATGCATCCCCACTTCATATGTGAACAGGCCACGTGCTGCTGTTATGACCTCCTGCAGCCACTTTGCCCCTCCACCGTAATTTAAAATTAGTCATCATCCAGCAGGTATGTGAGATGCTAAACGACGATGTAATTTAACCTACGCAGAGTCTCTATAATTCAAGTCTTACCCTTGCTCCAAAGAAAGATGGCGATTGGTGATTCTGTGTCGATTTCCACCCCCTTAACAAAATCATTGTTAACATGCCGCTACTAGTCATAAACATGAAAGACACTTTGTCAACATTAGGACCAGCTTCAGTATTCACATCACTTGATTTAAAGTCTGGATATTGGCAAGTGCCTATCAGCCCGCAGGACAGAAAGAAAACAGCCTTTACTACCCCAGATGGATGTAGAATTCAGTTTGTAGCCATGCCACGTGGTTTAAAATATGCCCCTGCAACGTTTCAGAACTTAATGGTTAATGTATTGGATGGATTTATTGGAGACTTTGCGATGGCATATTTGGATGATGTACTTGTTTGGTCTAACAGCTGGGAAGAGCACTTGTACCATTTGAGCCTTGTGTTTGGATGGCTCAAACATAATAAACTTACGTGCAAAGTGGAAAAGTGTAAGTTGGGTATGAGTGGAATGGAGTTTCTAGGACATTATATAACTGCAAACAGACACGAACCGGAACAACAACTCATACAGGACATTCAAAACAAACCCACACTCAAATCACATAAACAAGTCAGGAAATTCTTTGGCTTAATTAATCAGTTAAGGGAATTTGTCCTTAACTTTCCCATAATCACTGCACTGTTAACTGCTCTGTTGTCTGAGAAACGTAAATTTGTCTGGACACCACAAGCCGATCAAGCATTTAAAGAATTTAAAATTGCATTTCAGAACTGTAATCCGCTGTCTAGATTCAACCCAGAGTTACCCATAGTATGCCATTCAAGAAGGCAATGGACCGTGTTGTATCAGGAAGGAACACGCTAGGAAAAACATATCATCAGTTATCACAGTCCAAAGTTCGGGGTTGCAGAACGAAAATATAACGTTAATGAACAAGAATGTTTGGCCATTGTACATGCATTACGGAAGTACCGGCCGTACTTGCTAGGAAGGCAGTTTACACTCAAAACTGACAACCAATGTCTTGTATGGTTAGAGGGAATGCATAACAGGAAAAGTAAACTTGCCCACTGGGTGCTTTTACTGCAAGAATACAATTTTAAGGTAGAACACGTTTCAGGGATAACCATCGAGCTCGCGGACGCCTTGTCCTGGAATCCTTGTCCGATTCTAGTGGTAACTGACAATGCGGATTGGGAAGATATGTTACCACCTTGCTGTGCAATACCAACTGCAGAAACACAAGCTCTCGTACAAAACATTGTTGCCACACCACCTGGCAAACTTGTTTCCTTGAATGTACATGACGTGTTAAAAGAAGTACACACTGCACAAGAAAATTCCCCAGATCCCTCGCAATGCCGACAACACTGGGGGGTAGTGGACAGGGAAATACAAACCAAACCACCTGGTAATTGTGCGCGATGGTGGACGTATGTCCCAAAAGAGAAATGGGAACTTGTGTTACAGTATGTACACGACAGTTTGGAGCATGGACACCTGGGATCCAAGCAAACACAAAGGATTGTGCTGAAATTTTTTCACTGACCAGGGATTCAGCGACACATCAGGAAATATGTGCAGAGCTGCATCATGTGTAACACCCGTAAGCCACGGAGAGCAGACAGCGATGCTCAACAACAGCCAAGGCTGCCAACCGAGCCATTCAAAACAGTAGCTATCGACATCATGGGCCTGTACCTATGTACGAAAACTGAGAAAAGATTTCTTGTTGTTGCCACGTATTTGTTACGCGTTGGACCGAAGCATTTCAAGTCAGCAATGTTCGTGCACACACAGTGGTACAAGTAATGCAGAACGAGTTCTTCCCAAGGTGGGGACATCCTGAGTATTTGTTGACAGACAATGGAACACAGTTTGTAGGTCAAAAATGGAGGGAGTACTGTACCAGGTGGGGAACAGAACACCGTACCACCCCAGCCTACCATTCCAGGGCTAACCCAACTGAGAGACGTAACCAAGATGTCAAAATTCAATTATGTGTCTGGTTAGGTGAAGATCAAACTAGGTGGGCCGAATTGATCCTGGAGGTAATGTTTTGCCTATCGGAATAGAGTGAATGCTGCAATCGGGAAAACACCCACCGAGATGGTACAAGGTCGCGAATTCTGTGCCTTCGGAGCACCCCGCGAAAACCCACCCAGACCACCTGAACAAATTACTGAACACCAGGCCCAGATGCATGAAGAAGCCAGGGCGAACCAGATCAGTTATTGCAATGTGTGGGTACGAGATAACAAGCAGCCGCCACCCGAACTTGTACCCGGGATGTACGTGTATGTAAGAAGAAATCCACTATTGGCCAGGGCAAAGAAGTACTGTGCTGGACTGGCACCTAGATAGACAGGGCCAGTGAGAGTGGTGGAAAAGATGGGAAATTCCATGTATCTAGTGAAGTTGGAACCCAGACGTGTCATGAAACGGCACCGTGACGACCTGCGGATAGCCCGACCGCCTGTAGGGAAGAGAGGCAAGGAGTCGATGTTACGCCCAGTATCGCAGCGAGTTCGGAGAATTTCACCAGGGAGTACAAGGCGAAATATCTACACGGACACTGAAGAGAACACTAACACGGGAAAACCCAGCCAAAGTAATGAACTGTCATTTAAGGGTTTTACACCGACTGAACACTCAACACCTAGTAGTGAGGAGGTAGTACCGCACCAAGTAGTACCGCAATGCCATATCCGGGTTTTTCTGTTAATGCCTGTAACAAGACAACGAATCAGAGTGAATTTAAGGGATTTCCTCGTGTACACAAAGAAGGTTGTAACATAAACGCACACGTTATTGTCAACACAACCAGTGCTAGTGATTTGAGTTTTAAGGGGTTTCCCCAGGGCCCAGCTGAATTTGGTTGTAAGTAAGTGGGTTGTAAGTGTAAGGGAGAGCCTAATAGCGCAAGGGAATTTGAAAGGGTTTGGGGAAAATATTAGGGCAGTGAGTGTGATGTCAAGTATCAATAAATCGCAACATGGTACTCGCAAGACGCGAGCCGAGTCACTACCATGTACCCACGTTGTTCCTGCCTACAACCCCACCCCCTGCAAACGTCGAAGAAACCGACGACCTCCGAGGCCATGTTTTCTTTGCCCTCAAGCGGCAACCAGCCGGGCAGAGTCCGCTAGAGCAATGTTGCATTGTTCGCACCATCTTGACCATCGAGGGAGGGGTCGTTAGCGCTGACTAACAGCCAGTGGCGCTACAGCCCAGGATGGCGCTCACCACACACGTGTCCCGCACGTGTGCAAGGAGGCCAATAATTTTGAACTTTCATATAAATGTTATTTTTCAATGTAAAATGTTAATCGAGGAGAAGGAGTTTAAAGATGCCGGGGAGGTCACGCGATGCACGCAATTTTAATCAGGCACCATCCGCCTATGTTTATGGCGTTTCACTGTAACTTATGAATTATTGCTACACACAATTTCAAGGGCTTTGTTTTTATGTTTGTATTTGAGGGTAATTTTGTGTGTTTGAATATTTTACAGCAACATCACGTATAACCACAGGGCCAACCGACGCCAAATCTTTGTATACGCCATTGTTACGTTTGAGAGCTTATTTATGTAACCTCGTATGTGCAATAATTTATTTCAGGGTTCTATATCAATTCTATTTAGGGTTCAGTGTATTTTTCACATAAATTGATTCTTTTTGTACTTGACCATGCGGTCATGTTAATGTTTGATTTTACCGCCATCAGGCATGTTACGAACCTGTAACCATTTCAATTGTAGAGAGATTAATTTTCTCAGCAAAAATAACATTTTGTCTGAATTTAGTTTGCTGTTCCCATGCAGAAATATTGCAATTTCACCTGCACCACGTGGTCTGCTACGAACTTCAGTCAGCGGCATCCGCTTATCTAAGCTTGTTTTCACACGTGTGTGTTTTTTGTAAATATTCATCTTGTGTCCCATCTTATTTAATGTATCATTCAAGGGTCTATGTAATTGTGTAATTAGTGTACGGTGCAATTATTCCCGTCCTAGCCGGCTCTGTGTATAGGCCGTCACCACACTACCCACATGCTGGATGGCGAGCCCCGACGAGTTTGCGTTAGTAATGCCGAGTAATCACATGTGTTAATACGTATCAAGGGTTTTATTTTTAATTCACCGTGTCCTGTGTTCAGGGAAAACCATCAGTCCACCCTGGTGGCTGTCTGCCCTCTTCCATTGTGAAGGCTGTGCTTTCACGCACCTCAGTGAGATGATCTGTCTAGGCGTGCGCTAGAGTAATTGTGGGTTGGGCAGCTCCCAAACGGAATTGGTTAGTCATGAATGAGATAATCATAATTTCATTGGCACGTTGATTTGTATGCATAACAACAATAAAAGCAAGTCTATAGTGAACTTAACTCTTTTATTCAGTAGTGACAGTGTCCTAGCCACATATATTTTATTAAGTGTTTTTTCAAAGTGATGTTTAGTAAAAGTTTAGTATTGCCTATTTGTTTGTAAGAACACATTGGTGTTACGGACACACAGAACCCACAGCATCCCTGAGAACCCTGAGTCTCAATAGTGCGGTGATTGGAAGCACCGCTGGTGCCCAAATTGCCAGTTAGTATTTGTGTCATCGTTTGTCTCGTGTCTCACCCGACGGCGTCAATATGATTTTAAAGCGAAAGCACTTGTGTCAAAATTTTTATTTAAATATTTTTTTAAGAATTTCTTGAATATATCCGTCATTTAATGACAGAAATTTTATCATTAAACTTAAATCCTCTCGAAAAAAGGTGTAAAACAATTTAACATAAATGTCCACATATAACTGAATTAAAATTCTGAATTTGATCATCACTGTAAAAAAAACTGTGCTGTTTTTGAAGTAATTAAATTTAATTAGTAGGAATATTACCTCCAAATGAGTCAAAATAATAAACATCATTATTTTCTTTAAAATAGCAAACCCAATGAATTCCTGGATTTGCTGAAATGTAAAAATTTTCTACAGCACATTCTTTTTTGGGTATACTTTTCGGTAATTCATCAATCATATAAACATTTCGGAAATATTTAATATTGAATATTTTACATATTTTTCAATATCGGTATTAGATAGAGGGTATATATTCAAATTTTGTTTGGTCTTACCCCTTTTTTTGCAACTAAATCCTTTCCAGCCTTGGTTTCCATTGCTAAATTATGTCTGTTTGGTTCTTCTAATTATTTTTTTATTTTCACTAACGTGATCAACAGTAAGGTAATTTGCACTAGCTGCTCCCGCTGAAACTCCAAGACCATTTAAAGCAGCAACTATGAGGAGAATAATTCCTCCATCGTTTAAACCATTTCAGTTTTTTCTTTGAGCATCTTTTTGAGTATTGGTAATGGCAAAGCAAGTAAGAAGCATTTTCCTTCTTTCAATTTTTAATTTTTTCACTTAATTTGATTTTTTGTTAAAAGATTTATCTATACCCAAACCTCTTAATTGATTAATTGATATATCAAAAGTTATATTTGTTATCTTCATTTATAAGTAAAAAAAAAAAAAGTATATATTCAATAAAACAGTTTAATCCCCCAGCCTGATTGTCTTTTTGTAAACATAGTTGATGCAACAGCAGCAGAAGCAATTTTGGAGTATTTTTATCTAACATAATTTCTTTAGCTTCTTTTTGTAAAATTTTATCAGCTTCATGTCTAGATTCTAAATATCATCTCTGTAAGCAATATCATGATATTTGCGTGCTTCATCTAATTTATTTATTTCCGAGTTTCCTCTTTCTAATATTTGTTTTAATTTTTTAATGGTCTGCAATAATTATAACCTGGCAAATGCATTTCGGGCGAATTTAATTTGTTTAGTGCCCAATTTATTATGCCTTTGCCATGATGTTCAGAATTCCGAAATAAGTGTGGAATTACTTTGGGATTATTAACAACAAAATCAGAAAGTTTATTGTTCAACATATTCAGTATGGTTACTTTTTCATTGTGATAATTTTTATTTCCAGCATTTTCTTCACCATGAATAAATAACAATCTATCAACCAATTTTCTAACATCATCCATTCAAACATATTCTTTTGGTAAAGTATTGGATTATTTAATGCCTCCTCCAGACCTAGGAGTTCTTGGAGTAGTTGGTCTTTCAGGCGTGTTTGGCTCTGATCTTGATGCTCTTATATAATTATTATAAATTGGTATAATTATATTTATGTATTTCCAACCTCCACTCGAAGCAATTTTTTTATTAGGATTACATTCATGGAATGCAGCATTGGTTGTTTTAACAATTTCTGCATAATTTTCATAATCCTTATCAAATTCACCCACAACAGCTTCTGATGAACTTTCTGTTAGCAAATTAGAAAGTCCTTCCGTTAATTCATATTCTTTATCCTTAACAAATAGTGTATCATTATTTATCTATATTTTTGTATTACCAATGTAATAATCTTGCCTAACTCCACGCAAACCAATTTATTCACTAGTAACATTAATTCTTTTAGAAATTTATGTTTCCAGATTTATAGAAGATGCTGCATGTGGTAGATTTTTCAGTGGTATGATTCCCATTTACTCTTCCAAATTAGGATATTCTTGTTCTGCAAATAATTCTCTTTCAAAGAATGTTTCTTCTGGTGTTGGTGGATAATCTAAAAAATTTTACGGCTACTGGAACTAGTGTAATTAAATTTTGGTTTTCTTCACTTATTTTTTCTACCAAAATTTCGTAATTCATCGATTAATGGTTGCTCTTTCGTCTTACATCTGGGACAGGCAGAGTGCCTGAGATCATTGTGACTTTGCCAAAAACCAAATATTAGGCCATTGTTGTGCGGAGCCAACCAGGAGAGCGCGGAACTGTTTACATGGGAGGCACATGCTTACGAACGAGATAAGCAGGTGGAACGAAGAGAACAAGTGTCGGACCAACACAGTGAACCCCCGCTCCTTCTTGCCAACATATTTCACGATTGCCGCAGCAGCAGGAAAACCCGCCCGGTATGTGCGCAAGAGTGTTGCAAGTGACTGACAGTACTGTACGTGCATTGAGGGTCAATGTGTAACTTGACGGAAAGAATGTGATAGCCGTAATTGACACTGCCGCAAGCCATGATTTTGTACGTGAGGGCCTAATCCAGGCAATAACAAGAGTACCACCAAGACGTCTGCAATTTGCCACCACTAATAAACAAGGTGAGGCAAGAAGTGTAATGCACGTGACGGTAGGAATATGTAAACTCCGTACTAAATGTGATGTTTACATTGTGCCGGACTTGTACGAGGAGATGATTTTGGGACTGCCGTGATCGAACCACATGTCGACTGTTTACACTTGGAGACATGTGGAAGGTGGTGGACGCCGTGGGAGCAACACCGCCGACAACAACTGCCGTGCCGCTTGCTGAGTTCGCGCACGAAATGCCCGAACGTCTGCAACACCTGTTGGGCCAGTATGCCAGTGTGTTCCACACTGATGGGAAACTGCAACGCACCAATGTGATTGAACCCACGTAAAGTCTCTGCAACTCAGGCATTACTCTTGCCCCTAAGAAAGACGGTGAATGGAGTTTTTGTGTTGATTTCCGTCCATTGAACAAGATAATTGTAAACATGTCAACTCTAGTAATAAATATAAAGGACACTTTGTCAACACTGGGGCCAGCTACTGTTTTCACCTCATTAGATCTAAAATCCGATACTGGCAAGTGCCCATCCGCCCCCCAAGACAGAAAAAAAAACAGGTAGGTTTCAATTTGTTGCAATGCCATTTGGTCTAAAATGTGCCCCTGCCACTTTTCAGAATTTAATGGTAAATGTACTCTATGGATATATGAGACATTACGATGGCCTATCTTAAAGATGTACTCGTATGGTCAAACAGCTGGGAGGAGCATTTGTACCACTTGAGCCTTGTGTTCGAAAGGCTCGAACGCAATAAGCTTATGTGTAAAGTTGACAAGTGTAAGTTGGGTACGAGTAAGATGGAGTTTTTGGGACACTATGTAACAGGGAACGGACACAAACCATAACACGTACAAGAAATTCAAAACAAACCTACATCCAGGTCATGTAAACAAGTTATAAAATTTTTTGGCTTGATAAATTGGTTAAGGGAATTCGTCCCGAATTTTTCTGTGATAACTACACCATTGACTGAATTACTGTGGGAAAGCATACATTTGTGTGGACACCTCAAGCAGACCAGGCATTCCACGATATTAATTGTGCGTTCCAAATTGAAAACCGCTAGCCAGGTTTAGGCCAGAATTACCCGTTGTTGTTCAGACCAATGCGAATCAGCAAGGTATTGGCGCGGTAGTATACCAAGTGGGAGAACATGAAAAAAAACACATCCTGATTTACCACAGCGCGAAGTTTGGAGAGGCACGGCGGAGATACCATGTCAATGAGCAGGCGTGTTTAGCAATTGTGCATGCACCGAGGAAATACCGGGGGCCATATCTGTTAGGGAGACAGTTTATGTTAAGAACAGATAACCGTTGTCTTGTGCGGTTAGAGGGCATGCATAATTGGGAAAAGCAAACTTGCCCGCTAAGCCCTGCTACTCCAAGAATTTTATTTCAAGGAAGAAGATGTGGTGGGGAAAACCAATGAGCTCGCAGGCGCACTGTCCAGAAACCCCTGTCCAAACCTAACGGTAACCGACGAGACGAAATGGGAAGAGGTGTTACCATCCTGCCATACCACCATGACAACAGGCACACCAACTTTTGTTCTGCAAAACATTGTCGCCACAGCACCCAGCGAACTTGTCTCATTGAACATCCGTGATGTATTAAGGGAAGTCCATGCAGCGCAGGAAAATTTCCCAGATGCTGCATAACGCCGGCAATACTATGCCATGTGGTATTCTGAGCATTGGGGAGTAGTAGACTGAGAGATCCAGGTAAAACCCTCTGGGAACAGCGCCAGATGGCAGACTTACATACCAAAGGAGACGCGGGAACTTGTGTTAACGTAAGGGCATGACAGCTTGGAACACGGACACCCAGGTACCGAGCAGATGTGCAGGAATGTGCAAAAAAAAATTTCATTGGCCAGGAATTCAAGAGGGTGTACGTAAATATGTACAAAGTTGTGTCACGTGCAATATCCGTAAGCCGCGGAGAATAGACTGGGATGCTCCACAACAACTGAGGCTGCCAACCGAGCCGTTGAAAACCGTAGCACTTGATATCATGGGCCCGTACCCCGCACCACTAGCGGAAAGAGGTTTTTGATTGTTTTTACTGATGTGTTTACAAGGTAGACCGAAGCGTTTCCTGTAAGTAACGTACGTGCACACACAGTGGCACAGATAATGCAGACAGAATTTTTCCGAGATGGGGTTATCCGGAATTTTTGTTGACCAATAACAGCACCCAGTTTGTGGGGAGAAAGTGGTGAGAATACTGCACGAAGTGGGGAGCAGAATACCGTACTACCCCAACTTATCACCCTCAAGCAAACCTGGCCGAGCGCCAGAATCAGGATATAAATATTCAGTAGAGAATTTGGCTAGGTGGAGATCATACTAGGTGGACAGAGCTAATTCCTGAAGTAATGTTTTGCATCTGTAACCAGGTAAATGTAACCACCAGGGAAACTCCGATAGAATTGATCCAGGGCCGTGAGTTGCGTGCTCCTGGAGGGAGAACCAAGAGAAAAACCCCCAGTACCACCCGAGGAAGTAGTTATACGCCAACAACAGATCCATACGGAGGCCAGGGAAAATCAGGAAAGATATTGTAACACATGGGTACCGGAGAGTAGGAAGTCGCCTCTGGAGCTACAGCCAGGAATGTTTGTATATGTGAGGGAAAACCCGCTATCTGCCGGAACGAAAAAAATATTATGCTGGACTGGCACCTTGGTGGACAGGGTGAGTGAAAGTTGTAGAGAAACTGGGAAATTCTACGTTCTTAGTGAAGTATGAACCAAGATATGTCGCGAAACAGCACCGTGATGACCTGTGTTAGCCCGCCCACATACAGGGAAGAGAGGCAAGGAGACAACGTTATGCCCAGTACCTCGGCGAGCGCAGTGTAGCTTACCCCAGGAAGTACACAGGGAAATATCAACATGTGCACAAATGTAAACAGCAACACTAACACGGGAACGACTGGCACAGAAAACATCAACAACAGTTCTACCAATATAACATCATTTAGGGGTTGTTTACATTGATCTTCATTTTATTTTTTCTGGTCCACAACCATATCTTATCAGTGTCCGCCTGCAAATTTCCGCCCCCCTCTCCCACCTCAGCATATACAACAAAATCATCTACAAACAATCTGATTTTTCCTCTAATCCCCAAACCCATGTCATTTACCATTATGGTAAATAACAAAGGACCCAGCACACTTCCCTGTTGTACCCCTGACGTAACCTCCTCTTCCTCCGATATTGCCTCCCCCACTTTCACCCTCTGCCTTCGCCCCCTGAGGAAGTCTCCTATCCATTCCACTACCCTCCTGTCTGGTATCAGCGCCTCCACTTTCCTCATCAATGTTCCATGGGGCACCTTATCGAATGCCTTCTCAAAATCTATGAAGCAGGCATCCACCTGCTTCCCCTCATCAACTACCTGCACCAGATCCTCTAATAACCCAGCCAGCTGAGTCTCACATGAGTATCCCCTCCTGAAACCATGCTGGGACTCCTCCAACCAATTCCTATTGTTCATTACCCTCACCACATACTGCACCACCAGCCTCTCCATTACTTTTCCTGTACTTGATGTGAGACTCACCGGTCTGTAGCTGCCAGGCCTCCCCCTATCCTCTCCCTGCTTGTGTATAGGTACCACCATAGCATCCTTCCGATCTTGTGGTAACTTACCCTCTCCTAAGGACTTTTTAAACAGCACTTCTAAATATTTCGCCGACGCCTTGCCACCAAACTTTAGTGCTGTGTTTCCTATCCCATCTGGTCCCCCTGCCTTACTGCTCTCCAAACCCCTAATTACCTTTTCTATCTCCCACTCCCTCATCTTAAACTCACTATACACCCCCCGAACCCTGTTTGTCCCCCTATTCCAACCCTCCTTTGCCTCAGACGCTGACAAGTACTGTCCTTGCAGCATCTCCGATTTTTCTTGGTCATTTGTCGCATGCCTACCATCCCTTCCTGTTAGCAGAGGGATCCCTTCCTCTCCTCCCCTTAACCGCCTAACATACCTAAACAATTTCCCCCATTCCTTGCCTTTTCCTTCTTTGACCATGTTCCCCAGAAATACATTCTTTGCCTGTTTGATCTTCCTTTCAAGCTCCCTACCCATTTGTTTCATTAATTCTTTAGATCGTATCATCCCTTCATTTCTCCACTTGGCATGTAATTTTCTGCACTTCTTCTTCATTTTCAAAATCTCCTGTTCATAATATGGGGGATCTCCCCCAGTCTGTAACATTTTCATTGGCACAAATTTCTCAAACGTAACCTCCATTAATCCTCTAAACTCCCTTCACAACCCCTCTACACCCGCCTCCATAGAAGGAAGATTTCTGCCCCTTTCTTGTCTCCTCTCCCATACTGCCACACCAACCTTTCTGCCGTTTGCTCTTCCCTCATCCTGCCAATCCCAATGTCCACAACCAGGATATGATGGTCGCTTATACCATCCAATACTATTGCACCAACTACAGCATACCCAGGTTTGACCAACACCACATCCAGCACTGACCCAACATCCTCTTCATTCCATCTCGTAGGTGTTTCTACTATCTGGACTAATCCTCTGTTGACTAACTGTGCTGCCATCCTCTGCATTATGTTATCCATTCCTTCTGCACCCTCTACCTATTTCACCCCTGGCATATTCAAATCCCCTGCTACAACAACCCACTGCCTGTCCTTTAGTCTATCGACCCTCTCCTTGATCATCTCAATTGCCTATCCCTGTCCTGGTAGTCTATACACTGCCAGCAAAGTGATTTTACTATTACTACCACCATTCAATTTAATTTCCATTACCTCAACATCCTCACTAACCCATTCTACCACCCCTTTTAGCCCTTTCCTTACACACATCATTATTCCTCCTTCTCTTCCATCCCTGTCTCTTCTGAAGATGGTGAACTTATCCTGCCTACATTCACTGTCCAGTACTTCCTCAGTCAGCCAAGTCTCCACATGCGAGTGACTGCCTGGTGGATTCCGTACAGGGGATGGATTATTCCTGAAGTAAGGTGCCTGATACAGAGGTGGTGGCCGTGGTGATACTATCTGGTCAGCCTCTCTAGCGCCAGTAGACCTCTGCCGTTCACTCGGGTCTATCTTCAGGATTTGATGTCTGAAGTCGTTGAGGCTCGTGAATGGGCGGTTGGCCCATCGATCTTGATACCTCTGTGGGAGCTGGGAGACTATCACTACAGTCAGTTCTTCGTCATCCATTGGTGCGTTGGCATGTCTCGTTATCTCATACATCTCACTTATGTGTTGTTCTGAGGTTTTGTTACTCTTATGGTCATATTTCTCTAGATGTAGCCGGGCTCTCAAATTTCCTTGTATGCGTGATTTCCAATATTGAGCTAGAAATACTGCCTTAAACTGCTCAAAATTCTTAATCTTCTCCTCCTCCACTTCCCACCTGAAAAATACTTATCTGTTTAAGCCTAAGCTTAACATCGATAACATCTCCTGGTCAGACAAACTGAACAACTTTGCGTAGTCTTCCAATCTTTTCAGGTAGATAACAGGGTTTTCATTTTGGTTTCGCTGGATGATGTAATCCATCAGCGGTAATAGGGTATAATGGAGTAGGGTGGTCTGCAGAACCACCTTGGTTCATAGTGGGACTTGGGCTACTGGCCAGACTAGCAAAATTTGTGACTTCAGGACTTACGGTTACAGGCGAAACATTTTCACTAGCATGGACCAGTCTTGACAGAGAATAGAGTTTATTTAATTTGATCTGTAACTCATTACTCTTTACTTCGAAAACCCTTTTAGCTGCTAAACAGTCAGCTTCGGTGCGTGTCAATTTTGTGTTCAGGTGTTTCTCAAAATTCGTGAGTTGTAGGTTAACTTGTGTTAACATGTTAGCTCAGAGGTGGTGGTGTTGGCCATTACTTCTGGTCGCTTTTCCACTTCAGTCAATCTGGTTTCCAACTCTACGAGCTGAACTCCTAGGCATTCCTGTGTCTGTTCTCTACATTTTGCATGTTTAGTTGTACATTTTGGACATCATTTTTCAAGGACATTCTCAGGTATCCAGTAGGTAATTATAATCAGTGCAGTTTAATTTTTAAACATACAATTACCATTCAGTTGAAGCATTGTTCTCAACACATAAATATGTAATATTTAGCACTACTAGCATATCGTCAATATGAAATATTTCTTGAGGTAAAATTAAATTATGCAAGATTCTTATATGCCACCAAGGCCTCTTCCTAGTAGCCTGAATAATATTCTTGTAGCTGTCCTCTCTCTTTACTAATTACATTTCTTCTAGAATATGATTAAGTAACAATAATATTCACAAAAATGGAGAATTATTTTTATTTCTGCCTAATTTTTCATACATAATAACCAGTTATATTGAGTATTCAAACATTAAAATAACATCATAATATTTTACTCTTAGCACAGATATAGATTAAAGAAAAATAAATCAACAACAAACATAAATTTAAAGTGTGGGTTTGCATTTCACTCTACTTTGTTATATGGAATTGAAATAATATGTTAATAATCTTTTTTCTTAACTTATACATATAAACTAAATTTAAGAAAAATTTAAATAGCAAATTTATTAGGTTGCTTTGCATACGGGAACATATACAACTTTTATTTTGGGTCGAGAGGGAGTCTGTAGGGGATTATATATATACACACATATATATACACACACACACACACACACATATATATATATAAAATATATATATATATATATATATATATATATATATATATATATATATATATATATATATATATATATATAATCTTATTTCACTCCTTAGGCTGTAACATTTTAATAATGCTCTAATGTGAAAAAAAATTTTCTTTAATCTTTTGAAATAAGTGTGGCATGAAAATTGATTAATCCAAGATGGCAGGTATTGTTTGTCCTTAACAAGTCTGGCTTGGAGGACCAAGGTGTGTAATGCTTGTCACATAATAGAGTTTATTTCACGAGACATAATGTACATGAGGGACCATGAGCAGTTTTGTAGGTTGTTGACAATAAACTGAGCACTTTTGAAAGCCCTTCTTGAGATCTTCTTGCACAAAAAATATGTATTCTTCCACTCCATGCAATATCAACACTACCACGGGTCTGATCACTTGTTGATATGAAATTATTAGAAAAGTAAATATTTTAAAAATCTGCTGATTCTTATACTTAGATGCATAAAAAATAACACAAAGCAAAACAAGTAATGTCAGTATTCACAAATGTTTTGCCTAACACTTTTATATCAATGTTCAGACATGGAACTACTTTTCCTCCAACATCAACAACTTTATAAAGCGCATGCCACTTAGCGCACCCAGTAAAATAGATGCAGGTAGGGACAGTGACATTTTTCAAAGGTTGGTTTGAAAAATGCTCACTAAATTGTGGGCAGCCAGGATATTGACTGGTTGTCCCAGCAGTGTTTGAAGTTAACCTTCCAGGTACAGACACGTGTGTATATAAATGCAACACACATTTGGCCAAAAAAAAAATTGCAACAAGCAGAGAGCACAACAAGACAAGGCTGCCAAAACTTCAGAGTCAAAGAAGAAGTTATTTTTTATTATCTATGTGATCAGCGGCAGAAAGTTCAGCTAAATTGTAAATGTTTAGAAGTTATTTGTTAATTATCAACAACTTCTAGAGAATCTGATTGGCATCATTAAACACCAAAAGCAGTGGAATAAACTGAAGTTATGAAACAAGACTTGGTCTGTAGCAATGTGGTTACAATTTTTTAACATGTTTTTTTCCATGCTGCAAAATATAGGTATGTGTAAAATCATTAGGCGAGAGAGGACTTTCATAAATACTATTAATTGTAATTATTTTTACTATAATAATCATGAGATTTATTTGAATATTGTCATTACACAAGTACACTAAGGAGTTACACGTTCTTTGTATATAAGAAAAGACAATTTCTATTTTATTGCACATGTTACTGAAATATCTAGTGAGTTTCTTCACTACAGCTATGAGTATGTTAACAACACTTTTATATTAACATGTAAAAATCAATTTTATTTTATCAATTGTAGGCTATATCCCACATTAGCATCAAAAACATATTGCTGATAAAGTTAGTCATAACGGTACATAACGTCCACCCTTAACTTTACATTGCGTAAATAATTACATCACACACTGCCCTTGTACATTAGAATATATATTTAAAAAAATTTTTAATACAGTGAATTAATATTTATGAACTTTATTATTCAGGGATTCATATTGTGTCATTGGGGAAAGAACATGACTAATGAGGACATTCACTCACATTAATTATTTTCGATGTACTTTATGAAACAAAAATGGGTATCAAGTGAAAATACGTGTGATCTCTACTAAAATCTGAAGCTATTATCTTATCACATCGTAAATGAAAGCTAAGTATGAGGTAATAGTCAGAATTCTTCAATATATAATTACAATTTCACAACTCTCGCTTAAGGTGTGATTTTTGAGGCTAAAGAAAGGCATAGTCTTGAAATAAAAATATTTTATTGGTTCTGATTTCATATAAATAATACATTGCTGCTATGGCCTAGTTTTTTTTTTTTTTTTTTTTCATGGTGTAAGTAATGTATAAATATTTTCAGCTGAGCCTTGAAGTTCAATGGATAGACAAAACTGATGCTGAGATTTAGGTATGCATTTACATTTTGGTTTAATATCTTGGACTATGTACAATTTTATAATTGGATTTTCTAATGATAGAATTGTCGGACTAAATTTCTTGAGCGATGTATAAAGTTGATAACAGATTGTATGTTTCGGTGCAGAAGTCAAGTCTCGCTACTGCAAGTATGAATTGGAAATTTTGTTGGTAATCTGTTAAGCTTGATTCACAACACTCATGAGAGGCTTAAGCACTGTTAGCATTGACGTAAGGAAGGAAGGTGGCTTTCTTCACTGATTGGAATGAAAGTAAATAACTATAAAACTTATTTGTGCTAATTAAACTTAAGCACCGTAGATAATCATGGTAAATGTAAAGGAAGCTAAGCACCACTTACAACTCATTTTATGTTATGAAAAGTTGTCAAACATATGATGGGACAACCACATTTACTTTTGTAAGCCATAGTAGGGTCTTTGAATTAGCCTGGGCCAGTGTGGCGAAGAGATTCTGGTCTATCCACCCATAATCAGTCTTCGCCCATACCAACTCACACCTTAATCACACTGACAAACTAACTTCTCCAGTTGGCATGTAATAGTGTGTTAAATTTTCAAGGACTGGAAACAAAGAGCTACTCCGAAGCCCCATTGCTTAAAAAGTGCTAGCAATGCGTTCTAATTTGAGCAAACATTTTTTTATTCCACAAAAGAACAAAAAAAAATTGCTTTGAAGGTGGTGTTTTTTAATGTGTGTATGTGAGTGTACATGTGCATGTACATATACATATGTGCTAGATTCAAGAGTCTCTAAATTGCTGCACCATTTGCAGGGTTTTGCATATCAATGTTTGATAGTCCAGCTTTTGCAATAGTAGACTTTGCAGCTGTGGAGTGATACAGTCTGCTCTTACAGGACAGGCTTCCCAACTGGACTCTTTGATCTCCTCTCTTGAAGTATTCAAATTGTATCCTCACAAATAAAAAAAAAAAACAGAATCTGCAGTGAACCTTGTAAACTGTTTAATAATTTAACGCACGCCGCACACACACACACACACAAAAAAAATTAAATTTTGTGGCTCAAAAACTGTCCTGATATAATTCTTTAAATAATGATCTTAATCATAGAGAAATGGTGTTTTCACTTGTAATCTACATATTTCTGAGTGGTTATTGGGACATTGTGAGAAATATCCATTTGTACTATTCCATAAGTTCACTTGAACATGCAGCAACTACAGACGATCCAGAAAACACATCTGTGGCTGTTGAAACAAGCATCTGTATCAATGATTATTCCAGTTGTTAAGCCTTTGCACTTTTGGGGGGAAATGTATAATACCCGTACCACGAAACAGGGGAGTGTTTGTTGCCCATTGGGAAGTCTGACGGTATACTCTAAAGTTGGTTTGCCGCCAAGTCAGTACCAACACTAGTCATAAAACACTACTTGCAATGTAATTACTGAAATGAAGTAAATCCAAAAGACCTAAACAATTGTAAATTAGTGTTTTGAAAGTTAAGTAACTGCTACAGATTAAAAACATGGATGGGAAAAATTCTTTACATTTAGCAGAAAAAATATGTAATGAAAAATGCATTTTCTCTAAGCAAGTGTATGTTGTTTTGTGGTAGCTAATCACATTTTATCCAGTGTAATAATCATTTATGTGAGTTGGTTTTTTTTATTGTTATTTTTAAGTAACCAAAGTAAAATCTTGATTTCGCCAGTGATTATGTGATCAGTAACTTTGAGAAAGCAGCTGAGATTTTAAGCAAGATACAGTACAGAAATTAAATCAAAATTGCTGTTAATCCAATATGAAAAACACTTGCATCTCAGCAAATGAATTGCATGTACCTAACTTTTAAGTTTGAGTAGAAAGTGAACTCTAAGACAAGGATTTGAAGCCAAAACTTTCAGATTTCCACAGGCGTGCTCTATTTACTAATAGATTTTGGTTCGTCTCCTTGAGAGTGCGTGGGCTATAATGTTCTCTGCAAGCTTTATGTATTATGAACATGCTTGGTTAAACATGGTAAACTGATTTTCAGCAAAACACAAATAATATCTCAGGAATTGCTGTATTTACTAAAACATGTTTACTGCAAACCTCAGATAGTGTACATATCAATTATTTTATCACCCTGCCAACAGGCCTTTGGTCAATTAGTAATCATAATGTTTACAGCTACTGGATGTTAGATAAACTAATTCCTTAAATACTCTCGTGGTGTCCCATTGATACCACATCAATCAGCCTTCATTCACACGGTAGTTGTATGTATAGAACGCGGGAGAAAGTAGGTGGTATGGCAATTGGAGTGCTGGGGGGATGACAAAAGCTCTACCAAATATATGCAACATGACACAACGCACATTGTTTATAAATATTACAGCTGGAAGGTGGCTGCGTAACAACATTGTTTACATCAACAGTGCAGAACAAGCAAATAACAACAAAGCACTTCTTCAGTAATAATTAACAATGATAACATGGTTATTTTCATCAACAGTTGAAACCAAATACAAAAACATTTAATATTTCAACTGCACTAACACGTGTATTAGTACTGCTTGCCTTACTTCATATACAATACATGAAAAATGCTAAATATTGTGCAGTGATTCAGACAAAACTACGCTCTCGAGAACATCTTTACATTGCTTGCATTGGCTATATTACACACAAAAATTAATATACATAAAATATATCACATTGCCACAATCTCAAAAATATTAACATTGTGTAAAATATTTGTAGCTACCTTCAAGGGCATTTAGCAAACATTATTGCAAATATATATTTTGACAGTCGCTAGACGTTAACGACAATGTCGAAAATTACATTTGACAAAATTTACAACGGAAGCATTTTATTTTTTTTAAGTAATAACACACCTCTATATATATATATAGTACAGTAATTTCATTAATATTATTATTGAGTATTATTATTAAGTATTTATTTAGAACACAAGTCTCTCTTCTTAATGCTTTGGTGCATTTCGTTTTTCTGCTTGACAACACATCACTTAAATTGTATTCTACATGTAGTGATACGTACACCTTGTAAAGGTTATTTTACTTCAAAGGATTATGATATACTTATTTTTAAAATTTTGTAAATGAGATGCATACCGGTACAAATTTGTAACTGATTGAAAATTGTTATGTTGCTGATGAAATGTATTTTATATTAGAACTGTTTCCTATTACTTTGTGCATGCATATATAGAATAATCATATTTTAAAGAGAAATTTTGACAGCGGCGACTTGCAAGCAGAGATGGATCGGAACTAACTTTCTGCAGGACAGAAACTCATAGACAACCTCTTCAAATCAGCTAAATAACCAAGTTTAATTTTAAAAAAAACCTTCAGGTGTTTGTGTTGTTATTATTCACACCTCTTTATACAGTTATACACAATTAATATAACTTATGGCTCAGTGACAAAAGTATGTATGGCTGACTTGGTTGTAAAATTAGTTTTGTAATGTGAGAAGACTGATTATTCTGTAGCCAGAAATTATTTTATATCTGTGCGCCGAACACTGTTAACTAGTAGATTGACATGTGATGTCACTTCAAAAAAATATAAGAATGCGTAATTTTTTTTAGTTTCTCAACAATCATACATAATCACAATTTGTTTTGGAAAACGAATGATGATAACCAATGGGATAATATGCACTGGAAAGAACACCACAATCTGTCTCAATGTATTTTTATAATCGCACGTAGGAAATCTTATGCAGTTCCTTAACTTGCATGGTGTAAATACATTTTTAGTATTTTTCAAGTGTGGCTGTTGATAAGTACACGTTAAAATTAATTATGACAATATATTAAGTTTTCCTTTGTTTCCATAACACTTTGATAAAATAAACAAAACTATTTTTTTTTAAATAAACGGTCAAGTTGTCGTTTTCACGTACATAAACTGTTGATTATGAATTTTTTTTTGATTATGGGAAATTGCAGTACAGATAATGTCTGCTAGCAGAAAGATGTATTTTGCTAATCATTGTGTGTAAAGACTAGTTCTAGGCAAGCATACTTTGTAAGTGAAAGTCTTTCCTTTCTTCTGTACAGCTGGCGTTTATCTCTTAGTGATAAACATTCCTTCAGAACAATGCCATGTACGAGTAAGTCCTTCTTGGAGTCTGTTCTATTTACTACTGTGAATACTGCTAAATTTTTTACTTATTATAGCTTATTCATGGTAAAGTGAGCACTTTTTGAAGCCCTGTCATTTGGAATAAGAGTCAATAAATATTGTTCATTGTTAACTTTCGACTCGGGTGAAATATATACACTGTATTTATTACTTACGCTGCAATATTTATTTTAAAAAGTGGTAGAAGGATAAAAAATTGTTTATGTGGAAAAAAAATAACTAGGGCCTTGAAAGTGCTCATTTTACCCTGAACATTCTATAATAGTAATGGATGATAACTGAATAGCAGCATAACATTTTTGAGTGGACGTGGTAAAGTTAAAACACAAAACAACGAAAAAATGATGATCCAAATAGGAAACATTGAAACTTATTCAGTGTTTGGAAGTTGGTTTCCTTGGGTGTAAAAATTATTGACCTGTAGTTTTAATGTGGGTTTTGGAAATTTTTATGGTATATGTGTGAACTAGCATATGTATAGTTACTGTGTGAACTAGCATATGTATAGTTACTGTGTATGGAGGCATTACCAACATGAATTTGTCTGAACCAGATATATACATGAAAATCAAAAATACGCATTAAGAATGAGTCTTTCAGGAGGTTGAACATTTGCACAGTAACTTTTGCATGAATGTAACAAAATAAAATTTCTTTTATAACATGCATACTGTGAAATTTTCTCTCAACTTTCCGAACAGGTACATTATTAAAACCTAAAGTTAACACATATAGCAGTCAATAAATTTGTGGGTGCTGTGGTGCACGGTTGCCTACACTCAGGATGTCAGTAAGTCCACAACGTTATTGTGATAGTGTAAATGTTTTATGATTTACGACGCGAGTTATTTACATTTTATGAACTAACTTGTAGTCGTAGAACATTGATGCTCTTCAAAATCATGGCATTTCCTCGTGTCCCTTGGCTGAAGTATGTCTGTGTATCAAGAATTTTTTTTTATAATGCAGTTATTCATGGAGGTTGGTGAGAATGCTACTGCTACTTTTGTGTAACAAAAATGCCAAAATAAATATTCAAGTTCACATATTTAAAAACACGCATAACTTATGTATCATAATCCTAAAATGTCCCTGTTGTGTTTCTATGTAAGTAAACTTCAATGATTACAGGGTTAATTTTTTCATATGAAAATGACATAAGTTGTAAAGTTTATCAAACCTGCACTGTTCGTGACATGATTTTTTATTATATTCACTCCTTGATTTTTTTTTTTTTTTTTTTTTTTTTTATTAATATGGTAGTGATTTTAATATTTTGTCATTTTATAAGTTTCATTTCATACATAATATAGTACCTATGCAATATTATGGAATTTTACATAATTTTTGTATATAAAATTGAGTCAAATTACTATTTTTCCAGCAAGATCTTCTAATTAAATATGGTCATAGATGTACATTGAAACATACAACTACAGAAATTGTGAAGTGCTTGAAGTATAGAAGCAGAAACTAGTTCTCAGCTGACTGCATCTAATCCTAACCTAGCCTCTTGTCCCACAAGTTGACCACGTCAGTGAGCTGCAAAAATACTATTATTCTTTCTCTGCCTGTGGGTGCATCCTTTGTTTTCTGACATGGCTATGGATGGAGATGCAATCGTCCTGCGACGAAACTGGAAACTGCACTACTGCTACGTTGTCGTAGTTCCGCTTCGCTGCTATTGGGGTGGGTTTACAATGTAAAACTGGTAACTTACTATAATGTATAATAATAATGCAATAACTGCTGATTGTGCACATGCAGCCTTGTCTTCGGTGTTGAGGTTCACAAGTCATGTGATCATTTTAATTCCAGCCAATAATCACTTGCAATAAAGGGTGCCATTTCCCCATTTCGTTGATAACTAATCATTTAACTTCTCACAACAGAACCAGCATTAAGTCGCATGATTCTACGAGGCTGACATTTTCTTGTCGAGAAACTAGTATATCCTAAGCTATAGTCTTGAATTTACCCACACATTTGCTATTTTTGTATGTTTAATGCTTGTTTACAAATGAAAATATCTGTTTCCTGCCAACAGCAACTTCAGTCATATTGCTTCATAATGTTTTCTTCAGATGTAATATATAGGAAAACCCAATGACGCATGTGACCTGTTAAGGCATACTGTAAACGATCGCATTGAAAAAAACAGTACTTCTGTATGCTTAATTTTGGATTTTTGTAAATTGTCTGTCCAAACTGAAACTAATGCATCTGTGTAGAGAAAGATGCAGAAAATCCTAGCAAACTTACACTGTCTTGCCAAAAGTACATCCATACCGTTAAGTGTTGGAAGTGCCAGGACCTGTTTGAGTTGTGCTCTGACACAGTGTGAGTGAGTGAGTGAGAGAGAGAGAGTCTGTCTGCTGGTCATGGCATTGCATTGTACTTCATGCACCCCAACAACGATGGAACATTCAAGCAGGATAATGCACCATTTCCTCAGCCCAAGTTGTCCAGAATTGGTTCTTGGAGCGTTTCAATGACTTCTGTGGCCACCTCATTCATGAATCCCATTGAGCATTTGTGGGATGTGGTGCTGCATCTACATATAGCAAGGAGGGAGGTGTGGGTAGCTATCTAGTGGTATGGATAAACATCTCTTCACGTGTGTTTCGTCCACTTGTGGCATCGTCACGACAAGGTGCTGCACTTGGCAGGGCTAGATGAAGGCCTACGTCATACTAGACCATACTAATGTACACTGAGGAGTTATGGGGTCATCAGATAATACAAACTGTGGTGGCTCATGAGTCTGAAAGTATCACGGTGAAGTGCCATAAGCAAAGGGGAGGAATAGAATTTGGAGTTCACTGGGTCAAAAAGGTGTTGTTTCATATTATGAACTTGTATATATAGACACACACACACACGTCAATACGTAACTAGTCCACATAGTTTAGTGACCCCACAAGCTCAATACCATTAATTAAAAACAACTGGTCATTCAGAATAACATGTTGGTATAAAATAGTCATCATGGATATAAAAGATCTCCAAATTCACGACTCAACAAATAGACATATTCTATTCACTCTTAATCAAATTGTATTTCGCGTGATATCTCAAAAAATGTATGGGATGAAAATGTTGGCAACTAAATTTTAAACATTATAGGTCTCTACAAATTTCTGTATCTCAGATATTTTCAAATATATCAGCAAATAATTTCACGCAAGATATTTAAGTCCAATCAATTTAAAACTTTAACATTTTGTAGCCTCGTATTTATGTTATTTTTGTGGATCATTGCATATAGAGAACACCGGGGGAAAGAAGTATATAAAATTTTTAAATTGTGATTTTTTATTTATGATTTTTTACACCATTGAAGTTTTCACGTCCCAAATCACGCGGGCTGTTTGTCACTCAAGTCCAAGTTACGCGATAACTTTCAGCGTGCACCACACCAGGACAATTGTCCGTGACAAAACTGCTTGGAATTCCCTCTGCTTCTTCCTTAGGGCATCGAATGCATCAAACTGATTCATGTTACAAAGGTAGAGTGGACAATTAGGTGGTTGGGAGAGGGGGGGGGGGGGGTGATGCCATAGCCGTGGATGTTTGCAACAAATATGATGTGTGTTTTCACAACACAGTGCTTCGTACAGGCTGCCAAGTAATGTGATTCCCCGTCTTCTAAAAGTAGTGGTGCGGATATGTTCAGTTAAAAGTAAAACATTAATTTTTACGTCCATTGTGGAGATAAAAGAAAACTGTTAAAAGTGTTTGTTAATCAAGACCTTGCTCTGTTAAAGCTTTTAAATTAACATAACACACGCTGAAGAAAATATTTTCTGTTATTAACAAATTACTCATATTATATTATACTGAAATCCTTTAGGCTTAATATGACAAAATCATATTTAGCCCTCACCTAATGCATGTAATATCTTACTCAAGTTATGTTCTTTCAGTTTCGTAACCAGTTCTTCACGGCTTTGATTCCTATACTCTTCATTGCAGTACACAAGTTATAATTCTTTCCTTAATCTATTAGTATTAGGAAATCTATCAGTTAAACTGTTAAATCAATCAAGGCTTCACTAGGAAGCTGTTGACATACTTTGTATTGGAAATGTCAGCCAGTCGTACAAATTTAAGTTTGCCTATTTCTCGGTACCCCACTTTGATTTCCATCAAAACCGTGTTTATAATTTCTAAGTATAAGGTTTTACAACTCTGGAAATATTTTTCATTTGAAGGAGTCGTAGGCATGTTTGTTAGAAGTTTTGTTTTCTGAAGGCTTGGTTTCACAGTTTTTCATATTCCTTTTGCTTTGTATTACTTACGCTGTGCTATTAACATTTGTATTAAATTATTTATGTTGCAAAATTTCAAACAGAAAATTTGTCATTTCAAAAATTTCTTTAAATATAATGGCCAAAATTTGAAAACATTGAATCCCTTTAAAATTCTGGATGCATAACGAATTGTTGTCTCATTTGATTCAGTGTTATTCAGAATACGTTCAAATACAAGTTTCACCCTATCCCAGTTTCCAACAATAAGTTTCACTGTTTTTGGAACGGATGACCATCTAGTGTCTGTGATTGTAGGCATAACTTACTTTTATGGACAACTGAATTAAGAACATAAATTTTTTTAGTTGAACGATAAAGAAATTGTGGGATCCCTTCTATGTTTCCAAAAATAAATAAAACTCAGACATAAAATTAAACTCAACTTCCATACTAAACAGTGAACAAACACTGATTGTGGAGCATTTTCCTTAATTTTCTTGTGAAGGCCGTTCAAGTGGCCCCACATGACTGCAGCACCATAGTAACACTGAGAAATAAATTTTAAGTTGATAACTGTACGGTATTAAATAAGCACCAACAAGTTCAAATAAATTTTGTACTGTACCATTGGCTATTGCATTTAAAAAAATCCCAACAAACACACTGACCGTTAGCATCCACAATAACACTGAGACATTTGCATGTCAGTTGTTTCATCAACTTGAACAGGAAAGAAAGTGGGCTCAGTAAGTTCGTAATAGAAAATGTAAACAGAAATGCAACCTATAATCACATTTTGTACAGTTTTGGATCCTGCAGTGGAACGATTGTTGTTGCTGATATATATATATATATATATATATATATATATATATATAATATATATATATATATATATATATATATATATATATATATATATATATATATATATATATATATATATATATATAAAAGCTTAGCATAATTATTTGGAACCTCTAAAAGTTCTTTTAAATTTCCTTTATTCAAAGACTTCGCCCTCTCATCATATTATCCCTTGTTTACTTAAAAAAAGAACAGCATCAATTGCATACAAAAAAAACTGTTTAACCTAACATTTTCATTGTATTGATTTGCGTGTAATCTTGAGCCTTCACCTAATGCATCTGCAATAGCATTTCTATTTTTCTTCCTCCATCTGATGGAGAATGTTTTCAGAGAGATCACGTTGCATTACCCATAAGTGTGTCACGTATCTCGTTTAATGCTGAACAGCAAACACTCCAGATAGCAGTTGCCATACAACCATTGGTATTCATCACACCACAACGTTTTCAATTTCCTAACTGTACATAGCTACTTGACTGACACACGTCTCGTCAAACTTTGATAGCATTTGGGTATTTATTTGAAACAATAAGGGTTGCCAGAATGTGTTAGCAAAAAGAGCGTGTGCAGTTTCCAAAAACCACCCCTACCAAAAACAGCCTATTTCACCATGTTCTTGATTTCCTGACCAAAGTTTTCGAGGCAAAACTGCTAGCACATCAGTAGCGCTGCAGCTGTGTATTTTAGTGGTTTTTGAAAATTATGGAGGAATTGTGTAAAATAATGCATCTGGCAGTACAAATTTAGGTGAAGCTGTGTATCAAACATGTCCATCGCAAGCCACCACTGGTACATAATAACACCTGCAAATGGCACACCGATATAAGCAGTTGTTAAGTTGCACATCACTTGGTTTACAGAACTGTATGCTGAAAGAATGTAACATCACCACCTCATAGTATGGCATTTGTACATGTACGCACTGACTGTTGTGTAGTGAACTTTTAAAATGAACGAGTTCGTGTAAACTCATTCATTTTGTGAACATTTCTGTAGGTTTTAACTCTGCAAACATGAACTGTCATTAGTTCCTTTATTTAGTGAATGTGCCCTATTAATTAATTTCATTTCACATTTTAAAACATTCTCATACTATTTGCCAATTGTCTGGCGATCTGATCTCTCGCTCTCTCTGCTTGTCGAGAGCAAATGAACTGTGCTTACTTTTTAGTCGCTAGACAATCCTGGTGGAACAAGGGAAAGCACACTATTAGGTACGTCTTGTTTCTATCTGCATGTATTAATTGATGGCACATTTTTTTCCAATTATAAAAAAGTTGTTCTTAAAGTAATACTGGAATACCTGCAAGTGGTGTTGTAGAACCTGCACAAGAAACTTTTTATTGTAAGTGGGATCCCATTACCAGTTAGCTATTTTAGGGTGTGTTTTTGCCTAAAATTCCTTTATCATCATTCTATAGCTATATTTGTGGCATTTTTGTTTACATGCAATGCCAAAGTGATGTTTTAATGCGAGCGTGTAAATATCTCTGTGGTTTATTAGTCGTCGTCATTCATTTTAAATTTGTATATTTTACCAAAGAACATTTAATGAGCTTTGTAACTTTTTAAGAACAACTTGACAATATTTTCAGGCATATGTTTGCTGGTATTTTATTTCTTTCTGTCCACATATACTATGGTTTCAGTTTAAAAAAGATACTTGTGTAATATTCTCTATATGTTTTTTAATTTAAATCCCAGTAAGGGATGTTTAATTAAAAGTTATGCTGCTTAAATTTCACGTTAATAGTTTCTCAACTTAAACACCAAATATTCAACTGTGGGGTATTTGGTCTCCAATTTTATGTTTCCAGGTTTTCTCTACAGTCCACTAGCTTATCGCAGAAGTACCAAAACTTTGCAGTCTTAGAAGTTCCTGAATTACACAGTAAAAAAAAAATTGTATGTAAAACTGATGTTCTTGAGTAACTAAAAACTTTTGCAGATTCACAACATGACATCTTGTAAATGTAGGATGTTCAATCACATACAAACATGTATATGGCCAGTAACAGAATGTGTTGTTGCAGGATATTCATTAAAGAGCCAATCATATTGTGTTTCTGGTCATTTCATTCATTGAAAGGTTTGCCAAATGTATACTAGCTACATTAGTCTTAGGCAAAAGAAGAGAGGCAGGCTTCTAAGGGACTACTGCACACAACTGCGCAATAGGCTTAACTCATCACAAAATTAATACACACACTACCGGAACTGTCAGAAAAGTACAAATTATGTTTGTTATGAACTGAGAATCCATGTACGTATTTTGTAACACTGTGCAAAATATTGTGCTAGAATTCACCTGTATTTAAATGTTACACATCTTCATTTTGGGTGCTTCAGAAGAACATTTTACAAAAAAATATTAATACTTCAAGTAAGACTATTATATTAATTACTCTGGCTGCACGTATGTAATAAAGTTTACAGACATTTTTAATAATTAATCTTCTACATATTAATTATATCAGTAACATTATTTTCCTACATACAGCCATAGTAATTATTATAATCACCTTTCTTGCGAAATGTGCTTTCTGAACTATCTATAATGGAAATACACTAAAATTTTAATTAATAGTAGACAGATTAATTTTTTTACACATTCAAGTTAGTAAATTCCAGCAAACTATTTTACAGTGTATTATTATTATTCCACATGCAGCATAAATCATACTTTTTGACCATTTTGGTAGTGTGCGTACTACGTTTCTTGTTCTTCATGTTGTACAGTCTGATGCAATGTTTGATTAGAAGTGACCTTCGTCTCTTAAATACAGTATAAGTATTTATTTTAAAATGTTGCAGTGTGTTGCTAATATTAAGGTTAGGCTTCATCTCTTTTGTTGAAATACTTTGTTTTCGCATCACAATTTCAGATTCATAGTTATTACTGACTATGCGTGATCATAGAAAATTTCCATTTTACGAGTTGTTTAATATTTTTGAGCTTAATTTTAATTGTGTTATCTGCTTGTTGCAAGAATTTGGTAACATATTGATATTTTATCACTAAGTGCCTGTGTTTTTGCAAGTAGTAAATAACACACAGTGAAAATTAGATAAAAGAGTATTAAACAACTAGCAAGTTGTAAATTTTCTATCATCAAACATTTCCAATAATACCTCTGAAACTGAAATTATGATACGGAAACTAATAATTTCTGTTGAATCGGTAAAGCCAAAGCCATAAGATGTGCCAAGACAGGATACCGAAGTTGACTGTGATGGAAAGAAAATATTCTGACAATTTATAATTTCATAGCTTCTCAATATTTTTAAATTCTATTTTTATTATTATACCTTGTGGAAAATTGGTGGTGTCCAGTTTTCAATCTTTTGCTTGTAAACGTACAAAAAATTTGTTTGTATAGTTGGTAAGAATGATCAGAAACACACCAGAACATCATTATGTCTTCCTGTCTGAAGATCAACATTGCACCCGTACAAATTTCTCTATGTTCAAGATGATTTGTAAATAAAGATAGTGGAACAGTGCAGTGGAATCTACATTGAGCAAAACCAAAATTATTTACATAGTTGTTTTTCTTTCCATATTTTGTTTAGCCAATGAACCACAGATTCTACTACACCATCCCAGTAGAGACAATTTTGAATTGGCCTGTACGTTAAAACTGTGTCTATAAAATGTATTATTTTAACTACTATAAATGAAATAATTATGTGTACACTCTTTACGACTTATTACGAATGTGAATTTAACATTCATACCCTAATTATAGAATTTCCAAGAACACTTCACATACGGAAGTCAAGAGTGTTGTCTGCTAACAGTACGGATAGTAAAATGTGGCATGTTAATACTTGCAATGTTAATACTTGCAATTAATTTAAGCATGGAAACAAAAAATATCTGGATGAGAGTACATTTACGATATAATCACTGTACTGTTCTTGAACAATATAGCTAAAATAATCTGTATTGAACCATATGTTCACTAAATGTGTCTATATGAATATGCCATTAATTGCAAAACTTGAGTTAAAAATAAGCACATTGCTACCATAACATGATTTAATTGTGGACAAATAGTTATGTTTAAATCCTACTTCTTTCTACATCATCAACAAAATACACATATATTTATGGGTTCCATATACATATATACCTCTTTCTGATTAGCATACATCCAAACCAGTTTTGCTCGTCTTCAGGAAAAGCAAAGCAGCTTGTAACAACACATCTATCATCCAAAAAATGAAGGCCTTTTATTGGTTAATGTTGCAAAAACTTTTTTTTTTCTTCATATTTGTTGTGTATTTCTTTTCTTTTTTTTTTTTTTAGAAAAAATTACTTCTACGCAACATTGACTAGCGCGACTGGGGGCCAACATTGACTAGCGCGACTGGGGGCCTACATGTCGCCGAAAATGCCTGCAAAGGTTTTCCTCAAGTTCTTCATGGTGTCCTCTGTGTCCTCGCCGTTCTGCGTGGCCGAGCCCTGCCGGCTAAACATGGACCTCTGCTGGGGCGGTTCTTCTGCCCGCCGCTGCCCACTGCTGCTCATCGTGCTCGACTGCGACGCTACAAAAAAACAAATGGGACGAAAGGGGATTAATGAAAACGCATATGTTTCAGTCTGCACCAAACTAACTTTATTTCCAACAAAACTCACATTACAAGATAACATTACAGTTATTTTATTTATTTATCTTTTGATCACACAATCAGAAACAAGGCTGCGAGTTTAATCGCATTGAAGAACACAACGAGATACCTCTAAAACAATAGCAGCACTGAAAATCTGCACTTCTATTAATATTTGTGCTTTGAACAGATTGCACGCACTGAAGAAATGGTTTGTTCCAACCAGCAAACTACAGTATACTCCCACATATTTGTGCTTCAGTAAACTGGTTATTGCCAAATGTATAGGGCCACCTGTTTTTCGTGAAAAGATTTACACACAGGCTAGACTTCAATATCGTATGTGCATGCTTTTAGTCTTCATTTGACTACTAGCCACTTCTCTTTGTATGAAGAATCTATTAGATGAGTGAGTCAGTCACAATGAAGTTTCTCAGATACTGACAGTCTGTGATTCACGGGCAGACGAGATAAGATGTGTAACCATCCAAATGAGCCAATCACGAAAGTGGTTCTGAACTAGCACAACATGTCGTGAAATATTTTCGTGAAAAACAGGTTCCCTTACTTATGTATAAGAGAAATATGTTTTTGGAAACAGGCTTGGGCATATCACAACATCCGCTCTACAAGGCAAGCATATACCTTGTGCTGCCATCTCTATACATGCCACAGGAAGCTTTTCAAGAGTTATTCATTATCTCTTCTCTTCTTGTAACTTATACATTGCATTATTCAATTTCCATATTACATTCTGAGCTTGAATTTACTATAAAGTATTCTATATTTTTGTTCGGGACTGGGAACAAAACTTGTGAAATATAATTATTCATTAACATGATATTTCGCAGTTAAGGTGGAGTTGTAAACTTTGTACATTCTTAAACTTAGTGTATTAGAAAATTTCATGAGCCATCTTATTTAATGTTAGCTAAATTTTCTGTTTTGGGCAGTCACAGTTATTATTTTTTGCACATCTGTAAACAGTCAAACAAATATATACAGAGAAACAATTAACTAAACCATACAGAGTTTAGTTTGATGCACAAAATAAATTTTGTGGCATTTAAAATTTGGTTTAGCCAAAATTATTACGTAAGAGCTACTGTATACATTGTATACAGATAAGTACTTTGCAGACTGAAATAGACCTTTCTGTTGGTGCATGCTATATTTCTGAAATAATACAGCTATTGGTAGACAAAGAAAAAAAGACAGATCATGTGGGTAGAGTGTTACGTATGTGATAATAAAGACTGAACTAGATGATTAAACATTTCATGAAACAGGTAATAAAGATTATGCGAGTAAAAGTGTAACTTGCATGAAAATTTTAACACCTTTTGATTAACGTATGAAACAGTTAAATGGTTAATGAAATGAACTGACACATCTAGGTTGCAAAAAAGCACACACATTATAATCACCAAATAATATTTTTGTATGTGCATTATTTTAGTAAATGGTTCATAATTTATGCACACAGCTTAATTTTTGCGGAGCAAGTACTGAAGATATGTACGTTGAGCCTTTCAACGTGCAGAAGACAATATACTGATTCACAAATGCACAACATTAACAGTAAATATTTTAAAACATAATTGTCCTCTTTCCTACTCACAAAACATTACTTAACTCTATATTGGATAAAACCATCTTTCAAAATTTTTCTTTTAATGTCTTTGTAATAGTTTTGTTACAGGTCCGTACTTGTAGCTGAATTTCAACAGAGAAAGATCTCAATGTTTAGTTTGTGTGGAACCATTCACAAATGGAAGCAGTATTAACATGTATTGTAAACTGAAACTCAAAATTTCCCCTAACCATATGTTATATTTAAACCTTTGTATGATTTAAACTTTTTAAGTAATATTGATTTTCTGCCATATCTTGAGACCTATAAAACCAGGAGTCTGTAATTTTACTCTAAAAATTGCACAGTAATTGATACAAAGCTGTAAACTCTTGTGCTGTAAGTATTTCTGCAGCAAAACACAAAAACATGTGACTACACCACTTAGTGAGGTGACAATGGTAAAACACTGGACTTGCATTCGAATAGACCTGGCTTCATCCTGGCCTGGCTTTCCCAATTTTGATTTTTAGCCTAGGAAATAAAGGCCAAAATGTGTCAAACATCGCAACTGATTCCGGGAAAGCTGAATTTTTCTCAGGTGATAGACCTTTATGAGACGTGTATATCCTAAAAAGTCTGCACTTCTCCTCCTTGTGTCCCCCCCCCCCCCATACACCCCCTCCAAAGTTTGAAAATAATGACCTTCAGTGGACCTCTTGCGAGTCTGTTACAAAATGTCGTATCAATTAATTGTGTGAAGAAATTTTTACACAGGCGCAGCAACATGAGGATGAATGTTATCATGCATAAGAATAAATTCTTTGCCCTGATCAGCTGCCAAAGGTCGTACGTGGAGGTCAAGAATTTCATTGATGTACCGCTCACCTGTTAGATCGCTGGTGTTCCTCCAACAGATGATTACCAACTCTGTTCTGGTGTCCAATGTGATACCTCCCCACACCATGACTGATCCCTCACCAAACGGAATCCTTTGCTCAACAGCAGCCTCAGTATTGGGTTCCCCTGCTCATCTCCACGCACCTTGGTTTCATCACTGAACATCACTTTCCGCCAGTTTCGTAATTGCCAATGCCTATGTTGCTCAGCAAAGCGCAGTTGTGTCTGTTTGTGATGCCTGGTTAAATGAGGCATCTTTCTTGGTTGTCTACATCTTAATTGATATTCATCAAGATGGTTACGAATGGTTTGGTCACTTACTCATTGACCTCTAGCTCGGTGGAAGCCTTGCTGCAGTTCACGTCCTGTTCCTCGTTGATTCCGTGCTATAAGAATGTGGTCGACTAGAGCTTGGCTTTCTTGGACCAGTATGCTGTTCACTGTAATGTGTCCGCAATTTGGAAACTGCATTTTGGCTTATGCCTAGCAATTTTTGTAACATATCATTGTAAGTGGTGTTCTTGTAGTAACGTGACTCCACAGCTGGCCTCCTCCGCTGTCAACTGCCTGTTTGGCCTGTTGAATACTGTCGCATGGTGCCATACCTACTTGACTTCACATCCACTTTGTTTTGTACACTGCTGGTTGAAGTGGCCTTTACCGGCCAATGCAGGAACGTTATATAGCTGCAATCCCTGTAATGGTACACCATAGGCAGTGGATTTTTCAATACATTGATAATGCATACATTACTAATACTATCGCATACAGCACAAGCATTCATACCAGTGAAAACTTTATTTTGAGAGGTGTGTTTATATATATATATATATATTATATATATATATATATATATATATATATATATATATATATATATATATATATATATATATATATATAAGATGAATGATAATGTCTCAGAAATATAGGAACAGAATTTCATCACGTTATGGCCGCTATTGTACATTAGTTGCGGCATACTTTTTAGGTGCAGAAAAGAGTAAAAGAATTTTAATGCCGAAAAAATGTCATCTTTTGTACGCTGCAGCCCAGCCAGAGGATTTGCTATGCTTAGGTGTCCCTTCACAACAAAATGTGTAGGGAGATTGATTCTATCAGCCTCCCCTGCACAAAGTGTACAGGAAACAAGTGGAAGCCATTCTGGTCTAGACAAGTTACTGTCAAAGGCAGCTAAGGATGACCAATGTGTTTGTGTCTTCTTCACTAAGAGTGCAAGTTTGACCATGCAGCGAGGCTGTCTGCCTCCTACGTGTTAACCAAGAGAGAGATGATGCAAGGATGCTGTGCTGGTTGCTAGGTAACATCACCCTTTTTTTTCCTTGCCAGGTATGAAAGGGGAGGAAGAGAGCAATGCATTAGTTGCTAGGCTGTTAATTCTGCTCCTAGCCTTGTAACGGGAGGAAGTAATCCCATGCCAAACAACAGTCAAAGTGCACGCAAAGAGTAAGAGATGACAACAAACTGTTTCCTCCTCTCTCACTAGGCATGTAAAGGGAGAAAGCAAGTTTGCCCAGTCGGCCAAATAGCTGCCAGCTGGCTGAACGAAAGGAGAATAGAACATGTGAAATGTTGCATTTATTAATGTGTGGTGCACTTCTTCTTATAGGCTGTTCATGATAAAATAAGTATTTTTGAAAGCCCTTTTGTATGCACGTTGCGAATTCTTCCGCCTTATGCAAAATTAACATAGCCATGAGCCTCGTCACTTTATTGGCATGTCGGTCAAGTGCTACCATGAAATTATTACAAAATAAAATGTTTCGCAAATCTGGTCATTTTTGCACGTTGATTCATTTAAAAAAAAACGGAAAGTGAAAAAAATAATAATTTAGGTAATCACAAATGGTTGCCTGGCACTTTTTATTATACGTTAAGATATGGAACTACTTTCCAGTCATCGTTACAACTTTACAGGGCGCATGTCACTCAGTGCGCCCATTAAAATATATGCATGCAGGGGCTGTGACTTTTTTCTAAGGTTTAATTTCTAAAGTGCTCACTTTATCGTGAACAGCCTTTACTGGATGTCTGCAATTTTTGGGAATCACACAGTTTACTGACAATTGATGTCAAGTGTCAGTCAACAGGGAACATAATTAACATCAGTTACATTGAAAACAGATGCTGTTAATGTTTTTTCTATCATATATCTAACTTCTGATCCGTGTATTAGTCGCACCCCAAATTGTCAAGGGAATTTTTAGTATAAACGTGCAACGATCGTGTTGAAATACAGTATATGCTATTGTAATACAGTGTATTGCAGATTAAACCTGAAATTCACAGTACTACATTGTTTCACCCAAGTTTTTTTTCTTCTTTCACTTTAAACAATCATCTCTAGTGGCTTGTATTATATTGAAAGACATGTGTCCAGTTGACAAAATTGACTACTACTTAGGCAAAACTATTGCTAGGTGACAAAATTATGATGACCTTCTATGTTTTGGAAGTAAAATTGAATGAAACATTGTCTTGTAAAGGCTGTTCATGATAAAGTGAGCACTGCCCCTACCTAAATATATTTAACTGTCCTCCTGAGTGACATGTGCCCAGTAAAGTTGGTAACAATGGATGAAAAATAGTTCTGCATCTTAACGTTGGATAAAAAGTGTTAGGTAATCATTTGTGATAACTTATATAATGCGGTGAAGTGTAAACATGAGCCGATTTGTAAAACAATTACTTTCTTAACAATTTCACAGTTTCACTTGACAGATGCTTGAATAAAGTGGTGAGGCCCATGACAATGTTACTTACATAAGGCAGAAGAATACATAACGTGCGTACAAATAGATCTTAAGCAGAGCTTTCAAAAGTGCTCATTTTACTGTGAACAGCCTATAGTCAGTTGAACAGGGCATGTACATAAATTCACTTTATGTTGATGGGATTCTGTACAACAGGTTTCATCTGATTGGAGTACAGATAAATTACTTTGGATATACATGTTCGCCAAAATAACAGACTCGTCTTTTTTTTTATCAATTGTCTGAGTAGCGCAAACTGCTTATAAACCGTAAAATGTTAACTGCATCTGTTGAAGAAACAGTATAAGGTGGTGGATTAACCTGTTACTATAAAGGCTCTTGATAACAAATAATTTGTTTTATATCTGTATGAAACATTCTATATTAAATATGTTTCCAGCAAATAAGAAAATTTATATTTTGTAGTTTGTGCATAATCATTGAGTTACGAATAAGATAAATCACACTGAAAAGAAATAAGTTTACATCAATATATCTGTTCAAATATGCACAGAAAAATGAAGCATTTGTTCTTGTAACTGTCACAATAAATAATTTTTCTCACATTTTTTGCTGTGAATTTTTGTATTAATAACTTTCATCAAAGCACATCTAAAAATGAATTAAAACAGTATGATTAATTGTTTTTATTTTCTAAACAGGTTCATTTGTTTGATGTTGCTTCCAGAAATAGTATAATTTCAGTTTGAACATGTGATTGTGCAGGAAGTATGAAATCTTAATTAGTTTTTTTTGCTGGAAATGATTTTGCTTGTAATGCGCACAGACTGAACAAGTCTTCGGCAGAAATGTATAATAAAGAATTTTTCACTAGCCATCACTATTGGACTGTGGGATTTTGTGTTGGAGTACAAAGAAAGCCAGAGAATATTTTTAAGATTAGCATAAAATATATAAACTGCTCCCCCCCCCCCCCCTCTTCACTTCCAGCTACCTGCTAGTTATCCGGCATTGTCTGTATTTACTCGTGTGCATTTCACTTAGCTTGTGGCAGTGGAAAATTCTTCACTTGTACCTCCCAATACTTTCTTTATGGCATCTCCCTTCCTTCACTTTCACCAAATTCACTAGCTGCTCAGATATACTGGCAAACGTGCATATGTTAGACAAGGAGGTCTGTAAATAATGTTTAAAAATTTCCTGAAAAGGCACGTGAATTCTTGTAAGTGCTTGTTTTGAAAAATACTTCAAGCACGGGCCTGTAAGATTAGCATGCTTATTATAATCACATTGAAATCTATTTCTATACACACAGAGCACTGTCTATATTATTACTATTATTTTCTATGATAATAACATTCCATTATGAAATTTATAGTTAGCAAGTGTATCTATCTTTAAACTTAACATGATTACAGTCATGTACACAACCTGAGTTCATGCATACTTTGTACTCAAACAGAAATTGCAAATAATAAGTATTAACAGTTACAGACACTACACAATTGTTAAGTTTACATAATCAATTTCAAACGGTACCAGCCTTTTATCTACATACATAGCCTATGTGGCAAAATTGGTTTTTGCCCACCGTGAACACTTTTTGAACCACCCGAAGAAAATTTCTTTATTTCTCTAAACCAACTATACTGCGAGTTTACTGATTTATCATCATATGGGGACACAGTACATATTCAGGTTTCCTTTTCAGTTGAAACTATTAAAAATATCACAGTCAAATAATAACAGTCTGTGAAAGTAGGCTACAGACAACAAACTAGTATTTATAAAAATTTGGCAGCCCTTTACTTATAAAACAGATAAAATAAATATAATTTCACATAGGTAATGATATGCTTGTTGTAATCCATTCCTTAGTAGGTTTTGTATGTCAGTCTTGTATTCAGTTGCAGAATATATCAGAAGTGTTACTTCCTGTTATGAACATATTTTAATTTTTAATCCATAGTACCTAACGTACTAATTTTGGTAACATAACCAAAGAGTATAATAATAATCATAGAGTTGTAGTTCATAGTGTAATATTTAAATATAAAACACGATTTATAGAATTATTTGAATGTGAGTGGTCAGTTCACACAGACTTACAAATGATCAGGTACAATCATAGAGTTTAATAAAATAATTAGTACAGTAATTATCTT
The DNA here is from genome assembly GCA_029891345.1 of Dryococelus australis. Taxonomy (NCBI): domain Eukaryota; kingdom Metazoa; phylum Arthropoda; class Insecta; order Phasmatodea; family Phasmatidae; genus Dryococelus; species Dryococelus australis. The sequence goes on from CM056995.1 coordinate 360,568,002, forward strand.
AACTTAAAGGAACTGGTGTCTCTTAACCATAGTAAAAATATATTGAATATTTAACCTATATAACTAAGATATACAGTGAAATATTCTTCTTGTACTTCCATGTTTATATTAAAATTTAATCTCTTGTCAACATGTCATTATAACTAGCTGCCTACAAAATACATTAAAAAATATTAATGGAATGTGAGACAGATATTGCATTTGAGCCTTTACACCACGTTAGCTAGCAAGTAAGTAGGTATAGATTTTTCAGGTAAAATTGAAAAGTGCATAAGGAAAATTGTCTTATGCATTCTTCCAAGGATTCTGAACACATTTTTTTTGGCTCAAGTCTTCCCTGAACTCTGGAATCATTATTCTCTATGAAAATACTCTTAGATAAGTTGAAAATAAACATTTGTATGTGTAAATGAATATCTACATATATGTCAAGACTACTTGTTAACATTAATTAGCAGAACACAGTGGCTGTCTTCGTAACATTTCATATTCTTAATTAATTTAGTCAATGCATATGACATCAGTGATTGGCACATTTGATGGATGGTCAGTTTTTGAATATTCTCACTAATATCAGCGCGATATATATTTTTTTTAACTATTATGTTTTGAACAATTCCAAGAAGTTACATTTTAATAAGTTAAAAAAACATGCACATAATTATTTCAACAGCTTTATATTTGTTTTTATTTTGTGCTCACACTTAGCAGATGTTTTGGCCTACCTACAGGATGCTTAAAAATTCAATATGTCATAACTCATACGGTTGGTAGATGAAGAAAATATTTGATTCTGAAGCATGACGCTTTTTGCAACAATGGTAAATAATCGACTTCAGCTCATCCCTTCGCCTTGCATTTGCTTTTTGATTCTGGAAGTTAGTATTGCCATTATCTCGTCATGTTAGATTGTTTTATTCACCGGCTCACCATAACTATTCATCTAGAGCAGCGAGTACTTTTATCCACCGCTAGATAGCACCTCTAGTAGGATTCTTTGTTTGTTCTTTCTCACTCTCCAGCCAGCCAGTGATGTCACGTCAGAGAGCTATACTTTTCGCCACCCCCCCCCCTCTATGGCCACCCCTCGCCTACCTATGAAACGCCATCCAACCAGTGCAGAGTAGCGGCCAGATTTCAGTATGTAAGGAGCGGCATCACTCGACTCCGGACCAGTCTTCTGTTCTCCCCCGCGGAGTTCTGACCAGCCTGTGACACCAGTCTTCAGTCATCCAGCACCTTTTGTTCAGACACTGACCAGCCTGCTCCTTAAGCCTTCACTTTACTACTTCCACCGTGCTAGCCTCCAAGGATCTGAGCTTTTTCCTCGCTTACCTTCCATCCTTCACTGCGCTTCCATGCCAGAAGGATACTACTCAAAGTCCCTTAAGCCCCACTCGGGATTACAAGGGAAAAGAAAGGTGTGTACCACATTTCCTGTAGACTTGCACGATCCCAGTTGACTTTTTGGATGTAAGGTTGATGCAGATTATCCCGGAGAATTACTTGTTCAATCCAGAAACACATTGTTGCCACCCACATGTACTTAGCATTGCGACCCATTCTAGCTACGCTGTAGTTTGCCGACACAAAGATACACTGCTTTCTGACCAGCTTGTTGGTTTGATGCTCGCATTCTTTTCCACTGCATCTAAAAAGAGATGTTACCTTAACTAGGAAGACTTGACCGAGGTCACACCCACGCAGTGACCCTCGATGGCGAGGCCCAACTTGTAACATGCACTGCGCTTCCACGCCAGGTGTTGGAATAGGGTGTCCGCTCAGTCAATGGCCCACATATGGTCTGACATGTAATCAACACGTACGCCTGTTTAACCTTACCAACGGAAATGCTGTATTTCATTCCCATGACTTACTCCGAGCGCTGTGGAATGAAGGAGAGGGTAAACACGACTTTACTGGCCTCTGGGCGTCTGCAGGAGCTAACCCCTGCCTTAATTGCATCGCTAGCCAAACTTAACCCCAGAGAGCAAGCTCGGGCACTATGACACCTGCAGGATCCAATGGAACCAGAAGTGCCGAAGAACTTATTTTCCGAGCGTGTACGAGTCAGCTCTGACATTAACCCATGGCTTGCAGCCCACCTTAACCAGCCAGAGCTAGTTCCCGCAATACTAGTGCCAGCACCTCGCCCTCCAGTACAACAATATGAGGTCGCTACACGCACTGCTCACGTGTGCACTACCTACCCATCTAATCACCCTACACGTCGTCCAGGAATACCGATCAAGGCAGGAAACCTCAAGCGTAAGATTACACTGCCATTACCATACTTTGTGCCCATCCACAAAGCTACCAGACCAGTCCCATACAACGGGCGAGCCCCAGTTCCCCACCAGAACTAGAACCCTGAAGACTCAGCACCTCGCCCTCCAGTACAACAATATGAGGTCACTACACGCACTGCTCACGTGTGCACTACCTACCCATCTAATCACCCTACACGTCGTCCAGGAATACCGATCAAGGCAGGAAACCTCAAGCGTAAGATTACACTGCCATTACCATACTTTGTGCCCATCCACAAAGCTACCAGACCAGTCCCATACAACGGGCGAGTCCCAGTTCCCCACCAGAACTAGAACCCTGAAGACTCAGCATCCGAACAAAAACTCATCTATCTGCACGTAAGTCCTTACTCCACTAGATGTCACGCATCAATTCATAGACTCGTGCCTTGATAATTCAGCCATTCAACAACAGAAATGGTTGAAAATGTGTTGCACTACACCTGCCTACAGATAATCACCAATATGCAAGAAAATTATTGATTTGTCTTGCTACATAATATTAATGTTAGACGTAGTAATCTACTTGTATGCTAGAAATATTTGGTTGTGTTTATGGTCATTTTTATTCACCCATCCTTTGTACACTGTATGCTGTATAGAATTGTAAACTAATATCTAGCCACCAAAATACAGTTTTTATTGAGCATATTTTTGTGCTAGTATGTAGGAGTGGAGCTAATATCTCTGAGCATATTTTCAAGCTTGTATATTCCTTTCTGTTACACTTTACAATCTTTTGTGCAGTTTAGATGCTGCGCTATCCTTAAATACAAAAAATATTTCATTAACTCTTGTAAGATTTAAGGTCCTAAGTTGCTGTGCGTGATAATGTATTATCCTCCAGCAGTAAAGAGGCATTTAGAGTAACAGCCTGAGACGAACTTTTGGCATCACTTTTAATTAATTAGCACTGAATAGCCAAACAAGCGATTCCAAGTTCACCATAATGAACTCTGTTGTCTGTGTTCTTTTGGTGCACAATCACGTGAAATCAAACCAAGACTAGAATTTTTTTCTCAGTTTCATTTTTGTTATCGCCTCTCATTTGCATCCAGCAAAGCTGAGATAGGGTAAGGTTGTTGCATAGATTCTGAACTATATTGTAAGATGTGTCGCATAATATTTAATGGGTAGATCACAGACATATTATTTTCATTCGAGTTCAGTGTTGTTTCACTGTGCTCAGCCAAAAGTCGCAAAATTTAGAACTGGTGTGGAAAAGGTTTTTGAATGGTTCTTTAACATTGCTCATGATTTCCACCTCTCTGGTGATACTCTCCTTTGTGATATTACGGTAGAACCACGATCATCAGAGTTGATGTGAACTGAGCATACCTCGTATAGCTAAAAACTCAGATAATAAGTAACATAACCTATAGTAAAATGTACTCTCAATTAATCTCATATTATCAATAAAGGAAAGTATCATGTTTATGTACAAACTGTACTTTACATTTTAAAAACACTTGCTCACACACTGTACAGTTTTATCTGAAACTTTTTTTTTTTTTATGCAGGTGCTCCTCTTATTTGCAGCAATGTCTTGCAGCGATCTCAAATCTCAATACTATGATGTCAGCTGGTGATGTGTCGTCTTGTTGGTCTGCATAAAGTAAAGCCTTTTTTTATTTTCAAGGGTTCCACAGTCTTAATCCTCACCGTTGTTTTCTTTACTGATCAAATTGATTTTCTCCTCCGGTCGGGTCGTCATTTTTTATTCACTCATCTAAGTAATTTTTCACTAACTGGCAGCCTGTTCAAAAGTCTTGCCAATGGTTCATCGTCTGATCTCCATTTGAGTTTTTTTTTTGTTGAATGAATTATTTTCTGAATTATTGTATACTGAATTTCATTCCAATATTCTCCCAGCCAATAAATTACATTTTTCATGTTGACCTTTTTTGAGACAATACAACAATTGGTCCATTTTCCAAATCCTCAATGAGACTTTTGAAAATCTTGCGCCGGTAATCCCGCTTCAAATTTTGAAGCACTCATAGGTCAAGTGGTTGAATAAGACATGTTCATTGTGAAATTGGCATGAATTTCTCCACATATTAATTTACTTTCATCAGGATGAGTTGGAGCATTGCCCAGTATCAGAAGAATGTTATGTGGAAGATTATTCTCATTAGAAAATCTTTTGACAACCGGGATACGCTACTCTAAAAACCATGACGTCAATTTTTTTTTTGTCTATCCATGCATTTTTCTGTATTTTATTGGCAGACTTTTTGTACTTACATTTTTAAAGGCCCTGGGGTTTTTAGATTTACCTGTCATCAAAAGCCTGATCTTGCCATCACCAGATTTGTTAACCTTGTTATCACCAGATTTGTTAGAGCATAATTTTCACTCTCTTCTTGTAAAATTCAGAGCGGCTGAGCAGGCCACTCAATTCAAAGCAGAAGGAGGGAAACAGTAGTGTGGCCAGACTATATAAGAACAGACAGAGTATGGCCGGGGGTCTCCATTGCTGTTCGCCTACCACGAGCTTCGCTGCAAAGACAGCATCGTCCAGGGAAGATGAGCAGCCACTTGGCCTTCCCAGCTGTGCAGGCCTGACCATCCTGATCCAGAGTATAATTAACAGTGGTGAGTCAAAGTGATCAGCTTCTGGTAATAGAGGAGTACTATTGCTTCCTGCTACAGCTTGCAGAGCTTAATAACTATACCGCCCTTCAGACAGAAGAATAATTATTGCGGAACAGTTTGCATTCCAGGTGCAGACTGTTTGTCTTTTGATGTTATCATTTCAACAGGCAACATTTTGTAGTTCAAGCATGTTATGTCACAATTATAATTCTGCTGACGAGTAAGTTCATTTGCCTTAATAAACTTTTCCAATTTTCCAATAAAACATTTTACTGCATCTGAATCACCTGAAAAAATTTTTCCTGTAATATTTAATTGCCTTACTCTGTTTTGCTTCTTCCATCAATCAAGCCACCCTGGACTCGTGAAATATTCTTCGTATTTAAAAAACCAAAGCCGTAGCCTGTAGCATTAGGCCAGACAACAGGCTTCTTTTCCTCTCATTTATTAGAACCACAAAAATAAAGAGCGTGAGATGTTCGCTCGCAATCACTCATTTCCATAGTTTTCTTATTCATTGTAACTTTATCATCTCCGGTGATTGTCGAGTGCTGTGAAACCCATACCTCAGTTCTCTTTGTATTCCTCCTCCAGTCACCGACCGTTATCTCTCCAATGCCTGTCACTTTGGTCTTGCCTTTTTTATAATGTCAAGTTTATCTTGTAATGACAAAACTACACATTTAAGTTTTGCGCTCATAATGCTGCGATAAAGAAAGGCAAATGTATAAAATGGCATGCACATCACTCTTTATATGCACACATAGATGCAGAAGTGTTGGGTACATAGAGTTGCCAACAAACTGACATAATGGTGGTGCCATCGACTGACCTTAGTGACTGACGTTGAGACAATGGTGGAAAGTGAGTGAGTTACACACTCGCATACCTTTCTCACTCGCCTGGTACAGTCGGAGGTAAAAAAAAAAAAAACAGCCATACGTTTTCTCGGTAAAGTTGGGGGTTAAAGTTAATGCACAAACTTAATGGAATCGTGGGGTTTTATTGTACGTGCATTTTAGTTAATTTTTAAAATCATAAGTCACTTAATGATGAAGACAATGACTGTAGGTATTGCAGACAGCGTAATCTGACAACACATTGATGACATTCATGGAAGTACAGAGCTGTTAGTACTGCATGTAAAATGACTCCTTTATTATCCTCTATATTCTACTAAATAGTTGCCTCAGAAATTCCTTAGACAGATTCCTATACTGTGGATGTTTTCTTTTCATTGGGAAAGTTTGTGTGTCATTTCTGGATATAATCTGGTGTTAATAAAAGTATTGTAGTGACTGCAATCAAAGTTTTAGTAAAGTTCAGAATAAACATATACACGTGCATATGATGTCTTCCAAATGTACATTTTTGTGCTATGGTTGTGATAACATTTGCATAACTTAGCTGGTATGGTTATAAAAGTATATTTAGTATTTCAAAATTCTAGTAACGCAGGCCTGTCAAATATTTCAAGATGGATTTTGGTCTGCGTCATGGAGCACACGCTGCCATCCGGATAAGTGGTATTGTCAGAGGTGAAATTATCACTTAGTCAGCAGAAACCTTACCAGGAATTATTAGATGTTATCAGTGTATTACTGAAACTCAGCATTAAAGCCAGCACTACTTTTGTGACGATATGATGGGATTGTTAAAAATATCTGTATTACTACACAAACTTTATACTCCGTCAAACTTTTCCTCTGTGTTAACTTTTGACCCCCACACTCTTGTAGTGGGTTTCTCCAATAGCTTGTCAAACATATGTGTGTTTATGTCTTGCGACAGCTATTCACATAGACAATGTTTCCTCTGCCAATTAGCTCCATGTAATGTGTAAACTGTTTCTACCTGTAAAGCCTCCAGAATGGCCTGTCTGAACTATGAACAGCCACTGAATTCTAACAAGCATAGAGAAAAGGGAGAACTGAGGGATATGGAAGTTGGGTAAGAAACTAATTTCAAAAGAAATTAATTATAATCCCAAGAGGTGCAGTAGAAGATTGCTCGCACCCAAAGTTCTTTTTGTTAACACAAGTTAAAAATTAATAAGGTTATATAGGCCCTGTTTATACACAAATTTTAGATGTCTGTATAAAAAAAAGTATGATTTAACAAAATATTATCATGCATATATTTTTCAACATAGTTGGTTTTCTAATTACTATTTTCATAGCCTAGGTAAAATATGAGAATTTTAAATGTGGATTAAAGAACTGAAATTGTATGCTGATGGAAGCAATCTGTGTAAAAATGTTAGAATATTATTCTGCTTCATGTTCACAACCTAACCTACCAAATAGTACCATTTTTAATGTTATAAATATTATTTTTATCCTCCTACAACTTTGAACATTGGTAAAGATAGAAAAAAAAAACCCATAAATTTACAATTGTGATAAAAATTGTGCCTGAAAAATACTATTCATGTGTGTCGTTCAGCCTTACTCATTCAGTCAATTTTTCACTGTCTGTAGTAGGAAATTTACAGCATTAAAATCCACAACTTTTAGAGTTATACACGTATACCTTTGCACAGTGTGTTAATAGTGTTTAAGTAATGCTACTAACAAAGAGAATTACAATTTCAATCAAAAATACCACATGAACATCAGTTCGCTGAACATAAACACTTAGCATCTGGTACAATACTGAACAACAACATGATATACTGTACACATAGGGATATGCTACTAATGCTGTTAAATGTTAAAGCATAATTCACTTGATTCAAGGTGTTTTTTTTTTTTGAGACCTTAAATTAAAGTAAAACATTGAACAAATTCTGCATATAATGAACACATTCATATCTTTTTTGGATTACTTGCTAATAAAGTAAATCTTCCATAGCAGTATTTTAGGGCACATGTAAGTTTCAAACAGCTACAAATATAAATAGTGAAGATAATATTCAAACACTTTTCTCTTCGGAAAAATAATGGTACAGCAAGTCATCCCTTTTCAAAAATTAATAAGAGGAAAGCATTTTGTGTTTAACATATAGCATGTCCATGCAAAGCACTAATATGCTTGTCTGTTTGCTGAAATTTCCATGGCCGTACTTGAAAGAAAATTGAAAGAATAGACTATCTCCTATTGTTTTATGAGCTTTGCCATACTTGAAGGGTTCCCAAAATTCCTGGCATGAAATAAGCATAATTTTTTAGCATCTCGTATCGTGTGAACAATTTTTATAGTAGTTTGATCCCTGTGATCTTGGGTTTGCAAATTTCTCTCCAAAACCTGACAGAATGTGTGTTGTGTTCTTGCGAATTGACAGAATGTGTGTGTGTTGTGTTCAGCTGCTGTGGATATTATCACGATGTCGATGTATGCACAAAGTGATCACCTATTTCCTTTTGGGTCCCTTACAAAGGCTATGGCCAATTCCTTCCCATTCTCCCTCTTTCCTGTGCAACTTGTACAGTCTCTAACAATCTCGCTGTCGACCAAACATTCAGCCCAACTACCTACCTACCTATCTTACTGGTTAGAAAATAATGCAAGGCATTGAAACTATTTCTAATTTGATAAATATTCAAAAGCTATTGCTGCGTCAAGAATTTCAACATGCCTTAAAAAAAAAAAAACTCTACGTGGAAAACTGAAAAATAGGAGTCATGAGAAATGCATGTTATCTGGCAGCAAGTTGGACCTTACTCTTGTATTTCATGTTTATTTTTGAGCTGGCATTCCTCTTCAATTAACTACTGCCACGATGGAAAGACAGGAATGACCATTAATCAATTACACATTTGTGAGTACTTTTAGTTTTAGTCCAGAGTTGTCAAATTATATCAAATTTTAGTTTCGTATCAGAAGTGTTGCATTTAAAATGTAAGTTATTTTATTTACAATAAAGTGAATTTTGCATGTGTCTGTTTCTGAATATAGATTTGTAACAAACTGCAGCATGTACTCCAAAACTACAATTGTACGTGCCAGCAATATGGTGTATCATCATTTGCCAACCAGCACCTATAAAATAAATTGCCATATAGTAGCTCAATCAATAGGGAATTGTTAGCAGCATGCTGTAGCCATTCACACGGGACTCACAACCGTGATGTTATTCTGCTTCTGCAAGTAAATTGTGTGTGTATTTTGATTTACAAAGCCATGATACCAGGGATTGATGTTACCTGAGAGAATGTGTTCTGCAAGTGGTAGAGAGGTAGGGAGGGTTAAAAGAGGTAGGGGAGGGGCGATGAGGGGATGAGAAACAACGAGGATGCGGTGCTCCTAATGAATGGCCCGCTGTGGCTGGAGGCTGTAACGCCTCTTGGCGGTACCTTGGGAATCGCGGCGCGGCTGTGTGCTGCTGCTGAAGGGCAGTGGGGACTCTGTGCTGCCGGTACCTGACAGTGCAGACGACGGCCGCTCTTCAATGGGTGAGGCGATGCTGCCCGCGATCCCGCTCTGGCTCGACACGGATGAGCGCGACATCGTCTTGGTCATCGGCGGCCGGCAGTGTCCCTTCACATACCACACAAACTTATCTCAACACTTTCCCTCTGCACACCAGTTATGCTTTACTATGTAATGCAATATATTATATGTAACATAAAATTGTGATATAACACTATTCAATAATGTAAAATAATAAACTGTTGTGCAAAAAATAAGGATGAAGTGGACAAATTAACATAATAGCAGAATGAATAGACAAAACTGACTGAAAGACCAATCTCATGATCACCTAGGATCTAGTATAAGGAATACACATGTACATACCATTAAATACTGTGGGCGTTTATGAAGCAGAATAAAGCTAAATCACTGTGTTCGCTTAGCAATGTACTGGAAACTATTGCATAGCGTACATCTGCGTAAATTATGTCTATTTTCTGTCTGATGTCTGCAATGACCAATGCACAGTCCCATAGAAAACATGTGGATTATTTTACCTGAGGTTGAATCAGTAGGAAATTGAAAGGTCTAAGTGTTACTAATGTGGCAGAGGAGTTCAGAATCATGTCACGAGCTTGGACAGCATTTCGAACAATAGGAACAGCTGTACAAAGTTTTAGTAGTGGTTATCCACACGCAACCGTGGCGATGGAGGACCAGTATATTGTCCTACAGTTTAGGAGAGATCCGTGGCGGACAGTAGGTGAAATCGCAAGACACATACCCAATATCAACTTTTACCATGAGCAGGAGTCTGGGGAGAGTGTGCGAAAGGTACAATTTTTCCCTCCGACATTGCATCCCAAAACAAGAACTCAGTCAAAAGGCAAAGGTTCGCAGGAGGCTACGCTTGGTGGCTGTATGGAGCGCCGCATCTTTCAAGGAGTTTCAGCTGTTGAGGTTCTCCTTCCTTGCATGCGTCTTTTCTGGAGTACTGAGTTCCTCTTAATAGGTGACAGTAGTGCACCTCATTACACAGTGGCTGTCGCCGAGCTGTTGGAGGGTGAAGATATTGCCCGCATGGACTGGTCCCCAGACCTAAATCGAATCAAATATGTGGATGTTGTCAGGAGATACGTGGCAACAAGTCACCGGCTGCTAGCAACAAGTTTGCTGCTGTTATTGGTGCCACAAGAGTAGCGGGCCATTATGCTTAACAATCACATACTGAACATAAACAAACGGTTCACATCTTGTATCATAGTCGGAGATGATCATATCTGCTATGGACTGCATTTTTCTTGCCTGACATTTTTGTATTCTATCTGGCTGTGCTGGGACCCACTTTGGAATAAATGTCTTTTACATCCTTTGGATTCATTTATTGGTGAGTGTGGTAATTTCCTATACTCTCCCATCTTGACACTTTGTATCTATTTGAAAGACTGCTGCACATTGCTACGTGTGCACAATAATGTATATCATAGTACAACATATACCAGTCTAAAAATTGTAATGAAAGTAGAGTACTTGCTATAACTTCAGTAAAATTATAGCATAAAATATATTTTGAAACAAAACACATTACTTACAAGTTATGTAGGTATACATATAAATTATAAATAAATCTGGTTTCCTAAAGTTGAAATTGTACATGACGTCAAATAAATTGATGAATTCAAGCACCTATAATCTTATGCATGCAGTTAGTGAATGTGTTAAACAGAGGTTGAATATGTAATCTGGATTATATTCTGAGGGATCTGCAGAATGTCCCTGTGCTGTTAGGTGGGGTGATATAGCGTACTTGTGTTTGTATGTATGTTTTTATGGAATATGTTTTAATAGTTTTCTATATTTTGTATCAAATGTTTTATGTAAGGTATGTAACAGTAAAATTATATATGTAAAATTATAGAAAAATAATTAATATAATAAAAATGTGAGCATTATTAGTTTCAAACATGGGCATGTGTGGATCGTCTTACGTTTTGGAGGAGGGGAGGGAAGGAAAGGGCAAATGTTCATTTACAAAGTATTGGCTTAAGTGTGACATTTCTGTTACAAGTAGCACATTTACAATAAATTAATTTTCTTTCATTTCTATATTTACTGTGTTTACATCTTCCATATCTGGGTAGTTTAGAAGTATTTTTAATACGTAGACATAGCCTACATCTTCTTGGGTACAATCACTGTCTACAGATCAAGCACGTTGATCATTTCAATGGCGAGTCATTAGTTATAATTATGGTTTACATGAAATTAAGCAAATGGAATAAATTAAGATCATTCAAGAGGAAATGGCAGTTATTTTAAAGGATCCCCTCCCTCCATCTTTATCCTGATTAGTTTCCCATACCCAACATTATGCATGTGTTTGAGAGTTGCGAGTGTTTGTATACACTCCAGTGCAAATGGGGATGAAACAAGGTGGTGATGGAATGAAATGGTAGAGGGAAACCGGAGTCCCATGAGAAAACCAACCACCTTACAGCAGTTTGCCATTGTGGGTTGTGGCTGGTGTTCAAACAAACACACTGCCAATTTTTCTTTTAAATTTGAAGATTTTTTATGGTTTTACAACATGTGATATCAATGTTAACTTGATAAAAATACCAAATCATTTCCAAAATAACATTTATAATGTTTTCTTAACATAAATATGATAATTTTAGCTTTTTGAAGTGACAAGAGAGATATCTTGCATTTTTTTTTTTTTTTTTAATTCTGACACTTGTCTATTTATAGTAAGGATTTAATTATCTTCTGGCTATTGACTAAAAATATCTCAAATGTTAAAATTGAAATATGATCTAAACCACATTACAAATTTCAAAGAAGGCATTCTTTGTAACATTTAGATAACGACAGTTATTTTGACTGGTAGTCTTAATGTATTAATTTGTTGAGTTTTGATTATTGTGTGAAAAGTTAAAAGTTCGAAATTCACAATTTTTAAGTTATTTTTTTGTCATTGGCGACCTTTTTAAGACGTTTATTTCGCATCATAACAAAAGAATATTGAATATGTTAAAAATGCAGAAAACAATTTATGTCTTTATGAATGCTCTTAATAGTCTACCCAGTAAAATCTCTGATAGTGTCTCGTTTGCCAATCCCCAGACAGCAGTTTAGTTAGTTTACCCTCGACTCTCTCTACTATTCTTTCTGCCTGCCCATTGCTAAATGGGTTTGAAAGGTGTTTGCATCAACCTTTTATTCCATTCTTCACTAATGTAAAAGCTGTTCTATTGTCACTAACAATGCAATGCCATAAGACATGAATGCTGACCATGTCTCCAGATTCTCTAGTAACTGGTGTAAGATGTTGGTGGTATGTTTCTCACCTCTTAGTCACTTGGAGTATGAATTAAGCACAATAAGGAACACTTGCCCTTAAACTGGTCCAAAATTATTCAGATGCAGTCTTACCCAAAGCTCTACTTCTGGAACCCAGTAATTGCCAGTATGGGGAATTTGTGTGGTGCTCTTGGCGTTCGTCAGAATGGCCAATCATTCTTTCAATGGCAGGGTTCATGATAGATGCTACATGCAACTGCGAGCTGATGCCTTGTATCAGACAATTCCATCATAAGCTGCACTTTTGTATCTGAATAGGTCTGACCTCAAAGAAGATGGAATTATCACTTGATTTTCTCACAAGATGTAAACTCTACTGGTAGGTAATCATGTTATGTTTACTGTGAATCGTTATTTGTTATGCCTGGCAGTTCTTATAGCATCGAAATATCACCAACTACTGGAACATCAAATTTTGTTCCCTGCATTGGAAATCTGCAGCTCTCTCTAAGATGTTGGGGAATTGGGGCCCTGTGAATTCCTTCCATTTTCTCATCTATTAGGTGCACACCATGTGCATCGATCCTAATTTACTAAAGACACAACACACTCCACTGCAAATTACACTCTTACATAGTGACAGTCCTGCATTAGCTATCTTCAAGATCTCGTGTACCAACTGCCAATTTCCTCGACATCTTCCCATGATGATAATATTTGTCAAAAGAACTACTCCAGGTATTGCAGCTAACAGCATTTCTACTTGTTGCGGGAAAATAACGTGGCCACTTCTAATCCTGAATGGAACTCGCTTCACATTAAATAACTGTTTTGTGGTATTAATTGTGAGCACCTCAAAAAGTTGCCTTGTCTATGGAAAGATGTAAATCTGTTTCTTCCTGGTCCACCTTTGTAAATATGTTTCCTCGGGCTATCAAATGCATAACTTGTGGTGAGCAATGGGTAAATACTAGTTTTTTTTTGCGCACAGTAGGTATTCCTGGTGAGTTTATAGATGTCACAAGTTCGTATTTGTCCTTCAGATTTAGGGTAGGTACATTGGGCTTGGTTAAAGACTAATAGACCCGCCAATCTCCTCACCTTTTTCGTGCATTATGAAGGCAACAAGTCGACTCTTCATACACGCAGACTTCACTTTTGTTTTTAATTCCTCTGCACTCTCTAACACTCTTGGGTACTTATTTCCATTTTGTCTGCTTTGTCTTGTGTGACTGAATATTCCTGGTAGATACATGGGTGCTCTCACCAGTTCCTAACCAATAAACTTGGTCTTCACCCATCTGCCTCAAGAAAGGTTACTTTTTTTTTTTAACTTAAATTTCCTCCAAGAATCCTAATACCTGTAGTTTCTCTTGCGACCAGGTCTGTATCACAAGTTTAGTTTCTAGTAATGTTGTTTCCTATTGCCGAAACTACTTTAATTTATCCCTACTGATGATTGTATGGCCTGCACTTGTGTTGATTTACATATTATTATGTTGCTCATCTCTTAGCCACAGTTACATCTAAATTGGTGGTTATAATTGTGGACTGTCTGCAGTCCGAAACAGACTATACACTCGTGACTACCCCAAGTCGCCTGGTTCAGGAAACTGTGAAATTTTATGAGCCTTAAAATTCTTTCCTTCCCTTTGCCGACACTTTCTTTTTAGAAGTCACGACGACCACTCCAAATGGCCTGACTTAAAACAAAAATTACTTGCGCAGCGTCAGGTCGGATGCTGACCTGGCAGGTGTCCGTCATTAAACCTCAAGGTACGTTCATTGTGTGTTGCTATTGATTTGTGTAGCCCTTGGTGCGACTGTGACAGTCCATTGTCCGCTCAGACAACTTGCGTAATCATCGTGTGACTTGTTCCATTGTATCTCGGATATCATTCATATTACAGCCAGTGGTTTTGGCAAATGTGGCCATATCCAGCGTGTTGACAGGCGAGCATGCGGTAGTGTCTCTTGCCTCGCACACCACACATGAGACTATCGCGAATCAGTCTGTCCAGATTCAGAATGTTTGTGTGCAGCTATTCATCACAACTCAGCTGTGTACTGAGAGATTAATTCCCCCACACTTTGATCCCTCTTCTGAAATCTAAATGTTTTCACAATTTAATTTGGCTTTTAGGTTCAGAGTCTTTCGTCAACATGGTCAACACAGTCAGATGCTGTACCAAGGTTGATTTCGGCGCAATCAGTGAGGTTACTGGTTCATACTCAGGCGCTGCACACTGTAAAAATTTCGCTCTTTTTTCTGTCGTTCTTGGTCATTTTATTTGCAACAGTTTATTTGCTCCTAAATAAAACTAACTGCTTAGATTATGTCCGTCCAGTGTTCCAGCTCGGAACAAACTCGCTAAAAGAAGGAAAAAGCTCCAGTGCATCTCTATTACAGTAACATTCCCACCGAATTGCTATTTTTATCATCAATGTCGTGTTTGACACACTAACAATTTAATTTACAATCAAACAATTATATGGCTAACGTAATACTCCCAATACCATATCACAGCACATATGGTCAACCCAGCAAAACTTATTGTCCAGATATCAACTGAGATACATAAAAGCATACCACATTTTATCAAAAATATGGAAAAGATGGATAGAGATATGAAGACCAATAAAGATGCATAGAGAGCTGGAGACCGATAAAGATAGAGATGCTGTAACACATGGTTATGTTAGCTTGTTTTATTCTATGTAGGGAAATAATATTATATTTGATTGTCATAATTTATGTTTGGATATCAAGTGTGTCAGAAGGATAGTATGCAAAGTGTATGTGAGAAAAACTGTTTTGGAAAGCCTTCGCAGATTGTAGTTTAATATTTAATTGTAATTACTTTATCCTTGCATTTTGAATGTTTAGAAATATTTTCTTTGGTAAATATAAACAAGCCAGGTTGACATTGACAACTGCGATTTTTTTATATTAGGAACAAATAATCGAACATTGGAGGTTCTTCTAAAAAGTGTTCTAAGAATGGAGGCAGCATAAGTAGAAGGCTCCACGTAGACGTTAATTGGAAGAGAACAAGTATTGCAATGAGCCTTTAAGTCAGCTGCGTAGAGGCGATGTTGCCAATACGTCGTCAAAGGACCCAGGCCTGATTCAGCACAGCATCCGAATACGGAGTTCACTGTCTGTTGCCCTGATCAGGAGAGGTACGACGAGTGAAGGGAGCCAGCCACAGGGTTCGATCAGCAAAGGCGAAACCATAGCGAGGCAGCTGGGACGAGAGTCAATGCCAGGACCACGGTACCAGTAGACGGCCGAGGATGACCAGTTACTGCTGATGAGGGACAAGATCTGTTATACACTATCTACCAAAAAGTAATTGGACACCCATAAAGATAGGTAATTCAGTACGTCAGTTGACGTGTGTTTCACGGCCTTCAGCGTAGGATCGCTGGTGTTTTTCCATAGTGGCATGAATACAGAGGCCTATTGTAACATTCTGGATAATGAAATGCTGCCAACCTTGTGGAGGTCTTACGGAATAGACCCGTGTCACTTCCAGGATGACAATGACAGGTGCCATGTTTCAAGGGCTACTATGCAGTGGTACGCCGACAACAATGTTCGCCGATTGGACTGGCCCGCCCAGAGCCCCGACCTCAACCCTATAGAACATCTTGAGACGAATTGGATCGCCGGGTGAGGACTCGTCAAGCGTGGCCAAAATTCATTGCTCAACTCATGGAATGTTTGCAAGAGGAATGGCGACGAATCCCCGTGGATGTCATAAAATACTCGTAAAGAGCATGCCAGACAGGCTGGCTGCTGTTATAGCCACAAGAGGTGGCGCTACGAGATTCTAACGGGGTGACAACCACCGAGCAAACATTGTGAACAGGTGCCCAATTACTTTTTACTAGATAGTGTAGTAGCGGGTCATTCCAGCAGCAGTCACCAGAGGAGTATTGCAGTTCTAGACACTACTACAGGGGTGTATCGTCCAGAGCTAAGTCCAGCGCATTTGATATTTAATTTAGAGATGCATGAACACTGAAAGTAGGACAATAGTTATGAAGCAGTTGAGATATGGGTGAATACGGTGCACGTATTGTAATAGTGTTGCACGCCTTTGCTTGTGTGGTAGATAAATGTAAGTTTTGTTACCAAGGAGCGTCATTATAAAAATGATATTAAAATTTAACTCTATAAAGTATAAATAAACAATCATAATTATTTATCGTTTGTTGAATCATGTTAAGGGTGATTATTTTATTCATCTAGTAGTCTTATTAACTCAATTCTTCATTTATTTTCCTCTTTACTTCATATCAGGGAAACTTATGTTATGTAACAGCGTATATTCTAATTAACCTAGCCAGAGCATTACAAAATTGATATTTGTCAGTCTTCCTTTCTTTTCATTTAGGCGTGTTATAACGCATAGAGATATATGGACACAGATAAAGATCGAGATGCATAGAGAGATATGGAGACTGATAAAGATAGATATGCATAGAGAGATATGGAGACCGATAAAGTTAGTGAGGTATAGAGAGATATAGTTACAGAGAAATAGAGTGAGCGCCAGTCACCTGCATCTTGACAGCGACGAGCTCAGCGATGTAGCGGCGGTCCTCCTCCTGGGAGTCGCCCATGAGCGTGAGCGCGCTGTCGTTCACCTCGATTATGAACTCGCGGCCGTCCTTGCCCACGATGATCTCGAGCGCGCAGATGTCCAAGCCGCCGAACAACTCCGACACCTCGTCGATCCACGCCCGGTAGCGGTCTGTCATCTGGATCTGCTCCAACATCGCCGACCCCATGTTCGTCTTCCAGTTGCCCGAGATCGACTTGCGCCTGCGGACACACCTCACCAGTGACGTTTTTTTTCTAAACCTACATAAAGCATATTTTATACGAAGCAAGATACATGCATCAAAATCAGTACAGGATGGCACACTCGAGCGAGAATATGTCGTGCGTGGCAGATCTCGTACAAAAGCAGGAGCTAGACCTATCGTATTTTTCAGGAGATTTTTCCAGGTAACAAGTGATTATATTAGTCGTTTTCTGTTAGTCGTGTGAAAACATACAAATCAACCAGAAGGATGTGAAAAGAGCAGAGAGTATAGTTGTGCTAAAAACTAGGTAAAAAATATAAATTTTAAAGAACTCTTGATTTTTTTTTTATAGAGTGGTTTTCAAATACTGTTGTAAACATGTTAGAAGAGTACAATGATTATCATGTTCTATTTAATAGCCACTAACAGTGTGTGTTCATGAGATTTAATTATTATAATTATTGCTATTCCAAGGAAATCAACTTTTCTCATGCAAGGAAGTATTTTGCTGCAAGTGTGATCTGTGGACTCGTTTCTCACGGGATTTCCCTGATATTCTCGCATGAAAGTTCTTATGTAAGACCTGGTACGAAATCCATTGTGCATGGTGAAAAATCCGTTTAATCTGCAGAAGGAGTTGGACATGGCAAAGACATTCATGTCCACATATTTCATTCAATTTATTTTAGCCACAAAATTCACGCAGTACGTTGTTCAATGGTTGCGAGAAGCACACCTGACAAAAGTACAGTGCTCATATAAAAATTAAGCAGTTGCAACACTTGAGCTTGTTAGGTAAGAGTTCATATTTTTGACGGAAGATATTAATGTCCGTGAGTAACGATTTCGGCAACAAATGGCAACTCCCACCTATAAGTAACATAATTCATTTGGAGCCGTGGTGGTGAAGTGGTTAGACTATTCGCCGCCTACCAAGGCGAATCGAGTTCGATTCCCGGCAGAGTAGCTCCAGAATTTTCGCATGTGGGAATTGTGCCGGACGATGCCGCTGGTCGGTGGATTTTCTCGGGTGTCTCCAATTTCCCCCGCCCTTTCATTCTGGCACTGCTCCATACTTCACCTCGCTTCATACTCATCGGCTTTCAAGACCTCAGTGTTAAGAGCCGCCCAAATCTCTTCACTCATTCAAAAATTCTATAAACTGCCACAAGTTACTTCCTCTGTTCAGAATATAATGAATTGATTGAAATCGCATAACATCTATTTATGTAAAAAGTGTGTTAACATTAGTCACAGAATAGACATTCACATAGAAGTGAAACAGCATTGGGGTTCTTTGACTTGGGCGTATCCGTTCTCTGATTGGCAGCGCAATGCTCTGGGAACTGCCCTTGTGTCGGATTGCTTACTGCATGCTGTGGAAGTTCCCCTGTCGGTCGGACTGTCCCATCAGGGCAAATAAATCATCTTTTTATCTCGACAGGTCCCATTGCATCTTCCTTCTCTACAGCGTCATCTCAGGCCAGGGTGATGTCCTTCTTCCTAATGAGTATCTGACCTCGCAAATGAGTGCTGCCTCTAAATTGTGTGACCATATGTGGTGGCTTTGTTAGTGACAGTCTATTGAATCCTTCTCAATGGCCCAGTAGGCAGTTCTAGATGCGGGACCCATATCCATGTACACCCACGTAGCACCAATTGGTGCCATCTTGGCGGGAACTGGCACCCAAGGATGTGCTCTATAGTGGGGAGCCTGGGATGTTTTCTCAGGTAGGGGAATAAAACTGACCTTGCCCAGGATATGTGTTTACCCCTGGTTTGCCCTGGCGTACACTTCGGTGATACTGGGGCAGTAATATGTAGTGTATAGCGGCGAAGGGGAGCTGTTCGTAAGTACCGCTTAGGTCTGTGGGAGGTTGGTCCCCCTTCTGACGGCACACAACCCATGTGAGGCCGACTTGTTCTAGTACCATGGCTTTTAAAAGCACTCCCTAAAAGGGTGGCACTCTCAACAGACACTTGAAACTGCACTGCAATGACACGGGTAGTGATTCGAATTGTGATTCTGCAGTTCTACAGTTGTCAAATTACCCATGCCATATTTCTTGATTATCAGAGGTTTAGAAGGGCACACTTTTGAAAAGGTCTCACCTTTCGAACTACAAATAGTTATTGATGGAGCAGCTGGTGGTCCTGTTGCTGTCTGCAAGAAGATCAGTAAAAGGCGCGAGCTTCTAGTAGAAATGTCGAATGCCACCCAGACATGGGGCTTTTGGCGATGAAGTCTTTCAGTGAGGCAACTGTGAAGTTCCCTGTTGAGGTCAAGTCCCACGTGTCCCTCAACTCCAGAAAGGGCATCATCTGGTGTCCCTGGTTGATGGACATCCCAGAACAAGAGATCTTACATGAGCTGCAAACTCAGTATGTCACCGATGTTCGCCACATGCTGAAGACTACTGATGGTGTTAAAGTCACCTACAGCTACTCTAATCTTGACTTTTGGTGTGCTTATCTTCCCACTGTTATCAAATTAGGGTACTTAAATGTATGTGTTAAGCAGTTCATTCATGCTCTTCTCCGTTGCAACATCTATCAACAGTTTGGTGATAGGATTACATTATATCGCCTTGTGATAAGATATATGCACTCTTAGGTCATTCGTGAGCTGACTGTCTTAAGGATAGGATATGGAATGAGTTCGTGATTATGCACCATGTTGATTACACAAGTGCACAAATATTCATTGGTGGTTACATAATGAGTGCATAGTTATTCATGTAGTAATGTAACAAAGCCTGTGTTTGTTGTCGACCGACAGGAGAAATGTGGTACTGACTTTGTGTTTATCAGTCTCCAGAATTTATAATAGTATGAACACTTTCAATATTGTTCGCTAGTTAAACTTTCTTTGCATACCGCTTTTGAGTGTATAGTTATGGCATATGGATTATTTTCAGAAATATGTATTTTTATTTACATACATTTATTCACATTTTTTACAAAAAAATACAAATTTATGACATTAGTTACAATTTGTTTTTACAATTTTTTCACACACACGAAGTTGACATATCCGAGTCTATTAATGGTTTTAAGGGAGCAGTATCATCTTCAGTGTGTATAAACATGATAGAGTTACAGAGTAGGACTGCTGTTGGTGTAGTCACTAGAGGTGTGTTCCCTAGTAGCATAACTTTTGCTGGTAGAGTTCATACTATATGTTTCCGGTTTCATGTTTCACAGACAATTGTTGTTTATGAACATATCTGCTTACTTTTTTTTATAGAGTCCCATCTGTTTGGTAAGGAGGTATGATGGTGAAAACTTTGCTTCACTAAGTATTTTTGTCTGTAAATAGGACAGAGATCGTTCACACATACCCTAGTTTGCAGTTCGGTCCAGGATGGTTCACGGTGATTCACAGCACTATGCAGATCGCTGGTACACGTTTCAGCATATCGTAGTGGCGATTTAAATGCTTCTTTAAACAGTTTGTAATGTGTCGAGGAACTTTTCATTAGCATCCTCGACAGTAAATGGTCGGGTAGGGGATCTTTGTTAAATGTCTTGAAAAATCAAACCGTAAGTGAATTGAACATTTCTTTTACTGTGCAAGGAAATCAAAGCAAATGGGGTCTACAAAGGTTAACTGTACATTTCGCTGTTATTACAGTCTCTCACAAATTCAGGCTGTATAAGGTCTGGCATGGCTATTGTGTCCCATGAAAAGTAAACATGCACATTGCTCAACACATGTTACCAGGAGATCATCTACACAATATTCCACAGTCCGGAAGCCCGGCCGCACACACCAGTAGTTTTGTTCTGGAGCTAATATTTTCCTACCTATGATAGTGTAGTTTCAAGCTTTTCGGTATTGACGGTGTCGTTCTTTCCATGGCAGCTGCGAAGCTCACTGTCAGGTGAAAGTTGGACATCAAGGTTGGTGTGTTTGTCCTCTGTGCTGGCTGGTTGGGCGACGACCCGTACTTTGCTACATGAAGCTTGTACTGACTGGCCAATGTTTTAGTTGTACGCTGTATTGCTGCCTTGGTTAAGTAGCCGGGTTAGGTTTTCAGCTTGTACTGATGGTATCAGATGCTGTCTCTTCCACTGTTGAACTGAATGTTTTTTTAATTAATTCCCTAATTTTTATATGCTAACACAATCCAATATGGTGGTGGAGATCATGTGACTGATAAGCCAAGGGGATAACATTGGCGTGGGTGGAGGCTCGCCGACTAAACAGTCGAATGCATGTGAGTAAATGGAGGTTTGCAGACAGTCGAACGAAAGTAGAAATCAGTCGAGTGCATGCTACCATCCAATATGTCAGTCGAACCAATGTGAGAAATCAGTCAAGCACATGCAACTAAATGGTCGAATGCAGGTGATGAAGGTATGTCTACAGTCAAACACAGGTGTTGGAGGCTTGCCGACAGTCGAACGGGTGTGAGTAAATAGCCAATGAACATATTCGAACATACATGAGTTATTACTGGGAAAAAAAACCTTTTGGTATATGTCAACAGGCTTAGTCGAGAGATTGCTTTCATAGAGCAATGATGTGTAATTAGTCTCATTGCCCAATTAATTGTTAGTAACCTGAACGGGAAACGAATCTAGTATTATTTTTGTCTATCGGTCATCGGAGCCCGCCGGTTAGGAAGTGATTAATATATATTGCTGTTGTCTTGACGGGATTCTAACACAGTATCAATTTGCCCACCGGTTGCCCAGGCTCGAATTTAAGTAAATAAATTTACAATTTTTTAGATGTTAGCTTTGGTGGCTGGGAAATGGCGAGCAAGTATGCTTGTAAGAGGGCTTAAAGGTGTGTTTGACCTTATGGTCCTGTTTGTTGTCTGGGGTGATGTATCTGTTATGAATTTTGTAATCATAGCTTTGATGGTTGGCAAACGGCGAGCAAGTATGCTTAGGGCATACTGAGCCATATCACATTACTCAGTGCTATAAGCAGTGCCAATAGTTCGAATTTGGTGACTATAAGTGAAATGGTTCGGAAACGATGGTCAACTATGCTTATAAGTTCGTGAGGTCGTATATAGACATACTACACTTAAAACATGATCTGTGATAAGGTAATGTTGTATTTGATGCTCTGATGAGTTTCAGAACTATTTAAAAAAAAAAAAAAAAGGATCGCTCCTATGTTTACTAAATGCAATATGGCGCAAAAAAAAGTGTGAATAATCAAAGTTAATAATGTTACTTTAACATTTGATTTTAAAGCACAAGTTCAACAATATATAACATTCGGTGTATTTACCAATACATTTATATAACCCTATATGGGAATGACAGAGCATGAGTTTATACAAAATGTGTAATCAATGTTTGTGATTTCATAATTGAATTCTCATTTAAAATAGGACCCTTAGACATATTACTCGATATCCTTATTTTAAAAGTCAAATAAAAATATTTTAATTTAAATACATAAATTTTATTTATAAAATTGTGTTTGGTCATAATCTATGTTTGTGTAATCATATACTGTACATATGTCTTGAACTTACGAATCCACAGGCGCATGACTCGACCTATACTCTTATGTAAGTTTTATAGGTGAAATAAATTATATTATATACATAACTTTTTATTTATATTAGTTTTTATATAATTGATGGATGTTACATTATATACAAATTATTTTTAAAAAGTACGCATCCATAGCCAGGTCGTTCGTTTTTTACATACAGCATTTAGACCTGTCCAGAAACTCATGTCTTGGTGGCTCAGTCAGCCCTGCCCTCATAGCTCAGGGGTAGGGTGGCCGACTTGTAGTCGGAGGGTAGCGGGTTCGCGCCCCGATGCCTCCGACATGGCGGATGCTCAGTTCGATTGTCGCACTGGGAATTCGTCAACAAGTCGGTCTCACTAGAGCTTCGTCGACGTCAAAAATGTCACAACAACGTCAAATGAAGGTTTAAAAAAAAAAGTCGAATAGGACGTGTGTCTACCACCTCAAGGTCAGGCGGTTCGCCGCTCATCAACACCACAACTTTTTATACCATATTAAAACATATCATGTCAACATATAGCACGTGTAACATTGTCCTTAGCCTTCGGCAGGCACCAGCGCTCCCAGTAACCAATTATAACATCAAGCCATACTGCTGGTGCTGTTAGCAGCCAACTCTACTACTAAGACGACGGCCGAGGGAGAGTGATACTAGCGCTGCCTAGTAGACGGGTTGGGAAGCTAAACTGCCGCTCTGTTTGTCATCTTCCATGCATGTACGTACTTGAAGAGTGTGTACTTACTACATACGTGTGTACATACAGCATCCGACCAGCTGCAGTCAAAGAGACAAGACCAGCCGAGGCATCAAGTATAAGTGGCTGCATTTCCCCCTCCAACCTAAGCCATACATGCGACTCGACAACCCGTCGGAGTAGGAACTCGGTCTCGATCAGGCAGCCGGCGAGTTAAGATGTGTGGTTGTGCAATCCTGTAGCCCACTGGTGATTACGTGGTTCTCCAATAAAAAAATCAAGGTCATCGACCCCTAGCGAAATAAAAAATATAATGAAAAAAATTTACAGTTATAAAAATAGTCATAATAATTACTATTGTCGTTCCAATTACATAAGCACATGTAATTACATTTACACATGCATATGCACTTCCAGTGCAACAGTGATTCAAGGCGATTATGCAATTTGAATGTACTAATAAATTTGAGCGACAACCAAAATTCAGCTTACAATCTTGTCTGTGATTCATTTAATTCCAAGGAAGAACTTGCCCCACCAACAATTTAATTAATGTGGAGTGGGCAATGTACCCCCCCCCCCCACCCCACCCGGCCTCTTTTTCGCACCCTCTGCACACTCCAATGTGAACGCCCGAGCCATGATTCCCTCTTGATATGTGTGTGTTTGTTGTTACTCTCTGCTCTCTTCGTTACGCAGCCTTAAGAAAAAGCAGTCGCACTGCTCGCCCAAAAGAGTACTGTAGACGATTTGTAAACCAATTTTTAAAACAGAGCTGAAATGTTGACTGTCTAAAAAAAAAGCTGGACAATCCGCCGAAGTAGGGTCAAAATTTGGCACTGGTAACTATTCAAAGTGACGAAAGATTATCAACAATTTGAATATAAACTTCATCTATAAACCACGTGTCAGAGAAAATCAAACTCGAGGCATGAAACGGCAGGAGGAGTGGATGGAGAGGTGTAGACAGGGTTTCGAACTAATATAGAGGAACGTCGCACTCTAATGGACTACCAGCGGACAGGATATCTACACTCTAAATCTGAATCAGTGAGAATTTTAATTTTTCAATCAGTCAGAAGTATCTGACTGATTCAACAGTCACTTCAGTGAATTTAACAGACGAATCAGTGAAAAAATGCCATATTTCCTTCACTTATTGATTCAGTGACATTTTCCACTGATTCATCATCACTATTTACTCAGTGGTTTATTTTTAACTGATGGATCAGTTAAACAGCGTGTAAAAATGGGCCCTCGAACATCATTTTAAAAATGGCCATTAACTAACGTGTACCAAGTGAAATAACAACGAATACACTAATAAAACCAATACAAAATACTTTCTCAAATGTGTTTCGTCTTTCAAAACTCCATTTTACGACCTAATATGAACACTCAGCCTTTTATTTCGTTTTCATGTAATTGTTACAGCACTCTGAAGGTTTAAACTGCATATAATGTGATGAAGAGAGTGCACTCATATATACTATTCGTTTAAACACTCTTAACGGTGTGAAAGTTCAATCCCGGCCACATCTGAAAATTATTTGGTTTTTTAAATTACTGTAAATTGCACGAAATAAGTTTATTTCATGTAATTATTTGGTCACATTTGATAAAAACAATATTTAATTCTCCACGCAGTCGGCCGTCACTTATCCAATCACTGAAATAATTTCACATTACTAATTCATTCAGTGAAATTTTTTCACTGAAACAAGCGGTTTTCCACTGATTCTAAGTGGAGCCATTTTCACTTATTCGAGTAGTTGGATTTCACTGCGAATCAGTGGTTTCCCACTGATTCGAATATAGAGCGTAACGTCTCCCCCTAGGCGGCGAATGGTCGCGGATCGAATCCCTTTTCCTAGTTATCCTTCTCGAGTTCTCTTCCCTTCCCTTCCCTTCCCATCCCTTCTTTAATATATATTCAATAGAGCCTTTCACTGGATAAGGCCCTGTGTAGAAACTTTTATAACATTTAAATTAACCTGTTGGTTCACACATTATTTCGCGAGTTTGAAAGATGCTGTCGTGTAATATTTCAATGTGCAATGTATTTGTGTCTGATGTACTTTTGGCAACCATTGAACAATGCTGTTCCTAATCAGGACGTTTCCGACAACTGTTCATGAACGAGAGATGTGGTAAATTTCACAAATCAAAACCCGAAGACTCTCGACGCACTGCACTCAAAATCTGAATCAGTGTGGATTTCACAGTTTAAATCAGTTAATGCAGCCTGACTTATTCAACAGTCACTTCAGTCAATTTAACTGACAAATTAATGACAAAAGCCAATTTCCCTTCACTTATTGATTCAGTAGCACTTTATACTGATTCACAAACATTCAGTGATTTGCTTTATGACTGATGTCTCAGTTAAACATGGTATATCAAATGAAATAACAGCACATGAACTAATAAAACCCACTATGCATTTTACAATGTTTGTTTCGGAGTTTATAATAAGATTTTACCAGGTAACATGAACACCAGTCTTTCATTTCATTTACACATCTTTCACTGTGTTTTCGCGTAACCATCGCAGTGCTTGGTTTAGAGGTTTAAACTCCAGGAAATGTGGCGAAGTGAATGCATACGTACACAATATTTGTATCAACAATCGTAGTCTTACAAACTGAACTAACATAATAAAGAAATTGCAGGACATTTATGTTTACATATTTTCAATATAGGTAATCTATATAAATATTTCCCTTCTTCGGACGACATCGGCTTGGTAACTCAGTTGGTAATGTGTGAGCGTGAATCAGTAAACAGTAGATTCAGTTTCTGGGAAAGGTAAGTTCTTTATTTTAGATTTTTTATTTTTTATATATGTTAAATTGCACATCATCAATAATGACTATCGGAAATACATTTATTTCTCGTAATAATTTGGTAAAATTCAATAACAATAAAAACTCAAATAAATTCGCCTCGTGTCACTTACTCAATCAGTGAAATTGTTTCACTGAGACAGACAGTGGTTCTCCACTGATCCTAAATGGAGCCATGTTCACTGATTCGAGTCGTTGAATTGGACTGCGAATCAGTGGTTTTACGCTAATTCAAATTTGAAGTGCGGGTATTGATTTCCTCGCCTGTTTACAGTGCATAATATCCTTGGTGTCAACATGTTTATAATCGTGAAGCTGCCGGTATCCCATGTCTGCCCAGCTGCAAATGGGAAACGTGACGTGTGTGTACTCACATGAAGGCTTTGTAATTGGGGCCGATCTTCTGCACGTGTATGTCGTACTTGCTGTCGATGTAGGGTCGGTGGTGCAGTAGGTGGACGCCACTGCACCACGGACGCCACATCCTGGAAGTCCGTGTTGGAGTCGACCTTGACCTGCCGAGCCCGCGTGCGCGTGACCGATCTTGAAGACTACTGGACCGCGCCGAGCTCAGCTGCAACATAATGAAACACACGGCACACTTACCACGCTGCACCAGTACACACACTGAGAAGTGACAGCAGGATAGTACTGCAGTCGCGTTGCATTTTAACACCGGCAACAGAATGTTCTGTTAGTTTGTTACAATACTGTTTGTTGAAGGAACAATCTAGCTATTGTTCGTGTTCTGTTGAAGGAACTGTCTCTTCTGTATATGAACTATTTTCATATGTAGTTGAACCACACACAGTTCTGTTGCAGTTTATATCTACGTTAACAATATTTACATAGTACCAACAACCAATCTGATTGCTGTCCTTATATTAAATGTGTAGATGGGTTATGGGTACAGAAATTTGGTTCCTACAGCCATATTTTTTCTCGGTTCACTCGCACAGCCAAGATACTATGTACCTCCTTAATTAGGAGTTCCCTATGATTAATACACGCTACATCTGGATACTGAAACACACTCAGCTGAAAGTTAGTGATGACTGACTGATTAATTCAGTGGCTAATTTGCTCTTGAGTGATAATTGTTTCTACATAATTTCTGTGTTCCGACCACTCCAAGACACTGGTTCTCAGCGAAACAGCTTACTGGCTGCGTTTCAGTGACTACAATGTAACAGCTCAGTCTCTGGTTCAGGTTTGGAGTGCAGTAAACTGTGCGTCGATCATCTGCCGGACACTGTCAACCACACGATGCTTGCTCCACTGCTGTTTCAGACAGTTTCCTGCCAGCTGGCTAGCGGGACTGACATCTGACTACCTGCTAGCTATTATTATATAACACCACTGCCTGCTAGTCAAGTGCAATGTTGGCAATATACCTTGCCTGCTATATAATTGTGATTCTTTCAGGCGTATGTAGGTTTGGCGTCTTGTCCTAGGGAACCTCCCCTTGCCATATTGGATTCTTGGTAGCTTAGTCGTAGTTTTGGGCAGTAATTTTTCTTTCAAAGGTTGATTCTAAAAGTGCTTACTTTAATGTTAACAACCTGTATTCATAGTTACTTTAACCATAAGCGTGGCCAGAGTTCAAACAATAGGTGGCCCCATTCCCCTAACCAAGGTTACAATTCTTGATGCCCAAGTCCCAGCATACGTGTATTGAAGATGACTCCTTCAGAAATGCTAAAACATGAGTATATTTCTTTAATGCGATAAAGCTATATAAAAGATTTAAAAAAAAACTCTCGGTATAATATTTATCAAGTCCTTGAAGGTTTGTAAGCAACAGGAGAGGAAATTGGCATCTTCGATCGTCTGCCTAATGAGTGATCCTATGTATACACGAATCGCAGAGTACTTAAAGAGTACAGAGGTGAAATTGTGGTGCATATTGCGAGCTACAGCTACACAAACCAGCAATATTGCGAAATTTCACTCACCAATCAACTCCCAAGACTAACTTGCCAGACGACAGCACGACCAATAGGGAGTATTCCATAACATGCAAAACCAATCAGACCCAAGGCCGTTTCCACATATTCGCGCGGCCAATGAGCTTACTTTCGAGGAACCTCTTTGTAATTTTGCTTCTGTATACTTGTTCTGTGCCCAGGGCTGCGATCCTCAGATGCATGGCATACCTCGAGTAGGCGATAGGCGGCAGTAGTACGCCATGCTCCCGCCTGTGAGCCTGCGCGTAACATTCTCGGATACGAATGAAACGCCACAGGTGGAAGTTCGCCGATCACGCCTAAATATCGTCAATTTCTAGACACTCCAGATGGAAGGCTGTGTTCGCTGACCAATCAGAAAGCAATTCTGAGTACGTGAGTTGATAGAATATGTTCTACGGCTGTGTCTCAAATAACCAGCATCTGCACTCGCGATCCCTCCCACAATTCCCTGCATACGCTTTGATTTGGAACACATCCACACTCGCACTCGCTAATTACAAGTAAGTTTGCTTGAAGTGGACGAAAGCAACACACTATAATAACACAAACATCAGGCAGCAATACGTGTAATGATGTTTATGATGCTTAAGAACGAAAAGGGAAGAAGGTTGTGACTCCAAAGCCAAAGGATTCGTAGACTTGCCCAGATCGTACGAAACAGAAGGATGGTAAGTATAAAATGTTTCTACAGATTCACTATTATTCCTCGCATCTTTCATAAGTTTTAATTACATTTTACACACGTGTTTTAAACGTTGTAACGTCTTTAACTAGCAACAAGTCCTAAACTAACATAACATTTTACTGTTTCTTTGTGTAAGAGAGAGAAGTTTCCCAAATGCCAGAAGTGAATCCGATGATATCCGAAATTCTTAGTGACAATACGACGAAGGAGCATCTTAGATTGAACCATACCACATTCCAGCGACTTGTTGCCAGATGCGACCAGCATAAAACTTGGGCTGGAATTCCGATCTGAATTTGAGGTAGGGATTCTATGACAAACATAATCGAAATCAGTGCTGAAATATAGACTCTGAATTACAATCAAACATTTAATACAAATTACTACGATTGATTTCAGGTAATGGTGTTTTTATTCTGGTTGGCATGTGGGACATCCTGTCGTGCCGTCTCAGTGGCTTTCAGCATGTCAAGAAGTAGTACAGTATTCAGGCTAACGCAAAAGATTTTGCATATTGTGGTTTAAATGATGAGAGACGTCGTAAGGCTTCCAGCAGAAGACACTTTGCGAGCTATTGAAGATGGGTTTGCCAGATTGTCAAGGAGCAATGTTTTCAGGCATTGTGTTGGAGCTATTGATGAGTGTCACATTCGTGTGCTTTGTCCACCCCGTTCGCATGACCAGTACATTAATTGAAAACTAGTGTATTCTGTACTAATGCAGGCAATAGTGGATCATACTGGACAGTTTATTGACATTATGGCAAGATATCCGGGGTTGGTTCGTGACATTAGGGTGTTCCGTAACAGTGCAGTATTCAGACAAGGGTTGTATCTGCCAATGGAGTAATTTTTAATAGGTGACAATGGGTTTCCATGCTGTAGACATCCTGTAGCAATTATCACTCCCTTCAAGGATCCATGAATGACAGATCAGCAGAGATCTTTCAGTTCTTCCTTCGGCAAGGAAAGAATTGTCTTTGAAAAAGCTTTCGGGGCACTCAGGACCAGATGGCGAGTAATTTTCACCAATTAGCTGGAGGTAAAGCTAGACAAAGCAGTTTAAAGGCATCGCTGCATGTACGGTAATGCACAACATCTGCATCAGCGAAGGGGATATCATAGCTATGGGTGGTAATCTTCCACCTCGGCGTGATACGAGAGATGAAGCTGAAGGGATGCAATTGATAAACATACCGCTCAGGCTTCATACATTAGAGGGAGATCAATAATAACCTCTAAATATGTTATAATAAATTTGTCATATATTATTTCTACATGAAATGTTGTGTTTATCTGACAAACAGTACATATTAACACACTATAAAGAAAAGTAAATTTATGATTAGTTGATTTTTATTATTTAATGTACCGATAAGCTGCCGAAAGAGTCCCATCATTTCCGTATCTCTCTCTTCCTCGCGCTTGTCCATTTCTTTCAGGTTGAGTGGAAATCGGATGTTTTCCTCTTCTGCTTGGCTGGAGCAGGATCGGACTCTGCGGACCTGGTATGGTAAACATGACTGGGAAGCGATATATGTTGAAGGGGAATGAACTTCGGATGTTGTTTGAATGCTCGATGTATTGATAATTAGGGGAGTGGTAATTGTATGTTTCACGGACATAAACTCGTGTAGAAAGTCAGTCAGTTGGTACCCACATTTTCCGTGGAGCTTCCTGTGAGAGGTGTTATAATATCTTTTGAGGTACCTCCGCATGAGGTTTTCCCACCTGCAAGCAAAATATAAGTAAGCATTACTTCATTTGTCATTAAATGTTCAAGGAGTATGTTATTGTACATTCCAATACGAAACTTGTTTTTTTAAATGCTTCGCAGTCGTCCCATTTTTCATGTTCTCCTCAATGTAAGCCCAGCTATGTGCAGCCGAACCTTTCTTTCCATTAAATCTACTGTCATTTTCTTTTCGCAATTCGATAAGTTGTAGAATATCTTCCTCTGCCACTAAAAAGTAATAATCTCAGGCATTAATAAAACGAAAACACTCGTTTCACTTTATCAACAGAACATAAGTTCACCAACTACATCATCGGAAGTTTATAAAAGCCGGGTAGAATATATTTTATTATACTGGCCATTATACAATTGAACTCGTGAAAATTTAGGGCATACTTGGTATGCGAGGTCTTACAAATCTGCAAACACTATTATGTTTTATACAATTTAAATAAAACTTCTATTGCGATAGCAAACTCATTATATACTATAAAGAAATAGTTTTTTTCGCTATTACAAACATTTACGTACAGTGAAATATGGCTTGTTCGTTCGGCATCGTGTGGATGACGACTGTGTTCGAGGGTAAATAAACAAACAATATCCCGAGAGCATGCATCAACACACACTCGCAACATGCACTCGCACTCTGCCATGTCGAACAGCACTCTCTGACATCACTTCCGAGTGCGAGTGTGAATATTTTGACGATTTGAGACACAGCTGCGACAGACAATATGGCGGTCGCCCGAGTAACGATCTAAAGGCGTATATGTCCGTTTACGAAATGATTACGGCTTCTGTAAAACGTATTTATGTACAGAGTGAAAGTTACTGCACGTGTAAGTCACGGGAAACGCTTCAGTTTACTCGCACGGTCATAATAAAACAATAAACACAACTTAAAAAAAAAGTTCCTGTCATGTACATAACCTTCTACACTGCTACTTTGCAGGTTGCATGTGTAGCTCAGTAGGTTGGTGCACGGGATCGCGATGTGTAATTTCGATTTTACAGTTCTATCTCCGTTGTATAAAGAAATCTGTTTAGATATTTTTGTCTAAAAGTAATAATACTAACAAATAATACAAACCGAAGCTAAATCAAATAACCACAGGCAGCCGATTGCACTGTGCAGTTTCTTGCGTGTTATTGCCAGCGTCCTATTGGCGCACAGCACACTGGTAGTGCTTACCCTACTCACAAGTTTCGTGATTGGCTAGTCGCTGACCAATGAACTTGCAAGCTGACGTTCCAATTACACTTAATTTGCCATGTGTAACACATTTCTATAACTAATTTTTTTCCCCCCTCGCTTCATTTACAACTTACGTTGTAACCTTCCTTTAAGTTTGATATAGAAACCATAGAATCGAAAGAAGAAGCACGTGCCAGCGAGTTTTGTGTTCAAAGACAATGCAATGCTTCCTGCTGCGGCTTGACTACGTCGTAGTCCTCCCAAGTATTGAACTGCTTCCTGCTGCGGCTTGACTACGTCGTAGTCCTCCCAAGTATTGAACTGCTTCCTGCTGCGGCTTGACTACGTCGTAGTCCTCCAAGTATTGAACTGCTTCCTGCTGCGGCTTGACTACGTCATAGTCCTCCAAGTATTGAACTGCTTCCTGCTGCGGCTTGACTACGTCATAGTCCTCCAAGTATTGAACTGCTTCCTGCTGCGGCTTGACTACGTCATAGTCCTCCAAGTATTGAACTGCTTCCTGCTGCGGCTTGACTACGTCATAGTCCTCCAAGTATTGAACTGCTTCCTGCTGCGGCTTGACTACGTCGTAGTCCTCCAAGTATTGAACTGAGTTGAACAAACGCTAATGTAAACTGTTCACGGAAAACCGTGCACGTTTGAAAAACCTGTCCGTGATCGACTTCTCTGATTACATTGTATCCTTTCACTAAACGTAAATTTATCATTAAAGGCTGTTCACGATAAAGTGCGCACTTTTGAAATGAACCTTAGAAATAAGTCACTGCCCCCTGAATGCATATATTTTAATGGGCGCTTTGAGAAACATTTGTCCAGTAAAGTTGGTAACTGTTGATGGAAAATAGTTACATCTTGACGTTGAATAAAAAGTACTAGGTAACCATTTGTGATAACTCAAATTATTTCTTCCACATTCTGGTTTTTTAATGCATCGAGTGCGAAAATGAGCAAATTTGTATAATATTCACTTTCCTAATAATTTCACTGTTTTAATTGACCGACTTATGAATAAAGTGATGAGGGTTATAGCAATGTTAACTTTACATAAAGCATAAGAATACACAATGCATACAATTAATTCTTGAGCAGGGCTTTCAAAACTGCTCATTTTACCGTGAACATCCTATACCATGATTCACTCTATGAGCCTTCCCGAGCGAAATCGTGGAATCGTAAATGTGTTACTTTTATGCAGATTCTTACTAGAATGTGAATAAAATAAGAGACACCAACCTCACTGGACATAAATTAAAGCAAAACACTCGCGTGGTGCTGTGGTGTAGTGGTTAGACTACTCGCCTCCCGCCTGGGTGAACATCGTTCGATCTCCGGCGGGGCGCTCCCGGATTTTCGCAAGTGGGAATCGTGCCGGACGATGCCGTTGGTCGGTGGGGGTTTTTTTTCTCTCGCAGATCTCCCGTTTCCCCCGGCCTTAAATTTCAGCGCTGTTCCATATTCGCCTTCCTTAGATCTCATCGGCTCTCAAGACCTCGATGATACGTAATCACATTTCGTCACTCATTTAGCAGCAAATACCCTTCCTTGATCACAGTAACACAGTTTGCTATTACTTCATACAGTGTACATATTTTGGAAACGGACAAATCTTCTGGAAAAACAGCCTCCAAAAACTCTCCGCTCACTCACTTGTGTATTCTTATCTGTTCTGTGATTTAAACGGTCCATAGAAAGGGGGTATGGTCTGTTCTCTCTAAAGTGAGCACTTTTGATGCCCTAGTTACTTTTTTCTTTCAGCTATTTTTATCCTTTAACAACCTTTTTCAATAAATTTCTCGACATAAGTAACAAACACAGTGTGTAGATCACACCGCGGTCGGAAGTTAAAGTATAAGTCTAAAATAAAATAGATTTATTGACTATTATTCCAAACGAGAGGGCTTTCAAAAGTGCTCACTTTAACGTGAATAGCCTATACGAACGTTTATCTCTCTAAAACACACGTGACACGTTTTTGTGCAATGTCCCGTACCAGCTCAGACAGACGCTCCTACACGACCTGCTTTTCGAGCCAGGATGCAAGCTAGCACGGCGTATTCTATGTATAGGTTGTTCGTAGTCAAATTGGCCCTTTTGAAAACCCTGCTTAAGATCTACTTATAAAAACGTTGTGTGTTCTTCCGCCTTATGTAAAATTAACATTGCCATGTGTCTTCATTGCTTTATTCGTGCGTCGGCCAAGTGAAACAATGAAATTATTAGACGAATAAATATTGTACAAATCTGCTCATTTTTACACTGCGATGCATTAATAAACACAGTAAGCGAGACAAATAATTTAAGTTAACACAAATGGTTACCTAATACTTTTTATTCGACGTTAAGATATGGAACTATTTTCCCCTCCATCATTACCAACTTTACCGGGCGCGTTAAAATATATCCAGGCAGGGGCAATGACTTTTTTCTAAGGTTGATTTCAAAAGTGCTCACTTTATCCTGAACAGCCTTTATAAGTCCTTTCATAGTTACTTCAAACTTTTTTGAAGCCCTGAAAATTATACCAAAAGGACAACGTACTGCATTTTTGCGCACTCAGTTGAATAATATTTCTCATGAGAACTATTTCTTACTAGGCATTACAATCACGCCCTTTTTTCTGTATGGTTTTATTTCTACTTATTATTAATAAAATGTTATAATTTATATATATATATAATAAAGTAAAAGTTCGATTTGACCAAAATTAAGGTACTTTTATGCTTTGACGTATTGGTTTTGACCTAATAGACGGTCATATTGGCAGTGGCGTATTATTATATAATTACGTGCTTGTTTTTATGTTTTGGCAGTACTGTTAAGTTCCAGTCATGTTTGTGTTTTACGTAAGTTGGCAGCTGAGTGTGACGACACTACCTAAGAGGGCTTTTTGAATGTGCTTTAGAGGAAAGTCCTATAGCTGTGTTGCTATTTCCAACTAGCTGACCCGTGCGACTTCGTTCGCGTGACATTTAGGACTTGTTTTCCTATTTTTGAAATAGAAATTACGCTTCGCTTATGTTTTATGAAGTTATTAAAATAAAACCCGCCACATTTTCACTAGGGTTTTATGTTTAAAATACTAATATTGCTTCTTTCAAGTTTAATGGAGTTATACGCCCTCCAATCGATTCGCACATGTTTTATGGTTTTAATGAAGTAGATACATATATACCTAGCCAATGGGCCACCGAGGGTCCACTTGATATAGTTCTATCCACTAAGCCACTGCGGCCCCACTTGGAATAGCTCTAACCACTGGACCACTGCGGCTCTTGGGAAGGAAAGGAGCACATCCCATGGACAAAAAAGAAAGGAGAAATTACGGAACTTTTTTTTAACAATGCTTTTTTATGCAGTAATCCTAAGAAAAGTTTAATCCAGTACCTATGTAGATCCCTGATCACCATTATATTTTCGGAATCGTTTGAGATATCTCGATGAAACAAATACTAAGTTAGTCCAGGTGTTATTATCTATAGACTATGTAAATTTCATGTCAATACGTTCAGTGGTTTTTGAGTTAAATCATCGCATCATTTCATCACATTCTCGCTGTTTTTTTATTTACTCTTTACTTTGTTCTTGTCTATTGGCATTGTGGCCGTTTCTGAGAAACTATTTGACAACTGTTGACACTATGAGCACCTTACCACTACCCACTCTCCGATTGGCTAAATTTCCGCGTTGTAGAAAACCTTAAACTAAAAATTTCGCACGACCAATTACCTAAACGTCCGCGGAAACTGCCAGCAGTCGGCTAAGTTTTCACTATAACAATCCATACCAGCGACCATGCGAGCTTGCGTGGGATATTCCAAGAAAACTTCCGCTGAGACACACGGGCTTAAAGAGAATGAACGATGGCTTGCACGCACGTCACTGGACCGTCTCACGAGCAGAGAGCAGCGCTACCAGGAATGCCGTGTGCCAAACCGAAACGCCGAGAACTTTGACGTCTCCGCCCTTCATATAGTCACCGCTAGAACTACGCTGTACTTGGCTCAGCCAGACGATACTCTGTCGCAAGAGAGAGAGAGAGAGGGAGAGAGAACAAAGACCAGAAAGCAGCGAAATTTTTCACAGCCCGCTGAAGGGAAAGATTTCGTAAATGGGCCACCGCCAGCTGACCGGGAGACCAGAACACTGCTTTGTCCCCGTGCGCTCACGCTTAACAGCGGCTAACGGATGCAAATGAGTCCAGGAAATTGGCTCATTACACGTCCAGGGTAAGTTGACTCATGGACTTGTTTCCCAGTTCTTGCGTTTAGGGACGACGAAAACGCCGAAGGAATACTTGTCCTACGGTTCAATGCCGTTTTGTGTTCATGAGCTCGGGGTTTAGGCAGTTGGCTACAAAACATGTCATTTTATACTTGCACCTTATACATTACAAGTAGTTAGGGCATAGTTTTTTTTTATTGATACATGTAAAAATCAGAATTCTACTGTTATAAACATGTAGGAATAATACGCACTCACTAACATACAGAAATGAAATCACTCACACTGAACGAATATGTCAATTGGTACTTCAAGACGTTTATAAATCGTACAAGGAATTATTTTGCAGTTACAAAATAAATAGCTGAAAATAATCAAATTCTTGCATGATTTTTATTTGTGGCCGCCCTTGAATTTCTGTCAAACAACGTCTGCCAAGGACACCTTAAAATGAATTAAGACGAAACCTTTCAGTTGCCCACGTGAAGTTTTCTGCAAATAGTGTAGGCTACTTAATTTTATTTGTAAATAACAAAAACCGGTATAGTTGTGACGGACATGTAATTTTGTAAAAAACCATGCAATCTAAAAAAAACAATTGTCTGAGGAAAAGGTAGTTGGAGATAAAATCGACAATTTGAACCGCGTGTAAACTAACACATTATTTTCGCTGTCAACGCCCTTACGGGGTCCACCTACGTGATCATAGAATTGGGTTGCCATATTGTGCAAACACGTTGCTTGTGACGAGACTATTACAAGTGTCCCCATAATGTTCGCGTACATACAGGAAGCTTATCCAGATGAGGACAGAACGCTACTCTCGAGATATTGCGCATCTGTAGATATTATTATGGAGCCATCCAACATCGTCAAAAATTGCTTTTTCAGACTACTGTATCTAAAATAATACTACAACGACAGCAAACAAAACTACGGCAGAAGCATGTGCTGGACTTAGGTACAGACTTCCCGCCAATAAAATGGTGGGTTCACTGCTGGAAGTATCTTAGGTAAACGTGGCTATAGGATGTTCACGGCAAAGTGAGCACTTTTCAGGCCCTAGTTGTTAAGTTTTCCTTTCGGCAATTTTTTTCAATCCTGTAGCCACCTTTTAAAAATAAACATTGCTATGTAAGTAATAAACAAAATGTGTACACTATCTACCAAAAAGTAATTGGAGACCCATAAAGATAGGTAATTCAGTACGTCAGTTGACGTGTGTTTCACGGCCTTCAGCGTAGGATCGCTGGTGTTTTTCCATAGTGGCATGAATACAGAGGCCTATTGTAACATTCTGGATAATGAAATGCTGCCAACCTTGTGGAGGTCTTACGGAATAGACCCGTGTCACTTCCAGGATGACAATGACAGGTGCCATGTTTCAAGGGCTACTATGCAATGGTACGCCGACAACAATGATCGCCGATTGGACTGGCCCGCCCAGAGCCCCGACCTCAACCCTATAGAACATCTTTGGGACGAATCGCATAGCCGGGTGAGGGCTCGTCAGGCGCGGCCAAAATCCATTGCTCAACTCATGGAATGGTTGCAAGAGGAATGGCGACGAATCCCTGTGGATATCCTGCAAACACTCGTAGAGAGCATGCCAGACAGGGTGGCTGCTGTTATAGCCACAAGAGGTGGCGCTACGAGATTCTAACTGGGTGACAACCACCGAGCAAACATTGTGGACAGGTGCCCAATTACTTATTGGTAGATAGTGTATATTCCACAGCACTCGGAAGTTTACGTCTAATGCTAAAATAAAATAAATTTATTGGCTATTACTCCAACTGAGAGGGCTTTTTAAAGTGTTCACTTTACCGTGAACAGGTTATAGACGAGAACACTGCACACCAGTTCAGAGCCTTGCGTGTTGCGGCGATGGCGCATTTGCTGCGCATGGCAGTGTCGCCTTTATCGTTCCCTTACTTCAGGGCCTGAAACACCTGATGTGTCACCGCCTTAAATTCACAAGTTCCATCTTCGAACTCTGAGGCGCCTCCGTTCGGTACTCTTGTTTTCTTCGCGATTCTCGACCGATATGTGACTCCCTGGTGACACGGTACTGTTGCCGTCATTATAATTTACCTCGGGTTGTTTTTTGAACACTTGCGTACTGTTGTGTCACGAAGGAATTGTGGATTGAGACGACAAACTAAAACACGATACAAAAATTGAAACATCGATCGGCAACGAGCCTGTCTGACAGCGTAGCTCACCGCAATGTTGATTCACGAACAAATGACATCCTGCAGGAGGACTCGGGCCACCAGATGCTGCCAACTGTGATCGCAAATGTCGCTACCAACTGTGATCGCAAATGTCGCTACCAACTATGATCGCAAATGTCGCTACCAACTATGATCGCAAATGTCGCTACCAACTATGATCGCAAATGTCGCTACCAATCGGGATCACAAATGTCGGTAGCGCGGGACGTTCAACGTGCCACTAAAATGTAACCACTAGTCACCAACAAGAAAAGAGAAATATTAGCATTTTTACAAGTCCGAACATACAATGTTATGAATCTCTAGGCGCAACCGGGTTCGTGATAGAATGGAGGACTTATTTTCAGTTGAAGAAAAAACATATAAATCTAATTTATAATTGATTTAAATTCACTTAAAAAATATGTATTATAATTTGTCAGAGAAGTAGAATTATTGGTTTACTATCTGTTAATTTACAACACAAACTTTACAGTGTATCAATAATCCTACATTTAACTCTTATCTGCGCATTAATTAAATTACTTAAGTTAGAAAAGATACGCAGTAAATAACTAGTACGCTGCATTGAAAAGGGGCCGCGGTGGTGTAGTGGTCAGACAGGCCTACTCGCTTCTCGCCCAGGCGAACCGGGTTCGATCCCCGCGGGGTCGCTCCCGGGTTCCTTCAAGTGGGAATCACGCCGGACAATGTCGCTGGTCGGCGGGTTTTTCTCGGGCTTCCCCCGCTCTTGCATTTCCGCTCTGCTTCGTACGTCACTTCACCCTCATCGGCTCTCAAGACCTCGATGTTAAGAGCCGCCCAAATATCTCCCGTCGACTCTGCATTAAACAAGGCAGACGTTGGTCAGTCTCTCGCTAAGCTGCCCCCACCTCCAGGCCATCCCAAAAGTGTATAAGAATGTGCAGTATTCTCCTTGGAGCACCCCGAACACACCCCACAGTCGTAATGCGCACACACTCAGTCGCTGCAGTATCATTCAGTCATTACGTGCCTATGTATAGTCTGTTCGTGGTTTCCTCGCACTTTCTGAATCATACTTTTGAAAAATCACCGTATGTATGACGTGTTCAGTTGTTTCCTAAATATGCCACATATAACGCACTTTTACTCATATTTTATGTATAAATAATAATATTTAAATTATAATTAATACGAATAAAAACAGTGAGAAAATAGGAGTTTGTGGTCATGCCTATTATTGAGTTGATCAGTGTGTTGGTAAACGTGTTTAAAATCAGTGAATGTGTTGGAAGTCCAAACGTCCTGTCGCCCTCCAAATATTTTCCATTTCAAACATCTCTCCGCTTTCCGGTTTTCGATACTTCAACGCTGTCCATAATCTGTAAAACGCCTGCATGTCATAAACAGAAACTCTTCAGAATGGTGACCGTTTCGCCTTGTATGTTTTGCTTTCAATCCAGCCAGTTGCTTATATTAAACTTCCGGTCGTGATTTTGAGCTCCAGTCCAGCTTCACAAGATCATCTCGTGTTTCAGCCTGGCAGGTGCGTGTTTAAGGAACAATTTTAGCTGTTATTCTTCAAACCACTTGCTATTCGTTTTTATGTTCTATTCTTCTTTATTCTGGACCTGCCGTGGGAAACTGAGTTGCCCCGACTGGCTACGGTAGGGTTGCCACCTTCGGAGACTGAAAGTTTGGACACTTGACCGATTTGGGGTAAAATAATTCCGCTGTTAGTTTTAAATATGTGAATTATTGCCGATACCGAAAGGCAAATATTATTACGCTCATTCATCTGCAGAAAACTTCAAGTGTAATCATTTTTGGTCTATTCCTGGTGGTTCTCTGGGCATTCGTAGATGACTTGAGTAAGCCAACTTCGTAAGTTCATTTAATAGCAGGATCGACTTCAAGAAAGTATATAATGCGACTGGGCCACGGTGCCTGGGTGACTCCTTAAAAAGTTATGAACTCATTGAAATACTGTGACTTTGGCGCCTCCCCTGGGAGGTGCTTCTTGCAATAACAGAAGCCAATGGTGTTGTTTCCAGTTGTGGCCCCAAGTGTGTAAAGCACTGAGAAATCATAGGCTGCTGCCAAAGTCTACGTACAATAAAAAGGACGTCGCGTATATTGAAATACCGGTATGGTGTGAGAGAGCTACCATGAACTGGGAACGCTCATTCGCACACAGCACTCTTCATAAATGTTCAAAATGTCGACCATCCTGTATCAGACACGACTTCGCTCTCCGTCTTGCATTCCCGGATGCTCGGCGCACCTCAGCACTGATGAGAGATCCACATGCTGCTCTGATTCTGTCTTTCATGCAATGTAAAACTAGTAACTGATCGAACGAACTAAAGTTCTATTGTCAGTTAACGTGCACGCGAAACCTGCAGTTCCTGTGAGTGGTAGATGGCTTATCTGCTTAGTTCTGCCTTATTCTCCGCGTTTGTTCGGAAACAGTCTAATAACAACAGTTAAGTTTATCCAATTACCATTGGTTGTGCGCAAACTATGTACGTCAGATACAAAATGTGCACCATTACGCTATGGCCGGTATTAGACTGTTTCCGAGACAGTCATTCGTTTTACATTGCAACCATTAATCGTGTGTGTTGTTTCAGTATCAGGCATTATTGCTTTCTGAATGGAATGCCGTTTACAAACGAAGAAGCATTTAACATGCTGATGATACTAGGGGAATGTCGTCGGAACTGCAGAGCTGTTGCCCGTTTGTATGCAGAGAAATACTCACAGCGCGTCCATCACTCGTACAATGTCTTCCGGCGTCTTGCATGTCACATGCGCACAGCCGGACTAGTGCAACCGAAACGAAACAAACGTCGTCGCATCAGACGACCTGTGAGAGAGGAGAGGGCTGTTGATGTACTTGCTGCCATGGTAGCTAATCCTCATGAATCTACACGGAGGATTGCCCGCGACTCAGGATTGTCTCAAAGTACAGTGTGGAAAATCCTCGCTGATAATCGTTTACATGTACATCTGCACCAATAACTTGGCAATAAGGACTTTCCTTAGCGCATTGATTTCTGCAACTGGCACCTGAACAAGGATCGTGCTTTCCATCGCAGAATTTTGCGGACACATGAGGCCACATTCAAGATTAATGGTGAGGTTAACATACATAATGCCCATTACTGGTCTGCTGCCAACCCACATGGATAACCAGCATGTGTGGAGCCTTAATACTCGGTGTGGCTTTCTCGGACATCGTGTAATAGGACCGTATTTTTTTGTAGGGCAATTGAATGGTGCAGCATATGCAGCCATCCTAGAGAATATTTTGTATCAGCTGATCGGAGATGTCCATCTCGCTCTGAGATTAACACTGTGCCTTCGAAAGGATATCTGTCCTGTCCACCTTCCACGTAGAGCTTGGTTAGTTGCTGACATATTATTTCCTAG
Source organism: Dryococelus australis (assembly GCA_029891345.1). Taxonomy (NCBI): domain Eukaryota; kingdom Metazoa; phylum Arthropoda; class Insecta; order Phasmatodea; family Phasmatidae; genus Dryococelus; species Dryococelus australis. Next base: position 360,609,892 of record CM056995.1, read on the forward strand.
ACGGTGGATTGGACGAATTTGTCCTGTAACTTGGCCAGCACGTTCTCCAGTGCCCAAGTAACTTATTTTTGTGGGGAGAATTAAAGAGGTAGTCTACGGCGTGCGCCCAACAACTAGGGAAGACAGAATCAGAGCAGCATGTGTCTCACCTGTGCTGAGGTCCGCCGAGCAACTACGAATGTAAGGAGAGCAGAGTCGTGTATGATACAGGGTGGTCGACATTTCGAAGACTTATGATGAAGAGTGCTGTGTGCGAATGAGTGTTCCCAGTTCCCATTTCACAGTAGTTGTGGCATACTATACCAGTATTTACAGTAAGTCCGGCATCCTTTTTACTGCACATTAACTATATATGCACACCAGAAAAACATGTTTCGTTGATTTTCATTTCCATTCATCGTTGCCAACATTACTAGAAGCATATCAGTAAGTGTGAATATTAACACTTTGAGGACGGTACATATTTACTGTACTTATAGGCTAGTTACATTATATTCGCAATATTTTCGCACTTTTCGAATCAAACCTTTGAAAAATCACTCCATGTATGGCATACCTGGTTGTTTTATAAATATGTCGTGTATGGCAAGCATCTTATACTCCAGTTAACATAATAGTATCTTTTTTTTTTTTTTGTTAAATTGAACTTTTACTTGTATTTTATGTATTAATATTTCATATATAGATAATATGAAGAAACACAGAGAAAATAAGTGTGTTGGAAAAGCCTAGTTAGAAATAGTTGTCATACAAAATATTGTTAAACTAAGTGTGCTAAGTGTCTGAAGTGCTAAGAGCAATCCGTAATAAAATTGTGGCGTGCCACAAGTTATTAACAATTTCAATAACAACAATTGTTTATTTATCAAAATTTTTCATACAAAAATGCTTATTTACAAACTCTAAAGTTTGCATAGTTACAAAATTTCAGGAGAGCATGGCAGTTTATCTTTTTCTAGCTGAGTAAAACTTCTCAATAAAAACCACTAAAATGAAATAAAATGTCGATGACAGAAGCAACAAAGGTTAGGTCTAAGCATTTTTATGTAAACTGACAGTAAAGCAAGTTTCTAGTACACAGAATGGCCATGTAGCACGAGACTGCAAGAAAAGTACTTTTGCTTATTTCCTGTTGATTTTCGACAAGAGTTCAATTCACTTGATTGTAACTTTTTGGAATTGTGGTGGACTGTCTGTAATAGCAAAGGCAGTGCTGGTGGTAATTCAAATTCAGCAGAGACACCACCAATGCAGCGATTTAAGTATGGTACCTACGATCCTTACTCTTGTACAAGAGAGCTGGTTTTTTTCCCAACACTATATTTTTAATTAAAATGAATTGAATTAATGTGATACTTACACAAAAATATCCCAGGTGAATAGAAAACATACAGTGAAAAAGCTTAGTATATTTTACTGTTACTATAAAATATTAGTGTAAGTGGTAGCGAATAGTCTTGTGTTTTTCATAAATGCTATAGGTCTTTTTTAAAACATTTGCTAGAATTTCGTATTTTACGATTTAAACTTTGTAATTGTAAGTCAATTTGGCTTAATATTTAATAGAGCTGGTAATAGTTTTGCTAAATGAAGATATTTAGATGTGTAAAATAATGTAAATGTAGAATTAGTATGAGCATATTTTATTTTTCAATAGTGTTCTTCCAAGAATATAGATAATATTACTCTCAATTTATTTATTATAACTGCAAATCAAAAATGTATATATCAGATACATAAATACATTTCAAAATTTTATATAAATAAATTTTACTTTTACCAATTACTTTCATTTGAAGTAATTTTTACTTTTATTTGAAGTAATTTTTACTTTTAATTAGTTACTATTTTCCCCTAGTAATTGTACTTGGGCCCAATTACATTTTGGCTGCACTCTTACCATCACTGGATATATTACTGGAAACATTTCATTGCTAACAGTTTCTAGGGTTATAACAAATAGCACTGTGTATGTGGAGGTGTTATCAACACATTTGTATACCTAAAAATTACACTGTTTCAATAAATAAAGTACAGTACAAGTCTGAAATAACATGGTTGTTTGGGGGACATGACACACCCACGTTTAAACAACCCGATGTGGCGTGGTTAGATTTAATACATTTTTTGTTCAAATCTGGGGCATGATTTTACCAGCAATACCTATGTCTATTCAGTGCAGTACATATATAAATAAAATGCATACATAGCTTCGTACACTTTTGTTTGAGCAAACATACAGAAAGCTTCCCATTAAGAATATACAAACACAATAAAATGAACAATAAACACATTTCACACTGACAGGAAAATATTTGTGACACATGTGTTGTCACCACTGAAATGATACGTAAATTGCATAACAGCAGAATATTCTACAACTACTTTGTAACCGTAATGTGGTCGGACACTGCAGATATGTATCTAGTTTTTTTTTCAAGCATTAAATTTGTGTGCAACACACACACATACATTTCTTGTTGAGTCAAAATTAAAAACAACTGTGGCACACAGTTTTCTGTTGAAAACATACAAATACAGTGAGATTAACAGTAAAATAATGTCACCTTGACACAGTTTTCTGTTGAAAACATACAAATACAGTGAGATTAGCAGTAAAATAATGTCACCTTGACACAGTTTTCTGTTGAAAACATACAAATACAGTGAGATTAACAGTAAAATAATGTCACCTTGACAAGGAAAACATTTTTCACGCATTTGTTGTAACCATTGAATAATGATACATAAATTGCATGACAGCATACTGTCTTGCAATTATTTTGTAACCCTAATGTGGAGGGACATTGCAATTTAATATCTAACTTCAGAAGCATTATATTCGTATTTAACTCTTATATACATTTCTTGTTGAGTCACAATTAAAAACTATGGCATACGGGAAAGTTTTCTGTTAAAAACATACAAATAAAATAAAATAAACAATAAATCATTTCACCTTGACAATAAAAATATTTGTCACACAGATGTTGTAACCACTGAATAATGATACATAAATTGCTTATCAGCAGAATATTTCACAGTTATTTTGTAAGCTTCATGTGACAGAACATTGCAAATATCTAAGTTCACAAGCATTTGTTCAGTATTAAGTTGCTAGTACAGCCACAATAATATATAAATGAATTCAGAAAAAGTGGCCAGACAGTATCATTAGGACGCGATGCTTCCATATCTTTCCAAAGCTTGCTCTAAATAAATTTTGAAATGCACGTAGATGTCTTTACATAAGCAATATATAACTATATTTCGTGAATGATTGTGGAAACCGTAAGAATAATTTTAAGACTGTAATCAGATAAATAAATTGTCCTCTGACAACAACAGTTTCTATACACAAATTTACACATTCATTTACAGGTTGATTTGAACTTCCAATTGTATATTTTTCTGGATGAACCGAACATCCACTATCACCAAGAAACTGCAATCTTTTGTACTCAGTATCCAGATCACTGGAGGGCTTTTCTAACGTCTCAAACATTGATATTATATCGTTGGTATCATTTTGTGAACAATTTAAGCAAGAGAGAACCTTTTCTTTGAGAATTTTCAAGTAACCATTTCCTAAAAAGTCAGAGATAGCATTTTGAACTGAACTCTTTATCAAATTACTGTTATCGTGTAGTTTAGTCAGGAAAGTGGTTGCGTTTTATTTTAGACTGGCTTTGAACGTAAGACCACTTTGCTCTGCAGTGTCCAGAAGTTCGTGGTTATCGCGGTGGTGATTTACGGAATTTGTACTTGCTTCAGGAATGGGTTCAAATAACCCTCTTCCTAAATTTAACACGGCTGCTTCATTTTCAAAATGTGAATGTTTCCTAACTAAATTTCTTTTTAAAGAAAAAAAGGTGCTATACTTGCGAAAGCATCCAGTTTGCCCGCACGAGTAATGACTTGAAATGTCACATTTATGAGCAAGTTGAGAATGTAGTCCTAAACCATTAATTGCTTTCAATTTATGAAAAATGAAACAATTTTACATTGTAACAATTATGCTGTTTGCCGGCATCCAAGATCACAAAGCAGAACACTTGCGTTTATTTTAACACAGGCATATATTTGGTCCAACAAAATGATTTGGTTGAAAGTAGTTGTCTTATAGTCAAGCCAAACAGCTGCTTGGTTGTTATAACACAGACATGTCCATGTTCAACACAATGATTTGGTTGAAAGAAACTAATACTGTGGTTCTGCCAAACTTGTACACTGACTTGATTCAGCAGTGTATATCGGTTATTATTACAGCAATACAACATTGTTGAAACAACTAAACAATATCAAACGGATAATTTTGTTGCGCCAAGCAATGAGCTTGATTGCTAGTAGACAAATATACCATTTGTTGTTTCCAACAAATTCCAATAGATTCTACCAAATATTCTTCTCAGTGTGTGTAACCCACTTTGTCGATATATCATACAAACATTTCATATTCCACAGGATTTGACAAATGCATCACGATGAAAAGCCTGAAGCACACATCGTCTGCCTTACAAAGGATTTCCATTTTGTATTTTACACCATCAGCTCTGACATAATTACAACTGACAGTATCAAGTGATGGTCTAATAACCACGACGTTTGACTGAAATGTCAAATTCATCTTCAGTACTTTGTTACGGTCTGTTTTCCATTACTTAATTTAGCTGCCTTGGAGTCTGTAACAAAATTGGATTAGTTGTAAAGTATGGAGGTGTTAAATTGAAGACCTATTTTCAATGGTTTTATACCACAAATTTATAGTAAATAAAATTCCCACTATGGCACAAAATATGAATATCTAATTGTCAGCCATGTGGCCATCAGATGTTACAGGTTTCTATGTACTTTAGTGCGTCTGAAATTCGTCGAACTTTCACTAGCAATTGTGTTTATATTTTCACGTGCGAAATTTGCTATTTTACTGTACTTTACATCGCTGAAAGCTGCGCAATTTAACTGGAAAACCGTATTAATATAACATTTCATGCTAGCGTAGGTTCTAGGTTAGCGAGGGAAAAACAGTGATTCACTTACAATAGACGCGAAGCAATTTAGTTGGTCAGTGTGATATGATGCAATGTAATGCAGAATTACGTGTTTTATTGGAATCTCTTTAGTGTAGCTCTCACATTCTTGTATATATCTTCACCTTTTTCCATATTATGTGCAATTTGCGCCGAATTAATTAAATATAATTTATCCCATTTGTTAAAATGTAGAATGTGATTCCTATTTTATGACTTCCGGCTCGGAACTCTACATTCATGTGCATATTCAGTTCATATCCGTGATCAATTTGTTCAAGTGCACGACAAAATTTTTCAGTTAATTAGTTATCTCCCCGCCTAAAATCCCACATTTTAGTGCATATCCCATTGAGGACAATATGCATGTTTTTATGCATTAGAGTAGGATGGGGTAAGGTTGCGCTCCTATGAGCTTATGAATTTTAGATCTCAAAATTACATGAATATTGATTTCGAAAAAATCCTATAGCATTACTAGTTACATCGCCCAGTACATACAAAAATGCCAATTTTGTACCATTTACTGTTAAACACATAAAAATGTTTTTTTAAGCCTGTGCAAAATGGGATTTTGCACCAAGGCTGGGGTAAAGATCATATTTCAGTGGGGCAAAAATCCGATTTGTTATTTTTCATTGAACAACTTCATTGAAAGTATAGAAACTTAACTTAACATTATTTTACGAAATTTATAGTAAGTAACACAGTTATTTAGTCATATTACATAATCATAGAATACAACAAACTAAAAAAATGTGGACCAATATTATTGCATTAAAACATTTCAAAATTAGTTACTATAGCTGAAACACACAATCAAATAAACTGTAATTGCCTGAAGCAAATCAGCACATCTTCATACACTGTACAGTCTTCATGCCACCATTCCTCACAAACGCTGAACTGTTTCCATTCTTCTGATGGAGTTTCTACGAATACATCACAAGAAGGGCATCTTACTTTTTCTTTGCTTCCTGTAGGTTTAGATGGAGTGTGTTGTGTTCTGGTTCGTCTTGGTGGTCGTAGAAGATGTCTTTCTTTTGGTTTGGAACAGAGCTCTTCGTAATTGTTTGTTTCTCTCTTACTGTTCTTGCCTCTTTGCTTGTTCTTCTTAGAACGTCTTGTGAGGAGTTCTCGTTGGTACTTGAGATTTCAGTCCACGTTTTCTTCTTTTCCGGAGAACTTTTATTTTTGGTAGTGTGATTATTTCTGCAGGTGAAATATGAGTCGGTTCATTAGGCTGCTCTACTTCTGTATTCGCAGCTACCGTAGACCTATATGAATAATCATCACGTGTCGTCGAAATTATATGCACAGGAACTGGGTGCTTTGAGGTAGAAGGGTCAGTGGCAGACTCTTTAGGTGTAACTGCAATTGATGGCTCTAGCAATACAGGGATGTTATTTGGAGCTGAGCTGTTTGTGGGAGTGTGATCAGAAGAAGAATCATCGATGCTAATTTCAGGATGGGCACTAGTCGAGGGAACATCAGATTGTAAACGGATAGTGTCAGATGGGGCTTGTGCAGGATGATCTACTTCTGTGCCACTGCTGAAATGAATGACTGAATCTGTATCAATTTTGTCAAAAGTAATCCCACAATTCTGGCCTGTAGCTTCCGAAGGAAAGAAGTCTTCATCTGTGAAAATGTATCTGTTAAGTGGCACAATACAACATGTACGGAATGCTTTAGCTACTATACCAAGAGTAGCCACTCTCATAAATACTTGCCCAGAAAGATCTGCAATTTCATACTGACTTGCAGATACATCAGCATGATTTCCTGACCATTGGTCGCAAAGTTCATCATATCTAGCTTTCACTGCTTTAGAAAAGTACCTGTCTAGAGGCTGTGTCTTTTGGCTACTGCGGAGGGGGGGGGGGTGGTAGACTTAGCAAATGAATGTTGTTTTCCTTGGCAAAAGTTATTGCCTCTAAAGATATGTGAACACATGGTTGTCCAAAATTAATAGAAATTGGGGGGGGGGAGGGGTGTTTTTCTTCTGTCTGAATGGCGTTCGTCTTAAAGTGACGAAGCCACTCAATGAATACTGAAGCTGTCATGTAACCACGGTCTGAAACGAAGCTAACAGATCCAGGTGGTGCTCCATGCATCAAAGCAGGATTCTGGCGCTTCCTTGCAAAAATAAGAGCTGGTGGGATATAGTTGCACTCATTGCACAAGCAATAGAAAATGTTTGGCCCTTATCTGCAGCAACTGCTTTGATTACATTTCGCGTACCTTTGGTACTTACAATTCTGCATAATTTTCCTGGCCCCGCTTGAATCCCAGTTTCGTCCATGTTATATACTCTACTGGGTGTAAATGTACCTGTTCTCACCAAGCTCTCTAAGTTATCAAAGTAGTGATTCAACTGAACTCTATTGAAACCCATAATTATTGCAATGCTAGTCTTTTGTGGTTGCCGTAGGCATAAACCTCGCCGCTTTATAAAATATCGTGCCCACTCCTTCCCTGCTAATTCCGTATCAGTATCAGATCGGTGGGTGACTTCATTTCTAACAGAATGCATAAATGCCAAATGGCGCAGGGTTTTGAATGATAAACCATAAAATCTAACTTCAAGTTCCCTGAAGTGCTGCAGAATTTCTACTTCTTGATCTGGAGTGAAGGTAGATTTGTACCTACTCAGATTATTCACTCCAAAACCCTATTTTAACCTTTTTCTAAGAGTAGAGTCTTCAACGCCCACCTCGTTTGCTACTTTCCTCTTGGAAACTCCGTAATTGGCTGGTTGCCGAGCCTTTTCAAGCAACTTTGGAGTAAGTGCTTTGCATTCCGTTTTTCTTTTGTAGGTCCTGAAATCAATTAATGAAAAATATTGCTTCCATGTGTATTTTATTTAATAGGCAACTATTAAATCATCATCAATATCTTTATCCTATATAGATTCAGAGATAATATAAAAAATGTATAGTTTTAGTTTAAACATTAGGCATCTTTCTAATTCATAATCATAAAAATAAAATTTTAAGTTAAATATGTTAGTCTGGGTTACTGAGTAGCTAGGTAATAAAAGAACCGCCTTCAAGGGGCATGCTAACTAAATTGTAAAACATAATAAAACGAGTCTGTGCATATTAACTATGCATTGTCATTTATTTTCTATAATATTACTTCGTTTGATACACATTCATGTGTAACAAAGCAGTTAAAAACAACCAATTATCATAAAATACTATGTTTAACAATTGACACGTGGTTTATTTAATTTATTTCACTACACAACAATACTTAACCTTTAAAATGTGAATAAGTAATGCACGATCCTCGTTAAATATTAATAATAAGACATATTAGTACCCGCACACTCGTATAAAAAATGCGAGGTAAAAGTACGCATTTGGGGCAAAGATATGCATTGCGCACTTTTGCAGGACCTTTGCCCCAACTGCACTCGTACACATATTCAGTTCATGCTGCCATCTAGCGGCGGGATCTACAACTGTGCGTGTATGCCGTTCGCGTCTCTACAAAACACGTGTTTTAATACTCTTAAGGTTTACCAGCGATAAATTTAGCAGAGTCAAAATATAGCATAAGTAATTATCGTAATATATTATAACAGAGTAGTTGAAAAAACATATCACCTCATATATTTGGCACTTAATCTAGCAGGTCCACGTTACATTGCGGTTACAACTGCTGCCATGACACCTACTTCATGCCGCGTAGAAGAGTCCATCAGCTAAGTCGGGGAGGGGTGTGGTGAACCAGTTGTTAGGAACTTGTACCCCACGCGCACCTTTACCCCACCCTACTCTACATGTGACAGGGCCATTCTCGATTGATTGTGCAACAAATTTTTCTGTTTTATTATTAAAATATCCTTCCTCGAGAAGCAAATATTTACATGCATGTCACATTTATGATGTATTTTGTATACATTATTATTTTACCGGTTTACGACAATCACGCCATGTTTGTTACAAGGCGGAGTGTTATACATGGTGTACCCAACGTACATCGCGTTATGCACTAATCCCTATACAGTAATTCAGTTTAAACTAATTTAGTAAGTGTTTTAGCGCAATGTCTTTGCATGATGTTGCAGTCCAAACCAAACATATTCTAACCTATAATAAGATAATATTTTTGGAATGCGAAAACTTTACATTTAACTGTATACCTCATATGACACTATCTTCCAACTATGTCAATATAAGAAATTTCAGAAATAAAACAGAAGACCTGAAATTTCTGCTGGTGCACAGAGTTAAAAACCCACATATATTTGTCATCTCAGAAAATTGGCTAAAGGACAAATTCAGATTGTTACAACCTACCTTCCTATATGTCATACTTTCCTTAAGGACAGCCTAAAGCCTGATGCACATGGTTCACCTTCTCGTTCAAGAAGTTGAACACCATAATGTGAACAAGAAGGTGAACACATTTTTATTCGTCACTTGCACAAACTGTACACACAGTGTAGTTGCGTGGTCAACATGAATGTTGCAAGAAGTTACCTGGAAACCCTTACAGGCGATTGCAGTTGTGTCTTGTTAATAGCATTCGCAGCCAAACACCAAACATGGGGGGACACGTAGATAGTGGGCAAGAGCATTCCTGCCAACATACATTTTTATTCAAGTCACTTGCACAAACTGTACACACAGTGTAGTTGCGTGGTCAACATGAATGTTGCAAGAAGTTATCTGGAAACCCTTACAGGCGATTGCAGTTGTGTCTTGTTAATAGCATTCGCAGCCAAACACCAAACATGGGGGGACACGTAGATAGTGGGCAAGAGCATTCCTGCCAACATACATTTTTATTCAAGTCACTTGCACAAACTGTACACACAGTGTAGTTGCGTGGTCAACATGAATGTTGCAAGAAGTTACCTGGAAACCCTTACAGGCGATTGCAGTTGTGTCTTGTTAATAGCATTCGCAGCCAAACACCAAACATGGGGGGACACGTAGATAGTGGGCAAGAGCATTCCTGCCAACATACATTTTTATTCAAGTCACTTGCACAAACTGTACACACAGTGTAGTTGTGTGGTCAACATGAATGTTGCAAGAAGTTATCTGGAAACCCTTACAGGCGATTGCAGTTGTGTCTTGTTAATAGCATTCGCAGCCAAACACCAAACATGGGGGGACACGTAGATAGTGGGCAAGAGCATTCCTGCCAACATACATTTTTATTCAAGTCACTTGCACAAACTGTACACACAGTGTAGTTGCGTGGTCAACATGAATGTTGCAAGAAGTTACCTGGAAACCCTTACAGGCGATTGCAGTTGTGTCTTGTTAATAGCATTCGCAGCCAAACACCAAACATGGGGGGACACGTAGATAGTGGGCAAGAGCATTCCTGCCAACATACATTTTTATTCAAGTCACTTGCACAAACTGTACACACAGTGTAGTTGCGTGGTCAACATGAATGTTGCAAGAAGTTATCTGGAAACCCTTACAGGCGATTGCAGTTGTGTCTTGTTAATAGCATTCGCAGCCAAACACCAAACATGGGGGGACACGTAGATAGTGGGCAAGAGCATTCCTGCCAACATACATTTTTATTCAAGTCACTTGCACAAACAACTTGCAGGAAAATTTAGTCGCAATACACCTTTTAGTTTTAGACTAAATCAGAGCTTTGTGAATTAACAATAAAGATTACTTCTCGTTATGGGTCGAAATTATCGATCATCCTAGAAAATTATTATTAGTACTCTACTACAGAGAAATTCACATTCTGTAGCTTTCAATGGGGATCTTAGAGTTGCAAAAACACAAAACCAGTTGTCCTTTGTGATGTTGCACTGATTCTCATAAGTAACTTTAATTCTAATTCTAATTTTTTATAGCTGACAGGGTAACCTCAATATTTTTAAGACCAGGAAATAAATAGGACATTGTACAAATCATTAATAAGTAACAAAAGCTTAGGCTCAGATATGATTGCTCCTAAAGTCATTAGGCCTAAGAAATGAAAAAATGCAGTATTGAAATCTCTAACAGAAATTGTAAACACTATAATGACTAGTAATAAAGATCATATGCAAAGGAAAATTTGTACGACCTATTTCAACAGAAATTGCAGACAGTGGTGAACAATTAATGTGCAAATGTAACTTCGATTTTTTCTTTTGGATCTGTGTTATTATGTTATTTGAGATCTATTCGTGTGCTGTTGTAAATGTAGCCTAGGCTTTACATTTTACTATTACCAATTACATTAACACCTTACCACATACACAAAAGCAGATGTTAGAAGAGCTTAAATATTTCAGGAAGGAACGCACAATTAAACTTAACAATGCTGATAGTGTTCTGTGACCTACTTCATGCCTACCGAGTGTAATTAATTTATAATGCTAATGATGTGTCACTAAAATTGTAGTCATGAGTACATGCAATGTCATATAACCACTAATGTAAATTAACTCCGTGATTAAAATATCAGCATTTTAATGCAAAATACACAAAGCAATATTTTAAATTAATAGGCCTTTTACTGCTCATAACTGCCAATGTATAAAACAATTATTGTAATATGGGACCAAATGAATTATACAGACAATTTATGTATTACATACAAGACTGACTGGATGAAGTTTTCAATTAAATGTGTTGGCCTAGTTAAATAAAATGTATACAAATAGGCTGGCTTCTGTTTTCAATTAAATGTGTTGGCCTAGTTAAATAAAATGTATACAAATAGGCTGGCTTCTGTTTTCTTATGCAAGTACTAAGTTTATTGGTGGATATCACAGGCTGAATTCAATTTTTAGAAAAAGTTCTCATTAACAAAAAATTATTTCCTTCTGGATATACTTTACACCCTGGTATTACTACAAATAAATTTAATTTTTTTAATATAAATTTTGATGTAACTGAATAAAACAAAAATAGTCTACAAAGCTACCTATTCGGCCATAATATGAAATTTAAAAAGTTGCTTGTTACCGAAACACAAAGAAATGCTATGGAAAATGCCATTTTCAGCACATAACCTATCTACGCAACCCCACTATGAATACAATACCAAGGTAACATCTTTTGTAAGCAGAATTTAAAAATATTAAATAAGTTTTCCACTAATCAGACTTGTCCTAACCATACAAATATCTAATAAACTTTTTTTAGAAGATATTTTAAGATACCGCCATTTTGTAGACCTCTAAATCCTATAAAACTGTATTCATAGTAACCATATAGCCAATCATGTTAACTGGCATATTAACCGAACTCACGTTATTTCTGCGTTTTAATTACTGCAAACTTAGTTTGTGAGACACATTCCACATCTTTTCAATTTTTGTGCTTCGTAGACCTACCACGTGTCTATAGGTAAATAAGTAGTCTGCTTCATCGAACAAAGCAAACAGAAGATCAAATAAATGCAAATACATACATAAAATAAAATAATTTCAATCAACTCACCTATTTCTCTACGAGGTCTGCAAAACCGCTTTCCGCTAGTATCTTGGACAAATTCGTCGGCCATCATTCACGATTCATAACTTGCCTCGCACGAACAACGAAAATGGCCGAATGGAAATATTTACACACCGAACACTCGTGAATCGTGGGGAAATCCGGGAATTACACATTATTATAAAATTATAAGTCAAAATGCTACCAATAATCGGTTTAAATATTAAGACATAACTACTGTCAATGAAAAAAAATAATACGTTGCTGCTGAGAAATTATATTTTGTGAGAAGAAATATTAGACAAGTTTTGAAGAAAATTAATATAAGCATTGCAGCGTAACTATAGAAACTATATTCTTTAGTATTTTAGTAACATTAGAGAAAAATATGTAATTTTTAACAAAAAATCCCGCCAAGAAATGTTTTCCTAGCCAAAAAGTTATAGTTAATGATAATATCTTAGATTAAAAAATATATGCTTTAAAGAAAACCTTCCAAAGAAATCTTATGGTAACATACAAAGCATTATTCTTTGAAAATTAAGTAAAATTAATGTAAAATTTCGTTGTTTCTAAAATAAAACTTTCAAATGAATTTTTTCTTAGTCACAGATATAGCGTTTTTACTGTGCTTAGACTAAAGATGAGTTAGAGCGATCTCGCGGACTGCGAACAACCAATTTGTGTCCCAACATTGAACTGCTTTTCTGCCAACACGACATGGTTTGGATGTTAGGTTAGAAAACTGATTCGTCAACAAATGTTTTGAGTTTTTATAGTTCATCTAACGAATTTGTAATGCAGCTTGATTAAATTCAAATTGGTGAAAGTATTTTACTCATATAATAGTGCTTGTCATGTGAGAATTAAGATATAAACAAACACTTCCACCACACTTGACCATGTGACTTTGACAGTTGTGTTCCCTTGAGGTAGGTCAATGTCGCGCTCATGCGCAGAAGACGACTATGGGCTGTTCACGGTCAAATGAGCACTTTTGAAAGCCTCGTTTAGCATCTACGTTGTGTATTCCTCCGCTTTATGTAAAGTTAACATCGCCCTATGGGGCTAATCACTTTATTCATACGTCGATCAAATTAAACTGTGAAATTATTAAGAAAGTATATACTTTACATATTTTTTTCATGTTTACCCTACGATGCATAAAAAAAAAACTTCCCATCCATCGTTAACATCTTTACTGGGCGGATGTCACCTGCGCCTATTAAAATAGATGCATGCAGGGGCAGTGACTGTTTTCTAAGGTTCATTTCTAAAGTACTCGCTGTATCGTGAACAGCCTTCAGAACGTATTACCTCCATGGGCTGCGCGGTCTGGGAGGAACTTCAAAGTAGAAGCGTGAGGCCGGAAGCTGGGGTTGGGTGGGTTACAGATGATGCAGAATTTCGCGCGACGTAAGGTGTCCGCCGGTATTTGAGAATTGGTCGGGAGGGGGCCAGGCCAGCATCCCGTCTGCCCTCCCCCCTCCATCAACCAAAACTCCCACTCCTCGGTTGAGTGGAGGGGTAGTACCCCCTCCCCTCGTACAACCGCCCGGCTCGGGAGTAAATCACATGTAAGCATTCGTCGCGTGGACTCGGCCCGTGTTGCACGTGTTTGGAGAGTTCGCTGCTGTCTCTTGCGTCTTCGCCTGCTGCGACAAGTGAGTACACGTCTTCCATTGACCTCTATCTCTCTCTTGCACTTCTCATCCGCCTGCTGCGTAGTAACCGGTGCCTTAACCCTTCCAGACCCACGCCAATTTCCGGTTTCAGGTCTTACAAACAACAATTCTGTACTCGAGCCGACAACAACACTTATGCCTGGTTGCACCAACATCATTCTCGATCCGAGATCAAATTATCCTAGGTCCGTACCAGGATCCAGTTTGATCTTGGTTCCAAAGTGAGAGATCGATATTTTTGCTATCGGTTCGTAATATATGACGTCATGGAAGTAGGCGTATTTTTCACTATAGATAGAACTAGATGTGCGTAGTTTAATCTGTTTTAAGTGAATTATTGTTGTATGAATTTTAATGAATAAGATTCAAATGCGTATAATGCCCCCCCTCCCCCCCAAAAGAAAACAATCGTGCGTAGTTTTATCTGTTGCCGAATTTTCAAACTACATTTGTCCACGATGGCTGCTGAAGTCGAAGTTCTTTTCGAACCGCCGAAATTGGCGGTTCGAAATCTCGATCTCCAGTCCAGCTCTGAACTCGAATGGTGCAACAGTGTGTCGATCTTAGATCCGATCTCGGATCGAGTTTCGAACCATGGTGGAGCAACTGGCCATTAATGATCTACAGTTTTACGAACAGATTGCGACCTACACTAGCAAGATGGTTTGCAAATCATTACCCCACAGGTGAGATCATCGCTTATTGAGGTTCGTAGTGTGCGGTTCGGACCGAAAATTACCTGCACATGCGTGATGTACTCAATCGTGTACACCTGGTCGGAATGGGTTTTATGACTCAATGTAACTCGTTAGGCTACTCATTGTATCGTTAGCTAAGTGTTGTAATTGTGTGAGATTTGTTAGTACATTGTAATTAGAGTCCAGTGATTTTTTTTTTCCACTCGCAGTTCCAGACTGTCTACCTTTTTTTGTGGTTTGGTTTTGTCGGAGGAGTGTCACTTGTCTATAGTGCACGTGTAGACTTTCGAGTCTTGGCACCATAATTTAAGGAAATGGTTTTAACGTTCCACAGGGCGCTTTTATGTCTAAGTGAGGGAGAGGTATTTTTGGGGGTGGTGGAGTGGTAATGTCCCGTATGAGCCCCCCCCCCCCCCCTTCAGGATCCAGCCCTGCTTCTTGCAACAGCGAACAGCGCGCTGCATGATCGACTACGTTTAACATCAGTCATTCATAAAAACGAGATGTGGTGTAATAACGTTCGCAAATCATACTACCCGTCGGGAAGACGTAAGTCTCAACGCAATGGGTGCTGATTCGTCGCTGTTTACTGTTCGGACCATAAATATCGTTCATGCGCAACATGTCCGTTACGGCCGCCACCATCCTTCATTTCATACAGCTTTTGTGAAAATTAGTTTTTTATACCCAAATGGGAGCAGATATTGTAAAATCCTATTATAGTTTTGTTACAAATTGTTTTTGTTATGTAGTATAATTTTTCCAACACAAAAAAAAACTGTACAATTTTAACTAATTATTATATAGGCGAAATTTTCTTTAATTAATTAATTGGATAAAAGTTTAGGGCCTACACTTTTTTGTTCAAAATATTAGACTACATAATAAAACAATTTGTAACAAAATTGTAAGAGGACTTTACAATATCGGCTCCCGCTTGGGTACAAAAAATTAATTCTCACAAAAGCTGTAGAAATGGAGGATCGTGGCCTTAACGTGGCCACGGCGACTTGAGAGAGTTGGTTCGAGGTTTCGCGTCTTGCAAATAACATTTCTCGATGCGGGTGTGCGTTAAGGCGGTCGCCTAGTGTGTGAGTGAGGCTGTAAGGGCGACGCCGACCGGTGTGTATAAGGCGGTATCGCCTCTACGCGCAAAGGGATCGACTGGCGTGCAGTCTTTTCGTCGGATACTCGCCTGAACGTGACTTCAAGCCGTGAGCATATAAATTTGATCGGGCGTGACTGTAGCAAAGTACAGTACTTGCCTCTATCGTAGTTTGCTGTTTATATTTAGACATATAGCAGTCTGAAGAAGCCGGTTTTCAGTTACCTTGGCGGTCATGTTAATAATGTTTCCAAAGTTCACGATATCTTGGAAGTACGGTCCGTCATCGGTTCGTAATGTCCTTTCTTTTCGTAGGTGGGCATACTGCGGGCATGTTGTAAGGTTCCCGCTAGAAACGCTGGCTAGGCGGCGACACACAGCAATTACTCAAGTCATTGCAACCTGCGAGCCGCAGTGTGTGTGTTCTGCAATAGTCATGTCAGCCATTCATATTGCAGAACAGTCTCACGATGTACGAATCAGAACCCACATTGGGCACTGGACCTCGCTGTGTACAGTGCCGACCAAAAACAACCACCATCTGCCTTATGTATACCGAGTCTGAATGGTTTAGTATACTGTTAACGGCTAGGGTTTAGTATACTGTTAACGGCTAGGGTTTAGTATACTGTTAACGGCTAGGGTTTAGTATACTGTTAACGGCTAGGGTTTAGTATACTGTTAACGGCTAGGGTTTAGTATACTGTTAACGGCTAGGGTTTAGTATACTGTTAACGGCTAGGGTTTAGTATACTGTTAACGGCTAGGGTTTAGTATACTGTTAACGGCTAGGGTTTAGTATACTGTTAACGGCTAGGGTTTAGTATACTGTTAACGGCTAGGGTTTAGTATACTGTTAACGGCTAGGGTTTAGTATACTGTTAACGGCTAGGGTTTAGTATACTGTTAACGGCTAGGGTTTAGTATACTGTTAACGGCTAGGGTTTAGTATACTGTTAACGGCTAGGGTTTAGTATACTGTTAACGGCTAGGGTTTATTGGTCATTAAAGGCGTTGGCCTTGGAAAAAACGTCATTTTATATTTGTATCATATATTGTTCAACTTGTAGAAGTTATCTGCGACTACGTTTTACTAGGATAAAACTATTTTAGATTACGTGGTTTCTGCAAAGTGACATGTCATAGTCAAAATTGTCCGTTTTTTTGTCATGTATAAATAAGATTAACAAAACGATTAGCATAAAGTTAAAAAAAAACTAGTGAAAGTTTTGTATTAATTATGTTTAAGGTATGTCGATCAGAAGTTATGTTGTAGAACTTTAAGGGGCAGCCACAAATTACAAATGTGCAAGAATGTCCTTATTTTCAGCATTTTTTTATATTTTTTATTGCGAGAACATTTCGTTGTGCAATTATCTTGAAGTAGCTGTTGGCATCTTCGGTCAGTGTGAATTATCGCATTTATGTACGTAATCTATTTTTCATTATTTGTACATTTCTAAAACAGTAAATCATGTTCCTTTTACATGCGAAGACTATGCGCTCAACTATTGCAAGGAAAGAGTTACTTGCTGATAATTTATCGAAGTTAAACAGCGTGCGGTACTAATATAAAATAACACATCTCTTCCTGATCAGCGCTGTCAAAGTGTCGGAAGTGATTACTGCAGCACGCGGTGACAGTCTGGCTCAATGCCGCTACAGCTTCGCTAGATTCCAAGTGTCGGAAGTGATTACTGCAGCACGCGGCGACAGTCTGGCTCAATGCCGCTACAGCTTCGCACGATACCAAGTGTCGGAAGTGATTACTGCAGCACGCGGCGACAGTCTGGCTCAATGCCGCTACAGCTTCGCAAGATACCAAGTGTCGGAAGTGATTACTGCAGCAGGCGGTGACAGTCTGGCTCAATGCCGCTACAGCTTCGCACGACACCAAGTGTCGGAAGTGATTACTGCAGCACGCGGTGACAGTCTGGCTCAATGCCGCTACAGCTTCGCACGATACCAAGTGTCGGAAGTGATTACTGCAGCACGCGGTGACAGTCTGGCTCAATGCCGCTACAGCTTCGCACGATACCAAGTGTCGGAAGTCTGCAGCACGCGGTGACAGTCTGGCTCAATGCCGCTACAGCTTCGCACGATACCAAGTACGCTTGTTCTGTTTCTCTGCTTGATTTGACGGCGCGCCTGTTTGCGATTCACTCAGCCGGGGCAGTCGCGCTGAGCGACGGAACTAACTCCCAGGTCGTAGCGATGCGATCTCGTGTCAGACGTGGACCAGCTGCGAATACAACACTCAACCACGGCGACGTCTGCTCATCACGTCGCGGTTTTGTTCGACGGTAGGATCTTCCGACGAGCAAACTTACGACTGCCACCTGCAGAGGCCATCAAGCGGTCAGCAGGGCTTCCGTTAAAAAAATGTTTTGAATAGGAACTGCTTAAGACGTCCGTCTACCTGGAACTTTTTTTTTACGTTTGAAGCCGAGAGGTGAGGGAGCGTTAAAGGCGACATTGCCACGCCCATCAAGTACTCCATCGCCGCTAAGCGCAAGGCTCTGAACTGGCGTGCAGTGTTCTAGTCGCACTGCGTATACTTATGGCACTTTCAGCGGCGACCCGATTATTTTATTGGTGGAAAATGTGTAGGAAGGTTCAATGCATGCCCCTTGACTAGTTTCGTATTGATCTGACACGTACGTTTCGAGATACAGCGCTTTGAAAAAAAAAAAAACCTTTTTTAGCCATTTTGGCGTGCTCTGAAATTATGTTTATAATTAACGTGAGGTCTTGAAAACACTCAACAGCCCTCGTCTGAGATGTGTGTTCTTGTCGTAGGTCAGTACACTGGACGCACGTTTAATAGTTTCGTAGAAAAACATGTCTTTCGAACACACTACAACGCACTTTAAGCGCCAGGTAGACGGGTACCTTAAAGCCGCGATCCTTCATTTCTACAGCTTTTGCGAGAATTAATTTTTGTACCCAAACGGGAGCCGATATGGTAAAATCCTCTTACAATTTTGTCACACATTGTTTTTATTATGTATTATAACTTTTCAACACAAAAAACTATAATTTTAACTAATTATTAAATAAACTAAATTTTTTTTCATTAATTAATTGGATAAAAGTATACACTTTTTTATGTTGGTAAAATTAGACTTCATAATAAAAACAGTTTGTAACAAAATTGTAAGCGGATTTTACAATATCGGCTCCCGTTTGGGTACAAAAGGATATATTCTCGCAAAAGCTGTAGAAATGAAGGATCGTGTCCTTAACGTGACCAAGTTTGTCTGCTTACGAAGGTTATTTAAGGGTGATTTGTAGCAAAAAAATAAATTACTTTATATTTCTACCAAACGTGTTCAATTTTCATTGCATGTAATGCCTTTTTCCTCGAATAAAAAAAAATTACACTTTGTATTTTGTTGACTAATTTGATGTTAAATTCAAAATTTTTCTGTTTTCCTGCAGCCACAACAAATATTAAGTTTTACAAATGAAAAATATATACAAATTAACTAATTACGTGGGCTACCACGTGAAACGCATGTGATCGCCATATAACAGACCATATTTATTTTTAATAAAATGTCCAAAATAAAAATAAAATCGTATTTTAAACATTTTGT
Source organism: Dryococelus australis (assembly GCA_029891345.1). Classification (NCBI taxonomy): domain Eukaryota; kingdom Metazoa; phylum Arthropoda; class Insecta; order Phasmatodea; family Phasmatidae; genus Dryococelus; species Dryococelus australis. Next base: position 360,629,427 of record CM056995.1, read on the forward strand.
TTAAAATGTATGGACTGTTATTTTGTAATGAGTAGTGACATGCAAAATTCGCTTTATTATTTGGCATCAGGTTAAACTTCACAGTACTGTATGCATTAGAGCCGAAGTCGTTTCCCTATTGGCTGCTGCAAAGATGTGAAGACACTCCCTTTCTGACTGAACTACGCGTGATTGGGGCACACAATTGTGAAGTGTTCCTTTATTGATGCAGAGTCACCCAGGATGTGTCACATAGATTATGGTCCGATGACAAAGGTATTCAAAGGTGCATGTGTTTCAAGTTTAACTTGTCCCCAAATAATACCGCGAATTTCGCAGGTCTCTGGTGATTACATATATTTCAAGCGGTAGCCCATGGCATTAGTTAACTCTGTAAAATTTTTCATTAATACATCTTAGTTAATATATGTTATGTTTGCAGCAAAACTGGAAAAGTTAGAATTTGACTTCAAATTATTCAAAAAATTTAAATTGCAAAATTATCATACAAAGAAAATGTTATTACATTCAATGCACACAAGTTGAATGTTTTGTACAATGATAAAATAATACTCTTTTTCCTGTATCAAACACTCTTAACGAGATCACGTATGTGGTGGTAGAACTGCTTTGCAGCATTTTTCAAATGCGATTTGGTTTTATTAAACTTTTCCCCAACATGTTTGCCTGCGAAAATTCTACGTACACCGTGCAAGGACAGAATTGTTACTTTCAGAATGTCACGCTCGTTACAAATATTGTTTGGGGTTGCTCCAACATCAAACTTTTTTCAGATGACTGTATCTTCAGACATGCGACCCGTACTAGGAGAGGAGCTTGTACTGAACTTTGCTACAGGCTTCTCGTGAGTATAATGCTCGGGTCACTGGTTAGTCCAGCTGTACTTGCAACACGACAATACTCACTGTATGCCAGTCCAGGGCCTTGCGCGTAGCGGCGACGGCGTACTTGGTGCACGTGGTATTGTAGCCCTTATCGCCCCACCCCTCTTCTAAAATATCTCTCTTCCCACTAATAAAAATCATGGTTCCTATAGGCTATTCACGGTCAAATGAGCATTTTTGAAAGCCCTGCTTAAGATGTACTTGTATGCACGTTGTGTATTCTTCCGTCTTATGTAAAATTATCTTTGCCATGGGCCTCATCACTTTATTCATGCGTCGGTCAAGTGAAACTGTGGAATTATTAGACAAGTAAATATTTAAGAATTCTGCTAATTTTTGCACTTTGATGCATTAAAAAACACAGAATGCGAAAGGAGTCATTAAAGTTATCAGAAATGGTTGCCTAACACTTTTTATTCGACGTTAAGATACGGAACTACTTTCCATTTATCGTTACCAACTTAACTGGGCGCATGCCACTCAGTGCGCCAGTTAAAATGTGTGCAGGCAGGGGGCAGTGACTTTCATTGACGGTTGATTTCAAAAGTGTTCACTTTATCGCGAACAGCCTTTACCTATCTGTCTCCTGTAGCAATTTACATTAATGCATGTTAAATTTCGAATTATTTTCTGTCGAAAGGGTTTTTTACGACACTACGCCGGTTTCCGCCCCCCCCCCCCCAGTCTCTTCTTAGTTATAGGTTAACTATAGGTAGATACACTGAGGGAGGTAGTGATGGCCCCAAACAGTGGCCATGGCTACCCAATCACTCTCTGCCGCGATGCATGCCCTCTTGCATGGATTTCCTCCATCCCATGTATGCACACCAGGACTCAGCCCCGAGACGCTTTAGCCCCTGATCCTACCTCGGACGTACATATAACACTTAGAATTAGGGTAGGTTAGGAAAAAAAAACATTTGTACGTATGCGACCACCTGACGAATTTTCAAGTCCGAGTAATAGTACAGTGGTTTATATTTCCCTCCGTGTATTTTTTAAAAGTGAAAACTGTGCGAGAACTTTGACACAGAAGATCTAAATACGGCCAATGTTACTTCCAACTTTTCTGAAGCTCTGCTTAACACCTTTCACGCTCACTTTAATTTACGTTTCCAGGTGTTGCAAACAACAAAATTTACTATGCGTGCTGTACTTTAGTCGACACAGCGCCTGTTTCGTTGGCATAGTCAACGAGCTGTAGGCTACGTTCTACAGGAACGTGAACCCGAGTAGGACGATTTGCGAATAATTTACCTGCAGGTAAAATAATTGGTCATTGAGCTTTGCAGTGCGCAGTACAGACATAGAATTACCCACACGTGCGTACTGTACACAAATGTGTACACTGAGTCTGAATTGTTTAAGTTCTTCCTCCGCCTCATCCCAACAAAGCTTGAATAAGTCTAGAAAACTGCACAAAACTGACACAATTTAGTTTAGTTTTGCATGAGAACTATTTCTTACTAGTCACGTATTTTCTCCCTGTTTTTATTCATGTTAATTATGGACGGAATATTGTAGTTTATAAATAATACGTAAGTAAAAGCCATATTTAAAAATAAATAAAATACCTGTATGTTTACAGAAGTATAAATTACTTGTGAGTGTATACATGACATATTTAGGAAACAGCCATACATGGGGTGATTCTATTTAAAAAGTGTAAAAGTTTATTTTTTATGCATATGAAGGTGTTTATGTTTTTGAAATTTAAAGTGTAGACGAACGTTGACGAGTGTGTGACTTGGTGTGGGCACCAGACGGAAATTCGGTCTGCCTTATGGTGTGTGCATAGCTGGTGAGATGGTTACAGCTGGCTACGTCACGTTAGGCTAGGTAAGCTGGGCAGCTGCGAGCGCCCTCACACACACTACGAGTGAACTTCCGGCTTCAAGCCACACTGAGAAACCCAACGCCTTGACCTTACTTAACCCCGTGTACAGAATGGGAAGGAATTATACCAACAAACTCCGTGGCGTGATTCCTTTCGCAGTCTAGTGGGGAATATGTTGGCAACTTATTTACCCGACATAAATATTAAAGGTGATATGACACCTCGGAAATTTAGATTATAAACTCTATTCCTGGGATATTAAATGACAATTCTCCGAACATTATTTTACTCGTCCGGGATCTCCAACCTAAGAGCGAACTCCCACTGACACCAACCATCGTAATGAAAATAACAGCGGCAGCAGCCCTCGCCGCCAGGATTGATGGACATCGAATGCTGGTTTATTGGCAGCGTGGCGTGATTAACAAAAATGGCTGTCTTGTTTGAATTGCTCAGGAGCCGCAGTTTTCGTGTGGCTAAAAAGCACACGATACAGATGAATGCAGTACCAATAACTCGCGCGAGGAATAGCAGACCGACTGTCGCCAGGAACGCAGGTATAGGCTGTTCACGGTTAAGTGAGCGCTTTTGAAAGCCATCTCATTTAGAATAATTGTGAATAAATATATTTTATTTAAGACTTAGACGTTAATTTTAGAGTGTGGTGGAATGTACACGCCGCATGTATTACTTACATAGCAATATCTATTTAAAAAGCTCGCTAAATATTTAAAAAAAAAATGGCTGAAAGGAAACAGTAACTAGGGTCTCATAAATGCTCACTTTAACGTGAACAGCCTATAGCTTTAGTACTGCACGCTTGTCAATGTAGAATGAAGTTCAAGTGGGAAAATAATCTCGGAGGCGGAGTAGGGGAGGACTCCCGCCGCTGGAGGGAGGGTAACGACGTGAGTATGTTGGCGTTATCCATGCCAAACTGATAACATCGCTCTCTATGGTCCATTCACAGTTACTTTCAGCTTCTCTGAAGTCCTGCTTAAGTTCTACCTCCGGGATATTCCTTGGTCTCGTGCGAACAGTGCTGCATCGAGTCTAGAAAATTACACCAGAGGAATAAAACACCGTATTCGTGCGCACTCAGTGTAATAATAACTATTTCTTACTGGCCGTTATCAACATACCTATTTTCTCACTGTTTATATTCATTTTAATTATATATTAAATATTCTAATTTATGTGTAAAATTAAAGTAAATTTTTAATTGAAGGGGGATTCTGCACGTAAGCCAAGTATTTACCCTAATTTTGGCCAAAAGTTGTCTTTCAGGGAATTTTTCAAAAGGTTTGGCACGACAAGACGTAAAGAATAATTCCAGAAACCTTCTTTCAATGATACGATATTCTCTACCATTACTACTACTGAAGCACTGATTGAAGATGAGAAAGAATATCTTATTTCTGATCTTCCATCACTGTTCACAGAATAATAAAGGTTGCGAATATTTTAACAATGCAAGACGTTGTTAAAAATTAATATTTACGTCACGTCGTGCCAAAATTTTGGCCTGACTAATAAAGAAGGTACTTTTTATGTACAGAATTATAAAACGCGTGTGACAAATGTTATATTTAGGAAATAACCAAACACGCCATACACGCGATAATTCTTCCAAGGTTTGATTTCAAACGTGCGCATAGACTATATTACCGCGCTGCGTGACGAATGTTTTCCAAACAGATAATATGCGTGCGCGGAGCAACTCTCTCCCAACCGCACTCGGTCGATGACAATACTGAACTGAACGACCCCACCCCTCCTTGCGGCGATAATGGACTCGCTCGACGCTTTCCCGACTTCTGCGCAATATTGTCTCATTTGCATTTCGCTATGCAAGTTGTTTACAATAGTTCTTACGTATGTGCTTGACCATCGTCTGTGCAGTGGGCATAGCAGGTTTCCTTAGACGCATGTACAGGCTGTTCACGGTAAAGCGAGCACTTCTTAAGGCCCTGCTAAATTTTTCCTTTTATCCTAGTTCTATATTTCCAACTTTTTTTTAGTATAAGCATTGCCATATGACTAATTAACACAGTGTATACATTTCACCACTCTCAAAACTTATCGCCTGCAGCTCCAATAACATGTATTTATTAGTGGTTAATGCCTATTGAGAGGGCCTTAAAAAAGTGCTCACTTTACCGAGAATAGCCTATACATAGTATTGCCTACTGTATCGTTTTAACGATAACGGTGGCTCCTGTAAAGTTGCAATAAGAGGGCCGCGTTCGTTCATTAGGTCGTAATGAACATCAAACGTTCACACATCATGGCTGTATAAAGTTGCATGCGCGACCGAGGGGCCCCTGTTGTTGTTATTAAGTCGAGAGGTGTCGTTGAGAGTTTCCTCTTAGGTTAAAGAGTCAGCAACGTTCACACATCATGGCTGTATAAAGTTGCATGCGCGACCGAGGGGCCCCTGTTGTTGTTATTAAGTCGAGAGGTGTCGTTGAGAGTTTCCTCTTAGATTAAAGAGTCCGACAACATAAAACAACGTTCGGTGAGTTGTAATTTAACTTTACTTCGTTTCCGATGTTTCGCAGAGTTACAGTTTGAAACCTCTATTTTCAGTGGCTCATATCTACTTTAATATTCAGTTCGGGGAAAAGGTGGAGCGGAGAGATCAAAGCTCTTGAGAGCCGATGAGGGTGAAAGGAGGCGAGTATGGAACAGCACCGGAATGCAAAGGCGGGAAATGAGAAATTGAAGTAAAAAGTGTCCCGTCCTTTGGAAAGTGTCACTTTTTAAACGGGCACACTGAGTGATATGATCCCAGTAAAGTTGGCAACGACTGAGCGAAACTAGGTAGGTAGTTGGGCTTAGCGTCTCGTCGACAGCGAGGTCATTAGAGACAGTGCAAGTTGCACAGGGATTGGGGAAGGATAGGGAAGGAATAGGCCATGGCCTTCGTTAGGGACCCATCCCAGCATTCGCTGGAGTGATTTCGGGAAACAGCGGAAAACCGAAATCAGGTTGGCCGGACCGGGAATCGAACCCGGCTGATCCCGAATTGAGAGTCCAGTGAGTTGCCACGGCGCCACCTCTCTCGGTTGAGTCAAATTAGTTCAATTTGTTCATGTAGAGTTAAAAGCGCTAGGCAATATTTGTGTGGATACCGATATTATTTATTTTATATACAGTTTTTTTTTAATGCGCGTAAATTTAAGAATCAGACAATTTGTAAACTATTTACTTTTCCCATAATTTTACGGTTTTACTTGAATGACGCATGGATAAATTGATCATGCTGATGTCAGTGTTAAATGTTGCATATGATGGTATAATACATATATTGTACACACATATGGGCTTTCAAAAGGGTTCACTTGACCATGAACTGTTTTATAGGCTGTTCACGGTTAAGGGAGCACTTTTGAGGCCATACTTCCTTTTTTCTTTCAGCCTATTTTATTCTTTAACCGCATTTTTTAAATAAATATCGCCATGTAAGTAATAAACACAGTGTGTATATTCCACCACTCTCGGCAAGTTGACGTCTAAGGATGAAATTAAGTATATTTATTAACTATTACTCCAAACGAGAGGGCTTTCAAAAGTGCTCAGTCTACCGTGAACAACTTATATAAAATTGACCATTCACAAATGAGAGGCGCAGGAATTGGAAACAACTTTGTGTGTCTGACTAAGCTCGTATGTACACTGTAAAATTTCTTTGTAATTTTCACTGAGAAATTCTTTGTAATTTTACACATGCTTGTAACAGTACAAAGGTTTATCTTGTAAAACTACCCGTTTGAAAAAATACAAGGTCCATGTTTGCAATAGACTATACTGTGCCGTATCCACGAGCTTCAGCAAAATGGCGGACACTCAACAACGTAAAACCGCATAAAGCTGTTTGTGCAAAAAATATGGGTGCAAAAAGAAATGTATTGCAAGTTTGAATTACGTAAAACACTTAAAACAACTCAAATAATCAAATTAAAACGACAAGTTCAATAAAACGTGACCGTATTATTTATTAGTGTTTCCTAGCTACACAGCACTCTTAAATCGATTCTTAATACCCCTTTGTTAAGAGGCGTCCAATCTCTTAACGCAACAACTAAAATTAAAAAAAAAAAAGTACATCAATTCTTCTTAACCGTTTAACTTAGATATTATTTTGCATGTACTTGTAGGTGTGTTTACAGTAGAACTAAGCGTTAATACCATAACTCAAGTTGGTCTTCTGGATAAAGTTGCAGGCAATACAAGGGGTGTGTGGGTTCTGATCCCCGTGCCGGCGAGGTGCACTTTGTTTTTGTATATTATATTTTGAATATTTTTTTAAAAATTGTTCTCTGTTACTAATTCATTACATTTGCATTTTAGAAGGTAAAAAAAAAAGTAAATTTTATTTGCAGTTCTTAATAATGTCAGTTGTAAAACAAGGCTACCATTTGTAATATTACAAATAAATGTTTTGCAGATTTTACAAGGAAACTCTTTGCAGTTTTACAGATGATTTTCTTGGCAACTGGGTTTCCAAGGATTTGTCTTGTAAAAGTACAACAAATATTTGAAGAGTGCATGTGGCCGTGTTGTAAATGAAATGCTGGGGCGCTGGTGTTTCTGGCGCGAAGTACCACGTCAGGGGACCAAACACGCTTGCGAGACTGGAGAGTGTGGGTGTTCGGAGGCGGCAGGCTGCTGGGAGACTTAAAGGACGCGAGCAGCTGTTTGCCATCAGACGAGCGCCCTACGTCGTAACTACGACCACGCCCCGCCGCCGATACATGTCGGTGCACAGCGAGGCCCGGCAGGAACGATCCCGAGACCCCAGAGGGGTGTACACGTACCCCCCCCCACCCCCACCCCTTCGACAATAAACCTACGGTCGTCCACTCCGCCCCCAAGGAGCTGACAGAAGCCTTGCGTATTTTATCGGGGTGCGTCGTTTGCCCTTGGAAGCATAAGTACGAAACATTGTCTATGAAATCGTTCTCTGCGCCAATACGCGTACTTTTTGCCAGATAATGTAAAATAGCTATCATCGTATTAAGTATATTCATGAAGCTTGTCTGTGCAGTTTTCTTAAGCGGTATGAGAGAAGTACGACTACAAGGGCGTAGTTTAATCTGTGGGCTGTCGTCGCGTATAGTCAAGTAGGCTACCACTGTTAAATTGCATAGTACATCACTTGCACGTCTTGCGCGTAGGAGCGATGAGGCGCTAGGGGTACGCGTTAGTGTCGCCCTTATCGCTACTTCGATTCTTGACTGTGAACGTGCAGCTACGTGCTCCTCTTAAAGCTATACGAGTGCCCATTTTTTTTTCTCCATATTTCATGGTTTTGTGATTTAATAACAACCAAAGTTTCATAAAATGTCGATATAATTGAAAAAGTAAATTTCATATACTTATTTTAGTGTAAATATAATCATTTTAAACTTAAATTTTGTGACAATCTATCTAAAAAAAAACTATACGAGCACAATGTTTGTTTTCTGCCGAAATCACTCTTGAAGTTTGAAGAATGCCACGAAGAAATTTCTTCAAAGTTGGGCATTTTGTCCTCCTGCGATTAGAAATTAACGTTTTGTCCTCCTGCGATTAGAAATTAACATTTTGTCCTCCTGCGATTAGAAATTAACATTTTGTCCTCCTGCGATTAGAAATTAACATTTTGTCCTCCTGCGATTAGAAATTAACATTTTGTCCTTCTGCGATTAGAAATTAACATTTTGTCCTCCTGCGATTAGAAATTAACATTTTGTCCTCCTGCGATTAGAAATTAACATTTTGTCCTCCTGCGATTAGAAATTAACATTTTGTCCTCCTGCGATTAGAAATTAACATTTTGTCCTCCTGCGATTAGAAATTAACATTTTGCTGTTTTGAATTTCAATTTTATTGAATAGCTTAAAATAAAATTATGGTCAAATTACTTACAAAATTACCATAAGATTTATATAACTTATTCTAAGGGCATGGAAAATCAATTAAAACTATAACCAAGCATGCTAATTATGCAACATTTGGACACTTGTATGGCAAAATGTGTAAATTATGAATTCCCATAAATTGAATTATTAATTTTGCGAACTACTTTCGTCAAACTTTTATTTCATATACTGCCACGTAGTCAATTATAAAATACCCAGCGAATGTAGGAATGTATTTTTGGCACTTGAACGCCGGGTCCGCCTACCAGACGCCGAGCAGCGAGGGAGCGATAAGGGCTGCACTGCTATGCGCATCTAGTGCGCCCTCGCCATTAAGCGCAAGGCTCTGAACTGGCATGCAGTGTTGTCATCGTGCTGCGTTTACCTAAGTTCTCGGCTTATTACAATCCCATGTAATCTGATTGTAGGAAAGGTTCAACGAAGGGCCATCAAGTGTTTTTGTGTGTATCGAACGCGTATATTCTGAGCTACAGCGTTTTGAATAAAATTGATATTGAAGATATATTAGAGTTCTCTGAAACTGCGTTTGAAATGTGGGAAGTGTTGAAAGCACTCAACATGCCTCGTCTGAAGGCCGTGCTCTATTTGTAGGTCAGCACATTGGAGGAATGTTTTGTAGGTCAGCACATTGGAGGAATGTTTTGTAGGTCAGCACATTGGAGGAATGTTTTGTAGGTCAGCACATTGGAGGAATGTTTTGTAGGTCAGCACATTGGAGGAATGTTTTGTCGGTCAGCACATTGGAGGAATGTTTTGTCGGTCAGCACATTGGAGGAAGGTTTTGCAGGTCAGCACATTGGAGGAATGTTTTGTAGGTCAGCACATTGGAGGAAGGTTTTGTAGGTCAGCACATTGGAGGAAGGTTTTGTAGGTCAGCACATTGGAGGAAGGTTTTGTAGGTCAGCACATTGGAGGAAGGTTTTGTAGGTCAGCACATTGGAGGAAGGTTTTGTAGGTCAGCACATTGGAGGAAGGTTTTGTAGGTCAGCACATTGGAGGAAGTTTTGTAGGTCAGCACATTGGAGGAAGGTTTTGTAGGTCAGCACATTGGAGGAAGGTTTTGTAGGTCAGCACATTGGAGGAAGGTTTTGTAGGTCAGCACATTGGAGGAAGGTTTTGTAGGTCAGCACATTGGAGGAAGGTTTTGTAGGTCAGCACATTGGAGGAAGGTGTTTTGTAGGTCAGCACATTGGAGGAAGGTTTTGTAGGTCAGCACATTGGAGGAAGGTTTTGTAGGTCAGCACATTGGAGGAAGGTTTTGTAGGTCAGCACATTGGAGGAAGGTTTTGCAGGTCAGCACATTGGAGGAAGGTTTTGTAGGTCAGCACATTGGAGGAAGGTTTTGTAGGTCAGCACATTGGAGGAAGGTTTTGTAGGTCAGCACATTGGAGGAAGGTTTTGTAGGTCAGCACATTGGAGGAAGGTTTTGTAGGTCAGCACATTGGAGGAAGGTTTTGGTAGAGGATTAGTCACATTGGAGGAAGGTTTTGTAGGTCAGCACATTGGAGGAAGGTTTTGTAGGTCAGCACATTGGAGGAATGTTTTGTAGGTCAGCACATTGGAGGAAGGTTTTGTAGGTCAGCACATTGGAGGAAGGTTTTGTAGGTCAGCACATTGGAGGAAGGTTTTGTAGGTCAGCACATTGGAGGAAGGTTTTGTAGGTCAGCACATTGGAGGAATAAATTATTTTGTAGGTCAGCACATTGGAGGAAGGTTTTGTAGGTCAGCACATTGGAGGAAGGTTTTTGTAGGTCAGCACATTGGAGGAAGTTGTGTCATTGGTAGGATCAGTGCACATTGGAGGAAGGTTTTGTAGGTCAGCACATTGGAGGAAGGTTTTGTAGGTCAGCACATTGGAGGAAGGTTTTGTATAGAAGGTCAGCACATTGGAGGAAGGTTTTGTAGGTCAGCACATTGGAGGAAGGTTTTGTAGGTCAGCACATTGGAGGAAGGTTTTGTAGGTCAGCACATTGGAGGAAGGTTTTGTAGGTCAGCACATTGGAGGAAGGTTTTGTAGGTCAGCACATTGGAGGAATGTTTTGTAGGTCAGCACATTGGAGGAAGGTTTTGTAGGTCAGCACATTGGAGGAGAAGGGTTTTGTAGGTCAGCACATTGGAGGAATGTTTTGTAGGTCAGCACATTGGAGGAAGGTTTTGTAGGTCAGCACATTGGAGGAAGGTTTTGTAGGTCAGCACATTGGAGGAATGTTTTGTAGGTCAGCACATTGGAGGAAGGTTTTGTAGGTCAGCACATTGGAGGAAGGTTTTGTCGGTCAGCACATTGGAGGAAGGTTTTGTAGGTCAGCACATTGGAGGAAGGTTTTGTAGGTCAGCACATTGGAGGAATGTTTTGTAGGTCAGCACATTGGAGGAAGGTTTTGTAGGTCAGCACATTGGAGGAATGTTTTGTAGGTCAGCACATTGGAGGAAGGTTTTGTAGGTCAGCACATTGGAGGAAGGTTTTGTAGGTCAGCACATTGGAGGAAGGTTTTGCAGGTCAGCACATTGGAGGAAGGTTTTGTAGGTCAGCACATTGGAGGAAGGTTTTGTATGTCAGCACATTGGAGGAAGGTTTTGTAGGTCAGCACATTGGAGGAAGGTTTTGTAGTTCCCGTTTAAAAACGTGCATTACAAACTCGCCTGCTAGGCGTGCTCCTTGAGGAGTTTGTCCTGAAAGCTTTATCTCGCTTAAGCCGCGTTTATAGGCTATTCACGGTAGAGTGAGCACTTTTTAAGCCCCTTCCAATAGGCCATAACCACTAATAAATATATTTTATGGTAGCTTCAGACGATAACATTTGGGAATGGTGGACTGTACACACTGTATTTATTGGTCATACAACGATGTTTATATTTAAAAAAAGGCGGGAAGATAGAATTCTGATAATAGGAAAAATTTAGTAGGGGCTTAAAAAGTGCTCACTTTACCGTGAATAGACTATACACTAGGTAACTTGTTAACGTATCATTTGTTACTCAACATGGTATATATAACGTTCTGTTATATAGCATATTAATCAACTTTTGTTACTTTCGTTACATATAACTTTTTAGTTCGACTCTAAATTGGTGTTTTATAAAGTGTATAACTTTTACAATTTTATTTAGTCGCCATGGCACTTGGAACTGATAGGACGCGTTGTTGAGCGGAGAAGAACATAAAGGTGGTTTTGGGTTCGGCCAACATTGGAGGCGAGGAAAATGTACAGTGGAAGTGACTTGTTGGGAGGTTTCGAACGTGATGATCAGGACCGTTTAGCGGGAGAACTTAGAACTGATGGCAGTTTAAAAAATTCCCTTACTTAGGATGACTAGTCAAACGTTTGAATACTTACTTCAAGTGATTGGTCCAGTACCCGGTAATTGAAAATAAAACTATTACCATCAGAAATGACATCCCAGCTGGAGAAAGATTAGCGGTAACACTGGAGAGTGAAGAGATTTGGGCGGCTCTTAACAGCGAGGTCTTGAGATCCGATGGGGGTGAGATTGAAGGGGATAATGGAGCAGCGCCGGAATGAAAGGGCGGCGGGGTAAACGGGAGATCCCCGAGAAAATCCGCCGACCAACGACATCGTCCGGCATGATTCCCACTTGCGAAAATCCGGTGACCCGGCCGGGTATTGAACCCGGTTCGCCTTAGTGGGAGGCGAGCGTGCTAATCGCTCAGCCACCGTGGCCCCGGTAACATTGAGACTTTTTTTTCTACCGGACTCTCGTTTGCAAGTTCGGCAGTGCTTGCTTTTGAAGATGTCAAAATCAACCATCAGCCTTATCGTACCTTAAGTGTGTGATGGACTGATTGACACGCTGCAATGCTATGTCAGGGTAAGTAAAAGCCAACACATAGACGTGTTTTAACATACTTGTTGTTGAAGAAAGGGTGTTTTATTGACGAAACATGTGTCTAGTTGTCATATTATTGAAAAATGTATTAAAACATATATGAACATCGTGTTTTAATTTAAACTGGGTATTTCTTGAACGCCCATTGCTCTGTAGCGATAACCGCTTGCAGTAGAAGAGAGATTGTCCCTATCCCACGTTGCTGTTTGTCCAATTGAGTTGATGTTTGGGCAAGACACTGTGCTGAAGTAGGCCTTGTAGTACAATCAGATCCACTTATTTCATTGCAGACATTGCTTAAATATTGTACTAAGCTAGTGAGGCAGTGCAGGCAGACATTGCGTAAAGGTAGCTACAAGTGGCAAGTTTCGCTGTGTAGTTCTAGTAACTTCGACCTGTGATGAGCATACTTGTTTACATCCAGTACGTGTTTTTAAACTTAATGCACTTGATAGGTATGGGGTATATTTAAGTTACAGTACGTTACGAAAGCAGAAGTCTATCCAGAAATTGAATCCAACCAAACTTAAACATCGCTGCTTGATCACCGCGTTTTTGACATTCATTTTGGCAAATCGTAAATTTGCGTATTTGCGTATAATAGTTATTATTTTGTAATTGATGAAAGTTGAATTATACTTAAAAGTATAATAATAATATTTGTTTCAGTTTTTGGTGGATGTATAATAAGATGAATTTTATTACCTGTTCCTTATATAATTATTTTACCTTTTAATTTAAAATTTATAGTTATTGTTATCTAATAATAATTAAATAAATTTAAAAAATATTACATAATGAATAACGTCAAAGAATAATTAAAAGTAAAAAGTTCATTTCCAGACCCACAAGCTGGTATTAATCACACACACACAAATATATATATATACATATGAACTCAAGACTTCTGGGTTCGTCTTCTTCTTTCTTCCTTCCAAGGACTTCCTCATTTTTCCTGCAACTGCTCGCCTCTGTTCTTCAGTCCACACTCTCTTAGTTCTTGGTTTCGATGGGTCCTCCGGAAATCTTGCGTTGTCGATCTGCCTCCTGATGTTCTCTCTGTTGTTGAACAATTCTTCCGCTATCCCAACTTTTTCTGCATCTTTCCTGATCTCTACCATTCATCCTGTTGTGCGATGCAGTTGAATATTTTCTTCGCGAGTCTATTCTCATTCATGCTTTTTTAAGTGTCCATAAGATTTCAGTCTCATTTTTCTCATTGTGTCTGTAATTTTTTCGGTAGTTCTGTTTAGGTGTTCATTTTTATTTATTTATTAGTTTATTATTACTAAGTATTGTGTTTTATATGCTTTATACGTACGATTTTTTGGCTCTTAATTGATGTAATTCTATTTGATTAATTAATTTTCGTAGTGTAGCATAATATTGAAATAATAATCCGGTACTATAGAATATAGCTGTTATATTTACTTAACACTCGGTAGTGAAAACTAGAAAATTAAGCTGGCAAATGTCTGAGGCCGCTCGTTTGATCACGTGTACATTTGAGGACTTTTTCCTGCTGGCACGAAACTTGGAATTAGGGAAACAGGTGCGCACACGTGCTGTAATATGCCCAATAAAGTTACAAACTTGCGATAGAAATTGCATTTGTGTCGTTTTATCGCGTCGTTATGTGGCAGTGAAACGGCGATCGCCAATGACCGCAGGCCTATTAGATGTACGAGGTTTGTGTGTGTTTAACCGTAAACTATTTTTTGTGGCTGCAGTTATGTTTTAATGACCACGCCTGTCGTATCACGCGATTCCGTTACTTTACCCGGGGTGGTGAAAAAAGTGAAATAGCTCACACTTAATTTTTTCCGTTTTTACAAAATTTGTAGCGACCGTAGTAAGTGACTGAAAATGGTAAAAAATATTTGAGAAGAACAGGAGAAGGTCCAGTCCGAGACAGGCAGGAAAATAAAAATATTATGACAAGGAAAGGTTTCTCACGTCTTGTGAATAACTGATCATATTTCCTTTTTTACTGATATCAATCTTCTCGTCATTTCTTCGCTCCTTGCAATTAACGTTCCATTTCAAATAACAACCGATCGTCTTTTGTTTTATCAATTTTAATACAACATACGAACTTTTATTTTAAAATGACTTCGTTTTTCACGTGCATGTATTGTGCAGTGTTTCAAGAACAGTAAATACCGACTTTTCCGCCACAAAGCGGGAAATAAAACGTAAATAATCAACAGTAGGCGATTTTACGGATATATTAGGAGATTTAGTGTGCTACTTCAACCTAGTAAATAATCAACAGTAGGCGATTTTACGGATATATTAGGAGATTTAGTGTGCTACTTCAACCTAGTAAATAATCAACAGTAGGCGATTTTACGGATATATTAGGAGATTTAGTGTGCTACTTCAACCTAGTAAATAATCAACAGTAGGCGATTTTACGGATATATTAGGAGATTTAGTGTGCTACTTCAACCTAGTAAATAATCAACAGTAGGCGATTTTACGGATATATTAGGAGATTTAGTGTGCTACTTCAACCTAGTAAATTTCAACCCTAAATCCCCAAATATTTAGGCCATAAAATTGGTCACGTGATCGATTTAGTAACCTAAATAATGGTCTCGCAGCCGTTTCGGACACGGCTTATGTTATCGCCGTTGGTTTTCACGCTTGAGGTCACGTGATGAAATAAGCTACACGAAATGGTTTGAGTTTAACCTCTTTCGATTGAGAGTAGAGTCGCTCGTTGGGCGAGAGCAGCGATCGTTACCTATGATATAATGAACCTTATTGAAATATCATTAGTCATTTAATAGTTTCTTGTTATATTTTTGAGAAAAAGACATCCTTCGCGTCTTTATATTTCGCGAAAGCCATCACGTCAGTGTTCTATGTTGACATTCTTATCATTGAGCGATTTTATCACTTATCTGTGATTCAGAGCTTTTTGATAGCAAATATTTTCATTCTTTTTTATTTGTTCAAAACACTATTCAACCTGTAATCGGGGTAGTGGTGCGCAGTGATTAGGGCGCTCGCCTCCCACCACGGTGATCCGGGTTTGATACCCGGCGAGTTCACTCCCGGACTTTCGCATGTGGGAATCGTGCTGGACGATGCCGCTTGCCGGCGGGTTTTCTCGGGGTACTCCCGTTCCCCCCGCCCTTGCATTCAAACGCCGCTCCATCCTAGCGTCTCATTTCTATGTCACGTCCGGGGATGCGGGCACCTCGGTCCCAGATGGAAAGCCCGTATTTCGTGTTGCCTCGCGAGTTACGAGTTTTTTTTTAACCTGTAGTATTATGCACAATCAACAGCAAGCAGATGATAAAGGAACTGGTACACTTTTAATTTAACACAGATATATAACCATGAAATACTGAAGATTATTCAGTTCAGACCAATCAACAATAAATAAGTTTTGCGATTATTTATTTATTCGTAACAATCTAATTTGACGCGAACTGAATAAGGCAGTGTGGCGTCGCCCTTGAAGTTTCTTTCTCGAAAGTTGTATAACGTGCGCGCTATATATATATATATATATACTCCAGACAGATGAAGCGACTTTCAAGAAGTAAAGTAATTGCTATAGTTCCACGCCCAAACAAACTACGCACGACAGATGTTTCTCGAAAGTTGTAGAACGTGCGCGCTATATATATATATATATAACCTCCAGACAGATGAAGCGACTTTCAAGAAGTAAAGTAATTGCTATAGTTCCACGCCCAAACAAATACGCACGACAGATGTTTCTCGAAAGTTGTAGAACGTGCGCGCATATATATATATATATATATAACCTCCAGACAGATGAAGCGACTTTCAAGAAGTAAAGTAATTGCTATAGTTCCACGCCCAAACAAACTACGCACGACAGATGTTTCGAAAGTTGTAGAACGTGCGCGCTATATATATTTATAACCTCAGACAGATGAACGACTTTCAGAAGTAGTAATTGCTATAGTCCACGCCCAAACAAACTACGCACGACAGATTTTCTCGAGTTGTAGAACGTGCGCGCTTATATATATTATATTACTCCAGACAGATGAGCGACTTTCAGAAGTAAAGTATTGCTATGTTCCCGCCCAACAAACTACGCACGACAGATGTTTCTCGAAAGTTGTAAACTGCGCTAATTATATATATTAACCTCCAGACAGATGAGCGACTTTCAAGAGTAAAGTAATTGCATAGTTCACCCCAACAAACTACGCACGAAGATGTTTCTCGAAGTTGTAGAACGTGCGCGCTATATATATATATAACTCCAGACAGATGAAGCGACTTTCAAGAAGTAAAGTAATTGCTATAGTTCACGCCCAAACAAACTACGCACGACAGATGTTTCTCGAAGTTGTAGAACGTGCGCGCTATATATATATATATATAAACCTCCAGACAGATGAAGCGACTTTCAAGAAGTAAAGTAATTGCTATAGTTCCACGCCCAAACAAACTACGCACGACAGATGTTTCTCGAAGTTGTAAACGTGCGCCTATATAATATAATATATAACCTCCAGACAGATGAAGCGACTTTCAAGAAGTAAAGTAATTGCTATAGTTCCACGCCCAAACAAACTACGCACGACAGATGTTTCGAAAGTTGTAGAACGTGCGCGCTATATTATATATATAACCTCAGACAGATGAAGCGATTTCAAGAAGTAATTGCTATAGTTCCACGCCCAAACAAACTACGCACGCAGATGTTTCTCGAAGTTGTAGAACGTGCGCGTTATATATATATATATAACTCCAACAGATGAAGCGACTTTCAGAAGTAAAGTAATTGCTATAGTCCACGCCAACAACTACGCACGACAGATGTTTCTCGAAAGTTGTGAACGTGCGCGCTAATATATATATATATACCTCCAGACAATGAAGGACTTTCAAGAAGAAGTAATTGCTATGTTCCACGCCCAAACAAACTACGCACGACAGATGTTCCGAAGTTGTAGAACGTGCGCGCTATATATATATATATAACCTCAGACAGATGAAGCGACTTTCAAGAAGTAAGTATTGCTATAGTTCCACCCCAAACAAACTACGCACGAAGATGTTTCTCGAAAGTTGTAGAACGTGCGCGCTATTATTATATATAACTCCAGACAGTGAAGCGACTTTCAAGAAGTAAGTAATTGCTATAGTTCCAGCCCAAAAAACTACGCACGACAGTGTTTCTCAGTGTAGAACGTGCGCGCTATATTTTATTATATATAACTCACAGAAGCGACTTTAGAAGTAAAGTAATTGCTAATTCCACGCCAACAAACTAGCCGAAGATGTTTCTCGAAAGTTGTAGAACGTGCGCGCTATATATATATATATATAACCTCCAGACAGATGAAGCGACTTTCAAGAAGTAAAGTAATTGCTATAGTTCCACGCCCAAACAAACTACGCACGACAGATGTTTCTCGAAAGTTGTAGAACGTGCGCGCTATATATATATATATATAACCTCCAGACAGATGAAGCGACTTTCAAGAAGTAAAGTAATTGCTATAGTTCCACGCCCAAACAAACTACGCACGACAGATGTTTCTCGAAAGTTGTAGAACGTGCGCGCTATATATATATATATATTATAACCTCCAGACAGATGAAGCGACTTTCAAGAAGTAAAGTAATTGCTATAGTTCCACGCCCAAACAAACTACGCACGACAGATGTTTCTCGAAAGTTGTAGAACGTGCGCGCTATATATATATATATATATATAACCTCCAGACAGATGAAGCGACTTTCAAGAAGTAAAGTAATTGCTATAGTTCCACGCCCAAACAAACTACGCACGACAGATGTTTCTCGAAAGTTGTAGAACGTGCGCGCTATATATATATATATATAAACCTCCAGACAGATGAAGCGACTTTCAAGAAGTAAAGTAATTGCTATAGTTCCACGCCCAAACAAACTACGCACGACAGATGTTTCTCGAAAGTTGTAGAACGTGCGCGCTATATATATATATTATAATATAACCTCCAGACAGATGAAGCGACTTTCAAGAAGTAAAGTAATTGCTATAGTTCCACGCCCAAACAAACTACGCACGACAGATGTTTCTCGAAAGTTGTAGAACGTGCGCGCTTATATATATATTATATATAACCTCCAGACAGATGAAGCGACTTTCAAGAAGTAAAGTAATTGCTATAGTTCCACGCCCAAACAAACTACGCACGACAGATGTTTCTCGAAAGTTGTAGAACGTGCGCGCTATATATATATATATATAACCTCCAGACAGATGAAGCGACTTTCAAGAAGTAAAGTAATTGCTATAGTTCCACGCCCAAACAAACTACGCACGACAGATGTTTCTCGAAAGTTGTAGAACGTGCGCGCTATATATATATATATAAACCTCCAGACAGATGAAGCGACTTTCAAGAAGTAAAGTAATTGCTATAGTTCCACGCCCAAACAAACTACGCACGACAGATGTTTCTCGAAAGTTGTAGAACGTGCGCGCTATATATATATATTATATAACCTCCAGACAGATGAAGC
The DNA here is from genome assembly GCA_029891345.1 of Dryococelus australis. Classification (NCBI taxonomy): domain Eukaryota; kingdom Metazoa; phylum Arthropoda; class Insecta; order Phasmatodea; family Phasmatidae; genus Dryococelus; species Dryococelus australis. Next base: position 360,648,434 of record CM056995.1, read on the forward strand.
GACTTTCAAGAAGTAAAGTAATTGCTATAGTTCCACGCCCAAACAAACTACGCACGACAGATGTTTCTCGAAAGTTGTAGAACGTGCGCGCTATATATTATATATATATAACCTCCAGACAGATGAAGCGACTTTCAAGAAGTAAAGTAATTGCTATAGTTCCACGCCCAAACAAACTACGCACGACAGATGTTTCTCGAAAGTTGTAGAACGTGCGCGCTATATATATATATATAACCTCCAGACAGATGAAGCGACTTTCAAGAAGTAAAGTAATTGCTATAGTTCCACGCCCAAACAAACTACGCACGACAGATGTTTCTCGAAAGTTGTAGAACGTGCGCGCTATATATATATATATAACCTCCAGACAGATGAAGCGACTTTCAAGAAGTAAAGTAATTGCTATAGTTCCACGCCCAAACAAACTACACAAGACAGATGTTCTAAAACAGAGGTGGCTTATCTTCGCATGCGTGTGACTTTGCTACCCACATACACGGCTTGGCACGTCATCTGCGCCGATGACGCAGCGTAAAGTTACTTGTCATTGTGTCCCAGCCCACTCCTTAATACGGCGTTGCGTACAATGGCGCGGTTTCCTAGCTGTCCGGAAAAAAAAATATAGGGGGTGGGAGCCCTATCTCGTAGCATTGTTCTAAAGCGAAACAGAATCAAATGGATTGTTTCACGATCATGGCGAGCCAAATTTGTAGTGGGATGGAGATCGCGTTCTTAATTAGGTACAAGAACAAAAATACGATTTCGTAATTTATTTACGCGGCGAGATAATGAAACGCGCGACTGAAAACTGACGGCTGTGAAACAATTAGTCACTTGCCACCTCACAATGGTGGGTATAATTTACAGGCTGCCAAGACGTCACACCCACCCGCCCGGCGATGGGCTGGACCGAAGAAGGATCACTCTCGACCTCCGATGTGGATCAGTTTACGAGTGCCCGGTTGCCGTCGTGTGGTTCGGAGCCCACTGAGATCACGAATGCCTTGCAGTCTTCTCTCTGCGCAAGCGATTGATGCAAAAACCAAACAATCGACCTCCGCGGTGGCTGAGCTGTTGGCCTGCTCGCCTCCCACCGAGGTGATCCGGGTTCGATCCCCGGCCGGGCCACTGGATTTTTCACGTCGGAATCGTGCCGGACAATGCCGTTGGTCGGCGCGTTTTCTCGGGGGTTTCCCATGCCCTTTCATTCCGGTGCCGCTCCATAATCACCTCAATCGCCCCGCTCACGAGCAGCCCAAACCTGCAGCTAACATGTCCAGTCCCAGTGTCCACGATTGGGGCAGTGTTGCACATTAATTATACTTATTGCTAGTACTGTACCTAGGGAGGAATCAGCGGCCGGTGTTTTCACCGTTTAACCTGCATTTGTTGAAGTTTCTTCACGTCTCGTTTGCGAATAGTTAAGGCCGGACTTCATTATGCATGGGCGTATAGGGAATCAAAGGCTGAATTCGGACAAAGCTCTCAGTCATTTTTTGTGATAGTATTTTCAACTAAAGTTTTCTTTTTGTTTAATATTGAACGCATCTACATTTGTAAACCTTTCAGATTTTAATTCTTAACATTTAAATGCACTTTTCAATTATTTATAAAAGGTCACGATTTTATAAATAATGAAAACGTACACTTGGAATTAAAAAATTATAAATTTGGAAGGTTTAGAAATCTAGATGAGTTCGATCTCTGACAAGAAATATTTAGTTGAAAATACTACTACAAAAGTGACTGAGCGATCTTCGTCCTAATTTAGCCTTTGATTCCCTATACGCTCATGTATGGTGAGGCCTGGCGCCGACATTAACGAGACTGCGGGATATCTGTACGTAGTTCAACGAGTTCTGTATCCCACCACGTGACGGGCCTCTCTTATTGGACGTTGGTTCCGGCTGCGTACACTTGGGACCACTTCTTGTGCAACGTCCTATACATATGTTACTGTGACCGAGCGGATTATAATATTAGTACATACGCTAAACAATATATGGCTATATATTAATTATTTGCAATTCTTATCAAGCTATTAATTCGCGAAGCTATAAACCGTCTTCACAATATAGATAAATAAGTTTGACACTTGAACAGCCTCGACTACATACTGTAGTCATATGTTGCCGCTCAAGCGTGCGAAGCACAGTGTCTCGTCAGTGGCATCACTGGTGACCCGACGAGTGCGCGGAGATTTACAAAGGCACGCCGCCGTGCGCGCCTCAACAGGCCTGTCGGGACTCGCGCCACTTCCCGTCCTCGAGGATTGAATGTATGGGGTTATCGTGGTAAGAATGTTTTGGTCGTCACCCTCGCCTTCCTCAGCGCTACTCGAACCTTCTGTATCGGGCCGCAGTAGGCTCTCCTAAGTCTGGATCCGCTTGTACGGCCTGATTCTCCAAGTGTGCGGAGCCAGTGATTAGCGACAGCAAAGTGTGAGAGTGCTTGTACAGTGGAGACTGGGACTTTGTGACTGGATACATGACAGAAATATGGAAAAACTCTTTCTATAGGCTGTTCACGGTAAAATGAGCACTTTTGAAAGCCCTGCTTAAGATATACTTGTGTGCACGTTGTCTCTTCTCCTTCTTTATGTAAAATGAACACAGTCGCGGGGCCTCAGCACTTTATCCATACGCCGTTCAAGTGAAACCGAACAAATTATTAGGAATGTAAATATTTAAAAAATCTGTTCATTTCTACACTTTTATGCATTTAAAAAAAAAGCAGAAAAGGAATGAAATAATTTAAGTTATCATATATCGTTACCAAACACTTTTTATTCGACGTTAAGATATGGATCTTCTTTCCATCCTTCGTTGCCAGCTTTGCAGGTCACTAATATCTGAGTCTGCAAGAAACATATTTATTACTGGCTAAAGCTTGGTGGGAGGGCCTCAAAAGTTCTCACTTTGCCGTGAACAGCCTAATATGCTATTCACGGTAAAGTGAGCATTTTGAAAGCACTCTCGTTGGTATAATAGTCAACAAATATATTTTATTTTAGCCTTAGAAGTTAAGTTCTGAGTGCGGTGAAATATACCCACTTTGTTTATTACTTACATGACAATATTTATTTAAAAAAGGTGGTTAAATTATTTTAAATAAAGACGGCAGAAAGAATAAAGTAGTTAGGGCCTCAAAAGTGCGTTGGTTGTCGTGTAGTTTTCTAAGCTCTGTTTATACGAGGCAGAGGAGTATCCTAGGAGTATAACTTCTGCAGGGCTTCAGGAAAGTTGGAAGTGGTCGTGGAATGATTCGAGTAACAAGTGGCGACGTGACGTGACGTGTTGAGGTATAGTCCATTCACGGTTACTTCAACCTTTTATGAAGCCCTGCTAAAGTTCTACTTGCAAGATATTCCTCCGCCTCGTACAAACTAAGCTTAACTAAACCTGGAGAATTACACCAGGGGGACAAAGCACCACACTCGTGCGCACTCGGTGTAACTATTTCTCACCAGGGGGACAAAGCACCACACTCGTGCGCACTCGGTGTAACTATTTATTACCAGGGGGACAAAGCACCACACTCGTGCGCACTCGGTGTAACTATTTCTCACCAGGGGGACAAAGCACCACACTCGTGCGCACTCGGTGTAACTATTTCTCACCAGGGGGACAAAGCACCACACTCGTGCGCACTCGGTGTAACTATTTCTCACCAGGGGGACAAAGCACCACACTCGTGCGCACTCGGTGTAACTATTTCTCACCAGGGGGACAAAGCACCACACTCGTGCGCACTCGGTGTAACTATTTCTCACCAGGCGTTACTAACATACCTATTTCCTCCCGGTTTTTTATTGAAATTAAAACATTATAATTTATACATAAAATATGAATAGCATTTAAATTTAACAGGAAAAAAAGTAAATTTTACGAACACAATATAAAACGCTCGTGATACAGGGCGTATATAGAAAATTACTAAACACGTCATACATGGGGAGATTTTTCAAAGGTTTTATTCAAAATGGCCGAAGAGAGAGTGGATGGACTATAGAGGACATTTCGCACGACACGTCACGCGCGGTTTACTTGACCCCTGGCGGGTTGCGTAAGCCAGCCTGGAGGGCTCTCCCGTAACAACGTGAGCACGCAACAAGTCTCTGGGAGCCCCACCGCCCGCGCCGGCCAATCAGCGCGCGGAATGCGGTTGCTTGCAATTGTGCCGGCCAAAAAAATTCGGGTTCGCCAATGTTGGGGACACGGCCGTTTGTTTTGCGTGAATACGCCTAAGTTGACGCGCTCGGACGACTTTATGTTTTTTTATACGTTCCCGGTACCGCTTCACGCCATCATATGGGATTTTATGGTTATCGCTGGATTGCTTTTGAGATGCTCTTTCCAACCGTATACCATTTCTGAATTTCGGCTTGGCTTTTTGGACGAGTACCTAGAGGCCGAAATGGTGTCAAGTTTTCTTAATTTTTTACATTAAACGCATGCAATTTCACCATAACCACGCTACACAAATGTTTTTATACGCGCGATCGATTGATCTTGACGAGAGCTGTCGATTGAAACTCACACGAGCGTCGTAGCTTCTCCTGGTCAAGAGTTATACTACGCGGAAGTTATGAGACGCGGCGAAGCGAACTCAAAATTGTTGCCCCCTTATGCGATGCTTAGCTGTCCTCACTCAGCGTAACATATTATATGATCCTTTGGCAATCGAGTGGTGTAATTGAATTTCGAATGTAGACGATAGATTCGGAGCTGCGATGTCAAACTGTATCCCCCGATTTTGTTATCATCGGATTTTCTGGATTGCCTCCCACTAAGGTCGCAAATTTAAAGACGTATTCACGTTAAAATTAATTGTATCGGCGTGTATTTTCTAGTCGGGCCATTGCTAGAGACCCTGAAATTTATAGCGAGTTAATTTGACGTCTGGATTAACACTAGACGTGATGCTCATATACAGTACGGACGATTTATCTAAATCCCTTCAGTTATAGATTCCGATACCTCCAACTACTTAAGCCTACCTGGAGTTTATCTCTGCGTTTGTGAGGTCGAGAATTGCGGGAACGATAAGGACGACACTGCCAACCTCTTAAAGTGTCATATCGCCACTAAGCGCAAGGCTCTGACTGGCGTGCAGTGTGCTAGACGCACTGCGAGAACTTTCAGCGGCGACCCTATTATTTCATTGGTGAAAAGTCTGGGCACGATAAAGTGAGCAATTTTGAAAACAACCTTAGAAAAAAAAATTACTGCCCCTAAATGCATATATTTTAACAGGCGCACTGAGTGACATGAGCTCAGTAAAGTTGGTAACGATGGAGGGGAAAGTAATTCCATATCTTAACGCCGAATATAAATTGTTAGAGTAACCATTTGGGATAACAAAAATTATTTATTTAGCTTCCTGTTTTTTTAAGGCATCGAAGTGCAAAAATTAACAGATTTGTAACACATTTACTTCTCTAATAATTCTAAAGTTTCGCCTGACCCACGCAATAATAAAGTGATCATGCCAATGCCAATGTTGGTTTTACGTAAGGCGAAGAAATACACAACATGCGTACAAGTAGATCTTAAACAGGGTTTTCAGAAGTGCTCATTTTACGGTGAACACTCTATAGAAATGTTAGTGCAATGCCCTTGAGTAGTTTTGTATATGCTGTTCACGGTAAAGTGAGCACTTATGAAAGCCCTGCTTAAAATCTTCTTGTATGCACGTTGTGTATTCTTCGAACTTACGTAAAATCAACATTGCCATGGGCCTCATCACTTTATTTATGCGTCGGTCAAATGAAACTGTGAAATAATCACAAAAGAAAATACTTTGCGAATCTGCTCATTTTAAAACTTCGATGCATAAAAAAAAAAACAGAAAGTGAAAGAAATAATTTATTTTATCACAAGTGGTTACCTATCACTTTTTAGTCGACGTTGAGTTATGGAACTACTTTCCATCCCGTTAAAACATATGCAGGTAGGAGCAGCGACTTTTTTCTAAGGTTGATTTCAAAATGCTCACTTTATCGTGAACCGCCTTTATTTGAAAACACTTCCAACTTCCTGTGGATTCACGGAAGCTCAGGCTGCTCGGAAGTTGATGATCTAGGTTCTAATTCCGGTAGCGCTCCCAAATTTTCTTCATATTAACTGAAACAGTTTAATTTAGCTACGTAGATCCAAACTAATGTTTCGTTTCACGAACCAAATGTTTGTTTGCGGCAACTAAATATTGTTACGTGCTGCTCGCTTCCCTTGACCTGCGCCGCACGAGCGGACTGAAGACAGAGGAGTGATGTGATAGCGGGTGTCGAGTCACGAACGGATGTTTGAATGACAGGAGAGCGATAATTATACCAGGATTTCGCAGCTGCGTTCTTCCGCTTCCGTGACCTTTTTGCGACTCGCGCCCTGCTGATTAATTGCAGTTGATTCGCGGTATCTTAGGCCTTTTCTGAAGCCTTGCTACTTCCAGGATATTCCTCCGCCTCGTGCAAACTAAGCTTAACAAGTCTGGAAGATTACACCAGAGGGACGACGCACCCCATTCGTGCGCACTCTCTGTTGTAACTATTTTGTATAAGTACTATTTCTTACTAGGCGCTACCAACACACACGTTTCCTCGCTGTTTTTATTCAAATTAGTTATAAATGAAGCAATATTATTTATACATAAAATATGAATAACATTTTAATTTAACAGAAAAAAAAATCACTTTTAAGTTAACACAAGTACACTATCTAACAAAAAGTAATTGGGCACCTGTCCACAATGTTTGCTCGGTGGTTGTCACCCAGTTAGAATCTCGTAGCGCCACCTCTTGCGGCTATAACAGCATCCACCCTGTCTGGCATGCTCTCTAAGAGTGTTTGCAGGACATCCACGGGGATTCGTCGCCATTCCTCTTGCAACCATTCCATGAGCTGAGCAATGGATTTTGGCCGCGTCTGACGAGCCCTTACCCGGCTATGCGATTCGTCCCAAAGATGTTCTATAGGGTTGAGGTCGGGGCTCTGGGCGGGCCAGTCCAATCGGCGAACATAGTTGTCGGCGTACCACTGCATAGTAGCCCTTGAAACATGGCACTTGGCATTGTCATCCTGGAAGTAACACGGGTCCATTCCGTAAAAACGCCACAATGTTGGGAGCATTTCATTATCCAGAATGTTACAGTAGGCCTCTGTGTTCATGCTACCACGGACAAACACCAGCGGTCCTACGCCGAAGGCCGGGAAACACAAGTCAACTGACGTACTGAAATACTTATCTTCACGGGTGTTGCACGTCATACATGGAGAGATTTTTCAAAGGTTTGATTCCAAAAAGCCGAAGAAACCGTGGATAGACTATATATATGGAATATTCTGATTTAATGACCTACACTCTAATTTCGAATCAGTGGAAAACCACTGATTATTTCAGTGAAAAAATTTCACCGATTGAATTAGTGACCTGAAACAATTTCACCGAGTGAATAAGTGACGGCCGACTGCAGTGGCAAATTAAATATTCCTTTTATTCAGTGTAGGCAAATAATTACGTAAAATAAACATATATACGATAATTGACTATTTATATTGTGCAATTTATTGTAGTTTTAAAAAGTTAGAAATTTTTCACAGGCGGCCGGGAATGCCTTTCGACTTCAGGCAATTGCCTGGCCATTTGAACTACCACGCCAAGTTGACATAGCGAGAGTAAAATATGTTTTTTATAGTTCCACTGCGAAATCGTGTAGTTTGCAGTTGTATGCTCATACTTTTCCTGTTTGGTTTGGTTGTTACAGTTAGGATTGTTAAAACGAATCGTATGTATGAGAGCACCCTCTCCGCCGCATTAAATGTAGTTTAAACCTTCAAACAGAGCGCTGTGACCAGGGCCATGCTGGGTGTTGGGGGGGGGGAGGCTCCCCCCTCCCCACGTGAATAGTTGAAGGGGGCGAAATCCTCTACAAGGGGCGAAGAATCGAGAAAGTATGTATGGTAAACTAACATTTCACATTCTTTTGAAAATAAGTACGATGTTTATTATGTAAAATAGTTTTATTTAATGGAAACTTGTTATAGAACATGATGGATGACTTTTGAATGAGTCATGTGCAGTACTACAACCCTATCATAAAAACACAAATGCTCATGGATTTGAAACGAGTCTCTACGTGGCATGTCACGCCAGTGACGTACTCGCTTCCAACAACAGAGCGCAGCACGGGTACTGTACCGTTAAGCAAGCGCCCCTCGCTGATAATGTAAACTCAATCGGTGTCCGTTGTTCGTTTCCGTGTTTCATCAAGTATTGTGCATCATATTCAGTAAGTACTGCTGTAGTATGTAGTTGTATGTTTAGATGATAATGCTGGATTCACATGTACGCCGACTACGCTGAACAAACAGAGCGGAAAATTAGAACAACCAATGAGAAGCAGTCCTCGGTTTCCGCCCGAGTCGCGCAGAAAAGTTGAGCTCGCGCAGATATTTTCTGCTCGCGGAAAGAGCAGACTTCGCCGATATTTCCCAGAATTCAACTGGTTCACATATTTACTACTACTAATGTCTTGTACAATCGAATTGTATTGGTGTAATGTATATAATAGTTAAATGTACGTATTTATAACGAAATTTGTAAATGTACACGTCAATTATATTCAAAATTTGGATTTTTTCTAATTGGGGGTGGGGCGAAATTGAATAATTTCATTTTCACCCCCCACTTTTTAAGGCTGTGCACGGTACTGGCTGTGACGATTACATGGAATATAAATTAATGACGTAAAAACAGAATGGAAAGCTGTGTGTTCATATTACCTCGTAAAATGGCGTTTTGAAAGACGATACACATTTTAGAAAGTATTTTGTATTAGTTCTATTCTTTTATTCGTTGTTACTTCACTTGATACACGTTGTTTAACGGCCATTTTTAAACGATGTTCGACGGCGATTTTTACACGCGTTTTCACTGATACATCAGTCAAAATAATTAGGGGAGGAGTAAGTTGCTCAGATGTTTCATTGGTCCATCAGTCACAAAATGGACCACTGAGAAAACAGTAGAAAAAATTACTGACGAATCAGTGGGAAATGTCACTGAATCAATCAGTGAAGGAAATATGGCATTTTTCCCCCACTGGTTCATCAGTTAAATTCACTGATGTGACTGTTGTATCAGTCAGATACGTTTGACTGATTGTAACAGTGAAATTCTTAACTGATTCAGATTTAGAGTGTAGTTTCTCTCGGCGTGACTCGGGGTGTGGAGAACCTTCCAGATCAGGGCCAGCGATATTAGTTATGCGCGACTGTCCTCCGGACGAAGAGTTTATGAGAGTCGGGAGTTTGGTCGATTGCGTGACCTTGAGCGATATACTAGACAGAAGAGCGACGAGTGGCAACGAAAGTGATCAGCGGAAGGACAATCTGCGACTGCGAGCATCAGTGCAGTGAAGGGTGCGACTGACAGATTGGACTATTGGACTGGGTGCGTGAGTGTAAGGCATCACAAACGATGGCAACAGATATACTGAACATGTGTTAACCCTTCGAGGAGGGCACATATTTGCTATCACTGAGGAAATGTTGAAGTGAACTGCCTATATTCTACACTACGGCAATATCATTTTGGTTCGTCTCTGTATTTTTACTTACCTTCATCCTATTGGTCCTGGCTACACCGGACACGCCTCCTGTACCCTGCAACGTCTATTATTGGCAGACCGTCGACCAAAGAAGTCAAGTTGGCTGTGTACCAATCAATGTATCGCGATAGAAGTAACGAGTTTTACAATCCATCGTGTTCGTTTGAAAAGTTATTAAAAAGGACAGTTTTATCCTTACAAACTGAAATGTTGATTTGATGTCATTGTTTTTTTACTTAGATTCATATAAAGTCTAGTGAAATAATAAAACTATAAAAGTGTGAGCTTTGTCTTCAAGAGCAAATATATTTCCATATAAACGTAGCCCCGAGTATATTCTAGCGTACTTCTCAAAAGGTTAATAATGAGTGTGAGTTAATCGACTATAACCAAACATAGGCATTGCGAACAACTTTAATTAGAGTTGAGATAGACATTATATGCTGTGCTAACTGAGAAATAAAAAGAGTAATAGTAGAGTTAGATACATTAATGCTGTGTAATAGTTCTGTGAATAAATTAAAATCAGATATAGTTATTTTATTTTTATTAAGAGCATCATCCCTCTAGCGCTCGGGTACACCCCTCAGGCGTCATTTAACAATATGAACAACGAAACGATTTGGTTACAGGAAGATATTTCATTGCTCCTATACAAACATGTAATTCGGTTGCGCCAAACAAATTTGGTTTTGTTTAATAAAACTTGTGTCTCATTGTGTGTTAGCAAATACAGCACGCACCGAAATATTTCTCACTTACAACACCAGGAACCGTAGTTTATTTTGAGCCTCGTAGGGTTGAAAGCAATTAACATGTGTGAATTGTAGTCCTGCCATCAGAATTAGAAGACTGCCCTCTAGTCTTTACTCACATCCTGGTTATCGTATCGAGTCGAGGGTACTTTAGTGCGTACCTGACAAACTGCGATCCATTCGCCAAAGAATCTGACCCGTACTGAATATCTATCACGTCTTCAGATGAACTCGATATGTTACCCGGTCTCGGGCCATGCGTACTGATAACTTCGCATCCAATAAACAAGACCAAATGCGCCACCAGGCAGTCACTACGTAATGTTATACATCAAACAGGTTGCGTGCGGCTAAGTATAGACTGCGTGAATGACTAACGAATGTATATGTGAATGGGAATTACTTTATTATCTCGTGTGCTATCTTAATTATAATTAAGATCTACATCTCGTCTACTAGAACGAAGTATTCATCACGCCTCTCCTTTGCAGAAGTAATTTGTTCCTAATTAACTTTGTAGGTGTGTTTAAGTACGGTATTAGTAATATTTCGCTGCATGGGAAGTAAACAAAGCAATAATAATAATTATTATTATTACTTGGAACAAAATAACATTTGGAGCGTAGACTCAAGTGTAAATGTGTACTTTCTCTTGGACTCATTATCGTCCAAACAGTCCTGACCCGTGGTTTTTATAGTTTATGTACACACTGCTATTTTCACGATTTGGATTGGGCGAGGGGGGGGGGGGGGACATAAACAACTCAACACATCAGCCCAAATATATTCGTTTATTTAAAACGTTCTGCCAGGCTTAGCGATGCTGTGGTTTGCACTGTGCACTCACAGAAACACACCGACGTTGTATATTAATTCCTACTTGTGTAGTTAAGAAGCAGAAACTGTCGCGAGTTACATTCTACGTGTTATTATAGTCTGTTCGTGGTTGCTTAGCACTTTTTAGATCAAATCATTGAAATATTACCCCATGTATGACGTGTTTAGTTATTTCCTAAAGATGTCTGCATGTATCACAAACATTTTATACTTCTGTTAACATTAAAGTACCTTATTTTTAGTCAAATTTAACTTTTACATGTATTTTAAACACAAATAATAATATTGACTATAATTAATATGAACAAAACAGGGAGAAAATAGGCAAATTTGCAATGCCTAGTAAGAAATAGCTCTTGTACAAAATATGATGAGACACACTGCGCAAGAATGCGGTTCATTGTCCCTTTAATTTTCTAGACTCGGTTAAGCTTTGTTTGCATGAGGCGGATGAATATCCTGGAAGAACTTTAGCAGGGCTTCAGAAAAGTTGTAAGTACTCCGTGAATGAACTATACACCTAGCGACCTGTTCACTGGCTAGTGACTATATTCTGCTTGGAATTATATGCAAGTTACATTTTCGTTGTGTTTCGCCGTTCTATCTTTTGTTTTGTTGTAATTATATGTATGTTACATGTTTGTCGACGGCATCTAACTCAGATTAATCAAAAAATAAATATGAATGAACGAGCCTGAGTTATTTGACTTTACCTAGCAGGTATTCCGGAACTACAACGATGTGTTTGCAATGTCGATTCGCACAACACTACAAACAAATGTTAGATTTAAGTACTGCACGTGGTTTCTGTGTGGACACAACTGAAAATCTTCGCGTGACAAGACACCGTACCTTGGTCTCTAGAGATGACTGACAAGTTGTTTACTTCTTCTGTCGACGATCAAATATTCCCAGTTCAAATAACAAATTGCGAATCGCGGGTTTCCCCGACATGCATGCTCGTTATTGACGCTGTCTTGTCGCGACTAATTAAAACAGGGTCAACGCGTGAACTCGGAGAATTGCGTCGATAACATTATTTTCCCGTACTGCGATAGTCCGAGGAGTCATTCTGAGATCAGAGGACAACCACGTGATCAAAAAAGGGGGTGGGGGGTAAGGGAACTTGAACCCCTTGTATTAAACTTTATTTTAAATGGGATTATTTCTTGAAACTAAGTATGCAGTAAAAGATGCAAACGCATCATTAATACATGCGCTTAGTATAATGACATGTAAAAAATAGTGTCCAGATAGTTTAGCCAATAAATTGTCTAACACAATGCTTACTGCTAGCGTTATGGTTTCAACGTAATGCACAGCACCGCACTTTTTTTTCATAGGTCTTTTGATCTGTTACTGGGTAAAGTGACTTGGATCCTTCTAAAAGGCTCTTTGATTGCTGACACTTAGCATTGTGCACTGGGAGAAATGTTTTCTTCAATCAATTGTTTGCATTGGGGCAATAATGTATTTCGTTGTTGAAACCAAACTATTTTGTTGCCCCAAACTGCCGAACTTAGTTGGTGGAACTAAATATTTGTTTGGATCTATACACTGAACGGTTTCTGTTAATGTAACAAGTAGAAGCGTGACAAATATTCGAACGTACACAGTTTCCGCCAGAGATCTTGGCCCTAGCTACCTCGGCTAAAGTGGCTACTGGTAAAACGGGAGTGTTTTTTAATACATACAATTCAAATACAGAGCAACGTGTGGTGGATCTTTACTTGTTATTTTCCTGTTGAACTTGTTTCGTTAGGATTCTTATGCAATTATTAAGTATCGTTAAATGCACTAACTAACATTGTTCCTATCCTAAGTGTCACAAAATAATCGAGCTGTATTTTTGTTGACAGTCTAGTTTGTTTTTTTTTTTTTCGGCCAAGACTATTTCGTTATTCAAACGAGTATTTTGTTAGCTGGGAAAAAAAATTATTTATTTCAGGTTTTGTTCACCCAAAAAAAAAAATTTTCTTAGGGTAAGTAAATATATTTTTGGCGTGATACAAAGAAGTATTCTGTTGGCTGGAAGAAACCTACCTCTATATCTATATCTATCTCTCTATATATCTATATATCTCTCTATATATCTATCTCTATATCTCTCTCTATCTCTCTCTCTATATCTCTCTCTCTATCTCTCTCTCTATCTCTCTCTATCTCTCTCTCTCTATCTATCTCTCTCTCTCTATCTATCTCTCTCTCTCTCTATCTATCTATCTATCTATCTATCTCTATCTATCTATCTATCTCTATCTATCTCTATCTATCTCTCTCTATCTCTATATCTCTCTCTATCTATCTCTATATCTCTCTATCTCTCTCTATCTCTCTGTCTCTCTCTATCTATCTCTCTCTATCTATCTATCTCTCTCTATCTATCTATCTCTCTCTCTATCTATCTCTCTCTCTCTATCTATCTCTCTCTATCTATCTATCTCTCTCTATCTATCTATCTCTCTCTATCTATCTATCTCTCTCTATCTATCTATCTCTCTATCTATCTATCTATCTATCTCTATCTATCTATCTCTCTCTATCTATCTATCTATCTCTCTATCTCTCTCTCTGAGTACCAGAATGGTAACTTGGGGTGCGACAGCTAACAATTTCATTCTCACATTAATTGAAGGGTTTCACGTGCTGTAAATAAGAATCAGTTTGATACTTGAACGGCCATATAACATATTTTGTCATCACTACAAATGGCTGACCTCCCGCGGCGCAGTCGGTTGGTGCGCCATCATGCCGGGTAAGGCATGGTTGTTAATTTAAGTTGGGTTATGAGTTAGCAGGAGACCGCTTACAGACTAAGCTTTCAAGCATAAAACCGGGGGACTTTAAAAAGCCCTTTACATTACAATAATACAATCAATCACTACAAATAAGCTTTGAAGCTCGATGCTTCATTCAGCTGTGCGTGTGTATCGAATGGAAACAATATAGCTCACAAAACGTTACATATTAAAAAAAAAAAAAAGTTTATTGCGGCATGGCCTAATGAACACGAGTATTTGTGTTGCACATTGTAGGACGCGGTAACATATTGAGGTCGGTGCAGATTTACAGTCACGGCAAGCTAGAAGAATGTCGTCTACATCTGCCGCTGCATAAACAACAGTGCTCTAAACAACAGTGCTTGAGTAGGTCTGTGGATTCCAACTTACTACTTTCCTATTGGTCCACTATGTAACAAAAGCATTCAAATTCTCGCAAATACTAACTAACTTCTGGCTTGTCTAGAATGTGTGTAAACGTGAACTATCCTTAAAGTGGTCACTTGTCATTCTAACAATTTATTCGGCCCATCGTTTTCATTTGCGTAGTCACATAATATTTTTATTAAAATATTATTATTATTACACTGTAAATTCTAATCAGTGGGAAACCACTGATTCGCAGTGAAATTTAACACCTCTTAATCGGTGAAAAAGGCTCCACTTAGAATCAGTGGAAAAATTTCACTGAGTGAATTAATGTCGTGAAACAATTTCACTGATCGAATAAGTGACGGTCGACTGCAGCGGAGAATTAAATATTGCTTTTATTGAATGTAGGCGAATAATTACGCGAAATAAGCATGTTTACGATAGTTTGCTATTTATATTGCGCAATTTCCCGTCATTTAATAAAATTAAAAAAATACTCGCAGGTTGCCGGGATTGAACTCGCGCACTCTTCGACGCCATCCCAACTACCACGCCAAATTGAAATAATGAGAGGCAAATATATGTCTTATATGTCCGCTGCGAAATCGTGTAGTTTGAAGTTGTATGCTCATACTTTCCGTGTTTGGTTTAATTGGTGCTGTTAGGATTGTTAAAACGAATATTATATATGATTGCACTCACTTCACCACATGAAATGAAGTGTAAACCTTCAAACAGAGCGCTGTGGCGATTACATGGAATCTAAATGAAGTACATAAAAGACGGAATGAAAGGCTGTGTGTTCATATTAACTAGTAAAATGGAGTTTTCAAAGAAGCACATTTTAGAAAATATTTTGTATTAGTTTTATTCGTTTATTCGTTGTTACTTCACGTTGTTTAACGTCCATTTTTACACGCGGTTTCACTGATACATCAGTCAAAATAATGAGTCGGGGCAAGTTGCTTAGATGTTTCACTGGTCCATCAGCCAAAAAATGAACCACTGAGAAAAGAGTGGAAAAAATGACTGACGAATCAGTGGGAAAATTCACTGAAGTGAATGTTGTATCATTCCGATACGTTTGGCTGATTGTAACAGTGAAATTCTCACTGATTCAGATTTAGAGTGTAATGAGTTTCAGTGTTGTAGGTTTCCGACAAACGCCAGCAGGATAGTAAAAGCATTAATGTTGTCTTCTGCGGCAGAAACATTTTCGTGGTAGCTTCCCTGGAACTGCATTCTGGCATAATCCTCTAAGTGTTAATACTTTCAACATGAGGCCCGTATGTCGTACTGGCAGCGGTGCATTGCTGTTGCCTCGCCCATATACTCTCGTATTCAACCCTGTTCTTTAGTTTGCTAAGCAAGGATCGTATGTTGGAAAAGTTTTCCTTCGAAGAATTATCTTGCAGTAGGAGAAAAAAAATCTCTTGATCACAGTATATTTAACTGAGCAGTATGTACTTGTAAACTCCGCCAATCAGCATCGCTAGTGTTAGTGGATGGCGTGGAGATAGTCACACCCTCAAACACAGCCAAGTTCTATGTGGACAAGTAAAGCGATTGCATGGTGGAGGCAGAGGGTCCAGCCGCACCCGCTAGCATAATGACGTCGCTAGCAAGCAACGTGACGCAACGCCGTTCACCAATCAGCTCCCGGTATGTACTTGGCCAGCTGGCAGCCCAGCCAATAGGCAACCGTTCGAAACACGCAGTAGAAACTTAGAGTCCTGAACCACCCGCAGCCAATCGGCGAGTGGGTATGCCGTCATTAGAGGAAGAGCCACGCCATCTCGTGTCTGTGTAGGCACTGTAAAGGTAGACGTGAGACATAGAGTCTAGTGTTGATATCTTGGAAGGCACATACAGATGTTTCGTATAGATCCTGTTTGAAGTGATGTTTTCGCTAGGTAAATCTGTCGAGTGCTGAGTGTGTTAATTCTCTGCGGGAGGAAGTGCCACAGGTATGGAAAACAGGGAAATGTCGGGGAAATGTCAGGGAATTTCAAACAAGTTAGCTAAATGTCGGGGAATTCTGTCATACGCATGATATATTTGGGAGTTCTGTCATCAATCGTGCACCGCTGCTACAATCATATAATTTTTTTTTAATGATAGTGGACTAAATGCTTATGCATTTTTCTTTGCAATCTATGTGGTGAGCAATTTTGTAAGATCAGAGAAGTATTTTAGTGTGAAAGTGTGTTATAATGCAAAGACGCCAGTCCTTACAGAAAAAAAATGTTAGAATAAGGTCAGGGGGGAAAAAAAGTTATTTTTGTCTGTAAATCAGGGAATTTTCCGATGGAAAAAAGTGGCAACCCTGTGCCAGTTTCCGTAGCTGGCGGACCAGCAGTTGGCAGAGAGTGAATGTTCGACATTTGCAGAGGGATTGTCAGTAGGTGACGTTGCAAGTTGGCACTAGGCGACAACTAGCAGCATACAGCTAGCTACACCCACTGTTTGTGCTTGCAGTTGCTGGTGCACACATCGCCGTCAGCCTAGTTGGCACTAGGCGACAACTAGCAGCATACAGCTAGCTACACCCACTGTTTGTGCTTGCAGTTGCTGGTGCACACATCGCCGTCAGCCTAGTTGGCACTAGGCGACAACTAGCAGCATACAGCTAGCTACACCCACTGTTTGTGCTTGCAGTTGCTGGTGCACACATCGCCGTCAGCCTAGTTGGCACTAGGCGACAACTAGCAGCATACAGCTAGCTACACCCACTGTTTGTGCTTGCAGTTGCTGGTGCACACATCGCCGTCAGCCTAGTTGGCACTAGGCGACAACTAGCAGCATACAGCTAGCTACACCCACTGTTTGTGCTTGCAGTTGCTGGTGCACACATCGCCGTCAGCCTAGTTGGCACTAGGCGACAACTAGCAGCATACAGCTAGCTACACCCACTGTTTGTGCTTGCAGTTGCTGGCGCACACATCGCCGTCAGCCTAGTTGGCACTAGGCGACAACTAGCAGCATACAGCTAGCTACACCCACTGTTTGTGCTTGCAGTTGCTGGCGCACACATCGCCGTCAGCCAAGTTGGCACTAGGCGACAACTAGCAGCATACAGCTAGCTACACCCACTGTTTGTGCTTGCAGTTGCTGGCGCACACATCGCCGTCAGCCTAGTTGGCTCTTCCCCCCCTCCCCCCCTCCACCAACACCTACACGTAGTTTTGCAAATTCCTCTCGCGCTGCCATCAGAGGCCGGCCTTGGGTCGCATGCCTGATTCACTTCCACGACAGGGATGGGAAAATTTCGCGAATTTGTTTCATAACTAGGGGTAGTGAAATTTCGCGGAAATATTTCATGACAATTTATACTCCAAAACACTATATTGTCATTAACCTATCTTGATTGGCTGAATTATTTTTGGAACGTGCTAACTGTCTGCGCACGTATCACGTAGGCGCCGTGCCAATGTTGCCGAATTCTGAGTGGTCCAGTCAAAAATGAAAACGATTTCTCAAGCAGACAGCAACCAGTGGATTGTTACAAACTGCTGTTGGGTGTTTATATCATTGAAGTCTACCGTGTACTCATATTTTCCCGCGAAAAATCACTAGCTTTATTTATAACGAGTTAGAATTCAAACACCTGTACATTTGAATTCACTATTAGTAAACACAGTGCCTTATGGCTGAAAAACTTAACTGATTGCTAGCTTCTTGTGTACAGAAGATGTCTGAATGCTAACTTATTGTGCACAGAGTAGATGACTGAATACTACCTTTAATGTATTGTTCATGGCAGATGTCTGAAGATTTATTTCGTTATTGTTCTTTTTATGTCGATGTTGTTTCTCCATTTCTCCGAGCCAGTGAGTATTCTGGTACTCTAATTCTATATGATATGTAATTTTTCCGCAAACATTTGTGCCACGTAAAATAATTATCATCCAATTATAAATTTTCTACTATCCCTACTTACAAATACATGAAACAATTGCGCTATTATTTGGAAACAGGCATATCTCAAGCCCTTGTATGTTTTTCTTACTTTTGTTGTCAGAGGTCTACAATTAGTTTGATAAGCCCTGGTCAAATTTTAACCATTGGCAAGCAATTAACGATAGGATGGCCCGATCACATCCAGCCAAGTCTAAAGGGAAAATAAGTCCTCACTATTGCAGGAGCCAATGTGCATATGTCACCGACTGGAATGAACACAGGACGCTTTCATTTAGTAAGGTTAATTTGGCAGGTTTGTGCATCTTATATACGACCTGTTCGACTCTGGGTCAGTAGCACGTATGCAAGAAAACAGTGTACATAGGACTGTACAGTCTAGCCTACAAGTCTCTTAACTCGCTATACTGCACTAGATACACAGACCGCTATTACACTAAGCACTTAATGCGTTTTTGTGCTTCGCTCTTATGCCCGGTTGCACCAACATCTTCCCCGATCCGAGATCGGATGATCCTAGTTCGGAACCAGGATCCAGTTTGTTCTTGGTTCCAATGTATAAGTGTTGCACCAACGAAATTTCATGATTCTGGATCTCCGATTCGTCGATCTTAGTTACAAAGTGAGAGATCAAGATTAAGTATGAGACAAATTTTGTTATTGGTTCGTAATATATGACGTCATGGAAGTAGGGTATTTTTCACTTTAGATAGTACTAGATATGCGATGTTTTATCTGTTTTAAATGAATTATTGTTGTACGAATTTTAATGAATAATATTCAAGTGTGTATAATGTTGTTTTAATTTCCCAAGAAAACAATCGAACGTAGTTATATCTGTTGGCTTATTTTCAAACTACATTTGTCAACGATGGCTGCTGATCTCGGGTCGAGATTTGGAACTGGCAATTTCGGCGGTTCGAAATGTACAACTCGATATCCAGTCCAGCTCTGAACTCGAATGATGCGACAGTTTTTTGTGTCGATCTTAGATCCGATCTCGCATCGAGTTTCGAACCACGACGGTGCAACCGGGCATAAGAGACAAACCTTTTATTACACTGAACTTTTAATGTTCTCTAAATTGCTGTGTAGGCACAAAGCACAGAAACGAAGCAGTCGTGCACGTCGCTATCTCCAGCAAAATAGCCTCACTTGCCAGAAACATGGTGGGCAGAACGCAACCAATAAATGATCTGTGGTCGTACGCAGCAACCAATCACTAGAGACCCGAGAAATTCGCGAGCTCATAGGCTGTAGGCTAGACTTGTAGGCTAGACTTCACGATCTTGACTCTCATACAGATATCAACTGTTTATTGATTGATTGTTGTGGTAGTAAAAGGCGATGGTTGGGCGCACAATTTATTGCATTTGTGTTATTGGCTCATTTATCTCCAAGAGGTGTCAAACACCACGTCGACCAATTACAGACGTAACATGAACGTACATGTGTGTGAATTCCAACTTGTTTAGATATGAACCCGCGAAATTATCGGGTCTCTACCAAACGCATGCAAGAAGGCCGGTTCGGGGAACCTCGTTTATGTAATCAACGACCGAATGCGTTCACGTTAAATGTACCACCACGCCTCTACGTTTCTTTGTGCCTGTCTGTTCTGCGATTACGTAGTGGGACTTTCTGACAGTCCAAGAAGGAGTAGCAGAGAGTGGGTACAGTGTACACCTTCAGATTTAGTAGGTGATGTATAGCATAGCATTTGCACCACTTGCCACCCACTACCACCACGCCTCTACGCTTCTTTGTGCCTGTCTGTTCACGTAGTGGGACTTTCTGACATGCCAAGGAGGAGTAGCAGGGAGTGGGTACAGTGTACACCTTCAGATTTAGTAGGTGATGTATAGCATAGCATTTGCACCACTTGCCACCCACTACCACCACGCCTCTACGTTTCTTTGTGCCTGTCTGTTCTGCGATTACGTAGTGGGACTTTCTGACATGCCAAGGAGGAGTAGCAGGGAGTGGGTACAGTGTACACCTTCAGATTTAGTAGGTGATGTATAGCATAGCATTTGCACCACTTGCCACCCACTACCACCACGCCTCTACGTTTCTTTGTGCCTGTCTGTTCTGCGATTACGTAGTGGGACTTTCTGACAGTCCAAGAAGGAGTAGCAGAGAGTGGGTACAGTGTACACCTTCAGATTTAGTAGGTGATGTATAGCATAGCATTTGCACCACTTGCCACCCACTACCACCACGCCTCTACGTTTCTTTGTGCCTGTCTATTCTGCGATTACGTAGTGGGACTTTCTGACAGTCCAAGGAGGAGTAGCAGGGAGTGGGTGGAGTGGGTACAGTGTGCACCTTCATATTTAGTAGGTGATGTGTAGCATAGCATTTGCACCACTTGCCATTTCGTCCCTCGACAAGCTGGGCAGCGAATGCGGAACACATTTGCTGATAAGGTAAGCTATAATTGAGTCGCATGTATTCACGATTGCATGTCCATCAGTTCTGTTGGTCACTATCTTCAATTACGACCGTCCTATTGGTAGAGAAAGGAATATTTCACGGATTCATTTCGGGACCAGGTAACCGTCAAGCATATATACAGTGAAGTCGCCTTCACAATTGGATCACAGTTTATTAGACCCGCCCTGCACGCCTCTGAGCCAATAGCAGACTTGCGAGGAAACACCTTGCGAATCCCATAACTGCCTGGTGTGGGGCAACAGCCACTGAACACACAGCTGAGGCTCCAGTATGCAGAGGACTGAGGAGTCTAGCCTACAGGTCACTGAACTCGCGAAATTTTCCTATTCCTACCTATTGGGCCACACAACACCTTGCATCGTTCATTACTGGCCGGCTCCCTGCCAATCCATTTTCCCCCCTTACGTACAAAATAATATACAGTTATGTTGTGTTCATTTGAGTACCTTACACTGTGAGTATTGCGTACGTAATGTTACGTCGCAGAGAATATTGTGTAGACTGCTGTTGAAGTAACGTTTCTCTGCTGGTGCCTTCGAAGAATGCGGATGTCGTGGTGTCAGAAAAATCCATACAACCTAATTAAATTTAGGAGACGTAATATTAAGTGGCTGTTACCTATACTGTTAATTACAGCAAAATTTAACGACGTGCTGCAAAAGAAAATTCTTGTATCCTTAAAATACCAAAGGAAAAAAAAAAAACTAAATTTTAAAATTTTAAACGCTATAATTTAAAATAAAAATTACAGACGGGAAACCTTCCGAATATGTTTTCCTTTTCATCGTCGGTAGTTTTTTTCGCCTCTGGTCTAAACGTGCCTTCTCCCATTTGAACTCTTTCAGTGCCTGTGTCAACTATACAGTAGACATATTGCAGAGAAAGCAAATACGTTAAAGACTGTTCACGATAAAGTGGGCACTTTTGAAATCAACCCTAGAAAAACGTCACTGCTCCTACCTGCATAACATTTTAACAGGCGCACTGAATGACTTGTACCTAGTAAAGTTGGTAACGATGGATCGAAAGTAGTTCTATATGTTAACGTCATATAATAAGTGTTAGGTTAACTTTTTGCGACTACTAAAATTATTTCTTTCGCTTTCTGTTTTTTATATGTATCGGGGTGTAAAAATGAGCATATCTGTAAAACATTTAATTTAATAATAATTTCACAGTTTCGCTTGACCGACGCATGAATAAAGCGATGAGGCCCATGACAATTTTAATTTTACATAAGGCGCAATACTAGGAAACGTGCATAGGAGTAGATGTTAAGCAGGGCTTTCAAAAGTGCTAATTTTACCGTGAATAGCCTATACCAGAGTTGTACACAGCTAGGATCATTGCCTAGTGCTGTCTGTTTTTTCCCCTGTTAGTAATGTGATTCTTGTACATACCTACAGCTCTGGTTTCCCAATGTCTCTTAGGCATTAAGCACATATTACATTGGTTATGTAAACGAAGTAAGTGTTGACTCAAGGCACGTATAGCACGGACTAAAATATTACAAGATTGCAACACTTGAAATCGCAAATTAATGCAGAACTCCAATGGTTATGTTCCAGCGTCATCGGAATGGAAGTATATTCCACTCGGAATAAATGGAGTGCAGCTGTCGGCTTCGGGGGGGGGGGGGCAGCGAACCGTTGTTTTTTTTTTCCGTCAGGATTCGTCGAGGACAGAGAAGGCCGGGCCGCCTCGGATGCTGTATCTGGACCAGATCCTGCGGTGATAAGTCGGCACAAGCAATTGGCCTGTCGGCGCGGTTGAGCCAGACCCAGCTCGGTGTGCTGCAAGCACATTACCGCAGCGTATAGGATGTCCACGGTCAACTGAGCTTTTTTGAAAGCCCTGCTTGAACGCTATTGGTAAGGGTAGTGAAATTTGGCAAAATGATTTCAAGACAATTTGTAATAATTTCACAGGTTCACTTGACCGACGCATGAATAAAGCGATGAGGCTCATGGCAATGTTAATCTTACATAAAGCGGAAGAATACCCGACGTGCGTACAATTAGATCCTAAGCAGGGCTTTCAAAAGTGCTCTTTGACCGTGAATAGCCTTTACTATTTAGGTATTAATCAAGACAGCGAAAACGCAACAACTTGATAAAGCTTGAGAAGCTATTATTTATGCTGTGCCGTGCGATAAATTTCGCTAAACCATTTTTAATGTAAGCTATGGCGAAATATGGATAAATTCAATATGGTGGGGGACCGATACCCGTTAAGATCTACTTGTATGCACATTGTTGTGTGTTCTTTCACCATATACAAAAATTAACATTGTCATGGGCCTCATCATTTTATTCATGCGTCGGTCAAGTGAAGCTGCGAAACAAGTAAGAAACAACAGAATTCACAAATTTGTTCATTCTTACACTTTATGCATTTAAAAAAGCAAAAATAGTAATAAATCATTTTAATACTTACTTAAGTTTTTCAGCACCATTATTTCAGCGTTTTACGCACAAAAATATTAAACAATTCGTAAAATGTAAATGTTCTATAATCGTGCATTGTCTGTAATTACTACGAATTGACAATTATGACGCGATGATGAAGAACTTCTGCAGAAAAAGGTGAAGCGTGACCTTGAAAAATATGCAGGTCGAGGCAGCGACATTTTTCAAAGGTTTGATATCAAGATTGTTCTATTAATCGTGATCCGTCTTCTGAACGCCGGTTCACGTCGAAAACGTTCACGAATATCGAAATGAAAGAAGATATTCTCATTGAAATGGTTCATCGTCGTTGCATTAACGTGCCGCGTAGGGAACGTGGTCGCATTACGTGCAGACGTGAAGGAAGTAGCGATATTGTATTGCGTGTCGTGTGCGTAAAACATTCAGCCAATAAGACTTCAAAAAGCAAACGAACAATAAAACTTTATTTAAATAACTATTTTTAAAAATGCTCACTTTTTTTTTTCCTACACCTTTACATAATACGTTTAAATTATTTTATTTGCTACTGGATAACTACTTTACTAATTGTCAAGTTAATTTCTACCTGCGTGTGTTTGGTTGAGCACAAGGCGAGTACATTACATATGAACGACGCATGTTTGTAAACTCCCCATGCAGACGTCTGTAACGTAGGTACATAAAATACAACGTGGACCGACCTCAACAGACCTTTGGACAGCGAAAAATAACAAATAAACGCCTAGCTTTTTCAATAACAAACGTTCCTTAATATTCCACAGAAATTTTAGAAAATTTGCTAGTTAGTTTTTCTGTGCTTAAAAAAAATAATATTTACTTTTTACTATGTGGGTATTTCACTTTGTATGAGAATAAGTTTAAAGAATTAAAAATATGTTATACTCCTGCGTGATTTCTACACGAATCAAAAAGTTTTTGAGTCCATGCCTACTGCCATTTATTTTAAAGACTGTATTGGCGTCTATTTCACTTTTGACGGCGTTCTGTGATTTTTTTATTTTTTTATTTTAGATATAGGATTGCTCATATAGACTTATACAAATATACATCCATGCCTTTCCCGGGACTCGAACCCGCAAACCGCAAGTCAGTACGCAGTCAACTGCACAGCGGAGATCAGCTCGTCCCACCTACGCCATTTTTGTGACACTGCAAGCTGTATAAAAGATGTGTTATTTCTGGAAGTATAATCTCCATGACGTTCCCCGTTTCTACAAATTGAGGTGTTTTAATAATGTTGGACACCACGAGATGCATTACTTTATATTTATGTGATAAAACCTTTCAAATTGTAGACATTACTTTCACGTAACAATCTTAAATCGTATGTCTAGTGTATTATTTCAAGTTAAGTTCGTAATTGTGGTGTTGGTGGGACGTAAAAACAAGATAAACATAAATTATTTACAGGAAATTTAAAAAGCCACACTAACAGATCTTGCCTTAGTTCACTTTAAGGTATACTTAGCTTGATTTATTTCACAAATCTCATTTACTGTTATGAATAAAAAATATGCTAGAATTTCCTTGTTCGGAACTATTTTTAAAAATTACAAAACCGTTCATGGTGTGATTTCTGCGTCCTTGAAGTAAATCATGGCATCTCATATCAGTATGGATTATTTAATTTCCGTGAGTTAATTCTTATTATTTGTACTTCCTATAAACATAAAAATTGTTATTTTCACATTGCACTCTGCTGAACATATGCAGCCTAGTTTTTGAGGAGTTCGACAATATTTCGTAAAAAGTATAAAATAATGAAATTGTTTGGTGGACAGCGAGCACGCTTAAGGATAATGGTGCACGAAAATCGTATTTTTGGTTCGACAAGACGTAAATAACAATTTTGGACATCTTATTACATAGTTAAAAATACCCTGCGTTCGTTATTCTCGGAGCTCTGATTGAAGATAAGAAAAAAAAGTATCCTTTCATTTCTTCCATCAGTGCTTCGAGAATAATGAAGGCTGTGAAAATCTAATAACGTAAAATATGTTGGAGATAATTATTTACGTCTTGTCGAGCCAAAAATTTCAATAAACCCTTTGGATAATGGCTTATATCAAGAATCGGCAAATATACTGCTTTCATGTACCATTCCCCTTAAGGGGGATATGTAGCTGCGCGTCCAAGGTCAAGAAGGGATGCAGCCATACGGGCGACACTAACACGCACGCCTAGCGTCTCATTGCTCCAACGCGCAAGGCGTGCAGTGTTTCCGTCGTATGGCTGTACTGTGCAAATTAGATCTGTAACAGTGGGGTTGTATTACACGCGATGAAAGACCACAGATTAAGCTTCGTCTGTATGTGTGTACTTTTCTCTCGACGCTTAAGGTAACTGCATAGGCGAGTTTTAAAAATGCGATATTTGACCATTTCCAGGCTTTTTTTTTTCTCCAAGAATAAATTTAACATGACAAAAGTAAATTTACCGAGATATGCGTTTACGCGAAAAAAAAAAATCATAGAAAACGTTTCAGTACATAGGACCCTTAAGGGTGAAGAGGACTCGCTGCTAAGGGAAACGAAGGGGTTAGTCTAGTGCCAACAAAGTGCGAGGGGTTGGAGGACGTGATCTCGTGGGCGCGCCGTCGTGCGTGGAGCAGGCGAGGGGGTTCATGTAGTCGCGGAGTCTCCAGAAGAAGGTCAGTTCTCGCCCAGCGCGACCGTACTCTCAGGATGACGTGAGAGTGAAGATAGCGCGCACTCTCAGTTCACACTGGTGACGTTGCTTCTCCTACAGGAGCAAAATAACTTTCGTGTCCCCCTCTCTGCTAGATTTTCATCTCTACACGCTGTTCACGGTCAAATGAGCACTTTTGAAAGCGCTGCTTAAGATCTACGTGTGTGCACGTTGTTAATTTCACGCAAGGCTGAAGAATACACATTTCCATGGGCCTCATCACTTTATACATGCGTCGGTCATGTAAAACTGTGAAATTATTTAAAAAGTAATTATTATACAAATCGGCTCATTTTCACACTTCGATACACAAAAAAAAAAAAACAGAAAGCGAAATAAATAATTTCAGTTGTCACAAATGATTACCTAACAATTTTAATTATACGTTAATATGTGGAACTATTTTCCATCCCTCGCTACCAACTTTACTGGACGAATGTCACTCAATACGCCCATTAAAATATATGCACGCAGGGGCAGTGACTTTTTTCTAAGGTCCATTTCAAAAGTGCTCATTTTATCGTGACCAGTCTTTTTAGCTTCACTCCGTGGAGAATGAGTTCTGCTTCTGGCGCCAACCAATATACAAGTGATTCTGCTCGAGTGTGTAGAGGACTGTGCAGTCTAGCTTGACGCAGTCTTACAACGCGACATGCTACGGTCTCTCGTGA
Organism: Dryococelus australis; assembly: GCA_029891345.1. Taxonomy (NCBI): domain Eukaryota; kingdom Metazoa; phylum Arthropoda; class Insecta; order Phasmatodea; family Phasmatidae; genus Dryococelus; species Dryococelus australis. Next base: position 360,674,972 of record CM056995.1, read on the forward strand.
TCTGTCCAGTAAACTCGAACAGAAATGGGTAATTAATTTTCGAAACCAAATTTAACCGAATTATGAGAATCTTAATTCTGTAGCTTATCTCACGTTAATTTCAAAATGGCGACGGAAATATATCTTTAATTTCGCTCGAAATTATTTTTAATGGCCATAGGACGTCATAATTAAATTTCTAGGACATTCGTAAGATAATCGTTATTTCATTTCAATTCAAAATAGTAAATTCAAAACTTCAAATAAGAGAAATTATAGATAAGCAAATATGTAATCATATGTGAAAGAAAAACCTCTCTTAGCAATTGTTTTATGGCTTTATTGTTGTTACAGAAAAAGTGACTCAAACAATTGCATTTGTTTTTTTCAAATCAAATTACGATAGTGTAATACTATTGATGACTTATTATTGGGACACCTTTTTATTTTTTTAGAGAGAAAAAAGTACACGACTATTTTTATTCCAAAACATTTTAACTCGAGTCCACTTTCGTGGTTAGATTATCTTAATAGTTACACACGTTTATTTAGCTATAGGCCATTCACGGTAAAGTGAGCACTTCTGAAAACCCTATCATTGGGAATAATAGTCAATTAATATATTTTATTTTAGCCTTAGACGTTAACTTCCGAGTGCGGTAGAATATTCACACTGTATTTATTACTTACATGTCTATATTTGTTTAAAAAAAAGGTCGTAAGAGGATAAAAAATGGCTGTAAGGAAAAAGTAACTAGGGCCCCAAAAGAGCTCACTTTACCGTGGACACCCTATACCTGCGTGTCAATCACGGACATCGTACTAATATACTTATGTTGCCTCGGTGGCGTGAGAAATTGTATTTTCGCTGAGGCTGTGTCCGAATTCGTCTGAACTGCATACTTGTGCGTGCCTGTCTCCAAGTACTGTCCGAACTGCAAGTTAAGTATGCAAGTATACGAGTAAACTAAGTCGTATACTTCTCGCATACTTGCGGAGTATGTACCGCCATTTTGAGAAGCAATTTGTAGGTTACAATCGATTTCCGACTTAATTATTTGATTTAAAGTTTAATAGGGCAACATCACTACTTCGCAGATATAGAATTTTGGATTGAGTAAATAATTATCACAAGTTTCACCTCAAAAATTGGCCTAAGCAATAAATTTCTTACTAGGCCTATGTTCCTAACTTACAGAAGCTAAGATAAAAAAAAAATCCAAACTGCACTTACATACAATAACGCAAGGCAATAAATGTTAATGTAAATCAAATATTTAAGTATTATTTAATACTTTATTTAACTCCTAAAACCTTCGGCACTTATCAAATTCTTAGTCGGAAAACATGAACATTTAAAGTGGTTAACTGGCACCGAAGACAACAAGAATGGTTGTCCGAATTCATCAAGTTTGGTGCCAAGGGTAAGTGAAGTATACAAGTATATACCTGAGTTCGGACACGGCCAGTAAACAAAGGAATCTTGCAAGTGTGCACGTGGTCTGTAGAGGTTTGGACTGCACGTGATTATTTCCACGGCTGCGCTTGTCACGAGACTCGGGAATAACGTAGTATTTCGAAACGTTTACACTGTTATTAGGACAACCTTTTTTTGGTGAAATGATTCTCGCGGAGGCTAGACTTCAGTATCCTATGTGCACACTTGCAGTCTTCATTTGACTATCTGCCCCTTGTCTTTGTGTGAGTAAAGTGTTAGATGAGTGATCCAGTCTGAGTAAAGTCTCTCAGATACTGACAGTCCGTCATTCGCGGCCAGACAGACAAAACACGTAACTATTCAAATGACTAGGGACATGCAAAATTGGCGTTATTATTTGGCATCAGGTTGAACTGCACAGTACTGTATGCATTAGAGCCGAAGTCGTTTCTCTATTGGCTACTGCATAGAAGCGAGTTCATTCCCTGTCTGAGTGAACTGCACGTAATTGGCACTTTGCAATTGTGAAGTCTTCATTTATTGGCGCAGAGTTACCCAGGGCGTGTCAAATAAAGTATGGTCCAATGACAAACACATTGGAAAGGTACACGTGATTGAAGTTTAACATGTCTCCAAATAATAACGGGAATTTTGCAGGTCTCTACAAATGATACAATCACGAAAGTGCTTCTGAACTAAAGTGATTTGGTACACATCTTGTCCTGAAATATTTTCGTGAAAACCCCTGGCTATAGTTAGGGACGCCCGAATTTCGCGAAACAATTTCAGCCCGCGCTAAATTTCAATAGCGTATGGGCGCACAAGCAGTTTTCTTTAGCTTATCGGCGACGTGTCTTTGGGATAATATAATTTCCTACTTGACTGACCAATCAAAATTAAGTAACTTCGGTGCTGCACATCCGGGATTCGCGCGCAGACACCTAAGACGTGTGGCACGGAAACCAAACAATCACGACAGTGGATCTGAGCTACAGTGTTATGAAATATAACTGGTCGTGAAATCTTTTCGCGAGATGCTGGTGTCCCTAGCTACAGTCTATTCGCATTGTAATCGCGCTTTTTAAATAAAACCTTACAAAAATCACCTCATCTATGACGTGTTTGGTCGTTTCCAGAAATTGTAACAAGTCTTTTACACTTCAATTTGACCGAAAAAAATACTAACAGAACTATCACTTATATATTGTATTTATAAATTATTAATGCTTTTTATAATTAATACCTATAGAAGCAGAGAGACACTATGTGTGTTTGCAATGCCTAGTAAGAAATAGTTCTCATGCAAAGTAATATTAAACTTAGTGCGCACGAGTACGTACATTGTCCCTCTGGTGTATTTTTCTAGACTTGGTTAAAAAAAAATTTCCACGAAATAGTAGGACTTTATCAGGGCTTCATGAAAGTTGGAAGTGATCATGAATAGACTATATCAGCAACCCCAAATAGTGATGGGTATTAAAGGCTGTTCACGATAAAGTGAGCGCATATGAAATGGACCTTTGAAGTAAGTCACTGCCCCTGCCTGCATATATTTTAACGTGTGCGCTGAGTGACATTCGCCCAGTAAGTTGGTAACGATGGAGGGAAATTAGTTTCCATATCTAAACGTCGCATCGGATATAAAGTGTTTACTTTACCGACGTATGACTTAAGTGATGAGGCACATGGCAATGTTAATTTTACATATGGCGGAAGAATACGCAACTTGCATACAAGTAGATTGTAAGCAGGGCTTTCAAAAGTGCTCATTTCACCGTGAGCAGCCTATATTTTGTTACGCGCTGCAGCTGGCGCCTGGAGGCTGTCCGGTGCTGTGGGGGGGGGGGGGGGTGACCCACCTCGATCCTCCCCTCTTCCTGGAACGACGCGCTTGCTGCCTCGTTGCCTCTATTCTGGGAAGCCCGTGAATGACTGACAGTGATGAGACTTGCTTGCCTCACAGCCTCTCCCACCCCGCTGAAGAAGCCGACAGGAGGTGCAGGAATTTACTCGGCGCAACTCGGGAATTAGCGAAATTTCTGGATGATAGCTTACGACCTATAAATACAAGCCACAGTGGGACTGCGGGGAGTTTTTGGCGAAGGCCATCTGACTGAGTGTGGGCGCGAAGTGAGGTGCGGTACGACTACGGACGATGTGATAGAGCGTGGTGTGAATGTACGAGAGGGCGTAAAACCCGGCGAGTGAACGCCACTGTGCGTGGGGGCGCTCGGAGGACTCTAGAACATTGAGGACTGGCGGGACATGGACTGAACTGAGTTGGGACTGAATACACAATAATACGGATTTTACTGTAAATATTTGAACTGTCGAATATTGAAGCATAATTTATATAATAATTGAATAGGTTGCTACACTGTCTATTGCGACTAATTTTCAATTATTTAATTTCATTTACTTTTTTGAGGTAATTATAAATTGTACTGTTGAAGTCATTAATTGTAATTAGTAAGTGATATCAATAACTGATAAATTATTTACTGTGGGATGTTGAGGAAAAAAATTGTAGCTAATGTAAATACAATTAGCAAATTATAACTAACTCTTTTATTTAATTAGGACCTCCGTCCTTTAACTAACTTAGTTTAGCCTACGGAATTTCGAGTGAGAAATGGTATCAGTACATATAGTTACGGATACCGGATTTTTTGCGAGAAGTATTCACGACCAGTTGTTTTTCATAACACTTTAGTTTGGATCCACTTTCGTGATAGCGTGATCCACGTGTTCGCTTCTTAGGTGTCTGTCCACGAATAACAGGAGAACGGTTTCTGAGTTAATCTAATTCTGAGTGGCCAGTCGAGAAATGGAATGCCTTCTCAGGAAGACATGCGGCCAATGAGCACAATAAAACCGCTGGTGTGTCCATACGGTGTTCAAATCTAACATGTTCAAAAATCTTTCGCGAAATTCGGCTGTCGTTGGTATATAAGGTTACACAGTGGGCTGGAAGAAGAGCAGACATTTAAGTAGAATGTTGGGACACTCCCGGTAACAAATAGTAGTAGACTCAGTAATTGCCAAGACTAGATGATCTGAGTAGTTATGGTGTTGTTGCACCTGGGACGTGAGGATGCGGTCTAGCTCGTGCCTCGTGGTAGTGAGAGTGTGAGCAAGCAACCCGGGTGCTGTGACGACACACGCGACAGAAGACAGGCGCCGGGATTGTGGCGAAACACTGCTGACGTCTCCAGACGTGCAGACCGCAGCGGAGACGTCAGTCACTACAGCCTATTCACGGTCAAGCGAGCTCTTTCGAGGCACTAATTACTTTCAGCACTTTTTAAATACACATTGGCATGTAAGTAATTAACAAAGTGCATATTCCACCGCACTCGGAAGATTACTCCTAAGGCTATCTATTGACTAATATTATTCCAAGTGAGAGGTCTTTCAAAAGTGCTCACTTTACCGTGAACAGCCTATACCTTCCCCTGACCCGTCCGGCGATTACAGGACGCTGATTCTCTTGTGCTTTCGCGATAATTCAGCACTATCCTCTGTGGTAAATTCCAGCATATTTACCGTATTTTGAAGGTTAGACCATTATGTGGATGATCTGAGGAATTAGTTATTTGGTAAATTACCGTTAGCTACCAAAAGCTATAATGAACGAAACAGGATAATATAGCCCATTTCTTTGTGTACAAGTTCAAGGAATTGTTTTTGTTGCAATGAAAAATAATATTGCCGCAAAACAAACTGCTTGAAGGAAATATATAATAGCAACAAACCCGAGCATCTTTAACCACCCCTTTGAATTATAGCAAGATTTTGTTAATGTAAACAAACCATGCGTCAAAGAAATACTTTCGTTTGGTATACAGTAAGCTTTGAACGTATTTTGTTCACAGTGCACGCACTCGATGAAGGGGTAATTCAGTGTGGCGAAGTCTAGAGGCTGTTCACGATCAAGTGAGCACTTTTGAAATAAACCTTAGAAAAAAGTCACTGCCCCTACCTGCTCTCTCTCTCTCTCTCTCTCTCTCTCTCTCTCTCTCTAGATATATATATATATATATATATATAATATAAATATATATATAATATATGTATATAAATATATATATCTATAACGGGCGCTATGAGTGACATGTGTTCAGTAAAGTTGGTGACGATGGAGAGGAAAGTAGTTCCATATATTAACGCCGAACAAAAAGTGTTCGTTAACGATTAGTGACAACTTAAATTTTTTCTCTCGCGTTCTGTAATTTTTAATATATCGGAGTGTAAAAATGAGGATATTTGTACAATATTTACTTTTCTAATAATTTCGCAGTTTCACTTGACCGACGCATGAATAAAGTGATGAGGCCCGCGGCAATGTTAGTTTTACACGCGGCGGAAGAACACACAACGTGCATACAAGTAGATATTGAACAGGGTACTCGTTTGACCGTGAACAGCCTATCCAAGGAGAGAGTGGGTTTTGTGGAGCAACAACCAGCCAGCGAGCGAGCTGTCTCACTGCGTATAGGAAGTGACAGGATCTTCTCAGAGTCGAGCAAGCTGGCAGAACGTCGTTCCTCACTCCGTATCTTTCATGGTCAAGCTGAGTTGTATTTCAATCTGTAATACATTTTTTTTGCCGTAATAATAGTTTTTCGTTTTTTTTATTAGTTTTTCTTTTCCTTATTATAATTATAATATAATATTATAATGATATGTAGTTATCGGGGAGGTAATTAGTTGTAATGTATGTTATCGTATAGTTGGTATTATGATATATATATAAAGTTGTAACAAAGATACGTTGTTCACAGACACCCCTGCCAATCTCCCTTCACCAAACGTTCAGAAAGAGTGATACAAATACGTGATTGACAGTTGACACTGAATGAACAGTTCATGAAGGGAACCCATTAGGAAGAATACACTCTTGTGGCGTATTGTCGGTGTACCTTGACATTTTATTTAAGATCCAATATACAGGATGTTGCATACTGTGTTTGGTTACAACTTGTTAGTATTATGATGTAATTATTGTGTTTGCAAATTTGCATTATTTTTTTTTGTCATTATTGTGCAGCTGGAGTGATTGTGATGACATAACAGTCTGCTGGACCGAGTTCGGTGGTCTGATGTGGGCCTTATTGCATTTTGATTTCTCAAGACTACTCCCCTTTCACCTAGACGTACCTGGTTTGATTACCGGCGAGATCGCTCCCGGATTTTCGCATGTGCGGAATGATGTGCTGGGTTTTCTCGGGGATCTGCTATTTCCGCCCGCCCTTGCACTCCGGCGCTGCTCCGTACTCGCCTGGCGTCACACCCATGGGCTCTCAAGACCTCGTTGTTGAGAGTTAGTTGGAGCTGCGCGTCCAAGGTCAAGAAGCGAGGGGAGCAATACGGGCGACACTAACACGCACGCCTAGTGTTTCATCGCTCCTACGTGCAAGGCGTGCAGTGTTTCCTTCGTGACGCTGTACTGTGCAAAGTAGACATGTAACAGAGTTACGTTATTACACGCGATGAAAACCCTCAGATTAAACTACGTCCGTATATTTGTACTTTCCTCTTGCCGCTTAAGGAAACTGCACAGGCAAGCTTTAAAAATGCGATATTTGACCATCTTTTCTCTTGCCACTTTAAGGAAACTGCACAGGCAAGCTTTAAAAATGCGATATTTGACCATCTTTTCGAATTTTTTTCTCCAAGAATACACTTAATATGACAGAGGTATAATAATAGGGACATAGATAATTTTTTTTATATTTTCTGACAAAAGGTCGTATGTGCAGAACATTTATCTACCGAGATACGCGTATTCGCGCAAACAACTATTTGACAAAAAACGTGCAGGCCCATAGAACTCTTAGAGCTATCTGCCCGAATGTTGGTTGTTTCCAGCTGGGGGAGTAGCACAAGGGGAGATGTACGATGGTAAGTCGCGGGGGAAACGGCTTACCTTACAAAGTGGCAGTGCCAACACACCATCACTTGTCGCCTCTATATCTCCCTGTGCGACACAACGACCTTGTGCGGAGCCATCGTGTACACCGTGATTGTTCGCTGTAAGAAGTTCATCGCCACTTCTCTTACTAGTCTCTCTTCACTTCACTTTTCAAATCAACCCTTCACATATGTCACAGCCCCTATCTGGGTGTATTTGCAACGGGACAACTCTGGCCGTCATGCGTCCAGTTAAGTTGGCAACGACGGAGGGAAAGTAGTTCCAGGTCTTTACGTCCAATTAAAAGCATTCGGTAAACATTTGTCAATACTACAGTGATTTATGTTTCTTTCTTAATTTCTTAATACATGCAAGTGTATGGATTAGAAAATCTTACCAGTTTCCCTTTACTAGCGCATGAATAAAGTGATCGGGCCCACAGCAAAGTTGGTTTGACATATTGCGAAAGGATACACAATGTGCTCAGAAGTAGATCTTAAGTAGGACCTTCAAAAGTGCTCATTTTACCTTGGACAACCTATACTAGTCTCGACTTTTGACCCTCTAATTCATAGCTGTCTATATATTGGACGCTGCATGGACCATGGCTTTACTGATCTACACTATAGAGTCTATTCACAGTTTATTCACACTTTTCGAATCAAGCTTTCGAAAAATCACCCATGTATGATGTGTGTTTCACTATAGTATTATTCTTCTGTTAACATAAAAGTATTTTATTTCTTGTTAATTTAAACTTTGAATTATGAAGTAATAAATGTTAGCATTATTTTCCCTCGAACGAGTGAAAATACGTTGGCAAAAAGAGACTCGGGATAACATTACCCGAGTACCGAGTGTTATATATACTTGGCAATTAACATGTTATGTATACGATACAGATCACACGGCATGTGATTTAGTTGGCAAAGTTAATCAGGAGCATAGAAACTTTTGCTCCCATATTCCGAAATGTTCAACTTTTCAGTGATATGTTTGTAAATACCGTGATAATTTGACTACAGATATTTACATTCATGTGCTCGTTATATAAATCTCCCTCGGATAATGACCTCAAAGCGATGATGCAGCGCGTGTAGTAGATCCATGAATGGGCGGGCCGGCGTGTGTATTGAATCACCGAGCGCGTGTCTGAGAGGGGGAGGGGAACTGCCTGAAGTCAGAGTGCGAGTTTGGGAACAGTGATGAGCGTGATAATTCCCGGTAACAGGCTCTGCGTGTAGTCTCGCGCGACCAGTGAATCAGCTCGTGACGTCAGCCCGAGTATGCTAAGCAGCGCCGCTGCGAAAGACACTCGTTCCCCAGCTCACGCGGGACCAAGGTCCCCTCACGTGGCGATGTCGTAATATCTCGTGCGCGGCGCGACCTGCATCTACGCATGTCGCGATACTTTCCTTTCGATACCGGGTATTTTGATACCATATCATTAAGTGATTCTATACCGGTGCTCTTATTCGGAAATACTTCTAGCTGTTATTTTAACCCTTTCAATCAAAGTGCCCTAACAATATAAATATGTGTTTTCCCCCATAGAATAATCATTGGAAAAGCAGTACACGTGAGTATTTTACTTGTTATTTAATTAGAACAATGCCTAAATATGCCTAATAAAAATAAGTGCTACACACTGCATTTTTTCGAAGCACACTACAGAATTCGTAGTTTTTTTTCGTATCTGTTGAGACCTCGAAATGAGATAAAAAGCAATCTCAGTAGTGTATTATTAAAAATATAATTAAGTATACATCAATATAGAATTTTTTTTATGGTAAATAGAAGACTCACAAATTAAATTTTTAAACCTTTACTTATACTGATATGATACTGGTATCGATACTTTTCTTGTGATACCGGTATCGATTCCTCTTTCAATCCCAGTATCGATATTTTCATGGTATCGCAACATCCCTATAGGCTATTCGCGGTAAAACGAGCACTTTTGAAAGCCCTGCTTAAGATCTACTTGTATGCGTGTTGTGTATTCTTCCGCCTTATGTAATATCAACGTTGTCATGTGCCTTGTAACTTTATTCATGCGTCGGTCTATTGAAACTGTGCAATTATTAGAAAAGTAAATATTCAACAAATCTGCTAATTTTCACAATTCGATTCATTGAAAAAAAAAAGCGAAATAAATGATTTAAGGTATCACAAATGGTTAGCTAATACTTTTTATTCGACGTTAAGATACGGAACACTACTTCCCATCCAGTGTTACCAATCTTACTTGGCGCGTGTTACTCAGTGCGCCCGTTAAAATACATGCAGGCAAGACAAGTGACTTTTTCTAAGGTTGATTTCAGAAGTGCTCACTTTATCGTGAACAGCCTTTGACAGTGTTAGTTAGTGCATCTTTTGGTGCTTAACAATCGTATAAACACACTAATGAAGCAATGCAACGATAAACTGACAAGTAAAGCTGCAAAACTTGAAATATTTGTTTGCACACGTTGCGCAATATCTGCAGTATTTCTGTTAAACGCTTGCCGGTATTGTCTGAGGTCACATTAGCTGAGATTACTAAGGCGAAGCGCTCGGACGCAGGTCATCCCCGTTCGAAACTCCGTCGAAAGGCCCAAACTAGGCCCAAACTGTTTAAGTCAAACAAATATTTAGTTTGCACCAACCAAATCTTACAATTTGGGGCAACCAAATGAGAACAACAAAATAATTTGGTTTCAGCAACAAAATATTTCATTGCCCCCCACACAAGCAATCAATATGGTTGCACCAAACAAATCTTGTTGATTCAACGAAACCTTTTTCTCGGTGTATAGTCAGCGAGACAGCAAATAAACAAACACAACAAGTTAAGCTAGTACATAGATGACTCTAGCATCCAGGCTGCAAATCATCGTCCTTAAATTTCCTGTAGTTTAGCTTTTTTATGGAAGAGGTAAGTCTGCAAACAGACAGCTATGACAGGGAAAAAATACATAGTCAATGCAATATTATAGTTATATTTATCTTGGGGACTATGTATCGATAATAATGTTTTGAAGTGTAAGAAAAGTCAGTGAACCTTGGGAAGACTTTCTAAATATTACGTACCAATTCCTGTGCGTACAGTACTGGCCATGAATATCCTTGGCGCGCAACTTGTCCGCGAACATGGATACGGTGTTTTAACGGATTAACTCCGCCACATAAATAATTACTACAGTCCATTCCAAGGTTATTTGAGACTATAATTGCAGGATATTACTCCACCTCATGCTAATAAAGCCTGACCTAGTCTATGAAATTACACTAAACAATGTAAAAAATGTGTAAATTTACATCTGCAAATATTTTGGTAATTTTACTTTTTGTATGTGTAATTTGTAAAAATAACAACAGTACGTGTAATTTTACACACATGTTGTTGTCGGTTCAACAAGTGTGGAGAAGTTACGAACAGGCTACATTCATTGTTGTTGTCGGTTCAACAAGTGTGGAGAAGTTACGAACAGGCTACATACATTGTTGTTGTCGGTTCAACAAGTGTGGAGAAGTTACGAACAGGCTACATACATTGTTGTTGTCGGTTCAACAAGTGTGGAGAAGTTACGAACAGGCTACATACATTGTTGTTGTCGGTTCAACAAGTGTGGGGAAGTTACGAACAGGCTACATACATTGTTGTTGTCGGTTCAACAAGTGTGGAGAAGTTACGAACAGGCTACATACATTGTTGTTGTCGGTTCAACAAGTGTGGAGAAGTTACGAACAGGCTACATACATTGTTGTTGTCGGTTCAACAAGTGTGGAGAAGTTACGAACAGGCTACATACATTGTTGTTGTTGGTTCAACAAGTGTGGAGAAGTTACGAACAGGCTACATACATTGTTGTTGTTTCCTACCGCTGGCGTCTGTTCCACGGCCGCGTGAGCAGTGGCTGCTTGCGGATATCGCGCCACGGGGAACAGGTTTGCAGGCAGGTCGCGGGAGCTGGCGGACCACAGCTCGGATCATGACGCGTCACCTTGTAATTGGCTGCGAAGGCGCTGCCATTAGACTCCGAACCACGCGGTGGAGTTGTGCGTGGGCCCTCGGCGCAGCGGTCCAATTAGAAAGCCCTGCCTACGCGATTCCTAGAGCTGGACTCGGTGTTTGATTCTTCTCGCCACGTGGGTGACCAACCGCTTTCTCGCCGATCCTTAAAGGAGAGCGTGTAAATTACCCGCCCGCAGCGTCGCGCTAGGTATTTTCATAAGATGACGTGTTTCTGCGGCTCATGTCATTCGTTCTCTGCTAGTCCGCGCTCGATTAGCAAAGTAGCACAGTGGCATCCGGTGAACCACATATACATGAAGGGTGGCGAGGTCGCATATGTGGCGAAATTAACAAAATGAGAATAAATGGTTTACATTATTTTTTCTCAGCTACTCTACTACAAACAATATATTTTTGTATAACTTGTAGTCCACTTTTGGGTTGGATGTTCAAACCCTGTGTGTGTGTTTGTGTTTGTACACATTCTTACGCACATACATACATACAAACACTCACACGCATACATACATACACTACTGAATGTCCGATTCCCATTGCTCAATTATTTTTCTCTTTTATTTTGGAAATACGACAGTTAGTGTCGCCTAGAGAGAGTTAACTGGTTTTGCCGGCTCTTAGCGAGGTCTCGAGAACCGATGAAGGTGAAGCGAGCTGAGTACAGGGCGGTGCTGGAATGCTAAGGCGGGAGAAAACTTGCCGACTAGCGCCATCGTCCGTCACTATTCTCACGTGCGGAAATTCCGGAGCGACCCCGCCGGGAATCGAACCCAGTTCGCCTTGGCAGAAGGCGAGTAGTCTGACCACTACACCACCGCGGCCCCACGGAACTACTCGGCCACCCTTTTGATTACCTTTGCTTGGAAATACAGATGAGTGTTTCTTTGTAATTTTTGTGACTATTATGATACTAAGAATGTTTGTTAGTGCATTTATTGATGCTTAATAATGGTTTGGAAATCCTGATAAAACAGATTCAACGTAAAATTTAAAGTTTAAGCTTTAAAACTTTAAATATTGATTAACTTAAGTTGTCCAGTATTTGAACTGCATGTAGTTATAAACATTCGCAGTTCATCAGGAGTCGTCGTAGTCGTGGTTGATAGGAATAGCTCTCGGGCGCTAATTATCTGGATTCTAATCTTGATCCGACTTTCATATTTTTTTATTATAACTGAAACTGTTCAATGAACGTAGACCCAAACAACCATTTAGTTGCAACAACTAAATGTTACAGTTTGGGGCAGCCAGAAGCGTGCCTAGACATTTTCAGTACGAGGAAGGGGGAGGGAGGAACTAAATTTCGTGTAGAGAATCGTGTACAACACGTTAGTTAGAGCATTGTAACTTGCTACTATGGTTTTTTGGACCTTTCATATCGTTTTTTCGTAAACGAAGGGTGTTACGCCTTTTTACCAAAGAGTTTTCGTACCTAGTTTTGATCACAGATCCGCGAATTATCTGACAATCTGTATACGTATATACACATATGCATGCGAGATTTTTTAGTAACATTAAATATGTTTGAGCTCTGCTCACGTGCAGTTTATGTGGAAGTCTTGGAAAGAATTCATTTGTTTAAAGTATTGCGTTCGGTGATGGCGTCTGGACGTTCAGTTACGTGAGCACCGCGCAACGTGTGATATGGAATTGTTCCAAATATTAACACAATTATAAAATGCCTATTACTTTTATGGATTACGCTATGTCTTGAAAACACGCACCTTGAATTATTCTTGCATTGTTAATTATTTCACAATATGTATCACAGAGTTATATCTTGTTCGCATAGTTATACATGTTTTACAGTGTTGTGATATAGACGACTAATCTCAACAATTTTCCAAATGGGCACAAACTCTCTCTCAAAGCACCCTTGTTCAGAGGTCCAGTACACTTGTTTATGACAGCAGTAATCGGTCGACGACAGATAAGTTGGTGAATTGCGTTATTGAATGCCTACATTACAGGGGGACACGGCTCGCGTGACCCATCCTGTACGCGCGTCTATGGGCGTAACCAAATAACCACAAAATAATTAGGTGTTAACAACAAAATAATATATTGCTCCTATACAAACAATTAATTTGGTTGCCCCACACTCAACCTTTAAAAAAAAAACTTTATTGTAACTCTATATAAAACTTGTATTATAGGCTGTTCACGTTGCAGTAGGCACTTTTGAGGCCCTAGTTACTTTCAGTCATATTTTAATGAATATTACAATGTAAGCAATAAACACAAAATGTATATTTTGCAGCACTAGGAAGTTAACGTCTAAAGCTAGAATAAAAAATATTTATTGAGTATTATTCAAAATGAGAGGACTTTTAAAAGTACTCACTTTACCGTGAATAGCCTATATCTAGGTTGCTGTAGGCTATTTACGGTAAAATGAGCACTTTTGAAAGCCCTCTGGATTAGGATTATAATCAATAAATTAAATTTATTTTATCCTTCGGCATTAACAACCGAGTGTATTGGAATATACACTTTACATGGCAATATTTATTTAAAATGGTGGTCAGAGGATACGAAATGGCTGAAAGGAAAAAGTAACTAGGGTTCTAAAAAGTGCTCAATGTATCGTGAACAGCCGAAGTTGGAGCGTGTGACATGAGCATAGTATTTCATACACTCTGCCCCGCCCGCAGTTGAAGTGGCAGGTAGGAGAGCGTGGCGCCACATGTGCATAGTCAGAGAGACAGCGGCTGGTGAATGTGTTTATGAATGAGCGGCTGGCCGGGACGTGTGCGCGCGAAGCGACAGATGTGCATCTCCTTCCTGCCTTGAACTTGGCCTCCCTCCCTCGCTCGCAAAGCCAACACGTTTAATGGTCGAGATAAAAATAACTAAGTAAGGCGCCGGAGATAAGAAAACTCCGCTGTAGACATTCTCTAGTAATTGTGCAAGCTATTCCGCGGAAACTTGTTTGCCGAAGAAGATACTTCCGTAACACTACAAATGAATTCGAGTAAATTTCATAAAACTTTACTGCGAAGTGTGTAAAACTAACGATTAATTTTAACAAGCAAAGAAATACCTGTACTTGTTGCAAGCCAAATTCTTTGGGAAGTAATTGCCAAAGTTGCTGAAATACTGCGTGTTTACAAAATATTATTTTAGAAAACATACAAAATGGATAATACAGGGCAGTGTTTATAATAAACTTGAAATATACAACACATACGTGTTCAAATTCAACATTAAATTTACGTATTCCACGCTACGGTATTTTTTAATGTACTATTATTTTTTTTGTAGTGCTGCAAAAATCTTTTTGGCGTCAAGTTTGCGAAGAATTCATTGCACATTTAACACCAGCATTCTTTTTCAGCGTAGACTTAACGTTTATTATAAACATTAAGCTACATATACGCTATTCACGCTAAACTGAACATTTTTTAAATACCTGCTAAGATCTACTTGTATGCGCATTGTGTATTCTTCCACCAATTAGTATTGGCGTGGGCTTGCTCACTTTATTCATGCCTCGGCAAGTAAAACTGCGGATTTATTGTAAAAGTAAATATTTCACAAATTCGACCATTCTTACAATTATATGCATTTTAAAAAACCCCAAAAGTAAAATATATAAATTTAATCTTCACAAATGTTTAACCAAACACTTTATTCGACGTTAAGACGTGGAATTAGCTTACCTCAGGCGTTGCCAACTTTACTAGGGGCATGCCGCGTGCAGGTAGGGCGGTGACATTTCCATTTCCAAAGTGCTCACTTTAACGTGAACATCCTGTAAACGTATCTGTTTTCTGAAATGCTGTGTTGAAAATATGCAATATTTCAGCTCTAGAGTTACAGGGAATTATTTGGTACGTAGCTTCCCAAGAATCGTTTGTAACAAGTTATAAAGTTTTTTTTATCGTGTGGCGTGTGTGCCGACTTCGTATGCTAACATGTTCGATTTCCGCGGAAATTTTACTTTGTAGGGGGTTGGGGGAGGGGGGGGGGGTGACGTCACCGCGAAGAATAAAACTGGCAACGGGAAAACATTTTTCGGGCAAGTCGCCGGGAGATGGGCGCGTGAGTGACGTCACGGCGGAAGACCACAAAAATAAATGAAACCTCAGGAAGACGGTAAAAGAGCACTTGTCACGTAGGCGCCACATCGCGGTGACGTCACAGACTTGGCGCTGGCTTGAGCCCGACGTCACTGATATTGAGTTGAGGCAGGCGCGTAGTCCTGGCCCACACAATTAACAATTCTATACTGAAGGGTCCTATCTACTGAAACGTTTCCTGTGAAATCATTTGCGCCTAAACGCGTATCTCGGTAAATAAAAGTTCTGGAAATACGAACGTTTGCCAGAAAGAATAAAGAAAAACTATCGTCCATGTCCCAATGTTTTCACTTTTATCATATTAACTTGAATCAGGAAGAAATAAATAAAAAAAATCAATATTGCGGCTGACAAGCAGCAGGCAGCACACAATTAAAATTACGCGCAAAAATATTTAACAACTCGTAAAATGTACTTTTTCTATAGTCGTACATTGTTAGTATACTGTGAATCCGAAATTACGACGTGAAAACGAAGAATTTCTGTTCTCATGTCTCATTGTAAGTAGTTGGGTATATATATTTTTTTTAACTGAGTGATGTTATTCAGTACAGATATGCCTAGAGTGGACTTCCCCAGCTTAAAGTTTCTGACCACTCCAGCAGGTAAAGAATCTGTAGTTGAACACCGCGTAGCGCTAGTCCATTTTCTTGGCGACTGCGTGTGGAAGTTGGCAGCACTGCCACTGTGACACCCTCTCTCTCACTCATACTCCATCTCTGTCACTCCCAAAACAAACTCTGCAATAGTAGAACGTATTCTCTGATATATCCACGAAGTTGGGACACTCGAGTAACTAACTCAAACTGTATATGTCCGTTTACGAAAAGATTATTGCTGTTTATAACGTATGTTATTGTTAGAAAACGTTTATTTTCAAAATACCTTCGTCTAAAAGCAACAATATGGCTCCCTAGACTTTATTTACAGGAGAAAAAAACGTTAGAAGTTTTAAAATGTGAGAAATTTCTTTTTTTCTCCAAGAAAGTATTACAAATTTCACAAAATGCTGGACTGGGAAATATAGGATGTCCCAGCGTTCACCTACCACTGTGGGACATGTGCAGTATGTGACGACACACATGTCCCTACACGGTCGATTTACCCAGTTCTTGATGGCGCGAAGTTCGGGTACTCTCCCGTTTCTTCCGATATCGAAATGTTGCGTAAACAATCGCTGTGTGATGCCAATAGAATCTCTATTTTCGAAATACGCCTCCAGTGCGCACACGCGGTCTACAGGTGACAGCAGCTCCATGCTTATTGACAATGGCATCCCTCGCCGGACAGGTCTGGCCGTATCACGTCATCCCCACCCTAGGGACACACGAGTACTTGGAGAGTCAAATTGGCAGGTGAATGCTGGGACATTCTGTATAATGTGGAATATTTATTTACTCCTTCAGTTCCCGTGCACGCTGTGACGGCGTCTTTTGATGTGATGTCGTGTGTAGGGTTAATGGCGTGAGCTGGTACGACGTACGATTGAAATGAGCAGAGAATTCGCAAATGTAGCCAATGTACGAACACTGAGAAGTTCCCTTATTATGCGCAGAATGCGTGTAGACTTTACACACGACAGACAACTTCTAAACACAGAACACTTACAACTCCAGAGAACATACTGTGAGTTAGGATCACATCAAGAAAAACAGCTCTGATACTGTATTCCCTCGTTCTCAAACTTACCATGTGAGAGAGAAATTGGTTGGACATAACACTACAACATATTTCCCTGAAAATAGTGAAGATGTCTACTGTATTACTTATAGAAATGACTCTTTCGTTGGAAAACCTTACTTTCTGCGATTTATTTAAATAAGAAAATATGTCAGACAAATTACTAATTGCTTTATACAGACATTATAATATTCGTGTTCCAAGATATTTATAATTCTGAAATAATTAGAGTGTTAGAAGTGCACGCATTAAAGAGGTGGTAACTGACGGAGCCTAGCACAGTGATTGACGCCCTTTTACATGAATTCTCATTAAAATCATATTCTACCTCAAAAATAATTAAAAAGCTCACAACAATGCTAGTTGGGAGCACGGAACAACATATCAGCAGGGTTGCGTGGACATAGTTCATTAGTAAAAAAGTATGCGAATTTCCAAGATGGCGTGTTTGGCTGGCTTCATTCCCAGGAACTAATATTCGGCCATCGCATTAATCTGTCTAAACTGATGACTAAAGTATCGTGTAACTCACGAATAATACTCAGATGCGTAGGAATCTAAAAGTCCAGCGCTGCTGGATGTCCCTCATCAGGTTCACTGACCTAGGTACACGCTTAGACAGTTTATATTGTACCACTCGGAACTTTTAGCCGCCAAGAACTTAAATTATAATAACTATCGCGTATGGAGCGCGAGCAGGCTCAACTCTTCTGTTCTTCATGAACACCTTCTAGCGGTCTACTATTCCTTGAACGGGACTCGAACCAGTTTCCCTAATAAAATACAAAATTCTATCGGGCCCCGAGACACATGTCGTAGACCCGTCTATCGGTAGAATAAGATCGCCAAACTCATTCACTAATAGCTTAAACTGACGCTTACGTGTCTCTCTCTCTCTCTCTCTCTCTCTCTCTCTCTCTCTCTCTCTCTCTCTCTCTCTCTCTCTCTCTCTCTCTCTCTCTCTATTTCCTAATTTTATACATAATAACTACAAACAAAATTCTCTTGACTCGAATCTCTCAATAAATTTATACCACATACTGTTTACAATTAATGACTTGAATTCATACCATTTATACTTACCTCAAACAATTCAATCAAATTAATTAATTAAAAGTTAGTCCCAATGGACAGTGTATAAAAACATATTCAATTATTTTATAAATTATGCGTGTATATTCGACAGTTCTAATATTTACAGTAAAATCCGTATTACATGTTTATTCAGTCCCACCTCAGTGACGCAATGGTATAAGCTATTCACGGCAAACTCAGCACTTTTAAAAGCCCTGCTTAAGATATACGTGTAAGCACATTATGTATTTTTTCGACATATGTAAAATTAGTAGAGGTAGTGGAAAATCGGGAGAATTTGTTGAGCCAACGTATCATCTGTGACACTCTAACTAGTTTATTCTTTCATGATTGGACGAACAAGATTTTGACTCGGCTAAGTTATTTGCAGACCAATCACGAACGTTCTGCCTTATAGTATCAAATTCCTCATTGGCCAAGTGAAATGGGGTATTATAGTTTATGGGCGTCGTCACTTATTCTTGCGTCGGGCAGGTGAAACTGTGAAATTATTAAGAAAGTAAATACTTTACAAATCTGTTCATTTTTCACTTCGATGGATTAAAAAAAAAAAAACAGAAAGCGAAAGAAAATAATTTAAGTTATCACAAGTGGTTACATAACACTGTTTATACGACGTTAAGACATGGAACTACTTTCCATCCATCGTTACCAACTTTACTAGGCGAATGTCACTCAGTGCGCCCGTTAAAATATATGCATGCAGGGGGCAGTGACTTTTATCTAAGGTTCATTTCGAAAGTGCTCACTTTATCGTGAACAACGTTTAGTAACTTTATACATGTATAACAGCCAATAAGGGAAGAAAACTGTCGGACATATGTACAGTCCTGTACGTTGAATTCTAGCAAACAAACAACTTTTCCCGCAATAAACCATCATCTCTAAAATTAGCATTGCCGTCGGTCTCGCCGCTTTATTCATACGTCGGCCAAGAGAAACTGTGAAATTAGTAAATGGTTTACAAATTTTCTGATTCATAGACTAATATGCGTTAGAAAACCAAATATTAAAAAATAATAATTTCAGTACCTACATAACACGTTTAATTAAACGTTAAGACATAAAACTACTTTCCTCCGTCGTTACTGGGCGCCCAGTGTCTGTCACTGTGCTTGTTAAAATATTGTTACGCTGTCACTGCTTCGCACTGAGCGCGGGGGAGTGGCAGTGAAGGAAAGAGAGTTGTCATACGATAGCGATGGCAGGCGGTGGAAGGTCAAGCAATGACGGGTTTCAAATCACAGACGCGCGCCGAGCTCCTTGGTTGTATTGTTTTCGGCCGATATCTGAATAATACTCTGGATTATTGACCTCGTTCTCTCAGCGCGACTCGGGGTGCGTTAGACCTTCCAGATGTCACGGTGAGCTCTATAAATATCACCAAGGGTCTCCGGGCCGCGAGTTGAGTTGGAATGGATGAATGAATGAGTGGCTGAGTTCCGAGCGATAGAAGACGAGCAGCGGGAGAAGTGACCAGCGGAAGGGAAGTCTGCGACTGTGAGTATCAAGCAGTGAAGGGTGCGGCTTGCAGGCTGGACTATAGGACAAGATGCGTGGGTGAAAGTCGTTATAAATGATGGCAACAGATAGATTGAACACGTGTTAATGATGAGTATGAGTTAACTGACTGTAACCAACAGATACAACTAAGAAAGACGTTAGAGTTTAAATGTACATTAAATATTGCGCTCATTGATGAATAAAAAATTGGAGACAGCTAATTAATGCAGTAGATAGTAGCAGAGTGATAAAATTAAAAATCAAATTTAGTTTATTTCATTTTTTTTTTATTAAGGCCATCGTCCCTCACGAACTGAGATACGCCCCTCAGTCGTCCTGATGTGCAACAATATAGTCAAGTGAGATCAGTACCAATGTTCAGAAGTACCGCGGCCAGCATACAACAACAGACTGCTTTGGCCTGAATGTGTTCCTCTCGATCATACATCGGCTTCGTCCCTTCAAGAGTTGCCTCAATTATCCATGCTCGTCTACAACATTCTGGTGAGTCAGGTGATCGGACGAGAATTTTAGGAAGTTCTCCAGTAGGGCGACGTCCATGCAACAATGGATATTTAGTGCCACGAGACTCAAGAGCCAATCGATAATTTTTCAGTGCGATATTGATACACTTCAAGCTTCTTCCTCCATATTGCATAAATATTTAGGGAATAACCATTGTTTCAGGAAACATAATAACCGAGTCCACAGTGGTAAAACTGTTACCATTGACTGAGACGAAATGTTGCTGTGTATGCAAACGCATTTACAAAGAAAAACAAATTGTTGCGTTGGTTTATTTATTCTGAGGCAGTAGAGACTGTGTTATTGCGATACTTGCCTTGATGCAGATTACCGCGGTTGACTTCACATAAATACAGGGCGAATTACTTTTGGTCAGAGTTCTCCAAGTGAGCGGGTATTTTCTTTCATCTCCAGTGCGCCGAAGGCAAACAAGATGATGAAGTCAGGTTGATTATAAGCTCTCCATCATCACGCCCTATGTAATCCGTCAGCTTTCCCCACAATTACTCTTCAATTTCCATCACGTTGTTTACATAATCGGAGGACTTCGAAACGAAATAGCTTCTCATTCTCGGCTCGTTAAATTCGTCAATGACACTGTCATCGTTTTAAGGGACTTCATCATTGGAACTTTGTACACGCCAGAAAAGTACGATGATATCTATAACTGCAATTTTTTCTACGTGTTTTTACTATGAAATATATTAAACCGGCAGATATATTTTTAAATCTTAGAGGCGGCAAAACGTATTTTCTCCAAAAAAAAATTTCCGAAGGTTGATACATGTAGGCCTAGAAAACGTGTTTTAAACCCGCATATATAAAACATACTGATTAAAATACTTAGTATACAGTGAACTTTTATCATTATCCACATCACGACGTAAAAAAAAAAAAATTAATAGGAAAGTAAATTAACTCTGCTAGGGACAAAGCGAAAGTGTTTCACGCATACTACATTTCGATATCCTTCCATTGCACACCTGCATATTTCCTTCTATTGCACACATGCATATTTCCTTCCGTTACTGGTGGCGTGTTTTCGTCAGGAGAAAGCGTGGTGTTTGACTGGCCAATCAGAATTTAATTACTCCGGTATTCAACGTCTGTGATTCACGGGTAGGTAATTAACTCGCTTAGCAATTAAAACCGTCTAATATCAAGAGTCGAGTTGGGTGCTCCGAAATACAATGAGATGGAAATTATTTCCGCGAGAATAGGGTGTTCCTAAACATGGTGTTAGGAGTCGCTGCTTATTACTGTTCCTCCGCGAGTAAGCGATGTAGAGATGTGATACACCAGCGACGTTTACTAAAGCCCAGTACACCCGGGCGTCTTTCTCGTACAAGAAGGTGAATACTTTCTTGTACACCTCGACTTGTAGCAAACTTGTGTCGTGTGGTCGGTCACCGAGCATACTAGCGGCTAGCATACAAGGACTTGTGTACTAGCTAGTGCCGAATAGGGTCGGTTCTATTTCTCGTTATCTTTCTTGTACACCTCGACTTGTAGCAAACTTGTGTCGTGTGGTAGGTCACCGAGCATACTAGCGGCTAGCATACAAGGACTTGTGTACTAGCTAGTGCCGAATAGGGTCGGTTCTATTTCTCGTTATCTTTCTTGTACACCTCGACTTGTAGCAAACTTGTGTCGTGTGATCGGTCACCGAGCATACTAGCGGCTAGCATACAAGGACTTGTGTACTAGCTAGTGCCGAATAGGGTCGGTTCTATTTCTCGTTATCTTTCTTGTACACCTCGACTTGTAGCAAACTTGTGTCGTGTGATCGGTCACCGAGCATACAAGGACTTGTGTACTAGCTAGTGCCGAATAGGGTCGGTTCTATTTCTCGTTATCTTTCTTGTACACCTCGACTTGTAGCAAACTTGTGTCGTGTGGTAAGTCACCGAGCATACTAGCGGCTAGCATACAAGGACTTGTGTACTAACTAGTGCCGAATAGGGTCGGTTCTATTTCTCGTTATCTTTCTTGTACACCTCGACTTGTAGCAAACTTGTGTCGTGTGGTAGGTCACCGAGCATACTAGCCGTTAGCATACAAGGACTTGTGTACTAGCTAGTGCCGAATAGGGTCGGTTCTATTTCTCGTTATCTTTCTTGTACACCTCGACTTGTAGCAAACTTGTGTCGTGTGGTAGGTCACCGAGCATACTAGCGGCTAGCATACAAGGACTTGTGTACTAGCTAGTGCCGAATAGGGTCGGTTCTATTTCTCGTTATCTTTCTTGTACACCTCGACATGTAGCAAACTTGTGTCGTGTGGTAGGTCACCGAGCATACTAGCGGCTAGCATACAAGGACTTGTGTACTAACTAGTGCCGAATAGGGTCGGTTCTATTTCTCGTTATCTTTCTTGTACACCTCGACATGTAGCAAACTTGTGTCGTGTGATCGGTCACCGAGCATACTAGCGGCTAGCATACAAGGACTTGTGTACTAGCTAGTGCCGAATAGGGTCGGTTCTATTTCTCGTTATCTTTCTTGTACACCTCGACTTGTAGCAAACTTGTGTCGTGTGGTAGGTCACCGAGCATACTAGCGGCTAGCATACAAGGACTTGTGTACTAGCTAGTGCCGAATAGGGTCGGTTCTATTTCTCGTTATCTTTCTTGTACACCTCGACATGTAGCAAACTTGTGTCGTGTGATCGGTCACCGAGCATACTAGCGGCTAGCATACAAGGACTTGTGTACTAGCTAGTGCGTAAAATGGGTCGGTTCTTATTTTCTCGTGTATCTTTCTTGTACACCTCGACTTGTAGCAACTGGTGTGTGGATCGTCCGATATAGGTACATTACAAGGCTTGTTTACTAGCATGCGAATAGGGCGGTTCTATTTGTCGTTATCTTTCTTTACACTCGCATGTAGCAAACTTGTGTCGTGCGGTCACCGGCAATAGCGGCTGCATACAGGACTTGTGTAACTAGCATGTGCCAATTGGGTCGGTTCTGTTCCGTTGATCTTTCTGTACATCGGACTTGTACAAACTGTGTCATGGTGGTAGGTCCAGAGATCTTCGGCTAGCATACAAGGACTTTGTACTGTGAGTGCACCGAATAAGGGTCGGTTCTATCGTTGTTATCTTTTGTACACTGCGATGTAGCTAACTTTTGTTTTGTACGTCACGAGCATACTAGCGGCTGATCAAGGACTTGTGTACTAACTAGTGCCGAATAGGGTCGGTTCTATTTCTCGTTATCTTCTTGTACCCTCGACATGTAGCAAACTTGTGTCGTGTGATCTGTCACGAGCATACTAGCGGCAGCTACAAGGACTTGGGTGTACTAGCTATGTGACGATAGGGTCGGTTCTATTTCTCGTTATCTTTCTTGTACACCCGACTTGTAGCAAACTTGTGTCTGTGTGGTAGGTCACAGAGCATACTAGCGGCTAGCATACAAGGACTTGTGTACTAGCTAGTGCCGAATAGGGTCGTTTTCTATTTCTGTTACTTCTTGTACACCCGACATGTAGAAATTGTGTGTGTGGAGTCACCGAGCATACTAGCGCTGCATACAAGACTTGTGTACTAATAGTGCCGATAGGGTCGGTTCTTTTCTCGTTACCTTCTTGTACACCTGACTGTAGCAACTTGTGTCGTGGTGGTAGGACACGTGATACTAGCGCTAGCTTACAAGGTACTTGTTGTATCTACTTGCCGAATGGTCGGTTCTATTCTCGTTATCTTCTTGTACACCTCGACTTGTAGCAAACTTGTGTCGTGTGGTAGTCACGAGATACTAGCGCTAGCATACAAGGACTTGTGTACTACTAGTGCCGAATAGGGTCGGTTCTATTTCTCGTTATCTTCTTGTACACCTCGACTGTAGCAAACTTGTGTCGTGTGGTAGGTCACGGCATATAGCGTTAGCATACAAGGACTTGTGTACTACTAGTGCGAATAGGGTCGGTTCTATTTCTCGTTATCTTTCTTGTACACTCGACTGTAGCAACTTGTGTCGTGTGTAGGTCACCGAGCATATAGCGCTAGATACAAGACTTGTGTACTAGTAGTGCGAATAGGGTCGGTTCTATTTCTCGTTATCTTTCTTGTACACCTCGAATGTAGCAAATTGTGTCGTGTGGTAGGTCACCGAGCATACTAGCGGTAGCATACAGGACTTGTGTACATAGTGCCGAATAGGGTCGGTTCTATTTCTCGTTATCTTTCTTGTACACTCGACTGTAGCAACTTGTGTCGTGTGATCGGTCACGAGCATACTAGCGCTAGCATACAAGGACTTTTACTAGCTAGTGCGAATGGTCGGTTCTTTTCTGTTATCTTTCTTGTACACCTCGACTTGTAGCAAACTTGTGTGTGTGGTGGTCACCGAGCATACTAGCGGTAGCATACAGGACTGTGTACTAGCTAGTGCGAATAGGGCGGTTCTATTTTCGTTATCTTTCTTTACACTCGATGTAGCAAACTTTGTCGTGTGTGGTCACGAGCATATAGCGGCTAGCATACAAGGATTGTTCTACTAGTGCGAATAGGGTCGTTCTATTCTCGTTATCTTTCTTGTACACCTCGATGTAGCAACTTGTGTCGTGTGGTAGGTACGAGCTACTGCGGCTAGCATAAAGGATTGTGTATACTGTGCCGAATAGGGTCGGTCTATTTCTCGTTTCTTCTTGTACACTCGACTGTAGCAAACTTGTGTCGTGTGTGGTACCGAGCATACAGCGGTGCATACAAGGACTTGGTACTACTAGTGCGAATAGGGTCGGTTCTATTCTCGTTATCTTTCTTGTACACTCGACGTAGCAACTTGTGTCGTGTGTAGGTCACGAGCATACTAGCGGCTACTAAACTTGTGTACTAGCTAGTGCGATAGGGTCGGTTCTATTTTCGTTTCTTTCTTGTACACTCGATGTAGAAACTTGTGTCGTGTGGTGGTCCGAGCATATAGCGGCTAGATACAAGGACTTGTGTACGGTGCGTGGGTCGGTTCTATTTCGTTATCTTTGTACCCTGACTGTAGCAACTGTGTCGTGTGTGTCACGAAATGCGGTAGATACACTGTGTACTAGCAGTCGATGGGCGGTTTATTCGTTATTTTTGTACCTCCGTACAATTGTGTGTGTGAGGTCGAGTTAGGGTACAGGACTTGTGTCTACTGTGCGATGGTCGGTTCTATTTCTCGTTTTGTACACCGATTGGCAACTTGTGTCGTGAGGTCCAGATACTAGCGTAATAAAGGATTGTGAGTAGCCGAGGTGGTTTTTCGTTACTCTTGTCCTCGCAGAATTCGTGTGGTAGCACGAGCTCAGGTAGATCAGGATGTGTCTATAGTGCGATGGGTCGTTCTTTTCGTATTTTGACCTCACTGGCATTGTTGGTGCGTCGGTCAGCGGT
This sequence comes from Dryococelus australis, assembly GCA_029891345.1. Taxonomy (NCBI): domain Eukaryota; kingdom Metazoa; phylum Arthropoda; class Insecta; order Phasmatodea; family Phasmatidae; genus Dryococelus; species Dryococelus australis. The sequence goes on from CM056995.1 coordinate 360,700,579, forward strand.
AATACAGGATTGTGTATATTGGATAGGGCGTTCTATTTTGTCCGAATAGGGTCGGTTCTATTTCTCGTTATCTTTCTTGTACACCTCGACTTGTAGCAAACTTGTGTCGTGTGGTAGGTCACCGAGCATACTAGCGGCTAGCATACAAGGACTTGTGTACTAGCTAGTGCCGAATAGGGTCGGTTCTATTTCTCGTTATCTTTCTTGTACACCTCGACATGTAGCAAACTTGTGTCGTGTGATCGGTCACCGAGCATACTAGCGGCTAGCATACAAGGACTTGTGTACTAGCTAGTGCCGAATAGGGTCGGTTCTATTTCTCGTTATCTTTCTTGTACACCTCGACTTGTAGCAAACTTGTGTCATGTGTGGTAGGTCACAGAGCATACTAGCGGCTAGCATACAAGGACTTGTGTACTAGCTAGTGCCGAATAGGGTCGGTTCTATTTCTCGTTATCTTTCTTGTACACCTCGACATGTAGCAAACTTGTGTCGTGTGGTAGGTCACCGAGCATACTAGCGGCTAGCATACAAGGACTTGTGTACTAACTAGTGCCGAATAGGGTCGGTTCTATTTCTCGTTATCTTTCTTGTACACCTCGACATGTAGCAAACTTGTGTCGTGTGGTAGGTCACCGAGCATACTAGCGGCTAGCTTACAACTACTTGTGTACTAGCTAGTGCCGAATAGGGTCGGTTCTATTTCTCGTTATCTTTCTTGTACACCTCGACTTGTAGCAAACTTGTGTCGTGTGGTAGGTCACCGAGCATACTAGCGGCTAGCATACAAGGACTTGTGTACTAGCTAGTGCCGAATAGGGTCGGTTCTATTTCTCGTTATCTTTCTTGTACACCTCGACTTGTAGCAATCTTGTGTCGTGTGATCGGTCACCGAGCATACTAGCGGCTAGCATACAAGGACTTGTGTACTAGCTAGTGCCGAATAGGGTCGGTTCTATTTCTCGTTATCTTTCTTGTACACCTCGACATGTAGCAAACTTGTGTCGTGTGATCGGTGACCGAGCATACTAGCGGCTAGCATACAAGGACTTGTGTACTAGCTAGTGCCGAATAGGGTCGGTTCTATTTCTCGTTATCTTTCTTGTACACCTCGACTTGTAGCAAACTTGTGTCGTGTGGTAGGTCACCGAGCATACTAGCGGCTAGCATACAAGGACTTGTGTACTAGCTAGTGCCGAATAGGGTCGGTTCTATTTTTCGTTATCTTTCTTGTACACCTCGACTTGTAGCAAACTTATGTCGTATGGTAGGTCACCGAGCATACTAGCGGCTAGCTTACAAGGACTTGTGTACTAGCTAGTGCCGAATAGGGTCGGTTCTATTTCTCGATATCTTTCTTGTACAAGTCGAATGTAAATAAACTACTGGTGCACGTGTAAATGTGTATTTGAACGTAATACACTGCATAAGAGGAAGTGTTTTGAAATAAATAATGGCAGAGTGGACGAAAGAAGGTGTAGAGACATTGTATAAGAACTATGATGTTTTATATAACACCACGGATCCGTCTTACCAAAATAAACATATACGAAAAGATGCGTTAGAGAAAATTGCGAGTGAGGTTAAAGAACTCAAGTTGATGTCATAAAAACAAAAATGATGTCATTGCGCACACATTTTGGCCAAGGAATCCAAAATCCAAAAAATGCAGCGAAGCCGTCGGAATGGCGCTGGCACTGGCTCTGTTTACAATCCCACTGTTTGGAGGTTTCCACTAATATCCTTGCTGAAGGACCATATTCCCCCTTTTTTTTTTTACAGCTGATACAATCTTAATTGCACAAATTATCCCAACCACCCTCCCCCCCCCCCCCAAATACAGCTTCCACATCTGCGGTGAACATTTTAAAAAGGTGAACACCTTCTTGTGCAAGAAAGATAGCAGCGTGTACTAACCACTTGACTTGGTATAACACTAGGTAGCATGCTTCTTGTACACATTTGATGCTCACTTTCTTGTAAACGGAAGATGCCCGAGTTTACTAAGCTTAAGGCCACCTTTAATAATAACTGAGATAGACGTAACTGAGAGTAATAAGTGTAATAGTGGAAATAGATAGTTTATTGTTGTAAATAATATTTGCGAGAATATATTAAAAATTAAATTTACATAGTTAATTTTTTATTAAGACCTCCATCCCTTACGAACTCGAATACGCCCTTCTGGCGACTTGTATCAATGGCATATGTCCTGAATGCAGAAAATGGGGCGAATTCAAAACTTTGAAATTCTCTAACAGTATACTGTACACGTGACCTCGCGTGTTTATTAAATTCTCTAACAGTATACTGTACACGTGAGCTTCGCGTGTTTATTAAATTCTGAACATGACAGTTACAGAGTAATTAAGAATACATGAGCCGAAACAGAACTCCGTACGCACACGTTACAAACACTGTAAAAAATTTTCCCCGTCATTTTATGGGAAGGAAGGTAATAAAAAATTTACAGAACTCTGCGCAACATTGCAAACACGTTTCCTTTTTCTTTTTAATAATGGACTTTCTGAAAATTCCATAGAACTCTCAGCGAATTCACGGGAATTTCTTGGTAAATCTGCTTTATTCCATTCACTATGCGTTCACACCTTTTTGAAGCCCTTCTTTCAGATACGGTATTATTTCATACAGGAGTACACAAACATGAATATCGCCGCGTGTGTTTTATGTTTCAACGTACACTGACGACACATCGTATACCAATCAAGTGGTTTACCAATCAGCGCCTGAAAAACCGCAGCGCGGCAGCACGACCAGTACAGCGAAGAATGAGCGAAGAGATTTGGCCGGCTCTCAACAGCGAGATCTTGAGAGCCTATGAGGACGATTGAGATGAGTATGGAGCAATGTCGAAATGAAAGGGCGATGAGAAACGGGAGATCCCCGAGAAAACCCGTCGACCAACGGCATCGTCCGGCACGATTCCCAAATGCGGAAAGTCGGTCACCAGGCCAAGGTTTGAACTCGGTTCGCCTTGGTGGGAGGCGAGCAGGCTAACTGCTCAGCGACCGCGGTCCCCCCAAACCAATAAAGAGTATTTCGCGGCGTGCAGAAACCAATTAAACGAGAGTCCCGTTTCCAAAGCCTTACACAGTCAATAAGTGACCGGGTAGATTTGTATCAATGAAACCGCTATATCGTTTCCGTTTACATAAATATTTTGTACGTTGTGTGTTGAAGTCAACGTCCTCCATGCAGTTCCACTGTCTCTTTATCCCGAACACTCATAATGATTCAAGGTAAGCGGCGTCTTTAAGATGATGTATGGAGCTTTTTTTTCTTTCCACGATCCAACCACTGAAGCCCAAAAGCTTCTGTGTTACTGCGGCATTACTCAGGGTCACATTTCTTAGCAACTCAAAAGGCACGAAATGACACACAAAAAAATATTCACCATTGCTTTCGACGATGTGGCAGAGCCGTTCTCGGTTTCTTCATAATGCAGTTTAACCTTCCGTCGCGCAATGCACTGTTATTAATTCTGTAGATAAATGAAAGGAAGGTTATATATATATATATATATATATATATATATATATATATATATATATATATATATATATATATATATATATATATATATAGACCTTTCTTCTAGCGCTCGTACTAGCGGTCTATATATATATATATATATATATATATATATATATATATATATATATATATATAGACCGCTAGTACGAGCGCTAGAAGAAAGGTCTTCCCTGACGTAACATCTACTATATTCCGGACAAACAAATCACGGCTACTGGTGAAACACTGTTCATGACATAGCAGTCTCATCCGCGAGTTTAATAACTGCTTCGCTTTAATGGCCAGGAGTTATTACACCTCACGCGCAAGGAATTTGCAGTAATCAGAGTTTTCCCATCGCTGGAGTTTCGGAAACATCTTAAAACCACATCTTCGAATCTGCCTTCGTCCATCGTCACATTACAGTTCCTTAATGTCTGAAATTATTATTATTACCATCAGACTGTAGTTTTTTTGCATCTCAATGTGAATTACGAATGGTGGAAAGTTCGTCTCTTTCAATGGTAAATGTGATGATTTTTTATTATCTCTTTTGCAACTGCTCTTGCTGTGCTCCAGATATTGCATTATTATATAAAAATAAATGCACTTAATTTCTGCACAAGGAAAACAATTCTAGCTACAGCAAATTACACTGGACGCAAAGTCAAAATAGATTAAAATACTTTAAAATTATTAAATAAATATGACGCAAAAAGAGCTAACATAATTCTAAAAAAAATAAATAAATAAATAAACTGCAGGGAATTTCTACGATCGCCGTAACATAAGAATATTGCTCTTGTCACATTCACTGTGAAATCTACATATCTCAGTTTTATAACTTTAAAATAACTTCTAGTTAACTTCCTAAATTGTAATGGAATATTTCAATCTACACATTGCAAGTGTCGTTAATAAGGGGCTTAGGAGAACCCGGGGGGGGGGGGTGTTATGGAGATTTGGTATACACACTACGATATGACATACGCTTGAAAGATAAAATATCACGCACATCAACCGTAAAGACTTTAGTTTCTTATAAATAGAATACTATAACAAAATTAACAACAGGTTACTGGAGATCTATAATCTATTTTTATCGATATATTTTAAGCAGTACAAATTTTGGAAGGGGATGTAAGGTAAACCAACGGAATTAACCGCACAAAATTACAGAATACCAATGCAATATATATATATATATATATATATATATATATATATATATATATATATATATATATATATATATATATATATATATATATATATATATATGAAGAAATCGCGGTATTTAACTTCATTATCGATAATCCCTTTCCCGGACTGGGAAATAATTTTTCTTAGGTGAGCAAGTGAAAAATCTTTGAGAGGGGAAATTTTCATGCCCCCCCCCCCCCGCCTCAACGACTCTCAGGGCCTCGCTGTTAAGAGCCGCTCAAATCTCTTCACTCACTCACTCCCTCCCTCCCACCCGCACTCCAAAAAACAAAATGTGTTCGCACACTGGTCACTTAACAAATTCGGAAAGTTCCGTACACACGTGATTCTTTCGCACGCACATGTAGGAACTCTACCATGGGTGTACGAGGGAAACCTATGCCATTAGCGTTTCCCCACTGTACGTGTATCATTGCAGTAAATTCGCGAATAATTACCGTGAGTCGAATTATGTTTATTGAAATACTGGACATTCGTGACTATTGCGCAGATGTTAGCGGCATTCGCGGCTCGACAGATATGCAGTATGGTCATATATTGTCATGAACATCATCCCCCCCCCCCCCCCCATGCTCTCATACCTTGGCAAACTTCACGCTGTCAACACAAAACAAAAGCATTCTGATGGTCGCCGATTACTTCTACTCCACATAATCAATTTGCTGCCCGCTATCAGTTTTACAGTTTAAGCATTTAACTGTGCGTGCGACGTACAAAGAGCTGGCTTTCGTCAAAGAAGCCGCGCCGACTCCGCTACAAAAACAAAAACTACAGCGCGGAAAGATAAAAGTGGCGGCGCATTCCTCCTCGTAATTGCCAGACGTTTTATTTTTTTGTGCAGAAGTTAGAAGCAAATGGAGATTAGATTGGGCAACGCATGAAAGGATTTGCACTTTTAATTGAACCGGAGAGCTGACGAAGCGATAAGTGTGTGTGTGTGTGTGTGTGTGTGTGTGTGTGTGTGTGTGTGTGTAAGAACTTCGTGTTGATAACGCATAGCATAACCCAGTCCGCGAGCCTCGGCCACTGTCTAGGTCCGGATAACATTTCCGCTCCCAGGATGGTTTCAAATGGCATTTTCAAGACATGCACATTTCAAACATTTTCAAGCTCTTCAATATAGCAGAAAAATACTTTTTCAGAGTGCTGCATTTCAAGATGTACGAACCGGATACACGTGTATCTACGACAAAGGCATGTACTGGGCTTTGCTACAGAGTAGCGTCCAATAACATTACAGCGCCACCGCTATTAAGGCCAGCCTTCACCAAGCATGGGCGTATAGGGAATCAAGTGCTAATTTCGGACAAAGATCTCTCAGTAATTTTTTGTGATAGTATTTTCTACTAAGGTTTGTAAACCATTAAAATTGTAATTTTTAGATTTTGAATGCACTTTTTAATTATTTATACAATGTCGCAATTTTATAAATAATGAAAACCTAAAATTAAAAGATTACAATTTGGAAGGTTTACAAGTCTCTAACAAAAAATCTTTAGTTGAAAATACTATCACAGAAAACGACTGAGATCTTTGTCCGAATTTAGCCTTTGATTCCCTATACGCCCGTGCATGATGAAGCCTGGCCTTAAGGTTCGGCCTCATCCGGCATGTTGAATTTTCCATTTATATGTCATAACTTCCTTTTCAGTGAAATAACCAAATATTCGTTACTAGAGCATTATCACAATTGACAATCCCCTTCAAATTTAGTCGTCAAACGTCATTCATATGTGATATGGTGATTGTAAAATGGCATTAATCTGTTCATAATTCTCGAAAAAATACGGCATGGCTACTTAACGAATTTTCAGAATTTATGTTTGTACTTCAGCGTAACGTATATTGTCATGATTGAATAGTAGCAGTTTCGTAATAAGTGTCGGTATACAACTGAAATAAGCTAGAACCAACAATTCAACACGTAGAGGCGATACCGCTTTACATACGCCGATCGGCGGTCGCCCTTAGAGCTTCATGGATTGTTACCTCACTCACACAAACACACTCCTTACTACGCGACCACCTTAACTCGGGTCTAGTTTTGAATATTCCGAAAGTATAACTTGAGTAGGACTTGACAGTAGTTGTAAGTGAGCTTGGCCTCGCCAAGGTCACCGTACGTTCCTTACGACCGACATACTTCGCCAACACACTCCCTTCACGCTCCTGTTTGTTATCCATTTCGCCAGTCGGGGGGAGGAGGAGGGGGAGGAGGGGAAGAGGAGGAGGGGGAGGGGGAGGAGGGGAAGAGGAGGGGGAGGCGGGGGGGAGGAGGGGGAGGAGGAGGAGGATGAGAAGGAAGGGGACGAGGAGGGGGGAGGAGGAGGTGGTGATGAGTAGGAGGGGGAGGAGGAGGGGCGGAAGAGGAGGGGGAGGAGGGGAGGGGGAGGAGGAGGGGCTGAGGGGGAGGGGGAGGAGGAGTTTGTGGACTGGAAAGTATGTACTCACGAACCCGCACTGGTGACGTATGTACCGACTGCGAGAACATTTGCTGGTCTGTTGCACAACGACTAGAAATACAAATTGATCAGTGTCGGCCATTGCCATAACGACATGAATTAAGTCATGTATGTACTCATATGAGACCATTATTTGCATTGTCTTATCTAAAGCAGAAATATGATTCGTATGGATACGTTTTAATCCTATCTCAAAACTTATCTTCTCCCTCCCACATTGATCACAATTTACAGTCGTGAACTCTGTTACATAATCAGTTAAATTAAATTTAAATTCAGTTTCATTTGGGGGGTGGGGGGTTAATTTTGAAGGAAGTTATTAAAAATTTTTTTTTAATGATATGAAAGAAAATACATTTTTGATACAATTAAAATTATTGAGAAGCCACTGTGAAAAGAACATTACTGTAGAGGGTATCGATTGATGGGTGAACATATAAATTGGATACTATGGTTTGCATGGGCTTCTAATGGGTCCTGGACTCTGATGTTGTGAGTTCAGGAAGGCGGCACAGCAAAAGCACAGAGCAGACAACTACACAGATTCAGAATGACGTTGATATGGCCGGATACCGCGTATTGAAAGAGGTTCCCTATTGGCCAGGCTGCCATTTGCTAGTAGATTCGAAAATAGTTTAAACAAAAATCACCGGTGCCTGGACGAACAGCCGCCTTCCTGAACTCGCAACATCAGAATTCAGGAACCATTATATTTTCTTTCATATATCTTAAAAAAAAATTATTTTCGTAAAAGGTAGACAGGTTTAAATTATTAATAAATTATTAAATAACTTCCTTCAAAATTAAACCCCCTCCCTCCAAATAAAACAAAATTTGGATTTAATTTAACAGATCATGTAATAGAATTCACGACTTTTAATTGGGAACAATGTGGGGGAGGGGGGATTAAAGAGATTTTCGGCTACTACCTGATAAGAGATATGAATAACGTTCTATAGAAAGTAAATTAATTAACTTTAATCTTAAAAATATAATAGAGTTCAGTTATGGCCAATGGCCGAGCACTGATCAGATCTGTAATGTCTTTGTTTTTGTTGTTGTTGGCCAGGCTGCCAGCTGGGTAGCATATTACCAGGCGCCGGAACTTGCCACCCGGTGACGCCATTATGCTGGCATGTGCCGCAGAATCTGCTGCTGCTTCACTTCTGTATTTGTACGTACTCTGTGGCAACAGGCAGCTGGAGTGTCAGTAAATACAATGCCCTTGTTAAGTGTGCGGGGCGAGTGAAAAGATTTGGGCGGCTTCTTTTAACACCGAGGTCTTGAGACCCGATGAGGGCGAAGTAAGGTGAGTATGGAGCAACGCCGGAACGTAAGGGTGGCGGAAACGGGAGATCCTCGAGAAAACCCCTCCGATCAGTGGCATCGTCCGGCACGATTCCCACATGCAAGCGACCCCGCCGGGAATCGAACCCGTTACGCCTTGGTGGGAGGCGAGTAGTCTAACCACTACACCACCTCGGACCACGTGCTTGTTTCTGACCTAGCACAACACTGACCGTAATTATACATATAATTATGCAGCGTGCCGGAAAGAAACGAAATAAATCTACTCGGATAATACGCAACGTTAGCACTATAAATAACCGACAAACTTCGGAAGGTGATTCATAACGAAAAACTAGAAGGAAAAAAAAATATAGGTATGATCACGGTAAAGTGAGCACTTTTTAAGGCCCTGCTAAATTTTTCCCTTCAATTAATTTCTACCTTTCCGCCACTTTTTAATGTAAACATTGCAATATGACTAATAAACCCAGTGTATACATTTCATCACTCTCATAAGTTAACGCCTGAGACTGCAATAAAATATATTTATTAGGGGTTAATGCCTTTTGGGAGGGCCTTAAAAAGTGCCCACTTTAACGTGAACAGTCTATAGACGACCTATAACTAGAGCCACGTGTATTTCATTCAGAGGCGAGGTAGACTCCAAACACTTGTTCTTTTCTCCTACTGTTGTGATTGGACGACAGTTGTTTAGACACGCCCTGTTTAACTGACAGCCAGTAGCAATCAGGAAACTGTCGTGTGAGTGTTTAACAGTCATGTACAGAGGCCTAACTTGATCACAGCGACCAATAAGCAAACGATAATGTCTCGAGTGTATAGAAGACATTCCAGCCTAGCTTGCTGCCAACTCAATCCGCGAAATACTCGGGGCTCTACCCAGAGCATAGGGCCTTTCCTCAAGAGTGTACACACCCTTTAAAGTGAAGGCAAAACCCATGTTTATTGCAAATAAAACATGCAGCGTCCGAGCTTAATGTCAGAGATTCGGCATCATGTGTTATCAAATAAAGATGTGCAATCCATGATATATAGTTTTGCAGATATCAAACCCGTTCGTTGGAAAATAAGGGTGTTGGCACCGCATTTGTGCATACAAATATGTGACCCTCCAGAAAATGGGAGGATTTATCTGCTAACGTAATCAGTATATGGTTAATTTAGAAAAAAAAATTGCATTCTGTTATAACGCTACACCTTACGGTTTTCGAGAAATGGATGTTTAACGTTCTAAACAGTGAATGTGTTATGCCTGCAACATAGATAACACGCTACATTATGTGCATCAAAGGGACAACGCTCCGGATTTGAGCGCTCTCAACGTAATATTATTTTTCTAAAGAACTATTTCTTAGTTGGCATTTCCAACACACCTATTTGCTCCCTGTTTTTATTCGTATCAATAGTACGTTAAATATTATATTTTATATCCTATCGAATGTAAGCGAGAGTTCCATTTAACTAAAAATAAGGTAGTCTGTGTTAACACGTGTGGAAAACGATCGTGATACGTGACATATTTAGGAAACAATCAAACACGCCATACATGGGATGACTTTCCAAAAGGTTTGATAAAAAAAAAGTGTGAAAAATCTGTGAATAGACTATACATATATCCTTATGCATAACCAATTCCATTTATACATACGTACAAATGAATATACACACACATACATATGGAGCCCCGGTGGCTGAGCGGTTAGCCTGCTCGCCTCCCACAGGTGCGAATTGAGTTCAATCCCCGGCCGGGTCGCTCCCGGATTTTCGCATGTGGGAGTCGTGTCAGATGATCCCCCCCCTTTTTTTTTTCATTCCGGTGCTGCTGCATACTCAACTTAAGGGTAATGGTGCACGAAAATCGTATATTTATATAATTTTTGTCACAATTTGTTTTACATAGGATTTTTCGAAAATTTTGATTCTAGGAGACGTAAATAACTATTTTAAACATCTTATTACATGGTTAAAAATTCCCTGCGTTCGTTATTCTTGGAGCTCTGATTGAAGATGATAAAAAAAATCCTTTCTTTTTTCCACCAGTGCTCCGAGAATAACGAAGGCAGTGAAAATCTAATAACGTAAAAAGGTGTAGAAAATTATTATTTACGTCTTGTCGAGCCAAAAATTACAATAAACTCTTTGGAAAACGGCTTATATCGAAAATCGGGTAAATATACTGCTTTCATGCCCCATTCCCCTTAATCAACCTCATCGGCTGTTAACACCTCGTTGTTTATATGTGCGTATATTTGGACGGTTCTAGACGCAGAGTCTTAAATTCTCGAGTGTATTCGCTAGTGTCTGACCACGCGACTTATGAAGCTCTGTCGTCGAGGGGCGAGTCAGTTGTCGGGGACAAGAAGCAGAGTACCTCGCCGTTTGTTCGTCCTTGCATCACACGCGTCGCAGTTCGCCAGCTGCTGACTGCGGCGAACCTGGCGACAGCTGCTGACTGCCGCGCAAGTTTGGAAGCCGCGGGAACCACATCCGGGGCTGGACCACGAGCACTTCGCTCGCATCTGTTGGCAGTCTTCCCGAAATACACGACACACCCACGTGGGACGTTCCTTACAGCCGCGACACATCCACTTGAGGTAGGCCAGATCTCGCGCCTTCTTAAGGGGGCCGCCTACTAGGCGCTAGAAATGTGTTGCAGTGTGTTGGCAAATCCGTTTTTTTTTTTTTTACAAAACTATTCCACGTTCTCCTAATGTGCTGACTTACCGCGAAAAGAGAACTAACTTCAAGCGATGACGGAATGTCGCTTCCATGACGCTATTTCCAAGCCCTCGAACATAGGTAAAAACAATATTTTCAGACTGTCGTATGTTAAAATGTGCTGACTGGATCTCCGTGAAACTCAGATACAATCATGCATTGAACTCTGCATTAGACTTTCCATCAGTAAAATAATATAGTAACCGCTTAAAGTCCCATAGGAATAACGGCGATGCGGCACTTGATGTGCGTGCCAGTGTCGCCCTTAGCGTTCGCTCGCTCTTGTGCCATGTCGCGTCGGGTAGGCGGCCCTAAGGGGGCCGTCTATCTGACTTCACCAGGCTTCACCATGCATTGGCGTATAGGGAATCAAAGGCTAAATTCGGACAAAGCTCTCACTCATTTTTTGTGATAGTATTTTTAACTAAAGGTTTCTTTTTTGTTTAAGATTGAACACATCTACATTTTTTAACCATTCAAATGTTAATTTTTAAGTTTTAAATTTACTTTGTAATTATTTATAAAATGTGAAAATTTTATAAGTAATGAATACCTACATTTTAAACGAAAAAAAAAAAAATTAAAATCTGTAAGGTTTACAAATTTAGACGAGTTCAATTTCTAACAAAAAAACTTAAGTTGAAAATACTACCATAAAAAACGATTCAGAGATCTTTGTCCGAATTTAACCTTTGATTCCCTATACGCCCATGCATAGTGAAGTCTGGCCTGAACCTCCGACACACTGCGTAGGTGCGTTCCTGGTCACTTAGAACTTTTCTGAAGTTCTACTTTCAGGATGTTCCTTCTCCCCATGCAAACAAAGCTAACAAAGTCTAGAAAACTACGCCACAGAGACAAGGCACCGTATTAGTGCGCGCTCAACTCAATGATGTTTTGCAAAGTCCTATTTCATACTAGGCGTTACCAACACATATATCTTATAAAAGCTGTTCACGACAAAGTGAGCACTTTTGAAACTAATCTTATAAAAAAGGCACTGCCCCTTCGTGCACGTATTTTAACGAGCGCACTGAGTGACATTCGCCCAGTAAAGTTGGTAGCGATGGATGGGAAGTAGTTACATTTCTTAACGTCGAATAAGAAATGTAAGGTAACCATTTATGATCAATTAAAATTATTATTTTCACTTTCTTTTTTTTAATGCACTGAAGTGTTAAATTAGAGTAATTGTAAAGTATTTAGTTTCTTAATAATTTCACAGTTTTATTCGACCTACGCATGACTAAAGTGATGAGGTCCATGGCAATACTAATTTAAGGCGAAATATTATGCAACGTTTATACAAGTAGATTTTAAGCACGGCTTTCAAAAGTGCTCACTTTACCGTGTACAGCCTGTACCTATATTCATTCATACATATTTAGGAAACAATAAAATACGTCATATATAGGGTGAGTTTTCAAGAGTTCGATTCAAAAAGTGTGAAGTAATCGTGGATGGGCTATAGCTAAGTATCCACAAGCGAAATAGCACCGCGGTTCCTTACACGCAAGCGTACTCTGTAGCCCAGGCACAGAGTAACCAAGAGTACAGAGGTGAAATGTCGACGTTCATTGCGAACCCCAACCTCGCCATCCAGGAATACAGCTGATCGTCGCTCACCAATCACTTCCCGCAGGCTAACTTGCCAGAATGCCGCTCGAACAATAGGAAACACTCCATAACGTGCAACAGCCAATCACGTCCACGGCCTGTTTCCACAGGTTCGCGCGGCCTATCAGTGAACCGCCTCGCCATTTCGCTTCTGAATACTAACTCATATTCTGTGGCCTGAGCACGTGAAACTCGCGGCCTGTCCGCACCTTACTTCAGGGAAACCAGAGGAGTGCGGAATGTTCCTACAATGAACGTAAAAATGGCGCGTGGCGCAGCTATTTCTAGGTTGTACTTGCACAACAGGTTCGCGCGGCCTATCAGTGAACCGTCTCGCCATTTCGCTTCTGAATACTAACTCATATTCTGTGGCCTGAGCACGTGAAACTCGCGGCCTGTCCCCACCTTACTTCAGGGAAACCAGAGGAGTGCGGAATGTTCCTACAATGAAAGTAAAAATGGCGCGTGGCGCAGCTATTTCTAAGTTGTACGTGCACAACAGGGAATGGAAGAGGCAGTCCGATGAATTGTAAAAATTCTATTTGTCAACTGTGTTTCTTCCTCCTGCACGCTAAGAAATTATTTGTCAACTTACGTGTAAATTTACGGTGACAAAGTGAGAAAGGTAAAATATTATCGCATGCAGCTATGGTAACTTTCCTACAGTTGCTCACGAAACTTTGTCCAGTAGCGATGCTAAACATTCCCATGTTTCCAGTCTGATACGTAGCGCTATATCGTTACACTGTACGTACAAGTCAACTCGTTACGAACATTAAAGAAGGATAAGACCAAATGTTGAACATTTGGTAGGCAAGAAGATATAGCAGACTTCACTGTACCAAATTTCTGTACTTGTTACAAAAAAATATTTGCAATCTCTTTGGCGATTGATTTCCAAATAATTTCTCGTGCAAACACAAAACATCTTTTAAAGTGAAGTAGTACTTCATATTTCCTTAATCCCATGAGTGTATATCGCTTGTTTTTTAAGTTTATAATGTATGTATTATATTTTTATAACATTCCAGAATAATATTTTCACAATATAAATCCCAACATTTTCATACTTTTCCCGCAGGCGGCCCATTATGCTTCACACTTCTGAGTCTTGACAACCCTTCCGGAGTGCTGTAGTGGCAGTGCGAAGCTGTGGAAACGGTACTTCGGGCGTGATTGGTTGTTGCGCGTTATGAGATATTCCTATTGGTCGCGCTGCCGTCTGGCAAGTTAGGTCTCCAGGAGCAGATTGGCGAACGACGATCAACCATTTTGCTGGTGTGCGTGGTTCGACTTCGAAACGCATGTCACAATTTCACTTCTGTATTCTAAATTAGTATACGAGTAGTGTGAGCGGGGGTGTTCTGGAGCATTTTCGCCCTTATTGACATTGGTTGCATCTGTTTAACCTGGGAGAGGATCCCGAAGGCGGGGACCTTAGGATGTTGCAACTTTCACATTCCCCACCCCCTATACCCTCCCCATTAACTAATTTCCTTTTATGCATTCTCTGCCAGTCCTCCAGGAAGATCTACTCCGAGTGCTTGCCTTATTGCTAACCCACCCCATCACTTGGAGTAGTGGGAGCACAAAGCCCAAAGGGTAAATTTGGTGCCCAAAGGGTTAATCACATCCGGTGCATGTGTGAAAGGTTTAAAAATGGGTTAATTATTGCAAAAAGGTTAAATATTGTTAAAAAAAAGTTAAATATAGTTTTAAAAGGGTTAAATTGATTGAAAGGATTTAACTGATTAAAATGGTTAGATTTGATCGGAAGGATTAACTGAGGTTATGTTTGGTGTGTAAAGGGTTAAAAGAGTAGATGTTGCCTCTTCGATGTCTGGTGAACGAATGAGCTCTAAGGGGCACAAGAAGAAACATATATGGGTTTACTTCTTGGAGCAAGAATGGCATAAGGACCATGTTAGATGCTGACAGTTTTGTGTCTGGCGATGGAATGAGCTGTGAGGTTGGTTGAGGGGAGAGTGTTGGGAGTGGCAGTGGTCCATACTGATGGGTGGCTTACAAGGGATGTGCTCTGAGGATTGGTGAGGGGTAGAAAGAGGAGAAGTCCACCCTGTTCGGAGTTTGATGAGGGAATTAACTCTAAGGGTGGATGAGGGGATGGGGGTGTCTGGAGTGGCAGAGGTGTGTCCTGATCGCTCGCTGACAGGGGAATGAGCTCTGAAGGTAGATGAGGCAAGGGGGAGGTACAGTCGATGCTGCTTCTTCGCTGTCCACCATGCGACTGAGCTTGGAAGTGGCGTATGTCTTGCCACGCTGAAGGGCGCCGAGCAACTGAGTTCTTGAGACAAATGATTGATATTGGATGTGCAATGACCAGTATAAATTTGAAAAAAGATCATCGAACAAGTACAACCCACAAGCACCAAGAAAAGTACCAAATAATCAAATATATTTCAAGAAAGTAATTACCAATGAAACATTAACTATAATTAAACAAATTAATCACAAACACAGACATTAAATATATTCTGAAAAAATATAATTACAACAAGTACCGAGACATTAATAAAACAATTACTAAGTGCACAAAATGAGAGGAATAAGTACCTGCACCCTTAGTGCACATTTTCACTGTCTACTCGCAACTTCCTCGTCATAGGCCATGTCGCATATAGCGGTCAAGTGCGTATTACCAAATATAATAACTAATTCTTGTTTGGCTTTTACTGTAACAGGCCTGTAGTCTTCAGCGAATTCAAGTACCATACCCAATGGTATTACAACTTTGTATTTCCCATTTGGGTTTATTTCTCGTTTGTAATTGTTAACACGGTACCAGCCCACCATAAGGTTTGAATTAACATAGTTTGAGGTTTGCAAGAGATAGTTTTTTATTGTGGAAATAATGCCCACATCTCAAGTTTGGTAGATTTCAACACCATTAAGCATATATGCAATTCTTTCAATCAAATGAAGTAGTCTGTTTCTCACTATTCCTGTAGTTACTGGATTAGTTACATAGCTCGTCTTTTTAACTGTTCCTCTGAAGCATATACTTGATTTCGATGGTAACATATAAATTACATGATTCTGTATAGGAATTCATGTTTCTGATGGGAATGCATATGGTCCTGATAGAAATGGTTCAAACACATGCATTTTGGTATTGGTGACTGTGTATTCATACATTATGTTAAGTCTCCCATTTCTATTAACTTCATGTCCCAATTCTCTTGAAAACAATTTGCTGGCCCATGTTACACACAAGGTTTTTAATTGAAGTGAGTACTTTATGGTTCTGTTTACAACTTTTTATAGAGCTTGTTAAACTGAACCACCCACTTTCTTAACTGAACGACCTACTTTACATCCATATTAACTATGATACACAATATCCATTTTGATTATAATGCGAACAGAATGCACGTATTTATATACATTTCTTTTAATGTAATTGCACTGTAATTTCTTTGTTTTTAAAAATAACTTTACCATTTCGATCGACAATTGCAATGACTATTTCATGAACACAATTAACTACTACTGGAATATATATTAAATTACTTGGCTTTTCAATTATTTTGTAACATAGTACCACGGTGCAAGTGAATCTTTGTATTGTGTTTGTTGGTTTTCCATTTAAATATGAACCACCCACAATATTTACATTTACATGACATACATTAGCTGACAAAATATTAACTTGTTTTGATTATTCATGTAATTGATTAGCTGGATACACTTTATGTTCCTAACCTAACATTGATGCAATTGAATTGTTTTCTGTGAAATCACTATCGACATTACTGTGCATTGTAGTTGTTAAAGTATTTGGATTTTCACATAATCGAGAATATACATTTTCAGGTAATGTTGCTTTACTGAATGTTTCCAAGTCTTAAGAGTTCATATAACCCCACTGATATCACAATCCTATATGTGTCTTAACCAATCTTAAATGTAAATGTTCGATGCTGTGTATCTATATTTGGTATTCTTCTAAGTTACGAATTCAATTAAGTTTATTTGCCACTTGCCATCTAACTTCAAAGCTAGAAAATAAACCAAACGCAATTACTAGTTTCTACTTAATATCAAAATAATTGCCATATTACTAATAGGTTTTATGTTCTACATATCGTATTAATACTCAGGAATCTTAAACATAAATATACACAATTTAATGTATCTGGTAATTGTTCTGTTTCATAATTGTATTTGATTTGCGTGTTCTTTAAATAGTTGCTTATTCCAATTGGAAGATGCAAATCACCAGAACTATCGGTATACAATGATTGATTTATATTTTTAATTAATGCAATCCAACGTGTTCTTTGTTTTGCCTCGAATCTAAATTAAAAATCATACATTCACGAAGGTTTGGTTTCGTCTGTAAATTAACTCTCATATACACACCTCGGAAATATGGAATATTCCGTTTCTTTACAAATACAAAAATGGCTCTGTTTGTAAGTGTGAATTTTTGAAGATTATCTACGATCTTCTGCGCTTCTTTCCACATTTAGAGTTTTTTCCTTGTCCAACTTTGTATGGTTTAAAATACATTTCTTTCCCACTTGATTTCACTGTTCTACTAAGGGCCGAAACTTCACCCATTAGAGCTCCAAGGACTGATAATGTAGGGAAATAAAGGTCCATATCCCACCGTTCTTAGTTTTCTGCTTTGTCTTGCATTTTACTCCCATAACTCTTTTGACTTTTGCTTACATTACATTGTCTATGACCCATGCACCGAGCTTTTCACCTATGGACGTAGATGGATTCCTCTTTATATTTGCTGTTTTGTCGGCTAGAATCGTATCTGCTATATGACTTTGTTTCAACTGGCCTGTTTGAATGTAAACTATGTTGTGCTATTTACAGGCATTACCTAAAGAATTCATTCCTTGATTGTTGTGTGCCAGGCGCTATGGAAGTATCGTTCCTGGACCACAGTAATTGTATTTTGGTAAATTCAATACAAATGGCAATTTATTAATCTATGTGTTCCATACTCTGTGATCTTTTTTGATGAGTAGTAGTACGAGCCATTGCTCTCATTTATAGTTTTATGTCTGTGTGTTACAGGAATGAAGGTTATAAAACAAAGTGTGCATCTTCCGGTAATTGTATCTACACAAAAAAACATAATTGAACAGAAATATGGAATTCTTCTGCCATCAAATATACGATTTGTAATAAGTGGTCCATCTTCATATGGAAAAAATTGTTTTATGATGTCACATTTAGAACATCCGAATGGGCTTAAGTTTGAAAATGTATATGTGTCTTCTAAAATTATACAATAAGAGAAATACCAACGATTAGCGAACATTTCGTCGTCAATTGAAGGAATGCAATATTTCCCCTTCAGTAATAAAGACGAAATTGTACCTACAAATGAAGCATTACCCAATTCTGCATTTATTTTAGACGATGTTTGCAGTGAACATCAATGAGAAATACAAAAGTATTTTAGTTTTTGTAGGCATTCAAACATTGTTTTTATCTGTCACGAAGTTAAGCTCTTATTCCAAACCATAATTTGTGCGATAATGCAAATATGTTAATTGTTTTTAAAATGGACAATTTCAATCCACAACATATCTACAATGATAATATTATAGGCGATATGTAATTTACAAAGTTTAAAGATATGTGTTTTTACTGTTGGAAAGACAAGTATGGTTTTCTGGTAATTATGCCTGCACTTCCCCTATATAAAGGCAGATACATTGTGGTTTTGATGGTTTTATACTTCCAGATGAAGTATTAGTACACAGGCTCTATACTTGGCAAGTATTTGAAATTGTATACTTGCTGAGCATACAGGTATGTAAACGGCATATTTAAACTATCTCACGTGACCACTCAACCTCGCAAATGGGCGATCATTGACTCAAACTCTATTGCTGGTTAATAAAATTACTTAAAAGTCGGTTCAGAGACACGTCTACACATCCTTAAACTAATTTTAAAATCTTACCTGTCCGTCCACTTCAGATGGGAGGTCCTGCCCTATGTCTCATGTCGTTGGAGGCAGCTAGCGAAGAGAGCGTTAAACTCTGTGGCTGGCGCAAGCTTAAGTGGGCCTAAGGCGCCAGCCAATCAACAATTAGGGTTTAAACCTGCTGGCGGCCAATGAGGATCAAAAGTATTCAAACCACCAACATGAACCACTTCTAACGACCTAAATGCTGAAAAACCAAAGAATACGTGATCTCGAAACTGAGATGTAATACAATAATAAGTAGAAACACAAAATAGAGACCACACCAAAAATAAATATTAATTAAACAAAGTCATTACAATACATGTTTAATGAAAAATCACGATGGGAATTGTGATTTGAATGGCCATATTATGTAACGTAGGTATGGCAGTGAAATATAGTGATGCCATTGAACTACATCAAAAGAAATCAAACATTCATGAGTTTGCCCATAAACACCTAAAAATGAATAGTGACAATGAAAACACGATATGATCGAAGAATACCTGAGGAGACTTTTCAAGGAGGACAGCTGGTGTGGTTGTAGAACACTGAACACTCAAAGAAGAAGGGATACTGCCCGAAGCTACAGGAAACCTGGGAAAGCCCGTACTGGATCCTAAAGCAGACAAATGATGTGATCTACCGGATTTGTGGACAGGGTTCTCTGGCAAAGCCTAAGGTTGTCCACATCGACCGACTGGCGCTGTACGAAGTCCCGGATGTTGGAGAGAGTGTCCAGGACGAGCAGACTTAAGGAGGGGGCACTACTATGCACTGTAGCTCACCAGCTGCATCCCGCGCGCGGCCAGGCTTTGTGGAGGGTGACCCGCCTCTACCTTCTTCTCCTCCATACGGACGCGCTCGCAGCCCCCCCCCCCTCCTCTTCTAGGAACCCCGTGAATGTCTGACTAGCTGGCGTCACAGCCCCTCCCCCTGCCCCGCTGAAGAAGCCGATAGGAAGCGCAAGAATATGCTGGGAATTAGGACATTCGGCGCAACTAGGTAACTAGCAACATATCTGGATGACGCCCTACGACACTATATATATATTGCCGCGGTCCAGTGACCAGCAGTCTTTGGCGAAGGCCATCTAGCCGAGTGCGGCCACGAAGTGTAGTGCAGTGCAAGGTGTTCGTGGTGTGAATGGACGAGGGCGTGAATCTCGACAAGTGAAGGCTATTGTGCTTGAAGCGCTCGGAGAACCCTAGAATATTGCTGACTGGCCGTTACGTTCGTTTGCAACCGCGGATGAGTGATGCCTAGAGACCTGCAAAATTCGCGTTATTATTTCGGGACACATTAAACTTAAAACACGTGTACCTTTCCAATACGTTTGTGATTGGACCGTACTTTATTTGACACGTCCCGGGTAACCCTGCGCCAATAAATGAGCAATTCACAGTCGCGTGCCCCAATCACGCGCAGTTCAGTTGTAAAGGGAGTGACTTCACATGCAGGCGGCAACCAACGGATACATGACGCCGGCTCGAGTATGTACGGTCCTGTGAAGTTTAGCCTGATGTCAAAGAATAACGCGAATATTGCAGGTCCCTAGTGATGTCCTATCATCTCATGGTGTCGTACTTGAGATAGAGTTGCGCTCTGTGACCATTAATGCGTGGTAGGATCACCCACTCAATATGTTAACAGTTATCTAATTAAAGATCGATTAATAAAACTTCTCGTAGTATGATTAAGCGGATTCTTCGTAGTTTACAAGAACGGGCTTGGGAATCAAAAACCGTTTACGTGCTGGCTGTGATAACTGTCCGTCATTAAAACGTCGGGGCCAGCGGAAGTAGGTACTTTCGTTCGAAAAATACATTCATGTTGGTTCCATTTTTCTCCGTGCTTTCCGGTACGTGGCACTTTCACCTCTTGTTATTTTTCCCTTCGGAGGACAAAAAAAAAAAAAAAAAAAAAAAAAAAAAAAGGGCCCTTCATCTTCCCGTGAGGCACGCAATCCATCTATTGGCTGCAACACAGTTTCCTTCTTGTCAAGGACTCGTCACATACACAAACTCTCCTGCATTAAACACTCTCAAGAAAAATAAAGGCGAGCATGTGTCGTTAATGCGCGGCAGAATACGTGTATGTGTAGCGATTTTTCCAAGACTTTTTGCTTAAACGTTAGTCAAGATTCAACGCACTTTAGCAAAACACTAATGCTATGTTAAAAACTAATTTATGTTAAAAACTAGCTTTTGCCCGCGACTTTGTCCGCATGGGATTCGTATTTTCGTTATATATATTTTTTTAATAGTGAGTATGTCTTTAAAATAGAATACGTATTTTAAAATAGAAAGTGAAATGAGATGCAAGTTCATAAATAAGAAAATTGTGACTGTTAAGTTTGGTTATTTGTAATCGGCCGTGTCAACAGAGCAGGTAAGGTGGCAAGAGGGTACACTTTCATGTTGTAACGATCTTCTTATTTCAAAGTCAATTTTCTGGGGTGGTGGGTGGGTGGTAGGTGCCTGGATTAATACCAACAACAGACACCCGTTACGAAAAATAATCACCTAGTATAATAAAACAAAAATAATAGTTTTTAATGATTATTTTGTGATAAACACGCTTCATTGAAGTAGTTAATAATCACATTGCGTTCAATTTTCAATAAAAGTTTCATTTACAAAAAAGTTTTTTTTTTATTAGGCTATTGCCGGGTAGCATTTACAGTATGTTTACAGCTTGCATTATTCTTGACGTGACATATTCACTTACTAGTTCCTCTTCGCTCGCTTTCTACACGATCGCCAGACACAAACGAACGAGTTGAGACTCAATTCCGTACTAACGTCTTAAATTACTATTTTTTTCCCTCCTTAAGATAACAGAAAATTTGTAAAATGTAGTAATGTTGCCTGTGAGGAAGCTGAGTCGGCGGTCGCCACTCTCAGCAGTGTTAATGAAGGATCTACTCAGTTTCTTCATACTTTTTGAATCTAAGCTTTGAAAAACCATCCCATGAATGCCATGTCTGGTCATTTCCTAAATAGACCATATATATATCAAGCATTTTATAATATTCTGTTACGCGAACGTAGCTTGTTTTTCGCTCTATTAAAATTAACTTGTAATTAATTTTTAATTTAAAATATTTTTATTTCAATTAATGCTAGTAAAAGCAGTGAGAAAACGGGTGAGTTGGTAATACCAGGTAAGAAATTGTTATTATGCAAATTATTATTAGTATTATTATTATGCCAATAGACTTGAAAAGCTCCAAAGCACGATACTTAAACTAATTACTTTTAGATTTCCTTCACAAGAAGAATTTAATTATAATAACGAGCTTTCTAGATTCATAACATTATCTTTAAAATTACGAAGTGACATCAAAGATACCCTCTTCTTAATTAACTACTTTTTATGATATATTTCTTGTACAGTAGTTTATAGGAAAGTAGACTTAAAAATTCCTGCTTACATCCACAGATCATCACATACGTTCTCCACATTAAATATTTAAAAATATTTAATTAACAGATTTGTATCCAATTTTAATAAGTATTTCTCGGAATTTGATCCATTCTTGGGAAGTAAAATAACTTTCAATGATCTGTACATATTTCATACCAGTAAATGTTTTTAACACTTTGAGGACAGCAGGCATTTACAAGACAACCAAGACAAGTTAGAAGTGAGTTACTTATATCCACGACTGCAGGAACACAGGTTCTATTGGTCTCTGTGTTCCCACTCACTACAGTTCTAGTGCAGGCCAACATGACCTACTGTGCTCTACAACGTTCATTATTGGCTGGTCATCAGTCACTAAGGCGCTGAGTAGGTTTTGTCCCGATCGAATGTATTTATATGTGTAAGATGTTTTACAATCATACCTGTCCTTTTGCGGAGATGTAACAACATATTTGTAGTAGCCAGGAAAGTTATTGCTACTGAGTTGTGGAGTTCTTGTAAGATCCTTTTAAACACAGGTTGTACAACAGTTGCATGAAAATGCTAGTTTTCATTTCAGGGACAAAGAAATTTTCAAAATATTTTTTCTCGAGCTACACTCAAGCGTAGTCCTTAAAGTGTTAATGTAATTATTATTTTGATGTATTATATATCCAGTTCAACACTTCATTTCAGGTTCAATTCACTATTCTTGTATTAATGCGTAGTTTGTTGTATGTGTTCTGTCGGCCTATTTTTGTATCTGTTATGTCTTAGTCAATGTCCTCGTTTTTTTTTTGTCCATTGTTGGTTTTGTTATCATTTTCTGTGTATTTGCATGAAAGGTGCCACGCTGTTATTGGTTCCCTACTGTTGGCTGGCACTCTGAATCTTAATAATAAATATAAATAACTATTATTATTATTACTACGGATGCGGGAGGGGGGGGGGATCCCTTTGATGACATTTCTTACATTTTGTTTGCACGAGGTGTAGGAATATCCTAGAAGTAGAACGTCAATGTACTATATTTGGTATTGCGAAACCAATTAACCTCCTCCCCTCCTTTCCCACCGCCCTCCCCTCCCGAATGTACTTAAGTCGGTGGCTGTTGTGTGAAGCATCCTTATAGCACGATATCTCGCGCCGCAAAGACGTGCGCACATCTACAGCGCATGAATTGGCTCGACAAGAACGCATCCCTGTTTACTGTACTGCTGCTGAGTTTGCTCTATCTCTCTCGGAATTTGTATAGTATCTGCCAGACATCTTAAAATTACAATTTACCGTTTTCAGCATTAATTTTTGTCCCACGCCCCCCTTAAAGGCGAAGGTGCTGCTGATACCGACTAAGTACGTCGACCTTATCGGGCCTCCTCATTCACAGGTGGGCGACAAATCTCCACGCTGCCGATACTTCCTACCACATTTCTCTCCCGGGCGGATCACCAAGCTGCAGTTTTACCTCGGACATTGTAGTTGTGGGCAGTGGCCGGGCCGCCCGCAGGCCTGCCACCATCACGGAAGCGATTTTCCCGCCATGTGGCGGCCGGCGCTCTCGCTCGGACGGCGTGAGAAGACTGTCTGCGTGACCTTGTAGCCGTATTACTCCGCGCGCGCCGCCCGAACCCTGTCAGCCTGTGTTTATTTTACCTGCCGTGGATATTCAAGGTCACCGGTCTTCCTTCTCTCTCTGTCTCTCTCTCTCTTACCGCCTCATTCTGAAGGTGGATTCACATGAGAAGCCATCACGTCGAACAGAACCTACTCCGATAGTATAATCAGCGTGATTCAAGCTAATTATTCTCCACGTGTCGAACTTGTAGCAAGCTCGATTATGAAGTATGGTCCGCGAAAGCAGTATATTTACCCGATTTTCGTTATGACTTGTTTTTCAGAGGGTTTATTGAAATTTGCACAAGGTGTAAATACTAATTTTTAACAACATCTTGCATATTGTTAAATATTCACTACCTTTATTATTCTGCGAGCACTGGTGGAAGATGGGAAATATGATATTCTTTCTCATCTTCAATCAGTACTCCGATAGTGGTAATGGTAGTGAATATCTACCAATGTAAGAAGGTGTTCGGAATTATTCTTTATGTCTTGTCGTGCCAAAAAATAAATAAACCGTTCCCCTTAAGTAGCGCTTGCCTTAGCAAGCTGCAAGTACGATACAAGCCTTCTGCAAACTCACCATTAGCTGGCAGTCGTGAGAAATCAGGCTTGAATCAGACATGATATGACAAGCTCGGTCGGCAAGGGAAATCTTAGTAAAATGGCAAGCTCACATACTGTCTGGGTGGTTTTTTTTTTTTTACGTTGTTTACATGTACAAAGATTTTTCTACGCCACCATTTTACTGTTTGGCTGCAGGTTGTTTACGATCACGCCGTTGCGTTTGTTGTTTTTAATACCAGGATTACAAAATAAGCGCTGGGCAACAAACTAGACGCTGTCATGTTTCTGCTGGATTTTATTAATTAAATTCCTTTGTGGTACGGATTTTAACTAAATAATTTTCAAGAGACTGCAATTTTTTTTTTAATTTCGGAAATAGTTTACGGTTCAGTGCTATTTCCAAGTAACATGTGTTGAATAAAACTGACGTTCGTTTTCACATATTTCATTATAAACACTTACGTCGAACTATTCTATAGTATTACACCTTGATTGTCTAATAAATTAGTGGTATGGGCTGTTCACGGTAAAGTGAGCACTTTTTAAGGCCCTGCTAAATTTTTACTTTCAATTAATTTATACCTTTCCGCCACTTTTTAATGTAAACAGTACTATATGAATAATAAATACAGTGTATGCATTTCTCCACTATCGGTAGCTAACCTCCGATACTGCAATAAAATATATTTATTAGGGGTTAATGCCTTTTTGTGAGGGCCTTAAAAAGTGCTCACTTTACCGTGAACAGTCTATATGAAATACAACCAACTGGCTCCTGGCAAACCGACCTCCCGTGGCTCAGGCCTGTTGGTGCGCCACCCATCTGGGATGCGGGAGGCTCTGGGTTCGAATCCCGGGTAAGGCACGGGTGTTAATTTAAGTTAGTCTGTAAGCCGTCCCATGCTAAGCCTTCCAGCATAAAACCGGGGGACGTTAAAAACCCAATACAATACAATACAATACAATACAAGACCCCTGGCAAGTGTCGGCCAAGTCTGCTCTTTCTGCTGTATTTTTCGGCGTGGCTCGTGGGTTAATTAAGAGTCCTATGTACTAAAACGATTTATGTGAAATCGTTGTTCGCGCGTAAACGCGTATCTCGATAAATAAAACTTCTGGAAATGTGATTTTTTTTTGTCAGAAACGATTTTAAAAAATTATCTATGACCCTATTTTTCTTTAATTTTGTCATATTAAGTGTATTCTTGGAGAAAAAAATTCGTCAAAATGGTCAAATATCTCATTCTTAAAACAAACTTGCCTATGCAGTTTCCTTAAGCGGCAAGAGAAAAATTCCAAGATACGGACGTGGTCTTTCATCGCGTGTATAAAATTACACTGTCACATATCTAATTTGCACAGTACAGCGTTACGACGGAAACACTGCACGCCTTGCGCGTAGGAGCGATGAGTCGCTAGGCTTGCGCGTTACTTTCGCCCGTATCGCTCACTCGCTACTTGACCTTGAACGAGCAGCTTCATAGTCCCCTTAAACGAATGCGATTTCTGATTGGCTGTTCTAGTTCCTTGCTCTCTGTTCGTCGTGATCGTAGCGTGTGTGAACCAGACGTAAGTGATCCGGCAAGAGCGGATGGCGCAGTTTGTTAAAGGCGCGCGCTGTGTAATTAAAATAACTCCACGTGCAATAACAGCAGGCGGGGGGGGCTGGAGCCAACACTTGGACGCGAACCAGGGCCGCGGAATAGCTAAGTACACAGAAGCCAAGCTGCGGCGTGCATCCCGAATACATCCGCCTCGGCCAGAAATAGGACCCGGCGCCCTTCGCTGACAGGTGCCCGGCCCGAGCGGATTGATGGATGAGTCTTAGCTGGGCGCGTCACTGCACAGTTGTTTGTCCTTGGCCTGTGCGTCAGCGAGTTGTTCTGAACTATAGCCTGCTCACGGTAAAGTGCGTACTTTTCGAAGACCTGCCTAAGGTCTACTTCTCTACTCTGTGTGTATCCTTCCGCCATATACAAAACTAGCATTGCATCTACCCTCTCTCTTTATTTGTGTGTCAATCAGGTAAAAATATGTGAAATTATTACCCAAAGGAATACGTAATATTTTGCTAATTTTAGCTCCAATAGCGTAAAAAAGACAGATTTTTTAAAAATATAATTTCGATATCCACAAATATAAAAATTACGCTTTGAATACTACTTCAACATATGGAATACATTTTCGTATTTAACTGCTAACTTGACTGGGAGAACGCCAATCAATATGGTCGTTAAAATACACACACTTAGTTGGGGCCAGCGATTTTTGCACATGTTTATTCGAAAAGTACTCACTCAGTTTGCCGTGATCCATTTATAAGGTTGCCAGTTTTTTTTTTCCTGCAGATTTGCCGTAAGGTACACTTCCGACAACTTGATACACGACATCTGACTCCAGTATTTTTTGTCAATTTATTTCATATCAGACCATCCAAAAGATGTTGTACATAACGTACCTTTTTCATGACATGTAAACATTAGCTCACTCCAACAAAATTGCTCTTTTGAGCTTACATTATAAATATTTAAAAACTTACCAGCTAATATAAAAATACAATACAATTAAATATTACATTTGCAGGAAAAAAAAGAAAAAACTTGGGAACAGCGACTGTAAGCTTACAATCTATAATATTTACACTTTATGTACATCTTAAATACTAGTTAACATTAACATGAACTATCTACAGAAACATATTTACAGAAGTATTTACAGTCATACTTACAAACATATTTACAAGAAAGAACTATGTACATTACACAGGAAAAGGAACACTGACTACGTACAGAAACTTAAGTCTAGCTTAATATTAAGATGAGTGATTATGTACAACAAGGGATGAATTTCTCAAGTGATCTATATACAATGAATCTAGCTGATTGAACTTAAAATGGAAGTGAAAAAGGAAATGTCAATTATATACAATACAGACGAGAAATCAATAAATATTTACAGATAATGGAACAAAAACTATGATGATATGTACAATGAAGGACCTAAATCTAAGATGAACTATGTACAAGGAACAGAGGAGAGGCGAACTTAAATTAAGGATGATGTGAGATCACTGATTCTAAGAAAAAGATAAAATCACTGAATTTGGAAAAGTATTTCGAAATGACCTTTATCTGCACTCGGGATAGATGGGGAGGAGACAGCAGCTCCGAGTACGAGGGTTAGGGAGGAGCGGTGTTGGCGAAGTCCAGGAGGCGACGGTAAGGATGAGGATCTGCTGGGTCGTAGTCTGCGATGGCTGCTATAGAGGGATTGTGATGGCGCCAAGCTCGTCTGTAAAAACTGTTGGCGAGTCTGCTGATGATGTCCATGGGATGGTCGAAGTTGGCCAGTTTGTACACTGGATTGGCGGGAGAGTATCTGTGTGAACCAAGGATGAGACGAAGACCTTCGTTGAATGATGTGGCAACGGGACGGAATGGAGAAGGATGAATGTATGCCCAGACAGGAACACCATAGAAAAGAATCGGAAGAACGAGAGCTTGCCAGAGTTGGATGCGGACAGATTGAGAGAAGGGAGAAGCCTGTGACAGAACTGGACGGAGGGCATACAATGTGGATTTAGCTTTGGCGATGGATAAGTGATGTGAGTGTGCCATGTTAATGTGGCGTCGAGATGAAGGCCAAGGTATCGAACAGAGGAATTCCATGAAAGTTTGTGGCCCAGCATGATCGGTGGTGATGGAGGTTTCCTGCGCCATTTAGTGAAAAATACAGCTGTTGATTTCTTGGGGTTAGGTGTTACTCCCCAGCACAAGAAGTATGAGGTGATTATGCGAACTGCATTTTGTGATCTGGCTTGCAAGAATTTGGGTTTCTTCACCTGTGAGGAGGAGGGCAGTTTAATTTGTGTACTATAAGATTTGTATGGAAGGAATTTGTGGGATGTCGGCAACGAAAATGGAGAAGAGAGTGGGGTTTAGCAGGGCTCCCTGAGGAACTACAGCATGGATATGTAGAGGTGATGATAGTATGTTGTTGATGCGAACAGAAAAAGAGCGATTTGTGAGAAAGCTATGAATTACAGAAATGATGCATTCTGATAGGTAAAATTGCCGAAGTTTGGTGAGAAGGGCAGCATGATGTACAGAATTGCAGAGCTTTGCCAGATCGAGCAGAATGAAGGTGGAATGTTTGTGTGTACAGAAGTCTTGTGTGATTGTGTCGATGGCAATGCCCGCGGCATAGAGAGCTGAATGGCGCTTGCAGAAACCAAACTGGGTGTGTGGGAGTATATTGAGTTCATCAAGGCTGCGAGTGAGGCGAGACAGAATGATTCTCGCAGCAACTTTGGAGAGTACTGAGAGTAGTGCGATAGGACGATAGGACAAGACTGATTCTGGTGGTGAGTCATGTTTTGGAACAGGAATGACTATGGCGTGTTTCCAGGATGTGGGGAAATGACATGTAAGAAAGATGGCATTGATGATGAGAGTGAAGTAAATTGTTCCCTTGCGAGTGAGTGATCGTAAGAGGCATGCTGCGACTGTATCAGCTCCTGAGGCAACTGAATAGCAGACCTTTTGAATTACGGATACGACTTCTCATGGAGTGGCGAGTAGGCGACCCTCGATGGGCGGATTAGGATCTGGGGTGAATGTGAGATTGGCAAGTTCACTTCCAGGGTATCCAGGAGGAGGAAGATGTGAGCGAAAAGTGGATGAGAAGTGTGTAGCAATGAGTTGGGATTTGTCGTAAGGAGCATCGATAGTCGAGCTAGCATGAACAATGGAAGGAATGATTCGGGGGGTGGAATGGAATTTTCTAATGTATTGCCAGGCGGTGCCATTGGTTACCAGAAGGGATTGTAATTTGATGGTCTGTTGTTGCGTCGTCCAAGAAGAGATCGCCTATTTTACTTGGAGATGGAGTGAATGGAAGTTGTCGAGATCGTCAGATGAATGTGTGCATTACCATCGCTCCCTAGCTCTATATCTCTGGCGAATGAGTGATCGGAATTGATGAGGGAATGGGTTTCCAGCTTTCGGTGGATGAAGTTTTGGAATGTGTTTATCGGCAGAGGTGAGAATGGCTTTTGTGAATTTCAAAACTGCGATGTACTAGTTCATCTGGAGTGCGAGGAGCTGTTGTGAGATAAATGTAATGGTCCAATGTGTTTTTGAAGTTGTTCCAGTCTGCTTTATGAAAGTTGTAATGCGGAGTCGTGAGTGCGAGATGTCGTTTAGTATAGGTGATTTCAACAGAAACTGGGAGATGGTCAGGATCCAGATGTGTGATGGTACGAACATGCGAGAGTTGGATATTTTGGGAAGTGATGCAGAGATCCAGGGTGGATGAATGAAAGAAAGTTCTCTTGTGGGGAGAAGAATGTAGGTGTGGGTGGAGCATACACCACGAGATTAGTAGAACAGACAAATTTGAAGAGACCTCTACCTCGGAAAGTGGTGGTCTGGCAACCCCAGCTAACATGTTTGCTGTTGAAGTCTCCGGCGATGATTACATTGTGGTCTAGAAGTGACAGACTTTGAAGTGATAGAGTAGGAAAAGGACCACGAAGAGGTATGTAACAGATTATGGCGATAGCAGGAATGAAACCAGTGAAGCAGATTTCTATGGCCTTAATGCCGGCTAGGAGAGGAATGGATTTACAATAGTGTGGGGTGCCGTTTTTGACGAGGAGAGAGACTCCACCACGGGTGGCTGCTTCCCTGTCTGAACGATGGCATGTGTATCTGGGGATATGAACATTTATTGTGGGAATCAGCCAGGTCTCTGTGATTCCGAAAATTAGTAGATAATGTTTGTCTAGGAGAGTGATGAAGAATATACCTGGTGTTCCAGATGAAAATGTATGTCATTACTAAATTGGGTTGAGGTTGAATGTGTCAGATTGGGTTAGGGTGTAGCAGATGCCAAAGATTGTTGAGAGACCAAGTATGAGAATATCGCATGTGTCTGCCAGATATTCGGCAGTTTGGAATGCCTGGAGAGATTTAGTTTCAGTAGTATTTTGCAAATATGTAGTTTGCTGAACTAGTTCAGGGTGTCTTTCAGCAAGGAGATGCGTGTTTGATCAGTGCCATCGAGATTTGAGGAAGAGAGTGGAGAGGACTGATTTTTGGGGCCAGAAAGGCAGCAGTAAAGGATTTACCAGGAGTGATGAATGATTGAGGAAGAGAGCGAAATGATTTGGATTTTACGGGATTGGGTTTCGATGTATTGAATGTGTTTGGGGCAGCTCGAATAATTCGCAGGGTGTTCACCTGTTTTGCATAAGCATAAAGTTGGTGTGGTGTTTTTTAGGCGGTCACATTGTGTGGACATGTGGGGACCACCACAACGAGCGCACCTGATGTTCTCATTACAGTTGTGAGTGGTGTGACCAAAACCCTGGGATCTGAAACACTGGACCATCTTGGCTGCTCCATGGAACAGCTCGACTTTTATGGCCACGCCACTGAGTTTCGTCAATTTTAAGGCTTGTTGTAATTGGGATGTACCTTCGAGCACGACCAGGAATAGAGGGAATGGTTCAGGAAACTCGTCTTTGCTCACCATGCGAAGGTCTTTGGAATGACGGATGTTGTGTTCTGTGAGTCATTCTGAAATGTCTGAGATGGGGGTGTCGATATGGAGATTTCTGATGATGACACGGGCATTGCGATCTTCTGGACAGGTCCATGAGTGAAAGGGAATGTTTTGCGATCAGAGGGTGGAAAGCATTTATTGATGATCGTTCTTGCATCCCATTTGGAATGTAGAGGAATGTTGGTAGCCAGCTTCGGAGCTGGCATCTGTGAGTTCTGGGAGGATGATTTATGTTTTCGGTGCATGACAGTGGTCCATTCATCTTTGTCATCACTCCAATCCTGAGCAATCGAGTCGTTTGTGGCAGAGCGCTTGCACAGATTGCCTTCAGCTACTTCCATATTGTCAGCAGTGGATGAAGGTGCTTGCATTGGAAGAATCGGAATGTTGGAAGAGGTGTTTATATAAGTTTTTGCTGAAGTAGATGAGTTCGAGACAAAATTTGTGACAGTAGTTGTTGAGGTCGTGATAGTTGAAGTTGTAGTGTATGATTGTTGAGTTACAGAGGATTTTATGAAATTGAATTTGAGAGGGTCTCCATGTAAATGATTAGTGATGACAGACTCTACAGGAACGTTTGCTTGCTGAGCGAGGAGCAGTTGTCTTAGCAAAACTGGGCTGACAGAGATGTTGGAGGCCGTTGGAACAATTCTCAATGCTTGCAGAAAATCATGGCATTCTTGAGAAGAAGGTGCATTCAAAGAGTTAGGTGTTGGTGGGTTTCCCAATGAAAATATGCCTTTAATTCCAGACAGAGCAGGAGAAGGAAGACCATGTGGTGAAATGACAGTGTTTTCAATTGTGTGCAGAGATGGGTCTGTATTGATGGCTGAATCATCATTACGTGAATTTTCTTTAGTTTGGTTGAGTTGATATGGAGGGATGGAGAGTGATGATCCTGTGGCAGAAATGGGTTGAGAACATGTCGTCGTGGTAATGGTGGTTGTTGTGAGAGACAGGATACTGGATGATGTGACTCCTGCTACTTTTGTGGATTGGTAGTGTTTTTGAACAGAAGGATGATGAGGCGAGCGATCAGAGTCTTCCGAAGATGGTAAGTTATCGGAGTCACCAGGAGATTTTTGCTGTTTAGATTTCTTGGATTTAGCTTTTGGCTGTCTCATTTCAGGAGTTGGCCAGTTGCATCTGCTGTCATGAACTGGAGGTGTTTTCAATGGTGGTCTCGATGAGGAATCGGATGAGTGTAGGACTTCTGAATGTTTACTAAAATCTTTCGTGTCTTTCATTATGATGATCTAGATGAACAGCCGTGGTAAAGGTCAATCGGGTCCAAGGAATGCAGTGGTCACTATTATGACCAACTGTGATCACTTCTTCCCTGATCTGATCACTGAATTTGTCGATCTGAGTGCTAAAAATCGTAAATTTGGTGATCACTTGTGGTCGCATGAAAGAAGACAAAAGAGGAGTGAGTGTACAAAATTTTGTGATGATATGATGAACAGAACATAGTTGAGGTGATCAGATGTTGACTATTGATATGTGTTGTGAGGCCATAGTTGAGTTGATGTTTTGAATGGCAGGTCTGAAAGAGCAATAGTTTTCGAGATCTGTAGTTATCAGGTTGGTGGTACTGACAGGTTGGCAGACAGAAAATTTGTAAAGTTGGTAAATTTGAACTGATGTTGAAAAATCTACTATAGCGACACCTGCTTGAAGTTGGTCGAAATGAGAAGTCAGGTGCTGGAGATGAAATTCTGAAGATCCTACATCGCTGTTTGCATCACCCTCGATTCGATGGGATCGGGGGTTGAGGCGGGTAGGAGGGTCAGAAGTGAAGAATTTCGGAGGAGATGCAAAAATTTTTGAGGTCTGAGTTTACATCTCCTACCGATTTCTAGAGCGCGGGGGTGTGCCCTGACTGAATGGTGCTTTGTGGGCAAGGCAAGCCAAGCACTTGGAGTCACAGCAGCGTGACCTTCGAGTTCTGGCAGAGCTCAGTGCTGGAAGTATAGTCCGAATTCTACCCCTTTCGGCTATCCGGCCCCAAGATCAATCGCCTACTTCACGGTATTTGGCCACAACTGTAGCCACTACGCCAATGAAATGGCCCAGGAATACTGTTGTTAAATATATACGTTTTACATGCTCTTTGTAATGTTTAAAAGTCAATATTACACATTCGTAAACATTTTATCTGTACGTGTAAAACAAAAAAATATTAGTTTCAACTATAGCCATAGTTCATTATGATTTCAGTTTATTATTTATTCTGCTTTAAAACACACCAAACCAACACACACTGGGATAAAAATGTATTATACACATCTCGGCAATCTATATATTCACGAACGCACTTGTTGAAGAATGCCATCTGTTGGTGTCAATTGCAACTTTCTGTGGCCTATGTTTTAGAGCATCGACGTACCTGTAATATCTAAAGTGGTAAATTACTGACACTGCGTTTATTAATGTTCAGTTACGGAATATGACATATTGTGATGTCCCGTCCTATGATAATACGGGAAAATTATTTTAGCCCCAGGATACGGGAAATGCCCGTACAGTACGTGGCAACCATAAAGCTAGAGCTGTTCCACATTCAGTTTAATAATCACATCTATTCTATGTGAAATATCGACCAGTGTACATTTGCTGAGAACACACGTATGTCGTGCTCGCGATATTATCGATACTGCCGGCAATGTCGTCTTTCTCGGCCGTGATCGATCGATATACGTTACTGATGTGGTGTTTAGGTTGTTTCGCCGATATACGGAGATAATTTCGTCATTCCGTGCTATAATTGAGTACCGAGGCAGGCGGCAGACAAATGTGTGTGTTACACGTGTTACATTGGACCCCCGCTCGTCCAACCAGCCGTGTAGAACTCGCAACCAATAATTATGAGTGGTTGGACCCCCGCATTTGTTGTGAAATTGTTGTCTGCGCGAATACTCGTATCTCGGTAAATAAATGTTCTGTAAATACGACTTTTTGTCACAAAAGATAAAAAAACAATCATCTATGCCCCAATTATTATTTTTTATTTTATTTTTTTACTGTTCTCATATTATGTGTATTCTTGGAGGAAAAAAAATCGTGATAATGGTGAAATATCGCATTTTTAAAGCTTGCCTATGCAGTTTCCTTAAGCGGCAAGTAAAAATATACGGGTGTAGTTTAATCTGCGGGCTTTCATCGCGTATAATAAAACTAGTATGTTACATATCTAATTTGCACGGTACAGCGTCTCGACGGAAACACTGCACGGCTTGCACGTAGGAGCGATGAGGCGCTAGGCGTGCGTGTTAGTGTCGCCCGTATCGCTCCCTCGCTTCCTGACTTTGGACGCACGGGTCCATCCCACAACTTTTAGCACTTTTGGTAGTTTTTTTTTTTTTCGTGTGGCCGGGTGCGACAGGGAACGAAATGTGCTTGTAGCGGCAGCCAATGAACAAGCGACCTCTGCTCGTGTGTGCACATAACTGCTAAGTCTAGCTTGTTGCCGTCTTGTAACGCGAAATGGGAGGTAGGGTGTCAATGATGAACCATAAGGAGGAAGGTGGTAAGAGGATCAACATAATTGTGTTCCTTCAGTGGTGAATACACGCGATTCAATGGTAGAGAGGCAAGGGCGACGGACCAGAACGTCCTTTTCTAAAGATAACCGCAGAACTTCAATTCGCTGTAGTTCAGGAGCGCGCCAGTTGCGATAGGTTTATCACGGCGGCATCCCTTTGTAAATACTCGCCCGCTTCTCAGGTTTATCTCGTCAGGCATTACATCGCTCTCGCGAGTAGACGAAGAGCAGCACCATGTAATAATAATAGTTGTAAATACTAGCCAAGCGGCATGAATGTCCGTGTATTATAAGGAAAAGTTGTAACGTTTGAGGCAGACGATACGAGAAGACTTCGTGTTTCTTCGGCGATGTTCGCGCGCTGTCGGCCGAAGCTTAACACAGATAAGTGTTCTGTAAATAAGGCGGCGAGGCGAGCTGTTCCGCGACTCCAAACTGCACGCATTGTTGCCTCCTGTGTTTCCACAATATGACCGCAAGAACAGTGCGGTGTTCGGTACGATAGTCTATTCACGGTAAAGTGAGCACTTTTTAAGGCCCTGCAGAATTCTTTTCCTTTTAGCCACTTTTTTTATATATACATTGCAATGTGACCAATAAACACGGCGTATACATTCCATTACTCCTAAAAGGTAACGTCTGAAGCTGCCACAAGATGTATTTATTAGTGGTTAATGCCTATTGGAAGAGCCTTAAAAAGGCTCACGTTACCGTGAACAGCCTATACCAGCCCATTGTTGTCAACGTCCCGTCACGAGGTACGTGGTTGTGCTTTTAAGGTGTCTGCCTTGCTTGACTGTCCGAGAACTAGGAGCATGACAGCGCTAAGGGCGACCCAGGCAGGCACTTCGCGTGAGCCATCATAGCGTCTACGAGCAGCACGCTGAAATGGCGCGCAAAATTTACGTCTGTAACGTTTAGCTGGGAGATTTGGGCGTCTCTACGAACGAGGTCTTCAGAGCCGATGAGGGTGAAATGAGATGAGAGCGGAGTAGCGCCGGAATGCAACGGAGGGGGAAAACGGGAGATCCCCGGGATAAACCCGCCGACCAACGGCATCGTCCGCCACGATTCCCACTTGCGAAACCCAGGAGTGGCCCGGCCGGTGCTGGAACACGGTTCGCCTTGGTGGGAGGCGAGCAGGCTTACCGCTCAGCCACCGCGGCCCCGATAGGCGCCGGCTTATTGATTCCAGAAGTTGATTAGAGTAAATCTCTTACTTTTTGTAACAACACTTACGTTCATTTTACTCTAACCACACACACACTCTCTCTCTCCTTACTCTAAACATTTTACTCTTAAAAATTTTAATAAAATCAATAGAATATTTCTACTTTTGGTTACAAAAATGCCTATACTTGGAATATATTTGAAAAATAATGAAGCAAGTAGTTTAACGTACGTAAGGTATAAATACTCATCACTAGAGACCTGCAAAATTCGCGTTATTTGGGGACATGTTAAACTTCAATCAAGTGTACCTTTCCAATGTGTTTGTCATTGGACCATACTTTATTTGACACGCCCTGGGTAACTCTGCGCCAATAAATGAAGACTTCACAATTGCAAGTGCCAATTACGTGCAGTTCACTCAGACAGGAAATGAACTCGCTTCTATGCAGTAGCCAATATAGAAACGACTTCGGCTCTAAAGCATACAGTACTGTGAAGTTTAACCTGATGCCAAATAATAACGCGAATTTTGCATGTCCCTAGTCATCACAAACTGAAGTAGTTATCAATCACAGTCTACCAACATAGAAGCGTGGTCCCCGCCTCCTTTGCTCTCTTGTATTCGGCGTCTATGAGCCACTCACACAGTCTACCAACATAGAAGCGTGGCCCCCTCCTCCTTTGCTCTCTTGTATTCGGCGTCTATGAGCCACTCACACAGTGTACCAACATAGAAGCGTGGCCCCCTCCTCCTTTGCTCTCTTGTATTCGGCTTCTATGAGCCACTCACACAGTGTACCAACATAGAAGCGTGGCCCCCTCCTCCTTTGCTCTCTTGTATTCGGCGTCTATGAGCCACTCACACAGTCTACCAACATAGAAGCGTGGTCCCCGCCTCCTTTGCTCTCTTGTATTCGGCGTCTATGAGCCACTCACACAGTGTACCAACATAGAAGCGTGGTCCCCTCCTCCTTTGCTCTCTTGTATTCGGCGTCTATGAGCCACTCACACAGTGTACCAACATAGAAGCGTGGTCCCCGCCTCCTTTGCTCTCTTGTATTCGGCGTCTATGAGCCACTCACACAGTGTACCAACATAGAAGCGTGGTCCCCTCCTCCTTTGCTCTCTTGTATTCGGCTTCTACGAGCCACTCACACAGTGTACCAACATAGAAGCGTGGTCCCCTCCTCCTTTGCTCTCTTGTATTCGGCTTCTACGAGCCACTCACACAGTGTACCAACATAGAAGCGTGGCCCCCTCCTCCTTTGCTCTCTTGTATTCGGCGTCTATGAGCCACTCACACAGTGTACCAACATAGAAGTGTGGCCCCCTCCTCCTTTGCTCTCTCGTATTCGGCGTCTATGAGCCACTCACACAGTGTACCAACATAGAAGCGTGGTCCCCCGCCTCCTTTGCTCTCTTGTATTCGGCTTCTATGAGCCACTCACACAGTGTACCAACATAGAAGCGTGGCCCCCTCCTCCTTTGCTCTCTTGTATTCGGCGTCTATGAGCCACTCACACAGTGTACCAACATAGAAGCGTGGTCCCCGCCTCCTTTGCTCTCTTGTATTCGGCGTCTACGAGCCACTCACACAGTGTACCAACATAGAAGCGTGGTCCCCGCCTCCTTTGCTCTCTTGTATTCGGCTTCTATGAGCCACTCACACAGTGTACCAACATAGAAGCGTGGTCCCCGCCTCCTTTGCTCTCATGTATTCGGCGTCTATGAGCCACTCACACAGTGTACCAACATAGAAGCGTGGTCCCCGCCTCCTTTGCTCTCTTGTATTCGGCTTCTATGAGCCACTCACACAGTGTACCAACATAGAAGCGTGGTCCCCCGCCTCCTTTGCTCTCTTGTATTCGGCGTCTATGAGCCACTCACACAGTGTACCAACATAGAAGCGTGGTCCCCGCCTCCTTTGCTCTCTTGTATTCGGCGTCTACGAGCCACTCACACAGTGTACCAACATAGAAGCGTGGTCCCCTCCTCCTTTGCTCTCTTGTATTCGGCTTCTATGAGCCACTCACACAGTGTACCAACATAGAAGCGTGGTCCCCGCCTCCTTTGCTCTCCTGTATTCGGCGTCTATGAGCCACTCACACAGTGTAAAACGCCGTGGCCACCAAAGCTTTTTTTCCAGCCTTTCTCTCGCGCCAGAACAGTGGGCGTAGATCAAACAGATTCTGTCGACAGCTGTGTCGTTCAATTTCAACAGCTTGTGCTTGTGTATGACACTCTCATGAAAGCTCCCGCTGTTTGTTTAACCCGGCAGGCAGCGCAAATCTACTCCTACGGCAAACGCACTAGGACGTCTACTCCGATCTGTGTCAACTGCGACGCTGTCATTAACATTTCTGGCCTTACAGTTCGCGGCCTTTGAACGGCACTTTTTTTTTTTTTTTTTTTTTTCCGTGTCGTTCGCTTTTATTTTAGTTGTAATTTTTGAGATAAAATTTAAGGTCGAGATCATCATACGTGAAACCCTTAGTGTAGGCAAACTGAATTTCTGATTTAAAAGAAATTCTAACTTGCCGCTTCTGTGAATTTAAGAAACATAGCTGATATCATCCTGGGTGTTAAAATAACTATTTTAAATTTGTACAATCGTTTTAAGTTGAAAATTCTCATACGAGCGTTAAGATAGTGCTACTTTTGAAATTATGTGTTAATTACATTTTTATCACAAAAATTATAGACAAAAATGTAGGAGAAAACCGACCCTTAAACATCTTCGATGTTGGTCGAATGTGAAGCTGTCGCCAAGGGGTAGTGTGTGTTCCTACCAGCTGCGCAGTCGTGGGCGTTAACGGCTGAAGTTTTCACGGTCGTCTGGTCATAGTAAGAGGATCCGCCTGTCTTCATTATACCGAGTAGCATACGAAGCTACCATTTTACTGCCTTTTACTACCAAACATCTAGACCCGCGTTCACCTTTGACGTCCGTAGAAACAGGACTTCATTTACAAGTTCACACGAGATCCGTCCCTATTATTTGAACACATCCAAACCCACTTTAACTTGCGTGCTGTTCTTAAGTTCACACGGCACTTGTTTCATTATCATAACTAATAAGCTGCAGGCTTTCTGTTCGGCGATAGCGATTTGAACCATTTATAACTTATAGAAGCTCCGTGGTGCGACTGGGTTACCTACATAAGGGCTATTCGATTACGATTCGATTAGTATGGTTATCGATTATTTCACTGCGATCGTCGATTTGTTGGGATCGATTATTATTTAGATCAATCGGTATATCAAATAATTTCATTCGATTAATTTTTTGTCTGTCCCATGCTTCAGCAGCTTTATTTTGAACTCTGGACTCTTCAAAAAGTATTTGCAATTTGCGGAAAATTGCATTGTATTATTATGCATATGCCAAAAGTAATTAGGCCTTCAATAACGAGCAGATAATCTGTGAGCAGTACGCCTGCTATGGTATAATTTTGCTCAGTTTTGAGACTGTACGCTTACTCCTTTCCTCTCTCCGGCAACTTAAACATTGCAATAATAAATCTGTGTCGCCATATTTGATTTTCAAATGCACAAAGCACGGTTGTGTTTTATTTTGTGTAAATACTTTTAGTTTTCCTAAACAATTCGTAATGAGTGGCATTTAAACACACCTTAGTCGATTAAGTATGTAACAGATTATTGAGGACCTATTGGTTTTTTTTAATCATATACTTTTGATTTAATCGATTTTTTTTCGATTCCCATCCCTAACCATAGGAAGGACCATAGGACACTAAGCCTTGTGTACTTACAGTGGCGGCCGAATATTATTTACATTTGCGACACGTCCAATCGTGAAAATTAGGCCAGTACTTACTAAATGGTTATACACGAAAGAAAAGTAGTAAGTGACTAATATATTGTGTTACGCCTACAGCTATCATATTTCATTAGATGACCACTCTCGCCATGAAACACATTTGTAGCAGATGCCTGTTGACCATACTATATAATTTATTCAGGGTATCTTCATACTTTTTAAATCAAACATTAAAAAAATTTCCCCATGCACAACGCGTTTGGTTTTTTCGGAATACGTCGGGTGTCATGTCACGAGCATTCTATACTTCTGTTTACATACAAGTGTCTCATTTTTTTGGTTAAATAAAAATTTTTCTTGTATTTTATATATATATATAAATAATGATATTTCATTTATACTAATACGAATAAAAACAGAGAGAAAGTAGTCGTGTTGGTATTGCATAGTATAGGCTGTTCACGGTAAAGCGAGCACTTTTGAGGCCTGAGTTACTTTTTTCTTTCAGCGATTTGTTTATCCTTTGATCACCTTTTAAAATAAATATTAAAATATAAGTAACAAACAAAATGTGTATATTCCACCGCACTCCGAAGTTAACGTCTAAGGCTAAAATAAAATTTATTTATTGACTATTATTCCAAATGAGAAGGCTTTTAAAAGAGCTCACTTTACCGTGAATAGTCTGTAAGAAATAGTTCTCATGCAGAATATCATTACAGTGAGTGAGCACGAACGGGTTGGTGTAAATTCCTGTACTTGGTTAATCTTTGTTTGCATGAGGCGGAGGAATACCCTGGAAGTAGAACTGGAGCAGGGCTTCAGAAAAGCTGAAAGTATCATTGAGTGAAGTGTGAACGACAATTCCATTCTAGAACGGGAAGAAAGTACTAGTGGAGGTGCGATGCGATGCGGAGATGTCGGGAGCCTTGAGACATAGTTCCCTAGGCGCCGAGCCGTGTCGGCATCTCCGGCTCAAGGTCGCATTGGCCGCAGCCTCCGCTCTGGACCAGCTCCGGACATCCGATGACATCACCGCGGCGCCCGCCCCAACACTGCCGCTATTCATTTACCGGCCTTCTTGGCACAAGCACCCTGCTTCCCTCTGAAACTACGATCCGCGCCGACAAACATTCATTAGGCGCTCTCCATAGTAAAGTAGGCCTATTTCATGTGAAATGCACAAGTGTTTGCTCCTACATACATATCTCAGTAAATGCACAAGTGTTTGCTCCTACATACATATCTCAGCAAATGCACAAGTGTTTGCTCCTACATACATATCTCAGTAAATGCACAAGTGTTTGCTCCTACATACATATCTCAGCAAATGCACAAGTGTTTGCTCCTACATACATCTCTCAGTAAATGCACAAGTGTTTGCTCCTACATACATCTCTCAGCAAATGCACAAGTGTTTGCTCCTACATACATCTCTCAGCAAATGCACAAGTGTTTGCTCCTACATACATCTCTCAGCAAATGCACAAGTGTTTGCTCCTACATACATCTCTCAGTAAATGCACAAGTGTTTGCTCCTACATACATCTCTCAGTAAATGCACAAGTGTTTGCTCCTACATACATATCTCAGCATATGCACAAGTGTTTGCTCCTACATACATCTCTCAGCAAATGCACAAGTGTTTGCTCCTACATACATATCTCAGCAAATGCACAAGTGTTTGCTCCTACATACACATCTCAGCAAATGCACAAGTGTTTGCTCCTACATACATCTCTCAGCAAATGCACAAGTGTTTGCTCCTAGCAAATGCACAAGTGTTTGCTCCTACATACATATCTCAGCAAATGCACAAGTGTTTGCTCCTAGCAAATGCACAAGTGTTTGCTCCTACATACATATCTCAGCAAATGCACAAGTGTTTGCTCCTACATACATCTCTCAGCAAATGCACAAGTGTTACTTTTCTCCTATTATATACAGAATGTATCTAAACAGTTAAGTAGATACTACTACCAACATTAACAATAGGTGTTTCCAGCAACCCATCTGATTGCTGCCCCATGTTCACAGTCCGTATGGATTGTGGGTACGACAGTTTGATTCCAACAATCATGTTTTTGTTCTCAGTGTATGTTCCACTTCCAGAGTATTTAGATATGCTGTAATACCCTTGGTTGAAATCTTACAGTCATTAAAATTGGAATAAGAATTGATACCGGGAATCTCGTGGGGAAATGCTTTACAGAAGACGACAATTAAACCGTGACGGATAGTTTTCCCTTCTTCTGAACCCATGTGTACAGTAAGAACGTGTAGGTAGTTTTTGGTCATTACTGCACGCTGCGAAGCTCAGTGGTCAATAATCTTACCTGTGATTAGCAAACCGTCTTACTGGTCTATGTCATCATTGGTTCATATAGCTGTAGCGGAACACACAGCCTGAATATCGTTGGCTGTGACAGCGAAACAAGCGTTTGGCGACTTAAGTACAGCATGCATCATAAAATATTTTTATTTGCAACATCTGAAACCGTAAATTAAGGCGACTATGTACGGAAACGTTTTCTGCGACATCGTTGTTTGCGCGTAATGCGTACCTCGGTAAATAAAAGTTCTGGAAATACGAATTTTTGCCATAAAATATTTTAAAAACTATTATTTATGTCCCTATCTTTTTACTTTTATCATATTAACTATATTAATGGAGAAAAAATTCCTGAAAGTGGTCAAATATAGAATTTTTAGGGCTTGCTTATGAAGTTTCCTTAAGCGGCAAGAGAAAAATACAACGATACAGGCGTAGTTCAATCTGTGGTCTTTCATGGCGTGTAACAAAACCCCACTGTTACGTATCTAATTGACACAGTACAGCGTCACGACGGAAACACTGCATGCCTTGCTCGTAGGGGCGATGAGGCGCTAGGCGTGCGTGTTAGTGTCGCCCGTATCGCTCCCTCGTTTCTTGACCTTGGACGCGCATCGACATAGTCCCCTTATTAAGGGGAATGGTGCACGATAATCGTATATTTATATAATTTTTGCCACACTTTGTTTTAAAGAGGATTTTTCGAAATTTTTGATTCGACAAGACGTAAATAACAATTTTGAATACCTTATTACATTGTTTAAAAATTCTCTGCGTTCGTTATTCTCGGAGCTCTGATTGAAGATAATTTAAAAAAAAAAATCATTTTATTTCTTCCATCAGTGCTCCGAACGAGAATAATGAAGGCAGTGAAGATCTCACAACGGAAAAAGGCGTTAAAAATTATTATTTGCATCTTGTCGAGCGAAAATTTTTGGATAAACCCCTTGGAAAACGACTTATATCGAAAATGGGGTTAATATACTGCCTTCGTGCACCATTCCCCTTAAAAAGTGGGTCCGAAAGTGTTACAGCCTGTACCTAGAGACGCGTTGTTCAGAGTTTCCGGCGGAGACGGAGCTGGAGGAAGCGCTGAGAACTTCGGTGCGTGCTCGACTCCAAGAGGTGTCCCGGGTTTTGTAATTACGCACGTCGTCTCCACATATCAACGCCTCATTACCGCGCGCCGCCCGTTAATTCCCAGATCATTTTTAACGGCTCGGTCAGCGCTCTCCCACGCCTTTGCAACTGGCTGTGGTAACTGGAGAAGCGGCTTTCTCGCGGATAATGACCGCTCTCTCGTCCAGGCAATGCCCCTGCTTCGCGTTCGCACGCTCTTTAACATTTCAAGTACATTCACGGAAATATGTACAGGAACGTACAGTCATTATACGCAAATACGCCCCCCCCCCCCTAACGACTACATGTGCGTATTTTTGTACTTTACCTTCAGGTTAAAGCGTACAAAAAATAGGCTATACGGGAGTAACGAGTGATATAGGCTATTCACGGTAAAGTGAGCACTTTTGAAAGTCCTCTCATTTGGAATAATAGTCAACAAATATATTTTATCTCAGCCTTCTGTGTTAACTTCCGAGTGCGGTGGAATACACGCGCCGTGTTTATTACATACATAGCAATATTTATTTGAAAAGGCGGAAAAAAGGATAAAAAATGGCTGAGAGTAAATAGTAACTTGGGCTTCAAAAGTGCTCACTTTACCGTGGACATGGTATAAGTGTGAGTTACGTAGAGCATAACAGTGTAAGATGGGGGTTTATTGGACTTTTAAGATTATACAGCTATTGAGATACATACATAACCGACGATAATCGTGGGGGGGGGGGGTCTTTATGTAATACAGCAGGGTAATTGATCATTCTTCTGAGAGATACTACCACGCCATGGAGAGTCCCCACCTTGTCCATATTGCTATAGGCTGATTCAGGCGGCGTTTAGCGACGGCCGGATATACCCATCTCCAGCATTCTATTGGGCAGTTGCTCCGATAAAAAAAAAGCCTCGGTGTATAACCTTACATGCCTCATATCGGCTCGTGTCCTGGTTTAATGTTTGATAAGTCAGGTCGTTTAGCCGAGGTCTTAACACAGTTCATAACAGTATAGACGGAAAACGGAACCTTCTTTTATCCCTTGTAGCTCCGGAATGGAGTGGAGAGATTTTGATGATTGACATACAGGTTTTGAGAGCCGATGAAGATGAAACGATGTATGGAGCAGCGCCGGAATGTTAAGGCGGGGGGGGGAGATACCCGAGAAAACCCGCCAACCAGCGGCACCATCTGGCGAGAGTCCCGCGTTTGTGAATCTGGGAGCGACCCCGCCGGGAATAGAATCCGGTACGCCTGGGTGGGAGGCGGGCAGTCTAACCACTACACCACCGCGGCCCCTCTCTTGTCGGGAGGTCGGGAAGGCAACAAGTTGCCATTACACATGCAAGAGGGTACAAAGTAATGAATTTGGACACAACCCTGGAGTTGGAGCAGTTGTGGATACGTTTGGAGCGTGTGTAGACGCATTGTAAACTGCACTGCAGAGGCATGGACCGCGGACATGCCGCCTTGGTCTTATCCTCGCGCCGATCTCTGTGCTGTCCGAGTGGCCTTGGCTGTCCGGCCTGGACGCGGCAACAGAACAGCTGGCGGTACAGAGGTGCAACTGCCGAGCTCATCACACACGAGGGTTACCACCCGATCGCCATTGGAAAAGGAGAACATTTAACTAACACTGTAAGAGCGGTACAAATTTACTGTTAGGACAAAATGGAAGTGAGTAGCATATGTTCGCGACTGCGTGATCATCGTTTCTGTTAGTCCCTGTATTCGCTTTTACAATCGTCTTATTGGTTCACACAACAACAAACGCTTACTATGATGTATAACGTGCACTACCTTCTCGCCGGTTCACTGCCTATATAATAGTGTC
The DNA here is from genome assembly GCA_029891345.1 of Dryococelus australis. Classification (NCBI taxonomy): domain Eukaryota; kingdom Metazoa; phylum Arthropoda; class Insecta; order Phasmatodea; family Phasmatidae; genus Dryococelus; species Dryococelus australis. The sequence continues at coordinate 360,745,338 of CM056995.1, forward strand.
AGAAATATATGTTCTTTCCTACGTAGAATTAAATACAATCTATCCTGTTGATTTGAGAGTCGCTGACGTAACACTGCGTTACAGAAATCCTTACGACAACTGCTGGCGAAATAATATTTCTTCGCCCATGTCTTTAACCCAGTCAGACCCAGTGTACACGATTGTGTACATTACGCACGTGTAAATAATTTTTGGTCTCTATTGCAGATTGCGAATATCGATGACCAATGATCTTACCTGTGAATAAATGATTCGAAAACCGTCCTACTATTCTAGGTCATTATCGGATCACATTACTGTAGCCGAACATATACGTTACAGCTCATTAGTTGTGACAACGAAACACGTGTTGGGTAGAATTAAGTACAGCACGAATCATAAGATTATTTGTTTGCTACCCCTGAAACAGTAAATTAAAGTGTGTCTGAAAGGGTTAAACAAAATTAATGTTGTATTACGGCGAACTCTGCACAACTCGGTTAAGATCAAGCGATTTTATTGCAGAAGCACGCTTATTTGTGTTATAGTATAAACTTAATAATGTTGATGGAATACTTTAATCAAGTCATTGGCATTTCAAGGAAACTATTTCCAAACGTTTAATAAGTTACATAAGATTATATGTTCGATATAAGTTAACTTAAAATACGGAAGCTATGTTACCAGAACAATAAATTGTATGCTTGCAGTGTTCACTTTATTCATGCGTCGTTCAGGTGAAACTGTAGTTATTAGAAAACTAAATATTTTACAAATCTGCTAATTTTTTAACTTCGACGGATATAAAATACAGAAAGCGAAAGCAATCGTTAAAATTATTCTCAAATGGTTACCTAACAACTTTTATTTGACGGTAAGATATGGAACTACTTTCCATCCATCGTTGGAAATTATATCGGGTGCACGTCACTCAGTGCGACCATCGAAGTATATGCAAGCAGGTTAAGTGACTATTTTCTAAGGTTTATTTCAAAAGTTCTCACTTTATCGTGAACGCACCCTATAATGACCCACCAACTATTTTATAATCGGCAACTTCTTGTGCCATGGTTACTATACATCCTAAAGCGCCAGTCGTTACAAGCAGTTCGCGCCAACATTTTCTTCTTATGCAACCCATTAAAGGAAAAATTAACGCATAAGTATAGTGATTAAACGAGGACTGAGATACACGTTCACTGTTTACGCGGTCATAGCCATGCCTTTACGAGTACGAATTTAGAGTAATTTACTCCACAGAGTACGTGTGGCGTGGCGGTTCCATAATCTAAGCGTTCCCATTGGTCGGTCAGCTCGTCTGGCAAGTTAGTCTCCAAGAGTTGATTGGTGAACTACGTGCCGCCATGTTGTTGGCCAGTGAGTGGAAGTTCGCAGTCTGTTCCGGCCTCTCTTCCCGAGTATTATTGTATTATCGTTTTTGCTTACAGCACTACGAGATCCGTGCACTTCTCCCGTCGTTCGAGGGAAACTGGCGTACACACGCTTAAAGGCTGTTCGCAATGACGTAAGCACTTTTGAAATCAACCATAGAAAATAGTCACCGTCCCGACCTGCATATATTTTTAACGGCCACACTGAGTGACACACGCCCAGTAACGTTGGTAACGATGAAGAGAAAGTAGATACATATCTTAACGTCGAATAGAAAGTGTTAGGTAACCATATCTGATAACTTAAAAAAATAATAAAAAATAAAAAATAAATGAAAGCAAAAGAAATAATTTAAATGCACCGAAGAATAAAAATGAGCAGATTTGTTAAATATTTACTTCTAATAACTTCACAGTTTCACTGTACCGACGCATGAATAAAGTGATGATGTCCACGGAAATGTTAATTTTACATAAGGCGGAAGAATACACAACGTGCATACAAGCAGATCTAGAGGAGGGTTTTCAAAAGTGCTTAGTTTACCGTGAACAGCCTATAGTGAAGTCAGAAAGCGTGAATGGTAATTTGTTTCTCCTGCTATACATTGATTGTAACGTTCCTACATTTGCTCAGGAAACAGTCAAATGCGTAGGGAAGTTCTCATCTTTGTATAGTAGCGTTGATAAAAAAAAAAAGTGGTTAAGGGTGCAAGCTAATAATGTAAGGAGTGTGGTTCAAGTCCCTGTGCTGGCAAAGTTTAAAGTTTTTTATAAATTATATTTTGAAATATATTTTTTTTAAAGATATTCTCTTTTATTAATTCGTCGCTTTGTTTTCTAGGACAAAACAATCTGCTGTACACTTTTCGATGCTGTAAGTTGTAATACAAAGTTATCATTTTTAATATTACAAATATATGTTTTGTAGATTTTAAAAAGGAATCTCTTGGCAACTGGGTTGCCAAGGATTTTTCTTGTAAAAGTACAAACATTTTTTTTTTTTTAATTTCACCCAGGCAAACCGGGTTCGATTCCCGGTGGGGTCGCTCTCGAATTATCTCAAGTGGAAACGATGCCGCTGGTCGGCAGGTTTTCTCGGGGACTTCCCGTTTCCCCCGCCCTTACATTCACTAACCTCGCTTCACCCTTATCGGCTCCCAAGGTCTCGATATCAATAGCCGCCCATATCTCTCCACTCTCCTAACGTTTACTGAACTACTAAAAAACGTTTCCATTGGCTGGCTGTCAGCTAATGGAGTGATGCTAATCCTGCCGCACGAGTTCAATTCACTGTGTTCATTTGAGCAGTTGTAGAGTAATCATTTTTATTGGAACGAATTTAATTCCCGATGTGCCGTTTGGGCTTCTAATATTCTAATAAACACAAAAGAAACAACAAATCTGTGTTAGCACATAGTTCACTTTTCAAGGAGGGGAAAAAATATATATTTCCGCTTCAAGTAGCCCGAAACACACTTCGGCTTTGACCTCAGAGTATATATGAAAACAATGTTAAATGTACAGAGAATTGTTCAACGGATTCTGGCTTCAGGTATTTAGCGTGCCCGAAGCTTAAAAGCGTAGGAGCTGTAAGTGCAACTTAGGCACGGCCATCAGGTATCTGGTCACCTTTACGTGCAAGGCACTAAACTGCCTTGTAGTCTTTCCCTCGTGAGGACTTTCAGAGGCTACCCTATCATGTTGTGTTGTAGCAATGAAGGCAAAGGCGTGTTGACCCTATCATGTTGTGATGTAGCAATGAAAGCAAAGGCGTGTTGACCCTATCATGTTGTGTTGTAGCAATGAAGGCAAAGGCGTGTTGACCCTATCATGTTGTGATGTAGCAATGAAGGCAAAGGCGTGTTGACCCTATCATGTTGTGTTGTAGCAATGAAGGCAAAGGCGTGTGTGACCCTATCATGTTGTGTTGTAGCAATGAAGGCAAAGGCGTGTTGCCTGTCCCTGCAGAACGTGTATCAGCACGTGAAGGTTGCTCCATGCCTATAAAGATGATAGTGCCAAATTGGTATCAACTCTTTTACGCTGCAAAATAAATGCACATTAGAGACGGAAATAGAAAACAGAATACAGTAATTTGACATCATTTTTTTTATAACTGCTGTTCGTAACAAGACACTGCTAATAGAAATACGAACAGTTTTTATGAGTGACGGAAACAAATTATTGTATTTTTCACTTTGTTCATATTACATTAGTAACAGGTGTGAAAGTAACATTTTAATGTCTGTAACATTCTCGCAGCCTCGCTGGTGTGCGGACGGATAGCAGTAATTGATCCGTGGCAATGTAGATTTTCACGTCATGGGGAGGAATTCACACTAGGCTAACAAACGAAACCAATCACTGCATTCTGAAAAAACTCACTCATTAGATCGGCTAACAGGCATACCAACAGTTAACAAAGAATGCCACCTGATAAAACATGTTCTCTACAGCACGACGATCCAAGGAGGAGGAAGAAACGTCAGCAGTCATTAGCAGGATATGGAGATAAGGATTCCTGAAGTGGAAACATGTATAAAGGTCTAATTATACAAAATCACAATAAGTTAAGACTTATTTAACTCTCACGTGCAGCAGAACATTTAACGGTGTAAATACGTGGGAGTAAGATCATTCTGCCCATAAATGTGGTCACCTACTTAGAGAGAGAGAGAGAGATAGAGAGAGAGAGAGATAGAGAGAGAGATAGAGAGATATAGAGATAGAGAGAGAGCTAGATAGATAGAGAGAGATAGATAGATAGAGAGATAGAGAGAGAGAGAGATAGGGCGAGAAATTAACTGAACCAACAAAACACGCACTTAAAAGGAATTTTCACACACAGTTCACCAATTTTGCGCAGCAGCAGCAGCAAATATTTTACGAAAATATTAAGCGCAGACTATATAGTTCAGTATCCTACAGACCTGCAGTTCAATTTTAGTTACTGATGGCGTTTCTTTGTAACTGTCAGGACACAATTAGTTGCTTACTCCACTGGGCGAATAAGGGTTAGGTTATTCCGATAGTGGTGGCCGCGGTGGTGGAGTGGTTAGACCAAGGCGAAGAGGGTTCGATTCCTGGTGGGGTCACTCCCGGACTTTCGCATGTGGGAGTCGTCCCAGACGGTGTCGCTGGTCGGCAGGTTTTCTCGGGGATCTCCGCTTTCCCCCGCCCATGCATTCCAGCGCCGCCTCAATACTCGCCTCACTTCACTCTCATCGGCTGTCAACACATCGATGTCAAGATCTGCCCAAATCTCCCCTCGTTGCAGTCCACTCCGATAGTGAATGCGAGCGATTCCGGTCATCACATACGTGAGGTGTCGCAATTATAGTAATCCAGTCGCGATGTGGTAAATACGAGCTGTAGTGTTCTGAAATGCAGTTACAAGATGTTTCGCGAAGTATAGTTGTATCTAGTAACTCCTGTTTTAAGTAGCAATATTGATCACACAGAGAAGATGAATAGCTGTGGTCGCCGAATGATGTCCGCGGCCTGCAAGGTAGGGAGGAAACCCCGACATCGCCATCCCTCGTGTAAAACTCTGACGGCGAGGACAAAGCGACCACAAATTGACACGGGTCCAGCCACAAATTTCTTACCGCGAGGCGAAATGAGCCACGCCCACTCCCAACTTGTTTCCCTTCTCTAGTTATCCCCCCACCCCCTCATCCTCCTCACTTCCTTCTCCTTCCGCAGCCGGCGGCGGGAAAATGTGCGGTCTATTATCATCAATTATGGTCTACAAGGTGCTGGGAGCCGCCGTTGCACAGTAAGATACTTGTCTTCGCCCTCCAGCAGGACTCTTGTCATTTTCCATGCATCGATACCAGGTCTTTAACGAGCCTGCCCACGAAGCCGGCAGTCGCGACCTTCAAATGGGGAATCAACGTTAAAAGAAATTCCTTCTCATTGCGTCCATTTTAAAGATAACTATTTCAAACAAAAAACGTGTTGACGCAATTTTCTCAGAGAATATTGATACTTTTTTTTTGTTTTTCAGAAAAAAATTATTTATGCATATTTTTTTGTTATATGTGAATTTCAATATTTACATTTTATATAAAAAAAATTTAAACAAAAAAAATTGACGAAATATTTTAACAAAATATTTCCTTAAAAAATTCCACGTAGAATACTTTTTGTTTGAAATAGTTATCTTTAAAATTGGCACAATGAGAAGGAATTTCGTTTAACATTGATTCCTCATTTGAAGTCCGCAGCTACCGGCCTGGTAGGCAGGCCAGTTATAATCTCTTAGCTGCTGGTCAGTAGCAAGTTTTTGCCCAGAAATTAAGTGGACTTTTTCAATTGGCTACGTGTTGAGACGGTTGTTTATCACGGCAGTATTGGACTGTTTATCACGTGCACATGGAACTGTTTATCACGGGCATAAGGGACTGCTTATTACGGATATATGGGGTTATTTATCACGGGAATATGGGACTGTTTATCACGGGGCATATGCGACTGTTAATAACGGTATATATTGGACAGTTTATCACGGGAATATTGGACTGTTTATCACGGGAATATGGGATTGTTTGTACGATTTAACGTACTGCACACGTGTCCGATAATTTTCTTTCCTTTTCAGCCATCGTCAAGCTTGCAGTCCATTCACTGCTACTTCCAACTTTTCAGAATGGGCCGCGGTGGCGTATTGGTTACACAGCTCGCTTCCCATCTAGGCGAACCCGGTCCGATTCTCGGCGAGTTACTCCCGGATTTTCGCATGTGTGAATCGTTCCGAACGATGCCGCTGATCGGTGGGTTTTCTCGGGGATGTGGCGTTTCCCCGCCCTCGCATTCCAGAGCCGCTCCGTACTCGCCTCACTCCACCCTCATCGGTTGTCAAGACCTCGATGTTGAAGAATCTCTGCGCTCCGCTCCTTGGGCTAGGAGGCGCATCGCTACCTCTCTCACGCAGTCGGAGGCAGTGAGTGACTTCCTCCGAGGGTATGAGTGGCTGGTCGACGACGGACCTGCTCTGGCGTGCGTGTGTGCAGCCGGCGACACTCACGTATGTATGTATCTTGCTGGGCACACAGTAAGGACGTGTGTGTGCGGGGTTGGGCACGTACTCCCTGGACTCTTGTTGACACATCAGTCATGCGCGGTGCCATCGCCGACTGCAATTGCTTCGTCAGCTGCGCTGCGAGGCCAGCCATCGGCCTGCCTTCAACACTTCCCAGGACTGTGGCAGACTATGGCTTAGCGTCTACCCTTCCATAGGTGACTATCACCGACATTATACGTAGACACAGTTCTAAGTCACTATACATTATCTCTCTAAATTGTAGGAACATATAGGCTCAAGCTAACACTAACAAAATATTAAAAAAAACGCTAACTGCGTGTGGCTATAAATGTTTACGAATGTCACAACGCACTTCATTCGTACGCAGTCACTCTAATTACATTTTGCATAAGAACTTTGTATTACCACGAATTACCCACACACCTATTTTCTCTCTGTTTTTATTCATATTAAACATTCATGAAATATAATAACTCATAGAATTAGTAAGAGCTCAATTAAACCAAAGTAATGTGATTTTATGTTAGCGCAAGTATAAAAAGCTTGTGATACATGATATTGTTTAGGAAACAACCGAGCAAATCATTAAGGTACTTCAAAGGTTTGGTTAAAACAATTTGTGAAAATACAGGGAATGGACTATACCTAAAATGTGCAATACTTTTGGAAGCAATGGAAAAGTTCATATTATATATATACGTAACGTCTACGAAGAAACTGGCAACGAAACTAATTAATAGCTTGGGTTAAAGAAAACTATCAACAAATGGTATTCATAACACAGTAGGCTTCTGGAATTTATAAACTTGTTACCCCACTATTTAGATTTAACATTATGAATTCGCTATGTACCACAAACGTACCACAGTTTGTTAGATACTCCCTAAAAGACTCTGGTTTAGTGACAAAACTGCAATAAAACAAAAGCGAACTCTATCTTCTCTCTCGATCTACTTTGAATGGGGTGAAAATAGTTACTCACCGGGGCAGCATGTAGTGAATAAGTAACTAAGGCTGCAGCACACGTGGTTTTAGAACATATTTTCTGAAACCGCGAAATATTCCCTATTATAGTATGGCAAATTCAAAATTAAAATTTTGTAACACCCACACACTGTACAAATACTCACTTAAATATTATAGGCTAATACACTAAAAATAAAATCTCTATGCGCTGTCTCCCGATATCTGGGTATTCACACAGATCATATTTATAAAGTTATAATAATCTTTACTGTAAAAAGTTTTTCAATACATTCCTATATTTAATTTTTGTTAAAGGCTTGAGTTAATTTATAAGATCTATACCGAGTAAAATTATAATTTCGACAAATAATTATATACTGTAGATAGTATAGTGTATATAATATTTTACTTTTGGAAAACGACATCACATGCGATGTCCAGAAGTTGACTTGTGTTTGAGGTAAATGTAAAGTATTGAATTATTTTGCAAACTCCCCTCCTTGAGGCAGCAACCACTCGCCTAATCCTCCCGAAGGTGTACACAACGCCATAAAAACTATTTTACTAAAACTCATTTCCACATTTGGTGTGATGCTTACTTGCACTTTCATCGTTATTTTTATCACACATTAAAATAATACTACTGCATAATAGGCCCCGCAGACATCATTTGCCGACGGGAAGACTGCTTGCTAGGTCAGTGCCCCAGTTTTCGTGTAACAAACTGTACGCTTCTGGTAGCAGATTTTGTTCCTGTAAGCGCCCTTGGCCCTGGTGTTTGCGTCTCAGCCTGGAAGTGTGCTGTTAATTTTGTGGGCCCGCTTGTATGTATATGACTGCTACTTGTTGGTTTCTCAATATTTGTTTGAAGTGTGCACTTGGCTGGACCAAATTTTATGTCCCCGGATGTACGTTCCTGGGTCCAGGTTTTGTGTTCCAGCTTGAACGTGTGTTCCCACTTTTTGTGCGCCTGCATATACGTGACTCTCCTCACTTTCTGTACGTTCCTAGTCCCCACTTTGTAAGCTCTCGACTTTCCAATTTTGTGTCCTCTATTGTACGTGCGTGTGCTCAGTTTCTGTCGCCCCGGCTGTACGCACCTGGCGTGTTGATGGCGATGGTGACCTGCTTCTTGGTAGGTTCGTAGCGAGATTGGAATGAGGCCTAGAAGCCAAAAACTCTCACTTCGGGACTCTCCCGGCCATTGTTTCGACGAAAGCATGTTCATAGCCTGCCTCTAAAAACCAAGGTTGGCCCCCGTCCAAACTGTTTCCCAAGACCCCCAATTTAGCAGCCGTCGACAAATCACCAGCGACCAGTAGTGTTTACTTTTATTATTTACGATGGGTCGCAGTTTGAACGTATTTACATGCAACTAACTAGGTTTTAAACACATGCCTGTTTTTCAACTTATGACTGGATTTTATTTATTCCATTTGCTTAGAGACGTAAAGAAGCACATCATACGAATTTATTCGATAAATCGGATTTATCAACATTAGTTAGCCATGACTTAAACAAATATTTCTTCATTCGTGAGTGGAAGTTTATCATCGTTTTTATGACGGAATTCACGTGATAGGAAGTTACTTCATTAATAACTTTCTTTGCTGCAGCACTGCTTGCAGAATTTCCAACCACACATGTGAACGTCTCAGTTCGTTACAGGATATTGCAGAATTTATACAAGAATGAATCAACACCAACTCTCGTTTAAACGTGGTCGCGTCGTTTTAGGCTACCATATTGTTCCTGACGTCAGGCAAGCGAAACACAATAAGGCAAAACATCTTTACGCTAAAATCCGTTCGTATACACGATTTTTTTTTTTTTCGCAAACACAGTTAGACATAAGGTTAGAAATAAGAAGACATCACAGAGGAGCTACCTTTTTTTGGTAAAACGCAGCTAGAAAAAAACTAGGAAAAATAATTTTATTAGGAATTGTTTAATTGAAAAAAAATTGACGAAACGCAGCGAGTAAAAACGCCGTTTTTCACGAACAGTTCCACGCGACTACACTTTGGTCTCGTATAGAGTTATCAACTTTTAAAATTACTGCAAGGGACACTTTTACATCCAGTGAAAAGATCAAGGAAAAGTGTTATAAAAATAACACTTTAAAATAATAAAACAGTCAGTATTATACATTAGTCAACATTTTATCTAAACATGTAGAACAAAAGATTAGTTGTAACTGTAGTGATTCAGTGCTGTCTGACCTTTCGATTTAATCGGCTAACCAACAGGAAATCCCACAACAACAACAACAACAACAACAACAACAACAACAACACACACAGGAAGAAGCAGTAGATAACGTACATATCTCGGCAAGCGCTACTTCCACGAATGCCATCTGGCGGCGTCGATCCCAACTACCTGTGGACATTGGATCAGATTAAACGCACTTGTAATCGCGGGACTGGTAAATTATTACTGACGCTGTGTTTATCGGTATGCAATTCATTTCGGAAGAATGAGTGAGTGAAGAGATTTGGGCAGCTCTTAACATCAAGGTCTTGAGAGCCAATGAGGGTGATTGAGGCGAGTATGCAGCAGTATCGAAATGAACGGGTGGGGGAAACGAGATATCCCCGAGAAGACCCGCCGACCAACGGCATTGTCCGGGACGATTCCCTCATGCGAAAATGCGGAGTGGCCCGGCTGGGGGATTGAACACGGATTGCCTTGGTGGGAGGCGAGCAGGCTAACCGCTCGGCCACCGTGGCCCCCTTTTGGAAGAAGTCATGAGATCCCGTCATATGTCCATACAAGATAGTTCTTCCAGGCACAGGATACAGGAAGTCCCTTACAATAGAACCGTAATACCGTACGTGCCGACTTGAAGTTTTCATTTCGTTATTGGCAGCGTGTCTTCTTGAGAAGTGGACCGCAGTGGTGTAGTGGATAGACTGCTCGCCTCCCACCTTGGAGAACCGGGTTCCATTCCCTGCGGGGTCGCTCCCGGATTTTCGCATGTGGGAATCGTGCCGGCCGATGTCACTGGTAGGCGGGGTTTTCTCCCGCCCTTGCATTCTGGCGCTGCTCCATACCCACTTCACCTAACTTCGCCCTCAACGGTTCTCGAGACCTCGAGGTTAAGGGCCGCCCAAATTCCTCCACTCCACTCCACTCCTATCTTCGTGAGAAGACATTTTCGTATATGTCTTGCCAAACGACAACTATCTCCGGCAATGGACGTCTGTGATTCACGTCTAGGCACATCCAATCGCGGAAGTGAATTACAGCCAAAGAGTTTTGAAATTCAACTACAGGCTGTTCACGATAAAGTAAGAACTTTTGAAATCAACTGCAGAAAAATTTTACTGCTCCTTTCTAGACAGGTACATTTTAACGGGTGCGCTGAGTGACATGCACCCAGTAAAGTTGGTAACGATGAATGGGAAGTAGTTCCACATATTAACGTTGAATAAAAAAAGTTAGGTGATCATTTGAAATAACTTACATTATTTCTTTCGCTTTATGTATCTTTAATGCACCGGGGTGTAAAACTGAGCAAATTTGATAAATATTTAGGTACTTCTTTAATAATCTCACTGTTTCACTTGACCAACGCATGACTAAAGTTATGAATAAGGCGGAATAATACACAACGTGCATACAAGTAGATCTTAAGCAGGGCTTTCAAAAGTGCTTATTTTATCGCGAACAGCCTATACACAGATAATGCAATGAGCGGTTATATGCCGGCGAATCAGTGCGATGTTTTCCTGCCAGTTCAGTTTTACTAGCTGTAAGTTGAAATCACTGTTTCTTCAGTGAATACCAGCAACCTAACTGATTAGTAGAAGTCTGCTTATTAGCGTGGCGCAGTTTCAACTGTTTCGATGTCATTAGAGTGTAAAGTGTGCAGCTCTTGAAGCACCATCGACAAGAGAGAGTGCCCTCCAGAGACGCATATCTTTCTCAGCGTGGCTCGTCATCTGTCATAGCTAGAGGCCGGCCATCAACTGGGCACAGACAATGCCAGCGGCACTCCTTTATCCCGGACATAAACATCCACACGCTGATTGAGTGGCCACGCCTACGCCACATACTCGGGCGCCCTTCAAAATACTTTCTTGGCTGGAGAACTTCTGGACCTTCCGCCGTGGCCTGTGGACACAGCCAGGGCGGACAGGGCAGATGCCCAGGACGTCTGGTAAAAATAAGGGGGGGGGGGGGGGGGCGCAAACCGTCAAAGTGGGCGTCATTAAAAATTATTTGCATTAATTGAAGTAAAAATGGAATACTTTTAAATGTATATTCAACTTGACTAATATTACTTCACTGACGTGTGTGTGAGAACACACTTGATTTGCAAGTTGAATTGTTGTAATAAGTCCAGGCCACGAACCATCATTTCTACAGGTTTTGCAAGAATTCATATTTTGTACCCAAACTGTATCAGATATTGTAAAATCCTCTTACAATTTTGCTGCAAATGTCTTTTATTATGTAGTCTACCTGTTTTAACACAAAAACTGTATAATTTTAATTAATTATTAAATAAACAACATTTTCGTTAATTAATTAATTGGATAAAAGTGTACACTTTTGTGTGTCGGAAAAATTAGTCTACATAATAAAAATAATTTGTAACCAAATCATAAAAGGATTTTACAATATCGACTCCCGTTTGGGTACAAAAAATTATTCTCGCAAAAGCTGTAGAAATGAAGGATTGTGGCCTTAAGTGGTGCAGAGTTCCAGAAGCGTTGTGCTAAGAACCAGAATGATGAATTTGATTTAAAAATAAGTGCCGAAAGAAGTTATGCTCGTCCAGGCCGACAATCGCCTGCGACTGTATATAACTACGCCAACTGACTGTATATAACTACTAATTTCATTCTAGGGGCCACGGTGGCCGAGCGGTTTGACTGCTCGCCACCCACCATGGTGACCCGAGCTCAATCCCCGGCCGGTTCACTCCGGATCTTCGCAAGTGGGAATCGTGCCGAACCATGCCGCTGGTCGGAGAGTTTTCTCCGGGATCTCCCGTTTGCCTCGCCCTTTCATTCCAGTGCTGCTCCATACTCGCCTCACTTCACCCATATCTCTTCACTGTAACATTCATTCTTTACAGGGGTTGGAAAGTTCGGCCTATTCATAAACGACATACACGACATCAAATACATGCCTTGCAACTTCTTTGACAAATCGCCACAGTTCTAGGTTTTTTGAGACAGCTACACTGTTTACGGTTGTATTTCGAAGGTCACTATGCCTGCCTGGCCTTCTTAGGAAGTGCCCAAGTTGCCAATATTTCTTTTTCTTTTTTTTTTCTTTTTTTTTTTTTGAACAACTTAGCTGAGCGTAGCATTTTTCTACACAGTTCAGTGTTTGCAAGTTTTACAGACTATTTATTTAGAAACTAATTACCAATTTTTATTAACGTGGCAAATGAAGTATTACGTGTTTACTACACACACACATATATATTGTATATAATTTATTTATATATATAAATTATGTAACTCCATGTTTAAATAAACATGGACTCTACAATACATACATATTGAAGTATACAGAAAATTGACATCGTCACATCAAAATGTGTAGTAGAATTTTGTCCAATACGGTTGAGTTACAGAAATAACCATGGCAACTAGCTTAGAAACTATAACTTGTGAAAGTACAACCAGTTTTGACAGCACAGTAAGGGTATTACGTAGTGAACCGTCTTCTCACTTTCGCCGTACCACGCGGAGCATCCATCCCCGAAATGTCCGTGCAAGAGGCTAGGTACAGATGTGACGAGGTCGGCGTGCAGGAACTCGATGAATACGTGTCGATGTTAATATAGAAGTGAGACAGACTCCCGGAGAAGACTCGCCGCAGTATTTGATCGGTGAAGTGACGAGTTGACGCCTGTCCATCCTAAAGACCTACTTAGACCGGCTAATGCGCGCCTTTAGGAGTGGGATGGACCCCCGCATCTTCTGTGAAAAAGATGTTTGCGCGAATACGCGTATCTCGGTAAATGAATGCTCTGCAAATACGACTTATTGTCTTAAAAGACAAAAAAAAAAAAAAACTATTATCTATGACCCTATTTTTATCCTTTTTACATGTTAAGTGTATTCTTGGAGAAGAAATTTCGTGAAAATGATCAAATATTGCATTTTTAAAGCTTACCCATGCAGTTTACTCAAGCAATAAGAGAAAAGTACAAATACAAGGGTGTAGTTTAACCTGCGGGCTTTCATCGCGTGTAATAAAACTAGTATGTTACATATCTAATTTTCACAGTACAGCGTTACGTCGGAAACCCTGCACGCCTTGCGCGTAGGAGCGATGAGGCACTAGGCGTGCGTGTTAGTGTCGCCCGTATCGCTTCTTGACCTTGGACGCGCATCTTCATCCCACTCTTAAGGGTCCTATGTACCTGCGAGTCCAAGGTCAAGAAGCGAGGGAGCTATAAGGGCGACACTAACACGCACGCCTAGCGCCTCATCGCTCCTACGCGCAAGGCGTGCAGTGTTTACGTCCTAACGCTTTACTGTGTAAACTAGATCTGTAACTGTGGGGTTTTATTACACGCTATGAAAGTCCACAGTTCAAACTACCTGCATATAGTTGTACTTTTCTCTTACCGCATAAAGAACATTCATAGGTAAGCTTTAGAAATGCGATATTTGACCACTCTCACGATTTTTTCCTTCATTAATACACTTCATATGATAAAAGAAAAAAGATAGCGAAATAGATAATAGTTTCTTATCCTTTCTGGTAGAATTTCGTATTTCCAGAACATTTATTTACCGAGACACGCGTTTAGGCGCAAACAACGATTTCACAGAAAACTTTTCAGTACGTAGGAGCCTTAACGAGATAGCTTCGGCGCGGCCGGCTACATGCCAGCTGAGCGCGGCCGCCTATATTTAGCTCAGATCACGTTATCTCGGAATATCTCGCGTCACGGCCCCATCAGAATGACGGGTAGGGGACAGACAGAGATTGCGGTTTACGCCGAGCTTGTACGCTCGTAGGCTGGAGACAACGGGATCTCTGTGAACGTAGCGGGCTCCGAACTACAACATTCCCGACTCCGCACACACCATTTATTCCCCCTCGCCAGCGGCAATCCAATTCATCCGGCAGCAGTTGTGACGCAACAGCACCGTAAGCGGGGGTGACCTTGGAAATTAAGGTTGGGGGAAGGGAGGGGAGTTCCTGTTATTTGCGTTTCTTTCAATTTCAAAGAGACTGTTTCTAATGTTTAGTGGTTCAGTTGGTACCACTGAGTATTTTAAAACATCCCACTGAAATAGGAGGACTATTTACTGTGAATTTGTTGTGTCACAAAGTCACAACAACTTGTCACAACGTGACCTCCACGAGCGAGCGAGTGAATATATTTGGGCGTCGAGAGCCGATGAGGATGAAGCGAGGGGAGTATGGAGTAGCGCCGATATACAAGCCCGGGGATACGACATCGTCCGGCTCCATTTCCACGTGCAAAATCCAGGAGCGACCCCGCCGGGAATCGAACCTGGTTCGCTTGGTAGGGCGGCGAGTAGTCTAACCACTACACCACCGCGGCCCCAATATCGTCTTAGTTGGCTTGTTGCGGGAGGGTAGCTCGACAGATATACTGTGCACACCACAATATTACGTAATTGTAACACGTGAGATTGTTAGTATATTTGTGTGAGGGCGGATTAACCCGTTTGGTCTCGAATTTAGTTACGAGCTGGGTACTACCAGTGATGAAATGTTTAGCAGTGTAGTGTACTTGTGTATATCGTGCTGTTTTCAGACAGTGGAGAGGGTGCTGGGTACTACCAGTGATGAAATGTTTAGCAGTGAGGTGTTCTTGTGTATATCGTGCTGTTTTCAGACAGTGGAGAGGGTGCTGGGTACTACCAGTGATGAAATGTTTAGCAGTGAGGTGTACTTGTGTATATCGTGCTGTTTTCAGACAGTGGAGAGCGTGCTGGGTACTCGGTAATGTTGACATTAACAATTCATAGACGACAAGCAACGCCGTATATCAGATCCCTCGCAAGGACGATGCTCCAAGCACTGGCTTATGATTCCTGGCTGTGTGCGCGCTACCGATCATGTGTATCTTTCATGTGCATCCATGTCTACGATCGTTTGACGCTGCTGCTAAAAGGGTTTATCTAGTTGTCAGAGCTCTAGAAGGCACCGGCGTATGCAGTAATGGGCAAGAAAATGGAGAGGAAGTTGATGTTCGCTTGACATGTAGCAGCGGATCGCCTGTTTGCTGCCAGCATGGCCTTGCTTGAGAAAAGATAACCTGTACTACCTCCATATCTTGTACCGTGTGACAGTATAGGTGAGAACACGCGAGTGAAACAGCTGCATGTACCTTATACTCCATCAAAATGAGCACACTCGCCGACAACATACAGGAACATCGACAGACAACCAACGTCTGGAGGCAGCCCTCAGAGAAAAACAGGGGAAATATTTTTTACAGACTTATTTTTCGAAACACTTTACATCCCTACTAGTGTATGATTTGATGATGCGTGGCTCACCCGTTTGCAGACAAATCAGACGTCCAGTATTAATGTTGGCAGAATTCTGATCGGTTCATTCAAACTGGAGAGTTTCTTCACATGCACTCGGGCAATTGTCAATATAGGAAGGAAAAATTCCGGTGTGTATACAGTATGTTGAAGCCTAACAAGCAGTAAACTTCTCCGTAATAAACGATCATCTTCAAGTGCACGTACATCGCCAACTATTCTAATGGATAGTGCATATCACTGCATCATGCTCAGTCAAGTATTTTATGAAGTGGCAGCTTCTTTCGGCCACGTGATGTATTCGGAGAACAATTTTTTCATCGTATGCGCAGTACTTACTGGTTAGACTCCTAAGACCTCTGCATACTGGGGCCTCAGCTGTGTGTTCATTGGCTGTTGCCCCACACCTGGCAGTTATTCCATTCGCAAGGTGTTTCCTTGCAAGTCTGCTATTGGCTCAGAGGCGTGCAGGGCGGGTCTAATAAACTGTGATCCAATTACGAAGGTGATTTCACTGTATATGTGTTTGACGTCTATCTTGTCGCGAAATGAATTCGCGGAATTTCCCCACCTCTAGTAATAACTGACTTAGAATACCACAATGAAGTGAAGAGTATCGTTTCAATACCTAAACAAATTTTCTCAACCGAAGAGACGTACTCTTGGTATTCAAACGCAAGCATATACCATTTTCCTCTTACCCTCTCAGTTACATGTAAATAAGTAATTTTCGGCATTGCGATGGATAATGTTGCTTTGTTCGGAACTGTACTGGCTTCAGTATATCGTTCTGTCACACAACAGAATGCTAAATGTTGGCACCAGCTCTTTGCGAGATTCCGGAATGTAGTCTCAACTACAAGTGATGCCTCCTACGTGTGAGGGGGATTTCCCTCGCTTTTTTTCTGCTGTACGTACACTGTAGATTATGTAAGCCAATTCGTGTACAATATCCCACACACCTGTTGCTTACTGAAAAAGGTCATGGGGAATTGTGCACGAACGCAGTATATTTACCGGATTGTCGTCATAAATTGTTTTTCGGAGGGTTTTTGGAAATTTTTGGCACGAAAAGACAGACATGATAATTTTGAACACCTCACATTGTTAGGCATTCACTGCCTTTATTATTCTCGGAGCACTAATGCAAGATAAATAATAAGATATTATAACTTCTCTTCCATCAGTGCTGCGATGTAAGAAGGTGTTCGAAATTTTTATTAATGTCTTGCCGTACCAAAGAGAATTTATGACAAAAATGAGGCGAATACACGGATTTCGTGCACCATTCTCCCTATCTTGCAAATTTGTAATAGAAATTAGTTTTGTTCCAAGGGAACTTCCTTGGTCGTGAGTTTCTGAGCCGGTTACATCCGGATCCCGAGGTCCTTGGTACTCTCGAGAAGTTATCATTTCTTTCCAACTCGCACTCTAATCGTCGAAATGTCCGAGAAAAACTGTCATCGCGAACAATTTGCACGCTCCACCGTGTCTCCTTTGTGGCAGGAACAAGATGCCGGCCAGAGAAGGATATAGACACACCCTTAGTTACTGTGCTGTATAGGCTGTTCACGCTAAAGTGAGCACTTTTTAAGGCCCTCTCAATAGGAACTAACCACTAATAAAGGTATCTTATTACAGACTCAGGCAATACATTTCGAGGGTGGTAAATGTATACACTGTGTATACTGGTCACATTACAATGTTTATATTGAAAAGCATCAGGAAAATGGAATTTGGATGGAAGGAAAGATGTAGAAGGGCCTTAAAAAGTGCTGGCTTTACCGTGAACAGCTTATAGTGACCTTGAACACGACTTACGCAGATGGGAAACGAGCATTCGCGGTTCGATCGCCAAGCACAGTACTGCATTTTCTGAGAGTGATGAATAGAGACTGTTATGAATGGAGGGGAAAGTTGATTGCTTGCGAAGTTTCAGTGTGCTGCCTTCGTGGCCCAAGGTTGGCTGCCGTGTCTGTGCTTCACTTTGAATGCGCCAGTTAGAATAACACTGCTGCTAACTTTATTGACCTCGTGGGGTCAGCACTGATGTACTCTTGTTCAAGCCAAGCTAGAAGTGAGACGTCTTTATTCACAACTATAGTGTGAGATTAACAAGTGGGCTTTACTCTAAATGCATGCAACGAAAATCCTCTACTTCTAATGTGAATAACTTTGTTTATCGGTAACAATATATCTTTATATGTAAAATACATTGTGCGTGACTAGACCGCATCATCACTGACAAACCGCTGGTCCAATTGAGATCATATTCATACCATATGTTATTGAGGTGACGAGTAAAGTTTTTAGTTATGTTTCATTCCGATAGGTGTCGCTGGAATCTGACTTCTATATTTATGGGCCGACTTTGCTCAACTTGCAGGAAATGTTTGTTGATCTTAAAGAGAATAATGCCAGCGATACCACGGTCAAACATAGGTCGACGTACCAGACTTAATAGAGAGGACGCATTGAGAAGGCACAATAGAACGTGTAAGAGACGGAAAACGCTCGCCGGGATCAGTTAGTATTGGAATATAATATGAAATACAAACGCACAAACAAATATCTAAATAAAATTGTGGGAAATCGGGAAGAACTCAACTACTCCTCCAAGCAGGAACTTGCATGTTCAAGTAACGTCGCTAGTAGATGTAAATAGACAGTTCACGCGCAGCGCTGGTGGTCGGGGAGCCACGGCGGCCATATTGGATGACGACATGCCGGAACCTCCTGCTCTTGTGTCATTCCTCGCCCATACTTGTTCGGGATGACCGTGACGTCATCCTGAGTTCAGTTGAGTTGAGTTGAGAGATTTCGGCGGCTCTTAGCGACGAGGTCTTGAGAACCGGCGAGGATGAAATGAGGTGAGAATAGAGCAGCGCCGGAATGCAAGGGGGGAAGCGGGAGAGCCCCGAGAAAACCCGCTGACTTCCGGGACGATGTCGCCTTGAAAACCCCGTGAATCCACGAAGGCAACAACACACAACCACTCTCAACAAACACATATGCGCCTCCCACATGTTATGGCTTTAGGGACACCTAATGAATATTATTTTGATAAGCTAAACCAGTTAAAGCGACCGAGTTTGGCGAAGACGGCCTTGTCTATGCCATTCATTGCAAAAAAAAATTACCCACTAAATTTTTTTACACTTTTGGTTATTCAAAAACATCGAGCCTGGTATACGAATCTTAGCATATAAGCAGGCGAAAGTTCTAAATTTTAGATGTTCAAGCAAGTATATAAACTTAACTCGTATTATATATTTAGGGTCGCACAAAAAAAAAGTATGATGATTAATAAAACATAAAAATTAATTTCCAATTCCCACCCGTATGTGTAACAAATGTTTATCTCTATGTTTTACAATTTCACGCAAAGTACATATCACTGAACATTTGCCACATATTTTGTTTGGAAAAATGCAAACTCTCTTAATAATTTATAACTCATTTCAGTTATCAACCATCCAACTCTAGTTTCATTTTTGTGCTGGTTACTTTCATAGTAAACAGTCTCGCCTGTCTGCTTCAGGCTACAGCTTATTACATGTCAAAAAACCTAATTGCATCATACTTTACAGTAGATTTTCAACGTAGCTAGTTTATTTACAAAAATTCATTACTTATGGATGACTCAAACTATGTACCCACTAGGGATTTCGTCATTGCAAGATAATCAACTTTTTGCAATCGCAGGTTGTATGTCTAAAACTGTTTAAATTCAATTTTTATTTACAAAAACCTTAAAGGACATAAAGTATTGGTATAGGTTGTTCACGGTAAAGTGAGATCTTTTGTAGATCCTAGTTACTTTAATTCGGCCTTTTTTTTTCTTTTACACTTTAAACCACCATTTTAAATAAATACTGCCGTGTAAGTAATAACCAGAGTGTTTATATTTCACCGCACTCGGAAGTAAAGGTCTAAGGCTAAAAAAAAATATATTTATTGATTTTCAAAAGGGCTCACTTCACCGTGAACAGCCTATACGCAAAATGCCCATTCGTGGCCTAAAATTGTCTTAAATTTTCGATAGCTGTTGATCGCTGGGTAGACGTCAGTATGTCATGCCAATGACTTGCGGATAGTATTTTGGTAGATGAATACACAATGTGCTTACAAGTAGACAGTAAGCAGGCTTTTCAAGAGGGCTCAGTTTACATTGGACAGTCTTTATACTGTCAGGTGCTCTGTGATCCAATCGCGAAATCAGCAAGCGGCTACAGAGTTTTGAAAAAATTCGTTGGCGCAGATGATGTCCGCAATGTGTCCCCGAGTCCAGTGATAATACCGCTGCGGGGAATTGCAGGAGGCCCAGGGACTGGTGGGCGTGGTTTATCGCCCTCACCGCATGCGACAAAAGCATCCCTCGGCGGGTTGTGGTGGGCGGACGGATTGCCACACGAGGCAGATAGCGAGCAGCTACTACCCGACCAAGTCACTTGTGTACTTGGGGAGGGGAGGGACTCGAGCACTAGTTCAGCTGAGAGAGGGGAAGAATAAAGACGAGAGCGGGAAGTTCAAAACTTTTAGCTGTCTGCCAGAGCGCGCGTACACCTGTTGACTAGGGCTGTTCGAAATTTCGATATATCGATAATTATCGATATGAAAAACAACTTATCGAACGATATCTAACTTTGAAAATTATCTTTAAATCAATGTTTCGATATTATCGAAATGTTCGGTACTATCGAACTTTCGGTTTATCGATAATTTCGGTATTGTCGATCATTTCAGAATTATCGATGATTTCGGGATTATCGATGATTTCGGTATACCGAAAATACCGATTAACTGTTTAGAAAAATATCGATAGTAAATTTTTATGATATCGAACAGCCCTACTGTCGACAAGAATTAAACGTTTTCAGCACGGTACAGATTTACTGACAGTGAGTCGCCTATATTTATGACTGCATGACCATAAATTTCTGTCGGTCTCTTTATTCCCATTTACAACCGTCCTTTCAGCGGGGCCGCGGTGGTGTTTTGGTCAGATCATTCGCCTCCCACCTAGGCGAACCGGGTTCGGTTCTCGGTGGGGGCACTCCCAGATATTCGCAAGTGGTAATCGCGCCGGACTATGCCGTTGCTCGGCTGATTTTCTCGGGGATATCCCCTTTCCCCCGTCGCTGCTTTATACTCGCCTCGCTCCACGCTTTCGATTCCTCTCGATCGGCTCTCAGTACCTCGATGTTAACCTTCTAGCAGGTAACATATTTGCTGTCACTGAAGTCAAGGTTGAAGTGAGCTGCCTATGTTCTCCACTACATCAATATTAGTTTAGTTGGTCTCTGCATTTACACTACCAAAGTCCTATTGGTCCTTGCTCTACATCTGACACACTTACTGCACTCCGCAACGTTTATTATTGGCTGGTCATCAG
Organism: Dryococelus australis; assembly: GCA_029891345.1. Taxonomy (NCBI): domain Eukaryota; kingdom Metazoa; phylum Arthropoda; class Insecta; order Phasmatodea; family Phasmatidae; genus Dryococelus; species Dryococelus australis. The sequence goes on from CM056995.1 coordinate 360,766,620, forward strand.
CCAATGAAGTCGCGCGTTGATAGCGTACCAATTAATGTGTCGCGACAAAGGTAACAAGTTTTACAATCCATCGTGTGTATTTGAGAAATAATTGATAACTAGAGACACCCGAATTTCGCGAAAGGATTTTTTTCTCACTTGGCTGGCCAATCAGATGCTGCACGTCTGCGATTCGCGGGCAGACACCTAAGACGCGTAACACCTAGGTCGTCCAATCACGAAGGTGGATCTGAGCTAACTTGTTATCAAGTGCAACTGGTCGTGAGATCTTTTCGCGAAATGCAGGTGTCCGTATTGATAATGTACATTTTATTTTTACTAACTTAAATATAACCAGGTTATAACCTTATCCTTAGATTCCAACTAAATCCAGAGAAACTGCAAAAATTTAAAAGTGTAAGTTTCGTATTGAATATCTAAGAAATTTCCATTATAACGTAACCTCATTTATATACGTGCATGCACGGCGAAGCCAGCTAGACTCTCCACTACACTTCACTCTCTACAACCATCCTATTGGTTCTCACATTAATCACGCTTACTATACTGTTACGTGTCGCTGGTCCACGCTGCTGACATTGGCTTCGCATGCCGCGCGAGCGAAGAGAAGGATGGAGAGTCGTTATATGATAGCGGCAGTGGCGACCGCGTATCTGTTACAGAAAGCGAGCCGACACTTTAATCTCTGCAGCGGCGTGTTCTGCTGACCCTGAATGTATTGATTTCTGCGTTTATCTGAAGAATACTCTGGATTACTGATCTCGTTCTCTCAGCGCGACTCGGGGTGCGTTGGACCTTCCAGATGGTAAGGCCAGTATTATAAATATTGTGGCAGGCCTCCAGGCTCGGAGTTGCGTTGGAGTTGATGAATGAATTAGTGGCTGAGTTCCGAGCGATAGAAGACGAGTCGCGGGAGGACCAGTTGACCAGCGGAAGGGAAGTCTGCAACTGTGAATATCAAGCAGTGAAGAGTGCGGCTGGCAGGCTGGACTACTGTACAAGATGCGTGAGTGAAAGACATAAACGATGGCAACAGATAGACTGAACACGTGTTGATAATGGGTATGAGTTAATTGACTATATCCAACAGAGACAATTAATAAGGGTGTTAATTAGAGTTCAAATAGACATCAAATATTGTACTCACTATTAAATAGAAAGAGTAAAAGCGGAGACAGATAATTAAATGCTGTAAACAATAGCTGTGTGAATAAAGTAGAAATCAAATTTAGTTATTTTATTTCAATTTTATTAAGGCCATCTCTAGCGGATTCAGATACGCCCCTCAGGCGTCTCCATGTAACAATACTTGCAACGTTCATTACTTACTGTCTTTCTGCCAATGTAATTCCGAGTTGAAAGCATCCTAATCTGAAGTTCTGCCATACCTAAATCAATACTATAGAGCCCGCCCTATTCATGCGAGTAATATATACTTTGTGTGTTGTTGAAGTAATATTACGTTGCAGAGAACTTCATGAACATATGGTGGGGGAGTAATATTTCTTTGTTCGTGCCTTCAATGAGTGCGGGTGTCAATGTTATGGCAATCTCCACACAAACTCATTTCATTTCAGGTGATTTTATGTTCCCTCGGTAGTTCTCAGGCGCTCGTAGTTTCTCCACACTTAACGTCAGCTGATTTTCCTCCTCGTGTTTTGCACAAGCGCGTGGTTCGCGCTGATTTCCATGTCACCGCCACACGATCAGTCGCATGACATATTGGACGAAGAAACATTTTCCATATCAGAATTTAATTACGTTTCTAATTAAGTCCCTGCGCTTAGTGTGTGTTGTTCAGTTGCTTGCCATACTCTTACTTCGGTAAACTTTAATATTTCATTTATAAATAATACTAGCAAAAACGCAGAGAAAAGAGGTATGTTCTTAACTTAATGCCTGGTAAAAAATAGTTCCTATGCAAAATATTATTAAAGTGAGTGCCCACGTATGTGATGCGTTGTCCGTATGGTGTAGTTTTCTAGACTTAGTTAAGCTTTCTTTGCATGAGGCGGATGAATAGCCATAAAGTAGAACTTAACCTGTGCGTCAGAAAGATTGATGAATCCGTGACTTAAATGCAGTTCACGTATTTCTCAGGGACGAACACTTATGCCCGGTTGCACCATGTGGTTCGAAACTCGATCCGAGATCGACACAGAAAACTGTTGCACCATTCTAGTTCAGAGCTGGACTGGAGATCGATATGAAGTTCATTTCGATCCGCCGAAATTGGCCGTTCGAAATCTCAATCCGAGACCAGCAGCCATCGTCGACAAATGTAGTTTGAAAATACGCTAACAGATAGAACTACGTTCGATTGTTTTCGTGGGAAATTAAAACAACATTATACGTACTTGAATATTATTCAGTAAAATTCGTACAACAATAATTCACTTAAAACAGATAAAACATCGCACATCTAGTTCTATCTATAGTGAAAAATACGCCTACTTCCATGACGTCATATATTACAAACCGATAGCAAAATTTGTCTCAAACTTAATCTCGATCTCTCACTTTGGAACCAAGATCGACGAATCGGAGATCCAAAATCATGAAATTTCGTTGGAAGATTTTTCGGGGAAGATGATGGTGCAACCGGGCCTTATCTTGGTCGGGTAGTAGCGTATGTGAGTGTGTGCGTGGTGGGGCGTGGAAGCGGAGGGGAATTCCCTGGCGTCAAGTCACGCCGAATTAACCGAGGTGTAATTACCGTGGTGATGTTATCGACCGACCTACCTGCTACACCTCGCTGACTCGGAGATGGCGCCCTCTCGACCACTATTTGACTCAGCTTCTGCATCCACAACAGCCTTCTTATTTCTACACTGTCGAAAAAAATCTCCATTTAAATTCTCCCTAAAATTACGGACACGTTGATTTTCAGAAACGGACTTTCCGTAAATTTCGCGGAAACTCTCCGTTAATTTCCAAGTTAGTTTTCCGTACTCTCCGTTTAAAAAAAAAAATAAGATAATGAAAAATGTCTTTAATTTTCGTTATGCGGGTGTTCTACAGTGTACAAAAAAATATATTAAAAAAGTTAAAATATTTTGTACTTAAGCGAGGTTTGAACCAGAGTAAAAAAAATACCAGTCCACGACTCTACCCATTCACCTACAACTCTCGCTTGAATATTAGGGTAAAACTTTGTATTTATATTGGAAAGACAAAAGCAAAAATCTAGTTTTTAGTGTTGCCAAATGTTACAGACGCCTGGTGCTATTTTTTAATGTTTGAAAGAACAGGCCATAGTTGCATGGATAACCTTAACTGCCGCAGGAATGATAATTTCCTTGTTATAGTGGCGAAGAAAGCTTCGTGTAGAATCGGCATTGTTCGTCCCCGTAACTCGAAGCCAAAGGGAATACGGAGACTTTCCGTATTTTGTATTCACGGACTCAACTCCGTTTTTCGTCATTACGGATTGGCTTTCCGTATGTACACTGTACATTTCCGTAAAACATTCCGTAAATATATTGAAAATTTTAACAGTGTAGTTTGTCAAGCAGGTTGTTCATTTTAGGCGGCGTTCCATAACAAATATTTGTTACGAATGTACTTACAGGGTTGCCACAGGTCAGGAAACCCTGGAAAACAGGGAAATGTCAGGGAAATTTGTTATAAGATGCTGTATTTGGCAGTTCTGTTATTAATTATACACTGCTGGCAAAATCATATAAAATTGTTTTAATGATTGTGGACTAAATGCTTGGGCATTTTTCTTTGCAAACTACGTGGTGAGCAGTTTTGTAAAATATGAGAAGTATTTTGATGTAAAAGTGTTTTGTAATGCAAAGGTGCCAATCCTTGCAGAAGAAATGTTAGAAAAGGGTCAGGGGAAAAAAAGATTCTTTTTGTCTGAGAAATCAGGGAAATGCCAGGGAATTTTGCATTGGGAAAAAGGTTGCAACCCTGACTTACGAATTTCTTTTAACGACTGGCACTTCGGAACATACGTATAAAGTGTTCTATTAGAACCATTAAAAAATAAGCTACGAATTATGAAATAGTCTGAGTGTCAATAGCAACCAATAGTTAGCCCCGAGTATTTCGCGGATAGAGTTGGCAGCAAGCTAGGCTGGACAGTCCTCTATACACTCGGGATATTGTCGTTTGCTTATTGGCTGCTGTGGTCAAGTTAGGCCTATGTACAGGACTGTAAACAATCTCTCACACTACTACTTCCTGCTTATCACTGGCCCACAGCCAAACGTTAGAGCCCCGAGTATTTCGCGGATAGAGTTGGCAGCAAGCTAGGCTGGACAGTTCTCTATACACTCGGGATATTGTCGTTTGCTTATTGGCTGCTGTGGTCAAGTGATGCCTCTGTACAGGACTGTAAACAATCTCTCACACTACTACTTCCTGCTTATCACTGGCCCACAGCCAAACATTAGAGCCCCGAGTATTTCGCGGATAGAGTTGGCAGCAAGCTAGGCTGGACAGTCCTCTATACACTCGGGATATTGTCGTTTGCTTATTGGCTGCTGTGGTCAAGTGATGCCTCTGTACAGGACTGTAAACAATCTCTCACACTACTACTTCCTGCTTATCACTGGCCCACAGCCAAACGTTAGAGCCCCGAGTATTTCGCGGATAGAGTTGGCAGCAAGCTAGGCTGGACAGTTCTCTATACACTCGGGATATTGTCGTTTGCTTATTGGCTGCTGTGGTCAAGTGATGCCTCTGTACAGGACTGTAAACAATCTCTCACACTACTACTTCCTGCTTATCACTGGCCCACAGCCAAACATTAGAGCCCCGAGTATTTCGCGGATAGAGTTGGCAGCAAGCTAGGCTGGACAGTCCTCTATACACTCGGGATATTGTCGTTTGCTTATTGGCTGCTGTGGTCAAGTGATGCCTCTGTACAGGACTGTAAACAATCTCTCACACTACTACTTCCTGCTTATCACTGGCCCACAGCCAAACGTTAGAGCCCCGAGTATTTCGCGGATAGAGTTGGCAGCAAGCTAGGCTGGACAGTCCTCTATACACTCGGGATATTGTCGTTTGCTTATTGGCTGCTGTGGTCAAGTGATGCCTCTGTACAATACTGTAAACAATCTCTCACACTACTACTTCCTGCTTATCACTGGCCCACAGCCAAACGTTAGAGCCCCGAGTATTTCGCGGATAGAGTTGGCAGCAAGCTAGGCTGGATAGTCCTATATACACTCGGGATATTGTCGTTTGCTTATTGGCTGCTGTGGTCAAGTGATGCCTCTGTACGGGACTGTAAACAATCTCTCACACTACTACTTCCTGCTTATCACTGGCCCACAGCCAAACGTTAGAGCCCCGAGTATTTCGCTGATAGAGTTGGCAGCAAGCTAGGCTGGATAGTCCTATATACACTCGGGATATTGTCGTTTGCTTATTGGCTGCTGTGGTCAAGTGATGCCTCTGTACAGGACTGTAAACAATCTCTCACACTACTACTTCCTGCTTATCACTGGCCCACAGCCAAACGTTAGAGCCCCGAGTATTTCGCGGATAGAGTTGGCAGCAAGCTAGGCTGGTCAGTCCTATATACACTCGGGATATTGTCGTTTGCTTATTGGCTGCTGTGGTCAAGTGATGCCTCTGTACAGGACTGTAAACAATCTCTCACACTACTACTTCCTGCTTATCACTGGCCCACAGCCAAACGTTAGAGCCCCGAGTATTTCGCGGATAGAGTTGGCAGCAAGCTAGGCTGGACAGTCCTCTATACACTCGGGATATTGTCGTTTGCTTATTGGCTGCTGTGGTCAAGTGATGCCTCTGTACAGGACTGTAAACAATCTCTCACACTACTACTTCCTTCTTATCACTGGCCCACAGCCAAACGTTAGAGCCCCGAGTATTTCGCTGATAGAGTTGGCAGCAAGCTAGGCTGGATAGTCCTCTATACACTCGGGATATTGTCGTTTGCTTATTGGCTGCTGTGGTCAAGTGATGCCTCTGTACAGGACTGTAAACAATCTCTCACACTACTACTTCCTGCTTATCACTGGCCCACAGCCAAACGTTAGAGCCCCGAGTATTTCGCTGATAGAGTTGGCAGCAAGCTAGGCTGGATAGTCCTATATACACTCGGGATATTGTCGTTTGCTTATTGGCTGCTGTGGTCAAGTGATGCCTCTGTACAGGACTGTAAACAATCTCTCACACTACTACTTCCTGCTTATCACTGGCCCACAGCCAAACGTTAGAGCCCCGAGTATTTCGCGGATAGAGTTGGCAGCAAGCTAGGCTGGTCAGTCCTATATACACTCGGGATATTGTCGTTTGCTTATTGGCTGCTGTGGTCAAGTGATGCCTCTGTACAGGACTGTAAACAATCTCTCACACTACTACTTCCTGCTTATCACTGGCCCACAGCCAAACGTTAGAGCCCCGAGTATTTCGCTGATAGAGTTGGCAGCAAGCTAGGCTGGATAGTCCTATATACACTCGGGATATTGTCGTTTGCTTATTGGCTGCTGTGGTCAAGTGATGCCTTTGTACAGGACTGTAAACAATCTCTCACACTACTACTTCCTGCTTATCACTGGCCCACAGCCAAACGTTAGAGCCCCGAGTATTTCGCGGATAGAGTTGGCAGCAAGCTAGGCTGGTCAGTCCTATATACACTCGGGATATTGTCGTTTGCTTATTGGCTGCTGTGGTCAAGTGATGCCTCTGTACAGGACTGTAAACAATCTCTCACACTACTACTTCCTGCTTATCACTGGCCCACAGCCAAACGGGGCGTGTCTGAAGAACTGTCGTCCAATCACAACAGTAGGAGAGAGTAACAAGTGTTTGGAGTCTACCTCGCCTCTGAATGAATTTGCGAGATACTCGTGGCTCTACCAACAGGTTTGCCGAAGTAAATGCGATGCCCTTATTGGCACGAGCTTCTGGAATTGCATGGCAACGATCATGATTCCACCTATTTTGTAACATGTACGACGTTAAGAGGGGAGTGAACCCTCTCATTTGTTGTGAAATTGTTGTATATGTGAATACGCGTATCTCGGTGAATAAATGTTATGCAAATCAGACTTTTTGTCAGAAAATTAAAAGAATTACATTATCTACGCCCCTACTATTTATTTTAGTCATACTGCATGTATTCTTGAAGAAAAAACTCGTGAAGTTGATCAAATATCGCATTTTTAAAGCTTACCTGTGCAGCTTCCTTAAGCGGCAAAGGAAAAAGTACAAACATACGGGCGTAGTTTAGTTTGTAGTCTTTCATCGCGTGTAATAAAACCCCTATATTACAGATCTAATTAACACAATACAACGTCACGACGGAAACACTGCACGCCTTGCGCGTAGGAGCGATGAGGCGCTAGAAGTGCGTGTTAGTGTCGCCCGTATCGCTCCCTCGTTTCTCGACCTTGGCTGAGGGGTTCCCGCGGGGGTTCATCACAATCTTAACGAGTGCATTCGGGACAGTGATTTTAAATGGTTAAGCACAAAGTTCGTAGTACAATAACGCATGAAGTCTGGTGTAACGCAGGATAGAGCAGTTTGTTACTGTACTGAATAATCATGCGGTCACAGAGGACATAAGAATACAGATGTGAAACAGCTGCTTACACCGTGACTGCAGTCTCGCACGATGGCGCCACTGCCTACCAACCAGCGCCTCGTATCTAACTCGCCAGCCGGTGACAGCCACTCCCCAGCACGCAGTAACCAATCAGACACGAGGCCCGTTCCCAGAGGCTCGCGCAGCCACACCCACATCTGTGTACTTATCTATGATGTGATAGAGTATACAAGAAGATTCGCAATTAGACCGACAAACTTCGGGAGGCGATTCTTCATGAAAAAGTAAAATGAAAACATATGCGATACTTTATACCTAAACCTAATATTAAGGGAGGTATGGGCCCTTAAAAAAACGAGGTTTTAAACCGTATTTGTGCAAAATATCGGTAGCGAAGTAAAATACAATTACATCTCTCGGAACATTATTGTGACCTTCAGCGTAAGAGCCTATATTTTGCACCAATACGGCCTAAAATCTCGTTTTTTTTTAAGGGCTCATGTCTCCCTTAATATGTCACATAGGTTTTCATTTTAATTTCACATGAACAATCGCCTCCCGAAGTTTGTCGGTCTAATTGAAAAACGTGCTGTATATGTAGTATAGTAAAAAAATGTCGACGATTTTAATTTGCAACATCTCATCTGTGGTGTTTATATCGGCACTAGTAGACGCATGGGTAAGCCGCTAATTCGTATTTTGCGCATATATCCGACATTAACATACTTCTGAGGAACACAACTGTCAAAGTCACATGGTCAACAATGATGAACGTGTTGGTTTAAGTTTTTGAAAGACGAGTACTATCATTGATTTGAATCTAGAGGAAGTATAGCTGCATACATCTCAAAACACTTGTTTATTAAATATTATTCTAACCTGAAATCCAATTCACGCCGTTTTTTGCTAGTAGTATTGGCAGAGAAGCAGTTTTAATTTTGGGACACGGAGATTGGTTGTGCGCAGCCAGCAAGATGGGTCTACCTCATCTTCAGTTTATGAGTAGAAGAGTGAAATTTAAAAAAAATGCGTAGTTTCGTGTTTATTTATCTTCGCTGAAATATTAAACAGTTTCATTTTATTTGTTGAAATTATTAAGTTTAATTATTTTTGATAAAACAATAAAGTAAATGTATAACGTTTAACTTAATAGATTCTTTTTTGTATTTACTAACTTTTAATCAGTTAATTTTTCCACACACTGCCTAGTTAAATTTCTGGCACACTAACTTGAAGATAACTCAGTTTTTAAAAATTGTGACTTATCCGTATATAAAAAATTACCCACGATTTTAGTGATAGTGAAAATAGGTATTTCCTGCCCACAACTCCGCCAAGACTCCCCAATTTATAACAAACGCCATAAATTTGATTGAGAAAACATAATAATGTTGGTGGGAGCTGTGCGTAATCCCTTCTTGGGAGCAGCACGAACATTGTTTCTGCAGTCGGTCGTTGAATGCCAGAGACGCCGAAGTTTGCGAAACTCGAGACGGGGATAAGAATGCCCTCGCAGCGGAATGCGAGCTGGCAGTTAGCGGACACTGAGACGTAGGGCTACAAATGAGATCCCGCGCTCCAGCTGCAGCCTTACTCACGACCCGAAGGGTCTTCTCGTAGGGCTACGACATGGCGGCGCCGTCCCACACTCCAGGAGGGTGGCGCGCCTACGGTTCGCTGCATTTTGCTAACCTTTAACCCGTTACGTCACGCATTAATTTTTGGGTCCGGACGTTTCAATTGCGTAATCACAAGCAAAGAGTATGTAAGGGAAAATTATATTGAAAATAACAACTTCGTCAAGAACGCCAAATTATGGAATAACTGCAACATGGACAGTTGAAAACATTAATTAAATTGTTTTCTTAATGCTTAACGTGTGTACGATTAAAGTTGATTTGATCTTAAACGTAAAAAAGGACAACTCTGCTTGATCTTCAATCCGATGAATAAATTATTTTATAATTGAATTACTTTTCGATGTAGGTACAAACGGAATTGTTAGTGCTCGACAAGAACAGCGAAATCCCTATGTAGTGACTGGCCCCTGATCACAAGGAAGGCTGGGCACTGAGTTTGTGCTGTGTACATCTCTGGTCATACGTATCAATCAAGTGCAACAAGTCCACTATCCTGGACGCGGTGACTGAACAGGTTAATTATAACAGAAATATATTAATTAAGGAGTCAAATACGAGCAAACTTTTAGTTTAACGCTTTGAAGCCTGCGCACATTTACTGGCATTCAGCACTAGTTAGAAGTGATTTTATTTATTTATTTCAACTTTGTTTATACTGGCGAAATACAGCCTGCAATGCCATCTCTTGTACTTAACCAGGTGTACACATAATGTACAAGTGAGTAAACACAATGTGCAAGAAAAAATATGTACTTACATTAACAAAAGGCGAAACAGAAATATGATAGCACAACTAGTATTAACTGTGAAAATGATCATTGGTTTCCTATTATGTAAATATCTTGAGCAGGACCAGAGGCAAGGTTGCCAGCACTTTAGGAGGATCAAAGGTTGTATTGTTTTCCCACTTCCTACTGCATCACGTGACTTCGGGCACGTCTTCTGTACACAACGACGTTCCTTATTGGCTGGTCGTCGGCCAATGGGATGGCAAGTTTATTTTGCCCCAATCAAGTGTCCTTCACTGAGTAAAAGGATTCGCAGTCAAACGTGTCCTTTTGAGTCGGTATAAGAAAGTTTTTTTTTAGTCCGGAGAATCATCATTTCTGGGCTAAAATGTCCTTGTAGGCTTTGGTTACGTACAAGTGGAACAAAGAATCTACATCCGTGCGAGTTTTGTTTAGAAACGAAAAAAATAATTATGAAAATGGTTTTGCACGAGTTACACTCGGATGTAGTCCTCATAGTCATAACCAAAAATAAAACACTTCTGTGTTAGGAGAACTACTAAACGCCTGTGATACATGCTTGTTTAGGAAACAACCAAAGATGACTGCACGGGTGGATCAGAAAGTGTGGAGATACTGTCCCACTGAAGCAGCCTTACTCGCACTCTCCATTAGTTCGGTTAAGAAATGACTATAGGCGGTTCACGGTAAAATAAAACACTTCTGTGTTAGGAGAACTACTAAACGCCTGTGATACATGCTTGTTTAGGAAACAACCAAAGATGTACTGCACGGGTGGATGAGAAAGTGTGGAGATACTGTCCCACTGAAGCATCCTTACTCGCACTCTCCATTAGTTCGGTTAAGATCTGACTATAGGTGGTTCACGGTAAAATGAGCACTTTTGAAAGCCCTGCTTAAGATCTACTTGTATGCACGCTGTGTGTTCTCCCGCCTTAGGTAAGATTATCTTTGACACGGGCCTCATCACTTTATACATGCGTCGGTCAAGTAAAACTGTGAAATTTATAGGAAAGTAAATATTTCTGCTCATTTTCACACTTCGATGCATTAAAAAAAAAAAAAAAAAATACAGAAACCGAAAGAAATAATTTAAGTTATCAGAAATAGTTACCTAAAACATTTTATTCCACGTTAAGATATGGAAATATTTACCATCCATCGTTACCAACTTTACTAGGCGAATGTCACTTGCTGCGCCCATTAAAATATATGCTTTCATGGCAGTGAAATGTTTCTACGGTTCATATGAAAAGTGCTTACTTTATGGTGAACAGCCTTCATATTTGAATCCCGGTTACCGATACTGAGAACGTTGTAAGACAATTACGGACGGTGACCTCGCACAGAAGTTAATATTTGGATGGCGCTGTGAAACTAGGACGGAATGTAGCCGGCTCGCTCGCCCGTAATAACGCTGCCAGTTTTTGATTTATGGCTGGGACGTGATTGTGCCTACTCACGAGCGAGCATGTGACCCTGGTGAGTATAGCATGGCGGAGCGAGGAACGTCTTTATCTGTGTTGTGGCGTTACGAAACGATAGACAGTGATTTGTACAGCGGTCACGCGTTTCATTGAGACTTTCCAAATCAACCTTCGTTCAAAAATATCCTTCCCATGAGTACATTTCAACTGTTCCATGGCTTGCGCCATTCGCTGCAAGGGTCGCACATGTGCGAAACTGGCAGTGTTTTTTTGTGAGAAGACATGGTACTCGACCCAGGCAACCAGAAGTGTGTTATTCCGGTACAGAACGTCCTTGACTCGCGGGCAGGCACCTACAACGCGTATTAATTAAAACCAACCAATCGCAAATTTGGATCTCAGTTTGTGATTTTTTTTTTTTTAAATACAACTACACTGGAATTTTTTTCTCCGCAAGAATCGGATGTTCCCGCCATTCACTAGCATTCAAGACAAGCTATAAACGAGTCGTGTGGGACTCAATTCCCAGTCATCTACTCGGTGGAATAGTGATTTATAAACCGTGCCAATGTTTACTCTTTCATTCCTGCACTGATGGGGCCGCGGTCACTGAGCGGTTAGCCTGCCCGCCTCCCACCAAGGCGATCCGGGTTCAATCCCCGGCCGGGTCACTCCGGATTTTCGCGTGTGGTAATCGTGCCGGACGATGCCGTAGGTCGGCGGATTTTCTCGGGGATCTCCCGTTTCCCCGCCCTTTCATTCCGACGCTGCTCCATACTCACCTCAATCACCCTCATCGGCTCTCAAGACCACGCTCACTCACTCACTCACTCACTGATTTATTTTTTCTAGTACTGTAAATAAGACACTTTTTATGCGTACTGTACTTAAACGGGCAAAGACCTCGTTTCGTCATCAGAGCCAATAAACTGTAAGCTCCAGCAGTCACAACGTAGAGGAATTTGCCCACGGGGAAGATCTCTGGGTACTGAAGCCTCTCATTGTACAGCACCGATCAAACACATCTTTCACGAGCAGCGTGTATGAAAGGGTTAGGGAAAAGCACGCATAAATATATTTAGGTTTTGCAACACCTCAAACTGTAAATTAACCTCTTGACTCCCGGATAAATTTCCGAGCTCAAGTGTTGCAATGTCTTCATATTCTTACGCATCCTGTACCTTCTCGTGTCTTATGTGCTTCTGGCAACATCTTGCTGTGTTCGTTGACGTCAATATTGACCGTTCACAAATGAGAGATGCAGAAACTTCAACAAATCAGATCGCTCACAAAAAAAGACGCTATAAATACCGGCCACTGATTCACGGTTGTGTACAGTGCCGACCATAAAATCTATCCTTCATACACATCATGTCCTCGATCGTGGGTATCGAGACTGAAATGGTCGAATCCGGCGTGCAAGAGTCAAGCAGTATGTGGTCGTGGTGGTATATGCGGGTATAGGCTGTTCTCGGTAAATACCGGCCACTGATTCACAGTTGTGTACAGTGCCGACCATAAAAACTATCCTTCATACACATCATGTCCTCGATCGTGGGTATCGAGACTGAAATGGTCGAATCCGGCGTGCAAGAGTCAAGCAGTATGTGGTTGTGGTGGTATATGCGGGTATAGGCTGTTCTCGGTAAATACCGGCCACTGATTCACAGTTGTGTACAGTGCCGACCATAAAAACTATCCTTCATACACATCATGTCCTCGATCGTGGGTATCGAGACTGAAATGGTCGAATCCGGCGTGCAAGAGTCGAGCAGTATGTGGCCGTGGTGGTATATGCGGGTATAGGCTGTTCTCGGTAAATACCGGCCACTGATTCACAGTTGTGTACAGTGCCGACCATAAAAACTATCCTTCATACACATCATGTCCTCGATCGTGGGTATCGAGACTGAAATGGTCGAATCCGGCGTGCAAGAGTCAAGCAGTATGTGGTCGTGGTGGTATATGCGGGTATAGGCTGTTCTCGGTAAATACCGGCCACTGATTCACAGTTGTGTACAGTGCCGACCATAAAAACTATCCTTCATACACATCATGTCCTCGATCGTGGGTATCGAGACTGAAATGGTCGAATCCGGCGTGCAAGAGTCAAGCAGTATGTGGTCGTGGTGGTATATGCGGGTATAGGCTGTTCTCGGTAAATACCGGCCACTGATTCACAGTTGTGTACAGTGCCGACCATAAAAACTATCCTTCATACACATCATGTCCTCGATCGTGGGTATCGAGACTGAAATGGTCGAATCCGGCGTGCAAGAGTCGAGCAGTACGTGGTCGTGGTGGTATATGCGGGTATAGGCTGTTCTCGGTAAATTGAGCTGTTTGGAAAGCCCTGCTGACGATCTGCTGTTATAGACTTTTTACGGTAAAATGAGCACTTTTGAAAGTCCTGCTTAAGATCTACTTGTGTGCACGTTGTGTGTTCTTCCGCCTTATGTAGACTTAACATTGCCATTAGCCTCATTACTTTACTCATGCGTCGGTCAAGTGAAACTGTGAAATTATTATAAAATTAAATATTGTACAAATCTACTAATTTTTACACTTCGATGCATAAAAAATACAGAAAGAGAGAGAAATAATTTAAGTTATCACAAATGGGTATCTAACACTTTTTGTTCGACGTTAATATATGGAACTTCTTTCCCCTCCATCGTTACCAACTTTACTGAACACATGTCACTCATTGCACCCGTTAAAATATATGCACGTGGGGACAGTGACCTTTTTTCTAAGGTTGATTTCAAAAGTGCTCATTTTATCGTGAACAGCCCTTATGTATATTGTGTATTATTATACTTCATATGAAAAATTAACACTGTCATGGGTCTGATCACTTTATTCATGCGTGGGTCACGTCAAACTGTGAAATCACTAGAAGAGCATATATATATATATATATATATATATATATATATATATATATATATATATATATATATATATATATATATTTGTTGTCACACTTATAAACACTAAAAAAAAAATGCAGAAAGGAAAATAAATAGTTTCAGTATTCACAAGTGTTTACCTGATACTTTTATTTCAACGTTAAGATATGGAACCACTTCCATTTTGTCGTTGCCAGGGTTATTGGGCGTATTCTAGTCAGCGTGGCTCACGAAATACGTGCTTGTTGGTTTCCTATATATGTCATACATCACAAGTATTGTATACTTGTATCAACACATCACAACATTATTTTTGTCGAATTGAGCTACTCCTTATATATTATCTGTGAATTATGATATTTAATGTATAATTAGTATGATTAAAACAGAGGGGATACTGGTGCACTGGTAACGCCTTGTAAGAAATATTACTTCTGTAAGGTATTAGAACTCTGAGTGGGCACAAATGCGGTGCTTGTCTCTTGGGGTTAATTCTCTAGACTTGGTTGAGCTTTGTTACCGCGAGGCCCAAGGAATATCCTGGAAGCATAACTTTAGCAGGGCTTCAGACAAGTTGGAAGTAACCGTGTATGAGCTAAAAGGAAATATTTCCGTGATAAATCTCCGCATGTAGGTGCCATAGATTAAAGATGAGGTAGACCACTTGTTCGACTTCTGCGCGCGCATGTATCCCAACATTAACCTACCCGAAAGGAACATAGCTGTAGGGTTCGCGTGGTCAACAATGACGAATGTGTTTGTTTGTATATTAATTTTTAAATGACAAGCACTGTTGTAAGTAGCCCGTTCATTCACCCCGTGGACTTGGATAATATTGTTACGCGCTGCTGCCCGGCGCTGTGGCGGTGGACCCACCTCATCACCCCCCCCCCCCGCCCTCCTTATTCGGAAACCCGTGAATAATGTAAAGCGGCTGTCGAGCTGCTCGGCACTGCCTTGCATGCGTCACGGACCCTCTCTCCTGCTGGAGGTTTCGACGGGTCTGGCGACTACGCAAGAATGTTCTGGTGAGACTGGCTGGCGCCTCAGCCCTCCGCGACGCATCCCGCGAGTTGGGGAAGATTCTAGGTGGCGGCCTAAGACACTATACATACTGCCGCAACCCAGCGGCCGGAGTCTCATACGGAGGCCGCCTGGTAGGGTGTGCGCGAGATAAATGAGGTGTGGACGACGACAGGAGATTGCGGGACGACGGCGGGCGAGGTGTCCGTGGCTTGAATGGATGAGAGGGTGTGAAACCGACGAGTGAAGCCTACTGTGCGCGAGGGCGCTTGGAGGACTCTAGAACATTGCGACTGGCGGGACATGGACTGAACTGAGGTGGGACTGAATGGAAGTGTAATACGGATTTTATTGTAAATTCGAACTGTCAGTTTGGACACATATTTTATAGTATATTTGAATAGGTTGATACACTGTCTATTGGGACTGATCTTTAATTATTTAATTTCATTGATTTATTTGCGGTGATTATAAATTGTATGAAATTGGAGTAATTAATTGAGAACAGTAAGTCGTATTAATTTATTGTGAGATTTTGAGTTCGGAGAATTCTGCTGAAGTTATTGTAAATAAAATAAGGACATTATATTTCAGTCTTTTATTTAATGAAGACCTCCATCCCTTAACGAACTTGGTATAGCTCACTTAATTTCTACAGAGAGAAATCGTAACAATATTTACAACCGGTTGTGTACACAGCAAGGCACCAGGTGTAGCTTTCCTTGTGAGTATTGATTCAGATTCGTGGAATTATCTACGCCACTTTGACATGAATGGTTAATTGTAATATAATCGATAGGGGTAGTGAAATTTCGCGAAAATATTTCAATTAAAGTTATATTTCAAAACAGAGTAGAGTCGTTTACCTATCTTGATTGGCGTGATTAATTTTCGAAACACATTAAATGTCTGCACACGAATCACGTAGGATCCGTGCCGATGTTGCCGCGTTCTGAGTGGCCCGGTCAATTACAAAAACTCATCCTCAAAGCAACCAATGGCAATATACAAACTACTGTTGGGTGCTTATGGCATTGAGTCTACCATGTTCTCATTTTTTTTTTTTTCGCAAAAAGTCACTAGCTCTATAACCGAACACGCAGTACGTTGCTCGCTGGTTTCAAGCCAAGTGTTCAATACAAGTACTGCGCAAACCACCAGATTACACGATCGAAACTTTTGAAATAGAAGTTCAGGCGTATTCCCACCCGCCATCTTGGATTTATCGATTTTGCATCGAAGCATCTTCTATTTCAGAAGGCGTATTGGAATTTCCCGTACGGCATATCCTAGATAACAGCTTCCCAAACCTTATCAAACTGTCACAGCTTCGCTACATTTATTAATTTTTATCTGGTAACTGTCCAAGTGAAACGCGAGATTATTTTTTGCGAACGATTACAAAGGCGACGACATCAACAGTAATGAAAAAATACTGACCTCGGACAATGCACTAGGCAATGCTCTCTGCTCTGTCGTTCCAAAAAACATGATACGAAACTATATTTCTTGAGTATGGTAAGAATTCCATAAATCAAAGATGCCGGGTGGGAATCTGCCTTAATGTGTGACCGAAATAGTCAATAAAATACTTTTATTTTAAATTTAAATTTAATCAAACTGCAATAGAATTGGTTAGAGGAAGAGTAAAATAAAATAAGCAGTGATCTAGCTTCACATCTAATAGACGCTGTGTTTGCAAGCCGTATTGGGAGGTGAGCAGTTGGGTGTTGTGACACGGAGATTGTTGTGCGCAGCCAGCGCGATTGGTCTACCTCATCTGTAGTGTGTGGTAGGTGCAGCCAAGACACATGGGGAGGACGTGAGTGAGTGACAGTGACGAACTCCTGTCAGGAGAGAGGCGCCAAGCAGGCGCCAGGGGATCGCTGTGTAGGCGGCGTGTGTGGAGCTGCCATGGCACGTCACAGACTTCTCGTTAAATGGCCTCCATAGTAAACGCTATTAAGAGCCTGTAAGTGACGGCCATCCATAAGGAAACATTGCGATGGCAGTGGAAAATAGCACTAACAAGCTTCGCGTGTCTCCGGTTTGTTTAGAACTTCCCTGACTACAGGGTTGTTGTTTTACACAAGAATAAGTATCGCAAACACAGGGATAACTAACAATAATTTTTGCTGATTTTGACACTCTTCAACCACCACTTTAATGTTTTAATGACCAAATTTATAAATAAATTGGCAACAATATATCGACTTTCATTTCTGTACTTAAAAAAATATATAAATGTTATTACTTCATAGTCACTTTTTTTTTTAAATTTAAAATAGGCACAATTACTTACAACGAGACCCATATCTAATGTTTGAGGCCGAGAAGCGAGGGAGTTATTAGTTGGGTTAGGAAAATCTCACGAGTTCAATGACCTGTAGGCTAGACTCCTCAGTCCTCTGCATACTGGAGCCTCAGCTGTGTGTTCATTGGCTGTTGCCCCACACCAGGCAGTTATGGGATTCGCAAGGTGTTTCCTCGCATGTCTGCTATTGGCTCAGAGGCGTGCAGGTCGGGTCTAATAAACTGTGATCCAATTACAGTGGCTTCATTGTAGGCCTATACGTGTTTGACGTCTATTTTGTCCCGAAATGAATTCGCGAAATGTTCCTATCTCTAGCTATAAGTGTTACACTGGCACGTGCTACAAGAGTGCTATCGCCGCTACGCGCAGAGCTCTGAACTGGCGTGCAGTGTTCTCGTAGCACCACATGTACCTAAGGCACTTTCATAGATGACTAACATTTTATTGATGGAAAGACTGCAGGAAAGTTCAATACAGGCTCATAGTTTGACCACTGTCCGGATAGTATGTTTTAAGATACGGCAATATGAAACAGCAGTTTGTAACTATATTGGAGGTCTTTAAAATAACATTTACAACATGTGTGGTAACTTAAAAAAAAAAAAAAAAAAAAAAAAAAAAAAAAAAAAAAAAAAAAAAAAAAAAAAAAAAAAAAAAAAAAAAACACAATTTCTCCCCTCCCCCCCCCCCCCCCCTGGAGTATGTATTTTCGTAGGCAAATATATTGGGGGCAAGTTTAAAAGTATCGTCAAAGATCCAGCTACCAGCCAGAGGCGACAGCAAATTAAGTCCTTGACGCGGTCTCCCATCATGAGCAATATTTACAGTCGCGGAAATGTCGGGTATATATCTGAGGACAACTTAAACTGCATTCATGTGTGCATATGTGTTTTTGCTTTAATTGGACCATAGTTTGTTAGGAACGTCCCGAAAGTCTTTAAACCAATAACAAACCTGCAAGGAAAATAAGAACTGCATCTCGTGCTATTTGGTCTGAGTTTTTTTTTTTTTTTACTGGAGTAACAGCCAACGAACAACTAGCTGATGCACGCGCGCACAAATGTCTGTGTACTCTAGCTTGTTGCCGAATTAATCCGCGAAATTTCCGGGTCTCTCAGTAATCCGATGCCGCCGAAGCCAGACAATACGCAGCTCCACAAAACGCTGATGAAGGGGATTATCTCCGTCCACGCACGCCCAGGTGAGAAGGCATATCCCGATGATGCTCCTATATCACTATGAAGACGACGTAAAGGAAATACCACAAAGCCTCGCCCTGGGCGAGCCACATACATAGTCCTTCCCATGTGTCGTTTAAGTTTATGCGGCGCGTGATGGCTTAGAGACCAGAGCATTTCGCGGGCTCATTTCTAGACAAGTTGGAATTCACACACATGTACGTTCATGTTACGTTTGTAATTGGTCGACGTGTTGTTTGACTCCCCTTCTGGAAATAAATGAGCCAATAACAGAAATGCAGTAAATTGTGCGCCTAACCATCACCTTTTACTACCACAACAATTAACCAATAAACAGTTGATATCTGTATGACAGTATATAAGCCTGCAAAGTCTAGCTCATAGGTCATTGAACTCGCGAATTTCTCGGGTCTTTAGGTATAGCGTTGGCCGCACTGGTCACAGAGGGTCATCTCCGATCTTGACAGAAACATCTTGAGACACGTGAAGTGCCTGCAAGCCCTCTCACCTGCATGGTGCGCTTATGACCTGTTGCACAATCGTGGTTCGAAACTCGATCCGAGATCGTATCTAAGATCGACACAGAAAACTGTTGCACCATTCGTGTTCAGAGCTGGACTGGAGATCGAGATCAAGTTCATTTCGAACCGCCGAAATTGGCGGTTCGAAATCTCGATTCGAGATCAGCAGCCATCGTCAACGAATGTAGCTTGAAAATACGCCAACAGATAGAACTACAGTTGACTGTTGTCTTGATAAATTAAAACAACATTGAACACGCTGAATATTATTCAGTAAAATTCGTACAACAATTATTCACTTAAAACAGGTAAGATATCGCACATATAGTTCTATCTATAGTGAAAAATACTCCTACTTCTATGACGTCATATATTACGAACCAATAGCAAAATTTGTCTCATACTTAATCTCGATCTCTCACTTTAGAATCGAAGATCCAGAATCATGAAATTTCTTTGGTGCTACACTTTTACATTGAAACGAAAATCAAACTGGATCCTGGTTCGGAACTATGATCATTCGACCTCGGATCGGGGGGAGATGTATGTGCAACCGGGTATCATTGTGTCTCCCTCCTTGACATGGCCAATGCGACACACGCCAGTTTGTCTGGAACCTGGTGAGAACGGTGTGTCGCCTGCAGGATGAGATTGTCCAATTTTACTCGATAACCTCACTTCTCTGTCTCTTCCTTCATCGCCATCATGCTGCATACTTGTTAGCAACCGCTCACGTATTTCATGCGCTCTTACACACAATATCTCCATGCAGTTCTGGCGGCAAGCGGGCGGAACCCCTGTCGACATATCACGTGTTTCTTCCTCACAACCAATACGCTGTGTTCTTCGTTTTTGGCTTCAAAGGCTGTTCACGATATATTGAGCACCTATGAAATCAACCTTAGAATACCTGGATATATTTTAACGGGAGCACTCAGTGAAGTTGGTGACGATGAATGAAAAGTAGTTCCATATCTTAACCTCGAGTAAAAAGTGTCAGGTAACCATTTGTGATAACTTAAACCATTTGTTTCACTTTCTGTTTTTTTTTTTTTTTTTAATGCATCGAAGTTTCGAATTAAACGGACTTGCAAAACATTATTTTTTGTAATAATTTCACAGTCGCACTTGACCGACGCATGAAGAAAGTGACAAGACCCATGACAATGCTAATTTTGCATAAGGTGGAAGAATACACAATGGCTATACAAGTAGATCTTAAGCAGGGCTTTCAAAAGTGCTCCTTTTTCCGTGAACAGAATAATAATAGTAATAATAATAAAACGTCTTTATTTTTCATAGTAAAACATTACACTTCACATTTACTATAAACTTAGAAAGAAGCTTATATGAGATATATAAAAGAAACTTACATAGAATAAAATTAACCTTAATAGTGAACTTACACGATTAATACATACATGCATACACAAAACCATATACACACCTAACATATATCCATATACATATATTTGTACTATTTATAAAATTATACCACAAGATAACATTGACTAACAAAAGTTCTAAAACTGAAATTTATTATAAGGATTACTGAAGGACAGAAAACCACAGGATATAACTCCGCATTCGTGAGCACTCAGTGTAATAATATTTTACATAAGAACTATTTCTTACTAGGCGCTACCAACACAACTTTTATTTCTCGGTTTCTGTTCACATTAATTATAAATGAAATATAACCATTTATAGATAAAATATAAGTTCAAGTTCAATTTAACCAAAAATAAGGTATGCACTGTTATGTTAACACACGTATAAAACATTTGTGATACGTGGCAAATTTGTAAACAACCAGACACGTTATATATGGGTAAGGCGATTTTTCAAAGGTCTGATTAAAAATGTGCGAAGAAACCGCGAAAAGTCCTTACACAATTTTCTACACTGGGTACAAGTGTATTAAGTTAAAATGTTTATATTTATACGCTGAAAAATAAATGTCGAAAAATTATTTTTCAAGTGATTTGGTATTTCTTTCAAGTTACCACCGATATCATGTCACGGAACTGTAAAATATCCTCAAAACTTAGTAAGTTTCAGTTGTTGAGCAGCCTTAAGATGATATTTCACTTTTTTTGTTTGTTTTTGTTTTGTTTATCTGAAAGAGTTTTCGAAAAGTGCTCCCTTAATACAGTTATTAGTTGTCAAATCATTATGGTTTCTAAAATATAACACTCAAAAGCCATAATTTCCCGAATTCTGTAGTATACTAGGCTTTGCTCCTAGATATTTCTTCCAATCAAATTGCATGTAATGCAATATGTATGGTTTGCAGAACATACTGATTCAGTATGAATGCTATTTATAAACAGGTGAGCGAGTATTGGCTCTCTGAATTTTGTTGAACATAGGGGTCAGACTTGTAAATACGTTTTTGTTAATTCAATCGAAACTGTTAACATTCATTTAATAAATAGTTTAAACCATAAACTGTAGAGGAAAAGTTGTTCCTTTCGTAGCTTGTAACAAAAATGCAGTATGCCGCGCTTAGACTCTAATTCAACACTTTGAATCTGCCTGTAACACTCGTGTTGGAATTCGAGTGTTACATTTAGAAAACTATAATGATTTGACAACTAACAACTGCATTAAGGGAGAATTTTTCGAAACCTCTTTCAGACAACCAAATTACAAAAAAAAAAATGAAAAATATCACCTTAAGCGACATGATGCAGTTAATTACGCGCGGTACGCAGGCTCGTGATGGAAAGTCCATTGTGTGACTGTAGAGGCGCTTTTCGCGTGCCAGCGCCCCCTCCTCCCCTTTTTTCTTTAATTTATTTTCTCCCCCCGGGGCGGTCTTCCTGAATGAACCGGTCGTATCCGTATACGGGCGGCCGGGCCAGCGCGCCGATTTACAAGAGCACTCCGGGCACAGAACAACTCGCCTTACAGAAGAGAAACAGCGGCGCGTGTCGCCAACTCCTTCTGTGCGCGCTAGCGAAATGCCTATCATCGCTAGAGCCCCTCACACTCTAAGAAATAATTGGGAAATTTTCCATACTAGCGAATACGCTTCGTGAGAAAGTGGGAATGGAATTTTGCCCCCTATACATTCATTATAGCTAGAGATAGGGAAATTCTGCGAGTTCATTTCAGGACAAGGTAGACGTCCAACACGTGTACACTGAAGTTGAATTTGCAATTGGATTGTATAGTTTATTAGACACGCCCTGGACGACTCTGAACCAATAGCAGACATGTGACGAAACAAATATTGAATCCCATACTATCAGGCGTGGAGTAACACAGGCTATTCTCTGGGCAGCAGTCAATGTACAAACAACTTAGGCTTGCGTATACACAGGATTGTGGAGTCTAGCCTACAGGTCATTGAACTCGCGAAATTTTCCTATCCCTAATTATAGCGTTCGTAAATTTACTCAGGAAACAGTCAAATGCGTAGGGAAGTTCCGAACTTTGTATAGTAGCGCTGCTAAACATTCCTATATCTGCAGCTTGATGTGTGGTATTACTACCATACAGTGTATAGGTTAGAAACTTCCATTGCAGTTTACGAAGTTTACCAGAAAATTATTTGCAGTGCAATGCACGACTGCCTGAACAACATGACAGTTTCTGCATGCAGTACTCAGTTTTGTAGGTTATTCACGGTAAAGTGAGCACTTCTTGAAGCCCCCTCATTTGGAATAATAGTCAATAAATATTTTTTATTGTAGCCTCAGACGTTAACTTTTGAGTCTGGTGGAATACATACACTGTTTATTACTTACATGGCTATAGTTATTAAAGTGGCGGAAAGAAAAAATGTCTGATAGAAAAAAATAGTAACTAGGGTCTCAAAGTGCTCACTTTACCGTGAACAGTTTATATATATATATATATATATATATATATATATATATATATATATATATATATATATATATATATATATATATATATATATATATATAGGGCTTGTGGTTTTGCCCTCTTGTTGCGTCATCTGACATATATAGTTATTGTGGGCGTGTGGGGTGAGATATAATTGGTCATGAAATGCTACCGCATAATTCGGGTGTCGCTAATATATGTGTATATATATATATACACACATTTAGACGCACGTACTAGAAAAAATACGACAGTTCACTGCTACCTGGAAATCTTTTAATCTCCACCATACATTTTGTTGATCGATGGCATAGTATGTCTTGTGTATCACTTGCCTGTTTCTGCAAAGGCAGTGTCACTCTGTGATTGCATGCAAAAATCAGCGTAGTGGTTTTATTCACACTTTGTCGTGCCGAACATTTCAATGCATATCCTGGAATAGAACTGGAGACGTTAGAACTTTTTTTTTGATAGGTATTGCCCTTAAATGGCCTTCCTAGTTGTCACGTGGGTCTCATTGAAAGCATCTGCGACTATAATAATTTTCGAGAAAGTATAGAATACTTTAGTGAAAATATATTTCAAGACAAAAACGGAAGTCGATATTTTGTTGTCAATTAAAAAACTGAGTTATTGTAACACAAATATGATCGTTGAAAGGTTTCAGAGTGAGCAAGGATCGCTGTAAGTAGCCAGTTTCTGTGTACGATATTGATTCTTCTGTGAAACAGTGGTTTACACTATCGAGACAGTGCAAGTGTCCTCCCTGGACAGATCGCTGTATTAAAACCGTCCAATCGCCACTCAGAATTGTAACAAAACTGAACGCACGCGATGTTTACTTATACTGTTTTCCGTCGTCGACGCAGTGCTTCATTATGTCCGCGAGACGTTCATATACACGTTGTCAATGAATAAGTGTTTAAAATTAATAGGGGTGGTACATGAGATAATGGAACATGTTTTATTAATATAGCCATGTCCGGAAATGCCTCCTTATACCAAAACACGGCGTTAGCAGTGAGCAGGGTTAGTTGGCAACCCGGTGACAACCGAGCAGTATAACAGCACGTACAGGGCATTACATGTGTAGGTTGAAGGTGTTTTGCACTTCCCCATTTGATTCGACGCACTGTAGGAGGTCCCATCGTCTGGCCACCGCGCTCCCCTGACCTAACACCTTTCGAATGCTACCTTTGCAGCGACATTAAATACTTGTGCACGGAACTTTTGTGAATACCAGAGAAGAACTTGTGGCCTGCTTCCGTGCAGCATTCGAAACAATCAAGGACACTCCAGCCATCTTCAATGATGTACTCCGCAGCGTACTGCGGTACTGCAGAACACGCATCTAATTAGGAGACAATTTTGTACTCTCTCTGTGTGTAATAAACCTGCTTACAATACTGATTATCATGCACCTTTCTTCATACCTGGCGTCACCCTTGCACGCTATACTCGCCATTATGGGTACAAGGAGACATTTTCGGACTTGGGTATGTTAATAAAATATATTCCATTTCATCTCATGCTACCAACCCTATTATTTAATTTCTAACACTTGTTCATTGACAACCTGTAATTATATATATATATATATATATATATATATATATATATATATATATATATGTGTGTGTGTGTGTGTGTGTGTGTGTGAGCTAGGGATCGGTATGAAGGGAGACGTCTAAAACGCTCTTGCAGCTGAGAAAAACTTCCGTCACACATCGCACAACCTGACTGGGACGAGGCTTATATCTGCGTCTTGCGTGATACCAACGGGAGAGCGAGTGAACTCTCGAGGACTGCAGAGATTGCTTGCCAAGATTGTGGCCATGTTGTGCTGCGTGTGCAGAAATACATGCACGTGCTGCAGGAGCCTATCGCGGGTTCTGTCCGGGTGTACGCACCATGTACGGTAAACTGCTAAGCACTTTCGAAAGCCCTGCGTAAGATCTGCTTGTCTTCACGTTGTGTGTTCTTCCACTACATGTGAAATTAACATTGCCTAGTCACGTTGACTCATGCGTCGGTCAAGTAAAAGTGTATAATTATTAGAACCAATTTTTGCACTTATATTCATTGGGAAAATGAGAAATCAAAAGAAACCATTTCAGTACTCACAAATGTTCGCCTAACAATGTAATTCATCGTTAAGAAACGGTACTATTTATTCAGCCGTTACCAACCTTGCTGGGCGCGCGCCACTCAGCGTGCAGACAAGGGCGGTAACATTTTAAAAGGGTTGATTTCAAAAGTGTTCAAATAGCCGTGAACAGACTTTACCCCTTCATTAGCAGTCGATGCACAAAGATATCAGTTAAGTACATGGGTGCATAGGGCTTGACGTCTCGTCCACAACGAGATCATTATAGAGATGGAGCAAGTTGCTTGGGGACGATTTCGGAAAAATTACAGGAGACCGAAATCAGGAAGGCCGGACTGGGCAGCCGACCCCGGCTCTTTTCAAATGCGAGTTCAGAGGTTAAAAAAACAACTACTTTATTCTGCACATAGTCATCTTTGAGCCTCTAGCTGAAAAAAAACATGTAGTCTGGGAGAAAGTTAGAACAGTATAAATGTTGATTTGTAGTCACCATATTATTTCGCGTTACAATTCGGTGTCAATGTGTGAGTGAGTGAAGAGATTTTAACTGCTCTTAACATCGGGGTCTTGAGAGCCGATGTGGTTGATTGAAGTTAGTATGGAGCAGCGCCGGAATGAAAGGGCGTGGGAAACGGGAGATCTCCGAGAAAACCCACTGACCAACGGCGTCGTCCGGCACGATTCCCACATGCGAGATCCGGAGTGTCCCGGCCGGGGATTGAACCCGGATCGCCGCGGTGAAAGGCGAGCATGCTAACCGCTCATCCACCGTAGCCCCCGGAGTCAATGTAGATGGTATACAAGTATATGTTAGTTCCACGTTTGTAGTTAGACCTGCGCTCATCCCACACGCCTTGCAGGACTCACGACTATAGGCTGTTCATGGTAAAGTGAGCACTTTTAAGGCGCCCCAACAGTCATTAACCACTAATAAAAATATCTTATTGCAGCCTCAGGCATTAAGTTTTGAGGGTGCTGAAATGTATACACTATGTTTATTGGTCACATTGCAATGTTTGTATTAGAAAGCAGCAGGAAGATGGAAATTGTTTGAAAGGAACAATTTAGAAGGGCCTTAAAAAGTGTTCACTTTACCGTGAACAGCCTATAATAGTAAACATCCAACACTCTGGTGGCTGCATTCCCGTGTGTCAGGGTGTAACAGGAGAATGAGTACACATGCGCAAAACTCGCGTTACTATCCGACAGCAGGCTGAACTCAAAGTCGTCGTACACTCGTACAACTTCTGTCATTGGTAGGGATCGGAAAATCTCGTGATTTCAATGACCTGTAGGCTAGACTCCTCAGTCCTCTGTATACTGGAGCATCAGCTGCGTGCTCATTGGCTGTTGCCCCGCACCAGGCAGTTATTCCATTCGCAAGATGCTTCCTTGCATGTCTGCTATTGGCTCAGAAGCGTGCGAGGCGTATCTAATAAACTGTGATCCAATAGCGAAGGTGACTTCACTGTATATTTGCTTGACGGCTACCCGGTCCCGAAATGAACCCGCTTAATAATCCTACCCCTAGTCATTGGTTAACAATTTGTGTCACAGGACCTGAAGTACTCTGTGAGAGTAGAGTTACCAATCTCCTGTAACTCGGGCACACAGTTTATATGACCTCGTATAAAGTCATCAATGCCAATATATTCACGGACTACGCTCACGTAGGTATACGGCTTTGAATTCCAGCTTGTATCAAAATAATAAAGCGAAGTTTGAACGTCTCTTAAAATGAGACCTGTCTGTGACGGTAGACAATGAACGAGTGACCTCTGCTCCAGTGTGTAGAGGACTCTGCAGTCTAGCTTGGTGACGTCTTGTAACGCGAAATGGGAGAGTCAGTACGCTTTTGTATCACTGCAAGTTCGCGGCTTAAACGAAACAATTATATTCAGGCAGCGGTTACATTAAAGACCCTAAGTTCCAAACAACCAACCGCTGTATCCGTACGTAATTCAGCTTGTGGTGCCACTTCTGGAAGAACAGCGTAAAAACATCAGAAAACGTGCTCCCAGTTCATATGGCAGTTTATCAAGGCAATAAGTAAATTTCTTCAATATGTCGGGACATCTCATTAAGCCCGTTATTACGTCTGTAAATTAAGATTAAACCTTTTCGCGATTGGTGCACAATTCAACGTATTTATTGTGAGCATAATACACTAACATCGAAAACTGAAGGAGGAGGTTACTGTGTAATCAACATAGTTTGTTTATTATGGAGGTTGTACGCCATCTGCTAGTTTCGTTTTTGATAAATGCCTATATTACTGAACACAGTGGAAGTTATTCATTTGTTGTCATACGGGTGGGAAGTTCTACAGTTGAAAGCACGAACGGCTCTCGCATAGATTTGATTAATTCGCTGCATGATCACCATTTCTGGTGCTGCTGACGAAACAAAGCTCGCGAAACAATTACATAATCCGAACACTTGGTTGTTTCGCAAGAAATTCGTTCGGTAAATAATAATAATAATAGTATCGGTATTGGTAGGAAATTATTGGACGCAGTGCAGAATGCTAACTTCACACACGTAGTTCGCAGATCGCTCAATAGATAGCAGCTGGCGTCGTGTCGCTGTCCTCGCTTGCATTTCGCTCCAACGACTTCAAACGCTGTCGATGAATCGCCATGTTGACGCTGTCGAAATTCACAAATTTTTCTCTCCGTGCTGTCCACTGCACATGAAGGCAGAGCGCACTGCACATTACTGGCAGGGAACAGGCAGACAAACAAATGCGAAACGGCGTCGCGGTTCCTTCGACCAAAGCCATCACTGATTGGTAGAGACTTGAAAATTTCTTGAGTTCAATTACCTGTAAGCTAGAGTCTACAGTCCTATGTACAAATATGCCGATATCAATTGCACACTGGTTGTCTGCTATCGCAGTGAAAAGCGACAATTGGACACCGTTCTCCAGGATGTGTCAAACACTGTGTGGATCAACAGTTAAAGTTATATAAACGCACGTGTTTTGAATTTTAACTTGTCCCAAAATGAATCCGCGAATTCTTCAGGTCTCTACTGATTGGTGGAGAGAGATTTGGACGGCTTTTAACATCGAGGACTTAAGAGCCGATGAGGTGATTGAGGAGTATATAAAGCAGCGCCCGAATGAAAGGTCGGGGGAAACGGGAGATCCCCGCGAAAACCCGCCAACCAACGGCATCGTCCGGCACGATTCCCACATGCGAAAATCCGAAGTGACCCGGTCGGGGATCGAACCCGGATTGCTTTGGTGGGAGGCGAGCAGGTTAACCGCTCAGCAACCGTGGCCCTTCAGGCGGCTTGTGATGAATGAATATTCAGGACACAACCAAATACATCATATATGGGAGATTTCTCGGAATCTTGAGTCAAAAAGTGTAAAGGCACCGCGATTACACTAGCATTTCCAAATTTCTGGAAGCCCCGATTATGTTGTACTTTTCGGCTACTAGCTGCGTATCCTTCCGCCACGTGTTAACAATTAGTAAACGAGTCTGGATAAAGAACGCCAAATAAACAAGATGAATTGGTAGGAAGGACTTAACTTCTCTTTGAAAGCAATAACTTTTTTGCTTTATTTCCTTGATTTTCTCTTCAAAATCTGGCTTTGGGATGAACAGCCAGCCAGTAAATCTCGCACATTTATTTATATTTCCTCCGGTCTTATTTACATCGGCCACGCGAAATATAACAACACGGGAGGTGGTTCCCTTGAAATGGGCTCACTCATTTCCTGATTGGCTGCAATCACAAAACAGCCGACAAAATATTTTTTTTTGTATAAGAGTCCAAAATGTATAATTAGTTGCCCCGACAACCTATTGTGCTGAGTAGACAAAACAAAAGTATTGTTACATGGTGAGGGACGCCTGCGGTGCGTATGAGAGTTCGTGAGGGATCGAGGTCTTAATAAAAAATTAAATAAAAGAAACTAAATATGATTTATAATTTACTGACTATGCTATTATTTACAGAATTAAATTAGTTGTCTCAAATTTTTCACTTTTTATTTAATAGTGCGCGCGATATTTACTGTCTATTTCAACTCCAATTAATGTCCTTAATTTTCTCTGTTGGTTACAATCATTTAACTCACACTCATTCTTTGTACGTGCTCAGTCTATCTTTTGTCATAATTTATATAGGCTATTCACTGGTAAATGAGCAATTTTGAAAGCCCTGCTTAAGATCTACCTTGTATGCATGTTGTGTAGTCTTCCGCCTTATGTAAGAATAATATTGTCGTGGACCTCATCGCGTTATTCATGCGTCTGTCAAATGAAACTGTGAAATTATTGTAAAAGTAAATATATTACAAATCTACTAATTTTTACTCTTCGATGGTTAAAATAAATACAGAAAGCGAAAGAAATAATTTAAATGATCATAAATGGTTACTTAACACTTTTTATTCGACGTTGAGATATGGAACTATTTTCCATCCATCATTACCAACTTTATTGGGTGCATGTCACTCAGTGCGCCCGTTAAAATATATGCTGGTAGGGCCAGTGACTTTTTTTCGAAGGTTGATTTCAAAAGAGCTCACTTTATCGTGAACAGCCTTTAAATACCTTGTTGACTTGGCAGCCAAATTTCCTTTGGCTTAACACAGAGTTTATCTTTATGCAATCGTGTATTTGGTTAGATGAACAAAATCAATGTTACGTACTCGCTGCCTCGCATCGCGGAGCGAGTGACGAGACGGAAATAGAGTTGTAATGTGGTAGCGGCGGGAGGTAGTTACGGGTATCGACTTACAGACGCGCGCCGTGGACTCTGGTCGTATTGTTCTCGGTCGATATGTGAAGAGTGCTCTGGATTACTGACCTCATTCTCTCAGCGCATCTCGGGGTGCGTTGAACATTCCAGAAGGTCGCCTGAGCTCTATACATATCGCAGCAGGCCTCCAGGCCGCGAGATGATGTTGGAGTTGATGGATTCCGAGCGACAGAAGAGCGGGCGGTGTGACCAGCGAATGAAGAAGGGAATCCGGCGACTGCTAATGTCAATGTCTTTAAGGACGCGACTGGCATGCTGCACTATTGGACTAAATGCGTGTGTGAATGACATAAACGACTGTTCACGATAAAGTGAGCACGTTTGAAATCAACCTTAGAAAAAAGTAACTGTTTTACCTGCATATACTGAGTGACATGCGCCCAGTAAAGTTGGTAACGATGGAGGGGAAAGTAGTTCCGTATCTTAACGTCGAATAAAAAGTGTTAGGTAACCATTTTTGATTACTTAAATTATTTCTATCGCTTTCTCTTTTTTTTTTATGCGTCGAAATGTAAAAATTGGCAGATTTTTAAAATATTTACTTTTCTAATAATTTTACAGTTTCACTTGACCGACACATGAATAAAGCGACGAGGCCCATGGCAATGACAATTTTACATAAGGCGGAAGAACACGCGACGTGCATACAAGTAGATCTTAAGCAGGGCTTTCAAAAGTGTTAATATTACCCCGAACAGTCTATAGTCAGAGAAAACCCATTCCCTGTTTAATTAATTTCACTAAAAACGTCCCAAAAATAACCAATTTTTAAAATGCTTTGCACATTGTCTATCAAGTGGAGGGATGACACATTTTATAGGATTACATTTTTTGGATTCATATTTTAGAAGTTACGAATTTTGGAAAATTGGAAAATTTCACTGATGTAAAAAAAAAAAAAAGAAAAAAGAACATATATACAACCACTCTGACTGCCAGAAATCTAAGACATACGTACTGTGTAACCACATTTGTTGGTACATAAATTTTTGTTTTATTTTCTCACCAGAGTATACTCGGGCAGACTGTAGTAATTATTTATTTTATTGTATTTTTATCTTCTCGAAATCAATACAAGAATACTTAAACATTTCAGAATACATAAACTAACGTTACTAATAAAATTTTGAAATTTATTCACGTGTATTACAATACATGAAATCAATATCACTGATATTATTGCCTTTAGCACCTGAAAAAGAAATCAATACAAAAAAACTTGAAAATAATAAATATTAGAAAGAAAAAAAACACAAATCAAGGCAAAAATAATGGAGTCAATTTTTCATGCACATTACTCATAACCTTACATATTATCATTATCTGACATTATTGATCTTGTACATGGACAAATAATAACAAACAAAACACAAAGTAAATCTAGTAATTATAAAACACATCAAATAAATACTAAGTTACATTCTCATTAACAAGAATCACATGGAAATCATATTACTTTGTGTAAACAATATCATTATCTGGTGTTATTGCCTCTTGCAACTGGAAAAAGTAATACATCACAACAGTGTTCGAATGTCTGGTGCTGTGTGGTAAACCCCAGAAGCACACGGAGCAACACACAGGAGCACATCACAATCTGGACAGTAGCACCTTGTTTCCCTTCGGAATCCCTCACATGGGAACACACCCCACACTTCCTGGTCGTCTTCTCTTTCTCTTCTGTTGGTGGTATAGCTTGCGGGAAGTGCCTTTCTGTCAGACGCAGAGGAGCAGGCGACGGTCCAGGCCGACCAGCACGCTTGGGTGAAATGTCAGTTGCATGATACTTGTCAAGTGTTTCTTGAACAAGAGCTGACGTGAAGTTCAGGCGTGACTTTTGCCCTGCACATTTTTGGTAAAGCACGAAGGCATTGAAGATACAAATGTCAAGAAAATTGTGAAACAATTTCTTATAATAAATTTTCCCCCATGTTCGTGGGACAGGGTAATTTGCAAGTAGTTGATCAACACGATCAACGCCTCCCATGGTATTGTTATAGGCCTGGCTTCATCGCTGGTTCTTTTCCAGCTTTTCCGAAATGTCACAGTATGTGCCCCCATGCACAGTTGTGAGCAAACACACCTTCTTTGTCCTGCCACAAACACTGCTGTGACTTTGCCTCTCTGGTATGCTGCCGTCTCGCTTTTCTTCAACGTCTTTATTCAGAAGTGGACCAGGCATGTCTCTCCTTGTAAGACGCACTGTGCCGTAAGTATCAATATGATTAGCAATCAGTAAATCAGCAAGTGCAGGAGATGAATAAAAATTATCCAGTGTTGCACAATAACCTTTATTTAGTAATGGCTTTATCAACGTCATAACAACTTGGGAGGATTTCGGGAGATCCTGATATGCTGCATCAAGTTGTGTGTCTTTCCCTGTGTAGATTACCGTGTTCCAGACATAATCACTGCTGGACTCGCATAACAAATATTATTTTATGACGAAACGTGACCTTTTTGGAGGACTATACTGCTTCCAGTGTAGCTTCCCTTTGAACAGCAACAGAGACTCGTCGATAACAATGTCTCTTTCAGGCGTGTACAACTTTTTGAATTTTTCATTCAAATCCAAAAACACAGGCCAAATTTTTCGCACCTTTGGACATGGATGTGTGTTGATGTCAAAACTTGCATTTTGACATCAACACACAACCATGTCCAAAGTGCAAAAAACGTTTCAGCAAACAAAAACGTTTGTAGGTCATGATTTTTGGGAAAATTGGTGTTGTCAGAAGGGCATTTGAGGACCAATATAGCTGTACATCAGGCTCCCATTCAATGTTCTGCATGATGGCGACAGCAAAGAAGACAAGTTCATTTATGCTTGTGTATTTACATTGTTGAGCGTGCCTGTTGGTCTCGTTAGTGATTAGCTGGATGAGAGTGAGATCAAAAAAACATACAGAAAAAATTTAAAATGCTGTGCTCGTGATTTGTGTCGAAATGCATGCCACTTGTGCTCATGATATGTGTCGGAATGCATGCCACTTGAGCCAGTAAAGTTATATCGTTCCACCGCTCGGAGTACCAACCGACCAAACAGCAACTTCAAATGTGAGCATACCATAATGTGTAAAAAAAGGAAGTGCTGCTATCTTGTGTTATGCGATACGGTTCTTCCCAACAACATGGATTTGCAGGCTATCTAATTTCGAAAGACAAGCAAATAATCACACTTTTTTTTTCGTATAGAAAGAAACTACTGCCGCACTGTAGTAGTAAAGCTAAGAAGCATGATCTAGACTTCAAATATTTTTTTCTGAGTAACTTGAGATGCCATCTACAATTTCTCACAGTAAACATGTCAATGGAGACTAAACTCGGTTGAAACAACAAGATGTAGTAAAGTGAGGTTGCTGCCAGAGTATACTCGGGTATATATATTTTGGGCACAAGGCTCAACGAAATGAGAGCCACTGACTTCTGCCCGTGAGATTCTCCACGTCTAACCGTTCGATCTGGCTGTCACCCGGCGAGATATTTTTCAGGCGCTGATTGGCGGATGTCTTTCCACCACACTGGGAAAAAAGGTTTTGTTGAATCAAACAAGATTTGTTTGGCACAACCGGATTATTTGTTTGTATAGGGGAAATTAAATATTTTGTTGCTGAAACCAAATAGTTTTGTTGTTCTCAGTTGATTGCCCCAAACTGTAAGATTTGGTTGGGGTAGCAATCTTTTTTTTTTTGGTTAGACGTTCATTAAACAGTGGGCCAATATAAAAAATTCTTATCAATTAGATCGAGTTTCAAACCTAGATCACCTGCGTCCGAGCGGTACGCATGAGTAATCTCAGCTAATGTGACAACTGACGACGCCCGAAAGCTTTTCGATAGAGACATTGCAAATATTGGGCAATGTGTGCAAACAAATATTTCAAGTTTTACAGCTTTACTTGCCAGTTTCTGGTTGCATTGTTTTATTAATGTGTTTATACAATTGTTAAGCATCAATAGATGCACTAACAAACACGGTTACTATCCTAATTGTCACAAAAAATTCAAACAAACTCTCGAGCTGTATTTTCGAACGAAGGTAGTCAAATGAGTGGACAAACATATATATACAGTTGATTCAACAAAATATTTAGTCGACAGTCTAGTTTTTTTTAGCCCAGTACAGAGATTTTGTTTATTCAAAGACATGTTTTTTTAGGCAAACAAGAGTAATTTTGTTGCTTTTAAAATTTTGTTTGCTCAGCAATATATTTTGTAAGGGCAACTAAATATACGTTTGGCCCTATAGAAACAAATATTTAGTTCGATTTTCTCTGAGTGCATATTGTGGGCGCGCGTTGCCTCGTGTTCTGTGTCCGGTACAGCCGATCGTATTTCATTAGTAATGGGAATGCGCGTAATGCTGATACTATTACAGCCGCCGGAGATCGTAATTCGTCCGGCTTGTAGGACTCCCTGCCGGCTGCCCCCCGACATGGACGTCCAAAGATGGCGGCTGACTAATTGGACGCTTGCACACTGTGGGCGGACGTCTAGCGAACTCACAAGCGTCCGAGTCACCACAGCTTGTTGGCTCCTAGGCGAGTTGTGTTCTTCAGCGTCCGGCAACAGCTTCGAGGGCTTTGCAGAGTGTTTTGAGATGCATGAAACTACAGGCTGTCCACGGTAAAATGAGCATTTTTGAAAGCCTTGGTTAAGATCTACTTGTATGCACGTTGTGTATTCTTCCGCCTTATGTAGAATTAACATTGCCATGGGCCTCAATCACTTTATTCATGCGTCGGAAAAGTAAAATTCTATTGTGAAATAATCACGAAAGAAAATATTTTACAAATCTGCTCATTTTTAGACTTCGATGCGTAAAAAACCAGAAAAGAAAGCAAAAGAAATCATTTATGTCGTTACAAGTGGTTATCTATCACTTTTTATTCGACGTTGAGATATAGAACTACTTTCTCTCCATCGTTACCAACTTACTGGGCGCATATCATTCAGTGCGCCCGTTATAACATATGCAGGTAAAAACAGTGACTTTTTTTCGAAGGTTGATTTCAAAAGTGCTCCCTTTATCGTGAATAGCCTTTATTAAACATGCATCCAATATGCTGTTCTACGAAAAGAGTGAGTGAGTTAGTGAAGAGATTTGGGTGTCTCTTAACAGCGAGGTCTTCAGAGCCGATGAGGGTGATCGAGGTGAGTACGGAGCAGCACCGGAATGAAAGGGCGGGGGAAACGGGAGATCCCCGAGAAAACCCGCCGGCCAGCGGCATCGTCCGGAACGATTCCCACATGCGAAAATCCGGCGGGTGTTGAACTCGGTTCACCTCGGTGGGAGGCGAGCAGGCTAACCGCTCAGCCACCGCAGCCCCATC
Organism: Dryococelus australis; assembly: GCA_029891345.1. Lineage (NCBI taxonomy): Eukaryota > Metazoa > Arthropoda > Insecta > Phasmatodea > Phasmatidae > Dryococelus > Dryococelus australis. The sequence goes on from CM056995.1 coordinate 360,802,015, forward strand.
TACGAAAAGAACACACATATCAGACGAGGGCTTTACCAAAGCGCTCTGCCTCACAATATACGCACCAGATACATACAAACTACTTAAGGGCCCTGCACTGAATCTTCCTGCAGACTTTCCACTAATAAAATAATAGTGTCACCGCTGAAAGTCCCACACGTACACGCACACGGCGAGAACACTGCACGCTAGTTCAGAGTCATGCGCGTAGTGGCGATGGTTCACTTGAGGTGCGTGGCAGTGTCGTCCTTATCGCTTCCGCGCTTCTCGGTCTCAAGAGCGGATAAATAGTTGCAGGTAGGCGGGAGCCTTAATGTTGTGCATTGAACGCGGCAGGGCACGGGTGTACAAATGAGAGAGGTCCGCTCATGTGTGGTCACTACACTCAGTATTCTCAGCGACAGCTGTTTCAATGGCATCAATCATAAACGTTCCATTGGTCCCGTTATACACTGGCGCGCCACAAGTCACGGGATAGCAGTAAGTAAAGGTAAAGTCTGTTCACGATAAAGTGAGCACTTTTAAATAAATCGTAGAAAAAATATATTTCAACGAGCGCACTGAGTGGCATACGACCAGGAAAGTCTGTAACAATGGAGGGGAAGTCATTCCATATCTTAACATCGAATAAAAAGTGTTAGGTAAACATTTGTGATAAGCTGAATTATTTCTTTCGCTTTCTGTTTTTTAAGCATCAAAATGTAAAAAGAACAGCTTTTTAATTATTTAGTTTTCTAATAAGTTCACAGTTTCACTTGGCCGGAGCATGAATAATGTGATGAAGCCCATGGCAATGTTAATTTTACATAAGGCGGAAGAATACACAACGTGCAAAGAGTAAACCTTAAGCAGGGCTTTCAAAAGTGCTCATTTTACCGTGAACAGCTATCGTGCCGTTACAAGTCCTGGAAGTGGTCAGGCCTCTATCAGCTGTTCTCTGGCATCGCGTGTGTGTGTGTGTGTGCGCGCGCGCTAGTCATGGCATGGCACTGCAGCCCTCCAAGGACTTCATGTACCCTCACGGCGATGGGATATTCCAGCAGGATAACACACCGTGTCACCGGCCCAAGTTGTCCAGGGTTGGTTCCAGCAGCATTCTGGACAGTTTCAACAACTACTCTGGCCACCTCGTTCACCTGATATGTACATGTATGGGACGTGGTAGGGAGTTAGTTACATTAGCACCCAAGATCCTGCACTTACAAATATCAGGGAGTTGTCAGCAGCCGTCCAGAAGGTGTGCTTTCCACTTGTGGAGTCGATGCTTCGACGAGTTTCTGCACTTGGCTGGACTAGAGGAGGGCCTGCACGACTATTACTCCTATCTCTAGCACGTCGGTGTGTGGGGAGTGTTATGCTGGTGCTAGCGTACTCTGAACAAAAATTTTTTTCATCGAAACGCCTAAAATTGTATGTTAATATGTGACCAATATTGTTAGGAATACAGAACAGAACGTATCAAAATTGCACCAGTACCCAGCTGAAGGCCATAACTTGTCTTAGTTACCAGAATTTGAAATAAATTGGGAAAATAGTCGAAACATAAGATTTGTCGCGTTATAAAAATTAAAAACAAGTTAAATTTTAAAATTAGAAAGGCTTAAAATTATATTTTGTTATAATATTAAAAAAAAGTTGCGTTTTAGTTTAAAAATGCCAAAAGTTAAAATTCCTCTTCCTCACCCCTTGAGCACTCACCCCGCCATCCTCTCCGGAGACAAGAGGCGCCGACGATTGTCGTCGTTTTGTGAGGTGTCCGTCGTTGATGTATGGCAAGTGAAGGCTCAAGAAGAACATTTATTAATTTACTTTCGGAAATTATACTAATAACAATTACACTATCGACCGAAAAGTAATTGGGCACCTGTCCACAATGTTTGCTCGGTGGTTGTCACCCAGTTAGAATCTCGTAGCGCCACCTCTTGCCGCTATAACAGCAGCCACCCTGTCTGGCATGCTCTCTAAGAGTGTTTGCAGGACATCCACGGGGATTCGTCGCCATTCCTCTCGCAACCATTCCATGAGCTGAGCAATGGATTTTGGCCGCACCTGACGAGCCCTCACCCGGCGATCCAATTCGCCCCAAAGATGTTCTATAGGGTTGAGGCCGGGGCTCTGGGCGGGCCAGTCCAATCGGCGATCATAGTTGTCGGCGTACCATTGCATAGTAGCCCTTGAAACATGGCGCCTGGCATTGTCATCCTGGAAGTAACACGGGTCCATTCTGTAAAAACGCCACAATGTTGGGAGCATTTCATTATTCAGAATGTTACAATAGGCCTCTGTGTTCATGCTATCACGGACAAACACCAGCGGTCCTACGCCGAAGGCCGGGAAACACAAGTCAACTGACGTACAGAATTACCTATCTTCACGGGTGGCCAATTACTTTTGGGTGGATAGTGTAAAATGTGAAAGAGACGGAACAACGTTCACAGGGATCCGCTGGTATTTAAATAAAAAGAACTACTTGGCCGTTGTTGCCTACTGCAAGACTCAGTGCTCGATGATCTTCACTAGGTGGGATGGGGGTTAGTGTGACGTAAGAGAGCACGACTTGCCACGGGCGGTTGTGCCTACGCCTTCTTGAATATGCGTCATCTGATACGTGACCGAGATAAAGCGGCGAGATTAAACCTCCCCGTTGTAAGTCGCCCGAGGGTCCTTACAAGGTTGTAGGCCTGAACACGGCCGACAGCTGTTCCCGGCTGCTGTAAGGATGTGCTCAAGGCGCTCGTCTGGTCAGGTGTATGTATGTATGTATGTATGTATGTGACGACGCCGACCGAGTATCGCCTCAACGCGCGAGACACTCAACTATCGCGCAGTTCCTTCGTCGTGATCGTACAACTCCGGCAATTCAAGCGTAGACCCTACAATTTCATGACTCTGTAGCTAGGTCGTACTTTCACATGTATCCAGTTCTTGTGTTTTCAGATACAGCAGTCTGGAAAAGCAGATTTAACTACGTTGGAGGACGTGTAAATAATGCTTCCAATATGCTTGATGCCTTCGAAGTACCTAGCATTTCTTCATCGCCTGAGCTGCGCTTTCTTTTCGTAGATAAGCCTGTTGCGCTCTGAACTTGAAATAGTGAAGATGGCACCACTGGTAACAGTCCCAGATAACTCATTCATATGACGACTGAATTTCACTGATTTGTGTGTGATTCCCATAACATGCCCAGTATTACACTACCTTAAGCCACTTGTTTCCAGTTCATTTACTTGTTTCGCCAGTCGGTAAAAGATTATCAACTGAACTTCAGAGAATTATATTTCACTAATTGGTAGGTAACGTTGATCCGAGCATAGAGTGCGAGTGTCGCGTTTAATAATTTTGTGAGGAAAACGCGTGAGGTGAGCAACCGCCTTAAGGGCCACTTCGACCCGCGCAGATAATACTCCCGTCACCTCTACGGCGGCGAACTGTCGTGCTGGGTGCAACCATGCTGCAGAATAGGCTACTATACAGAAGTGAGATGACCTGCTGTAGTTCCGTTGTCGCGGGTATTCGCTACTGGCTGCGTGCCGTTCTGGTACTCAGTGCTGTGCCAGGAGTGGCTGCTTCGCGTCGCGAAACGTCCCCTATTGGCCGGCCTGTCGGCTGGAGAGTGAGTCACTAGGCGCTGATTGACAAACGGCGATCCGACGAGTTGCTGGAGTTCGCGTTTCAGTTCTGTATTCCTAACAACCAATCTAATACATATTGTGCCTTCTCAATGCGTCCTCTCTATTACGTCTGGTACGTCGACCTATGTTTGACCGTGGTATCGCTGGCATTTTTCTCTTTTAGATCAACAAACATTTCCTGCAAGTTGAGCAAAGTCGACCCATAAATATAGAAGTTAGTCTCCAGCGCCACCATTCGGAATGAAACACAACTAAAAATCTTACTCGCCATCTCAATAACATATGGTGTGAATATTGTCTCAATTGGTCCTGTGGTTTGTCAGTGATGATGCGGTTTAGTCACGCACGAAGGATTTTATATATAAAGATTTTATATCATAATCCTATTATTAAATTCAATGTAACGGTATTACTATGTACAAGTACTACAATTATATAATTACTTATAATATATTTTCAATATTTAAAATAATGCGCGCCCGGCTTCCGGCACGGAGGTTCCCGGCTCGAGTCCCGGGCAAGGCATGGGTGTTTCGTTTAAGCTCGTTTGTAAGTTAGTTTGTAAGCTGGTTGGCGCTAGGAAGGGCATTCGGCCGCCAATACCACGTGCCATCGACCCCACATGTGTGGGATAAGACGTAGAAAAAAAATTAAATAGTATAATTAAATGTACATAATATACTGTATTTATAAACCATTGAAATGTATATTAGTATGTTGGGTGCAGTAGTGCAATTCTAGTATTCTTGCTTGGAGACTTAACAAATTACGAACAAAACTGACCCTCACTAAGTGTACGTTAGCACCTGCAGATTTATTTAAAACTTATATGGTGTTATAAACTTTTTAAGTTGCTTTAAAGATAGTTATTTGAAGGTTCTGGAAACCCCGCTAAGTTTCTGCTACCTGCTTATTGTGTCTCTTTCTACCACAAAGTAATATGAGCCACTACCCAGTGCATAATGATTACAATGTTTGGAGTGAACAAAAAAAAATTGCCAAATTATGAACATTAATATGAGAGGCTACTTTGATAACAGTTATAGGCCGTTCACGGTAAAGTGAAGCTGTTTCATCAGACTTAATAACCAATAAATACGTTTCATCGTGGCCTCGTACTATTTGTTTGGGGTATGGTGAATGTATACACTGTGGTTACTACTCACATATCAGGGTTTACATTAAAAAGTGGTGGAAGGATATAAATTGGTTGAAAGAAAAAAGTAACTAGGGCTTCAAAAGTGCTCACTTTACCGTGAACGGCCTATGATACACTTTGTATATAAAACTAAGATGAGACCATTTCTGTGCCCTCCAATTTTTAGCATTACAAACATTCAAAATCTGCATGCCATACATTCTTTTCATGTCAAAAAAAATTTGCAATAGTTAGTCAAAATTCGCTTTCTAACGGATTTTATTTTTCTTGCTTTGTTTTAGTTGCTGACGGACTTAGGAATTGTTAGGTGCTCCCAGTTACAAATCCAGCGACAGCTGAGAAATACCGTATGCAGAGATTTATTTTACTAAATTACTTGAGCAATGTGATTTCTGTGTGAAAATTGTCTAAGCCAATTGAAGTGTGTGTTGGTGATCGCTAGGGACACCTGAGGTTTGCGAAAAGAGCCCCACGCTGTCTAATTTTCAATATCGCACGTACACATTTGCAGTTTCATTTTCTTTATCACCCGCGTGTCTTCGAAGGAAGGTATTCTAGTATAGGCTGTCTACGGTTAATCGAGCACTTTTGAAACCAACCTTCGAACAATGTCACTGCCAGTATCTGCATTGATTGGCATACGCCCAGTAAAGTTGGCAACAACGGGGGAAAAGTATTTCCATGTCTTAACTTTGAATTAAAATGTTAAGTACACATTTGCGAATAGTTTTTCGGTTTTTGTGCGTATAAAAAGTAAGAATTAGCAAAAATTTTTAAATATTTACTTTTCTAATAATATCGCAGTTTCACTTACCTGACGCAGGAATAATGCGAACAGACCGTAGGACAACGTTAATTTTACATATGTGTATACAAACAGACGTTAAGCAGGGCTTTGAAAAGGTGCTCAGTTTACCGTGGACAGCCTGTACTTGATACTACCGGTAATAATCAGGTTGATGCGGCGAGGAACGTCTATGATCTGCTGATAGGCTCGGAAAACCACCCGACTGCGGGAGTGGACTACTATTTAAGAGGAGTGTGAACCTGCGCCTCCCAGGTCGAAAAACGAGGGAGAGATACGGGCGACACCAACACGCACTCCTAGTGCAGTGTTTCCGTCGTCGTCCTGTACTGTGCAAATCAGATTTTACTACATGCAATGAAAGCCCACAGATTAAACTACGTCCGTATGTTTGTACTTTTCTCTTGCCGCTCAAGGAAACTGCATAGGCAAGCTTCCAAAATGCGATATTTGACCATAATCCATGAGTGTACTTAATATGTCATAGTAAAAACATAGTCTCATAGACAATTTTTTTTTTTTAAACCTTTTCTAGCAAAAGGTCGAGTTAACAGATCATATATTTACCGAGATACGCGAATACGCACAAACAACGATATCATAAAAAAATGTTTCACTTTATACTCCAGGTGTTTTGGAATAGACTACAACTAGACGGGAGATGTCTTCTCTAAATCCCGGTGTTCGTAACTAAGTTTGAACTGAGAAAGAAATTTCCGGGCCCTAAATACAAGTAGGCTAGTTGTAATCGCTAACAAAATGTATGAGTGGATGTGCCTTCCACGCACTAGATAAGAACGTAGGGGCGTGCTGGTGTCTTTAATGTAGGTATACCCATTCTCTGATTGGCTGCACGAGGTTTTGGAAACGGCCTTGTGTGTTTGAATGGCTACTGCATGCTGCGGAAGATCCCTTATTGGCTCATCTCCCGGCTGGAGAGTAGGATACCAAGCGCTGATTGGCTAACGGCGGCGTTCAACATTTTACTGGCGTGTGCTATTGGCGTTCACAGTATACTTACTGTAAGTGGCTGTTTGTTTCACCTCTGTATTATTATTATTATTATATACTTGTGTTGTGTTTGTCTGAACCTCGGTAGACTCAAGTCCAGACCTCTCGAACGTGGGACACATGACGGAATTACCGGTGGGTTTTTTCGGGGTTCTCCCGTTTTTCTTACCATTGCTCTAATTTTTAATTGAATAATAATTACTTATTTGACTACCCAGTATTGTTAGTTATTTTCATTGTATGCTAATTGAATTATTTCGTTAAAAATTAGTGGTGTTACTTGGATTACCATCAAGATGTATAATTTTGTTTGATGTCGCACTCTTTGCTTAACCTAACCTAACCTAACCCTAAACGTATCTCACCTAACCTAACCTAACCTAACCCTAAACGTATCTCACATAACCTAACCTAACCCTAAACGTATCTAACCTAACCTAACCCTAAACGTATCTCACCTAACCTAACCTAGACGAGTATATTTAATGCATATTTTAATATTACTTCAGATATTGATGACAATGAGTCAAAGATGGAGTAACAGAGTTTATATATTTAATGGGAGGAAGAGAAGACTAAAATTCGAAAAAAATTATACAGCCTCACGTTATTATGGAAAGTAATGATTGTGTTACAAGTCAAATTTATGAACTTGATGATAGTGCAACGCTTGTGGAAATGAAAATTAGTTTATATCTAGAATAATCACATCCCTAACTTGTAAGGGAGCCATAGGTGTGTCGTTTGCAGACTTTTGTGCTCTCATTTCACCCACCCCGCCTTTAAGGTGGAAAAACAAACAGATGTTTCACCAAGCTACACGTTTGTAGGGCGAAATTTCAGGAAACGCCTTGTAAATAGTGATGCAGTGGTTAGGCTACTAACCTCCAACCAAGGCGAACCGGGTTCGATTTCCGGCGGGGTCGCTCCCGGATTTTCGCGTGGGAATCGTGCCGGTCGATCCCGCTAGTCGGAAGGTTTTCTCCGGTATCTCCCGTTTCCCCCGTCCTTTCATTATGGCGCTGCTTCATACGTACCTCGCTTCACCCTCATCGGCTCTCAAGACCTCGGCGTTAAGAACCACACAAATCTCTCCACTCAACTTTGTAATTTTTTTCTTTTACGAAAACCTTGAACCTTATTGAGAAACAGGTACAAAATTGTACAAAACTTATTTTTTTTTTTAATATGCTATTAACACTTTGTGCAGCTCGTGCAAAAATATATATATATATATTTTTTTTTTTTTTTTTTTTTTTTTTTTTTTTTTTTTTTAAACTCGCACGGATGTAGATTCTTTGTTCCACTTGTATGTAACCAAAGCCTACAAGGACATTTCAGCCCAGCAATCATGATTTTCCGGACAAAAAAAAAATATGCTTTCTTATACCGACTCAAAAGGACGCGTTTGACTGCGAACCCTTTTACTCAGTGCAGGACACTTGATTGGGGCAAAATAAAAGCTGTGCTGGCCATCCCATTGGCCAGCACAGCTTGCAAAAATGGCGTGCATTAGGTTTGAGGTTGGAACACTGTTTAGTAACCAAGTGCATTTGAGAAGTTTTTATACTTCCTCTATCCAATTTGCAATGCTTGTTGATTAAATTAAAGGTGATAAAAAGTATTTTATTAATGCAATAGTGCTCGTGATTTAAAAATCAAGATATAAACAAACACGTTCATCACTGTTGACCACGTGACTTTGACAGTTGTGGAGGATTGGGGTGGGTGAATGTTTGGTACATGCCCAGAAGACGAGTATAGGCTGTTCACGATAAAGTGAGCACTTTTTAAGGCCATCCCAACAGGCATCAACATCTAATAAATATATCTTATTGTTGCCTCAGGCATTAAATTTCGATGGTGTTTATTGGTCATATTGCGATGTTTATATTAAAAAGCAGCAGGAAGATGGAAATGGAAGGAAAGGGAAACATTTATAATGGCCTTAAAAAGTGTTCACTTGACCGTCAACAGCATGTAGACGGTATAACTGATCTTTAGTGTACGGTCGGCTCGCAGCCAGAGTCACGACACGACGCCAGCGCCTCGCAGCGGTGATCGTTACAAGCTACGCGATGGGACGATAATGAAGGCGGCTTTCGGGCGGATGACTGTGCGAGGCGAGTGTGCGTCACCAAGTCAGCTATTCACCAGTGAAGGTATCACCGATGTGACGTATACACACAATGGCTCCCCCCCCCCTCGTTTACCTTCCCTTCCCGCCTTCAACCACCTGCTGCGACACCTGCTAAATATTACACACTGTCATGCGTAGAGCCGCGAGAATTGAGAAAATTCTTTCTGCGGCCACGCTGACTTTATGAACACTTTATATTTTCTCCTCCTGCGATCCGATGGCAGTTCTTTCGATGCTTCCCGTTCAAAGTCACGGTAAAGTGTGCATTTTTTTAAGGCCCTTCCTACATATATTAACCTCTAATAAATAGTTTTTATTGAGCTAAGACATTAACTTTTAGGGGTGGTGAAATACATACAGTATGTTTATTAGATACATGACAATGTGTATATTAAAAAGTAGTGGGAAGATAGAAATAATTTGAAAGGAAAAAATTAGCAGTGCCTTAAAAAGTGCTCACTTTACCGTGAATAGTCTATAACAATATTATAGGCTGTTCACTGTAAACTGAGCACTTTTGATCTACTTGTACGCGAGTTGCGTATTCTTCCGCCTTATGTAAGATTAGCACTGTCATCGTCCTCATCACTTTACTCATGCGTCGGTCAGGTTAAACTGTGAAATTATTGGAAAAGTAAATATGTTACAAATCTACCAATTTTTACACCTCGATACATTAAATAAAAAAAACAGAAAGCGAAAAATATTATTTGAATTTTCAGAAATGGTTACCTAACACTTTTTATTCGGCGTTAAGGTACGGAACTACTTTCCCTCGATCGTTACCAACTGTACTGGGCGAATGTTACTCGGTTACTCGATGCAGGCAGGACAAGTGGTTGATTTCAAAAGTGCTCACTTGATCGTGAACAGCGTATAAACGATGTAAACTATCTTCGCGAGTGTATTGTTTCGTCAAGAGTTTTAAGCGGTAGGGTTTTAACACGGCTGCCCGTCCGCCTTGTAGATGTTTCTTCATCTTGCCAAACAGCTAAGGGCTGTTGCACCAACATCCAATGATCCTAGTTCCGAACCGGAATCCAGTTTGATCTTTGTTCCAATGTAAAAGTGTTGCACCAACGAAATTTCATGATTCTGGATCTCCGATTCGTCGATCTTGGAGAGATCGAGATGAAGTATGAGACACATTTTGCTATTGGTTCGTAATATATGACGTCATTGAAGTAGGCGCATTTTTCATAATGGATATAATTAGATGTGCGATATTTTATCTGTTTTAAGTGAATTATTGTTGTACGAATTTTACTGAATAATATTCAAGTGCGTATAATGTTGTTTTAATTTCCCAAGAAAACAATCGAACGTAGTTCTATTTGGTGGCGTATTTTCAAACTACATTTTTCGACGATGGCTGCTGATCTCGGGCGAAAAGCACTTAATCGCGATCTCCAGTCCAGCTCTGAACTAGAATGGTGCAAGAGTTTTCAATGTCGATCTTAGATCCGATCTCAGATCGAGTTTCGAATCACGATGGTGCAACCGGGCATAAGAGTCCGAAGGTAGCAATTCCCGGCTGTACGGTAGGTGGTGGTAAATATATGTCACGATACAAAACAGCTTTTTATTTTGGCGCCATTGCTTTATTTTTCTACATAATCACCTCATTTATTTCAGCATTTGTCATAGCGTAAAATAATATTTTTTAATTCCCTGATGATAGAAAACAACTTCCTGCTCATGACATGTGTTAGGTGTGGAAGTAAGGATGTGATGTGGTAGACATCAGGCCTGGCATTATCGTGCAACAACGACACATGTCGTGGTACACTATCATCTACCACGTGATCGTTTTCCAACGACGATAAGGCGAAATACGTAGTCGTGAAATGGCTTGATGAGCAGGAAGCCATTTTCTATCACCAGGCATTAAAAAATATTATTTTACGCTATGGCAAATGGTAAAATAAATTTTGGTGATTATGTAGAAAAATAAAGGAATGGCGCCAATATAAAAAGTTGTATTATATCTTGACATATCTTCACCCGTTCACCTACAAAAAATAGGGACATTTACTTTTTGACTTACCTCTGTAGTATCCTCAGTGTGCTTTCCCAGCATCCTATAGTGTATTTACGGTTTCCTTGCACTCTTTGAAACAAACCAGTAGAATGTTAAACCATATTCAACGTTCTGGTTGTTACCTCAATATGTAATAAAAGTCACAACCGTTCAATACTTGTGTTAACATAAAAATACCTAATTGTTTTGTTAAATGAGCTTAGGACTGTAGTTGTACTAGTCCTATAAATTATAATATTTTATTTATAGTTAATATGAATAAAATCAGAGAGAAAATAGGTGTTTTTGTAATGCCTAGTAATAAATAATTGAGGGATAGATTTGGGCGGCACTTGACAACGAAGTCTTGAGAACGGTAGTTCATATGCAAAATATACTATACTATGTTAAGTTTTGTTATCACGAGGCGGAAGAATATCCTGGAAGTAGAACCACGGAATAGTTAGAAATAACCCGTGAATGTACTACAGGAAGTCTATTCTAGCAGGACGGGGTATCGTGTCCAAGTTTGAGCGAGTTGTTCTCGCAGCCCCGGCTGTGGCCGTATCTCGGACATGGCCGGCCCTTTCACCTCGCCGCATCGCCGTCGTCGCTCATCAGCAGCGAGGCCGCTCTGTTTACACGACTCCCCCTTTATTCATGAGCACGCCGCCTGCCCTACACCCCCCCCCTCCACACAGTAAACAATGGACCCTTCCTCGCTGCTGCGCCGGTACCTCGGGTGCAACTGTAACGACTTGGGCGACACAGTTCAGTTCCGCTCCTACAGGCTACACACACATTAAGGTGGCCGCCTAGTTCAAGGAATTTCGCAACGTGGGAGCGCTAGGCAGTGGCGTTTATTCCATAGACGTAAGATAAGCAATGCTTGCCCTATACATATTGGAAATGTTTCTTTATAGTTTTCGCCTTAACTTAAAAAAAAATTCTGGTTTTCCCGTTTCCGATTCGAAAAAAAAAAACAGTTTTTTCCTAAGTCCCGTACTGTACATGCATAGTGCTGCTATCTAGTATTTAATTCCACAGACGGGAACGACTAGCTATGAATCGAACTCGCAAGGGAGTTACCCTGCAGCGTTCCTTCGGCAGGGTGAGCAGTCGTTCTGTTTGCTTCCTCCAGTCCTACATTTTTCCTTAGAAAGTGAATGAAAGGGTTCGGGAGAACGAGAGTTTTCTTATAATTTGTTACATGCTCTCTAAATAATATTCAGTTTAATTATTAATACATTAATTTCGTTTCTGTTTTTATAACTAATGTTAGGTATTATAAAACGGTAAATAGATATGGAGGATAAGCAAAGTCGGATGTTGCGTTTATTAGTATAAATTGCTTGCCCTGTAAAAAAATATTAACTACACGCAACTAGCACTAGGGGCGACCGAGACATGAGCATCAGCTCTCTCATCGCCTCTACGCGCAAATCGCTGAACTGGTGCGCAGTCTTGCCGTCGATAACGCGTCTCTATGAGACTTAGAGCGGAGACCCTGTTACCATTTTATGACGTACTATAAAAAACAAAGGTTTCGCGCAGTCGCTATTCCATACCGGAATGTTCATACCTAAAAAATGACCGCGAAAACACCTGTTTGAGCCATTTCCACTATCACAAAAACATGTTATTACAGAGAATTGGAGGAAGTGGAAAAGGTATTTAGACGCGTATAGTTTCTTAAGTGATATTTGTTAGTATACCTCGCTCAGACACGTTGGACGGTTTTCTGCTGGATCTCTGCACACCGTACAGCGTGTTGCCTACCCAGAACGCCTGCCACCTACCTGGTGCTCGAATTGCGTTTCCGTGTGTATGGAATACCGATTTTTTTAAATAATTACATAGGAATCTAGTAAATGTGCGCCCAAACTATTATCTACGGAAAGAAAACACACTTCAGAATAGTCGCGTATGGTGCTTTCAAGACACCTCGCTCATTGCAAACATTATTCTACTGCCCTCCAACATGGCTTAATTTGGTCATTTCAGACTACTGTTTCTCGAAATATACGAACCAAGTTCGTTGCGAAACTGTTATAGAGGAGTGCATTGGACTTTGCTATTATCGTCTGCAGTAAAATGACTGGATTACCGCTTAAAGTCCCATAGCTCCAGAGGTACGGCGGAAACACTGCACCCGAGTTCACAGTTTCGCGCGTAGGGACGATATCGCTTTACATATGCTGTACGGCGTCGACCGTAGCGCTGTTCTGCAACACCCTCGTGTAGTTGATTCCAGCACTGATAGGTACTCTCATCACGACACAAGGATGATACACGTGGAAGGGTGGATACAGATTCCTGTTGTAGTAGTGTTTGCAGATCTTAAGTTAAAAACGTGATCCGGTCTTTACAAAAAACTGATTTGTAGAAATATAATTTAACAATAAAATGGTTTGTTGGTTGTCATTTTCTTTTGTTATCGACATAGAACAATGGTTATATACATATTAACCACACCAGTGTACTTACAATTTAAGAGGAGAAAATTCCAGTAAAAAAATAGTACAGTAACAAAACCTCAGTGTATATATATATATATATATATATATATATATATATATATATATGTGTGTGTGTGTGTGTGTGTGTGTGTGTGTGTGTGTGTGTGTGTGTGTGTGTGTGTGTGTGCGCGCGTGTGTAAGTATGTATAATATCGTCTGGCATACAACACAAGCACATAAGCACATATACTTAAGCATTTTATATGAGTAAAATAAATATTTTAATACTTAATTCAAATATCAAATGATCTTGAGTATTCAATATCTTTCACAACTAAGGCCTTCTCTTTTCAAATCAAGTTGCTTTAAAACAGAACATGCTATTTTCAGCAAGACAGCAAGTGAAATCGCCTTCGGGTACACGTTTGTAAGTGTAAGCCATAAGGGCACATAAACTTTTCTTAATTTTGTAGGTTACATGTTTTATCGTCCCAAAAAAAAAAACACAATCATGTTAATTAGTTGCCTATGTTAAGTAAAATTTAGTTCAACCAGTCTACGAACAGTTCATGGTAATTAGAGCTGTAAGCTCGGAGCACGTGGCATGCAAACAAAATGGTTGGATTTTACTTGGTGCTGGAGAGAATCAAAATTTTATCTGCTGCTTAGGCCAAGAAGCAGCACGCATGGAGATACCAAGAAAGGCTGTGAAGAAATCATCCCAGGAGGGATGTTGGCCACAATCTACTGCATTGTAGAACGAATCTCCAACATGTGCACCGCTACAAGATGTATCAAAGAAAATAAAACTAATGGGGCTTGGCACACACAAAAATAACACGTAACGGTAAAAGAAAACACCAATAGTTTAACTTATCCTTATCGGTGGGTGAAACGACCAATTACAAGGAAAGAAGAAAGTTCAGAAGTAGATAAATATTCGTAGAACAACTACATGCTGTATGGTCTAGTTCAACAAGGAGGCAATAACCTCACGAGTAGGAATATATATGAAATTGATCGTACTCAGAACTCCAGTCTGGTGTGACTAATCAATACGTAATACAATATTTAGAAAGATGTATAAAATAGAGATAACTAACAATTATTTCATTAGGTTACTTTAAATTATATTTGCATCTCGCAAATACTAAATACTCATTAAATTATTAAGTAGAAGCTAGTTTTGGACACAACAAAGACATATCTCATAGTAAAACTATTTAAATTTATATCAAGTAATTTGGGTCTTCAAATTAACAAGGCCAGGGCAACAGTAAAATAATTTAAATATATTCTCAATGTTTTACATTTTGAATAGCATAAACAAATCAAATAAATATAACTGGACCACGTTTTAACTAAACCAATCATTTTTGGCGAAGAAGTAATTAATGAAGAACTTATTAAATTATTAGTAACCAAAAAAAATTAAAGCTGTGCCAATACAACTGGCACAGCGCTTCGTCGACTTTAGCACAGAGAGAGAGAGAGAGAGAGAGAGAGAGAGAGAGAGAGAGAGAGAGAGAGAGAGAGAGAGAGAGAGAGAGAGAGAGAGAGAGAGAGAGAGAGAGAGAGAGAGAGAGAGAGAGAGAGAGAGAGAGAGAGAGAGAGAGAGAGAGAGAGAGAGAGAGAGAGAGAGAGAGAGAGAGAGAGAGAGAGAGAGAGAGAGAGAGAGAGAGAGAGAGAGAGACACACGCACGCACCCACACACACACTAACGCGCGCGCGAACACACCTCCCACTAGGCGGTAGCCTTAAGAATACATAGCTGAAACAGCCGCTAATATAGTCCTATCTCACGATCGAGTGCACTTTTTTCGACAGTTCTAAAGTATAGGACGTCCAAGGTAAAGTGAGCACTTTTTGAAGCTGTTTCATCAGACATAATCAACAATAAATACATGTAATTGTGGCCTCGGACTTTTGGTTTTGGTGAATGTATACATTGTGTTTATTACTCGCATGGCAGGGTTTACATTAACACGTGGTGGAAGGATATAAATTCGCTGAAACAAAAAAGTAACTAGGACTTCAAAAGTGCTCACTTTACCGTGAACGGTCTATAGTCTGGTGTACAAAATTGCGTGGCAAAATATTTTTCTTTTGACATAGTGGGCAGGTTTCCAGCTGAGTGCCTTTGTGTATACATCACCTGTGGCGGGGAGAGACACATTACTGCAGCCACGATATCACCCGTTAATAGACACTGCCTTCAGAACTGTTACAAAGATTGTACCGCAAGATCCTGCAGCAGGCGCCAGAAAAATGGCGTTATAGGCTGTTCACGGTAAAGTGAACATTTTTTAAAATGCCCTTTCACCAGCCATCAGTCACTTATAAGTATGTTTCATTGCAGACTCACGCATTACCTTTCGAGAGTGGTGAGTGTATACACCGTATTTATCAGTCACATATCAATGTTGACTTTAAAATGTGGCGGAAAGACAAAAACTGACTACAATGAAAAATTGAGAAGGGCCCTAAAGAGTGTTCACTTTACCGTGAATAGCCTTTACTAGCCAGCAACGTGCAGCCAATCAGCACGTGGTAACCTACCCGCCAGGTGGCAGCTCAGCCAGTTCGCAGCGTGCAGTTCCTGTCCCCGGAGCCTCGCGCAACCTATCAGAGAACTAGCCACGCCCACATCGGAGGAACGGCCACGCCATCTCGTCTCTCCGTACTTACGTCGCGGTAGAGTGTGCATGCGAGTTGCGCAGTCACCGCTCTCCGTGTTCCAACATTGAACTGCTTGCTCGCCTCGCCGCTGGTCGGCGGGTCTCTCCTGCATCTCCCGCTCTTGCATTCCTACGCCGCTCCATTCGTACCTTGCTCAAGACTTGGGGTTACAATACTGTTTATGAAACCAAGTGCTTTGAGATCGTGTGCTCTTTTTTTTTTTTTAACATAGTTTCGTTGCAACTAGAATATATTCAAGTTAGTCAAATAATTTAACCATCTTAGGCGTAGTCCGAATACATTTCGCTCGTACGAAAATGTATTTGTCCTCTCTGACTAAGCTCGCACCAGTATACAATTTACAGTGTTTTCTTTGTGTGTTTAGGATTTTGCAAGAAGTTACTAGCCCTCGAATACCCGTTTCATAAAATAAATAAATACTTCGTGTACAATTCTGAACTGAACCAGCTAGACTTTGAACCAAAGTTCTCATGCAACTTATGCAACAAGATTCACTCACATATCATTTCATACCTTAAGGTGTAACAACGAACATATTATTTTTGTTTGTAAGTGTACGAGAGCCAATATGCCCTCTCGAATGTTGGTGCTAGTATAAACGAGTTTGTCTGTTTACTAGACTAGAGTATGAAGTTTGAACAAAGAGCGGTGCCTCCCATACGAAGGATACTCCCCTTCTTTGGCTTTGTATCTGCCGTGTACTTTAATTCTCGTCCACCATTTGAATTTCTCACGTATAGACCAATATGGCTTAAGAGTATTAGCCAAGATAAAAAAAAATTACATATATGTACCACAAACTGTTCAACTGATAGATATTTTCAATAATTACTTTCTCCTCGAAAAAAATCGAGCACATGGTATTTATATAAATACACGCCAAAAGCAGAATTTTACTGTGGTAGAAGTTTAAAAATGATGAAGACTATTTTATGTGCAGAAATGATATAATTCACTCTGAAATGAGATGCCAAGAGCTACTCCAAGACGTATGTGAAATCCTGCGAGGACATGTTTTTCGTAATTAAAAAAAAAAAAAAGCTGAAAGTAAGGAAATTCTTGCGTATTTTTTTATTTTTGGCTGCCCCCGAATTTTTGTAAAATAACTTTGGCAAAGCGTACCTTAAAATGAATTAAGTCAAGACCTTTCAGTTGCTCTTGTTAAATTTTCTGTCAACAGTTTGATTTATTTTATTCGTACATTACAAACAACAGCATAAATTTAGATTTTTGAGTGCAATTTTACAAAAACCATGCTATCTGAAAAAAAAAATTACGTTAGGAAAAATTAGTGACAGATAATGTCTACAAGGTAAACATTATGAATGGCTAATATAGTAAAACACATTTTTTTTTCCCGTAGACAACGCCCTTAATTTGTTAATTAATTGAAGAAAAGTCATCTCAGCTCTATTTTGGTGGTGGTGAGCCCTATTGAACAATGTGCAGCACAGTAAGCGTCGCTCGCTCTCTCTCGCTCTCTCTCTCGCGCCTCTCTCTCTCTCGCTCTCTCCTCGCTCGCTCTCTCTCTCTCGCTCTCGCGCTCTCTCTCTCTCTCTCTCTCTCGCGCTCTCTCTCTCTCGCTCTCTCGCTCTCTCGCTCTCTCTCTCGCTCTCTCGCTCTCTCGCTCTCTCGCTCTCTCTCTCGCTCTCTCTCTCGCTCTCTCTCTCGCTCTCTCTCTCGCTCTCTCTCTCGCTCTCTCTGCTCTCTCTACTCTGTAGTAATATATATTATCTACTCACTCGAAGCTCGTATTCAATGAAGTAAACACGTAACTACAATGTGTGTACTTTTACAAAAAAATACCCTTAGTAGAACCACAGAAGTTTTTCTTGTTAGTATACAATAAACTACTAGGTAGACTTGTAACATATTAGTTTGTGAAATTACGATCGATAGTGTTGAATTTCGAATAATTATAGAGTCAAAATGATATCCCTTAGGTGCTGCCGAAAACTAAATATCTTACAATAAAACTGTAATACGTAAATCATCATTCTATTAATTTACGAGGGATAAAACCGCGACAACCTGGAGTCGAACCCGCGCCCCCTTAATTCAGAACCTACGAAATTAATCGCTAAACCATTCCGTCAAACAATTTGAATGGTTGTTGAGCTTATAGAAACATCAAATCTGTTTACTTGGCGGGGAAAAAAATCTTCAGTAGTTATTTTTTTTAATACATATATTCACTCGCCGTATTATAATTTCAGAATATATTATCGTGTGGAACGTTGTGTCGGGATGGCATTTCCTGGCATAAAACATCCACAGAATTTAATTAAAGGCCGTTAGGATAGTTTAAAAAAATATCATGAGGGGTATATATATATATATATATATATATATATATATATATATATATATATATATAAATATAACCGCACGAACGCATGAAACTTTCACTCCTGGTAAAGAATAATAAAATTCTTACCATAATTTCTCGACTGAAAGGAATTCGTGTTGACTGCAAAAGTTTTACAAAAAAATACATTTTACAAACAATATCTGTGTACTTTTACAAAGGTTAGTGGAAATTCCACTTGGTTCATTTTAAAATTTACAAAAATAATTGCATCTCAAAGCTATAACTAGAAGGCGGAAAATTTCTGCACCAGTTAGAAACAAACGCTTGCATTCTTCAGTTTCTTCTGCAGTCAAGGTCAGAAATACAGTGACGAAATGTCTAAATGTCGGAGAACTGGTTATATTTACGTTTCATATTATATCTCCAAAATATTTCTCGCCCCCCCCCCCCCCCCGTAAGCTTCTTTCTAAATGGGAATGAGTGATATCATTCAGTGAAATAACGTTCACTGAATGTCAATAGATAAGCTACTGCTGGCCGGCGAATCAAACAATTTAACTGGGAACAAGTGACAAATAGAAGTGACATTCTTGGCATTTAGTGGGAAAACACAAATAAATCAGTGCAATTTAACCACTATATTAATTAGTTATGTGGCGCTGATTATCAGTTGCCCTGTTTTCACTGACGTGGCTCAATCCCCACTGATTCAAGTTTAGAATCCACTTCCTAGCTGTACGGAACCGCTTCAATTCGCGCTTATTTCGTGATGATTGCCCTTAATTAGCCCGTAAGCACGGGCACGGTTGCATCATACAGTAATGAGATCTGAACGATCCAATGCAATTATTAAAACTGCCTCGGTACGATTATATTCTCCATAAATGTCTTCAACTACAGAATATTACAGGCACTCTGCTGTGGTGATCCAGCTTACGACGAAATATCAGCAGCGTAATTTTTGTAAGCGTATAAAAACTAATTTGTAAATGTCCTGGACGGCCTTCACTTGATAATACTTAGATTTAGCAAGAAATTAAGAGCAGAGTCCCGTACCGGGGTGAACTCGGCTGATTGCTGTATCGGCAGCCAACGGACAAACCGCCGAGACTCGAGTATGCTTGTAAACAGGGACATCGGAGTTAAATTGCTCCTGTCTAGTTGTTTTTCACAACACTTTAGCCCAGATCAATTTGCACGACTGGATGGTTTTAACTGTCACGTCCGGAATCGCATTCGTTCATTACTAGAGGATCAAGTGGCGTTCACGTACAATTGTTATATCCAAAAACATTAATCTGCATACACAAAGCTACTATTAACGTCCAAAGCTGAAAAAAAAACTTTGTCATAAGTGCCTTCAGCGAAACACATAAAATGGACTAAGTGCCATGTTCTTCAATTTATATAATGATGTAAGCGCTTTGCGAACTACGTACGATTATTACTAATGGGGGCTCACAAATGATGTAATAGCAACATATTGACTATAACAATTCAACCGCACTCTGCCTACACTCACACAAAATTATATTAGTCCTTGTACGTAAAGTACATCATCATTAAACTCCATCAGTGTACTAGAGGTCCACTTTATTTGGTTAACTCTTCATAGGACAGCCTGTTGTTTTGTTTTTGATCTGGTAGGAAAGGAACCAGATTCTTCAAGTTCTTTTTTTTCTTCTGTAATATAAGACTATTACAGGATCTATATAATTTTGTTTATAATTATTACGTTACATCATTTTAAATTTAAATTATTTTGTTTAATATTTCTGATTAGTTAAATTTTGTGTTATTTTGAAATATCTGTAAATACAATGTTAGGGCAGGTCATCCTTCCATTTATAACATTTCTTATATAAATTATTTTTGGAGTCAAGTTTATTTTCTGAGTTGCCTAGGGCAACATTTAAAAAAATCTGTTAAATTAAATTTAATATTTTTAATGTTTGAAATATATTCTTGGTTCGTGCTTAAATGAGGCCAGACATATTGAAGATTTTTAATGGAAAAAATGACTACACTGTTCTTCCTAAAGTTGGATAAATAATTATGCAGGACCAGAGAATGTTAGTAGAGTGTTAGGGAACGTGGATCGTTGAAGAGGTACGACGAGACGCCTGAAAATGTAATTTTTGAAGTGTCTTGAAGTCGCTAACTCCACCGGAGTATGAGGCTTTCCTGTCGCCGGGTGTGACGCCTCCGACAGGGTAAGGTGTTTATGTGATCACAAACACACTGTTTATCAGATGCATTGACAGACCAAATATCTCACGGAGTGTTTAGTTTGCACACTTGGACCACGTCATCATTACCCCCAAGAACAGTGTAACTAACTGTTACCTGTCGCCTACTCTTTGGTGGATCATCATACGTTCCATGGCTACGTCTCTGTAAATGTTTCCCTGTGATAAATCCTAACAGACATGTTTGTTGTTGTGGGTGATCGATGCCATACAGACCATTGAAAAGCTGCAATTTTATATCCGAGGACAGTACTTTGCAACCGTACGTGGACTTGCAAAACACGTTATCCTTTGGAGGTTGTTTAGCTGGGATGATAATGTTGGATGTACTCGCGTACTCCATCCCCGAATTCCGTAGCTTTTTACATTTCTCACTATGACTTCCTTCTCCTTTCCTACGCCGTTTTGTACTACCTTCATTAGCAGACATAACAACGAACAATCCAAATACAATAAACAACTGGCGTAAACAAACACTGCAGTGCATAATACACGTTCGAGCGCATGACACATACACCAAGCGCAATCTATCCCCAATTGTAGCAACTATAAGAACAGTTTGTATGCACTGATCCTTTTACATGTTATAGGAATGGACACATTGATCCTAAATATGGTCATAACTCAGAATCCACCAAAATGGCACTTACACCCTTTTTTACTTCAAGTCTTCAATTAATACGAATAAAACAGGGAGAAAATATGTGCGTTGGTGATAACTAGTAAAATATGAGTGCCCGCGAGAGAAGTGTATTTTGTCTTTGGAGTATTTTTATAGATGTGGTGCATCTTTGTATGCATGAGGTGCATGAGTTGGAGGCACATGAAAGTAGAACCTTAGCAGGGCTTCATTAAAGTTGGGAGTTGCCTTGAATGGACTATATTACGTGATGGGACTATGAATCTTAGCCTATGTGTCGTGGCATAGCCTCTTAAATTAAAATTATTCAAAGAGTTTTTTTCCCCTTGAATTTGATTCCAGCTGTTGCCGAAGACAAACAGCTTTTTGCCTTTACGAACCAACTTCAGTCTGTCGGCGTTCTTGTTTAAAATTTCGGCCTGGCTTTGAAATATTACTGTAGACAGGTGAAATTTATCCGGTGTTCAGTCCCCTACGATTCCAGTCGGAGTTCGGTCATGCCTGAAATTTTTCCCTGAACACGTCAAGTGTTTATGTATTTTTCGTGCGGAAGTTTCGTTCCTTCTCGATATATCTTCGGCGTTGTAAGAACTCTTTCTGGAGATAAAGACTGCAGAAAAGTTGAACCGTGTTACACGAGCATTGAACGTAACGACGTGAAACAGACCCTGGCTCCAGATGTAATTGTTAGTTGAAGCAGTCGAGCGAAACAAGTTCGGACGTAGACATCAATTTGCAGTATCAAACTGTCCGACGCACGGGGTGAATTTATCCTCTAAAATTAAGGCACTCTGTGAAAAACAGTGCAACTTGATGTATGGGAAGCCTTGTTCCAATTTCAGTGTCGGATTAAATTCCAAAACAAACATTCAGCAACGCATTTATGTGCTCTGGAGCAACAGGAAGATTTCAAAATAAACGGCTGTTACCTCCATGAACCCGAACTCTTTCAGTGACTAGGTATGTCGGGAGTGTTTATAAACAAAAGGGAGATTTAATTTGTCATTTAAAAAAATGATTTCATGTAATTGTTTATTGTTCTTGGTGCTCGCTCACGAGAAATCGTGAACGGAATAAATCAATTTGACTATAGTCCTCGAAACCGTCAGACCGCATTTAGCTATTTGTGTGTGTTCCAGTTTGTATTCTTATTTGCTAACGCTGACTTGTGTATAGTGCATGGATTATTATTAGAGACCCGATAATTTCGCGGATTCATTTGGCAACAAGCTGGACTCCACAGGCCTTCGTGTACTCGAACCTCAGTGAGTTGTCCGTTGGCTGATGCTCCAGTTTTACCCCAGACAGGATCGCACGGGATTCGGTGATTCATTTCCTCGCTGATAAGTTATTGGCTGGAAGTTTCCCAGGGCGTGGCTAAAACAACCGATCCAACTAAAAAAGAAAGTCAAACACACACATTCGAAGTCTCGTTTGTCCTCAAATGAATTCGCGAAATTTCCGGGCCTCCGTCATTATCATCAGCCTACTATAGGGAACAGTTGGACTCCTAACATAATGATACTTAATTCTTACAATTGGTTCACAATTTACTAGATTCGACCTGAAAAACTCTCGAGTCAATTAATGCGGCGATTACGTATATGTCAAGCGATAGCCCACTGCAGTAGTTTATGTTGTGAATTTTTTCATTTGTGTGTAAAACTTAACTAGTATTTGTTAAACACAAAAAATTTTGATTTGACATAAAATTAATAAAATAATATGAAGTATGAATTTTTTTTAGAGGAAAATATAATTGCATACAATGCGTACAAGTTGAACAACGTTTGGTAAACTTATAAAATAATTATTATTTTGGTATGCAACACACTTAACGAATGGAGTCTAGAGAGGTCTACGTCTATATCAGATGGTCCTTTCTAGCTGCGTCACTGCTGTATGTTGGTATCACTGAGGAATGCGTCTTTGTAAAAAGCATGTTGCGAAGATTGCACGATCCATGGCGATATACGAGCGGCGTATTAAGGTTTATAGTCGCGGGGTGATGGTATTTCACTTGCAGCGTTTACCCTTAATTACCCACAACACTGGCTGCTTGGCTGCTCGCGGAGAAAGTGGCACCAATACCGCTTCAACTGTGCCTTTTGACGTCCCCCCCCCCCCTCCCCAACGAGAGAGAGAGAGAGAGAGAGAGAGAGAGAGGAGAGAGAGAGAGAGAGAGAGAGAGAGAGAGAGAGAGAGAGAGAGATCGTATCGCAGTACAGAGTGGTCGTCTGGGAGGAGAATTCTGCTCAGCGATCTTCGACTACTCTCTATAGTCTAGTCACGGTTATCTCCGCCATTTTTAAATTAAACCTTTGAAAATCTCCCCATATATGATGTGTCTGGTTATTTCCAACATAAGCGTATCATAAGCGTTTTATGCTTGTGTTCATAAAAGTTACTTTTTTGTCTGTTAGATTGAAATGTTATTCATATTTTATGTATAAATTATAATGCTTCATTGATAATTGACATAAATAAAAAACAGTGAGAAAACTTGTGTGATGGTAGCGCCTAGGTATAAATAGTTCTTATACAAAATACTGTTGCGCACTAGTGCTGTGCGTTGTCCCTCTGGTGTAATTATCCAGGATTAGTCAAGCTTAGTGTGCACGAGGCGGAGGAATATCCTGGAAGCAGGGCTGAAGTAACAGTGAGCGGATTATATAGGGAGAGGTTTTATCGCTTTGCATAAAGAAAGCCGGACTCAAGACCATCCGCCAGTCGCCCATCCGTTCGTCGGTCACGTGATCTTCAACCAATCGCAGGGCCACTTTTGTTTCTATCTGTCGATCCGTAAAATACATCTCAAACTTTAATTTTTTGACGGACCGACGGATGGTCCACCGCCTCGTAATATCGTTCCTTGAGCATTGCTGTCGGAAAACAGTCACTTGTTTATTTGTCTGGAAAATTTTTCTTTTTAAACACGCAAGGCAGTGAAGTTACGTTTCAGCTTTGAATTGAACAGAAGATGACTTGTGGATTTTCAGGGTAAATGCTGGCAAATTATGGTAGGGAAAGAGAATGTATTTATGACATTCATTAAAATATTTGTCTCTCCGCGAGGAAGTTCGTGTTGTTGGGTGGTAACATTGAAAATTTTCTGGCCCGTAGGATTGGCGGACGACGTATGGTTGTGAGTCGCTTCTATTGACGGAAGAAGAAACCGGCGGATGGCTGACTGATGTAGGCTATACGGACGGTTGTGAGCCAAGGCACTAACTAAGCTATACTTCACAATACTCTGCTCGAGTAGAGGTTGAGTTGTTGAGTTGAGAGATCTAGACGGCCCTTTTAACAACAAGGCCTTGAAAGCCGATAAGGGTTAAACGAGGTGAGAATGGAGCTGCGCCATAATGCAAGAGCGGGGGAAACGGAAGATCCCGGAGAAAACCCGATGACCAGCGGCATCGTCCGGCACGATTCCCACTTGAAAAAAAAATCCGGGGTGACCCGGCCGGGGATTGAACCCGGTCCGCCCTGGGGGAGGCGGGCAGTCTAACCGTTGGGTGCTATAGCGGACCGGCGGGGGCGGCGAAACGGGGGGCGGCCGAAAGGATACCCGTCGGGGAGTTGTCTCGGTCGGGGCAGAATAGCTCGCCACCTTCCTAGGAAGTGTGAATGATGCTTTTGAATAGGAATATAATTTGTAGGTTAAATTACAGGCGCCCAGACGAACAGCCGCCCTCCCACCAAAAAAATGGCGAATCTATATAACTAATAAAAACTAATAAACTGTTTGTTAAATTGTAGTAGTCATGATATAATTGAACACCCTGGATGGCTGTACTGCTAAGTAGGGTTAATGAAATAAATTTAAAAAAAAAGTCTGACCACTCGGTCACCGCGGCCTCTCGAGTAGAGGTCACTTGCTCGTCTGTTTCTGGTACAGTCAGAGTTTGTTCCAGTGTTCGGCTCGCCCACACAGAGTAAGTCACCTGAGTGCTCCAGGTCATATATGGCAAACGGAAATGCAGTGACACATATGAAACTAGTATATACTTGTGTGGAAACTAGCATGTTATCAGATTATAACGCGAGACATTGGGGTCTCTATCTACATAGGCACGACTGAATTCATGAGAAACTATCGCGATCGTTCGTCGTGGGGAACAGTAAACGGCTGTTCGTGGTCAATTGCCAACTTATAAAATCACTGTTTGAAAAATGTCACTATGTTTCAACGGGCCCCCTGATTGGTTTGTGCCCAGTTGAGTTGGTAACGACGGAGGGAAAATAGTCCCGTGTCTTAACGATGAGTTAGAAGTGGTTATATAAATATTTATGAATACTAAAATGATTTTTCTTTTCTGATTTTTAATAAATATGAAGCAAATTTGTAAAAGTACTTACTTTTTTAATAGCTTCGCAGTTTCACTTGCTGGCGCATGGACATTGTGATAAATCCCATGGCAACGTTAACTTTACATATGGCGGAAGAATACACAATGTCCACACAAGTAGATCGTAAGCAGGGCGTTCAAAAGTGCTCAGTGTACCGTGAACAGTTTATACCAGAGAACAGTTGTGAGATCACTGCGATATGGAAAAGTTAGACCGCTACAAATATATTTAATTTCTTTAAAAGGTTTTAATGTTACTGGACATCTAATTCCTGTAATTAGCATCCTTACGTCGAGCAATAAACATGAAACAGTAGTGACGTTACTTACTACCAAGCGATGAGTAAAACACTTTACTCAAGGTCAGTTACACATACCCGAGTAATGTTGCTTAGGAATACACTTAACACTTTTCTGGTAACATTCCTAAACTGTAATGGAAGTTTTTAAACTTCACACTGTATGGAAATAATGCTACACATCAAGTTGCAGACATAGGAATGTATAGCGTCGCTGCTATACAATCATGGGTAATTCTCGTACGCATTTGATGTTTCCTGAGCAAATGTACGACCTCTATAATGAATGCATAGGGGAAATAATTCCTACTCCCCCTTTCTCACTAAGCGTATAAACTGGTATGGTAAATTTCCGAATAATTTCTTAAGAGTGTACATCATTTAAGAATTTCTAACGCCCAAATACTGGTTTCCGTTTTGCATCTCCGAGTATTGCTGTTTGAACATGTTCATCTTGTAAATAGCGCAAGCAGCTAGCGTATATATTGACATTGCGTGTTGGGAACATTCGAACGTCTGGGTTTGCCGCGCTGTGCGGCACAGCAGGGTGGCAGCCTCGATGCTGCCTCTGCGCAGGGTTGGCAACCCTGCTTGTAGTCTGGGCCAACCAACGCCGCGTTAAATTGGTTGTGCTCGCGAGTTCGCACTCGTTAAACCTCGTTTTGACCCAGTCGTGGATGTTGCGTCCTTCTTCGCCACCGTACACAACGCGAGCACAAAAGCAGTTCCAGAATTGAGAACGGCTGAAACGCGCATTGCAGGAGGTTTCCAATCACGCACGGGTCCACAGCACAGTTTCGTCTCTGCTGTTGTATCGTGAAAGGTCAAAGCCACCGTTGAAAATGTTATAGATGCGAGTTGGCGAGTTACAAGTTCTTGCACACTGAGATGATGAGACACCCTGCTTGTCCTTAATGCTGGAATCATAATAGCGTGGCAACAAACTACGTTTTTGCTTTGAAAGTTATTGAGGAATTATATAAAATAATGGTTAAGACAGATCAAAACTAAATAAATAAATAATAATTATAAAATTTATTAGAAGTGGCGTGCCAAATGCGAGCCGCCTCTGTATATAGGCTATTCGCGGCAAAGTGAGCACTTTTTAAGGCCCTTTCGACAGTCATTAACCACTTATAAATATAGTTTGTTGTAGTCCCAGACGTTAACTTTTAGGTTTGGTAAAATGTATACACTGTGTTTATTAGTCACATGGAAATGTTTATATTAAAAAAGTGACAGGAAGATAGAAATATGATGAAAAGGAAAATCAAGCAGGGCCTTAAAAAGTGCTCACTTTACCGTGAATCTCATATACACGAGTGAGTGTCCGCTGTGAGTGATGTGAGTCTGTTGGTTCGTCTATTGCATGCGCGAGTCCCTGGGAACGACTTCATGTCTGATTGGCTTCAGCATGCCATAGAAGGTTCCCTATTTGTCGGGATTGCGTTAAAAAAAAAAATTCCGCAATTTCACGGACAAGTGCTGGTAAAAATTACTTAGAACTTCATGTAAAGTTGCAGACACATTACTTTTTCATTAACAGAATTCCCAGGAATTCTACTGAACTTCCCGTGAATTCACAATCCCTCGTCGTAGATTTGCTACGCAGTTTTCCTGCTCTTCCATTTCAAAGTAAGGGATTACGAACAATTATTTGCAGTTCTCGTTACGCTTGTGTGTTACTGCGTATAAAAACAGATTTAAAAATCAAGATGATGTAATATTGAGCGAAATTTGAACACGCTTTCGAGATCTGTGACTCTTTATCTTAACTTACGAGATTTGTTTTGACGATTTCAGCACATACATATAATAAAAGAAACGGGACAAGTTTTTAGTCAAGTTAGAGTGTTTAGAGTGCTGATAATTATAGTAGGTGCATGATGCTATGGGCTGTTCACAGTAATCTAAGCCTTTTTGACATTCCTGCTTAAGATCTACTTGTATGCACGTTGTGTAGTCTCCCGCGTAATGTGAAATTAACACTGCCGTGGGCCTCATCACATTATTTATGCGTCGATCAAGCGAAACTGCAAATTATTAGAAAAGTAAATATTTTTACAAATCTGCTAATTCTTACACTTAGATGCATTAAATACATATAAAGTGAAAGAAATAATCTAAGTTATCAAAAATGTTTGCCTAACACTTCTATAAACACGTCAAGGCAAGGAACTACTTTCTCTCTGACGTTCCAACTTTGCTGGGCGCATCTCACTAAGTGCGCCCTTAAAAATATTTGCAGATAGGGGCAGTGACTTTATTCCGAGGTTTATTTCAAAAGTGTTCACTTAATCGTGAACAGCCTTTACTTTGTAATGTTTGTAAGAATAGGTTCAAGGAGGCGTGGACACCCCTGACTCCTGCAGAAGCGATAACTTTCTCGTTACAATGGCGACGACATCCTCGTGTAGTCTCGACATTGTTCGTTTCTGTATTTTAACTGTAAGTTACATTTTCGTAAGAATTTCCTCGAATATACGGGATTTGAACCCTCTCGGACCCACATTAATGTAGGATTTCAGGTGTTTTGGTAACCAAAAATGTGACGCGTTCTCAGAAAAGGTAACTTAGGGTGAAAACTTAAGTATTTCAGGAGGTCCAAAAGAAGGTTGAAAATGCGAAACGTATCGTTTTCGAGATATGAACGGATCATGCCGAGAGTATAAACGTTACAAGGGTGTGATTTGTTTCATTGAATTCCTCGTAGAATTGTCTACACAAAACCAGAAAATGTTTTTTCACCCTAAGGTACCTTTTCTGAGAACGCTTCACAAGTATTATTATTGGTACTGTACTTAAGTCGACTCACGACATTTTTTTTTTGTTGCCACAGCCAATGAGCTGTAGGCTATATGTTCGGCTACAGTTATACGAAGTGATTACGACCTCTGTCTGTAACATGGTTAGCGAATCATTTACCCACAGGTAAGATAATTGGTCATTGATCTTCACAGTGTGCAGTAGAGACTTAAAATTACCTACACTCGTACGCAACTGTGTACACGGGGTCTGGACAAGTTACAGGCAACCTTCAACCACCATTTTGGATTCTTGCATATTTCTATTTCTGAACATGAAAATTTCGAAAGTCTCTTCTGTAGCGAACTACCTGTCGACTTAACACTGCAGCCCAGATATAAAAACTAAACCACGAACCCATAAATATGCCACAATATCGATTCTACCAAAATCTGGCAGAATTGATACTGTGACATATTTATGAGTTCGTAGTTTAGTTTTTATGTCTGTACTGTCGGGTAAGGTGAGTAGCTAGTGCGCTATAGACGTACTTTTGAAGTGTCCGCGTTAAAATGTACAAATAAGCAAGAAATGTAAGAATCCGGAATGGCAGGTCAAGATTGCCCTCAAACAGCTCGTGCGGCCAGAGTTCAAGCAACGAGCGGCTGTTGCCCTTCTGTTTTCTCGAGCATTGTATGACCCAAGTAAAAGGAGCAAGGAAGAAAAATGCGGAACGTTTGTAAGAGGCCGGTCTGTCGTTGGAATTACAGCGACGGGACGGTCACGCCCCTAATTGCCTTGTGTCGAGGCGAATTTCTGGGTTCCTCTCGCCCGCGAGAGCCTCCGGGGCACATTCTCCCATATCATCTGTTGGCAGGGTGCCCGGGTCACGAGATGGTAGGGTAGGGGCCATGGCCGCCGATAGATGCCAGCAGTGTTGCCAACATTCCTGCCCCCCCCCCCGGCTATTAACTCCTTAAAGGGGCTCGGACAATGAAAAACGTAATCAGTAGAACTTGGAAAGTTTTCCACCGCCTCGGTTCTAATCAAAGTATACACAATGAAGTTGCCTTTCTAACCACACGTGTAGGAGTGTTAGTTAGATCCCTTGTAAAGTATCTCTGACATCTTGGTCACATAGTAATTTGCAGGCTGCAGTTGTTGCAGCCAGTGAACAACCACTGGCTGCAAGAACCATAGACTAAAGATGAGATAGACCGATCTTGCTGGCTGCGCTCAACCAATCTTCATGTCCCAACATTGAACTGGTTTCCTGCCAACACGTATAGCGAATTCGGCATGGTTTCGATTTTAGATTAGAAAACTGATTTTTAAACAAATGATTTGAGATGTATGTATGTCTAATCAATTTGTAACGTAATTTTGATTAAACTGAAACTGGTAAAAGTATTTTATTCATATAATAGCGCTTATCATTTAAAAATTAAGATGTAAACAAACACATTCATCACTGTTGACCATGTGATTTTGACAGTTGTGTTCCTTTAGGGTAGGTTCATGTTGGGTACATGCGCAGAAGACGAATAAGCGGCCTACTTCATCTTTAGTCTATGGCCAGTCTATGGCAGCCCTCTCTAGAGTACTGTACTGGCCACTAGTGTCTTGTGTACAGGTCCTGTCATGAATGTCATTCACGTGCAACATCCTCACGATCGTGGACACGGTGACAGAACAAGTCAAAAATGCAGTGAAAGTAATCCCATCGTTACTATTGCAGTGCTAGCAGTCACTCTACCAATTCATTTATTTTGCCTGACTGGACGATTTAACTGGAAATCTCCTCTCCTACCACAGGAAAAAAAATTCGCAAACTACGATGTAGTGACGGGTATACAAGCATCGAGTGCAGGACCGGAAAACCCCGGGCCTACCAAACGTCAGGGTTCATCCCGCGTGTCCAGTATTTAGGACATGTTGCAAAATATATGCAGGATGTATCTAAATTCGACCGACAAACTTCGACGGGAGGTTAGTCACGAAAAAATTAGTTGAAAAAAAAAATATATATATATACACACATACGACCTATGATCCAAAGTGAACAATAAAAGTGGTACACATATTTGAAGTTGGACCTGGAACGCTTGTTTATTGCAAAATGTCACCTTGTGTAAATACCTTAAGCCTAGCTGTTTTCGAGTAACACGTTTTACTTTCAAAATAATATTTACGAATACCTGGCAGGTGGGCCACGCATAATACCCAATATAACACTTTTGTGGCTATTAAAGGGAGGAAATGATTCCAGAGAGCGGTGCATTACAGTGTTACTGTAATAAACATTTTCTTCTACTACAACTTCAGCAATGTGTACCTCCCGTAGAACCATATGTCGTATATATGTTTTCAATTTCTTTTTTCGTGATTAACCTACACCCGAAGTTTTTCGCTCAATTTAGATACATCCTGTATATACTGATGGTCAGAACTGTATACAACAAGGAATCAGTCTTCCTTGTTAGGAATATGATCTGTTGACGTCTCTGCATCTCTCCATCTGTGGATGACATCAACGAACACGCAGTACGAAGTTGACTGGCTGCTAGACGCACTCCCCACACAAGTACAGGGCAGGTAAAATAATTTAATGACTGCAACACGTGTTTGGGAGTGGTCGGGTTAAGGCCCCCGCCTAGCTGCAGCTGTTTCTTGCGCCTGGGGTCGAGAGGCCCGGGCGAGATAAGGTCGACACTACTGTGTGCATTGCCACTGTGTGCAAGGCCCTGAACTAGGGAGTGCAGTGTTCTTGTGGTGTTGTGTACACCTATAGTACCTTAAGAGGTGGAAAAACAATTGTATTGGTGGGAAGTAATTTGTGTTTAGTCTATTTGCCGTTTCTTCACACTTCTTGAATCAAACCTTTGAAAAATCACCCCATGTATGACGTGTTAAGTTATTTTCTAAATATGCCATACATCACAAGCGTTTCCTACCTCTTAACGCGAAAGTGTCATATTTTTCCTTAAATTGAAGTTTTACCTGAAAAAAAAAAAGTGAGAAAACATGTGTGTTGGTAGCACCTAGTAAGGAATAGTTCTCATGCAAACTAGCATTACAACTGAGTGCGTACGCTTCGTCTTCTATTGTAATTGTGTATACATAGTTAAGCTTTCGGTGCTTCGTCTTCTATTGTAATTGTGTATACATAGTTAAGCTTTTTTTGCATATAAGGCGGAGGAATATCATTGAAGTAGAAGTTAGCAAGGCTTCAGAAAAGTGCGAAGTAACAGTGAATGGATTATATGTATCCGACACGTATATTTCGAGTCAAAGAGCTTCGAAACAACCGTTTTAGCTGTGCTGGAGTGTTCTTAAATTGTGGTTCTACACTGTAAAAAAATTCTCTAGTAAACTTCCTAAAATGAACTGGAAGTTTTTTAACTTATACACGATATGGAAATATTACCATTATGAGGTTGCAAATACAGGAATTTGCAGCACCGCTACAATACATAATTGGTAGAGCCACTTGTCTTTCGCGAAAAGATTTACACAGAAGCTATACTTCAATATCCTGTGCGCACACTTGCAGCCTTCCTTTGGCTATTGGTCTCTCGTCTTCGTGTGAAGAGTCTGGTACATGAGTGAGCCAATCAGAGTTAAGTTTCTACGATACTGACCATCCGTGATTCGCAGGCGGGCAGATAAGGCGCGTAACAATGCAAATGATCAAATCATGGAAAGTTGTTCTGAAGTAGATTGTTTTGGAACACAACTTGTCCTGAAATCTTCTCGTGAAAAACAGTTGCCCCTAATAACTGGTGACTTCCCTATACATCTGACTGTTCCCTGAGCAGATGTGTGTGGGGTAATAAGGCAGCGCCCCTTCCTTCTCGCTCTACTGTGGGTATAAGGCAGCGCCCCTTCCTTCTCACTCTACTGTGGGTATAAGGCAGCGCCCCTTCCTTCTCGCTCTACTGTGGGTATAAGGCAGCGCACCTTCCTTCTCACTCTACTGTGGGTATAAGGCAGCGCCCCTTCCTTCTCGCTCTACTGTGGGTATAAGGCAGCGCCCCTTCCTTCTCGCTCTACTGTGGGTATAAGGCAGCGCCCCTTCCTTCTCGCTCTACTGTGGGTATAAGGCAGCGCCCCTTCCTTCTCGCTCTACTGTGGGTAATAAGGCAGCGCACCTTCCTTCTCACTCTACTGTGGGTATAAGGCAGCGCCCCTTCCTTCTCACTCTACTGTGGGTATAAGGCAGCGCCCCTTCCTTCTCACTCTACTGTGGGTATAAGGCAGCGCCCCTTCCTTCTCACTCTACTGTGGGTATAAGGCAGCGCCCCTTCCTTCTCACTCTACTGTGGGTATAAGGCAGCGCCCCTTCCTTCTCGCTCTACTGTGGGTATAAGGCAGCGCACCTTCCTTCTCGCTCTACTGTGGGTATAAGGCAGCGCCCCTTCCTTCTCGCTCTACTGTGGGTATAAGGCAGCGCCCCTTCCTTCTCGCTCTACTGTGGGTATAAGGCAGCGCCCCTTCCTTCTCGCTCTACTGTGGGTATAAGGCAGCGCCCTTCCTTCTCGCTCTACTGTGGGTATAAGGCAGCGCACCTTCCTTCTCGCTCTACTGTGGGTATAAGGCAGCGCCCCTTCCTTCTCGCTCTACTGTGGGTATAAGGCAGCGCCCCTTCCTTCTCGCTCTACTGTGGGTATAAGGCAGCGCCCCTTCCTTCTCGCTCTACTGTGGGTATAAGGCAGCGCCCCTTCCTTCTCACTCTACTGTGGGTATAAGGCAGCGCCCCTTCCTTCTCACTCTACTGTGGGTATAAGGCAGCGCCCCTTCCTTCTCGCTCTACTGTGGGTATAAGGCAGCGCCCCTTCCTTCTCGCTCTACTGTGGGTATAAGGCAGCGCCCCTTCCTTCTCGCTCTACTGTGGGTATAAGGCAGCGCCCCTTCCTTCTCGCTCTACTGTGGGTATAAGGCAGCGCCCCTTCCTTCTCGCTCTACTGTGGGTATAAGGCAGCGCCCCTTCCTTCTCGCTCTACTGTGGGTATAAGGCAGCGCCCCTTCCTTCTCGCTCTACTGTGGGTATAAGGCAGCGCCCCTTCCTTCTCGCTCTACTGTGGGTATAAGGCAGCGCCCCTTCCTTCTCGCTCTACTGTGGGTATAAGGCAGCGCCCCTTCCTTCTCGCTCTACTGTGTGTATAAGGCAGCGCCCCTTCCTTCTCACTCTACTGTGGGTATAAGGCAGCGCCCCTTCCTTCTCACTCTACTGTGGGTATAAGGCAGCGCCCCTTCCTTCTCGCTCTACTGTGGGTATAAGGCAGCGCCCCTTCCTTCTCGCTCTACTGTGGGTATAAGGCAGCGCCCCTTCCTTCTCGCTCTACTGTGGGTATAAGGCAGCGCCCCTTCCTTCTCGCTCTACTGTGGGTATAAGGCAGCGCCCCTTCCTTCTCGCTCTACTGTGGGTATAAGGCAGCGCCCCTTCCTTCTCGCTCTACTGTGGGTATAAGGCAGCGCCCCTTCCTTCTCGCTCTACTGTGGGTATAAGGCAGCGCCCCTTCCTTCTCGCTCTACTGTGGGTATAAGGCAGCGCCCCTTCCTTCTCACTCTACTGTGGGTATAAGGCAGCGCCCCTTCCTTCTCACTCTACTGTGGGTATAAGGCAGCGCCCCTTCCTTCTCACTCTACTGTGGGTATAAGGCAGCGCCCCTTCCTTCTCGCTCTACTGTGGGTATAAGGCAGCGCCCCTTCCTTCTCGCTCTACTGTGGGTATAAGGCAGCGCCCCTTCCTTCTCGCTCTACTGTGGGTATAAGGCAGCGCCCCTTCCTTCTCGCTCTACTGTGGGTATAAGGCAGCGCCCCTTCCTTCTCGCTCTACTGTGGGTATAAGGCAGCGCCCCTTCCTTCTCGCTCTACTGTGGGTATAAGGCAGCGCCCCTTCCTTCTCGCTCTACTGTGGGTATAAGGCAGCGCCCCTTCCTTCTCGCTCTACTGTGGGTATAAGGCAGCGCCCCTTCCTTCTCACTCTACTGTGGGTATAAGGCAGCGCCCCTTCCTTCTCACTCTACTGTGGGTATAAGGCAGCGCCCCTTCCTTCTCACTCTACTGTGGGTATAAGGCAGCGCCCCTTCCTCCTCGCTCTACTGTGGTATATTTGCGAACAGCTTCTCAGAGTGTAATATGCGCAACGTGTTTGAAAGTGCTCAGCAGTCCTCGCGTGGAGTACGTGGTGGTGTTGTCGGTGTTCACGTTGGATGCACGTACACAGTTGCGTGGGGAAACGTGTGTTTATACCACATTGCAACGCAGTTGTCGCACCTGGTGGGCGGGGTCACGACGTAAGAGGCGAGGTGTTAAGTGATCAGAGTGTGGACGGAGCAGCAGGACTTCATTCACTGCTGCTGCTCTTTCTCTCTCTGCCACGCGCGGCCTTGTAACACTTCGCCGTGTGTACACGCGTCGAGCAGTTGTGTCTCTCTCAGGTAACAACAGTCTCCTGGGGTTCAAGGCGACGCTCAGGCTGGGCACAACCTCGAGCCGGTCGCCCATATGCCTCCAGTTTCCTCACAAAATACTTACGCATTTTTAGTATTACATTTTAGAACTGCAGGTAATGTGTTAAGAGATCCCACCGAGGAAAAAATATATTCTTGTAGGAATTATCTTGACTGTTAATATAGGAACAACCATACTATGATTTTCAGGTGCCATTGAAATATTGTTGTATTCCACTCTACGATTGTATTCGCTACTCTACCTACAATTTCTACAGAAGAGCACTTTGTTTGTACTACAAAACAGACAGTTTCTCCAACAGAGCAACTTCAACGATATTTTGATTGTTCAAACAACAATCGGAATTGTAATAACCTAACAGAATATGATGTAGCTGCTACCCTCAAACCTGATTACAGAACTGATCAACACCACCTACAATATATTCTACTACAGCATGTAGTTTTGGGCTGGGGAGATGAATCCTCTCCAGGCTCGGGCTGGTAAGTTACATCCTACCGTATTACTATGGAAAATAAGGATTTTCTATACTAGCCAGAGGGCCGCTGAGGTGAACGGTGTACCATTCCGGGTGTGTGGTAGTTCCCGGATTTTCGCATGTAGGAATCGTACCGGACGCTGTCCCTGGTCGGCGGGTTTTCCCCCCGCCCATGCATTTCGACGCTACTCCATACTCGCCTCACTTCGCCCTCGTCGGCTCGCAAGACCTCTCTGTTAAGAGCCGTCCAAATATCTTCACTCACTCGCTCTCCTAGCGTCTGTACACATGCAGCATCTTCACTTCCCTACACACGGCCACTGCAGTTCTCGACTCTGTAGCTTCAAGCGAGTGGCTAACAACCTTAATTGTAAGCGCTATACCGCAGTCCCTCTCGTTTTACTCGCCTCTCTATGCCTCATGACCTTCCCAGACCTCGTAAAACACTATATCTACGTCTTGCGTGCGTAGCAAGTAGGTTTACGGGACTTTACGACTCGACCGTTAACACTGTCAACGTCTTGCCGTAATCCCGCGCTCAAGTACTGCCTTCGTTTGGTAATTTCCTTAAGCCACGAGTCACCGTAGCAGTAAAAGTCTCGAGCGTAGCATCGAAAAAAAAAAAAAAAAAAAATTATCATTTTGTATTGAGGTGAAACACTGTTCAACCATCAGACGGCATACATGTCGCCACTGCCTTCAATAATCACAAAACCGAAGTTGCTTGTAGAAATGAGATCATTTACGATGGAAAAATAATGCCACTGGTAAAGACTCGACCATGTCCCGTTACAAAACGGAACCAAACTAGACTGCACAATCTTCTACACACTCGAGCAGCAGTCACATGTTCATTGACTGCCGCCACAGACAGAACTCGCTCTCCTGCTACACCCGGACACACGGAGTGAAGACATCAGAGTGCTGAGTTTTTACTATTGGCTGCGAGTCCTGCAGGGCGTGTTATATGAACTGAGGTCCAATGGCACACGCGGAACTAACATATACCAGAGTGTGCCGGACACCTTGGCACTGAATTATAACGCGAAACGTTAGGATCTCTAGTCATCGGCCTTCTTAAAAAAGATTCTATAGTAACAAATTTTTTTTGTTGCAATTCTGAGATATTTTTGGTGGAAAGGAAAATTTCCGCATATTTTTAAAATCTGCATGTGTATGAGAATTAAAATTTTTTCTTTTTTCAAGACGTTTGAACTTGTTTCACGCAAAGAGCGAAAACACGTTCTGGGCTCTCGGTGTGCGAGAGGTAAAGAAACTTTCTGATAGAATATTTATAAGCAATACGCTCAAAACACTTGGCTACAGAGAACTTCGCCCGTTCAGACCCACTTTAAATTACTGTTTCAGGTGTTGCAAAAAAAATGTTTGATGCGTGCTGTACTTAAGTCGACCGGCACAACACGTGTTTTGTTGTCAGAACCAATGAACTGTAGGCTGTAGGTTCAGCTACAGTAATACGAACCAATTATGGCCTGGAACAGTCAGGCGGTTTGCGAATCATTTAACAGACCAAAAATTACCTACCCGTCCGAATGTACACAATTGTGTACGCTGTGTAAGAATGGGTTCAGAGTACAGAGTTGCTTGTTCCGCGAACTCCAGCCGCACACGCCACCAAAATGGCGTCACTTACCTTCAACATGTCAGAACGCCGTTCACCAATCAGCGCCTGGTTACTTAATTGCCAGGCGGCAGATCAGCCAATAGGGAACTTTTCTCATCACACACAGCGAAGTCAGACACGAGGCCTAGTTCCAGAGCATCGTGCAGCCAACCAGAGTGTGGTTAAGTTTACGTCAAAGGAACCGCCTAAAAATTTGCAAATTTTTTACACTACGGTGCATTAAAAAACAGAACACGATAGAAATAATTTAAATGATCACAAATGATTACCTAACAATTCTTATTCGATGTTAAGATGTGGAACTTCTTTCCCCGCCATCGTTACCAACTTTGCTGGGCGTATGTCACTCGGTGCGCCCGTTAAAATATGTGCAGGGAGGGGCAGTGACATTTTTCTAAGGTTGATTTAAAAAACGCTCACTTTATTGCGAACAGCCGTTAACTTTGTGACTGTACACTGATGTGGTTCCTGTACAGCTGTGTGCAGTACCGTTCAAAAGAATACTTCACGTGCAACATATTCTATACCTAGAGGTACGATAGTGGAATTTCGTGAAAATATTTCGAGGCGGCAAGTTATATTTCAAAACAAAGTAGTCTCGTCTAGGTATCTTGAGTGGCTAAATTGCTTTTTGACAACATCATGTTGCGAACACTGATACGAGAGCCTGGAAGCAGCCAGAGGGAATGTATGTGAGTGTACGGGGCAGAGCGAGCGCGCGTCTACGTCTCGCTCGGACCTAATCGTCACATGCCGTGCAGAGGGGCACGCGTGGGACCACCTCTGCGAAGCCGCCGCTAATGTTGAGTGACCGGAGCAGAGCCGAGCGTCGTTGTCCTACGTCGCTGCAGAGGCGCTGGGACCACCTCTGCAAGCCGCCGCTAATGTTGAGTGACCGGAGCAGAGCCGAGCATCGTCGTCCTACGTCACTGCCGCTGCAAGAGCGCTGGGACCACCTCTGCGAAGCCGCCGTTAATGTTGAGTGACCGGAGCAGAGCCGAGCGTCGTCGTCTACGTCACTGCCGCTGCAGAGACGCTGGGACCACCTCTGCAAGCCGCCGCTAATGTTGAGTGACCGGAGCAGAGCGGGGCGTCGTCGTGCCTACGTCACTGCCGCTGCAGAGGACGCTGGGACCACCTCTGCGAGCCGCCGCTAATGTTGAGTGACCGGAGCAGAGCCGAGCGTCGTCGTCCTACGTACGCTGCAGAGGCGCTGGGACCACCTCTGCGAGCCGCCGCTAATGTTGAGTGACCGGAGCAGAGCGGAGCGTCGTCGTCCTACGTCACTGCCGCTGCAGAGACGCTGGGACCACCTCTGCAAGCCGCCGCTAATGTTGAGTGACCGGAGCAGAGCCGAGCGTCGGTCGTACTACGTCACTGCCGCTGCAGAGGCGCTGGGACCACCTCTGCAAGCCGCCGCTAATGTTGAGTGACCGGAGCAGAGCGGAGCGTGGTCGTACTACGTCACTGCCGCTGCAGAGCGCTGGGACCACCTCTGCAAGCCGCCGCTAATGTTGAGTGACCGGAGCAGAGCGGAGCGTCGTCGTCCTACGTCACTGCCGCTGCAGAGGCGCTGGGACTACCTCTGCAAGCCGCCGCTAATGTTGAGTGACCGGAGCAGAGCGGAGCGTCGTTGTCCTACGTCACTGCCGCTGCAGAGACGCTGGGACCACCTCTGCAGCCGCCGCTAATGTTGAGTGATCCCGGAGCAGAGCGGAGCGTCGTGTCCTTCGTACGCCGCTGCAGAGGACGCTGGGACCACCTCTGCGAGCCGCCGCTAATGCTTGAGTGATCGGAGCAGAGCGGAGCGTCGTCGTCCTACGTCGCTGCAGAGGCGCTGGGACCACCTCTGCGAGCCGCCGCTAATGCTTGAGTGACGGAGCAGAGCGGAGCGTCGTCGTCCTACGTCACTGCCGCTGCAGAGGCGCTGGGACCACCTCTGCGAGCCGCCGCTAATGTTGAGTGATCGGAGCAGAGCGGAGCGTCGTCGTCCTACGTCCGCCGCTGCAGAGGCGCTGGGACCACCTCTGCGAGCCGCCGCTAATGTTGAGTGACCGGAGCAGAGCGGAGCGTCGTCGTCCTACGTCACTGCGCTGCAGAGCGCTGGGACCACCTCTGCAAGCCGCCGCTAATGTGAGTGACCGGAGCAGAGCGGAGCGTCGTCGTCCTACGTCGCTGCAGAGACGCTGGGACCACCTCTGCAAGCCGCCGCTAATGCTGAGTGACCGGAGCAGAGCGGAGCTTTGTCGTCCTACGCGCTGCAGAGGCGCTGGGACCACCTCTGCAGCCGCCGCTAATGTTGAGTGACCGGAGCAGAGCGGAGCGTCGTCGTCCTATCGTCACTGCCGCTGCAGAGCGCTGGGACCACCTCTGCAGCCGCCGCTAATGTTGAGTGACCGGAGCTAGAGCGGAGCGTCGTTGTCCTTCGTCACTGCCGCTGCAGAGCGCTGGGACCACCTCTCGAGCCGCCGACTAATGTTGAGTGACCGGAGCAAGCGGAGCGTCGTCGTCCTACGTCACTGCCGCTGCAGAGGCGCTGGGACCACCTCTTCAAGCCGCCACTAATGTTGAGTGACCGGAGCATAGCGGAGCGTCGTCGTCCTACGTCACTGCCGCTGCAGAGGCGCTGGGACCACCTCTGCGAGCCGCCGCTAATGTTGAGTGACCGGAGCATAGCGGAGCGTCGTCGTCCTACGTCACTGCCGCTGCAGAGGCGCTGGGACCACCTCTGCAAGCCGCCGCTAATGTTGAGTGACCGGAGCAGTCCGGAGTGTCGTCGTCCTACGTCACTGCCGCTGCAGAGGCGCTGGGACCACCTCTGCAAGCCGCCGCTAATGTTGAGTGACCGGAGCAGAGCGGAGCGTCGTTGTCCTACATCACTGCCGCTGCAGAGGCGCTGGGACCACCTCTTCAAGCCGCCACTAATGTTGAGTGACCGGAGCAGAGCGGAGCGTCGTCGTCCTACGTCACTGCCGCTGCAGAGGCGCTGGGACCACCTCTGCGAGCCGCCGCTAATGTTGAGTGACCGGAGCATAGCGGAGCGTCGTCGTCCTACGTCACTGCCGCTGCAGAGGCGCTGGGACCACCTCTTCAAGCCGCCACTAATGTTGAGTGACCGGAGCAGAGCGGAGCGTCGTCGTCCTACGTCACTGCCGCTGCAGAGGCGCTGGGACCACCTCTGCGAGCCGCCGCTAATGTTGAGTGACCGGAGCAGAGCGGAGCGTCGTCGTCCTACGTCACTGCCGCTGCAGAGACGCTGGGACCACCTCTGCAAGCCGCCGCTAATGTTGAGTGCCCACACACGTGCGACCAACGGAATTCCTGCTGTGATGTAAACAAATTATTGGTAAAAGCTGTTCGCGATAAAGCGAGCACTTTTCAAATAAACCTTAGAAAAAGTCACAGTCTCTGCATGCATATATTTTAATAGGTGCACCGAGTGACCTTTGCCCAGTGATGTTGGCAACGATGGATGAAAAGGTGTTAGGTAAACATTTTTGCTAACTTAAATTATTTCTTTGGCTTTCTGTTTTTTTTTTTTTTTTTTAATGCATCGAAGTGTGAAATTATTAAGAAAATAAATATTTTACAAATCCGCTCATTTCTACAGTTTCACTTGACCGACGCATGAATAAAGTGATGGCAATGTTAATTTGACATAACGTGGAAGAATACAGAATGTGCTCGCAAGTAGATCGTAAGCAGGGCTTTCAAAAGTGCTCAGTGTACCGTGAACAGACTATAAGTGAATGTCCGTCAGTGTGTTAGCTGGGGTTTGCTGAGAGTAGAGTCTTGACAGTATTGCTTTCATCTCATCTCAGAGAGATTAATAAGGAATTTAATGAGAAGACTATAATGTTACATTAATCACTTTGAATTTATTAAATGCTAAAATATATTGTAGAAAGTAATTGATAAATAAAACTGAAGACTGATTTTATAATTTACACCAGCTGTCAACTGCTTGCTCGCCTTGTCCTAGTGGAGCAGTATTTTGTACCTGCATGCTAAGGTGACATTGGTGGAGGCGCCGGGAATGCTGCGGTGCGGTAACAAAGACCAAACGAGGTCACACAGACAGCTTTCCGGTTCACAACTAGCGCACTTCCGGAATCTCCGGCACAAGTGTCGACCCCGCCTTTCCACCTTCCTGCACATATATGATGTCCTCGAAGTTGGCAAGACTACGAGGTGTTGCAAGGCGCGGGGTAGAGGTTTCGCAAGTGCTCTTGCTGGAGGCAAGGAGACATCTCGCCGCCTCTCACGAGAGCGATTCCAAATCCCGCTGCGGTTGTTTATGCACCAGTTCGAGGTGCCCTAAGTAGCCAGCCGTACAGGCTTTGTAAATTCACAAAACTCGAACGGCTGTGTCACACGTTAAACTGCTATGTCGTCGTACAGCTCGCCTCTTCGTGACGTTAATAAGTCGGAGTGGCTGACTATGTATTGTACATTGTGTAGCGATTTAGTGTTGGACGCTACGCCTGTCCCGGCTCCTACTTGAAGATATTTAGTAGTGCCACTAACCACAGAGTGTGCTGCAGTCTGTACAAGGTTTTGTGATCTCATTGCATCGCCACAGTCTTCTCCATCAACGAAGAACACATGATAATGTGTTCTTTCTATATGTATTCTTTCACCTCTAATTATAAGTTTCTCTGAGTACTGTCCCTGAGCACGGAGAATATATAATCATGGCACAAAGAGTAATAACTTTGTATAAATTTGACCATTTTTAGATACTGGAAATATAAATACGCAAATTTGGGCATAATTGTTCTTTTAACAATACTTGCCGCAAACCTATACATAAAACTTTTGTAAATACCGATAGTATTGAATAGACTAATGAATGAGGACAACTAAGTATCTCTCCCTCCCTCCAAATACTTGCAATATTGCATCCAGCCACGTGGTTGACCACTTTCCATCTTCATATCGCCGGCCGGCAGACACACATGAAATATTACACGCCTACGTAAAGTCACTCCGTACAACACCAGCACCGCCAATATGCACATGTATGTACATACATCTGCCAAAAGGATGTTTCAGGTACCAGCAAAGCCACGAGCGACTACTCACACTCCGCACCGTAGGTAAAGGCACGTGCATAAGTCGACGCCACAAGCGCCATGGCGGCGTTAAACAGCTGAGTTTATCTTCTATGTTTCAGCGCGTAGTTCCAGGAGAGTATATGGATAATATACCTGACGAAAATTAAAAATAGCGTGGCTAAGGCATATTTCAATTATTGTACAAATGCTAAATTATCGAGTAAGGGTGTACGAAGAGATTTAATGTAAATTATGATTATATTAGATTAAACAAAAAAAAAGTATATTTTCAAGGCAGCGGACTGTCATAATCACATATGCACGTATTATTCTGCCAAATTTGAAACGTATTTAGTGACAGAGCTCACTTCCTTCGACATGTATGTAGTGGAGGTTAGTGATTTTTTTTTTTAAGTTGACGTATATCGTAAGTGTTTATATTACTGGCTCTGACTCTCTGCCAATATATTGCAGAGTTGAAAGTGTCCCAATGATACATAGTCCATCCCGTCTAGTTGAGTACTTTACACTTCTAATGTCGCTGACGTAATGCCACGTTGCAGAGAACCTTAGGAACACTGATGACGAAGTAATATTTCTTCACATCAGTGTTCGTAAGAGAATGCGGAAGTTGCAATGATATCGCAAGGGCAAACCGCTCGACTCGATGAGCGAGGACGTGCAATTTCGATTTAGAATTTCTAGAGTATTCCTAAATCACTCCAGACGGATGCTGCGGTAGTTTCCTTAATACACGCATTGTCAGATTACTTTGAAACTCCTCTGTTAAGCGTTCCGTGACTACGTACTGCCTCGTCGCTGTTCAAGGATAATTAATAAATAACATATATG
Organism: Dryococelus australis; assembly: GCA_029891345.1. Classification (NCBI taxonomy): domain Eukaryota; kingdom Metazoa; phylum Arthropoda; class Insecta; order Phasmatodea; family Phasmatidae; genus Dryococelus; species Dryococelus australis. Next base: position 360,845,046 of record CM056995.1, read on the forward strand.
GTGTTTACTGTGTATAGGCTATTCACGGTAAAGTGAGCACTTATGAAAACCCTCTCGTTTGGAATAATAGTCAATAAATGTATTTTATTTTAGCCTTAGATGTTAATTTCCGAGTGCAGTGGAATCTACATACTTTGTTTATTACTTACATGACAATATTTATTTTAATAAGCGGTCGCAGGATTAAAAATGGCTGAAATAAAAAGGTAAATAGGGCCTGAAAAGTGCTCACATTACCGTGAACGGCCTGTACAAGAAGAGCGTGTGCGGGAAATGCAGTAATATTGTAACTGTGTCCGTGGAGATAGCGTCAGTCGGCCTTTGAAGGTGCTTGGAGCCGGCTGCTTTCTTCCATTATTCATCAGCCGGCGAGTAGGCGCGTGCTCGCACGACGACACACACACATCTCACGACGTTGTAACATGTCCTTACACGCCTCCCTTATCACGTCACTTCCGCTACAGTCTCCAGTAGTGTCGTTGGGAAGGGGGGGGGGGCGCAGTCATGGTTCTAGTCTCTACGTGCGCATTGATTCACCTTCCAGTTGGGGAGGATTATCATTCCTCGTGTTACATACTTGTGTCCTAATATCGATGTTCTTATTATAACGACACGGAAACTGTTCCTTTTTGCGAGAAAACAAAAAGATGCCATAACTATCACTGCACCAAATCACTTCAGTTCAGACCCACTTTTGTTGATTGATTGATTCACGCGTCTTAGTTGTCTGCCAGCGAATCAGGGACGTTCAGTGTCATATGCAGGGAGTAACGTCTGTACAGTTTTTTGCAAACTGGTTGGCAAATATTTTCTTGTGTGTCTACAGCTAACATATAGAATATTTACAACATATTATTTTGAAAACATACTACATTATTTATGTAGCACGATGCTTGTAATAAAATTGGGGGCTATAACACTTGTTTGTTAAAACTGACCGTCAGTTTTACACATTCCACAGTAAGGTTTTATAAAATTTACTCTTAGTTTATTTGTAGTGTTACAAAAATATATTTGGCTACTAGTTTCCAAGGAATTTATTGTACAAATGAAGTAACCTAATTTTGACTGGGCCAATCTCACTAAGATATGCGATTCATGAATAAAATTCAAATTTTATAACGCTTACCCTGCGCGTAAATATTTTCGCGGAAAAAACGGTTCTAATAGTCACATAATATATTTTTTTTACTCATGAAAATATTTGTTGGTATAGTGTGCATTTTATATCATCATGGTTGTTTTATTAACATGGGCAGGGCGAAATTATAGCTCTATCTTCACTTGAGTTACGGGCTCATTTGGACGTGGACCAATGGTAATATTACAAAATAAATAACAAGGCATGTTTATAATAAAATATATTGTGCAATAGTTTTGAAAAATAATAACATAAACTCCGACGACTGCAAAGATTGCATGCCATAGTTCAGTGGCTGGAGTGTAGAGGCGATGTGGTATTTGACTTGGCGTGCAAGTTCCTGTAACTTGAGGCAGGCCGGTGGAAAGTTCCTGCCCTACAGTTTAGAGACCCCGAGGAACTGTGAAACGCGCCGTAGTTAAGTCGTTTTCTAAATATTATCCCAGATTATGTCACACGTGTGTACTGGACTAAGTAGTTTAAGTGTTGACACTTTCAACACATTATCCGTACGCGATACGGGAAACGATGTCTTAATATTGCCACAGTTTTAAAGTCTCATCGAACTACGTGGAGTGAAGAGATTTGGGCAGCTGTTGAAATCGAGGTCTTGAAGCCGACGAAGGTGAAGGGATACGAGTATCGTGCACCGCCAGAATGCTAGGGCGGGGGAAACGGGAGATCCCCGAGAAAAACGTGCCGACCAGCGGCATCGTCCAACACGAATTTCGCATGCAAAAATCCGGGAGTGACTTCGCCGGGAATCGAACCCAATCCGCCTAGCTGGGAGGCGAGTATACTTCCAATCACTATAAAACCGCGGTCCCACAAAAATACGCATTCAGTGTTATTCTTCCGTCTGGGTGAATCAAATATAAAAATACATTACTGATCATGACCATGTTCCGAACACTAGCTGAAAGTACGGCTATGTAGTTTCATTGGCGCACGTGAATCTTGCCACACCCTCCAACACAGCAGGCATTCTCCTGCACAGCTCGGGAGTTCCGAGTGGGCAAGAATAATGAAGCAAAGTTGAACAGCCATTGAAATGTTCACCACGCCAGGGCACAGAGAGGCGTTTCGCACCAAGCATGTGGCTAGTGTCCAGTGTCGAAAAGTGCTAATGGCGTAGTTGTGTTTGTGTCTTCACCTGTGTGAAAGTGTTGTCTTCACAATGGCAGTTGTCTGTCCCAGGGCGAGTCAGTTCCTGTTACGAGGCGTGGAAGGCATAACAGAACACGAATAACGTGCGACACCTCAATGAAACATTGCCTTTCGATCACTGAAATTGTTTTGAACTGTGCGGCGACGTAAAGAACCGACTAGTACATAAGGTCACTTAAACCAGTCGGACCCACTGCACACTAAGTTGCAAAATAAGGTTCAATTTGACCGCTACAGTAGACTGCGAGGTTCAGCGATCAATGATGTTCACTGCTAATAACTCTTTCGTGATCCATACTACTGTAGAAGGTTGTGAATGGCTCACAACATTATAGCGAACATAAAGTTGGCTGTGGCCAGGGCGCTCGCCTTCCACCACGTGGTCCGAGTTCCATCCCCAGCGGGTTCACTCCTTAATTTTCGCACGTGGGAATCGTGCTTGCCGGCTCGTTTTCTCGGGGTGCTTCCTTTTCTCCCGTCCGACACTGAGTCTCATTTCATGTCATGTCTGTGGATGACGGATCCAGATTGAGAGCTCGGTATTAGGAGGGTGTTGCCTCACCCTGGTTGTGGCGTATTAAAACAGGGCTGTCCAAATGGAGGCTCGTGGGCCGCATGCGGCGCGCAGGCCGTTTTTGTACGGCCCGCGATGGCTTTACAGACTTAAATTTTGCTTAATGTATTACTTATTTTATTTGGTACGTAAATATTTATCCACTTTGATTGCTCAATAATTAAACAATTAAAAATTGTTTTTAATAATAATATTCAATAGAAATATGTTTTTTTAACTGTAGCCTAGCGGCCTAGCCTAATTTAATACCTTGTTGCCTTTGTACAATATAAGAAATTTGCCAAAACTATGGCATGGCCCGCGACTTTGCTGGAATTTGAGTTGTGGCCCACGAGCCCTTCCAAGTTGGACAGCCCTGTATTAAAAGGTTATTTGCAACCGCTCGAAATCGTAAATTAAATATGGTCTGAAGTGATTAGGTTATTGTTCGGTGGCAGGTTACATTTTAAGTGCTTCGCCGCCTGCAGATATTTTGCGCATTCAACGCCTCGAAATTTGCAATCTCTTTTAGAGTTGACATGGATCATTACAGCTACTTTGTGCTGTACCTGTTCCAAAGTGATACTGTTACAGGAGTTGCTGGCTACGTCGCCAGTCTCATGTGGCCTTGCCCGAGGATGTTGTCAGCTATTCGTTACCAGGCACGCGTGTTATTTAAGTACGTGTATTGAGTTGGTGTTCTGGGTGGTGTAACTATTACAGTCAAACAGCGTGGACTTCATTTATGCAAACATTCTCCAGAGAGGATAATGGACAACTGCTTAAATAAAAACTAAGTTTTCAATTATCCTCTTCAATTTTTTTTAAGGAAAACGCTCAACTGTGCAGTTGCCAAATCTAAACCAGGAAATTGTACTTTAACTTAACCGCACATTTGAAATACAATCAAAATTTGTAGCATTGATTCTCTTGGAACAGCAAGGACAACACACTGGCGAATGTTAAACTGATACCAAATGTATTTAATAGTTTGGAATTGTACTCGTTTACAGTACCACGTACAAGTGTGTATGACCCACCTCTCTACCTTAGAGCTTATTCGCCACTTGCCACATCACACATACATGTAGGCCTCTCAACTGGCGTACATTCTTTCCTTTGGCGACTCGCTTGAACGTGACTTTAAACAGTGACCCTACATTTTTATTTCACGCTAGTAAAAATAAAAGTATGATACGTGTCTAAAGATGTCTCACGTTTCTGTGTAGAAAATGTATTAGCTAAAACAGGTTCTGAAAACACCCGCTTTAATCATTTTTACGGCCAAAAAAATTCGAGAGCTGATTAGGGTGAAGCGAGGTGGGTAGAGAGCAGCGCCGGAATGGAGGGCGGGGGAAACGGGAAGATCCAGAGGAAACCCACCGACCAACGCATCGGGATCGTCCGGCACGATTCCCACGTGAGAGAATCAGGGAGTGGCCCTTCCGAGAGTCGAACCCGGTTATTGTTGGTGGGAGGCGAGTAGGCTAACCACTACACCGTCGCTCGATAGTTTGATGCCAGTTAGTAAATTTGGTTATTGAAATATTCATGTCATCGTTAAAAATTGTCGAAGTCATCAGAAATCACTGCAAGTAGCCATCTGTTTACGATAAATATCGTAAACAGTGTTTTAGACTATAACAACAGTCCTGTATCTTTTCTAAACAGATTGCTATATTAAAACCCTACAGTCACCTCTTAAAAGACTGAAGAACCGCAACACGCGCGAAGATTCTCCACTCTATTTTCCATCGTCGCCGGAAGGTTTCCTTATAACCAATTGCGACCTTGATGCGTTAACATTATTTTATTAGTGATTGATTGTCCTTAAGGCGCGGAACAGTTCTGTAACGTTTCAGATATCCCGTTGCGAAATACTTGCACGAAGGAGAATATTATATCCAGTAATTATCTCGTGGGTATTCCTACGCAGTGACTATCAAACCTGGGAATCTAACGCATTCATTTGGCTACAGGGTGGTAGACTTCAAAGTTTTTATACTGTTGTCTTTTTAATTTAACCACAGCTGTAATGACACTTCCAGGATGACACTGCACTGAAAAAAAAATACATTGTGCCAGCTACAAAGTGTTTTTGTTCGTATTTACCGAGCCATAATATTTTCTGGCAAATAAAACGTTTTTCTATTGTCACTACTAAACTTGTGCGGCAAATAAAATCTTAATTTTTATGGCTACAAATAATTTCGTGCTGTGAATGCACGCTGTTCACAGTTATGTCCAACATTTTCCCGAAGTCCTGTTACAGTTATACTTCCAAGATATTCCTCCGCCTCATGCAAACAAAGCTTAACTAAGTCTAGGAAGTTACACACTCAGCGTAATGTTATTTTCCATAAGAACTATTTCTTACTTCGCTCTAAATACGAATCAGTGTGAAACCACTGATTCGCAGTGAAATTCAACTACTCGAATCAGCGAAAATGACTCCACTTAGAATCAGTGCAAAACGACTGACTAATCCAATCAGTGAATTTTTTTTTCCTGAAACAGTGACGTGAAACAATTTCACTGATTGAATAAGTGACGGCCGACTGCAGTGGCGAATAAAACATTCGTTTTTATTGAATGTAGCCAAATAATTACGTGAAATAAACACATTTACGATAGTTTACTATTCATATTGTACAATTAACGGAAATTAAGACAAATAAGAAAGCTTGCAGATGGCCGGGATTGAACTCGCACAACCTCTTCACTTCGTTCGATATTATGCCGTTACCTAGCCATCTCACCTGTGCTACCACGCCAAGTTTAAATAATGAGAGGAAAATATCTCTCTCATAATTTCCCCGCGAAATCATGAAGATTTAAATAATTGTATGCTCTTCTTTCTTGTCTTTGGTTTAATTGGCACCGTTAGGATTGTTAAAATAAATAGCATATATGAGTGCACTCTCTTAATCACATTGTATGCAGTTTAAACAGATTACGCGTAAACAAAATATGAAAGACGTAAAATTGGAATGAAAGGCTGAGTGTCATATTACCTCATGTAATGGCGTTTTGAAAGACGAAGCACATTTTAGAAAGTATTTTGTACTGGTTTTATTCGTTTGTTCGTTGTTATTTCACTTGGTACATGTTATTGAACGGCCATTTTTTTAACGTCGTTTGACGGCTGTTTTTTACACGCTGTTTTTGAACTGACCCATCAGTCAAAAATAAACTACATAGTAAACAGTGGAAAAAAATAACTGACGAATCAGTGGAAAATGTCACTGAATCAATAAGTGAAATGAAATCTGGTATTTCTTCACTGGTTCATCGGTTAAATTCACTGAAGTGACTGTCGAAACAGTCAGATACGTTTGGCTGATTGAGACCGCGAAATTCTCACCGATTCAGATATAGAGTGTGGGCGTTACAAACATACTTTTTTTCTCTCTGTATTTATTCATATTCAATACTAATAAAATATTATATTTTATAGATAGAATATAAGTAAAATTTAAACAAGTAACAAAGTAACAAACAGCTGTTCGCTTCTGTCTAATTGTATGTTCTACGTCCTTGTGTGTGTTGAGAAAGAAGAATACATCTGCACAAGACCAAACAAAACTCTTCTCAGACTTAAAAAAAAACAAGAGACCCCCCCCCCCCCCAAAATACGTTCATAATTCCCACTTTCCATTTAGTTTCGACTTGAGGTTGCGCTCAACATGGGGCCGAACGTGTAGTAACATTTATTCTAATCAAGCTCACTAATAGATCAGCTTTAAAATGACTTCCTTAGAAACTTATCACCGTCATCAAAGGGCATTATAGTTTATGACTCACAACTCACAGACGTGGGTGCTTGAATTATATATAGCTCGCTACCACTACCATAACGATAATCCGACCGGACGGGACGGGACCAATCAGGTATATGCTGTTCACAGTCAAATGAGCTCTTTGAAAGCCCTGCTTAAGAGCTACTTATCTGCACGTAATGTATTATTCCGCCTTATGTAAAATCAACATTGCCACGGGCCTCATCACTGCTCATGCGTTGGTCAAGTACAACTGTGAAATTTTTAGTAAAGTAAATATTAAATAAATCTTCTCGTTTTCACACTTCGATGCATTTAAAAAAACAGAAAGCGAAAGGAATAATTAAGTTATCACAAATGGTGGTCTAACATTTTTATTCAACGTTAAGATATGGAACTATTTTCAATCTATCATTACCAACTTTACTGGGCAAATGTAACTCAGTGCGCCCATTGAAATGTATGCAGGTAGGGGCGATAACTTTTTTCTAAGGTTCATTAGAAAAGCGCTCACTTGATCGTAAACGGCCTTTACCAGTTGGCGTGTGTAGTGGCCAGTTTGAACTTGAGCCGCAGGGAACTAACTCCGAAGTAGGAAACCCCACGCGTGGATTCAAAGCATACGTAAATCTTGTGAATTAATTCCTTCGCTGTTAAAAAGTGACATGTTTATCTCATGACTTGTATACAGGGCGTGACCCAGAGGCCAGAATTTTCACAAGTGATAACCCGAACGCTTTATGAATTGCAGCCCGCCTTGGGGCATCCTAATTGAAAGATAATCGCTTTATTCCAATGTTCTCAAGTTTTTTTTTATCACGTTGGCGTTATTGGTCTGTGTTACGGAGACGTTGAACAGCTTTTATCGTTAGTTTCTCCTCCGAAAGCCAACATTGGTACGCCTTGTTCTGTGATTTACGACTGCTCGACCGACCCGGAGGAAAAAAAAATTGGCAGCCTCTCTTGGCCTTGATTGCGTCACTCGGCCGACATACGAGTCGCGAATTTCAAGTGCATTTAGAAGTCAAGTGCGCGTGCTTGAGGACTCTCGTCTGCCCTTACTTGGGCATGTGGAAGCGTTTCAAGCTCTATGACGAGCCCTGGACTGTTTATTCTTTTGACGTGAATACGTCTTTAAATTTGCAACCCGAGTGGGAGGCAATCCAGAAAATCTTATGGTAACAAAATCGGGGGATAGAGTTTGGCATCGCAGCTCCGAATCTATCATCTACATTCGAAATTCAATTACACCATTCGATTGCCAAAGGAACAAAGAATATTATGTTATGTTGAGTTCGCTTCGCCGCGTCTCATAACTTCCGCGTACTATAACTTTTGATTAGGAGAAGCTACGACGCTCGTGTGAGTTTCAATCGACAGCTCTCGTCAAGATCATTAGATCGCGTGTATAAAAACATTTGTGTAGCGTGGTTATGGTGAAATTGCATGCGTTTAATGTAAAAAATTAAGAAAACTTGACACGATTTCGGCCTATAGATACTCATCAAAAAGCCAAGTCGAAATACAGAAATCGTATACGGTTGGAAAAAGCATCTCAAAAGCAATCCAGTGATACCCATAAAACCCCATATGATGGAGTGAAGCGGTGCCGGGAACGTAAAATATACATCAAGGCGTCCGAGCGCGTCAACGTAGACGTATTCACGCAAAACAAACGGCCGTGGTTCCAACACAGCCATACCCCATTTTTATCACGTGAGATGGCCCTGCAAATAAAAAGAATTGAATTTTTTATTGAGAACGTTACTATGCTGTGAAAATTTAAATTTTTGTTTCTGTAAAGTTGTGAAAATGACGATCAACACTTTCGCAAAAAACGCGTGTTACAATGTCAGCGTGTAGTGTATACAGTAGGAAATCACCATTCGATTCTTCAGAAGTAGCCTATAGTGTGTGATCACTACAGTTTGTTTATTGTGGAGGTTTTATACATGTCGTTAGTTTTGTTTCTGGTTATTCACAGTTCACTGAGCTACACGGATGTTTTGTCGTTGTTTATTGATAGTGGAAGGAGGATTAAATGTTCCGAGTGCAGCTTCCGCCATACGTTTTTTTTTTTTTTTTTTCATTCATTTGTTACACGCCCAAAAAATATTTGTAGGTAATAGCGAAATTGTTATTTGAAACTCTACAGTACAGTATTAATTACTTTTAGCTAGATATTCAACTTCTTGATAAAATTATGCAGTTTTGGAAGTATTAATAGCATTCAATTACGACACAGCGGAAGTTGAAAAACATTTATACGCTGTGCTTTTTGCTTTAGACGGTATACACAACAGTCTTAAGCGATAAGAAGTAGTCTTAAAAACTTTGAATAGTAAAAAGAAAAAATATTTCTGCTACCAATCTCTGAGCTTGCATGTATTATAACTTCCTGCTGATACTAAGTAGTTTTTTTTTTAATGATCATACATCAGAATCACAGTTTTGGTGTTTTTGGAGCTCTATTGGCGAAAATATCCCATTTGCAGAAATATGGAAATGCATGAACGGGTTGGAACAAAAATTGCAACGAGTCAAATGAATTAAGAATATGCTTTTTTTATTCTAACTTTGTCTCTACTTCTTTTTTTTCTTAAATAGTTTGGTATGTCAAGCAAACATGGCGTGTTAAAAAAAAATTGTACAAATTTATTTGAATATTGTAATGTCTGCAAGTTGGATGGTTTTTGCTACAAATAGTTTTTAAAAAAATGTCGTTTTTATCGAACGATCTTGATGCCTATTGAAACTGTAGCGAGAGACCAATACACTTCTAGTAGACTAGTGATTAACTGGTAGATAGTTTTTGAACGTGCTTTGACTGTGTGAAGGATCTCTCGTTGTGTGTTTGATTTACATGGGCGGTTCTCTCTAGTGACGCAGAGTGGTCGATACTGCCTTTGATGCCTCTCGAGTGGCGGGGAAAAAGTGGGAAGAGAGCGCCATTTATAAACTACGTCGAGCAAATAAACACGCTGCTCTGCGGCCTTCCGATACGCAGTGCTCACGTCGAGAGATCCGAGGACCAATACAGCGCGGGAACAACATATACAATGCCCGGTGCTTAGCCTACATTACAGTCATATTTGTTTGTATGTGCTGTAAACAATTATTAGGTAACTGGTTGCCAAAATTTTTCTTTTAACATTACAAGTAAAATATTTTATTTTAACATACAAAAAAGTTTGTGTGTCTCCAAGTTCATAATAAACCTGAATCTTTTAATGACTTGCTTGTTAAAATCCAACATTAGTTCTACGCATCCGACATAAATATACTGTGAAATTTTCTTTTATTTACTTGAAGTGTTACTAATAGTTTCCAAACCTTTAAAAATCATATAGTTTTTACGGTGCGTATTAGCATTGTCGAGCAATTTGTGTCCAGGTGCGGCAGTGTAAGATTATTGCGCATATCTTTATTGTAACAAAACCAACCCAATCACAAAAGTGGATCTGAGGTAAAGTGTTTCATGCGCCCCTTTCTATCGGATTGCAGGATTGCATAAACATAACCTCTGAACTAGCGTCTAAATGTTGTGTTAGCTTTTAGATCTATAGTCTTCGCGGGAACACGCAAATATTACTGACTCAACGTAGTTTAGTAGAAATAAAGTGCTTCCCTGTGATGACTAACACGCAGAGAGGCAGTTACAACACAGACACTTCTATTGGTATACCCGTGTAGATTAACAGTAGATGATGCCACCTAGCCATCAGCGAAGTCCCTATTAATCTGCCGTATGTTCTACCCGCAGGCTAGAATCGACAGTATTGTAGCTGCTTGAGAACCTGCCGATTGTTCGAATCCACTCCTCTTTCAGGCAAGACCATATGGAGCTCAGCAACTCCAGCACTGAACGTTTACCATTGGCTCACGACCTTATGGGCGTGTCGCTTTGACGACGGTCCGATCCCACAAGACAAACACATGTGTAAACACTGGCACCAGCATGTATTACCAGGACCACCTGGTTCTCGCTGAAAGCAGGCTACATTTCAACATTCTACACGCTCATGCGTAGTTTCCGTCTGGTCGTTGGTCCCCTATCTTCGCGGGAAGATATTTTGGTACTTTACTGGACTAATTATAATTAGGTTACTTCGGTATTGAATGTCTGTGATTCGCGGACAGATACCTAAAACGAATATAAATTATAACCATCCAATCGCGGAAGTGGATCCCGACTACGTCGTTTTGAAATACGAGTAGAAAGAACTTGTCGGTTTTCGCAAAAAAAAAAAAAAAAAAAAAAAAAAAAAAAAAAAAAAAAAAAAAACTTTCCCTGGGCATTACAAAATAATAGTTTCTACAAAAATCCTTATCGCTAGCTATCCTTGTATTAACAGTCAGTTATTTATCTCTTACAATCATTTTTTTCCTCATTGGATAAGTACGCAAGTATGGTGTTTAGCCAATCCTCTGATGGCCCCTATCTACAGCCCAGAGTTCTCTACACCTCTGCAATAAATCATCTTGTATTCACGAAAACACCAAGCTATCTTCGAAGCCCACGCACGCTCGTAAAGACCATCTTCATTAATTAAGAACCGTACAACGATGGCGGTTCTGCCCTCGATCAATTTTATAATTAACTTTAAAATAATGTGCGTCGCGGCTTCTGAATATCTATCACCGCAGAGAGACCTTGGGTTGGAAGGGTGGGGAGGGGCACATATGCTCCGGGATACAAATTCGGATGACGGATGATCGTTTTAAAAGGAACGTTATTGTTCATGGTATAACATGTGAAGTCTTTATTATCTAAGTTTTCATTTAAAATAAATTACTTTGGCATTTTAAATAGTTTGCTAATTAGCGAGGGCGGTTATCATAAAACTTATTTAGCATCAGAACCAAACAAAGTTACCAAGAATTAAAACACAAGGATCAGGGAACTGTAGGCCATTAAGACAAGGAAAGACGCGAGACAATGAATACAACATGCAGAAATGGACGAAATCAACAAATAATGTGAGGAAGTGCGAAGAAACTGGGTAGAGCCAGTGTTTAGGTGTCTGCGATCTGTTCCCGTCCCCAGGTAAACTGTGGGTAAATTCCAGTTTAATTCTTATATTGTGCGACTGCCATTGAACTAGAATAATTATATTAGAATGGCTGAGTGTATTTAGTTAGATACCGCCAAAATAACACGCCCAGTAAGTTCTTATTATCGCATTTATTTAAAAAACGCGATATTTCGTAGACGATTGGCCATAGGCTAGAATAATTTATCTGGTTTTTAGATGCAGTAGTACACTCTAAATTCAAATCAGTGTAAAACCACTTATTCACTGTGAAATTAAACTGCTCGCACCGGTGTGTTCTGGACTGCAGCTGGCACCGGCCGCCAGCTCCCGTTGTGCGCGGCCTAGATGAGACCCACCTCGCCCCCTCTTCACCCAGACAGATGCGCTCGCCGCCTCCAAACCCCTTCTGGAGAAGCCCGCGGCGAGACGTCACAGCCCCTCCTCCTCTCCTGCTGAGGAGCCGACAAACATATATAAGGCGCAACAATATTCTGGGAATCAGGACACTCGGCGCAAAGCGCGATTTAGATATATTTCAGGGCGATGGCCTACGACCGTATAAATACCGTAGCGGTCTAGCCTCCAGTAGGATTTGGTGAAGGTCATCTAGCTGAGTGCGGGCGCGAAGTTAGGTGTGGACGAGGTGTTCGTGGTGTGAATTGACGAGGGGGCGTGAAACCCGACGAGTGAAGCCCACTGTGCGTGAGGGCATTCTGAGAACTCTAGAACATTGCGGACTGGCGGGACATGGACTGAACTGAGGTGGGACTGAATGTACATGTAGTACGTCTTTTATTGTAAATATTGAAACAGTCAAATATTCACTCATAATTTGTAAAATAATTAAATGGGTTTTGATACACTGTCTATTGGGACTGATTTTTAATTATTTAATTTCATTGATATCTTTGAGGCATTTATAAATTTTATTAATTGTAGTTATTAATTGTAAACAGTAAGTGATATCAATTTATTGTGAGATGTTTAGTCGAGAGAATCTAGTTTGCAGTTGTTGTAAATATAATTAGGAAATTATAATTAATTATTTTATTTAATTAAGACCTCCATCCCTTAATAACGACCTGGTTTAGCCCATTGACTTTTGAGAGAAAGAAATGGTAACAAGTGTAAATGGCTCCATTTAGAATCGGTGTAAAATCACTTGTTGTTTCAGTGAAATGATTTCACTGACTGGCTAAGTAAGGCCCAACTGCATGAGGCGAATTAAATATTGATTTCACTTACTGGCTAAGTAAGGCCCAACTGTATGCGGCGAATTAAATATTGATTTTGTTGCATTTGGACAAATCATTACGAGAAATGAGCATATTTTCGATGATGTAACCTACCGAATGGAAAAACAAAAGCAATATCTCGCTATGAAAATAATTTTTAAATAATAATTTCAATTAGATTCTCCCAGTAAAAAAATTTGACAGTGTTACACAGTTTCAAACACATTCAAGATTATTTGATAAAATTTGTTGAATGGAAAATTTTGATGGCCGCATTTTGTCTTCAAATTGTATTGTGAAATATAGTTGAAGGCGAAAATTCGACAGTGACAGGGGATTTAGGTAGGGGAACTACGTGATTGGGGGACAACCATGACGCACACCAATATTCCGCACGTCTTAGAAACCCCATTAGACTAAACATGTTACGATTCAGCTCCGCCACAAACCACCTGTACGTAATGTCCACACACCACTACGCCGCGGCTTGCATACAGCCATCACTGGTTGCCTACCTGGAAGGCAGCAACACTTCTTTGTGAAATAAAAAATTTAATTTTTACTCGAAAAAGGCGAGAGTTAGACAATTTTCGCAAAACACTTATTTTGATAGTTTTGCTGACAATTCGCAATATCTAGTCGAAAATAGGGAATATTTCCTGTAACATACTTATATATATATATATATATATATATATATATATATATATATATATATATATATATATATAGCGAAAATAAAGGTGAAAACACCACCTTTAAACATATTGAGGGCGAGTCACGTGTACACGACATTCATTTTGTGGAAATAAGGGTGGCAACATCCCCTTTAAGTCGAGGGTGAGTTACACGTACACGGCATTCGCTTTATTAATGATTACGGTTTAAACAATTATTAACCTCCACTATGCTTGTGTCTGGCAAGCAGTTTCCTAAATATAATTGATTTTTTTTTTTGCTCTTTACTTTGGAAGCGTCTTCCAGTTTTGCTATTAGACCTCGACCATAGGTTGCCTATTTCAATCTTTGTATTTCCACCTCAGGAATAACCTATATACATATATATCATATATATGTGTGTGTGTGTGCGTGTAAATTAGCGAGGCATATACGCTACAACTGATAAACGTCGAGGCATCTAGAAGGTGGTCGCATGCTGGTCCCCAGTGGCCCTATAATGACCTAGTGAAGTTTGAAATGTTCACCGAGAAGTCATCTTATTAGAAGGGAGTCGGGCGAGAGGTTGCCGAGTTGCCATGTGCCGCGGAGAAAGCGGGAAGCTGGATTGAGTGCGCGGGGAGATGCTATCTCGAGCGAGTTTTGCAAGCAGGCTCGTAGTTGCACTGGCCCGTGGCTTGTCCTTGCTCAAGGACTCGCCCAACATCTGCATCTCTGGCGTGCTGTGCACACACACACACCTGTAGGCCGCTGGATCGCGCTGCTCATCTACACTTCTGGAGCGGAGTCGCAGTCATTACTGACAACGTAAGATTATATAGGATGATTCTCAACTAGACCGACAAACTGCGGGAGGTGATTCTTCATGAAAAAGGAAAAGGAGATCATAAGTGACACTTTATACCCAAACCGAATATTAAGGGAGGTATGAGCCCAAAAAAAAAAAAAGAAGAGATTTTAAGCCGTATTTGCATAAAATATCGACTTATGTTGAAGGTCTCGATAACATACAATAATGTTCCGAGAGTTATTATTGCATTTTACTTCGTTGCCGATATTTTGTACAAATATGGTTTAAAACCTCGTTTTTTTTTTTAAGGACTCGTACCTCCATAATATTCGGTTATATATAAAGTGTCACATGTTTTTCCTTTTACGTTTTCATGAAAAATCACATCCCGAAGTTTATCGGTCTAGTTGAGAATCACCCTGTATATAGAGCTCCTAGTTTATCGGTCTAGTTGAGAATCACCCTGTATATAGAGCTCATAGTTTATCGGTCTAGTTGAGAATCACCCTGTGTATAGAGCTCCTAGTTTATCGTCTAGTTGAGAATCACCCTGTATATAGAGCTCCTAGTTTATCGGTCTAGTTGAGAATCACCCTGTATATAGAGCTCCTAGTTTATCGGTCTAGTTGAGAATCACCCTGTGTATAGAGCTCCTAGTTTATCGGTCTAGTTGAGAATCACCCTGTGTATAGAGCTCCTAGTTTATCGGTCTAGTTGAGAATCATCCTGTATATAGAGCTCATAGTTTATCGGTCTAGTTGAGAATCACTCTGTATATAGAGCTCCTAGTTTATCGGTCTAGTTGAGAATCATCCTGTATATAGAGCTCCTAGTTTATCGGTCTAGTTGAGAATCAACCTGTATATAGAGCTCCTAGTTTATCGGTCTAGTTGAGAATCACCCTGTATATATAGCTCCTAGTATTTCGCGAATTCGTCCGGTGGCAAGGTAGGCTTCAAAGGCATGCTCGTTTCGCCAACTGTTGTGATTGGACGGCAGTTGTTTAGGCACGCCCCATTTAAGCGCCAGCCCGTAACATGTAGGAAGCAGAAGTGTGAGTGAGTTTTGAACAGTCGTGTACGGAGAACTCGCTTGATCGAAGCAACCAATAAGCAGACGATAGCAGAGAACTGTCAAGCATAGCCTGCTGCCGTGTCAATCCGCGAAATACTGGGGGCTCTCATCTCATTATAGGAAATTTGTAATTGTGTAAAATTTTAAGAACATATTTACATTTTATCAATGAGTTCCTTACTTTATGTAAGCAGGGACCGCGGTGGCTGAGCGATTAGCACCCTCGCCTCTCACCAAGGGCGAACCGGGTTCAATACCCGGACGGGTCGCCGGATCTTCGCAAGTGGGAATCGTGCCGTTGGTCGGCGGGTTTTCTCAGGGATCTCCCATTCCCCATTACCATCATCCCGACGCCGCTCCATATTCACTTCAATCACCCCCATCGGCTCTCAAGACCTCGTTAAGAGCCGCCCAAATCTCTTCACGCACTCTACGCAGCTGCTTACTTCTCGTATCAAGGGCCGGTCCTCAGCGGTTTAGCAACTCTCACTTGTTCCGGCGGCGCCTTAGCGTGTGTGTGTGTGTGTGTGCGCGCGCTTGCGCAAGCATGCACGCCGCTGCCATTCGTCACCCAACTGACGCTGCCGGCCGTCCGGGCCAATCACACGTCGTCCTCGCAATTTCCCTCCCGACATCGCCTCGGGCGTCACCCCCCCCCCCCCCCATACCACGTTTGCTTGATGATGCACCGCGACACGCGGCGTGAAATATTATTTTTGCTCCGCGCGACCTCCCAAAAAGAAAAACAAGTGGAACTGGAGCAAGGACTGCGTAGCCATCCACACTTCACGCCTCACTCAACACGTGCCCATTAATGTGTATATTTGGACTTTGACCCCTGACGGCAAGCCAGGCTCCACCATATTGAATTTCTAATATTTCTATCTACGATCCCAAGCCTGAACAAACGGTTTTGTTTTAGTGTTCATTTAAAGAACATAAAACAGTGTTACCAAATGCCTCATCATAATCACTGGATTAATTACTCAGTGAATATATGACGCTTTCCGCAAGATGACAGAGTAATCCGTACTCTGGAATGAACGATATCCGCAGGTTTACTATAGGCGGTTCACTGTAAAGTGATCATTTTTGAAATCAACCTTTAAAAAATGTCACTGCGCCTATTTGCATATATTATAACTGGGTCACTGACCGACATGTGCCCAGTAAAGTTGGCAATGACGGAGGAAGAGTAGTTCCGTGGTTTAACAGACATTATTAATTTTACTATCAGTTATTTTAATGCTTGTAAGTGCAAGAATTAGAAAAATTATAAACAATATCCTTCTACAGTAATTTTACAGTTTCACTTAACCGACGCATAAATAAAGTGATCAGTCTAATGGCAATATCAATTTGACATATGGGGGAAGAATATACAATATGTATAGGCTGTCCACGGAAAAGTGAGCACTTTTTAAGACCCTCTCAACATACATTAACCACTAATAAATGTATTTTATTACAATCCCAGGCGCTTACTTTTGATAGTGGTAAAATGTACACACTGTGTTAATTAGTCACGAGGCAATGTTTATATCAAAAAGTGCCAGGAAGATATAAATTCGCTGAAAGTAAGAAATTAGCAGGGCTTTAAAAAGTGCTCACTTTACCGTGAATAGCGTATATACAAATAGATCTTAGGCAGGGCTTTCAAAAGTGCTCAGTTGACCGAGAACAGCCTTTAATAACTTGTCGCGCGTACTCGCGTAGGAACCGAGTTTTCCTACATTACGACAAGACAATAGAAGCCTGCGGGAATTGAAGGCATTGCTAAATACTCGCGTGTTGCTGGAGTGTACGACACTGACGCAAGCGCCGAAAACAGCGTCGGTGCAACGATTGCAGAACAGCTCGCGTCGCCGCGAACAGTGGACGGGCATTGTGAAAGTAACGTTCTCCTTTCTCGTTAACATACACTGTGCGGGCTTTGCTTTGGCAGCGATCTCACGGCCAGGTAGATACTGAAGTAAATACACTCCGCGCATCCGGTTCGTTACAAGCTGCGTGATCTGCATTTCGGAATGTGCACAATTCAGCTGTTTCGCACCCGCGCGCGCGCACGCACGCACACAAACTCATGCACAAAACGGCGATCTCTTAAGCATTTTTTTCCTGCCTCTAAACCTTTTCGCGAAATTCACCGCCCCTATGTATAAGTTAACTAACGATTAGCACAAGTATGAAATAAATTATTCTATCTCGCCAACGCCCCAAACACGTGTGCACTTAACGAAATATTACAGATAATTGTCGTACCCAGACGGAAGACCTACTTAGATCACCAGGTACAGAATAGATAGTCGCACAGAAACGAAACAGTATGTAGACGCGAAACGTTGTGGCGGTTATTACAATGTTAGATTTTTAGGTAGTACATTTGTCCTAATTATTGTGATCTTATTTTTTCTGCAAAAAAACTTGTTACAGCTGTGCTTCCAACATTAAATTAGATAATCTCGTTGTAACTTTTGTATAAACGGCGTAAATTTTTATATTTCACATTTAAAATTTTTTATATCGCTCTGAGTAGTGTATTAAGGATTAAGGGTCAATGGAAAAAGTCTTAATAATTTACGATTTGCTGACGACATAATTTTACTTTCAAACAGTTTGGAAGATCTTAAACAACTGTTAAATGCGCTAGAGATAGGATGCAGAGAAGTAGGCCTTAAAGTAAACTCTCCAAAACTAAAATCATGCAAAATAAATGGGTAGATAAATACAAGGTGGTCAGCAACGAAACTGATAGAGACCGTAGAACACTACAGCTATCTTGGTCAACTAATCGACATGAATGGCGACTCGACGCCTGATATCTATCGACGTATGAAATTAGGCTGGAGAGCATATGGAAGAAATTCCATAGTTTTTCAATCAAACATGCCAGTGTACCTTAAAAAGCAGGTATTTGATCAATGCGTAGTACCTGTCCTCACACATGCTTGTCAGACTTGGACCCTGAACTGTCAAACAACTGGAAACTGACCAGAGATGTATGGAAAAAGCAATGCTTGGGTTAACAAGAAGAGAGAGGAAGAGAGCTGACTACATTAGATCAGTAGCTAAAGTCAGGGACATCCTAGAAAGAGTGAAGACTCTAAAGTGGCAGTGGGCTGGACATACTGCTCGAAGAAGTGATGACAGATGGACATCGGTGGTGATGGATTGGATACCAAGAGACCTGACAAGATCCAGAGGAAGTCCTCCAGATCGCTGGGACAGAGACATTCCAAGAGTAGCAAGTGTGAACTGGAAGGACATTGCACAAGATCGATTAGCCTGGAAGGAATCAGAAACAACCTATGTGACGCTAAATTGAAAAGTGTAGCTCATATGGCTTAAAGAGGCTGCATCTTGAAAAAGGGATTGATATAGCTGCTTAATAATAATAGTGTGTGTTTGAATATTTTGTTGTACAAAACATCTGCAAGTATATACATTTATTTATTTTTTTGGCACTAAGCATTCATTTTTTTATGTAAATTGATAATGTATACATATTTGTACCGAGGGACCATGGTGGTATAATAGTCAGACTCCTCGTCTCATACCTAGGCGAACCGGTCTCAATTACCTGCACAGTCGCTGCTTTTCTCGGGGATCTCCCTGGCGCTGCTCCATACTCACTCTCACCGGCTCTCAAGACCTAAATGTTAAGAGCCGCCCAAATCTCTCCAATCCACTTCACTTTATATACTGCTCTTAATCAAACATCTGAAAATTATTTGCTTAGATACTCATAACCTTCTTAAAGAAATTATACTCGAAAAGGATCTAATGTATAGTTTCCATGTATAAATTATTTGCGGCGCTAATGGAATTTCATTATTCGTCATTGTAATGAAATGTTCACTTTCCCTCCGTTCTTATTGTAAACGTCTGGTAAGACTATGACTGTTTTTCGCTTAGAGATTCCACTAGTTCAGTTCCACCTCGTAACTAGATAATTTGTATTGCTATGCGTGTTAACTTGTATGTTCGCTAATCACGGATATTCAGCGTCGAAGTAACTTAGTGGTTATTTGGACCAGTCTTCAAAGAACAGGTCTTTTCATTTAAAAAAATGCATAAGGCTATACGTTGTTCACGGTAAAATGAGCCCTTTTGAAAGCCCTGCTTAAAATTTACTTGTATACACGTTGTGTGTTCTTCCGCCTTATGTAAAATTAACATTGCCATGGGCCTCATCATTTTATTCGCGCGTCGTTCAAGTGAAACTGTGACGTTATTAAGAAAGTAAATATTTGACAAATCTGTACAGTTTTGCATTTCGGTGCATAAAAAAAAATCAAACTAACAGAAATAATTTAAGTTATCACAAATGGTTACCTCACGCTTTATATTCGACTTTAAGAAAATGAACTACTTTCCCTCCACCTAAAAATATTAATGTACAAATTGAAAATCAGCGAAATGTACAGTAGTGGACGACTGCGCACGCGCACGCGCACACGCATATATATATATATATATATATATATATATATATATATGATCTTTTAGTATTTGTAGAGGCTGCAGATTTCGCGTTATTATCTTAATCGAAGTTATAGAGTTGGCCTCCCGTTGAGGAGATTCGCACGTAGGAATCGTGGCGAACGATGTCACTGGTCGGTGGGTTTTCTCGGGAACATCCTGTTCTTCCCCTGCCTCTCTATTCCGACGCTGCTCTATAACCACTTGGCTTCAGCCCCATCGGCTCACATGAACACGTTGTTAAGAGCCGCCTCAACCTCTTATATTCCAAGACAGGTCATATGAATCACAAGTACGTTTGTGTTTCGCCTGTAGTCGCCTCATTGTTTATTCGACACGCCCAGGGCAAATATATGCCAATGGATAAACGCTTCAGAAATATGTGGTCGAGTCATGTACCATACAGCCAGAAGAAAAAGGCTTCTAATCGAAGAGCAGCCAGTCGACATACGCCCCAGGTAAGTACATAAGGTGATTTTGAACATCGTGTCGAAAATCAACCCACGTCATCTATAGACTAATATAAACAGCCCGCAAAACAGGTTGAACATATCACGTAAGTGATAGGCACTGTCGCCCCGTGCGGACAGCTGTTGCACGTAGGACAACGTGAACTCGAGATACGTGGGCGCCGCTAGTGGTTGCTTGTGTTAGGACACGTGTGTCAAACTACGTGAACAATGGGGGGACTAGCATTGTAGCAGTGAAGGACGCCGCAAGTGTTCGCGTGTTACCTCTCGCATGAAGCGCCGGTTCTGTTCGCCTACGTGGTATGCAACTTGTTACGCACGCAGGTACGTATATCTGCAGACTCCCGGCGGTGTTGTGCATTACTTCTACTTATATTTTTAAATACTAGATGACCTTTCTGAAAATTTTGTTACCATGATTTTTTGTTTTTATTAGCCTATTGATGCTGTGGTTTAAATTTCATCAAGTTATTCAAAAACAGCTTGTATACAGTTCTGAGAAATCTTGCCTTAATGCCGAGTAAACAACGCTAATTCTTCTGGTGCCCTAAAGAGGATGAGGTCCCGCCGTGTAAAGACGAAGCTATATATTGTCAACATGGACAGGTTTGTTTATGCGAACAGCGAAGAAGCTAACTGCATACGTTCTTAAAGTTACACATTCCTAGATAGGTAAAACCCCAATTCAGTGACCTGTACTGACTTCACATACATTTTTATACTCAAAGGAGACGTCGTTTCCTTATCACCTGCTTGCTGCCACAGAGAATAATAAAGAGGGGGGAGGGGGGCGATTGGTCCTGTATTCTGCTGCATATTTATCACTGGTGCAGTGTATTCCAGGACTTGTCAAATAAATCACGGGCCAATTGCAGAAGTAACACAAATGTACGGGTGCACATTAAAACATTTTTGTACGTTTTAGAAACAACTTCGTAAAAATCTAGTAGCCAATTTTTTAAATAAAATTATAAATAAATTAGTGTGTGTGCAATACTGAAATACATAAAATATGTTAAATTAATCATATATCGCCATGTTTTTAATGAAAAGAAGTACATAGTGCTTACGTATTAAAATAAAGAGAACTTGTTTATTTTTACATTATAAACGCAGGTGAACTTTGTTCTCATACACTTGCAATATAACAAAAAATATCGAGCTACTTAGTTCCAAAAATATCATTCAAGTACACACATTATATACTGTGTATTTAAAATGTGACTGTATTCCTAGTGAACCGGCGAATTTTTCACGTTTATGACTGGCCTATGCATGTATATATGCATATATACACATATATGCATATACACATATATGCATATATACATATACACACATAAATATATACATACATATATATACATATACGTACATATATATATATATATATATATATATATATATATATATATATATATAAGACACACACATTTTATTTGTAGCACATGATGTAGAGTTGTGCGATTATTTTCCCAGCTCGTGCTTGCAGCATTGTAAGTAAAAGTGTGAAATAGAAACGTGGCAGTGTGCAGCAGTGAGAGAGAGAAGACGTCTACTTGCACGGCTGGTCGAGTATGACTGGGACGTGCTGTCTGCCGGCCGAGAATTAAGATATTCACGTGAGGGACGTGTTCCAAACCTGCGGGATGTCTCGTGGAGGAGGCCGTGGAGAGCGCAGTAATGAGAGAGTCCCGCCACACATTGTTGCTCGCGCCGCACACATAATAACGACCAATTGACTGTCGCGTGAGCCCGCAGCGCCGCAGAACACCTCGTGTAATGGCCGCGAGACGTGGTGCATCCCAATGTCTTGGTGCCATCACCAACCTCAAGACGGCGACACGAGTACAGAGGGAACAAGGAATTCAATTACATATAACAATGGAACGAAAGAAGAAATTGAAGGAGAGAAGAAAATCATTGAAGGAAGAAAAAACAAGGTAGGACGAGTGGAAATCGGAAAGAAAAAAGAATGCGGAAAATGAAGAAGGGTAAGAGAAATAGAGGACGAAAATATAAGGAAATCCGGAAGGAAAATAGGAATGGAGGTAGATAGAACAAAATAAAAAAATAAAACAAGTTATAAAAGGGATTAAAAGACAAGAAAGGATGAGAGAAACAGAGGGCGGAACTAAAGAAGGAAGCAACAGATAGAGGAGGTAAGAAATACTAAGTAGATTGAATTAGAGAATAAATAAATAAAATATGAAAGACAGAAATGATTAAAGGTAGAGTGAAAAGAATGAGGTAAGATAGAATAAAATGTTCGGAAGGAAAGTGGAGTGAATGACGTCAGGAAGGAAAAGAGGAAGGAAGGAAGCAGGGCAGGTATGAAACTAATGGCTGTACGGAGCGAAGAAAAAAGAAAGCGATGAAGGAATAGTTGAAGGTAGTAAGAGATGAAGTATGAAACTGTTGAAGGCGGGGAGGGATTGGTGCACGCGGCTAGCAAGTCGTGAAGGGCGAAAGACGTAAGATGTGAAGGCATCAAGGTAATGAAGGAAGGCAGTAAGGGAGGGATGTAGTGGCCAGAGACAGGGTGGGTGGGGTGCTACGCGAGACGCTGTCAGATGATCTGCAGTGACGGCGCCTCAAAGCCAGCGGGCCTGGCGCTAAGCTCAGTGGACGCCGGCTAGTCACCTGCACACCTTCGCCCTCTACACCACCAGTCCTCTCAGCGCCCTCTCCACGCCACTACACTACAACCTCTTTCACATTATCATCAGCACGCGTGCTCCTTGCCTTGCCAGCGTTTCAAATATCGCCAATCAAGGCAGAGAAATCAAAGCTCTATCTTCCTGTGTGCAGATTTAGATCATTTTAAATATGGAAACGGTGATTATTTTTGTAAATCTTAGTGACTCGAAACACACCATGTGAAGAAGACGCAATTGCTTCAGTAGTCAGTCAGAGCTTTATAAATTTACCTTTACTGATGTTTATCCTGTCGAAATATGAAGTTAAATTAATCCGTTAAGTATAGTAAATTAGTTAAAAGGCCGAGTGTATACGTCATGAATCATGTGGTCCCTGTTTGAAATGGGCCTTAGTGGATTTTGCAGTAAGTTGCGCGGTCTCCTACAAGGCCAGTCTGGAATTAGATTATCTCATGTGGTATACGTGGCGGATGTTGTTAATAAACAGTTTTCTGGGGATGCTCCCGTTTCCCGATCTTAACGTTTCGTTACGTATCATACTTGACGCATAAAGAGTAACGTTGTTCGATATCAAAAATATTTACTCGATATTTGAATCCTTTACTTCCTCGATAATTTAGATGTGTACACGATAATCGATATTGGCAAATTCTGCCGTAATTTGGACTATTGATACATTAAATTATCCATGTTGTCTGAAATACCGATAATATTCCACAACGCCGATATACCGATGGTGCCAAAAATCATATATTTGTTAATGTTTTATGTAGAGGATCGATAAATTTTGATACATCGAAACACCTAACAGTCTAACGGGAGACCGCTACGGATCCATCCTAAGAATCCAAGTGCAGTATTAAATGTCTGAAGTCACACATGTACAATGAATGTCTCCAGAATCCAAAAGAACTCACTCTGATCGTCACAAATCTGTCTCAGTCTACATGAAGCATTTATTGCTCATATTACCGACGGGGTTTCTCCGTATTTTCACACGTGGGAATCGTGATGGACGATGCCGTTGGTCGGAGTGTTTCCTCGGGGATTTACTATCCCCCCTCCCCGCGCCCTAGCATTCTGGTGGTACTGCTCCATACTCACTTCGCTTCACCCTCATCGGCTCTCAAGATCCCGTGTTACGACCGTCGAAACCTCATGCTACACAATAACTACATAAATAACGCAGCTCTCTCTCTCTCTCTCTCTCTCTCTCTCTCTATATATATATATATTTGTTTGTAGCATTACGTTGGTATTATTATTTACAGTATGCACATGTAATTTTAATACATTTTTATTTAGGTTTCAAAAATATTCAGACAAATCTTTCCAGGTTTTTGCTTGTATAGCGTATTGTTAAATTCCGATAGATTATGGCTTTTTCATAGTTATACTTTCTTGTTAGCCTTTTGTAGTATTTTATGTTAGGTTACAATCTATGCCAGAATTCTCTTCACATTAGAGTTTTTATATATTCTGAGATAATTTTATTTATTTATGCTGAATTTAACTAAGTTAAGTATAAGCATAGGAGATCCCCAGAAGTTATAAATCAGTACACGTTTTCTAGCAGTGAAGACAAGTTATGAACGAGAAACCTATAATCACCACTGCAGAGAAACAAGTTCAGTTGTTTCCGAATCCCTATATATCGTCGTCCTATTTGCCCAGCCTGTACTGGACACGCCCACTGTGCTGCACAACAAGTATTATTGGCTGTCATGAAGCTAATGGCGTGGCGAGTTGAATGTTTCACATTTAAAGTACCCTTACGCAAGTAAAAACATTTAAACTATGTCGCGTTGATGTGATGGAAGTTAAAAAAAAAAAAATATTGGTTTAGGCTGTGCTGGGGCCACGGCCGTTTTTTTTTTTTGCGTGAATACGTCTACGTTGACGCGCTCGAACGCCTTGATGTTTATTTTACGTTCCCGGCACCGCTTCACTCCATCATATGGGGTTTTATGGGTATCACTGGATTGCTTTTGAGATGCTCTTTCCAACCGTATACTAATTCTGTATTTCGGCTTGGCTTTCTGACGAGTATAGGCCGACATAGTGTTAAGTTTTAATTTTTTACATTAAACGCATACAATTTCACCTTAATCACGCCACATAAATGTTTTTATACAGGCAATCGATTGATCTTGACGAGAGCTGTCGATTGAAACTTAAACGAGCGTCGTAGCTTCTCCTAGTCAAAAGTTCTACTACGCGGAAGTTATGAGACGCGGCGAAGCGAACTCAACATAACATAATATTCTTTGATCCTTTGGAAATCGAATGGTGTAATTTAATTTTGAATGTAGACGATAGATTCGGAGCTGCGATGCCAAACTCTATCCTCCGATTTTGTTATCATCGGATTTTCTGGATTGCCTCCCACTATGGTTGCAAATTAATTGTTGATGGCCTGCGGCACGGTTGTTCCAAAACATTGACACACCCTGGCTAGATGATGAAACTCTTTACAAGCATATGAAGTGTTGACGGGGAGAATATGTTTTGTACGAGTGTATCGCCTGTCGCAGTTCTGAGTAGTTAATAAACTGTTAAATTGCTGTAGTAGCTGTTACAACGTTTGTGAGCATTTCTCAAATCAACCTTTGGAAAATACAATTATATTTTTACACACACGTTCACTTACGTGTTTCTATTGATGTTGGCAGCAATGTAAGTGGAATAGTTCAACGCCGGTTCGTATTAAAATTGTGGCGTTTAACATTTGGAACGGTATACTTCAGAGTAATTTGGACTTTACTAAAAAGTAAAAATACTCTGCCAGCGAAAACAAAATTCGCACGGATGTAGTTCTATAGTTTTGTAAATCCTTTTCAGGATCTTCAAAAGACTTTTGTAGCACATCGACACTAATAGTCGTGAATGAAAATAACAATATTTTTATAACAACTTAAGTACACAAAATAGACTCTACTACCTGTTACGTGTAACAGACTGCCAACACGGCAGGCCATTGGCTGAGAGGCAGTAATGAATTCTAGTTAATGGAGTAAGTATATAAAATATTATACGAGCCGACTGTTTCCGTTGCCATGTGTTACATCATAAACATACTCCATCATGTACATTTCGATAGTCGGAACAAAATTACATTTCTTGTTCAGGAAAACGACAACTGAGGTTTTGATAGTGTTCACGTAAGATAATCGCGAAAACTAACTAAGCAATGAGAACGTGTCCGCGGGAGCTGGACTCGGGCGTCGACCCTGAAAACATTTTAGTTTAAGAAGTTCCTTTAAATAAGTTATCGTACTAACATTTGCGGATGACCATAAATGAGAAATTATAAATTTTCTTTACAGCCGTAATAAAAAAAAAAATCAGGATTTCTTTTTTTTTAAATTGCCAAAGTATTTCGCATTTGTAATTTCCACTATAAATAATCTTTTGCATTCCAAAAACAGGAACATTGATATTTTGACGTGTGACTGTACATTTTCATAATTATTTTGAATTGTATCACGTCCCATGCATGCATCTGAGCAGTTCTGAACTGTGTTTCGCGCACACACAGTCGTGACGAATTCTTTTTGCCGTGGGGGGGGGGGGGGGGCACGGTGGCCGAGCGATTAGCACGCCAGCGAACCGGGTTCAATCCCCGGCCGGGACACTCCGGATTTTCGCAAGTGGGAATCGTGCCGGACGATGCCGTTGGTCGGCGGGTTTTCTCACGGATCTCCCGTTTCCCCCCGCCCCCCTTCATTCCGGCGCCGCTCCATATTCATTTCAATCACCCTCATCGGCTCTCGAGACCTCGCTGTCAAGAGCCGCCAAAATGTCTTCACTCTTCCCTCACTTTCTGCTGGGCAATGTTACGAGCGTGTGTAGGGGAGGGGGGAAATTGGTAGCGTGTATTCGTGTTAGTAGAGCAACTTCCTCCATGAAGATGAGTTATTACCGACACCGCGATCCATGCTGGGCCCACGACGTGGGGGGGGGGGGGGGTGAGAGGTAAGTTACGAGCGTAGTAAAAGTTAATGTACAGTGGACATTTACGGTGCCTGCGCCCAGACTGCTAGATACGTCCGCTCAGAGATTCACATGAACTGCAGATGGCCTCTATCTCTGGACACACGAATACAAACCTTGTCTCGTTATTGGCGCTCTCAGTTCAGCGAGCAACTGTATACCGCCAGCGTTACGTCACACAATATTCACATGAACTGCAGATGGCCTCTATCTCTGGACACACGCATACAAACCTTGTCTCGTTATTGGCACACTCAGTTCAGCGAGCAACTGTATAGCGCCAGCGTTACGTCACACAATATTCACATGAACTGCAGATGGCCTCTATCTCTGGACACACGCATACAAACCTTGTCTCGTTATTGGCACTCTCAGTTCAGCGAGCAACTGTATACCGCCAGCGTTACGTCACACAATATTCACATCAACTGCAGATGGCCTCTATCTCTGGACACACGCATGCAAACCTTGTCTCGTTATTGGCACACTCAGTTCAGCGAGCAACTGTATACGGCCAGCGTTACGTCACACAATATTCACATGAACTGCAGATGGCCTCTATCTCTGGACACAAGCATACAAACCTTGTCTCGTTATTGGCACACTCAGTTCAGCGAGCAACTGTATACGGCCAGCGTTACGTCACACAATATTCACATGAACTGCAGATGGCCTCTATCTCTGGACACACGCATACAAACCTTGTCTCGTTATTGGCACACTCAGTTCAGCGAGCAACTGTATACCGCCAGCGTTACGTCACACAATATTCACATGAACTGCAGATGGCCTCTATCTCTGGACACACGCATACAAACCTTGTCTCGTTATTGGCACACTCAGTTCAGCGAGCAACTGTATACCGCCAGCGTTACGTCACACAATATTCACATGAACTGCAGATGGCCTCTATCTCTGGACACACGCATACAAACCTTGTCTCGTTATTGGCACACTCAGTTCAGCGAGCAATTGTATACCGCCAGCGGTACGTCACACAATATTCACATGAACTGCAGATGGCCTCTATCTCTGGACACACGCATACAAACCTTGTCTCGTTATTGGCACACTCAGTTCAGCGAGCAACTGTATACCGCCAGCGTTACGTCACACAATATTCACATGAACTGCAGATGGCCTCTATCTCTGGACACAAGCATACAAACCTTGTCTCGTTATTGGCACACTCAGTTCAGCGAGCAACTGTATACGGCCAGCGTTACGTCACACAATATTCACATGAACTGCAGATGGCCTCTATCTCTGGACACACGCATACAAACCTTGTCTCGTTATTGGCACACTCAGTTCAGCGAGCAACTGTATACCGCCAGCGTTACGTCACACAATATTCACATGAACTGCAGATGGCCTCTATCTCTGGACACACGCATACAAACCTTGTCTCGTTATTGGCACACTCAGTTCAGCGAGCAACTGTATACCGCCAGCGTTACGTCACACAATATTCACATGAACTGCAGATGGCCTCTATCTCTGGACACACGCATACAAACCTTGTCTCGTTATTGGCACACTCAGTTCAGCGAGCAACTGTATACCGCCAGCGGTACGTCACACAATATTCACATGAACTGCAGATGGCCTCTATCTCTGGACACACGCATACAAACCTTGTCTCGTTATTGGCACACTCAGTTCAGCGAGCAACTGTATACCGCCAGCGGTACGTCACACAATATTCACATGAACTGCAGATGGCCTCTATCTCTGGACACACGCATACAAACCTTGTCTCGTTATTGGCGCACTCAGTTCAGCGAGCAACTGTATACCGCCAGCGTTACGTCACACAATATTCACATGAACTGCAGATGGCCTCTATCTCTGGACACACGCATACAAACCTTGTCTCGTTATTGGCACTTTCAGTTCAGCGAGCAACTGTATACCGCCAGCGTTACGTCACACAATATTCACATGAACTGCAGATGGCCTCTATCTCTGGACACACGCATACAAACCTTGTCTCGTTATTGGCACACTCAGTTCAGCGAGCAACTGTATACCGCCAGCGATACGTCACACAATATTCACATGAACTGCAGATGGCCTCTATCTCTGGACACACGCATACAAACCTTGTCTCGTTATTGGCACACTCAGTTCAGCGAGCAACTGTATACGGCCAGCGTTACGTCACACAATATTCACATGAACTGCAGATGGCCTCTATCTCTGGACACACGCATACAAACCTTGTCTCGTTATTGGCACACTAAGTTCAGCGAGCAACTGTATACCGCCAGCGTTACGTCACACAATATTCACATGAACTGCAGATGGCCTCTATCTCTGGACACACGCATACAAACCTTGTCTCGTTATTGGCACACTCAGTTCAGCGAGCAACTGTATACCGCCAGCGGTACGTCACACAATATTCACATGAACTGCAGATGGCCTCTATCTCTGGACACACGCATACAAACCTTGTCTCGTTATTGGCACACTCAGTTCAGCGAGCAACTGTATACCGCCAGCGTTACGTCACACAATATTCACATGAACTGCAGATGGCCTCTATCTCTGGACACAAGCATACAAACCTTGTCTCGTTATTGGCACACTCAGTTCAGCGAGCAACTGTATACGGCCAGCGTTACGTCACACAATATTCACATGAACTGCAGATGGCCTCTATCTCTGGACACACGCATACAAACCTTGTCTCGTTATTGGCACACTCAGTTCAGCGAGCAACTGTATACCGCCAGCGTTACGTCACACAATATTCACATGAACTGCAGATGGCCTCTATCTCTGGACACACGCATACAAACCTTGTCTCGTTATTGGCACACTCAGTTCAGCGAGCAACTGTATACCGCCAGCGTTACGTCACACAATATTCACATGAACTGCAGATGGCCGCTATCTCTGGACACACGCATACAAACCTTGTCTCGTTATTGGCACACTCAGTTCAGCGAGCAACTGTATACCGCCAGCGGTACGTCACACAATATTCACATGAACTGCAGATGGCCTCTATCTCTGGACACACGCATACAAACCTTGTCTCGTTATTGGCGCTCTCAGTTCAGCGAGCAACTGTATACCGCCAGCGTTACGTCACACAATATTCTCTACGCCTAGTTAAAACAGGGTGTCCGCTTACAGGAAAAATAAGTAAAAGTCAGGTAATATTCACCTGGGTCAGGGTAAATGTATATAACTGCTACTCTACTAAAGTTGCTAGTTGTGTGAATACAAGGTACACTGTAAAAAATAATGGGAAAATTACCTGACAAGTGTGAGGTAATATTCGCAAACTTGTAGGGGAATGTACGAGTCATTTTATACGCACGAGATGGTGGTTATAAAAGTATTTTATGCTACCCAATTTATGCTTGTTAAGGAATTTATCTCAGTTGCTGGTAAAAAAAATAAATTAATGTTGTATTCTTTCACTTTTTCGTAAGAAAAATCTATCTCATTGGAATGTAAGGTGTGTAAATAAAAGACGTTATGTAAATAAAATTGAAGCTTTAAATGCATAACGAACCTGAACGACTGTAATTATACGGCATGGAAAACATGCAGATTGACACGGCATGGAAAACATGCAGATTTACACGCAAAGAAGTACAGTATACTTCTTACAGCGCTTGAAAATTAATTTCGCTTATTTGGAATATTAATTTTCTAGATAACATTATACCTACAGATACCTAGAAACGAGCAACTTCTTCAATCATCTAATTAAGTTTTTTTAAAATGAGAAACAATATAAAATATTTAGGTCTAAAGTGGTTTACAAGAGCTATTCGCACCTTTAGATATGCTCCAGAAACGTGGATTCATTACAAAGTCAATTTTTTTCTCCTTTTTTCGTAAGGAATTTGTGTAGCAAGATCTCAACATGCTGTTTTTTTTTTTTACGATTTCACAAATTATTATTTTTTTATTAATGTAATAAGTCGAAAGCAAATTGCGACAACATTATTTATAGGTAATCTTTCCTGAAAACAAAACTTACCTTCTAAGAACATGCACTCACTAAGCCACAACTATACGCACAAATAATAGTTTTACAGAATTTGTTTTCCTATTAAGATGGAACATGAAATGTGTGGAAAATGTGTAAGCTAAATGTAGATCTGAATTCCTTGCGGAACGTTTCGTTGTCAAAAAGTTTCATGGAAATGGTAGACGAGGCTGCTACTACTTCACATTTAATTCCGTGATATTGAGACATAATTGGTGTTCGCAAAACCACGAAATTTAGAGAAGAATAAGTATGGTACGCCCAATTATTATTAGTACTTGAATCACTTCAGTGCATGTGGTCGCTCAAATACACATTATCCAAACAGGTGGTAAGCCACCTAAAATAGCGTATATAATATTTCTAATAAACAAGTTCGCTTACTGTGGTTAGGAAACAATTCAGGCCGTGTCATATACTGTAGGTCTTTTAATTATAGCTCTCGACCTGTAACGTTTCAATCTAATATGAAAGTGGAGATGAAAATATTTGTGCAAAAATTCCGCCCTGTGAAAATTTAATTGCAAATCTGACAACACTACTAGTAGAGGGAAAATTGTTTAAACCTATTATTACTCTCATAGCACATAGGTCATACATTACACGAGCGTTCCTAACTACTTTTAGGTGCCGCGGTAGTGTAGTGGTTAGACTACTCGCCTCTCACCAAGGCGGTCGGGTTCTATTCCCGGCGGGGTCGCTTCCGGATTTTCGCATGTGGTAATCGTGCTGGTCGGCGGGTTTTCTCGGTGATATCCCGTTCCCCCCACCCTTTCATTCTGGCGCTGCTCCATGCTCACCTCTCTTCACCCTCATCGGCTCTCAAGACCTCGATGTTACGAGCAGCCCAAATGTCTTCACTCCACTTTAATTGTTCATCAGTTTGATTGTGAAGTGCTGAGACATACTTCGCCATGCTAGATATTGGAAAGTAAAATTTCGTGTGACGGAATTTATCATTAAGATGCTTATCTCCAATTCGATGTAGGATTGATGTAGTAGAGGTCGCGAGCTGTGCTGCAACTCGAGCTAGACGAGTAAGGATGTACTTCACAGTTTCCGTGTCCACCACGGGATATGTAAATGCGGCGAGAGAGTGAGTGTTGCATCGACACGTATCCCGGGAGCTGAAACGTGCCATTCACAACGTCTTCACGGCTGGCGGCTGACG
Organism: Dryococelus australis; assembly: GCA_029891345.1. Taxonomy (NCBI): domain Eukaryota; kingdom Metazoa; phylum Arthropoda; class Insecta; order Phasmatodea; family Phasmatidae; genus Dryococelus; species Dryococelus australis. The sequence continues at coordinate 360,877,290 of CM056995.1, forward strand.
GCTGGCGGCGCAGTCCAGCTCGTATCTGAATAAAGTCGCAGCAGTGGGATGTGTTGCTGGAGACCTGGCGGCTGGCGGCTGGCGGCTGGCGGCGCAGTCCAGCTCGTATCTGAATAAAGTCGCAGCAGTGGGCTGTGTTGCTGGAGACCTGGCGGCTGGCGGCGCAGTCCAGCTCGTATCTGAATAAAGTCGCAGCAGTGGGATGTGTTGCTGGAGACCTGGCGGCTGGCGGCTGGCGGCGCAGTCCAGCTCGTATCTGAATAAAGTCGCAGCAGTGGGATGTGTTGCTGGAGACCTGGCGGCTGGCGGCGCAGTCCAGCTCGTATCTGAATAAAGTCGCAGCAGTGGGATGTGTTGCTGGAGACCTGGCGGCTGGCGGCTGGCGGCGCAGTCCAGCTCGTATCTGAATAAAGTCGCAGCAGTGGGATGTGTTGCTGGAGACCTGGCGGCTGGCGGCGCAGTCCAGCTCGTATCTGAATAAAGTCGCAGCAGTGGGATGTGTTGCTGGAGACTTGGCGGCTGGCGGCTGGCGGCGCAGTCCAGCTCGTATCTGAATAAAGTCGCAGCAGTGGGATGTGTTGCTGGAGACCTGGCAGCTGGCGGCGCAGTCCAGCTCGTATCTGAATAAAGTCGCAGCAGTGAGATGTGTTGCTGGAGACCTGGCGACCGTGCGCCGACGTCATTTAACCCATTTAGACCCAGTGTACGTAATTGTTAGTCTGTACTATACAATGCGAAGCTCAATGACCAATGATCTTACCTGTGGGTTTATGATTTGCAAACCGTCCTGCTGGTCTTAGTTCTTAATTGTTACACATAACTGTAGCCAAACACGAAGTCTACAGCTAGGTGGATGTGACAACGGAACAAGTGTTCTGTCGACTTAAGTACAACACGAATTATAATTTTTTAAATTTGCAACACCCGAAACCGTAAATTAAAGTGGTAAGGCGCTTCAGTACCAACAAGTCGCGCAGTCGTGTCGCGGATAACCAGACACAGCCATAATCTCTTTTCAGAAATTATACGTTTCCGTAAAATATTTTGTGTTTCAGAGTAATTATTGACAATTTTTGTATATGAAAAATTCACATTTTACAGGTTGTTTAATATTTTTGTATTTAATTTTAAATATCTGTTACTTGCTACATATAAAAGTAAATAATATATTTATATTTTATGAACATGTTTCTGCATTTTTGCAACCAGCAAATAACACTCAGTGAAATTAGATACAAAAGTATTAAACAACATTCAAAATGTGAATTTTCTATAGTCAAACATTTTCAGTATTTTTTGTGAAATTGAAGCTATGCCACGAAAAAGAAGAATGTCTGTAAACAGGTGAAGTGGAGTCTTGAGTATGTCGGCTACATGCCTCTGGAGTCTTGATTATGTCGGCTACATGCCTCTGGAGTCTTGAGTATGTCGGCTGCATGCCTCTGGAGTCTTGAGCATGTCGGCTACATGCCTATGGAGTCTTGAGTATGTTGGCTACATGCCTCTGGAGTCTTGAGTATGTCGGATGCATGCCTCTGGAGTCTTGAGTATGTCGGCTACATGCCTCTGGAGTCGGGTTGCAGTGTGTTCGAAATCCGCGAACACTTAACGTGTTCCCATAATACCGATGGATGAAAATAAAACACCTAAGGCGAGGTGCAAGTATCACTCTAAAACCATCACGAATATTTGAAATACTATTCCCGAGCTATAAACGGCTTTTCAAAACTGCTGTATTTCAAAATATACTGGACTAAAACATGCGAAATAATAACAGGACTTTCCACCAATAAAATGACAGTGTCGCCCCTTGAAGTCCCATAGATTCACGCTGTAAGACGAGAACATTGCATGACAGTTCAGCGCCTTGCGCATAGGAGCGATGGGGCACTTGATGCGCAGGACTTTGTCGCCCTTATCGCTACGGCGCGTCTTTGCCTCAAACGCGCAAAACACCTTCACGTAGGCGGTGCCTTTGAGGGACCTCTCTAGTAAAATATTGTAACCACTTCAAGCTCACCTCCAGTTATACACTATTCACGGTAAAATGAGCACTTTTGAAAGCTCCGCTTAAGATCTACTTGTATGCACGTCTTACATAAAATTAACATTGCCTTGGGCCTCATCACTTTATTCATCCATCGGTCAAATGAAACAGCGAAATTATCTAAAAAGTAAATATTTTTCAAATCTGCTTGTTTTTACACTTCCATGCATTAAAAAAAACAGCCGAAGTAATAATTTAAGTTATCACAAATGATTAACAAACAATTTTTTATTCGTAGTTAATGATATAGAACTATTTTTTCTCCGTCGGTGCCAACTTTACTGGGCGCATGTCACCCAGTACGCCCGTTAAAATATATGCAGGTAGGAGGAGTGACTTTTTTCTGAAGTTGATTTCAAAAGTGCTCACTTTATCGTGAACAGGCTTTATAAGGAAGCACTGGACGCGGATGGATTATTGCATAAACAACACTGTAAAAAGTTTCTGGTGAACTTCCTAAACTGTAATGGAAGTTTCTAACCTGTACAGCGTATGGAAACAGTACTATGTAGCAGGTTAAAAATATGAGAATGTTTAGCATCGCTGGATACCCGAGAATTTCGCGGATTCATTCCTAGACAAGTTGGAATTCACACGCATGTACGTTCATGTTACGTTTGTAATTAGTCAAAGTGTTGTTTGACACCTCTTGGAGATAAATGAGCCAACATAAAAAAAATGCAATAAATAGTTCGCCGAACCACCGCCTTTTTACGACCACAACAATCAACCAATAAACAGTTGATGTCTGCATGAGATTATATAAGACTGTGAAGTCTAGCCTACAGGTCTCTTAGCATCGCTACTAGACAAAGTTGGGAACTTCCCTACGCATTTGACACTTTCCTGAGCAACTGTAGGAAAGTTACCATAGCTGCATGGGATAATATTTTACCTTTCGCACTTTGTCACCGTACGTGTATACTGACATGGTAAATTTACAAATACTTCTCCAGAGTAGAGCTTCGCGTGTGTTCTACTTAGTCAGAAATTTTAGCGGTGACTTCAGCGTCTTGATACAGGTATCTGTTCAGAAAAGACACAGTATTTTCGCATTAGTTTAAAATACTCATTTACAGTATAATAAATATCATAAACAGATGGCTATTTATATGTATTTTTGCTAAATTTTACACTTTCCAACGACCACATTTATATTTTTATAACCGAATTCATCAATTGGCAACTAAATATGGACTTTCATTTCTGCCCTGAAATAAAATTTACATTGACATATTCGATAGTTTTTTTTTTATGACGATAGGCATGCCTGCCTACAATGAAACCCATACGAGAACCAGGGATTCTTCTAAAACTCGCTACTAAGGTGGACGGTACACATGGACCACCGCTCATGTGACGCGCCCTACACAACTCACAACCAACACAACTGGTGTTTTCACTGCGTGTGTCCGGGTGTAGCAGGAGAGTCAGCTCTGTCTGTGGCGGCAGACAATGTGTGTAGAGGACTGTACAGTCTAGCTTGGTGCCCGCTGATGACATGATACTGTAGGTTCTCTACAGATAACATGATACTGTAGGTTCTTTACAGATAACATGATACTGTAGGTTCTCTACAGATAACATGATACTGTAGGTTCTCTACAGATAACATGATACTGTAGGTTCTCTACAGATAACATGATATTGTAGGTTCTCTACAGATAACATGATGTTGTACGTTCTCTACAGATAACCCATGCATGGCATGGGCCGTTTTTAAATTGCAAGTTAAATTTATCTTAATGTAACAGGTCCTGTGACAAAGTTATGTGTGTTCACCTAAGGAATAAAACAATGACTTCTCGTTGTAAAGAAATATTTATGACTAAGGTTGACAGCATTTCGCGAAATATATTCATATATTGTTTGTGTCTCTGATTTTCCGATTTATCAAAATTCATCACAACTTCATGTTGCAATATGTACCAAACGTAGAGAGAGGGTGAAGTTTTTCTTCTACTGAGTGTGAATAACATCATCCCAATCTTTCTTAGGCCTGCGTCCACGCTTGTGGACTTGCACAGCCAGGTGATTCATGGTCGATGCAGTGATCTAGTGGTCTAACTACTCTCCTCCCACACACGTAGATCGGGTTCGATTCCAGGCGTGGTCATTCCTCGGATTTTCTCACGATGGAATCAGGCTCTATGATGTCGTTGGTCGTCGGGTTTTCTCGGGGATCTCTCGTTTCCCCCGCCCTTACATTGCAGGGCTGCTCCATACTCACCACACTTCACCCTCATCGGCTCTCAAGACATCTATGTTAAGAGCAGCCCAAATCTCTCCACTGCAGTGCCGGCACTACGTGAGATGCTGTCTTCATTTGCACGCAGATCCATTATGAAAGTGACGGTATAGGGAGGCTCCCTTATGTCGGAAACAGGCTTTAGTTATCAGTGGCGAGGGTTTGTCGTGGGCGTTGCTCGTGAGTGCATTAAATATTGATCGACGGTAATCAGGCTGCTGCAAGCCGCTCCGCAGTCTCCCTCTCCCGCCATATTCGCTCCGCAGTCTCCCCCTCTCGCCATATTCGCCACGCAGTCTCCCCCTCCCGCCATATTCGCCACGCAGTCTCCCCCTCCCGCCATATTCGCAACGTTGATTCGCCCTCAACTCTCGCCAGGACGAGGTTCGGCTACACAGCACCTGCTAACACAGAAGCAGAAACATCCGTGCGAATCGTGAACTACAGCCGAGCGTCGTCCGCCAGTCAGCCTGGATATACATCCTGTATATCCAGTCAGCCTGGATATACAGGATGTATCTAAGGGTCGGTTGCACCATCGTGGTTTGAAACTCGATCTGAGATCGACACCGAAAACTGTTACACGATTCGATTTCAGAGCTGGACTGGAGATCGAGATTAAGTTCATTTCGAACCGCCGAAATTGGCGGTTCGCAATCTCGATCCGAGATCAGCAGCCATCGTCGACAAATGTAGTTAGAAAATATGCCAACAGATATAACCACGTTCGATTGTTTTCTTGGAAAATTAAAACAACATTATACGTACTTGAATATTACTCAGTAAAATTTGTACAACAATAATTCACATAAAACAAATAAAAGATCGCACATATAGTTCTATCTATTATGAAAAATACGTCTACTCCTATGACGTCATATATTACGAACCAACAGCAAAATTTGTCTCATACTTGATATCGATATCTCCAAGATCGACGAATCGGATATCCAGAATAATGAAATTTCGTCGGTGCAACACTTTTATATTGGAACAAAGATCAAACTGGATTCTGGTTCGGAACTAGGATCATTCGATCTCGGATCGGGGGCGATGTTGGTGCAACCGGCCTTAAATAAGACCAACAAATTTCGGTAACAGGTTAATCATGAAAACATAAGTTAAAAACAGTTATACGACCTATGGTCTAAAGTGAATGCTAACATCTTTGAAGTCGGACCTGGAACACTTGTTTATTGCAAATATTGTATAACATGTGTACGACCTATGGTCTAAAGTGAATGCTAACATCTTTGAAGTCGGACCCGGAACACTTGTTTATTGTAAATATTGTATAACATGTGTACGACCTATGGTCTAAAGTGAATGCTAACATCTTTGAAGTCGGACCCGGAACACTTGTTTATTGCAAATATTGTATAACATGTGTACGACCTATGGTCTAAAGTGAATGCTAACATCTTTGAAGTCGGACCCGGAACACTTGTTTATTGCAAATATTGTATAACATGTGTACGACCTATGGTCTAAAGTGAATGCTAACATCTTTGAAGTCGGACCTGGAACACTTGTTTATTGCAAATATTGGATAACATGTGTACGACCTATGGTCTCAAGTGAATGCTAACATCTTTGAAGTCGGACCCGGAACACTTGTTTATTGCAAATATTGTATAACATGTGTACGACCTATGGTCTAAAGTGAATGCTAACATCTTTGAAGTCGGACCCGGAACACTTGTTTATTGCAAATATTGTATAACATGTGTACGACCTATGGTCTAAAGTGAATGCTAACATCTTTGAAGTCGGACCCGGAACACTTGTTTATTGCAAATATTGTATAACATGTGTACGACCTATGGTCTAAAGTGAATGCTAACATCTTTGAAGTCGGACCCGGAACACTTGTTTATTGCAAATATTGTATAACATGTGTACGACCTATGGTCTAAAGTGAATGCTAACATCTTTGAAGTCGGACCTGGAACACTTGTTTATTGCAAATATTGGATAACATGTGTACGACCTATGGTCTAAAGTGAATGCTAACATCTTTGAAGTCGGACCTGGAACACTTGTTTATTGCAAATATTGGATAACATGTGTACGACCTATGGTCTAAAGTGAATGCTAACATCTTTGAAGTCGGACCTGGAACACTTGTTTATTGCAAATATTGTATAACATGTGTACGACCTATGGTCTAAAGTGAATGCTAACATCTTTGAAGTCGGACCTGGAACACTTGTTTATTGCAAATATTGGATAACATGTGTACGACCTATGGTCTAAAGTGAATGCTAACATCTTTGAAGTCGGACCTGGAACACTTGTTTATTGCAAATATTGGATAACATGTGTAAGATGGAACACAGGATTGTGTGGATAATCTGTGACTGAACAAATATCTGCATACACCGCAATACCAGTCACTGCCATCGCATTATTTCATGTAAATTTCCACGGTTACTATCGTTACTTGTAACTTACCTCAATCACGCGGTAGCATAGTTGGTATTTAAATGATTGGTTATTAATCCACATGTCACAATTAACGAAAAATGTCGCCTTGTGTGAAGACCCTATGTATGGTCGTTTTCGATTAATTCGTGTTTTACTTTCAAAATAATAAATACTTCAATACCTGGCAGGTTAGGAATTCATAAAACCAATAATTACATATGATTAGGGACACCTGAATTTCGCGAAAAGATTCCATGACCTGTTGTATTTCATAACAATTTAGCTCAGATCCACTTTTGTGATTGGGTGATCTAGTTGTTACGTGTCTGTCCACGAATCAGACGCACAGGATAGGAGTTACTTAATTCTGATTGGCCAGTCAAATATGAACATGTCTTCTCACAGACACACGCGGGCCGTAAGCAAAAGGAAACTGGCCGGCCAGTGGTGTAATATTACTTATTACTGGTGTGCGCGGCTGGGGATCGCGATACGAGCAGCTGTCTCACTTCTGGAATAGCAAGTATTCTGTGGCCTGGAGACCAACTTATCAGGCGGAGGCCCAGCCCACAGGGAAATCTCGTGCAGCATGAAACATCCAATTACACAAAAGAAATCATACAATACCTCACGCAGCCAATGATTTTTTACACCGAGCTAACGCCGCTCATTTCAGCTTCTACACCGAGAAAAAGGTTTTGTTGAATCAAACTAGATTTGTTTGGTGCAACCAAATTATTTGTTTGTATGGGGGCAATGAAATATTTTGTTGCTGAAACCAAATTATTTCGTTGTTCTCATTTGGTAGCCCCAAACTGTAATATTTGGTTGGTGCAACTAAAGATTTGTTTGACGACACGTACATTAAACAGTTTGGGCCGAAGTAAAAAAAAAAATTACAAGTTCGACAGAGTTGCGAACCCAGATCACCTTCACTTGTCAATTTCTTGTTGCATTTTATTATTAATGTGTGTATACGATTGTTAAGCGTTATTAAATGCACTAACAAACACGGTTTCTATCATAACTGTCACAGAAATTACAAACAAACTCTCGAGCTGTATTTTCGAACGAAGGCAGTCAAATGTGTGACCATACAAATATATACAGTTTATTCAACAAAATATTTAGTTTACAGTCTAATTTCTTTTGGTTCAACATAGATTTTGTTTACCAAAAATTATTTTGTTAGACGTACAAAAGTAATTTTGTTGCTTCTCAAATTTTGTTTGCTCAACAATATATTTTGTTACGGCAACTAAATATATATTTGGCCCTATACAAACAAATATTTAGTTCGATCTTCTCTGAGTGTATACACGAGTCTATTCTGTGCCTTGGAAGATACTATATGTGGCAACAGTGGCGGAGTTACGTCGAGGGGCTCGGGTGACATGTTCAATCGTAAAAGTCAAAACATCATTTGGAAGCATTAAAAAAAATAAATACAGTGTTTAGAAAAACCTCACTAAACCTACATGCCACATGCTGGTATTTAATGAGGCGACTGAATTTTATAATAGGAGCCGATCTTGTCTTTAACGTGTTCAGAGCCATTCGTTCGCGGTAGAGTGTCCTCAGTGTGTATAAACGGACCCGTCTGTTATTTAATCAGTTACCTATAAGCTTTTTACGGTCAAGTGAGCACGTTTTGAAATCAACCTTTGAGAAATTTCACTGCCCTTGCCTGTTTGTGCTCGTCCTGTTGATTAGTGTACCTGCAGGGAAGATGATGTGCGTTCTCGCCTCCGCATCGGGCAGGCACACTTGTCTGACACACTTTGTGGGGAACCCTCTCCCGAGCGTGATGTCTGCGACACTCCCTTCACTGTCCTACACACACTGGTGAAACGTCACTGCCCTTGCCTGTTTGTGCTCGTCCTGTTGTTTAGTGTACCTGCAGGGAAGATGATGTGCGTTCTCGCCTCCGCATAGGGCACACTTGTCTGACACACTTTGTGGGGAACCCTCTCCCGAGTGTGATGTCTGCGACACTCCCTTCACTGTCCTACACACACTGGTGAAACGTCACTGCCCTTGCCTGTTTGTGCTCGTCCTGTTGTTTAGTGTACCTGCAGGGAAGATGATGTGCGTTCTCGCCTCCGCATAGGGCACACTTGTCTGACACACTTTGTGGGGAACCCTCTCCCGAGTGTGATGTCTGCGACACTCCCTTCACTGTCCTACACACACTGGTGAAACGTCACTGCCCTTGCCTGTTTGTGCTCGTCCTGTTGTTTAGTGTACCTGCAGGGAAGATGATGTGCGTTCTCGCCTCCGCATAGGGCACACTTGTCTGACACACTTTGTGGGGAACCCTCTCCCGAGTGTGATGTCTGCGACACTCCCTTCACTGTCCTACACACACTGGTGAAACGTCACTGCCCTTGCCTGTTTGTGCTCGTCCTGTTGTTTAGTGTACCTGCAGGGAAGATGATGTGCGTTCTCGCCTCCGCATAGGGCACACTTGTCTGACACACTTTGTGGGGAACCCTCTCCCGAGTGTGATGTCTGCGACACTCCCTTCACTGTCCTACACACACTGGTGAAACGTCACTGCCCTTGCCTGTTTGTGCTCGTCCTGTTGTGTAGTGTACCTGCAGGGAAGATGATGTGCGTTCTCGCCTCCGCATAGGGCACACTTGTCTGACACACTTTGTGGGGAACCCTCTCCCGAGTGTGATGTCTGCGACACTCCCTTCACTGTCCTACACACACTGGTGAAACGTCACTGCCCTTGCCTGTTTGTGCTCGTCTTGTTGTTTAGTGTACCTGCAGGGAAGATGATGTGCGTTCTCGCCTCCGCATCGGGCAGGCACACTTGTCTGACACACTTTGTGGGGAACCCTCTCCCGAGCGTGATGTCTGCGACACTCCCTTCACTGTCCTACACACACTGGTGAAACGTCACTGCCCTTGCCTGTTTGTGCTCGTCTTGTTGTTTAGTGTACCTGCAGGGAAGATGATGTGCGTTCTCGCCTCCGCATCGGGCAGGCACACTTGTCTGACACACTTTGTGGGGAACCCTCTCCCGAGTGTGATGTCTGCGATACTCCCTTGACTGTCCTACACACACTGGTGAAACATCACATGTACGACCAGGCTCGTCGCTCTTGTGATGTTCCTCACGACCTACGGCGAATGCTGTGTGGTGGGGTTACGCACGCACGTCAGTGAGCGCCGTATTCCCATTTTCACATGCGACGGGTCTTTTTAATGTGTTGTGATTTGTTATTCCGGTCTTGTGTTGTTGTTCCTCTGGAATATTTTATCCTGTTTTGTGAATTGTTTTTAATCATTTTATGTGACTTCCACAAATGCGTTTTATTCTTCAAATTCTTGTGGACGCAAACGAAATCGCTGTTGAGCACCCCACTATCCCACTCACTCACTCACAGATTACACTTTAAACTTATGTTGTTTTTGAGTCAGTTTTTCAGTTGGACCGCGGTTTAACACATTGAGGCCTTTGCACATTTACTGGAACTTCAGACGGATTAGCAGTGAGTCGACCATACCCACTACTGCAAGAACACCGGCTCTGTTGGTGTCTGTGTTAGAACTCACCATCGTTCTATGGGACAATACCACACCGGACACTACCCTGTATTTTACAGCGTTCATTATTGACCGGCCATCAACCAGTGAAGAGCCTAGCTGATTCTAACGCAATCAAATGTCCTTTATCGTATAAAATGATTTACACTCAATCATGTCCCTTCGAGTGGCTATAAATAAAAATCCTATCGTTAGCAATATCATTATTACGCGCTGTCGTGTTTTTGTGATATCATGTTTAACTCTAGACGAGCAAAGATTGTACATCCATGCGAGTTTTGTTCTGAACAATAAAGACATTTTCAAATTAGCTCTGCACGAGCAGCACTCGGCCATAGTCAATAAAGTGTTAACAGAGACGCCCTGTATAACTGCGTCAGTAAAAATAAACCAGAGAGCAAGAACAGAATCTCCCTGCACGGCTTGTCTAACAAAAACTGCGATCCTGTTTATGAAGGATCTCAAACGCGCGATCGAAGTCTAGATAGTCTTCACATTAATTCGCCAAGTTTCGCTGTTCCTGACCATCGTAAATCTTACTCAATTGAGAAAGTTTAAAAGAAAGTACAAATAACCTAAAGTATTTTTCCCCTTCCTATATATTACAGAGTTCTCAAGATCTCCGAAACATAAACGTCGTATTTACTGCTGTTTCGAAGTTAGTTTGTTTATCTGCCCGAGAGTAGCGGGTTCGCAGCGGTGACGTAGCAAGGCTGCAGCGAGAACAGGCGGTCGCTACCAACTGCTCCTTGAACGGAGGCTGCTGGCGAGATGAATGACTCGCACACATCTCCCTTAGCCGAAACCTTCAGGCCATTCGTACACGTCTGCGGCTCTTCTGAGTTCCGTGCACAGTACGTTCCTGCATACTAAAACAAATTATATGCTGTTCACAGTTTAAACTGAGCACTATAGAAATCAACCTTTGAAAAATGTCACTGCCCTTACAGGCTATTCACGTTCATGTGAGCACTTTTGAAAGCTCTCTCAATTGGAATACGAGTCAATAAATACTTTTTATTGTAGCCTTTGGCGTTAACTTCCGAGTGCGATGGAATATACATCCTGTGTTTATTACTTACACGGCAATATTTATTTCAAAAGTGGTTAACGGATAAAATATCGAGGAAAGGAATAAGTGACTACGGCCTCAAAAGTGCTCACTTTACCGTGAACAGCCTTTAGCTGCATATATTTAAACGGGCACACTGACTCGCGTGCACTCAGTAAAGTTGGTAATCATGGAAACAAAGTAGTTCCATGTCGCAACGTTTATAGATGATTAGCCACCGAATTGGGGATATTTTAAGTTTATTTTTCTTGCACTTTTGTCTCGGCCCTAAAACCTGATGGGCTGTTTTCTACCTGTCACTGAGCAGGCACGCCTGCAGGGCGAGTGTAGTTGTCATTTTGGCCCGTCATAGGCGCGACAAGTCATTGCTGTGACGCTTCGTGTGAAAAAACGAGCATGGATCGCATTCAAGCGCGTCATCGGGCGTCATAACTACGGCGCCGTATATTAGCCGTCTTGACTGCAGCCCGCTGTACGACAGACAAGATGGCTGACGCCCGAGTAATAATCTCAAGTCGTATATGTCCGTTTACGAAAACATTGCGGGTTCTATTAAACGTATTTATGTACAAATTGAAACTTAATGTGCCCATAAGTAACGGGAAACGTTTCGATTTGCCCCCCAAGGTCATAACAAAACAATAAACACAAATTAAAAAATACGCGATAACTGTGGACTTTTATACTTAATAATCTTCCAAGTTGCGCGTGTAGTTCAGTGAGTCGATTGTTTATTGTAAATGTAACCACGTGGTTGTACTTGTAACTACTGATTTCCTGTTTGAAACTTGTTAATTTGCCGTTGTATTACAACCAATCACACTGTTCTCGTTTATCGGCTTATTGTAATCATATTAATAAATTAACGAGACTTGGTGTCGTTGACAATAATGAAGTTTGGAAATAGGCAATGGCGGCAGGAAAACCTCCAAGGTGCTTTCACGTGTAAAGCAAAGTTGGCGTTGGGAAAATTGTGGACAAGGTCCTGGTTGCCATCAAAGGCCAGAAGAAAAACGGGATAGTAGTTGGAGCAAAGAAAAACCAGAAGCCTTTAATACCAAAATTTGATACAAATAATATTGCTCACACGATGATAATGGCACTTCACTAGGAACAAGGATACATGTGAAAGATGCAGACTACACTAAACTTTAAGCGATAGTATCAAGGTTTATTTAATGTAAAACTGCGGTTGGATTGTATTGGTATTGCAGATTAACTACTTTGAAGCCTGTATAGCATTTGAGAAATAAATAAATAAAGTCGGTTAGTGCGCGGGTTCGCGCCCCATAAGTTTCAGGTTTTACAGTTCAAATCTCCGTGTAACGAAATTTATTTATTTTTAGTTATTTTATGTGATATATTATTGCTGTTTATAATTTATGTTATTGACAGAAAACGCTTAATTCTAGAATATCTTTTTATAAAAGCAATAATACAAACGAAAGCGAAATAGAAGAACCACAGGCAGCCGATTGCACTGTGCAGTTACTTGCATATTATTGCTTTTATACAAAGGGACATTCACAGTGGTGAATTAAATATTGTTTTTATTGAATGTAGCCACATAATTACGTGAAATAAACATCTTTACGGTAGCTTACTATTTTTATTGTGATATTTAGCGTAATGTAAAAAAGTAAAAAAAAAAATTTCGCGGATATCGGGATTAAACTTATATAGTATATACCCTTCGACACTAAGCGCTCTTTTACCATCTGCGCTACCAACCCAAGATTAAACTATAGGAGGGAACTTATTATTTCGTCTCGAAATCATGAAGATTTAAGTTGTATGCCCTTACTTTTGGTTTTTGGTTTAATGGGTACCGTCAAAGATGCTAGAAGAGTCAAACGGTACCGTTAGGATTGTTAAAAGGAAGGAGTACATAAGTGCACTCTCTTCACCACATCATATACAGTTTAAACCTTCAAACAGAGCTCTGTGATGATTACATGAAAACGAAATGAAAGAAGTACAAACGGAATGAAAGGTTGAACCTTCATATTGCATCGTAATATGGCGTTTTGAAAGAGGAGACACATTTTACAAATTATTTTGTATTGGTTTTATTAGTTTATTTGTTGTCACTTCACTTGGCACACGTTAAACAGCGGCCATTTTATCTTGAAAGTCTTTAGAGACGGAGCAAGTCGCTAAAGACACACACTGAAGTCATTGATGTATCAGTCAGATGCTGTTGACTTATTGAAACAGTGAAATTCTCACTGATCCAGATTTACAGTGTAAATACAATAAATACTTGCACTGTGTAGTCTACATTGCTTCAAATCTGTTGCGCTGGAGGAAAAATCTTAACTACAACACAACATGGTCATCGATTTCATTTGCTAATTTTTGGCGGCCGTTTTCTATTGGCTGACAATTGCCGACAGCTTATCCAACTTCAAAAGACAACACGTCTCTTGTGCAGTTTCAATACCAACATCTGAATATTTACACTTCCGAGCCGTCATAGTCGCAACACGCCTTAGTTAACGACTGGGCAGTTACGACAACACGATCCGTGCTCGTATTTTCGTGCGGCCGTCACCACATAATCGTCGTCATCCGTATGGCAGGTCATAACTGTGACAGTGTCGTGTAAAAGAACCATGCTCCCGCGCTGCTGGTTTTAGAAAGAAAATGTTGGAAAAGTTAGCGGTGTACAGTTTTCGCTCACAGGAACATTGTGCACATAAATAAATAATTTCATTTCTTATTTACCGGCCTTTAATTTTTAACGATTTTGTGATTTTAACGACTCGTGACTATATTGCGAATGGAATAAACACTTTCTGTCTGAATCAGACCTTTGAGCAAGCCACCTCGCATACGACGTGTCTAGTGGTTTCTTAAATGCATGCATTACAAGCCTTTTATGCTCCTGTTAACATTTTTATGTTGTGTTATTTAAATTGAACGTTTATAAATATTATTATTAGTGATGCTAATTTTTCGCTAAAATATTTCATGCCAAGGTAGTCCAAAAACGTCAATGGTTTCCTAGTATTTTTATGATTGAATTACACATTCGCAGCTCTTCGCTAGCGAATAATGGAAGTTCAGTGAGAGAGCAACAGAAGTCTCATCGGGCCAGTCAAACAAGGAAACAGTACCTCCACATGTAATGCAGCCTGCAGGGAAATAAATATTGCAGACATGTGCGTAGGATGTTGAAACCTATCATACTGTGCGACATTTTCGCCATCAATCACCTTCATATGTGTTTGTGGTACATAGCAAGAAATAGTTCTTATGCAAAATATTATTAAACTAAACACGCACGAAAAATATTGCGCGCTGATCTCTTCGGTGTAATTTTCTACACTCTAGATCTGAATCAGGGAGAATTTCACTGTCAATCAGCCAAACATATCTGACTTATTCAACAGTCACTTTAGTGAATTTAACTGATGAATCAGTGAAAAATTCCAGCTTTCCTTCACTTATTGATTCAGTGAAATTTCCCATTGAATCATCTGTCAATTTTCACTGTATACTCAATGGTTTATTTTTGACTGATGGATCAGTTAAATAGTGTGTAAAAATGGCCGTTAAATAAAACGTATCAACTGAAACAACAACGAATAAACTAGAGGTAATATAACAAATACAGAATACTTTCTAAAATGTGTTTCGTCTTTCAAAACGCCATTTTATGAGGTATATGCCGTTTACGTTAAAATGAGCACTTTTTGAAGCTGTTTCATCAGACATAATAACCAATAAATACATTTCATTGTGGCCTCTGACTTTTTGTTTTGGGTATGGTGTGTTTATTACTCACGTGGCAGGGTTTCCATTAACAATATGGTGGAAGAATATAAATAGGTTGAAAGAAAAAAGTAACTAGGGCTTCAAAAGTGCTCACTTTACCGTGATCGGCCTATAATAGGAACACACAGCCTTTCATTCCGTTTTTACGTATTACAGCGCTTTTTTTTAAGGTACGTATTGGGCTTAACGTCTCGTCGACAGCACACGGAAGAGGGATTGGGAAGGAATGGTCTTCGTTAGCATTCGCCTGGAGTGGTTTCGGGAAACCATGGAAAACCGAAAGCAGAATGGCCGGACCGGGAATCGAACCCGGGTCCTCCTAAAATGCGAGTCCAGTGTGTTACCACTGCGCCACCTCGCTAGGTGCTTGCTTGAAGTTTTAAACTGCATATAATGTGATGATGTGAGGGCAATCAAATACACTATTTGTATTAACAATCATAACGTCACCAATTAAAACGAAAACAAAAAGGAAGAGCATACAATTTAAATCTTCACGATTTCACCGCGAAACTATAACACATATATTTTCCTCTCATTACTATAACCTGTCGTGGTAGCGCATGGCAAGGTAATGGCCTAGAGCCGCAAGGTGTGCGAGTTTAATCCCGGCCGCCTCCGGAAATTACTATAACGTGTCGTGGTAGCGCATGGCCAGGTAATGGCCTAGAGCCGCAAGGTGTGCGAGTTTAATCCCGGCCGCCTCCGGAAATTACTATAACCTGTCGTGGTAGCGCATGGCCAGGTAATGGCCTAGAGCCGCAAGGTGTGCGAGTTTAATCCCGGCCGCCTCCGGAAATTACTATAACCTGTCGTGGTAGCGCATGGCCAGGTAATGGCCTAGAGCCGCAAGGTGTGCGAGTTTAATCCCGGCCGCCTCCGGAAATTACTATAACCTGTCGTGGTAGCGCATGGCCAGGTAATGGCCTAGAGCCGCAAGGTGTGCGAGTTTAATACCGGCCGCCTCCGGAAATTTTTTATTTTTTAAAATTACGGTAAATTGTGCATTGTAAATAGTAAACTACCGTAAATATGTTTATTTCACGTAATTATTTGTCTACATTCAATGGAAACAACATTTAATTCGCCACTGTTGTCGGCCGTCACTTATTCAATCAGTGGTTTTGCACTGATTCTAAGTGGAGCCATTTTTGCTGATTCGAGTAGTTGAATTTCACTGCCAATCAGTGGTTTCCCTCTGATTCGTATTTACACTCGGCAAAGTTTTGTTTGCACGAGCCAGTAGATCTATAGTAGAGCTTCAGATAAATTGTAAGCAACCATGAGTGTTCTATCGACTAAATTCTACAGTGCTCTCTATATTCGAGCTTCAGCTTCTTGTCTAGTCTCTGCTACTGTAGTGAGTAGCTTCTTTTCTTCGCCTGACCCCGCACAACGGGATTGCGACCTAGATCCTCTCGACTTCCATTACTGACGTTCTGTCTGGTAGGGCGTGTTTAAGGTCGAAGTAAATCAACTGCTTATGGAGCACTGCACCCGACTATACAACGTGAAGAACTCATAAAAAAAAAAAAAGTAAAAATTATTACAGTTGCCATGAAAACTGACAGAAAAGTGCGATTAATTCTGTATATGAAAGAAGAATGTCTATATTTCACTACATTATTAACTATTTTACTAAAATTTACTTTTTAAAAGTAAAAAATTAATTGCGTAAAAGAGTCTGTATTTTTAACCAAATTTAAGCATATTTCCATTCTGGATACTTCACAAAGGAGAATTTGCATGGAAATCTTCGCAATGGAATATCGTCATAATGTTTACTGTGATTGTAAGTAAGAAAATTGAAATAATAATGTAGGAAATATATTTATATTAGATTTTATGTGCGTCCATTTGTAACCAACATTTATGGCTGAAACTGAAGTAAACAAAGTTAATTATAAAATTGATATGATACATTATTACGATGATTTTACTACACTTGATAACAGTAAATATTATGACGCTCTTTCTTGGAGCTGATTTTCTTGTAAATTCTGCTTTCTGAACCATCCAAAACGGAAATGCGCCTAAGTTTTGTTAAAAATACGGACTCATTTTATCGATTAATTTTTTTACTTTTAAAAAGTAAATTTTAGTAAAATATTTTATAGTATTGCAAAATATATACTTTCTTCTTTCATGTACAGAATAAATCGCACTTTTCGGACAGTTTTCATGTGTACTGTACTATTTTCTTATGAGTTCATCACATTGTATAGTTGGATGCAGTGCTCCATAGGCAGTTGCTTTACTTCGACCGTAATAAACTTCGCTGCAGTTGCATACGTAACTTAAACGTACGTGAAGCTGAGGTACAGCTTGTCTTTCAACTAGCCCATTCAGTCTCCATGCTTACAGTTGTGGACACGCTGAGCATGAATGATATTTATGGCTGGTAATGTACACAGCAATGCGTCAACGTCGACTGAAACGTTTTCTGCGAAATCGTTGTTTGCGCGTAAACGCGTATCTCGGTAAATAAAAGTTCTGGAAATATGACTTTTCGTTAGGAATGAGGAAAGAAAAAAAATTATCTATGGCCTTATTTTTTTTACTTTTGTCATATTACGCGTATTCTTTAAGGAAAAAATCGTCAAAATCGTCAAAAATCGTATTTTTAAAACCGGCCTATGCAGTTTCCTTAAGCATCAAGAGAAAAGTACTAAGATACGGACATGGTTTAATCTGTGGGCTTTCATGGCGTGTAATAAGACCCCTATGTTACCGCATATATCTAATTTGCACAGTACAGCATTAGGACAAAAACACTACACGCCTCGCGCGTAGGGGCGATGAGGCGCTAGGCGTGCGTGTAACTGTCGCCCGTATTACTCCCTCGTTTCTTGTCTTGACCATGGAAGCGTAGCTACATAGTCCCCTTAAGTTGTTCCATGAAAAAAAAAAATGCGGATTTCAAACATACTGAAACTTAGCTCAAGCGACATATAGGAGGCGCCCTTAATATAAGTTACCTCCGACGTCTCCCCCCCCCCCCTCTCCACAAAACAACATCCAACCGCCGTCAGGAAAGCGAATTGCCTCTCGTCGCACGTTCTTGTGGTGTAACGGCGCAGCCGACATGTTTGCACCGAGATAACACATGCCCCATGGTTCACACAAACCAAGTGACGTGTCTTGAATACAGCGCATACATGCATTCTTGAATCACTGCAGAGTTATCATATTGTCTGACAGATCAAGGACACATCTCCCCAGTCCTCACGTGATGCAACTTGTCTTTTCTATTCCTTTTGATCATCTGCGCCCGCGAACATCAGTTTGACTACTGCGTGGATATCTTTAGACGTTATTACACAATTAAACTGTTGAACCGCGGTGGTGTAGGGGTTAGACTACTCGCATCCCACGTAGGTGAACCGTGTTCGATTCCCGATCCACCCCCCCACCCCCCGGATTTTCGCATCGTGCCGGACGATGCCGCTGGTCGGCAAGTTTTCTCGTGGATCTCCCGTTTCCCCCCGTCTTTTCATCCCGGCGCCGCTCCATATCGCTCCACACATCGCTTCACCCTCATCGGCTCTCAAGACCTCGCTGTTAAAGAGCCGTCCAAATCTCTCTGCTCCTCTCCTCTCCAAAAATAAACAGTTCGCTCCGGATTTATACTGTTGCTTACGTGTTTAAAGTCAGCTAGATTATAGTTTGAATTGAACACGACGGGAAGTCTAGAAGCCTATTTATAATCAATATAACCAATATAGTATGCTGATGACTGAATTCAAGCACAAACTGCTGGTTTCTTTGACGTATACTGCCCACTTTACAGACGTGACAATATTTTCGATGGTTCTGTGAGTGAAGAGACTGAGCTAGCTCCCTTCGTATATTTCATCAATGTGCAATACGCCCAACTTATTGTTTCTAAGATTGAAGTAATAACGCAATACTTGTGAAACACAATGGCTGCGCCGTATAAGCTGCAGCAGTTTGTTCGCCCACGCAACTCCCCCTTAATACGTAACTTGGCGCATTTGAGCTTTTCAAGTCTATTCATGTTTCCATCGAATTTCGGCCTCGCGCAAAGCAACTTGGACTGAGTGGTTACACACAATTTTTCTTAAAATTACTTCAAGCAAAGTGCCATCGGCAGTATAATCCATTGGCTTACATCACGCGTATTAATATATTGTTGCACATCTAGTTAGCCAGAAATTCAGCTTCCCGGAAATATGTATCGCATTCTTGGGAGGGATCTTTGCAATACGTCCTTACAACCAGACGTAGAAGTTAAAATGTTGTCTTATCTTTATATATAATCCTTTGTGCGTGACTAAACCGCATCATCACTGACAGACCACAGGACCAATTGAGACCATATTCACACCATATGTTATTGAGATGGCGAGTAAGATTTTTAGTTGTGTTTCATTCCGATAGGTTTCGCTGGAGTCTAACTTCTATATTTATGGGCCGATTCTGCTCCTACTTGCAGGAAATGTTTGTGGATCTAAAAGAGAATAATGCCAGCGATACCACGGTCAAACATCGGTCGGCGTACCAGACTTAATAGAGAGGACGGATTGAGAAGGCACAATAGAACGTATAAGAGACGGAAAACGCTCGCCGGGATCAGCTAGTACAATATATTCACGGTTACTTCACAGTTTCTGAAGTTCTGCCAAAGTTCTACTTCCAGGATATTCCTCCGCCTCGTGCAAACCAAGGTTAACTAAGTATAGAAAATGACGCCAAAGGACGACGCACCGAATTCATGCGCATCCAGAGGTAATGACGTTTTGCATGAGAACTATTTCTTACTAAGCGCTACCAACGCACAGGTTTTACCACTGTTTTCATTCATATTTATTATAAATGAAAAATTATAATTTCTAAATCAAATACAGGTATAACTTAAATTTTACAAAAGATAAGATACTTTCATGTTAACAGAGGTAGAAAACTCTTATGATAGAGGGTATATTTAGGAAATAACTAAAAACGTCATAAATGGGGAGATATTTCGAAGGTTTGTTTGAAAAGTGTGAAGAAACTGCGAACGCCTTTTGGAATCAAACCTTTGAAAAATCATGCGCATGACGTACTTGGTTCTCTCATAATTTTGTAATGTGTCGCGTTTTGTACTTGTCTTAGCATAAGATAACATGAAAGTACTTTATCTTATGTTTAACTGAAATCTTATTTATAATTAATTTATGAATAAAAATATTTTATTTATGATTCATATGAATGAAAATTGTGATAAAATAGGTGTGTTAGTAACGCCTAGTAAAAAATAGTTCCTCTGCAAAATGTAATTACACTGAGTTTGTTGTAATTTCTTAGACTTGGTTAAGCTAGGTTTGCATGAGGCGGAGGAATATCCTGGAAGTAGTACTTAAGCAGGGCTTCAGAAAAGTTGAAAGTAACCGTGAGTGGGCTAAACTAAGGATCGATCTGGGCCTTGTTGTAAGTAGTATAGTCTCCACTCTAATTTTCAGACAACTGTAGAATATTTCAATGAAAATATTTTTTCAGTACAAAAATGAAAGTCGATTTTTTTTTTTTTTGCCAATTTATAAATTTGGTTACTAAAGCGTAAATGCGATCGTTTAAAATATTTAAATTCAGAAAAAAATTTCTGTAAGTAGTCGCCTGTTTACGATAATTATTCTTTTGTAAAATAGTGTTTCGAAAATAACGCGGCGGTATATATTTTCTAAACAGATTGCTGTATTAAAACTGCATGGTCCCCACTTAAAATAACACAGCGGTATATATTTTCTAAACAGATTGCTGTATTAAAACTGCATGGTCCCCACTTAAAATAACACAGCGGTATATATTTTCTAAACAGATTGCTGTATTAAAACTGCATGGTCCCCACTTAAAATCCTAGGGAAACAGAACACACGCGAGGTTTGTTTAGGCGGTTTTCTACCTCCGTCGAAATGCTTCCTTATATAGGCTGTTCACGGTAAACTGAGCACTTTTGAAAGCCCTGCTTAATATCTACTTGTGTACGGACTGTGTATTCTTTCACCACATGTAGAAATTACCATTACCATCACTTTATCCACGCGTCAGCGAAGAGAAACTGAGAAATTGTTAAGATGGCAACTATTTTACCAATTTAATCATTTTTACACTCATTAAGCAATAAAAAATCTGGAAGGGAAGTAAATTGTTTGACTATTCATACCTGTTTAACCTAGCACTTTCCCGTCCGTCGCTACCGGCTTTAAAGTTAAAACATTGCAGCTAGAGACGACACGTCAAAAAATCAAGCGATTTCAAAACGAGCTCGAATGAGCGAGTGAGTGAGTTAGTGACGAGATATGGGAGTCTCTTAAAATCGAGGTACTTGAGAGCCGATGAGGGTGAAGCGATTTGTGTATGCAGTAGCACCGGAATGCAAGGTCGAGGGAAACGGGATATCCCCGAGAAAACCCGCCGACCAGCGGCGTCGTTCCGGCAAGTTTCCCGCGTGCGAAGATCCTACGGAAAAGGGGGGGGGGGCGCCGGGAATCGAACACGGTTCACCCCGGCGGGAGGCGAGTAGTCTAACTACGAAAATAAATTCGGGGCCTGGCGGGTTAACCACGTACATGCAGCAGCTGCGCCACGAGGCGTAAGAAGCAACTTTATTGCCGTGTGACGCAGCATCGTGATGCCCTTATATCGTTAGTGACGTGCCTCACGTTCGAACGTCTTTTTTCTCCTTTTCTACCCGTCTCGTGGAGTTGCGATATTTGAGAGGAAATACCGCCGTAAGTCTGCCGCCATCTCTCTCACACGTCGGCGACCTCGCCAGACCTAGACAGCTTCTGCTCTCGCGATAACATTCCTCTGCAGACCCCACCACTCGCAGGCAACACTGAGCGCCTGACAATACAGTGGCGAAACTAACCACACGAGGATGTTATTGAACCCTGTCCCCAGCCAGTCGCCTGAATCTATCCGAGTTGTGCGGAGTTTGTCGTAACATTACTATATGCTGTCCACGGTATAATGAAAGCCCTGATTAAGATCTTCTTGTATGCACCCTGTGTATTGTTCCGCCTTATGTAAAATTAACAATCTCATGGGCCTCATGGCCTTATTCATGCGTCGGTCAGGTGAAACTGTGGATTTATTAGAAAAGAAAACATGTTTCAAATCTGGTCGTGTTAACTTTTCGATGCATTAAAAAAATAGAAAGTGAAATAAATAATTAAATTTATGACAAATGGTTACCTAGCACATTTTATAGAATATTAAGTAATGGAACTACTTTCCATCCAACATTACCAGCTTTTCTGGGCGCATGTCGCTCAGTGCGCACGTTAAAATATATGCAGGTAGGGGCAGTGATTATTTTCTAAGGTTGATTTCAAAAGTGCTCACTTTACCGTGAACAACGTATATAGGCTGTTTGCGATAAAGTGAGCACTTTTGAAATCAGCCTTAGAAAAAAGTCTCTGTCCTGGCCTGCACATATTTTAACGGGCGCAATGAGTGACATGTGCCCAGTTAATTTGGTAATGATGTAGGAGAAAGTAGTTCCATTTATTAACGGTGAACAAAATGTGTTAGGTAACCATTTGTGATAACTTAAATTATTCCTCTCGCTTTCTGTATTTTATAATTCATCGACGTGTAAAAATGAGCAGATTTGTAGAATAAATAGGCCTAATTCTCTAATAATTTCACAGTTTGACTTGACCGACGCATGCATAAAGTGACGAAGCCCTAGGAAATGTTAATTTTACATAAGGCGGGAGAACACACAGCGTGTTTACAAGTAGATCTTAAGCAATGTTCTCGAAAGTGATCATTTTACGCGGTGAACAGCCTATATCTGCGTGATTTCCCGTAGACACCCACTGGTTAGTATAAATGTCTGCTTTTGGGATGTCGTAGAGATATCTTCGTCGTATATAAGGCAAAACTTTGGGCTGCCACGAGCACACCGTGACATAGGCATATCAGTGATGTGTTTCTCTATGTCTGAATCTCTCACTGTAATGCATTACTTTCGGTAGTCGATGTGGTGGATGTCGATACCGGATATACGACGTGTGTGTGTGTGTGCCGTATTTGTATGCAAGTAGATCCCCGAGGAGTATCTCCCAAGTTCACTCGCTGGTGTGGTTGCCTTCAGGTACTATTTTCTTGTCGCACTGATACAATTGCACGCCCCTCGTATAACTGCAAGTCTGTAAACAGTGGTGTTACCGGGTTATGAACAACGCAGTGCCATGGCGACCGCATATAAACTCACGACAGTGGCTGGAGTGTATAGAAGACTGCCAAGTATAGCATACTGACTAATCACATCACAAAACGTTACACATTGAGCTTTTATTTGACTGGTACTGTATTCTTTAAGGCTCAGTGGCCATTGATATACCCTGTCTCTGATTCCTAAACCATGCTACTGTGTTACGTTATTACTGGTTCATATCACTCGTCGCTAGGGACACCTGGTTTTTTCGCGGAAATATTTCGAGACACGTTGTGTTCCGACACACGTTACTTCAGAACCACTTTCGCGATTGGCTCATTTGAATTGTTACGCGTCTTATCTGTCTGACCGTGAATCAGGGACGGTCAGCTATCGGAGGAACTTAATTCCGATTGGCTCACCTTTGTAACAGACTGTGTTCATACAGACGAGCGGCCAATATTCAGATGAAGACTGCAAGAGTGCACATAGGATATTGAAGTCTAGCCTCCGCGTAAATATTTTAGCGAAAAAACAGGCGGTGCTACTGATCAAGAACAAAGACGACTTATTGGTTGTGATAATGAAATAAGCTCATAGCACACACAAAAATAATTTGAAACACCACAAACTATTAATTAATGTGGGAATGGCAAAGTTAAGGATTCGGCCTGGCTAGGCCGTCCAACAGAGCTCAGAGTTCCAGAGAACATCTCACATCTATTCCACGGGCGTAAAAGAAGTTCACTTAGGATGAGCATTTAAAAACCATTCCACATACAACGAGAAGTATGACTTCTATACGTCCAATACTTGTGCGTATTTTTGTAATGGCTGAAACAGGCATTTCCACAATCAATGTTAGATACAGAAACACATGTGCGGAGTATTTAGTATCCCGTACAGTCCCGAATTCATTTACAAACGCAAGTGTTGCAATCATCAATTTTTTTTCTCTGACCTGTACTTGTGTGGAGAGTGTTTTTCTCCCAGCCAGAGAACGTCGTACTGCGGTTCGTTAACCATTTCAGACCCACTTTAATTCACGGTTTCGTTGTAACAGCCAATGAGCTGTAGGCTACATGTTTCGCTACAGTAATATGAACCAATTATGACCAACGCCAGTAAGACGGTTTCCGAACCATTTACGAACAGGTAAGACCATTGGTCATCGAGATTTGCAGTGTTCAGTACAGGCCAAGAATTACCTACACGCGCGCAATGTACACAATTGTGTGCACTGGGTCTGAACGGGTTAATGTTAGAATCGAACATTCGCTGAAACTTCAACCAATCGGATTTCTCACAAGGGACACTCTCCAAAAACTGGTCACTGATTCTTTGCTGTGCATAGTGCCGACCATAAATACCATTCGTTTGCAACATGTTCTCGACTGAGCGGGTTCATTTTCTGAACCATATATCGACAAAGTTGCTTTGTCGAAGGAGGGGGGGGGGGGGGCAGCTTAATAAGTGCAGTAAAATGTTTATTTTGTAGTTAAGGAAGGGCTACATTAAACATTTCGGTTATAAAAGTTACGTGGAAGACGCTATATGTGACTGTCCCTTTTTTTTTTTTTTTTAACTGTGCTGAGAAAAGCCGTACAATTCAGCAGCACTGCAGAGCGGGTTGCGTACCCCGGCGCCATCTAGGCGGTAGAGTTCGTTTTTTCAGCTGCTGCTCGACTGACATACGTCAAGTGTTTGGAAAGTCAGTGTCCTAACTCCACATGTGTTTCCATTGGGACAAAACCCCAATAAACTTGTATCAGGAAACGTAATTATTAGAGATCCGAGAAATGCGCGAGTTCAACGACCTACAGGCTAGACTTCACAGACTCATATACACGTATACAGATATCAACTGTTTATTGGTTGATTTTTGTGGCAGTAAAAGGCGGTGGTTGGACGCACAATTTATTACATTTTTTTTATTGTCTCATTTGTCTCCAAGAGGTGTCAAACACCACGTCGACCAATTACAAACGTAACATGAACGTACACGCGTGTGAATTCCAGCTTCTCTAGAAATGAACCCGTGAAATTCTCGGGTCTTTTAGTAATTATATATCATTGAATTGTATTCAAAGTTGCGGTGTACAACTCCTGGAGAACAAGACGGAGCATGTGTGTAGGACAAGTTGCGTGGGAAACATACGCAGCTTCGCGCGCCTAATACCTATGCAACTTATTCTACGCGCGTGTTCACACAGTATTATTCTCCAGGCGTTATTATACATGCATGTTCACAACCCTTGTTCTCCAGGCGTTATTATACACACGCTTTCACACAGCTTTGTTCTCCAGGCATTATTATACACGCATGTTCACACAGCTTTGTTCTCCAGGCATTATTATACACGCATGTTCACACAGTCTTGTTCTACAGGCGTTATTATACTACCCATGTTCACGCAGCCTTGTTCTCCAGGCGTTATTATACTACCCATGTAACACACAGCCTTGTTCTCCAGGCGTTATTATACTACCCATGTTCACACAGCATTGTTCTCCAGGCGTTTTATATACTACCCATGTTCACACAGCATTGTTCTCCAGGCGTTATTATACTACCCATGTTCACGCAGCCTTGTTCTCCAGGCGTTATAATACTACCCATGTTTCCACAGTCTTGGTTCTCCAGGCGTTATTATACTACCCACGTTTACACAGCCTTGTTCTTCAGTCTATATTATTCACTCATGTTCACACAGCCTTGTTCTCCAGGCGTTATTATACTACCCATGTTCACACAGCATTGTTCTCCAGGCGTTATTATACTACCCATGATCACACAGCCTTGTTCTCCAGGCGTTATTATACTACCCATGTTCACACAGCCTTGTTCTCCAGGCGTTATTATACTACCCATGTTCACACAGCCTTGTTCTCCAGGCGTTATTATACTACTCATGTTCACACAGCATTGTTCTCCAGGCGTTATTATACTACCCATGTTCACACAACCTTGTTCTCCAGGCGTTATTATACTACCCATGTTCACACAGCCTTGTTCTCCAGGCGTTATTATACTACCCATTTTCACACAGCCTTGTTCTCCAGGCGTTATTATACTACCCATGTTCACACAGCCTTGTTCTCCAGGCGTTATTATACTACCCATGTTCACACAGCCTTGTTCTCCAGGCGTTATTATACTACCCATGTTCACACAGCCTTGTTCTCCAGGCGTTATTATACTACCCATGTTCACACAGCCTTGTTCTCCAGGCGTTATTATACTACCCATGTTCACACAGCCTTGTTCTCCAGGCGTTATTATACTACCCATTTTCACACAGCCTTGTTCTCCAGGCGTTATTATACTACCCATGTTCACACAGCCTTGTTCTCCAGGCGTTATTATACTACCCATGTTCACACAGCCTTGTTCTCCAGGCGTTATTATACTACCCATGTTCACACAGCCTTGTTCTCCAGGCGTTATTATACTACCCATGTTCACACAGCCTTGTTCTCCAGGCGTTATTATACTACCCATGTTCACACAGCCTTGTTCTCCAGGCGTTATTATACTACCCATGTTCACACAGCCTTGTTCTCCAGGCGTTATAATACTACCCATGTTCACACAGTCTTGGTTCTCCAGGCGTTATTATACTACCCACGTTTACACAGCCTTGTTCTTCAGTCTATATTATTCACTCATGTTCACACAGCCTTGTTCTCCAGGCGTTATTATACTACCCATGTTCACACAGCCTTGTTCTCCAGGCGTTATAATACTACCCATGTTCACACAGTCTTGGTTCTCCAGGCGTTATTATACTACCCATGTTCACACAGCCTTGTTCTTAAGTCTATATTATTCACTCATGTTCACACAGCCTTGTTCTCCAGGCGTTATTATACTACCCATGTTCACACAGCCTTGTTCTCCAGGCGTTATTATACTACCCATGTTCACACAGCATTGTTCTCTAGGCGTTATTATACTACTCATGTTCACACAGAATTTTTCTCCAGGCGTTATTATACTACCCATGTTCACACAGCCTTGTTCTCCAGGCGTTATTATACTACCCATGTTCACACAGCCTTGTTCTCCAGGCGTTATTATACTACTAATGTTCACACAGCCTTGTTCTCCAGGCGTTATTATACTACCCATGTTCACACAGCATTGTTCTCCAGGCGTTATTATACTACCCATGTTCACACAGCCTTGTTCTCCAGGCGTTATTATACTACCCATTTTCACACAGCCTTGTTCTCCAGGCGTTATTATACTACCCATGTTCACACAGCCTTGTTCTCCAGGCGTTATTATACTACCCATGTTCACACAGCCTTGTTCTCCAGGCGTTATTATACTACCCATGTTCACACAGCCTTGTTCTCCAGGCGTTATTATACTACCCATGTTCACACAGCCTTGTTCTCCAGGCGTTATTATACTACCCATGTTCACACAAACATTGTTCTCCAGGCGTTATTATACTACCCATGTTCACACAGCCTTGTTCTCCAGGCGTTATTATACTACCCATGTTCACACAGCCTTGTTCTCCAGGCGTTATTATACTACCCCATGTTCACACAGCCTTGTTTCTCCAGGCGTTATTATACTACCCATGTTCACACATCATTGTTCTCCAGGCGTTATTATACTACCCATGTTCACACAGCTTGTTCTCCAGGCGTTATTATACTACCCATGTTCACACAGCCTTGTTCTCCAGGCGTTATTATACTACCCATGTTCACACACCCTTCTTCTCCAGGCGTTATTATACTACCCTGTTCACACAGCCTTGTTCTCCAGGCGTTATTATACTACCCATGTTCACACAGCCTTGTTCTCCAGGCATTATTATACTACCCATGTTCAACACCCTTGTTCTCCAGGCGTTATTATACTACCCTGTTCACACAGCCTTGTTCTCCAGGCGTTATTATACTACCCATGTTCACACAGCCTTGTTCTCCAGGCGTTATTATACTACCCATGTTCACACAGCCTTGTTCTCCAGGCGTTATTAACTACTCCAATGTTCACACAGCCTTGTTCTCCAGGCGTTATTATACTACCCATGTTCACACAGCATTGTTCTCCAGGCGTTTATTATACTACCCATGTTCACACAGCCTTGTTCTCCAGGCGTTATTATATCACCCATGTTCACACAGCCTTGTTTCTCCAGGGTTATTATACTACCCATGTTCACACAGCCTTGTTCTCCAGGTGTTATTATAACTACCCATGTTCACACAGCCTTGTTCTCCAGGCGTTATTATACTACCCATGTTCCACACAGCCTTGTTCTCCAGGCGTTATTATACTACCCATGTTCACACAGCCTTGTTCTCCAGGCGTTATTATACTACCCATGTTCACACAGCCTTGTTCTCCATGCGTTATTATACTACCCATGTTCACACAGCCTTGTTCTCCAGGCGTTATTATACTAACCCATGTTCACACAGCCTTGTTTCTCCAGGCGTTATTATACTACCCATGTTCACACAGCCTTGTTCTCCAGGCGTTATTATACTACCCATGTTCACACAGCCATGTTCTCCAGGCGTTATTATACTACCCATGTTCACACAGCCTTGTTCTCCAGGCGTTATTATACTACCCATGTTTCACACAGCCTTTTTTCTCCAGGCGTTATTATACTAACCCATGTTCACACAGCCTTTTTCTCCAGCGTTATTATACTACCCATGTTAACACAGCCTTTTTCTCCAGGCGTTATTATACTACCCATGTTCACACAGCCTTGTTATCCAGGCGTTATTATACTACCCATGTTCACACAGCCTTGTTCTCCAGGCGTTATTATACTACCCATGTTCACACAGCCTTGTTCTCCAGGCGTTATTATACTACCCATGTTCAACAGCCTTGTTCTCCAGGCGTTATTATACTACCCATGTTCACACAGCCTTGTTCTCCAGGCGTTATTATAATACCCCATGTTCACCAGCAGCCTTGTTCTCCAGGCGTTATTATACTACCCATGTTCACACAGCCTTGTTCTCCAGGCGTTATTATACTACCCATGTTCACACAGCCTTGTTCTCCAGGCGTTATTATACTACCCATGTTCACACGGCTTTGTTCTCCTGGCGTTATTATACTACCCATGTTAACACAGCCTTTTCTCCAGGCGTTATTATACTACCCATGTTCACACAGCCTTGTTATCCAGGCGTTATTATACTACCCATGTTCACACAGCCTTGTTCTCCAGGCGTTATTATACTACCCATGTTCACACAGCCTTGTTTTCCAGGCGTTTATTATACTACCCATGTTCATACAGCCTTGTTCTCCAGGCGTTATTATACACACGCGTTCACACAAGCCTTGTTCTCCTGACGTTATTATACTACCCATGTTCACACAGACTTGTTCTCCAGGCGTTATTATACTACCCATGTTCACACAGCCTTGTTCTCCAGACGTTATTATACACACTCATTCACACAGCCTTGTTTCTCCAGGCGTTATTGTACACACGCGTTCACACAGCCTTGTTCTCCAGGCGTTATTATACTACCCATGTTCACACAGCCTTGTTCTCCAGGCATTATTATACACACGCATGTTCACACAGCCTTGTTCTCCAGGCGTTATTATACTACCCATGTTCCAACAGCCTTGTTCTCCAGGCGTTATTATACTACCCATGTTCACACAGCCTTGTTCTCCCAGGCGTTATTATACTACCCATGTTCACACAGCCTTGTTCTCCAGGCGTTATTATACTACCCATGTTCACACAGCCTTGTTCTCCAGACGTTGTTATACTACCCATGTTCACACGGCCTTGTTCTCCAGGCGTTATTATACTACCCATGTTCACACAGCCTTTTTCTCCAGCATTATTATACACGCATGTTCACACAGTATTATTCTCCAGGCGTTATTATACTACCCATGTTCACACTGCCTTGTCTCCAGGCGTTATTATACTACCCATGTTCACACAGCCTTGTTCTCCCAGGCGTTATTATACTACCCATGTTCACACAGCCTTGTTCTCCAGGCGTTATTATACTACCCATGTTCACACCAGCCTTTTTCTACAGGCATTATTATTCACGCATGTTCACACAATATTATTCTCCAGGCGTTATTATACTACCCATGTTCACACAGCCTTGTTCTCCAGGCGTTATTATACTACCCATGTTCACACAGCCTTGTTCTCCAGGCGTTATTATACTACCCATGTTCACACAGCCTTGTTCTCCAGGCGTTATTATACTACCCATGTTCACACAGCCTTGTTCTCCAGGCGTTATTATACTACCCATGTTCACACAGCCTTGTTCTCCAAGCGTTATTATACTACCCATGTTCACACAGCCTTGTTCTCCAGGCGTTATTATACTACCCATGTTCACACAGCTTGTTCTCCAGGCGTTATTATACTACCCATGTTCACACAGCCTTGTTCTCGAGGCGTTATTATACTACCCATGTTCACACAGCCTTGTTCTCCAGCGTTATTATACTACCCATGTTCACACAGCCTTGTTCTCCAGGCGTTATTATACTACCCATGTTCACACAGCCTTGTTCTCCAAGCGTTATTATACTACCCATGTTCACACAGCCTTTTCTCCAGGCGTTATTATACTACCCATGT
Source organism: Dryococelus australis (assembly GCA_029891345.1). Classification (NCBI taxonomy): domain Eukaryota; kingdom Metazoa; phylum Arthropoda; class Insecta; order Phasmatodea; family Phasmatidae; genus Dryococelus; species Dryococelus australis. Next base: position 360,908,214 of record CM056995.1, read on the forward strand.
TCACACAGCCTTGTTCTCCAGCGTTATTATACTACCCATGTTCACACATGCCTTGTTCTCCAGGCGTTATATTATCACCCATGTTCACACAGCCTTGTTCTCCAGGCGTTATTTATACTACCCATGTTCACACAGCTTGTTCTCCAGGCGTTATTATACTACCCATGTTCACACAGCCTTGTTCTCCAGGCGTTATTATACTACCCATGTTCACACAGCCTTGTTCTCCAGGCGTTATTATACTACCCATGTTCACACAGCCTTGTTCTCCAGGCGTTATTATACTACCCATGTTCACACAGCCTTGTTCTCCAGGCGTTATTATACTACCCATGTTCACACAGCCTTGTTCTCCAGGCGTTATTATACACCTCGTTCACACAGCCTTGTTCTCCAGGCGTTATTATACTACCCATGTTCACACAGCCTTGTTCTCCAGGCGTTATTATACTACCCATGTTCACACAGCCTTGTTCTCCAGCGTTATTATACTACCCATGTTCACACAGCCTTGTTCTCCAGGCGTTATTATACTACCCATGTTCACACAGCATTGTTCTCCAGGCGTTATTATACTACCCATGTTCACACAGCCTTGTTCTCCAGGCGTTATTATACACCCATGTTCACACAGCCTTGTTCTCCAGGCGTTATTATACTACCCATGTTCACACAGCCTTGTTCTCCAGGCGTTATTATACTACCCATGTTCACACAGCCTTGTTCTCCAGGCGTTATTATACTACCCATGTTCACACAGCCTTGTTCTCCAGGCGTTATTATACTACCCATGTTCACACAGCCTTGTTCTCCAGGCGTTATTATACTACCCATGTTCACACAGCCTTGTTCTCCAGGCGTTATTATACACACGCGTTCACACAGCCTTGTTCTCCAGGCGTTATTATACTACCCATGTTCACACAGCCTTGTTCTCCAGGCGTTATTATACTACCCATGTTCACACAGTCTTGTTCTCCAGGCGTTATTATACACACGCGTTCACAATCTTGTTCTCCAGGCGTTATTATACTACCCATGTTCACACAGCCTTGTTCTCCAGTCGTTATTATACTACCCATGTTCACACAGCCTTGTTCTCCAGGCATTATTATACACGCATGTTCACACAGTCTTGTTCTCCAGGCGTTATTATACTACCCATGTTCACACAGCCTTGTTCTCCAGGCGTTACTATACTACCCATGTTCACGCAGCCTTGTTCTCCAGGCGTTATTATACTACCCATGTTCACACAGCCTTGGTTCTCCAGGAGTTGTACTCCACAAATTGGTACACAAATTATGTAACGGCACTTGTATATCAATTTATAGGTTTTTTTTATTACAATTGGTCCTACGGAACGGTTTCGGAAGTTTGGACGTTGAGTTTCTGAACATTATGTATATTTTTTTATACAGGATATCGCCGTCATTCCTGCAAATGGCCGCAGTAAGTCAAGGCTGTGTTATTCTTCTCCCACACTGCCTGGTTTCGCGTGCCAAACGCAGCGAGGAAAAAATCTAGGACGCGATTTAGGGCAACTAAATCATTCGTTAAGTGGTCGGGATATATATATTGCAACATGCACACAGTTGTCCCCACTATTTTATCAGTTAGTTACGACTTCTAACTTTTCGGTCCAAGGTCGCGTTTTCGATTCCCGACACTATCTGTTCACTGTAAAAATTTTAATGGAAAAATTTTTGTATTTTCTATTTGATTATGCATTCACGTATTCACCGCGACGAGACTAACAATTTACAAAACGCTGTCGTTATTAAACTTATAAGAGCTCATGATGCAATTTAGAGTCTAAATATGATGTTCACAGTTATTTTAAGTACCATGTCTTGTATGCCTGTAAAACATTGTACACCTATTCATTCATATTTATTATTTAATCTATTAATCAAATGGTTTTCTAGGGGGGCGGGGGCGGGGGGGAACTAAAATATTATCACGACCAGAAAATTTCGCGAATATATATTTTAAGACAAGATAGTCTTGAAGAACGCATAAATTAACATTACGTTTCCTTTTGAATCTCAGTTTATAAAACATGCACTGAAAGAAGTTTGAGTAAAAACCCCTGAAAGGTAACAAACACCGAATCCTGTGCTACCTGTGATCGTCTGGGGTGAAAATAGCTATACGCTGTTCACGGTAAAATGAGAACATTTGAAAGCCCTGCTTAAGATCTACTTGTATGCACGTTGTGTATTCTTCCGCTTAATGTAAAATAAACATTGCCATGATTCACATCACTTTATTCATGCGTCGGTCAAGTAAAATTGTGAAATTATTAGGAAAGTAAATATTTTACAAAACTGCTTATTTTTACACTTTGATGCAATAAAAAACAGAAAGCGGAAGATATAATTTAAATTATCACAAATGGTTACATAACACTTTTTGTTCGACGTTAAGATATGGAACTACTTTCTATCCATCGTTACCAACTTTGCTGGCCGAATTTCACTAGGTGCGCCCATTAAAATATATGCAGGCAGGGGAAGTAACTTTTTTCTAAGGTTCATTTCAAAATGCTCACTTTATCATGAACAGCCTTTATCCGCTGGGACAACAGCCAATAAAGAAACAGCTAAGACCCGAGTAAATACAATACTGTGAAGTCTAGCCTGAAGCGTATTTAAAGGCAGGGCCGATAATTCCCTGGCCACCCCCGAAATCTGGGGAATAAAACAGATCAGAATTTGAACACGGATTGTAAAATATCGGTGGCTTAGGATGTCGCAATGCATACATAGAAAGGTTTACATCCCTACAGGCCTAACACGACCGTCTATTGACGAAAATTGTCCAGTCGCAGAGCTGACGTATCCAGGGAGTGTGCAGAAATAGTTAGAAACACGACAGTCTCTCAACATATTCATACCAAGTGTACACAATTGTGTACATAACGCATATGAACGCTATTTTGGGCCGGTGCTGTACTCTACAAGGATCAGTTACAAATGATGATCTGATTCGTAAACCGCGTGTCAATCCAGGTTATTATTGGTTCATACAGTCAAATACGAATCTTGCAGCTCATTGGTTGTGGCAGCGGATCAAGTTTTGTATCGGCGCGAGTCCAGGATGCATCATAAAATTTCTCGTTTGCAACACCTGAGAACAAAAAAAAACTGTACAAATAATGATTTGATACTAACTCCAGTTATTATTAAAATGCTTTGAGCAGATTAACTTTCGTAACTTCCTGCTTAGTCTTGTGGCGAAATAGAAGTTTTGTGCTCGTGATTATTCCGACTTCAACAATTTATTCAATTGGAATAACGCAAAGGTATAGATTGTAATATTACCATGCGAGTTATATATTAAAAAATAAAGCTTAAGGAAAGTTTTTTCTTTATAATTTTTAATGACGTACTGCGATTATGCGTAAGGAATCTTACTAAACTTCATATCATCGAGTGAGAACTACATATGCCCGTGGGTCTAGCGTGCAAGTAACTGGAACCGCATAATTAGAGATCGTGTAATTTTAAACAGCAAATCGGTGCCAGTATAAATTACGTACAAGTATATGCTGTTTTCGCGTGTGTCATTGCGTATCCGCTTACACGACACGCCCTGCAGAACTCGCTACCAATAGTGAACATTCACCAATCTGGTTTCTTCATTCCGTGTGGCCGGGTGTACCAAGAGAATGAGAAGAGACTCCGAGAGATTCGCGAGTTCAGTTACCTGTAGGTTAGACTTCACAGTATTATGTACTCTCATACAGATAAAGGCTGTTCACAATGAAGTGAGCACTTTTGATATCAACATTAGAAAAAAAGTCACTGCTCCTACCTGCATATATTTTAACGGGCGCACTGAGTGACGTGCGCCCGGTAAAGTTGGTAACGATGGAGGGGAAAGTAGTTCCATATCTTAACGTCGATCAAAAAGTGTTAGGTTACCATTTGTGATAACTTAAATTATCGCTTTCTATTTTTTTTATGCGCTGATATGTAAAAATTTTTATATGTTTAAAATAATTACTTTTCTAATATTTTTACAGTTTCACTTGACCGACGCATGAAGAAAGCGATGTGGCCCATGGCGATGATAATTTTACATAAGGCGGAAGAACACACAACGTGAATAAAAGTAGATCTTAAGGAGGGTGGGGGGGGGGGGCTTTCAAAAGTGCTCATTTTACCGTGAACAGTCTATATCAACTGTTTATTTGTTGATTGTAGTGGTAGTAAAAGGCGGTGGTTGGGCGCACAATTTAATTGCATTTCTGTTATTGGCTCTTTCATCTCCAGGAGGTGTTAAACAACACGTTAACCATTTCCAAACGTAACATGAACGTACATGTGTGTGAATTCCAACTTGTCTATAAATGAATCTGGGGAATTCTCGTGTCTCTACTTACAGAGCTCATCACGTCCTCTCACACGAATGACCAGCTGATGACAGCAAATATACGAGTGTATACGAACTACTTGCGGTTCAGTCTGCTGTCCGATAATTTATTACAAGAAAACGGTGTTCGTTTTAAAATTTGGTGGGGGGGGGGGGGGGAAGGATTATTTCAAAATAGTTCTTTTTTTTTTGTATCTTAAAAGTGTACATTTTAAAAACTGCGTGGGGTGACAGAAAATTCAAATACTTTGTTAACGCTAGATAAAAAAAATACAATTAAGGTTATGTTTACTTCTGAACTTATTTATTTTCACCAATGTCACGAGATGTAAAGCGCCAAGCGTGAAAACTCTCACGACTTGATTTCAAGCAAGCACACGAGTTTTTTTTTTTTTTTTTACGGTGTCGATTTTGTGCTCATCATCACGTACGTTGCTCGTGTGTTGAAAACACGACACCACCATTTGCCGAAGGAATTTTTCGGTGTGTTATTTCGTGACGTGCTAAGATTCCACTGCGCCATAATTAAACAATTTTTTTTTCCTAAACGAGAACTTGCAGACGTGCTGCGCGCGACCGTTTGTCAGGCACGCTCGCTTAAAACTCGAGTATCTAACGACCCGGAGAGCTGAGGGAATCGTAGCCACTCACATATCCCAGCGAACGAAACGAACGATGCTCGAGACGCGTTTACGATGTTTACACGTTGGAAAAGGCAAATCACGACCACGGCAAGCGCCATCTTGAAGCATCCACACGAATGTTACGGAACACGCCCGCAGGGTACGACGTCCGGATCGCCCTCATAGTCTAACCGGAAAAACGAATTATACCTAAGGACAGGGAAATTTCGCGTTTGAAACTGCCTGTGGTCTAGACTGCGCAATCCTGTGTATCTCTGAGCCTTAGCTTTCTGTTTATTGACTTCTGCCCCAGTGTGTAATCCAGTTCTGTTATATTGTGTACGGACATGACTTAAGGCCATATCCGTACACAAGGATAATGCTACTCCTTTACTTACCAAATAATTCCTGCACTCATTAAGGGGATGTAGCTATAGGCTGTTCACCGTAAAATGAGCTCTTTTGATAGCCCTGCTTAAGATCTACTTGAATGCGCGTTGTGTATTCTTCCGCCTTATGTATTATCGTGTGTTCTGTGCCCGAAGTTGAAAGATGCATCCCTGCGTCCCGCGGTTGCGCCTAGCTGTCGTAATCAAGCAGGAATAAATCTTGACGTAAACACCCCTGAGTGTTTGTACGGTCCTACCTCACTGTCGCGCCTCTCAGGCATTGTTCTCGTGCTTCTGGGAAGCACGGCTATTGTAATAAGTACACACAAGCTAGCTGTTCGTTGGGAGAGTCACGTGTGTGTGTGTGTGTACCTGCTCCCGCCTCCTGCCGCAAATCATCTTTCCCTGCAACTTGTCTTGTCTCGTCTCGTCGTCTCTTCATTGCTTTCTCCCGTGAGTCATGTTTGTAATGCGCTTCAGACTCGGCAACGCCTACCACAAGAAATAAATCTCGGGCTTCTCATTTTTCATGACCTCTCCCCCCCCCCCCCCCTTTTGTGTAATGCACTCGCCCACGTGGTTAGGCCGTCAACTGGCACGTAGTACTTGGGTAAAACAGCTGTTATGGAAAATACATCTGTATATCCCTTCATCTGCTCGTTGGCGCGTACATTTACGTGTTGCGAAGCCGGCTGAGTTTTGGTTTCGACTGTACAAGTCCGGATTTTTTTTTTTACGTCGTCCAATTTCCCGGTCGGAAACGGGGTATGGTCTGTTCACGATAAAGTGAGCACTTATGAAGCCCTAGTTACTTTTTTCCTTTCAGCCATTTTTAAAAATTGCCATGCAAGTATTAGACAGAGTGAGTATATTCCACCGCACTGGGAAGTTAGTATATAAGACTAAAATAAAACACATTTATTGAGTGTTATTCAAAATGAGAGGGCTTTCAAAAGTACTAACTTTTCCGTGAATAGCCTGTATCGTAGCGGAGAGCCGAGGATATTGGCTCGGAAGGGTGACTTCACAGCCGAAATGCTCGAGCAAACGAGAAACAGATGAGCGCCGTCTCTGGAGACGTCTGTCCACGGAGAGAGGGGGGAAAGGGGAGGGAGAACCCACCTCACACAGGCTGTCCTGTAGAGCTCGTACCACGGTCGTCGCCATAAACTGAAGATGAGGTAGAGCGATCACGCTGGCTGCGCACAGCCAGTCTCCGTGTCCCAGCATTGAACTGCTTTCCTGCCAACACGACTCGCGAAAACGGCGTGGATCCGATCTGAGGTTAGAACAATGTTTTGTAAACAAGTGCTTTGTAATGCAGTTTGATTGAATTCAAATTGGTAAATGTATTTCATCAACATAACAGTGCTTGTCATTGGGAAACTAAGATGTAAACAATCATGTTAATCTATTGTTAACCACGTGGCGTTGGCACTTGTGTTTGTTTGGTGTGGTCAATGGCGGATACATGCACAGAAGACAAATAAGCCTCAACTTTAGCCTACGGCCAATCACAGCCACACAGTCAACTGCAGTCCGTTCTTGGCTACTTCGCACTTTTCTCAAGTCACCGCTAAAATTATACTTTCGCGATATTCCTCCGCCTCGTGCAAACTAGGCTTAACCGAGTCCAGAACATTACACCAGAGGAATAACGCACCATATGTGTGCGTACTCACTTTAATGATATTTTGCTTAATAACTATTTGTTACTAGTCATTACCAACGCATCTACTTTCTCTATGTTTTATTTATACTAATTACAAACGAAACATTATAATTTATAAATAAAATATGAGTAAAAATTAAATGTAATTATAAATAAGTTTATTTTAAACAGAAATATAGGACGCTTGTGATACATGACATACTTGGCAAACAACCAAACACGTCATGCATAGTGTGATTTTTCAAAGGTTTGATTCGAAATGTGTGAACGTAGTGCGAATAGACTAGGCTGTTCATGGTAAACAGAGCACTTTTTAAAACCCTGCTTCTACTTGCATGTCCGTTTTGTATTCTTCCAGCTTATGTAAAATTAATATTGCCACTGGACTGTTCACTTTGTCCATGCGCCGGTCAAGTGAAACTTTGAAAATATTACATAGGTTAATATTGTACTAATTCGCTCATTTTCACGCCGACGTGCATAAAAACGCGAAAGCAGAGGAAACAACTTCGGTATTCACAAATGCTACTATAGGCCGTTCACACTAAAGTGAGCACTTTCTGAAGCTGTTTCATCAGAAATAATGACCAATAAATACATTCCACCGTGGCCTCGGACTTTTGGTTTTGGGTATGGTGAATGTATACACTGTGTTTATTACTCACATGGCAGGGTTTACATTAACAAGTGGGAGAAGGATATAAATTGGCTGAAAGAAAATATTAACTAGGGCTTAAAAAGTGCTCACTTTATCGTGAACGGCCTATACCTAACAGTTATAATTCAACATTAAGACAGGGAACTACTTTCACTTAGTCGTTACCAACTTCACTCGGCGCATGCCAGTCAGTGAGCTAATTAAGACTTATACAGGTTGGAGCAATAACATTGCTCAAAGGTCGATATAAAAAAGCTTAGATAACCGTGAACAGAAATGTGACACTTCTATGAGGTGAGTTTAACCCTTTTATTCCCACTGTAGACAATCGTCAGAATGTTGCACAGGGAGCTTATATTTGACCCGGTACTGTACTGTACGAGGCTCAGTGCCCAATCATCTTCCCTGCAAGTAACCTATTCCCTCGTGTAGTGAAATTTCACGAAAATAATTTAAGACTAGTTATATTTCAAAACAATGTAGGGTCCTTTACCTATCTTGATTGGCTAAATTTAATTTGGACACGTGTTAAATGTCTGCACAAGAATCACGTTAGTAGGCCCATTTTGTCGAATTCTGAGTGGCCCGGTCAAATATGAAAACGCTGTCTCAATCAAACAGCAACAAATGACAATAGACAAACTGCTGTTGGGTTCTTAATTTTATTGTATTGAAGTCCCCCGTGTACTCATATTTTTTCTCTGTCATTCCTAAACCATACTTAGAGACCCGAGAATTTCGCGGGTTCATTTCTAGACAAGTTGGAATTCACACGCATGTACGTTCATGTTACGTTTGTAATTGGTCGACGTGTTTGTTTGACACCTCTTGGAGATAAATGAGCCAATAACAAATATACAATAAATTGTGCGCCCAACCACCACATTTTACTACCATAGCAATCAACCACAAACATTTGATATCTGCACGAGAGTATATAAGACTAGTAAGTCTAGCCTACAGGTCATTGAACTTGCAAATTTCTCGGGGGTCTATTCATAAGTGTTTCCTCCTTACATTACATTAGTTTGCCATTACTTTAATTAGACAACATTGGTTTAATAATCATTATCATTCCACGTAAGCTCCTTTACATTCTCGGCATATTGGCTGCTGGAATTGTAAGTTTCAAATTTTCGAAATCGTTAGGTTAAGAGTGGTTGACTTTAACTTTGTCTGTTCCATTGTGTTTACCTCCACAGGAAACAACATGTCGAAAATCAAACGTAAGGGCACGTAAAGTCTTCAATTGTGTAAGGGCTCTCAGCAGGCTGTAAGGGCTCTCAGCAGGCTGTGAGGGCTCTCAGCTGGCTGTGAGGGCTCTCAGCTGGCTGTGAGGGCTCTCAGCTGGCTGTGAGGGCTCTCAGCTGGCTGTGAGGGCTCTCAGCTGGCTGTGAGGGCTCTCAGCTGGCTGTGAGGGCTCTCAGCTGGCTGTGAGGGCTCTCAGCTGGCTGTAAGGGCCCTCAGCTGGCTGTAAGGGCTCTCAGCTGGCTGTAAGGGCTCTCAGCTGGCTGTAAGGGCTCTCAGCTGGCTGTAAGCCCGCCCAGCATGTCAACATACAGGATGTTGCACAATTGCATGTCAATACTTCGGGGAAAACATTCCTCACATCTGGAGGGAGAAATAAACATGATATGAATATAGGTCCGTAGAAGTTCCGTTTCTTTACTACAGCTCGTAATACATAACTAGAGACCCGATAATTTCGCGGATACATTTGGCAACAAGCTGGACTCCACAGTCCTATGTGAACTTGAGCCCCAGTTCATTGTATGTTTCTCCATTTTAATCACTGACCAGGTATAGGCTGTTCACGATAAAGTGAGCACTTTTTAAGCGCCCCCCCAAATAGGCATTAACCGCTAATAAATACATCTTATTAAAGCCTCAGGCATTACATTTTGATGGTGGTGAAATGTATACACTGTGTTTATTGGTCACATTGCAATGTTTATATTAAAAAGCAGCAGGAATATGTAATTTGAATTAAAGGAAAAATTTAGAAGGACCTTAAAAAGTGCTCACTTTACCGTGAACAGCCTATAGTACGGGAGTCGGTCCTTGTTTACCCTACAGGTTCCTTATTGGTCGAAAGTCGTCCGGGGCGTGTCTAACAAAATGTGGTCCAATAGAAACGAAACTTCGTGGTAAATGCGGATGCAGTTAAAAATGTTCTCAAATTAACTCGCGAAATTCTCGGGTCTCCATACATAACGCTACTGTGGCAGCTGTGATTGGCAGCCGCCTGCCAGACGTACCAACCGTTTAATCGAACATAGCTGATTGCCCGCTGTTGCATCGAGGTGGAAGCTACGAGTGCATCAGTCAGTCGGACGTGTGCAGAAAGAGTTAGAGAATAGACTTTTCGAACGCAGAGTTAGCCGACGTGCATTCCGTGTGTGGGATTGGCTGACGGTAGCGGGCGGCAGCGTCTCACAGCGTTAGTATCGACCGAGGTTCCCGCGACGGCGGCCAGATAGGCGAGGACTTCGAAGCCCTCCCCTCCACTGGCGACAGCGAGCTGCCAAGACGGATTCCACAGTAACATGATCCAGCCCTCCACATGTGAGCTATGTTCCCCGAAGTATTCACATGCAATTTTGCAACATTCTTTATGATCATGAAAATAACTACATATACTTACACAATTAAAAAAATTTCTGGTAAACTGCCGAAACAGAATTGGAAGTTTTTTTTATCTATATATTGTTTTGAAATAACACCATACATCTTGCTAAAAATATGGAATATTTAGCTTCACTGCTATATTCAAAGTTGGGAAGTTTCGTACGCATTTGACTGTTACCTGTGGAAATGTAGGAACGCTAGCATGAACGTATGGGAACTAGTTTTACCATTCACGCTCTCTCACTCTAAGTATACACTCTAATAAATTATTCGCAAATTATACTATATGAGTGTAGAGCCACCTTTTTTTCCGCGAAAAGATGTACGCGGAGGCTAGACTTCAATATCCTATATGCACACTAACCGCCTTCATTTGACTATTGGCCGCTTGTATGTGTGAACACAGTCTGTTACATGAGAGAGCCAATCAACAGACAGATAAAACGCCTAACAATTCAAATGAACCAATCGCGAAAGTGGTTCTGAACTAATGTGCGTTGGAACACAACTTGTCTTGAAATCTTTTCGCGAAGAACAAATAAAATGCCCCTACACATATTGCGTTCAGGAACTTCTAAGTAAAGGTGCAGTAGTTCGCGGGACAGACTGCAGGCCGCGCGTCGGTAGTTGTGGTCGCCAGACAGCGTCGATTCAACCTGACCGGTCCGCTTTTATCTATTTCGAAACGGTTGAATGGGCCTTTGGGAGCGATCGCCAGTATAAATACGACTCACTCGCGCCGAGCCGGCCCGATCTTCATATATCTCGGCCCACAGACCAAAACAAAACAAATAGAAGGCGTTCTAGAGACCTCGATATGCGCGCGCGTTCACAGAAGCCGCGAGCTCTGCACAAGACATCGAGCAAGGAACAAAAAAAGAAGATTCTGAATCACCTAATCGACCGACACGTTTTATAGCTATTTACAAGTATAATTTCGAATGAGCGAGGCATAAATAACATGTTTTAGTAGGGCGCCTCGTGTGCCTGCTTTGGGAACAGATACGAAAGAAAAGAAAAACCTTGGAGCGACGAGATGTTCTGCTGTGGTGAACAGATTTCAACATAGTTTCAATGGGTTTTAAAGGCGGGACTCATTTCTTTATCGGCTCGTGTGGACGGACCTGAGCGAAGCGGAGGTTATGTCCTTCTGCGGTCCCACGTGATATGCGGTCCGGTAAACGATTTCCGAACCAAGGCGCCAGTGATGCCAACGTGGAAAAGAAACTTCTTTGTTTAGAAAATATTACGTTGTTAGTAAGCCTGGTGTAAATTTTTCGGAAAACTGTGATTCTCCAATTATTATAAACAATATGTTTACTTCTTGGTCTCTAGCCCAGAGATGTCGTTTATTTTCTATACGTAATTCATTCCTCTTTGTAAATATTTAGACAATATCCCACAACTTTCTTGATAGCGTGAATAAATAATACATGTAACGAAATAATTTTCAACTTTTGTTGAAAATTATTTCGTTACTCGTAACTCTAATTTTTTTTTTTTGCTGCGTGCTTTCTCTTTGTTTTTACATGTTTATATATAAACAAAACATTGTTATAATTTATAGATTAAATATAAGTATAGGTTTTTCACGGTAAAGTAAGTAGGCATAATTTAAAAAAAAAATCACCGCCTGTAAATACACTCGTGCTACATCACACACTGGCATGCAATCTCATAGTTAAGTTGGCAACGAACGAATAAAAATATCCCTAAGATTCAGCATTGTGTTGTGAAGGTAATTGTTTAAATTTTTTGATCACTGAAGTTAGTGTACTCTGTTTCATACGTAATTAGAATACATAAAATCTGCATATTGGTAGCACAATTATATTCCCGAGAATTCCACGGATTTTTTTAGGCTAGAGCATCGCTGTAGTGATAAGTACAATGGCAATGTTAATTACGTATGGTTGACGGATACAATATGGACAGATATGTAGATCACAAGCTGGGCTTTCAAAAGTGCTCTGTTTACCTGCAAAAGGATAAGACGAACCAAAAACAAGATGCGTTTATTGTAACGGGAGTACAAGACACTTGTGATACATCGCTCGTTAGGAAACAACCAAACTCGTGACACATGGGGCGATTTTCGAAACGTTTGGTTCCGAAAGTGCGAAGCTACTGTGACTAGACTATACAGGGTGATTCACTATTAGACCGACAAACTTCGGGAGGTGATTCTTCATGATAAAGTAAAAGGATATGTGATACTTTAAGACCTAAACCGAAAATTTTGGAAGGTATGAGCCCTTAAAAAAAAAACGAGATTTTAAGCCGTATTCGTGCAAAATATCGGCTCTTACGTTGAAGGTCCCGATAACATACAATAATGTTCCTAGAGTCGTCATTGTATTTTACTTCGTCGCCGGTATTGTGCACAAGTACGGTTTAAAACCTCGTTTGTTTTTTAACGGCTCATACCTTCTTTAATAGTCGGTTTAGGTATAAAGTGCCACATATGTTTTACTTTTACATGAAGAACCACCTCCAGAAGTTCGTCGGTCAAGTTGCGAATCGACCTGTATATACATTCATGTTGAGTGTATGGGCGCAGCAGGTTATAGCAAGTGCCAGTTCAAGCTCGTCATGCTTTGGAACCCGGCCCACCCAGGCAGGGGTGCTTCGCCCTCGCCGACACACGTGGGGGGGGGGGATTAATTACGAGATTCAATTAACGACGCCCCCACCCCACCCCCCCGCGGGCGCGCCTCGGCGTCAGTGCAAATCGCACAGAAGGTCATGGCGAGAGATATTAAAGCGCGCGCGGATATGGCGCCCTACGTGTCGCCCAATACGCTAGCCTTTGTGGCAAAGGTCACGAGGCGGTGTTTGAAACCGTGAGCTTCCGAGTTCGAACGTGGTTTGGACGCCGGTTATGCACCAAGGGCCGGTTGCACCATCGTGGTTCAATATGTAGTTTGAAAATACACCAACAGATAGAACTACGTTCGATTGTTTTCTTGGGAAATTAAAACAATATTATACGCACTTAAATATTATTCAGTAAAATTCGTACAACAATAATTCACTTAGAACAGATAAAACATCGCACATCTAGTTGTACCTGTAGTGAAAAATACACCACTTCCATGACGTCATATATTACGAACCAATAGCAAAATTTGTCGTACACCTAAACTCGATCTCTCACTTTGAAACCAAGATCGAAGAATTGGAGAGCCAGAATCATGCCATTTCGTTGGTGCAACACTTTTACACTGGAACCAAGATCGAACTGGATTCTGATTCGGAACTAGGATGATTCGATCTCGGATCGGGGAACATGTTGGTGCAACTGGCCCTAGGTGGCCCACACATGTACGAGTGTGGCTCGCCTCGGCGTCCAAAGACAGAAACTCGCCCGTGTGTGGAGGGGGGTCCACGAGCCAAGCCTGGCGACACTGGGGGGGGGGGGGGGGGCTCGGCTTTGGCGACGAAACGAAGACTCGTAGCGAGACGGGCCTCAGGCGTGATAGCATTTCGCATCACAGAATCTTGTTTCGCTATCGTCGGTGCTACTTTTGCGAGAAAAACATTGCAATCCTCTTCACACATTCTGAAGTAGTTTCTGTCGTCATTAGTACTATCCTTCCTGATTAAGTTCATCAGATTTAAATGCGTGAATCGCGGTCTTTCTTGTAGCCACTTCTACACCCACGTTTCCCTTCTTTTCTTCTTTCTCCTAGCGAACACGCCACACTCGTCTAGTACGATGGCTGCAGCCGCTACTTGATTCGATACACTTAGCTTGCCGACTGCAATGTGCGAGCATAGCTCGGCGTATGTTGGTCTCGTGTCTGGGCCGCGTACTCCATATGTAGCGGTATCTTGCAGACACGTGGGGCAGGTAAATCCGTATCTACTTCCTCCAGTAGAAATTTTATCCCAAAAAGCAGAGACCCCCTCGGACTGGTGCAATTTATTGGGTTTCAAAAGCAATTAGTAATTTGAATATTTTTCAAAACTGCCCCATTGATTTCAAAATTCATATTAATAGACCAAACACGGTCACCCAAAAAAAAAACAAGATTGTTTAAAAAAAACCATCAAAATAATTACATAAAAGTACCCCTTGGTTATACAGTGAATTACTTCTGCATGATACAAATATGAACTATGAAATTACATGAAAGTATTAACCCATTCAGAGCCAGTGTACACATTTGAGTACATTATGCACGTGTGCGTAATTTGTGGTCTTTAGTGATCACTGATCTCACCTGTAGTAAATGATTCGCAAACCATCTTACATATCTAGGTCATAACTGGTTCATAACTGGAGTCTACAGTTCATTGGCTGTGAAAACGAATCAAGTGTTGTGTCGACTTAATTGCAGCATGCATCATAAATTTGTTTGCAACACCTGGAAACGTAAATTAAAGTGGATCTGAAATGGTTAAAAGAAGCATCGTAAGGAAAGTTTAGATATCTTTTTTATAACATAGTTAAACAGCCCCTCTCTCTCCCGAACACACTCCGTGGAGCAGAGTTCCGTCCTACATAAATGCCTATCAGCTTCTCTTTTGAAATACGAGCAGACAACCCTTTAGACAGTGCTGGCCTACGTTGACGTCACATGCTGCACGCACGTCTCCAGAAGGTTCTGGAAGAGATCAGGCGGCGGAGGGCGGGGGGGATGTGATTGGTCGAGTAAGTCAGTGAGCCGGCCCGCACTCAGTATATATAGCAGCAACTCGCACAACGGCAGCGGCATAAGCGAGTACAACGGGGCACTCACGTCCAGGTGAGACTCTACGACGTCAGCATGCTGTCCACGTAGTTTCTCGTAGCACAGCGATCGTAGTAAGGGTTTATTTAAACAGGTGCTCGTGTATCTGTGACGCTGTCACAGTACACAGATACGGAATGGTGTGGCGGTTCAGTAGATGATTGCATACCCTAAGAAAATATTCGGAAATGTACCACATCAGCGAATACTTATAGGGAATAACAGCGGGTGGTAAATTTTTTCCCCATATATCCATGGCCATTCCATTACTTTTGCTCAGGAATGTGTTAAGTGGACAAGGAAATGAGTAAATTTGTATAATTGAGTCGCTGAACATTCCTATATTTGCAGTCTGATATGAGGTACTATTTCCATTGATTACATGGGTAAAAATTCCATTACAGTTTACAGAAAATTTACTAGAAAATTTTTCTCCCAGTATGCCTTTCATTATCCGATTGGTTGCTCGAGGTTCTGGAAACGCGTGAGACAGTGAGAGAAGACATCTGGGCGGTTCCTAACATCGACGTCGTGAGAGAGAGAGAGAGAGAGAGAGAGAGAGAGAGAGTGTGTGTGTGTGTGTGTGTTTGTGTGTGTGTGTAGTGGTTTAACTACCCTCCTCCCACCTAGGCGAACCGGGTTCGATTCCCGGTGGGATCGCTGATTTTCTCGTATGGGAGTCGTGCCGGGCGATGCAGCTGGTCGACGCGTTTTCTCCGGGACATCCCGTTTCCCCCACGTTCGCATGCTCACCACATGTCACCCTCATCGGCTCTCAAGACGTCGTTGTCAAGAGCCGCCTGAATGTCAGCCAGACAATGGGTGGACGAGAGTGGCTGGGATGGGCGACTCTCTCCAGTGCCTCGTCACGGGATATCGTAATGACGCTGCTATCCGCTCACAATTTCCATACATTTGAGTCGGCGCGCGACAGCAATCTGGAGGAGAGGAGAGGAGAGGAGAGGAGAGAGCGTGCCCTCACAGTCGACTACGCCTCGGCCTTGGTAGAGGCGAGCGCATTGTCTGCGGCATGGCCTCTGTGTCTAGGTCGTACCCCCGCCCCGAGACCGAGACACGCACAGCACGCGAACATACAGCGAGATAACCCCGTGCCAATGTCGCTCCACGATGAAAAAACCCCTGCTAAATCCCCTCTTACACTGTCACATTTTCCCGTCAAACTTCTTCCAATAAGTTTCCTTAAATAAACTTGGACAGTTATGATGCCACTGAAACGTCATAAACGCCGTCATATTTGTCTAGAAAGTTGAATGGCTTCATTTGTCATCAAACATTTGAAGGTTTGACCCGATCTAAATTTTATTTGACGTTTGATGGTCTCAGCCAATCACAATCGTGCACGACATAAATGGACGTCAAGAAACTTTGAAATAACGAACAACTGCTATAAACGAAGTAGGTTCTGAAGATAATTAATGTATGTAGAGGCTATCTGGGCATGAATGGTATTTGAAGCACATATTGCACTTATGAACTAACAGGCATTAAAATTAATTTTGCAGAAATCATCTCTGATTTATAAAACTTGAATTTAGCATTGAAATGAAAATAAATGAAAACATTTCTTACTTTTTTTCCTGTAATTGACTGCATGGAAACAAAAGCAATATCTCACTATGAAGATAAAATTAAAATAATAATTCAACTTATAGTTCTCCTAGTAAAATAATTTGACAGTGTGACACATCTTTATACACATTCCAAATTATTTAATAATACTTATTGGAAGTAAAAATTTGATGGCCGTATTTTGTCTTCATATTTTATTGTCAAATATAGTTCAAGGCAAAAAATTTGACAACGTGAGAGAGGCTTAAGGGATGTCGAGATGTTTGGGCGGCTCTTTGACCCTTTGAATCCTACTGTAGACAACTGTCAGAATGTTGCACAGGAAGCTTATATTTGACCAGTAATGTACTCTGCGAGGCTCAGTAAGCAGTCATCTTCCCTGTTAGTAATTGATACCTCAACCATACTACTGCGCTAGGTTATAACTACAGACCCGAGAGTTCAATGACCTGCAGGCTAGACTTACTAGTCTTATATACTCTCGTGCAGATATCAAATGTTTGTGGTTGATTGCTATGGTAGTAAAATGTGGTGGTTGGGCGCACAATTTATTGTATATTTGTTATTGGCTCATTTATCTCCAGGAGGTGTCAAACAAACACGTCGACCAATTACAAACGTAACATGAACGTACATGCGTGTGAATTCCAACTTGTCTAGAAATGAACCCGCGGAATCTTCAGGTCTCAAGTTGTGACTGGTTCGAATATCTCACCACCAAGCTGAAATGAACAGCTTATTGGTTATGATAACGAAACAAGTTATTTGCCGACTTAAGTACAGCACGCATAAAAATATGTCTATTTTGCAACAAAAAACTATAGGTTAGTGTAGGAATGAAAGGTGAGGGGCAGTAACGCTTCGTTTCCGCGTCGTAATCTCGGATCAATAGTTATTACGGACAATGTCCGATAGCAGAAAGCTTACATTTTACGGGTTTGCCTGACGGGTTAGGCGTGCTACGAAAGATTCCCCACATGGATGGCCTTCCGGCTCGAAAGTTAACAGGAGGTTGTCAAAATTCGAGCACATATTTATATTTATTAAAAAGTTTCTCCATTTTAGCAAGCATTAAATAACACACAGTGAAAATTACATACAAAAGAATCAAACATCTAGTAATATGTATATTTTCTGTAATCACTGCGAGTATGGCGTGTTTGGTTGTTTACTAAACCTACCATACTTCACAAGAGTTTTGTATCTGTGTTAACACAAAGGTATTACATCCGTGAGTGCGACAGAATGCGGTGCGTTGTCTCTTCGGTGTCATTTTCAAGGATTAGTTCAGATTCGTTTCCACGAGGCGGAGGAACATGTGGAAGTTGAACTTTGGCAGATCTTCAGAAAATTTGTAAGTAACCATGGCTGAAGTTGTAAGGGAACCAGAATTTATAGGTCCGTCTGTACATTTTAAATATTCAACTTTATGTACTTACATATATAATATTTAATAGGTAACTCTTAAGATTGTAAAGACAAGCAGATTAGTCCTCGGCTATAATCTCTCTTGAGCACTAACATTCAGGACCACTGGGGTCAAAATAAACTGGCTCTGGCTACGAAATAACTCCTGTTTTGATCAGTACAATAAACAATCTTACCAACTGAGTGGTAGGCATGACAGTTGAAGCCAGTGTTTGTAAATATAAATCATAACTAAGAGACCCGAGAATTCCGCGGGTTCATTTCTAGGCAAGTTGGGATTCACGTACATGTACCTTCTTGTTACATTTGTAATTGGTCGACGTGTCGTTTGACTCCTCCCCTCCTCGAGATAAATGAGCCAATAACAAGCATGCAATAAATTGTGCGCCCAACCGCCACCTTTTACTACCACAACAATCAACTAATAAACAGTTGATATCTGTATGAGAACATATAACACTGTGAAGTCTAGCCTGCAGGTCACTGAACTCGCGAATTTCTCGGGTCTCTAACTATAACGTTAAAATAAAAATTAGTTTCAAGTTTGTGAAAAGAAACTGCTGTAATATTCAAAATCAACAACTCCCTGGCAACTCATACATCGAGGTTGGCTCATACAATAAAACCGCGTGAGCTATAAAATTTAGAATAAATAATTATTGATTATACCAAGTGGCGCTGCAAATGAAGTTAGCCTGCTTATAACGGCTTACAAACACAACGGATTTAGTTTACATAAAATAAAATAAGCGCCACTGGCCTCGAGAGTGACTCACGGAAAAGTATAACACTAACGTAGCGCTACCGTAGTAAGAATATCTGACGGGAGGCGTCGAGTGCCAACGCCAAGCCACATGCGTGGGTCCACAGACAGATCCGGTACAAAGTGTTGCCAAGTGTTACATAGTTTCTTGATGGCGTAATTGCCCTGAATACTTTGCCGCTGGGACGGGAGATCCACTGATGACTGTCTCAATGTCTTGTTGGATTCATCCCTTGCCCTTGATACCGACAAATCGCTGTAGCTTGTCATAACAACTTGCTATACGCTATTCACGATCAAATGAGCACTTTTTAAAGCCTTGCTTACGACATACTTGTATGCACGTTGTGGAAACTTAGCATTGACATGGGTCTCGTCACTTTATTCATGCGTCGGTCAAGCGTGCACGCTGGTCACTTCTTTTGCAATCATATATTACGAAATGTTTAAAAACGGCAGCGTCAGTAAATTAGCTTAAAAAATTTTGGGTACATTTTACAAAAATGGATTATCGTAACAGAGTGTGTCTAATACGTAAACTCATAATCAGGTTGTTCCCGTTCGCTTTGTTTAATTAATTTTCCTTCATATTTATGTTTATACAGGGATGTAAGGGACCGAAACAGTCTTCTTCCTGTCAAGTTTGATATGCCACCAAATAATGATAATACGTGTGTTTTTTTTTTTTTTATTATCTGATAAGTGTGAGTTTTTTGTACAGAACATTTAGTTTGCCAAATGTAGTGTGAATAAAATCATACGCATGCTTACATAATGTCACTATATATATATATATATATATATATATATATATATATATATATATATATATATATATATATATATATATATATATATATATATATATATTTGGGGAAGTTGACATATTTCCGAATATATGCTCAAAGTCGAACGTGCAAGAAAGATACACGTATTTTCATTAAAATTCACTCAAGAAAATACTTTTAACAACCAAACAGTAAGAAATACTAATAGGTTAAATGACTTCGTCTTGCCAGACTATAGCTAGAAAAGAAATGTTCGCCAGTGTTGTGTGGAATTATCTGTGAGGATGTCTGGCAGACGTCAGCGTTACAAATTGTTGCTGTCAAGAATTAATAATAGCTGCACGAAATTCCTTCAAGATAACTGCAAGGAAAAAAAAAAATGTTCAAACGCGCAGCTACTCTGAAACTTTTACAACTGCAAAACGGGAATTACGCTGCCTGGTACGACAATCGGAAGTTAAACTCTTCTACCATACTCAGGTTGAGGCACAGAACAGTAGACCAATCAGAAGCAAATCAGCTACATTTGACTGAATATACCTACTATTCAGTTTGGTTCCAAAATTTATGCAGTTCATAAAAGCCGAAAATAATTATCTAAACACAATTTCCATTCAATAAGAAAATAATTTTCTTACTAATATCACTAATAAGGCGATAAGGATTAAACTTACAAAAGTTAATAATTAAATTACCTAGGGGCTGTTGTGCATTTTTTAAATATGAAAATAAAGAGAATACGATTATTATCAACAAACAAAAAAAATTACATTACAATGTAAACAAACAAACTTTCAAATTAAATCTGTGATAGGATAACTTGACAATGGCCATTGTTGTATACAGCGAGGAATCAGTACCCAATGACTTAAGAGACTTTCATACTGGCGTGTGTGTTGTGTGTGTGTGTGTGTGTGTGTTATATATATATATATATATATATATATATATATATATAATCTCATTTGTTAAAGTCAACACGTCTTTTGTTTATGATTGGCTAAGTGTAACATCTTTGAGCATGGAGCACGTTGTTCGCAGGCTACAAAAAAAAGTGCACTAGACAAGTACAGTCACATCAGAATATTACACGATTGCAACATTTCGACTCGCAAATTAATGCTTGACCGAACGGATTAAATAAAAAAAAAAGGGGGGGGGGGAAACTGCTAGCAGAAAGTATTTGTGCTTGGCGGTTGGTAGTGGCTGTCTGAACGTGGAAGACGTGATGGCCAGCGCAACTTGTAACAACCGTTTGTGTTCATTACTTCTGTGTGGGCCGAAATATAACTTGCACGACGCTTCGTCACAGCCACGTAATTACGCTGGCTCCCTTCACCAATTCCTGTCGCTATTCATGCTCGTAAAGAGATCATTAGTCTGAATCCACTCTCCGTCACGTTGGTTCTATCTTCTTCTTTTTTTTCCCCCAGACACGGCCATGCACGAAGTCAACGCATCCGCCAAACATCGTAGAATTTTTTTGTGCCCTTTCGAAAATATTTTCGAAGTATAATAACAACAACAGCCATGGTAAACTCATGAATACGTCTGGCATGTTGCAGTTAAAAGGGGTGGGAAGTTCAACGAACAGTCACCTCAAAAACTTCTGGAAGTTTGTTCATCACACGCGCCATATTACTGACCATTAACGAAGGAGATTATCGTCTGAGGCTTGAAGGCAAACAACATTCCCTGTAGTTTAGTTCATTTATTTCTATTTATTTAAATGCTATTGAGAAGTCTACATATTTTTTCTTCTGGAAAACAAATAAAAAAAACATAATATAATCTAAAAAAAATGCTGCACTTTCCCAGCACGGGGACTAGAACACAATCCCCTTGATTAGCCGGCACCTTCAACCCCAAGATCAACTTAATGTATATTTGTACAGTAACTATAAGTGCAAGTACCTACAACATATTAATAAAACTATTTGGTTAAAAAGAATAAGTACATTTATTTCATTTTAAGAGTTCTGTTGTTGAGTTAAGAGATTTGTATGGCTCGTAACAACGAGGTATTGGGAGTCGATTTAAGAGGTCTGTGTAGCTAGGGAACATTAACAGTTAATTAAGTACAGTCACGTTTCATTATTATTATTATTTGAGTTGCTTTAAGTGTTTTACGTTACTCACACGTGCAATGCATTTCTTTTTTGCACGCAACTCCCCTTTACATTACCGTTAGGTTTTGCGCAAACAGATGTATACGGATTTACGTTGTTGAGTGTCCGCCATTTTACTGAAGCTCGTGGAAACGGCTCAGTATAGTGCAAAAACTTCTTCAGGCATATTACAAACACGGCCATTGTAGTTTTACAAAAGAGTAGTTTTACAAGAGAAATCTTTGCACTGTTACAAGCATTTGTAAAATTACAAATAATTTTTTCAGAATTATATTTGCAAATTTTTTTACAGTGTACCGACGAATGTCTGTGACTGGTCCGCTGTGTTGGAGGGCGTGTCTAGCTTCACGTGCACCAATAGAACTAGACATACTTGTAGCTAGTGTTTATTAGTTCATCACTATAGGGACACACGAATTTCGCGAGGAGATTTCCGCACGTGCTAGATTTCCATATCCCAAGAGCGTGCCAGCTGTTTCCTTTTGCTTATTGGCCGCGTGTGAATGTGAAAAGACATTTTCTTACTTGACTGGCCAATCACAATTAAGTGACTCCGATACTGCACGTCTCTGATTCGTGGACAGACACTTAAGACGCGTAATATCTAGATCACACAATCACACAAGTGGATCTGAGCTAAATTGTTATGAAATACAATTGGCCTTAAAATCTTTTCGCGAAATTAGGGTGTCCCTATTCATCACGCTAGGGAACGTATTTTATCATTGAGTGGTTTCATTCAGCCGAACGAAAGCCTCTGAAGGAGAAATATTTGACCAAAAACTCTTTGCTGACCAAGCTAAAGTTGGAAGTCAAACAGTTTGATGCATGAGAATTTATAACTGGAGCAATTTCAATAAATCGTTGTCACTGCACTGTAGGCACATCGTGTAGAAAATGTTGACAAACGAGTTTCTAAGGTAAACAAACACTGAGAACCACGCTGTGCCTGTAGAATCACAACCAGCGAGCTACGGCTTCATAGGTAGCCGTGCAGTAAATACACAATTACTCGGTAAAAAAGGCGGTGCCTGTTGTGGACTGGGCAGACGAAGAGGACGAAAATGTAGTAATAACGCTCGACAGACTTCTACTTCTCAAAAATGCTTCTCACGCACTAAATTTTACGCCGAATCGCTGGTGAGTAAACCGGTCCGGTTACCATTCCATTTCATCATCGCGGAATACCTTTTAATCGGCCGCCTGTCCAAGGCTTCCACCTGCGTTTCTTAGGGTTTGAAATGTACATCGTTAACTTATTCAATCCTTGTGTCCACACACGCATAATGCCAGAATTAACCCCTTCATGCCCATTGTTGGAGACCCGATAATTCCCCGTGTTCATTTCTAGACAAGTTGGAATCTACACACATGTACGTTCATGTTACGTTTGTAATTGGTCGACGTGTTGTTTGACACCTCCTGGAGATAAATGAGCCAATAACAAAAATGCAATAAATTGTGAGCCCAACCACCACCTTTTAGTACCAAAACAATCAACCAATAAACAGTTGATATCTGTATGAGAGTATATAAGACTGTGAAGTCTAGCCTACAGGTCATTGAACTCGCGAATTTCACGGGTCCCTACCCATTGCAGCCAATTGTGTACGTGTTGCACAGGAAGGTAATATTATACCGGCACTGTACTTTACGGATCTCAATACCCGATGATTTTCCCTGGAAGTAACCGACTTGCTAACCGTGCTACTTCTCTACGTCATGAGTGGTCCATATCAATAATCACTGGGCACAACGCCTACAGCTTATTGGTTGCGATAAAGAAACAAGTTCTTAACCAAATTAAGTACAGCACACATCAAAAATCGTCTTGTTTGCAACACTGGAAATCGTAAATTAATGTGGGAATGAAAGGGATATCTCACAACTGTAAATGAAATGCAACATGTCTGCAGTATTGAGGAAATTTAACTGAAGTTCTTGTGCTGTATGAGGGATCGTGTACAACACTAATTTCATTACAGGCTGGCTCTCGCCCAATATAATGCCAACTTGAATGCGTCCCAATCAAATGTCCTTTCCATCCCATTCATTTAATAGTCTATTCACCGTTTTTTCACAATTGCTTTAATCAACCCTTTGAAATAGAATGTTTAGTATTTTTCTAAATGTGTCGTGTATCACAAGCATATTATACTGCAAACATTAAAGGTAGTTAGGTAGTTGGGCTTAACGTCTCGTCGACAGCGAGGTCATTAGAGAGGGATTGGGGAAAGAAATTGGCCATATATTTTGTTAGGGACCCATCCCAGCATTCGTCTGGAGTGATTTCGGAAAATGATGGAAAACCGAAATCAGGATGGCCGGACCGGGAATTGAAACCGGGTCCTCCCGAATGCGAGTCTAGTGAGTTACCACTTCGCCACTTCGCTCGGTGCAAACATTAAAGTATCCTACTTTTGGCTAAATTGAACTTTTACTTGTATTCAGTCAATTAATTATAGTATTATATTTATAATTATTGTGAATAAATACAGGCAGAAATGAGGTGTGTTGGTAACGCCTAGTAAGAAATAATTCTTGCGTAGAATATTATTAAACTGAGTGTGTACGGATGCAGAGCGTTGTGATTTTCTAGACTGAATTAAGCTTTGTTTGCATGAGGTGGAGGAATATCCTGGAAGTAGAACTTAAGCAGGTCTTCAGAAAAATTGGAAGTCACCATGAATAGATTATAATTATTTACACTTTGAGTGAGTGAAGAGATTTGGAGGGCTCTTAACATCGAGGTCTTGAGAGCCGAAAAGGTTGATTGAGGTAAATATGGAGCAACGCCGATATGAAGGGGCGGGGGAAACGGGAGATCCCCGAGAAAACCCGCCGGCCAACAATAACGCCTGGCACGATTCCCACATGCGAAAGTCCGGAGTGTCCCGGCCGGGGATTGAACCCAGGTCGCCTTGGTGGGAGGCGAGCAGGCTAGCCGCTCAGCCATCGTGCCCCCCTCCCCCCATTTTACACTTAGAGTGTCAGATAACCTTGTGAAAACTGCTGCCGAAGTGGATATTTCTTCGTTCGCCTGTTCAAAGAATGCGCCACAAGCAAGCAACAATTCACTTTGTGCCGTGCATCTCGCGCGATCTCCAGGCAAATTACACGCTGCGTATTTACATATCGCGCAGCGGAGATCGATCGATCGATCGTTCGGGACAAATTGCACTGCCTGCAGGGGCGGGCTGAGTGTCCCGGGACAAGATAGCAGGGGACAAGCCGGCGGAGTGACGCAAGACGGGCGATCGTATTCGAGTGCGCAGTGTCTGATCTCACGGCGGGAATGAGCACATCAATTTCTCTTCGAAGGAGGACGAACTCGCGCGCAAAAATAAAATACTGACGAGGAAATCCGCGAGCACGGAAAAAGCCGGCACTTTTTTTTTTGCGTCGCGCTGGTCGTGCTACGTCTGAGGCCGGTCGCAGAAGGCTAAACAATACAGAGGAGGAAAATCGGCGTAGTTAAAACAAATTTCTTTCATTTTACGGAAAAGTGCCGGTAAAAATTTATCCAGAGGTGTCCGTAAACTTTCCGTAAAATTACGGACATGCTGATTTTCAAAAACGGACTTTCCGTAAAATTCACGGAACCTCTGCGTTAATTCCCTAGTTAGTTTTCTGTACTTCTAGTTTAAATCATTTTTAATATAATTTTTATTTTTATTTTCATTATGTGGGTGTCCTACTGTGTATAAAAAAGATATTTAAAATAATTAAAATTTTTTATTCTTAAGCAAGATTTGAACCCGAGTCAGAAAGTTGCTTGTCCGCGACTCTAACCACTTACCTACCATGCTCTCACATGGTGAATCTGGTATAACTTTTGTATTTTTTGTTTCTGTTAAAGTTAGTGTATTTTAAGTGTTGCTAAGTGTTACGTTTGTTGCTACTTTTTAATGTTTGAAAGAACAGGACTTAGTGACATGGATAACGTTAACTGCCGCAGAAACCATAATTTCCTGGTTACAGTGGCGAAGAAAGCTTCGTGGAGACTCGCCAATGTTCGCGCCCGAAACCCGAAGTTATAGAAAATACGGAGATTTTGCGTTTCCGTATATTTACTGCGCATCTTCTAAAAAAATTTGCGTAGCTATACGGAGAATTTTGAGAGTGTGTTTACGTAGCGAAACTCGCACAAACACCTGCTGACAAAATAGCCTCGACCAGCAGCAGCAACACAGCATAGCGTCGTTCGCTATCCAGGACCTCGAGACCACATTACCTGATGTTGAACACACCAGTACGGAATAGTGTTTTGAGTGTGTGTTTACGTAGCGAAACTCGCACAAACACCTGCTGACAAAATAGCCTCGACCAGCAGCAGCAACACAGCATAGCGTCGTTCGCTATCCAGGACCTCGAGACCACATTACCTGATGTTGAACACACCAGTACGGAATAGTGTTTTGAGAGTGTGTTTACGTAGCGAAACTCGCACAAACACCTGCCGACAAAATAGCCTCGACCAGCAGCAGCAGCAACACAGCGTACCGTCGTTCGCCATCCAGCACCTCGAGACCACATTACCTGATGTTGAACACACCAGTACGGAATAGTGTTTTGAGTGTGTGTTTACGTAGCGAAACTCGCACAAACACCTGCCGACAAAATAGCCTCGACCAGCAGCAGCAACACAGCGTAGTGTCGTTCGCCATCCAGCACCTCGAGACCACATTACCTGATGTTGAACACACCAGTACGGAATAGTGTTTTGAGAGTGTGTTTACGTAGCGAAACTCGCACAAACACCTGCCGACAAAATAGCCTCGACCAGCAGCAGCAGCAGCAACACAGCGTACCGTCGTTCGCCATCCAGCACCTCGAGACCACATTACCTGATGTTGAACACACCAGTACGGAATAGTGTTTTGAGAGTGTGTTTACGTAGCGAAACTCGCACAAACACCTGCCGACAAAATAGCCTCGACCAGCAGCAGCAGCACAGCGTAGCGTCGTTCGCCATCCAGCACCTTGAGACCACATTACCTGATGTTGAACACACCAGTACGGAATAGTGTTTTTTTTTTGTAGAATGCGGTAATTAGGGACGTCTGATTTTAGCGGAAGGGAAAAATACTACACCCAGCAAAGACCTCAATATCCTTCGTGTAAATCTGGATGATGTCCTTTGGCTTCTCGGCCGCTTGTATTTGTTAACAGGCAGCTTCTTATAGGCTTTCACGGTTAAATAAGCACTCTTGAAAGTCCTGCTTAAGATCTACTTGTAAACACGTTGTGTATTACTCCGCCTTATGTAAAATTGACATTGCTGTGCGCCTCATCACTTTATTCATGCGTCGGTAAAATGAAACTGTGAAATTATTAAGAAAGTAAATACTTTACAAATCTGCTAATTTTTACACTTCGGCGCATTAAAAAAACATAAAGCGGAAGAATTAATTTTAGGTTATCACAAATGGTTACCTAACACTTTTCATTCGATGTTAAGATAAGGAACTACTTCCCATCCATCGTTAGGCCTAACAACTTTACTGGGCGAATGTCACTCAGTGCGCCCATTATAATACATGCATGCAGGGGGCAGTGAATTTTTTCTAACGTTAGTTTCTAAAGTGCTCAGTATATTATCTGAATGAACTAGGTTATTATGACGGCGACAGTCTATGATTTACCGGCACACACCCGAGACCTACAACAGCGAAAATCATCCAATCGCGAAAGTGGATCTCAGTTAAAGTGTTTTGAAATTAGGCAACTATGGTATATTTTCGCGGAAATACGTTGTCCCTATCTGAACAAGAAGTTGCTGATATTATTAATGAGCCTACATTCCTCAACATTAGTACAATTAATTTTTTAATAATTTCTTAAAAGCTGAATTTGTAGGAACAACTTGACTTCTCTTTGAAAGCAATAACTTTAGAAATGAAACCAGAAAGTCATGCAACAGTAGTGAGACAGTTATAAAAATTACACATGCCTTACCCGGGACTTGAACCCAGAAAACCTCACACTATAAGCTAGTGTACGATCAACTGCATTATGGAGATTGGATTCGGAGCGTCAAATTCTGATGTAATCAGTCTTGTGTTTCGCACAAGAGGGTTTACTCACCTTAAATGTTCACAGGGTCTTCATTTGGAAAATAAGTGACTGAGCCAACAAAAACATGTGCGTTTACATGGCCTACCGCAGAGCCACTTGTGTGAAGAATTTGATGGGAATCGGTTGTTTGGTCCCTGGCGTATTTCTCAAAAATCTTTATTTTCTTATTTGATCCTATCGTACATAATTGTCAGAAAAAGAGGCTCTGTGTACGATGGTTCTTATTTAAACCGTCTGCATACAAATTTTTGTTAGATTTGGTTAAATTGTTTAATATATGTGGCAAACTTACCCAAATTATTTATGAAGCCGCCATCTCGAACATCGTTGCCTAACCCATTTAAAACATGAAAGTTTGCATGGACTTCTATAGCATTTATGGTGTGCACAATTTGGTACAAATTGTTTGAATTCTTTCAGTGTAACATTTGGTGGGAATTGGTTGAATGGTCCTCGGGATATGGCATTAAACCTCCATAACTTTGTATACGGCGCTCTTCATACATGGAGGCTAAAAAGTAATGTTGTATCACTTTTGATGATTATATAGCGACAGTAGGCTACACGAAGTAAAGTTAAAATATATTTCATATCTTCGAAGATACAGCACACAAAACTAAAATGATTTTATAGCAGTCATTCTTAAAAATAAGTGCGTCATACTTTAAAAAATACATATAATAATATGGCCTACTAAAGTACAAAATGTTCGCCTTATTTTGTAAGAATGGACCAACATGTCTTCGATAACACTCTAGCTAGTTTGTTCTTTTATGGTAGGATGAACGAGGGTTTGACTCTGTTACATACCAGTCACGAACGTTCTGCCTTATAGTATCAGAATCCTCATTGGCCCAGTTAAATTGGGTGGTAGCTTCATTCATGCATGACAACCAATAAGATAAGAAATACGTTTGACATGTGTACAGTACGTTGAATCCTAGCAAACTTTTCCTCGCGATAAACCATCATCTCTAACAATGGGAGATATTTCGCGGTGTGAGGTATCCACTCAGACACAATGCACGTTCTCAGAGTATCGTTAAACCGATGAGCCACCAAGTGCGCTGATTTCAAAGGAAGCGCCGTGCAGTTTCGCATCTCATCTTTATGCTTACTTGTTCTGTGATACAGCCTCGTGTGTGTTTACTGCGTTATCATAGTATACTACACCTTGCAGTCATCTATGTATCAAGTCTAGCCGCCTGTTCTCTTGGTTGCAACATCTCATCTTTATGCGTACTTGTTCTGTGATACAGCCTCGTGTGTGTTTACTGCGTTATCATAGCATACTACACCTTGCAGTCATCTATGTATCAAGTCTAGCCGCCTGTTCTCTTGGTTGCAACAGCTCATCTTTATGCTTACTTGTTCTGTGATACAGCCTCGTGTGTGTTTACTGCGTTATCATAGTATACTACACCTTGCAGTCATCAATGTATCAAGTCTAGCCGCCTGTTCTCTTGGTTGCAACATCTCATCTTTATGCGTACTTGTTCTGTGATACAGCCTCATGTGTGTTTACTGCGTTATCATAGTATACTACACCTTGCAGTCATCTATGTATCAAGTCCAGCCGCCTGTTCTCTTGGTTGCAACATCTCAACTGAGAGTATTGGGCACTTCTTTATCTTTATTCACGAACTATATAAAATAGGGCCAAGGCGCGAATTCAAACTTCAGAAAAGTCTCACTGTTGTGCTTATAATGTTACGTTTAAATCGTGTTGCTTGGCGGTCAGTTAACGTTTCCATAATAAATAGTTGGAAAAAAAAATCAGTACTCCCTGGCTCTAAGTGTTTTAATGGACACACTGGATTGCAAAGTTGGCAGCGCTGTAAAAACGTCAGTCTCAAAACTTAACATCCTGTTAGAAGTGTAACGTTTAAACTTGTGGCCACTGAATTCTAGTCTCTTTTCGTGATCATTATTGCATGAATTAACCTCTTACCTTACACATTAATTTTTCGTTCGATTTGTTGCAAAATAAGGTATTTTTTGTCTGACATGTACTTAAGAATTCCCCGTAGTAAATTACACGATGGGTAGAGCTAGTGATTTTTCGCGAATAAATTTGAGTACACGGTAGACTTCAATACAATAAGCACCCAACAGCAGTTTGTCTTTTGTCATTGGTTGCTGTCTGCTTGAGAAGGTATTTTCATATTTGACCGGGCCACTCAGAGTTCGGCAACATCGGCACGGCTCCTGTGTGATTCGTGCGCAGACAGTTAGCACGTGTCAAAAAGTAATTTAGCCAATCAAGTATGTAAACTACCCTACAGTGTTTTGAAATGTAACTTGTCTTGAAATCTTTTCTCGAAAT
Source organism: Dryococelus australis (assembly GCA_029891345.1). Taxonomy (NCBI): domain Eukaryota; kingdom Metazoa; phylum Arthropoda; class Insecta; order Phasmatodea; family Phasmatidae; genus Dryococelus; species Dryococelus australis. The sequence goes on from CM056995.1 coordinate 360,938,402, forward strand.
TTCACTACCCCTAACGATGGGGCCTACAAAAAGGATTTCTACTTGTCAATGTCACCGGAAACAACCAATAATCATTTTGGCGTGCAAGCAGGAACCAGTGGCATCGATTTCGAAAATACGTCGTCTGTTTTTCTGACCTTGTACAACACCGACCATGATTCTACCTCTTTTGCAACACGACATTCGTATAGGAGTTTATTCGGTATACAATTTCAAGGGGTTAACATATTACTAGAGACCCGAGAAATTCGCGAGTTCAGTGACCTATGGGCTAGACTTCACAGTCTCATGTACTGTCATACAGATATCAACTGTTTATTGGTTGGTTGGTTGTAGTAAAAGGCGGTGGTTGGGCGCACAATTTATTGCATTTTTTGTTATTGGCTCATTTATCTCCAGGAGGTGTCAAACAACACTACGACTAATTACAGACGTAACATGAACGTACACGCGTGTGAATTCCAACCTGTCTAGAAATGAACCCGCGAAATTCTCGAGTCTCTAAACATTAGTTATATATTTACGTTCCCAACTAGGCATTGCCAAATTTTATTCTCTTAAGGCTTGGAAGAAAGATATGATATCATTATTATTAGAGAGTTTGGCATAAAGAACATTTCCTCCGTAATACGAACTGGTGTTACAAAGAGACTGCTTCCAAACTGTTTCGTCGAAATGGTTACATACAGCTGCGCATGCCGAAATAAGTAATATAAACATTTCAATTTGTCTCCACTGGTGTTTGCAAAATTACCACTGTGCATAGCATTCAGCGTTCAGAGTTCGTAAACAACGCTTATCATTGTGAAGGGAGTTAACGAATAAAAATAGCTGACGCCAGAAGAAAATTCTTCTATTCCGTTATCAAAATTTAAATAAAGAAATTGTGCAATTCAACATCATTCTAAATCGAGTTTCAAGAGGAAATGTTGGACACCGTGGAAATAGCTGCTCATATCGCGGACACTAACCGCACGCGGCATGACAACGGCGTCATTGGTCGGCGTCTTGAGGGAACGCCGTTCACCAATCAGAGGCCTGGCAGCTTTTTCTTGTCACAAGACAGCCCAGCCAATAAGGAATTTTTTTGCAGCACGCAGTGGCCAATCAGACTCGAGGCTCGTTCGTTTGCAGAGCCTCGAGCAGCGAATCGGCAGACGAGTGGGTCAACATTGAAATTGCTGCCACGCCATTTTGTCTTTGCGTGACCTCCTTATACACTCAGTGACAACGTGTTGATATAGTTCGTTAAATTTCTATTCTAATGCGAAGAACAGAGTTATTATTATTTCCATAGGTCCCAACAAAATACAAATAGAAACATTTTAAATGATTATATTTATTTTATGAAAATTGCATATACACAATTTGTAGAGACCTGCAAAATTCGCGTTATTATTTGAGTACATGTTAAACTTCAAACACTTTTACCGTTGCAAAACGTTTATGATTGGACCATACTTTGACACGCCCTGGGTTACTCTGTGCCAGTAAATGAACACTTCGCAGTCGTGCGCCCAATCACGTGCAGTTCAGTGAGAACAACTACGCAGCAGCCAATGGAGAAACGACACCTGCTACAGCACTGCCAAGTTTGGGCTGATGCGAATTTTGCAGCTCGCTACCCGTTTGTTTACATGCAGAATGGAGAAAATTCGGCACACTCAACACCAACTTCACCTGGCAGCAAAAATAAATCTTACCCACGAGAGTGTTGAATTTACATATGGCGAAGAACACAACACGAAATTAAAGTATATCCTGTGTCCCGCTGCTATATAATTTCTGTGAGCATATGTGCAGTTCCCGCAGAAGAGCGCTTTGTGTTTGCAAGTTCGTTTAAAATCTGATTTTTTTTGAACGGCTGGAACTGTAATAAATTTAAGAACATTTTGAAGCTGAAACTAAGGTGTGTTTGCTATTGCCACACTAAAGAATTTCTACAGAACCGTTCTACAAGCTCTTCTTTGCAGTGCTCCTTCAGCGTGCGATGTAGGACTTCAAGCCTTGACCCGACAATTTTATTGCCTAATCATAAAGATATCAATGTGCGCAGCACTTGCATGATGACACATGTCCAGCCGTGGAGGTTTCTGCCATTAAAAATGGCCGCGAGACTATGTAAGATTTTTTGTTTACATGTGTGTTTCTTCCTTCGAAATATGGTTTAAATAATTAACCTTGCAGCCTGTGGAACGTGTCCTCTATGCCAGGTTTTGTAATCGACAGGGTTAGCTGACCCAGTTCGTGTTTTCAAGTCCGTAAAACGTGTTGCATGGGAAGGAGATTGGAGGTCAGTCCTGTACTCAGCGAGGAATCGATCCTAGCGCTGCTAGCAGGGCCGTTTAATGGGCAACATAAATCTGAGGCGCTCTTTATAGCTACAGTTCAGAAATTATAGTTTTTAAACCATGACACATTTATATGAAAGTTAGTTATCTTTACTATGGGTTAATTATTTAGTTTCAATATTTTCAAATAAAACATGGATGTAGGTAATGGCTAACAAAAAACGACAATTATAAGTACTTTATTAAAATGCAGTCAGTCCATACACAAGTATTAGGAAAATATGCAGGCAAAGCAAAATAATGCATTGGAAATGTTCTGAATAAAATTGAGCTATATTATACAGCCTTTTATTCTGAGTTAAGTAGTGTTTTTTTTTGCGAATGCGTTTGTTTCTAAACTAATTTACTACTTCAAGTGAAATATAAGTTACTGTTGTGATATATATATATATATAATGAAAACATATACTTCAATTACTAACATCTGTAGCGACCCCTCATGGTTAGATGTTATTTTTAGAAAAGTTAATCCATTGTAAATTATTTATTTTATTCCAAAAAGTGACCCCCATGGAATGCCCCCCCCCCTTAGGGGGGGGGGGGGGCCCGCCATGTTAACTTTACATAATGCGGAAAAAATACACAACGTGCATACAAGCGCATGGTGAGTCCTTTAAAAGAGGCACCGTGGGACATGTGTGTAACGGAGTAAGGGAATGAGGTAATACAGTCCAGTGTGACAACAAAACACCTAGAGTAGGTGCTGGAAGTGTCCGCCATTGACCTCGAGGCAGGTGAAAGGCCCGGGCGAGGACATACTGCGGGATGGCATCGATGGCTGTCCCACGGGGCCTCTTTTAAAGGCCTCATCCTGTAGATCTTAAGTGCGGCTTTTAAAAGTGCTCATTTCCCCGTGAATAGCCTATATATGTGTGTACATATCCAGGTCCGTGTGCACAGCCAAAGGGGTCTCCTTACCTCCCTAGGGAAAGTGTTTATGACGTGGCTGTGCTGGGCTGGGCGAGGTTATGTGTCCTCTCCTCTCCCAGCACACGTGGTCTGTGTTCCAGTCTGTCGGGCGATGAGCCCCGCCACTACAGAGTATTTCCGTGGCCGCTGACTGCGCAGATTCCTCCGCAGAGGGGTTCGACAACCCGCGCACTACGCCTTTCACATCGCAGGCGACTTGTGAGCGTGGTCATTCTTCTAAAGGCTGTTCACGATCAAGTGAGCACTTTTGAAATGAACCTTATAGAAAATTCACCGCTCCTGCCTGCATATATTTTAACGGGCGCACTGAGTGACTTTCGCCCAGTAAAGTTGGTAACGACAGATGGAAAGTAGTTCTATGCCTTAACGTCGAATAAAAATTGTTACGTAACCATTTGTGATAACTAAAAATTAATACTGTCACTTTCTGATTTTTTAATGCATCGAGGTGTAAAAAAGAACAGATTTGTCAAGTATGCACTTACTTAATAATTTCTCAGTTTCATTTGAACGACGCTTGAATAAAGTGATAAGGCCCATATAAATGTTTATTTTACATTAGGCGGAATAATACACAACGTGCATACAAGCAGGGCTTTCAAAAGTGCTCATTTTTACCGCGAACAGCCTATAAATTATTATGAGAAGCGCTCGGCGGGCCTGTAGTACAACTGGCTCTGTCCTAATTTCCCGCTTCACAATACGTTCCTGAGGGAAAAGCATCTGTTGGCAGTCCGCGTATTTCTACGTTCAGAAGAAAATGGGTACATGTGCTGTCTTTAAAAAATGTACGTTTCAGAAAGTCATGTATTACTTGTGAGATACTAGGTTGGGGTTGCAAATCGCTGCATATAGACTCCGGAACAATAGCGTTAACATTTCGCCAGTGTGCTCTGCGACTTTGTTTGTAAAGGCTGTTGGTGGTAAAGTGAGCTTTTCTCAAATCAAATCAACTTTTGAAAAAAAAAAAAAAAAAATCATTCCCCATTAACTACATGTGTGGCATGAAGACTTTCAGTTAAGTTGGCAGCAAATAAACGCACACAGTTGTAAGACTTCGCGTTGTATTGACAGTGTAGTGTCATGACTGCTACTTCGCACTTTTCTGAAGCTCTGCTAATGTTCTTCTTCCAGGATATTCCTCCTCGTGGACAGCGCACCGTATTCATGCGCACGCAGTTTGATAATATTTTCCATAAGAACTATTTCTTACTAGGCATTACTAAATACCTTTTTTTCTCCCTGTTTTTATACATATTAACTATATATTAAATAGTATAATTTATAGATAAAAATAGAAGTAAAAGTTCAATTTAATACAAATATAAGAGAATTTTACGTGAACAGTAGTATAACCCATTTGTGAATCTTGACATATTTAGAAAATAGCCAATAGGACGTCATAGATGGTGTGATTTTTCAAAAGGTTTGATTCAAAAAGTGTAAAGAAACCGCTATTAGACTATATTGAGGTCAGTGTTTTCTTTTGCTTAATACACATAAGATCACGGAATTGCATATCAGGAACACATTTATTCTCCAGAAAATGCCCAGGTTTCACTTGGAATGTTACTGTTTTTGGTGCAGTTACCGAACAAGGTGGCGCCACAGACTGATGAATAATACAGAGACGAAACAACCGCTTAACCGCGTGACCTCTAGCCGCACTCGCAACAAAAATGACGTCACTAACCAGCAAGATGTCGGAACGTTATGCGCCAATCAGCGCCTGGTAACGTACCTTGCAGCTGGCAGCCCAGCCAGTGCAGGATATTTCTCAGCACACAGTAACCAATCAGACACAAGGTCCACTAACAGAGCCTCGTGTAGCCAATCACGGAGCTGCCAGTTGTTCGCTGATCCAAAACTCAGTAAAGAGGCAGCTTTCAGGCTAGTGTTTAGACCCATCGCTTCAACACTTTACTAGAAGATAATTTGAAAATTTCTTCGTCGTTCAGAACAAAACTCGCGTGGATGTGCAGTCTTTGTTCGGCTAGTGTTTAACAAGACCTCACAAGAACACGTCAGCGCAGAAACAATGCTATTGCTAACGACAGTATCAGCTCGGCTCTCCATTGGTTGATGGCAGGCCAATAAGGAACGCTGTAAAGTACACGGTAGTGTCTGGTTTGGTATGGACCAATAAGACACTGGTGAGTTTTAACACAGGCAGAAACAGAAACACTGTTCTAAGCAGTAAGGGATATAGGTGACTCACTTCTGATTTGTCGTACGTGCAGATCTGAATGTGTTGACCCGTCTAGTCGGTGGGTCGATGATCTGTCGCATGTTGGAGATGAAGTATATGCGAGATCGGCACTATACTCGACACAAATATACACTCTACAACAAAAAATTAAGATGTTGCAACACTAGAGCTCGGAAATGAACCCTTCCATGCTCTTTGTAGCCAACTGTCTACGAGTTGCACAGGAAGGCAACACTTGACCGGAACTGTACTTTACTAAGCGCGGTGCCTGATGAGTCTCCCTGGAAGTAACTAGTTCGTAAACCTTGTCATCGCTCTACGTAATTACGTGTTCATATCACTTATCGCTGGTTGCAACGTCCACAGATTATTGGTTATGATAAAGGAACATATTCTTATTCGACTTATGTGCAACACACATCAAACATTTTTCTTATCTGCAACACCAGAAACCATAAATTAATGCGGGAATTAAAGTGCTAAATCGCGACTGAGATGATTAAAATCGAGGGCCGGAGAGTGGAGAGATTTGGGCGGTTCTCAGTGGCGTGTGGTGAAGTGTTGCAAGGTAAGATGGTTCTTGCTCAGCCCTGTACACACTCGGCGCACGCAGCAGTAACTATTAAGGCCACGAGCCTTCATTTCTACAGATTTTGCGAGAATTAATTTTTTGTACCCAAACGGGAGCCGATATTGTTAAATCCTCTTACAATTTTGTTACTGATTGAATTTATTATGTAGTCTAATTTTTCCAACACAAAAAAGTGTATACTTTTATCCAGTTAATTAACTAACGAAAATTGTGTTTATTTAATAATTAGTTACAATGATACAGTCCTTTGTATTGAAAATTCAGACTACATAATAAAAACTATTTGTAACAAATTTGTAAGAGGATTTTACAATATCGGCTCCCGTTTGGGTACAAAAAATCAATTCTCGCAAAAGCTGTGGAAATGAAGGATCGTGGCCGTAACAAGAGTGGATCCGGAAGGAACTGAATGTATTGCGGCCACTCACGAGAGTGCGGCGAGGCGCCCATTACACACGTGCTATGACGTCGACTGCACTACCACGTTCAAGTGACCTATGTGTAAACTACCAAACGATTAGGTATAGCACAGAGCAAAACACAGCTTACCTTGCAACAGTCCACCACTGAGAGCCGATGAGGGAGAAGTGAGGTGAGTATGGAGCAGCGCCGGAATGCCCCGAGCGGGGGAAACGGGACATACCCGAAAACACCCGTCGACCAGCGGTATCGTCCGGCACACGGGAGAATCCAGGAGCGATCCCGCCGGGAGTCGGAACACGGTTCGCGAGGTGGGAGGCGAGTAGTCTGGCCACCGCACCACCGCGGCCCCTGCGGGACAGAGTCCAGTGAAGGTAGTGTTATGTGGAACGCCGGAAATAGGTGGCGCCGGGTTCGTCTGGCGAGCTCAAACCAGTCCACAAGTCGTATATACGGCCGCTCTGGAGGGAGGACGTCTTGGCGGGCTGACACGCCCCTTGTCGTCGCGCTGTTTTTACGAGACCGTAAAGACATCGGCGCCGACCTCAAACGTTACATGTCCATCTGGGCGGTGCGCGACGCTTCAATTGCTGGGAGGGCCGGATTTTTAGAGCGCGTACAAATCAAGGAAGTTACAGCCCAGCCAGTAAGCGATCTCGCGGCTATGGCCGCACTCTGGACTGTCTGTCACTCTCCGGAGACGCCAATTCCGGTCTCGCAGCTTGCGCCACGTCGATGTCAACAGTCGAGTGCTGGACGCTTTCAGTGCTGCCAGCTGTTTCACGTCGCCTCAATAGTAACGGAATTTGCCGTAACATTTATTTATACACAAGGTTCAAAACCTAGCCGGTTTACAACGTGAGATTCCAAATTTTACAGTTAACATACTTAAAAGCTGTTCACAATAAAGTGAGCACTTTAGAAACGAACCTTAGAAAAACGTCGCTGCCACTGCATACATATATCTGAACGGGCGCACTGACTGACACATGTGTCCAATAAAGTTGGTAACGACGGTTGGAAAGTAGTTCCACATCTTATCGGCGAATAAAAAGTGTTAAATAAAATTATTTCTTTCACGCACTGATCTTTTTTATTCTTCGAAGTGTAAAAAGGAGCAGATTTGTAAAATTTTTACTTTTCTAATAATTTCATGGTTTCATTTGTCCGACTCATGAATAAAGTGATGAGGCTCACGGCGATGTTAATTTTACATGAGGCGGAAGAACACACAACGTGCATACAAGTAGATTTTAAGCAGTGCTTTCAAAAGTGCTCATTTTACCGTGAACAGCCTATATCAACAATGTTTTATGCACGATATTAAACACTTCAACTCGTTACAATCACTATTCCGAACTGAACTGGCGACTCGACTGTTTAATAAAGAAACTAACTCTCTCCGGAATATTATGCTAAGCTCAATCGCCAGGAGTTATATTAAACTGTCTCTAGTTTACCTTGGCCTTTAATGTTCCTAGCTGTTCCTAGCCCCAGGGGCCGCGGAGGCTGAGTGGTTAGTACACTCGCTTCCCACCAAGGCGAACCTGGTTCAATCCCGTCACCGGATTTTCGCAAGTGGGAATCGTGCCGGATGATGCGCCGGTCGGCGGGTTTTCTCGGGGATCTCCCGTTTCCCCTCGCCCTTGCATTCCGGTGCCGCTCCATACTCACTTCAATCACCCTCATCGGCTGTCAAGACGTCGCTGTTAAGAGCCGCCCAAATCTCTTCATTCACTCACTGCTCACTGTTCCTAGCGCCGTCTCACGTCTATGTGGGTCTGCACTCGCCGCTGAATATGTTGAAGATGTCCCGCCGAACTGCACTAACCTGGACCACGCCTCGACGTCCCGGTGTCCTGCCGATCCCTGTTTGGATTCCCAAATACTGCACACTCCGCCACGTCTATCCTGCTTACGGCCTCAGTGGAGACGTTCTGGACGCTTCTGTTAAAATATGCAACATTTCCACGATCGTGGACACACTCACTGAACGAGTTCAAGAAAGATATACTTCTGCAAGGAAATTTCGTGCGAACAAAACAATTACATTTTCCTTTTCATATTTTGCCTAACTATTAAGAATGTATTAATTAGAACGTTATCGCTTAGGTTTGATGGCAATTATAATTAAGTTATGTAACGTTTCCCGGATTTCCGCCATTTTACAAAAATCCGAAATTATTTTTAAAAAATTTTCAGCCGGATATATACGTAATGGGGAACTGAAGGGGCTGTATCCTTTACCAAATAATTCAGAACATAAACGAATATGAACAAATTGAATATAGCTATAAGTTTCCATAGAGCATGCACTTATAATTAAAATATACTTTACATTGGGGGAATGTATTTCTCTTATTGCGCGAAACGCTCACTTCAGACATCGAGGTTCAGCCCCTCCGAAAATAAAATCCTGTGTACGCGACTGCAAACTGTGCTTGTACTGGGACAGGCGAACTGTGTACTGAGAGAGTAACCGCTGCTGACCGTTCACGCTTTTAGCTTTGTTCGGACGGGTGATTAACAACCTTATTATCGCAGGAAATAGCTTGTTAGTGTCGACTATTGTTGAACCAGCAAAGGCCAGCGGGTAGCCATTGTTCTAACCGGGCCCCTGTATGAACACTTAGTATTTGCAATTTTCGTGTCGTATATCGCTACCTAATTGCGGCCATTCAAATAGCAAGTGGGTTACCTTGAGCTGTCGTCTGAAATTATTCACAAACTACATTTTCAAAATGGCACTGTAAAACGGTCAGTCATAATGCATATCATTGATTCAGTACTTCTAAAATTGCCGGAAGGTTAAAAAAAAAATTGAGCTTTGCTTAAATTAGTCAGATGCGATAGAAAACCAGTGAACATTAATCCTACAGAGTCACTGAAACACTGCTTGCTAATTTAGCGGCTTAATCCATTTAGACCCAGTGTACGTAATTGTTAGTCTGTACTATACAATGCGAAGCTCAATGACCAATGATCTTACCTGTGGGTTTATGATTTGCAAACCGTCCTGCTGGTCTTAGTTCTTAATTGTTACACATAACTGTAGCCAAACACGAAGTCTACAGCTAGGTGGATGTGACAACGGAACAAGTGTTCTGTCGACTTAAGTACAACACGAATTATAATTGTTTTATTTGTAACATCCGAAACCGTAAATTAAAGTGGTTCTGAAAAGGGTTAATGGGGAGTTATAGTTATTTAACACTTGAAGGACTGTCCCCGAGAGTATTCTGAGCCCTCGAAAGTAAAACTAGCGCAGTTATAGTCCATTCACACCTACTTCCAATATTTCTGAAGCCCTGCTAAAGTTATACTTCCAGGATATTCCTCCGCTTCATGCAAAAAAAAGCTTAACTACGTCTAGCAAATGGCACTAAAGGGACAGCGCACAATAATCGTGCGGACTCACTTTAACAATATTCTTCATAAGAACTAGTTCTTCCTAGGCAGTACCAACACACCTGCTTTCTCACTGTTTTTATTCATATTAATTATCTATGTGATAATAAAATTGATACATAAAATATAAGTACAATATCAGTTTAACCAAAATTTAGGTAACACAAGTACGACACGTTAGTGATACACGACATATTTATGAAATTACCAAACACGTCATACTTGGGGTGATTTTTCAAAGGTTAGATTAAACAAGTGTGAAGGAACCGCAAAAAAACTATAGTGTCTGTATTCTCACAGGCCATCTTGCTATTGGTCCACGCTACACGGAGGTGCTTTCTGACTTGCCCAACGTTCATTATTGGCCACCAGTCGGCCAATTAAACGACGATCTGACAGTGTCCCAATGAAATATATAAGAAGGGATGATCGAAAATCGCGAAATTTTTTTCAGCCAACATATCTTCAATAACACTATAGGTGGTCTATCCTTTTATGATTGGATGGCCGAAGTTCTGCTTCGGAGTACCAGAATCTTCATTTGCCCAGTTAAACGGGATAGCAACTTCATACATGCATGGCAGCTAATAAGTAAAGAAAATTGTCGAGAATACGTAGAGCACGTTGAATCCCAGCAAACAACCAACTTTTCCCACGATAAACCATCATCTCTATATATAAACCATCTGTTTCGTGAGAGTAATCGCACTTTGTGTTGCCGATGTGACTTTACGCTGCGGCGAGCCTCGTGAGATCCACGGACGACTGGATACTACGTCTCGATGTCCTCAAAGAATGCGCACGTCGTAATATTACAAACCCTTTTATTTCGCGTTATAAAACGGCACCTGCTAGGCTTCACACTCATATACATACTTCAAGCAGATTTTCTAATTGGCCTCTACCATATTTTCCCTTTCGACTCGGCCCGGCCAATCGGAGTGAAAAGTCCAGAGTCCTGAAGGGTGTGTAGTATGAGCGCAGTTCCAATGACACACATATGTTTAACGTGTACTTGTATGACACTTTGTCACAAAGCGAAGTAACGAGGGTCCTACGTATCACTATTAGATTCAGGCGACGTTAGACGCCCGTAATATTCGGAAGCGTTAAGTGTCAGCTTTCGTGTGTACCAGTGGCGTGTGGTGAACTGTTGCAAGGTAAGCTGCGTTCGCTCTGTTGCGTGCCAGTTTACATTTCCGCCAGTAAACGTAGCTCGGCAGCTGACGCCACAGGACGCGTGTAATGTGTCCCTTACTGCTCGCTTGTGAGTGGTCGGAATGCAGTCAGTTTCCCTAGGCTGTACGGTGGTTACTGGCTCCTGCTGCGTGCACAGATAATGTACAGCACTGAGCAAGCACCAGCTTGCCTTGCAACACTTCACCACACGACACTGGTACATACCCTCCCTTCAAGACTGGAACAACGTGCGAGTGTCTTTATTGACGTGAATATATATTTTTTAAAACCCTTTCAGTCAAAATTCAATATATAATTTTACCCGTTGAAACAAACAAACCTTTTGTTCTGAACTGTACTTATATCCAGACGACGCCTTGTCTTACATCGAGACAAATATAAATCCATGTGTGCTTTATGTTACTGGCAGCAGTGATTTTACGAGTAGGGATAGGAAAATTTTGCATGTTCAATGACCAGTTGGCTAGACTCCACAGTCCTGTGTATACTCGATCCTCAGGTGTTTGTCCATTGACTGCTGCTCTAGAGTATTCAATGTTACTCCACACCTGGCAGAATGGCACTTGCTGCTCGTTTCTTTGCAAGTCTGTTATCGGTTTAGAGTCGTACAGGCCGTGTCTAATGAACTGTGATCAAATTGCAAAGGTGACTTCCAGTATACGCATTTGGACGTCTATTTTGTCCTGAAATTTTGCTATCCCTATTTATGAGGCTAGGGAACATAGTCTCAGCAGCTAATTATGTCTCCCACGAGTAGGGAACCTCTCTCATTGGACGGTGTGTTCTGCTGTGTACAGCACAGACCATCCAAGCCACTTCATATGCAACGTCCCAGATAGAGCTCACTGACTGAAAGAGTTAAAATTAGAGCGAAATATGGATTACAAGTGTTGGAACGGCTATGTAACGGTTGCAGGGTTATAACTTCGTGAGCAATAACACAATTGAGATATGAGTGATCTCCTTCGGCCGGGTGTACGACTACTGTGCGAACGCGACCTCGTATATGCGCAAGGCGAGGGTGGGGGTCCGTGGCGACTGTCGGTCATTTTCGGTTTGGGCGAAAATTCCCGGGCAGTACATCTCGCGATATGCTAGCGCGTAGATTTCGTACTGTAAAGGAAATATTTCGCATTTATATGCCAATTTAAGCTATAAAAAGTTAAAACATTTCTTGGTTTAAAAAAAAAAAGACGAAGTACTAAATCAATGTCCGCCCATACATAGAGATGATGGTTTATCGCGGGAAAAGTTAGCTGCTAGGATTCAACGTACTGTACACGTGTCAGACAGATTTATTTCCTAATTGGTCGTCATACATGTATGAAGCTGCTACCCAATTTCACTGGGCCAATGGGGATTCTGATACTATAAGGCAGAACGTTCGTGATTGGTCTGCAAAGAACTTGGCCGAGTTTAAATCTTGTTCATCAAATCATGAAGTAATAAAGTGTGTTAATAGAAGATATGTTGGCTCAGAAAATGTTCGCGATTTTCCTTATCGCTCCCCCGACTCACTCCATAGCAAATACAAACACCGTATCTCATCAGTCATCGATCAATACTGCCAAGTGTGTGGCGGAACGTAGGCAGATAGACGCGGTGCCGTAAACGCAACGTTTTCACGTAAAACCTACTGCCGTCTCCACGACATAGCCGCATATCTTTCTTGTCTCCTCCTCGGCATTTTACTCTCCTAGCTCGTGTCGTCGGCGCCTAGGCAAAGGGAACTAACACCTCTCGGGAGTTGAATCCTGGCTGCTCGCCCCAGCACCGTCGAGCGGAGCAAGAGAGGAAAGGTTCAGCGACAGAACTGTATGTCAACTCGGTTTCCCGTTCCTGGCCAACGCACAGGAGGTTTTCTCACCTGAAAACATTCTCGAGCTGGCGAGCAATTATACGAAGCCCTCCCACCATCGTTCAGCCCAGCAGGCCGGTGTAGTCGGAACCAAACCTACACCGTAAACAAATATTTGAAGTAAAACTCCCTTACATGTAAGGAAAACTAATTACCTCTACATGTAGGGTAAAATTACCCCTTAACACTTTGAGGTCGACTCACTTTTACTAGCGTCAAAGACAAGCTGGAAATGAGTGAACGGTATACACTTAACGGTATTCTCACCGCCGTCCTATTGGCCAACACTGTTTCAGGCTTACATTATTGACGGGCCCACAGCCAATGGAACGCCGGGATAGCCTGGTTCCAATGAAATTGTTTTTGTTTATAATAGGATGCACAGTCCATCGTGTTAATTTGCGTACTTGCACAAAATCGTGTGTTTTATTTGCGAAAATAGTTGTTTGTTACTATGGTGTTTGTCAGTAAATCCTGACAAAAATAGCCGAAAAACCTTGCTATATTTTTTACCAGTTTTATTTCTTATGAACAGAGAAATATTTATACAATTCTGCCCGACCTATACTTGGGTAAAGTCCTCTACGTGTTAAATTTAGAGTAAATTTACGTAACAAGTAATGTACTATTCCCTAATCGTACGGGAAAAGTACCTTACAAACTGGGGGGGGGGGGGGGGGGGGGAAATCCTATACAAGTAAAGGAAAATTAACTATATTGTACAATAAAATTACATTTTAAAGTATCAGCAAGTGTTAAATTTTTTATTACCTATACCCGCTGACGAATATTAATCGAAACCTCAACATTAAAATCCTGGACACTTGCTGGTGGATGGGCGCGAACCATGGTCCTCTGTCACGGTAGGCCGATGCGCTATCCATTACACCACGACGACAGCATAACAATATCTGTGAATATTAGTGTTCTAGAGGATTGTTTCTTCCGCTGGTCCCTCCACTTAGCTGTTGAGACAATGCTGAAGAGATGCACGCGTCGTGAGGTAATTTTCCCATCCATGTAGCTATGGGAATTTCCACTACCATTTAGAGGAATTTTACTCCAGAGTGTGGTAGTGTTACCTTACCTGTAAGGAAAACTAAGTTTCCTCCACGAGTCTGCGAATATTTCCTTAAACCTGTCATGTAGTTTTCCCATTATTTTTTACAGTGTAACCGACTTCTTTTCAACACGACGCCACCGACAACAGCTTGTTGAATTTCTCATCTCGGCGCAGCCTACGTCTACAGACGTACGAGACAACACAGGAACTAGTCGCCCTTGCTGTATGAATGTCGTGGCGTTCAGTGAGCGAGTCTGGACTGTTGTAAGGGAGAATGCAAACACCAAGTACATTACACTCACGTTTACTTCGAACTTTCCTGAAACCCTGCTGAATTGCGACTTCCACGATATTCCTCCGCGTCTTGCAAACAAAGCGTAACATAATCTAGAAATTCGTGAGCACTCACTTTTATTATAATATTTTGCACGAGAACTATTTATTACTAGCCATTGCCAACATACGTATTTTCTCCATGGTATTATTCATATTAATTTTAAGTAAAGTATTATCATTTAGAGATTACGAAGTTTAATTTGACCAAAAGTATAATACTTTTACGTTGAAAGAAAAATTAAATGGTTGTGATTCATGACCAGACCCCCGAGAAATTCGCGAGTTCAATGACCTGTAGGCTAGACTTCACAGTCTTATGTACTCTCATACAGATATCAACTGTTTATTGGTTGATTGTTGGTAGTAAAGGAGGGTGGTTGGGCGCACAATTTAATTGCATTTCTGTTATTGGCTCATTTATCTCCAGGAGGTGTCAAACAACACGTCGACCATTTCCAAATGTAACATGAACGTACATGTGTGTGAATTCCAACTTGTCTAGAAATGAACCCGCGAAATTCTCGGGTCTCTAATCATGACATATTTAGGAAACAACCACGCATGTTATACGTAGGGAGATTTTCCGAATGTTTGATTAAAAAAGAAAGCGCGAATAGACTACTGGTTAGTGGAGAGATTTGGCCGGCTCTTAACATCGAGGTCTCGAGAGCCGATAAGCGTGAAGCAAGGCGAGCATGGAGCAGCGTCGGAATGCAAGGGCGGGAGGGGATGGGAGATCCCCGAGAAAACCCGCCGACCAGTGGCATCATCCGACACGATTCCAGCTGCGAAAATCCGGGAATCCAGCCCCGGTTCGCCTGGTCCGGAGGCGAGCAGTCTAACCACATCAATAAGGCTCCTCATCTCAGTAAATTAATCTCCTGGGAACACTTTCTTTACAGGGGAAAAAAAAAAAAAAAAAAAAAGCAGATGCTAGTTTTTAATGTTATTTTGTATAATACTGTATATTAAAAAAAATATTGTGAACATCGTGTACAGTCGCGCATTGTGAGGCGTGGCCTAAACTATGATTTATTCAGAGTGCGTAATATTATTGCTGATGCCTAGTATTCACACGTATGTCTATGAATTATATTGAATTGTGGCTGGTCACGCAAAGATATTACGTAATAAGGTAAAAGATAGCCTAGAGTTACAATGTCTCTTTATATGAGTGCGATTCACCTTACAACGGTAACGCACGTCAAAATTTTGATAAGGTTCAATACCCAAGAATCTGTATAAAAATGTAGGCTAACCTTTTAATTAATTTTATTGTATCCAAAAATAGTGAGAGCACATTGTGTATTTTTAATGTTTATGCTGGTTAAATGTTAATGAAATGAAGCACCTGAAAATGAACATAAGATGAATTCTAGTCTT
Organism: Dryococelus australis; assembly: GCA_029891345.1. NCBI lineage: Eukaryota > Metazoa > Arthropoda > Insecta > Phasmatodea > Phasmatidae > Dryococelus > Dryococelus australis. The sequence goes on from CM056995.1 coordinate 360,954,152, forward strand.
GATATCATCAAATGATTGAATCGTTTACACTTTGCAAACGCAGTTGTTCAGCGTTTTGAATTTTTGGAAGTGCATTGTGTTTATGGATATTATGATGGTGTATGAACATTGCAAGACGGAAAGAACAATTAAAATATCAGTTGTGTTGATGTATGTGTTTAATAGAATGTTCTTGTCTTTGTGGTCCTTGGTACGGCACAATTGTTTAACGGGCCTGCCTACCAAGCAGGCAAACGAGAACTTCAAATGGAGAATCAATGTCTAACGAAATTCCTTCTCACTGCGTCAAATTTCAAGATAACTATATGAAAAAAAACAAGTTGACGCCATTTTCTCAGAGAATATTGCTACATTTTCTTTTGAAAAAAAATCATTTATCCATTCTTTTTTGTTATATGTAAATTTCAATATTTACATTTTATAAAAACATACTAAACAAAAAGCTGGCAAAATATTTTAACGTAGCACCATTGACGTAGAATACGTTTTGTTTGAAAGAGTTATCTTTAAAATTTGTGCAATGAGAAGGAATTTGGTTTAACATTGATGCCCCATTTGAAGTTCGCGGCTGCCGGCTTGCTAGGCAGGCTCCTTAAAGATGATATGTAGTTTTATCCATTGCCTTATATCTAGGGGTAGTAAAATTTCGCGAGTTCAATGACCTGTAGGCTAGACTCCTCAGTCCTCTGCATACTGGAGCCTCAGCTGTGTGTTCATTGGCTGTTGCCCCGCACCTGGCAATTATAGTAATCGCAAGGTGTTTCCTTGCAAGTCTGCTATTGGCTCAGAGGCGTGCACGGTGGGTCTAATAAACTGTGATCCAATTGCGAAGGCGACTTCACTATATATGTGTTTGACGTCTCTCTGGTCCCGGAATGAATTCGCGAAATTTTCCCATCGCTACTTACATCGCGTGTAACACCATCCTACTGTTGCAAAATTCAGCTTCACGGGAATGCGCATGACCGTGTTCGGGGCGCCTGCCTGTTGCAACGCTTCGTTATGGCCCGACGTAAGCTTAAGGCGCTTCCAACGTTGTTTTCACTAGGTATTCCCCTTAAAGGCGAGGGCGAGTAAGTACGCACGCGAGTGAGCGATAAGAAGGCAGGGGATGACGTGATATCGTGAGGCGAGTGTAAACACAAACACACGCGACCTTGGCAGGCTGCCCCGTCCTGCCAGAAGGAAGCTGGCTGTCCCTCGGGCGAGTGTCTGCAGGGGAATTACGCGCCAGAGGCGGTGGTGTGTTTGTTCGCGCGCTCCGGCGTCAGTGTCGACCCACGTGGAGTAGGACGCCTCCCCCCCCCCCAGACCACGTGGCCGAGACAATGAGCTCCGGTTAAGGGGGCTCACTCACCGCCATCTTGCCTCTATTCATTTTTCGTCATAACTAAAGACCTGCAAAATTCGCGTTATTATTTGGGGACACATTGAACGTCAAACACATGCCACTTTACAATAACTTAGTCATTGGACCATACTTCATTTGACACGCCTTGGGTAACTCCGCGCCAGTAACCAGACACTTCACGACAGTGTAGTCCAATCACGTGTAGTTCAGTCACGAAGGAAGTGACGTAACATGTACACAGCATCCAGTGGTGGAACGACACCAGCTTCAGTATATACTGCACTGTGAAGTTTATCCTGATGCCAAACAATAACGCGAATTTTGCAGGCCTCTAGTCATAACTTACATTTAAGTTGGTTTAACGGAATTTTTCGCATGACACGTCATATATAATAGCTTCTCGCGCGTTATAAAGTTGTTAGTTTTCACTGTATTTATTAGGTTTTTAACTATTATTAACAGCTGGGAGAAGTAAATGATTTTTCCTTGCGGGTTGCTACAGCAATTATAGTAGCCACTGTAGACAAGCAATGCCAACTTCAAAAAAATATACGAAGGATTGTTCTGTGTCGTGTCGTTCCATATAATTCAATACAAAATCTGTAATGCAGATTTCCGCGGAAAATTATAAAAATCCAAGATGGCAGGCATTGATCCCCCTTAATATAAAAAAAAAACGTTTTTAGTCCGACCGTGTTTCGATCCAAGATCGCTAGCACACGAGCGCTGCGACTTAGCAACCTTTAGCTAAAGTGCCTATTAATATACGGGGAATGTATTTACATTTATAGCCATTCACGGTAAAGTGAGCACTTTTGAAAGCCCTTTCATTTGGAATAATAGTCGATAAATATATTTTATTGTAGTCTTAGACGTTAAATTCCGAGTGCGGTGGATTATACACACTGTGTTTATTGATAACATGGTAATATTTATTTGAAAAAGGTGGTTAATGGTTATAAGATGGCTGAAAGGAAAAAGTAACTAGGGCCTCTAAGGTTCTCACTTTACAGTGAACAGCCTATAGAATACTGGAGAGCATGCATTAATAAATATTTAATGTTTTACACCTTTATTTTTTAGTTTGGTTAGGATGTTTATACTATTAAGTACCAATAAATGCACTAACAAACACTGTTACCATCCTAATTGTCACAAAATGACAAACAAACTTCGGGCTGTATTTTTTTTTAACGAAGGTATCAAATGAGTGGCCAATTGAGTCAACTAATATTTTGTTGAGAAACTAATTTTTTTTTCCTAGCACGGAGTTTTTGTTTATTCAAACGTGTATTTTGTTAGGGGAAGAACATAAATTTAGTTTATTCCTAGTTTATTTTTATGCAAAAAAAATTATATTTTGTCTTGGTAACTAATTCTAGATTTGATCCTACAAACATAGTTACTTCGTTGTTAGCAGCAAATTTCTCTCGTAGTGCATGCGCTCTTAGTCGAGTCTTGTATTTGAAGTGTATTATTAGCGCATAGACACGATAGGATGGTGAAACTAAAATAATAATCCAGTTCACGAAAGTGGTTTCAGTCGAAGGCGTCAAGATATTCCGGGAAGCCATGTTTCAACGACACTGCCCTCTGGAAGATACACGACAGCACGCCACACTATACACCAGTTCATAATATTGCGCGTATTCGCGATGTCATTGTTAGCGCATCCTCAGTTCCGTGACTCATACTGCATGTGGCTGCACTGGAAACTCTTGTTTGCATTACTAGTTTACAACTCGCTGCGACTACCCAGTACAAATACTCTTTACAACTCGCTGCGACTACCCAGTACAAATACTCTTTACAACTCGCTGCGACTACCCAGTACAAATACTCTTTACAACTCGCTGCGACTACCCAGTACAAATACTCTTTACAACTCGCTGCGACTACCCAGTACAAATACTCTTTACAACTCGCTGCGACTACCCAGTACAAATACTCTTTACAACTCGCTGCGACTACCCAGTACAAATACTCTTTACAACTCGCAGCGACTACCCAGTACAAATACTCTTTACAACTCGCTGCGACTACCCAGTACAAATACTCTTTACAACTCGCTGCGACTACCCAGTACAAATACTCTTTACAACTCGCTGCGACTACCCAGTACAAATACTCTTTACAACTCGCAGCGACTACCCAGTACAAATACTCTTTACAACTCGCTGCGACTACCCAGTACAAATACTCTTTACAACTCGCTGCGACTACCCAGTACAAATACTCTTTACGCTTTACAAACTATTATTCGGTGACTACTTGCCAAAGTATTTCTTGCTACCGCACAACTGAAATACTGTTTCTCCATAACACATTGTTTTATGAAACATACAGAGTCGTTTATGTCGTCCCATGCTCATTATGAATTTGAAGTGTAGAGGACTCGGTTGTTAGAACTCATCATTAGTTTCACACATTCCACGATAACATTTTTTTAAATTTGGTATCACTCACTTGTAACGCTACTAAAATAATATCGGCAACTGGTTTCCGAATAATTCTTAGTAAAATTAAAATTAATGTGTACAGGAACGTTCCGATAATGGACAGCGCCTGTCACACGGCAACCAATTATACACATCTATTTCGACGGTTGCATACGATGGCTTGGTAGGGGAATCCTTCCAGTGAGTTGTCACACAAGTAAGAAGAATTTCTTGGCATATGGTACTGTCTGCTGGAATGTTATATCAAGACGACGTTCCAGTCTGAATTGTACTTTAACAGGCTAGGCTCCACAGTCTTAAACGTGCTTGATAAGTGATCTCCTCATTGGCTGGCGATTCTCTTAACCCGCTCGGGCTCACTTTAATTTCCGAGTACCAAATGTTGCCATCACGCAATTGTTTCTTGTACGCTGTACTTGACTTCAGCACTTGTCTTTCTAAAGGCTGTTCACAATAAAGTGAGCACTTTTAAAACTAACCTTAGAAAAAAATTCACTGCCCCCGAACACGTACCGTTTCATGGGCGCACTGAGTGACGTTTGCCCAGTAAAGTTGGTAACGATGGATGGAAAATAGTTCCACATCTTAACGTCAAATGAAAAGCGTTAGGTAACCATTTCTGATTACTTAAATTATTTATTACGCTTTATGTTTTTTTTTTTTAATAAATCGAAGTGTGAAAATGAGCAGATTTGTATGGTATTTACTTTCCTAAAAATTTCACAGTTTTTCTTGACCGACACATGAGTGAAGTGATGAGGCCCATGACAATGGTAATTTTACATAAGATGGAAGAACACACAACGTAGATACAAGTAGATCTTCAGGGCTTTCAAAAGTGTTCATTTTACCGTGAACTGCCTACACCAGTGAACAACGCACTCGATATTGGTATGAACCATTCATGTCAAATAGGCGCGTACAATTTCACAAATCACATTAGCCATAAAGAAGACTGGGCTTCAATGCCTTGATCTGTGTTTGTAATGGACACTCCAGTGAAGGTAATAACATGTATCGCGAGAAAAATTTCATTGGACTGAATAGAATGTTGGCACTACTGGATTCGTCTGTTGCAGTATAATTTAATCAAACGTCACTAACAGCTTTTTTTTTTCTGTCAGCGCCGGAAAAATATGATATTTAGCGGTTTCAGTTCTGAAAACATGTCAGGGTAAAATGGCAAGATTCTGTCTGGCTGGATAACAGGAAATATTCAGAGAATTCCAAAATGGAATTTCAGTGGACTACCTGATATTATGTATACACATAACAACATACGCCAAAAGAGAAATCGTGTAAGATGATTATACATTTTTAATTTTATTGTGTTGCTTTTATATGTTTTATATAAGCTATTTTCTAATTTAATAGTAGACATTAAGTTTTCTTTCATTTTTATATTTTTTCTTTAAAAAAATTGAGTGTTATGTTTTAATATATAAAGTGGTTAAGTTTAAGAGAAGGCGATAATACCTTAACTTCGCCACAAAAATAAAGAAGTTTTAATAATATTAATATTATTACTATTGATGTAGGTTGGCTGTTCAACATGTTTGTTTTCTCAGCAACATAAATATATTTGCAATACAGAAATTGTCTTGCATACAAAAAGAAATATTAAAACTTTTCTTTCGTACGTTGTAGTTTTTAGGAAGTAACCAAATTTTCTAAATCCTGTGTTACCAAGTAATGAATTCCTTAGATCATTGATAATAGTTTAAATTTCAGAATACAGTAACTGATTTTATCATGAAGACTACCACTGAACTATTGTGATGACAATTCAGGTTTATAATTGCACGCGCACGCACACTAATATATATATATATATATATATATATATATATATATATATATATATATATATATATATTGCTTGTGGGAAGCCTACTTTTATATATTGTATCACAATACTTTTGTGGCAAGATATATTTGTTGCGGCGAAGCATAGTGTAAGATATTAAATTCTAGCCTGCGTGTAAATATTTTCGCGTAAAACAGGTAGCCTTGTCTATCTTTAAATGACCAAACAGGCTCGGCGAGCTGTGTGAAGATTTACAGAGTGCCTGTCTCTCAGCTCCATTACTTCTTAAACTGCGTCAAGGATTTGGCAAGTCTTCAAGTCTTCTCGAAGTTTGTTTGATCTCCACGTGTCTTTTCTAGAAGATGACTTTTTCTTTGTGATGCACCCATAGTGTACCCGTTTGTTTTACCTAATGGTGGGGATTCATGGGTCGAAACGTCATCTGATAGCTGCGTTTCTAATGAACTGTGAACATTCACTACTTCTTTCTTTCTTTATTGCTAGCGACAGCTGATTTGCGCGTTCCACGCAAATTTATACTTCGACAAAAGCCTATTCACAGTAAACCGAGCGCTTTTGAAAGCCCTACTTAAGATCTACTTACACGCGCATTGTGTATTCTCCCGCCGTATGCTACATTACCATAGCCATGTGCTTGGTCACTTTATTCATGCGTCGGTCAAGTGAAACTGTAAAATCAACACATTAAAATTAATATTCTACTAATTTGCTCATTATTTAATTCTTACACACTGATGTGCATTAAAAAACCGGAAAAAACAGAAAATAATTTTAGTATTCACTAATGTTTACCTGGCACTTTTAATTCTGCGTTAAGAAATGGAACTGTTTCCGCTCCGTCTTTACCAACTTTACAAAGCACATGATACTCAAAGTGTGTCGGCTAAGGCCACGAGCCTTCATTGCTACAGCTTTTGCGAGAAATTAATTTTTTGTATCCAAACGGGAGTCGATATTGTAAAATTTTCTTAACATTTTGTTACAAATTGTTTTTATTATGTAGTCTAATTTTTCCAACAGAAAAAAAGCGTATACTTTTATCCAATTAATTAATTAACGAAAATTGTGTTTATTTAATAATTAGTTCAAAATATACATTTTTTGTGTTGAAAAAATTAGACTACATAATAAAAGCAATTTGTAACAAAATTTTAAGAGGATTTTACAATATCTGCCCCCGTTTGGGTACAAAAAATTAATCCTCACAAAAGCTGTAGAAATGAAGGCTCGTGGCTTTAATACGTATGCAGGTAGGGGGCAGTGACATATTTCAAAGGTTGATTTCCAAAATGCTTAATTAATTGTGGTCAACGTATAACCTTTGTGCGCGTATACAGTTTTCCTTCGGTTATTGGCTGAGGTACGTGGATTTCAGAAATTCTTTCAGTGGCAGGCTAGATTTCAAATACCGTAGTGTTCGTTTGATGACTGGGCCACAGTAGTTTCGGAATTCCCTGCTCAACTCTTTATTTAGCCAGTTAAAGATAGGCTGTATCAGGAGCTCCAAGTTCAATAAGATATAAGTCTGGCGCCGTGGCAGATGCCAATCAACTAACAACTGCGTCTCTCTCCCGTCGAAGATAATTTTAACTCTTTCATGCCCACTGTAGATAGCTGTCTGCATACTGCAAATTAAGTTTATAATCCATTCACGGTTACCTCGCACTTTTTTGAAGCCCTGATAGAGTTCTACTTTTAGGATATTACTCCGCCTCTGGTAAACTAAGTCTAGAAAATTACAGCGCACCGAATTCGTGCGCACTCAGTTGTATTAATATTTTGCATGAGAAATATTTCTTACTAATCACTACCAACACCCATGTTATCTCACTGTCTTTATTGATATATATTATTAATGAAACGTAATATATAAATAAAATATTTTAAAACTGCAATCTAACGAAAAATAACATGATTACTTTTATGTTGACAGAGGTATAAAAGATTACGATACGTGCCATATTTAGTAAATAAATAAACACGTTATATATGTGGGGGGGGGGGGATTTTTCAAAGGTTTGATTCACAAAGTGTGAAGAAACAGCGAATATACTATATATTTGACCAATACTATACACTGTGTGGTTCAGAGTCCAATGATCTCCCTGTGGATATTTGATTCATAAACCTTGCTACTGCTCTGCGTTTTAAATAGTTCGTATTACTATTCAGGGTAAAATGAGCACTTTTGAAAGCCCTGCTTAAGATCTACGTGAATGTACGTTGTATTTTCCTTCGCCTTATGCAAGATTAACATTGTCATGGGCCTCTTCACTTTATTCATGCGTCGGCCAAGTGAAACTGCGAAATTATTAGATAGAATTATTTCTAATGAATATTCTCAATTTTACACTTCGACGTGTTAAAAAATAAAACATAAAGCGAAAGAAATAATGTAAGTTATGAGAAATGGTTCCTTAACACTTTTTATTCAACGTTAAGATACGGAATTACTTCCCATCCATTGTTACCAACGTGACTGGGCGCACGTTAAAATATATGCAGGTAGAGGCAGTGACTTTTATCTAAGGTTGATTTCAAAAGTGCTCACTTTATCGTGGAAAGCCTTTAACACCGAGAACAAAGCCTACATATTATTGGTCGTAAACAAGTTATTTGCCATCTGAAGTAAGTCGAGCATGATACAATACAATACCCTATATGTAAGACCGTGAAGTGAAGTGGGAATGAAGTGTCAGGTTGATCTAGTGCGTCGTGTTGCAGGTTGGCAATGGCGACACTACACTGGAGGAGGTCGACTGTGTGGCTGGGCCTAGCTGTTCTGTTCGCTGTCACGAGTTACACCTCAGTGCTCGCCTGCTCCTGCATGCTGGAGCACCCGCAGACTCACGCCTGCACCGCAGACTTTGGTACGTCACAGTCACTATCTGTACTTGGCGAACTTTACTTCTATGGAATGTTCACGGTAAAGTGAGCATTCCATAGGCCCTACTTACTTTTTTCCTTTCAGCAAAGTTTTATGCTTTAACAACATTTTGGAATAAATATTCCCATGTAATTAATAAACACAGTGTGGACATTCCATCGCACTCGGGAGTTAACGTCTAAGGCTAAAATAAAATACAATTATTGGCTGTTATTCCAAATTAGGGGGCTTTCTAAATTGGTCACTTTAAAGTGAATAGCCTATACTATACGTTGGCAAGATCCATGTTCAAAGTTTTGGCCACTAGGTAAGCGCTAGTGTCGGCAATGTACAAGATTTTCTCTGTTTTCTACGTTAAAAAAATGATAATTGTAATAATCATAAAGCGCATATAAAATAACATCGTAACTAAATGAAATCTCTCTCTTTCATTATTCACATAGCTTAAAATTCTAATATACAGTTAACTTTTGGAACACCACGCACTTAGTGGTGTAAATTTTCTCTATGCCAAACTTTCCTGTAAGAAATCGCATTTTGTTCCTAAGTTGAGTAGAATAACCCTAACATAGCGTACTGTGGCCACAGTATCAAATTACCTGTTGCTTCTAGCACAGATAATCTCATCATAGGCCGTTAACGAAACCAAACGTTTTTAAGTAATAAACATACATCATCTTAGTTATAGACTGTTCACGGTAAAATGAGCACTTTTGAAAGTCCTGCTTAAGATCTACTTGTATACACGATGTGTGTTCTTCCGCCTTATGTAAAATTAACATGGGCCTCGTTACTTTATTCATGCGTCGGTGAAGTGGAAACGTGAGATTATTAGAAAAGTAAATATTGTACAGATCTGCTAATTTTCGTATTTCGATGTATTAAAAAAATAAACAAAAAGCGAGAGAAAAAAATTAAGTTATCGCAAATGGTTACCTAACACTTTTTATTTGACGTTAATATATCGAACTACTTTATCCTCCATCGTTGCCAACTTTACTGGGCACACGTCCCTCATTGCGCCCGTTAAAATATATGCACGTAGGGGCAGTGATTTTTTTCTAAGGTTGGTTTCAAAATGACTCACTTTATCGTGAACAGCCTATACATACATTTTCTGCTTTCAGTTCTCCAAAATTTGTTCTTCTTCCTGCGTATTCCTTTCTAACTCTAAATTTTGAATATATATATATATATTATTGTAAATAAATTGAAGAACCAGCTGACTTCACTTCTCCTCCTCTTTCTATTAAGTTTATATACTCTTCTCATATATTAAAAATAAAATTATCAATAGATTTTGTCATACAATTATTGTTAATATTTAGGGAATAGCGTAATACTACAACAAGCATTCAAAAAAGTCTATATCATACATAGGTTTTGAGATTCCTTTTGTATGGTATATAAAGATAATAGTTTGTGTCATTCACAACTTTAAAATCTGACTTTTAGTAACTGTTATATATCTATCTGGTATTGATGGATACCATACCATTTCGTGTTATAAGACGGCAGTCTTGTACACACTCGAGCAGCAGTCACATGTTCATTGACTGTCGCCACAGACAGAACTCGCTCTCCTGCTACACCCGGACACACGGAGTGAAGACATCAGAGTGCTGAGTGTTTACTATTGGCTGCGAGTCCTGCAGGGCGTGTCGTCGGATGAGCGGAGGTCCAATGGTACACATGAAATGAATATGCATTTACTTGCCGTCCACCTTACTAAAGTCTGTTCACGATATAGTGAGCTCTTTTGAAATCAACCTTAGAAAAAAGTCACTGCCTCTACCTGCATATACTTCAACGGGCGCACTGAGTGACATTCCGCCGGTAAAGTTGGTAACGTTAGATGGAAAGTAGTTACATACCTTAACGTAGAATAAAAAGTGTTAGGTATCCATTTGTGATAATTTAAATTATTTATTTCACTCTCTGTTTTTCTTAATGCATCTAAGTGTCAAAATTAGCAGATTTATAAAATGTTTACACTTTTCTAATAATTTCACAGTTGCACTCGACCGACGCATGAATGAAGTGATGTTAATTTTACATAGGTAGGAAGAACACACAACGTGCACACAGGTAGATCTTAGCAAGGATTTCAAAATTGCTCATTTCACCGTGAACGGCCTATAGCAAGCAATACTGCCCATCTTGTTCACTTTAGTAGTTATAAAAATATTGTTATTTTCATTCACGATAATTACTGTTATGTGGTATAAATTTCTTTTAGAGATCCTGAAAAGCATTAACCAAACCATGGAACTACATCCACGCGAACTTTGTTTTCATTGGTAGAGAAATTATTCTTTCTTGTGTAGTCCGAATCGCTCTTGGCCGCTGTGTTCCGAGTGATTACCTGAAATTATACCGAGCTTACATTACCAGACAGGCTTTTGTTCTTTGACCCATCCTGTCTCCGTGTCCATGATGGATGACTTGTTGCACGTGAAAGATACTTATGGTCGGAACTGTACAGATCAAGGAACCCGTGGCCGGTGTTTCGAGTATCTACCTCGACGGGAATAATATTCGTTGGAAATTCTGCACCTGTTGTATATGAATCGTTAATGCTGACATCAGAGAACATGCAAGACCTACATTGTTCACGGGTCACGAGAAACAAGTACAGCATGCGTCAAGAAATTAAGCGATCGCGACACTTAAGCTCGTAAATGAATTCGGAACTGAGCAGGATGAGAAAATTTCTCCTGCACTTTGAAAAAAAATATTGTTGTGCGAACCAAATTTCTGTAACCATAACTGGAGACCCGGAAATTACGAGGTTTCATTAGGGGACAAGTTAAACTTCAAACACGTTTACATTTTACCTTCTCTCTCAATTGGATCGTAGTTTGTAAGACACGCCCTGAACTAATTTGAACCAATGAGTGACGTGCAATAATAATAGACCCGAATACCGTTCTACCTTGTCTGCGATGAAACTGGCGTATCAGCTGATGAACAACTAACTGCGGCTCTGTGGTACGCAAAGGATATTGGAGTCTAGCTTGTTGCCAAATAGATCCGCGTTATTTCCGGGGCTCTACCAATAACCCACGTAGACTCTTAATATAGGTACAGCAATCAGATTGGCTGTTGGTTCCATGCAAATATTGTTCACGTGGATAAGAATCTGGTTCCTCCTACACAACAGATAGTCCCTTCAACAACATAACTTCAACATTTGGATTTTTCCTGCTGCAGACGTAACTGTAAGGAGCCAATACAACGTTATGCTGCTGAGCAGAGATGTTTGCTTGCTGCTGCGTCTGCAGAATTATCCAGTTGTCCCTTCACTGTTAATTTTTTCACGTGAATACGTCTTTAAATTTGCAACCATAGTGGGAGGCAATCCAGAAAATCCGATGATGACAAAATCGGTGGATACAGTTTGGCATTACAGCTCCGAATCTATCGTTTACATTCAAAATTCAATTACACCACTCGATTGCCAAAGGATCAAAGAATATGCTACGCTGAGTCAGGACTGTGAAGCTTCGCGGGAGAAGGGGGGTAGGGGGAGATGCAATTTTGAGTTCATTTTGCCGCGTCTCATAACTTCCGCGTAGTATAACTTTTGACTAGGAGAAGCTACGACGGTCGTTTAAGTTTCAATCGACAGCTCTCGCCAATATCAATCGATTGTGTGTATAAAACATTTGTGTGGCGTGGTTATAATGAAATTGTATGCGTTTAATTAAATATGTATATATATATATAATTAACACATTTTCGGCTTATGCTCGTAAAAAGCCAAGTTGAAATACGGCTATCGTATACGGTTGGAAAGAGCATCTCAAAAGCAATCCAATGATACCCATAAAACCCCATATGATGGAGTGAAGCGGTGCCGGGAACGTAAGATAAAAAACATCAAGGCGTCCGAGCGCGTCAACGTAGACGTATTCACGCAAAACAAACAGCCGTGTTTCCAACACAGCAAAACCCATCCCCCCCCCCCCGTGGTGTACGTTCTGGGCTGCAGGACGGGTATCCGTCTCGGTCTTTGTTGTTGATCCTGGTCTCCAGTCTGGGAGAGCTGACGAACCCGCACAACGAACACTCCAGCCTCGCCACGTGTTCCTGTTGACTCCAGGTCAAGAATGTTAACTGCACTCCAGCGGGAGACATCTTCTACTACAGCCCCCTTCACGTCTCATTGAACAGTATTGCTGCCCGTGTTACAATACTCACTGGGGGCGTGTCAGTCGACTCATTCCGCGCCAGGATAGTTGCCACCCACAGCAGCAATTTCAAAGTGAAGAAATTTAACTGCATGGGAATGGTCCAGAGGGTGTAGGTAGTAATACCGTACTAATTAAAATACTAATTTATTCTATTTATTTATTTCTATGTTTTCAAAAACTTTCCAATTGTTTAATTGTTCCTTTAGTTGGGGATGATTATGGCTTAGAGCTCGGGCGCAGACAATACGGGTTCGAATCTTGGTTGGGCTCTCACTTGTGTTTATATCAACCGAAGATGTCCAATGTGCGCAGATCCAAACAAATGTTTAGTTGCACAAACCGAACAGTTTGGGGGAACAAAATATTTAATTGCCACTATATAAACAAATCATTTGTCTCAGTGTAGCGGCGAGGGTGGTCAGAATATAACAATGTTACACGCGAGGTCTGGACTTACACAGTGAGAATTTTCCCAATGAGCCCGCCATATGTCGGGGTAGCGTGAAGGCCCAACTCAAATGAAGGGATCCAATTCCGCATCCAGCGAGGCCTGCCGACTCGATCCAGACTGGACTAGTTTCAAGTCCAGTATCGCAACGCTATGGGACAATAATGTCACAAGGAGAGAGCATCACTTGATCTGTATGGTACAGTCTTAAGAGTATGATTATTCCATAGATGTCGGTACTCCGGAGATGGCCAATAGCTGGGGACTGGAGCACGCGAAGTTGTGATGTTATGATTGCAATGGCCAGTTACCTCAGTAACGTCAGCTATCACTACGTTACTGCTGGTTTTTACTGAGAATAGTATTCGTCACTTTTCGGCCGACTCTCTGTGCAAAGCTAGGACTATTGAGGACGCCGAACATTGCTGGAGCTGGCACAAGTGGTGTAGCACCATACAACGAGATATTGGCGCGGGGCTCACGTCACGTGTTTTCTAAAGATGTTCACGGAAATGCGGAGAGTAGTATCATTATTTACAAAGTAGTTTGTCTTATTTAAACGCCGAAAACCGCTGAAATAACTTCGAAAAGTAAATTAACTTGCTATGAAATTTTATTTCCTTCATTCTCGTAAGTATTAGCATTGTATTTTATTTCCTTCATTCTCGTAAGTATTAGCATTGTATTTTATGCGTAAGCAATCTGTTTAAATCAGCGGGTGAATCAAATTTAACACTGAACTTCGTGGCTCTATCCCATTACTTTAGTTAAAATAAGTATCTCTGCCAAGCGTTCCGAAACCATCGGCTTACTGAAGTGCAAAAATGTATATAGTTCTTTGCAGACTTTCTGTTACTGCTGACGAGCAATGACAAACCACCATAGACTCCAGTAGCCGCCAGTAGTAATGTAACATCGTGTAAGTGAATTAATGAATGTGTGTGTCCCCTTATTTTCACAAGCACTTGTAACAGTTAACACTGCCTTAAGTGTAGGCGGGAAAATGTCTTGAATCCATTTAGGGGCGTGGCACATCTCACCAGACACACGTTATTTCTAACGCCACCTGTTTTCGCGTAATGGTTTATGTTGCTGCTACGCTTCAACATACTATGTGCACACTTGTAATTTTTCTCCGGCCAGACAACTCGCCTGCCACGAAGGTGAACCGGGCTAGATTCCCTTGCGGTGTCGCTCCTGGATTCTCGCACTTGGCAATCGTGTCAGACGATACCTCTGGTCTGTGGGTTTACTCGAGTATCTCCCGTTTCCCCCGTCCTTGCATTCCGGCGCTGCTCCATACGCGCCTCGCTTCACCCTCATCGGCTCTCATGACCCCGCTGTGAGCCGTCCAAACCTCCCCACTCCCTCTCTTTTTGGTTATTTGTCGCGCGTCTTTGTGAGAACAGATCTCCTTGCCTCACTGGGCCCGTCAAGAGTGTCTCCCCGATACTGAACGACCGTGACATACCCGCAGATCAATACAATCACGAAATTAAATACGAACTGCAGTTTTTTTTCTTCTAATAAAACTTCTCGATTTTTTTCTTGACAAAGAAAATGTATCCTTCGTTGTTTCCAGCAGCGTGAGTAATTTATACTACAGTTTCTTAGCCACGCTCTGCTGGACACTTAGCTGATAATATTTCTATTATAAACGAACTAGTTTGGGATCTCTCAGCAATGAAGCTACAGCCTCGGTACGTCACAAACCATGGACAAATAGTACGGTCAAATGATGGGCTTGTGTAGCATTTTACAGTGATATTCAGGCAAGCGCTCCGCATACCCAGCCTGCAGTCACAGAGCCCAAAGCGACAATCAAAGTTCAGGAATCTACTTTTCAAGTCATCAATTTCAAATATAACGGTTTCAAACAAAAAATAAACACCGCGTAAGTTTTTCAGAGAATACTGCCACGTTAAAAAAAGAAATTATCGAGAACATTTGTTAATTTGGAATTATTTTTGTTAAATGTTAGAAAAATATTCATCATAAAGTGTTGCAAGATTTGCCAACGTGCCAGTATTTCTAAACAATTGAAACCTAAAATACTTGTTTGATGCGGTTATCTTTGGAAAAGAAGAAGATAGTAATGTCTTTACCTCTTATTCACCCTTTAATCTCCGTGCCTGCAGGCTTGGTAAGATGCGCCATTAATTTGCTGACTTTTTAACAGGCACACGTTTGCATATACGAGTCACGAAACTTTCAATATCCACTACCTCTAAATAGACGCAGAGCCACCTACTAACTCGTAGACGGAACTTGAAATAGCCCGCCCTGGAGCGACTAAGGAGCTCCCTGCCCTTCCAGCAATCGAATCCACTTGCCCTGATTAACGCCAGGGCGTGGTGTTCGACTCGCGCGAGACAACATAATTACAAGCTTGCCATTCTGTGATTGCTTCTCGTACTTGATCGTTCTTCTCTTATTCTCGGCGGTTACTGCTTACGACTGTCCGCGGTGTTTTAACGGCCAGACGGTTCGCCTCCCACCGAGGCGAACCGGGTTCAATCCCTGGCCGGTTCACTCCGGATTTTCGCAAGTGGGAATCGTGCCGGACGATGCCGCTGGTCGGCGGGTTTTCTCGGGGATCTCCCGTTTTCCCCCGCCTTTTCATTCCGACGCTGCTCCATGATCACCTCTCTTCATCCTCATCGGCTCTCAAGACTTCGCTGTTAAGAGCCGCCCAAATCTCTTCACTCACTCACTTAACCATGGTAAAAGTCTTAATAATTTATCTGCTACGTAAAGTTGTTCACTAAGCTAAACGTTTTCGTTTTAAGTTTAAAACAGTAAATGGGTATCATTTTCTACAGATTACATGATTTGTACACGTTCAACGCTATACTTAGGAAATAAGCCAATTCTTATTTTTACTACATTAGGAAATATTACAGTGCTAGCGCACAGTTAGAAAAGAGTAAATAGGATATTTTTTTGTGTAATACAGACATTTGTGAAGTCAACATATATATATTCTTTTCGTGTTGAATTGCCACATTTTTACGTCCACGAGGATAGAAATTTCATTGCCGCAGAGAATACTTACATAAGTACTGTATTTCAGTGAACTGTTGGTAAAAACATACACGATCCTACGTGACCTTGGAAGATAACTGGAGTACATTCTGATGTGGTATAAAAGGATTTGAATTTATCTGTCAGTGATATTTTTATGACCGTACAGGCACAATAATTGTGCTGATTTTTACTGATTAGCACTACCTTTTGGAAAGCCTTGTTTTAATTTTTTTTCATGTTATTAAATGATTTTTTGTATGCAGAATGTTATAAAGAAGTTTTTCATATTATGTTGGGTGGTAATATGCGACAAAACAAGACAATGTCTAACGCACACGGGTCCTTAAATCCATACCGTAAAAGCTATAAGCAAGTGCTCGCCATCGCTATAGCAGATGCTCAGTGTGATGTCCATTCGTAGTAATGCATCTTTGTACCCTACGTCGGTCGTAGGGAATCTCTCACTCTTTGAAACACTCCTGGTTGGTCGCGGATGTGCTGGCAGGTATTGATGACGCGCTCCTGTGGTGCTTGTACTTCATTGCTGGGAGTTGCATACACCAAAGCCTTAATGTGTCCCCATAACAAAAAAATCCAATGGATTGAGGTCAGGGGAACGAGCAGGCCAACGTATTGGGCACCTCCCCCCCCCCTCACTGCGCCACTACCAATCCATCGTCCATTAAATGTCTGTGTTAAATGTTCTCTGACATTTCGGATAACATTATGCATAAACCACATATGTAGTCTTTGAAGGTGTATTTTTTTTGCTATGAAATCATGATACATTGCACCATGCAATCTGTTCGGTAGTATGTGTGGTCTTATTCGTCTATCACCAATAATTCCTGCCCATATATTAATTTAAAATCGGTGCTAATGCCTTGCGTCTTCAATTGCGTGGGGATTTTCATCAGACCACACATGTTTGTTATGGAAATTAATAATCCCTTGTATCGTGAAACCATCCTGATTTGTAAACAATATCTTCGCTCACAGCTCTTAAGGTATGGGTCTTTAGGATCCATGTTTGTTAAACTTTTATTCTTATTTTGGTGCATACTACCGCCTCTCGAGATATGGGATACTATACTAGTCATGTTTCAGGATAGACATGTAATATGTGTAATAGACAAGACCTCTGATAGCGTCAAAAGGACGGTAGCCAATACCAATAATCACATTATTTGTAGTATTCTTAACACAATTTTCTGTCATGTGTACTTTGCATTTTTGCAAGTGCCAGTATTCATAATAAGTTTATTTTGTTACAGTGATAGTGGCAAGGGTGAAGAAAATCTTCATGTCGGACACCTCCAAGATATACAAAGTGAAAGTGAAGAAAGAATTCAAGGTAAAGATACAACAACAAGCATTCACCAACTATTTATAAATTAACTTACAATTTAATTACGTAAGAACATTGTCTGAGTGCTCTTAAGAATATTTTTATCGCTACGCCAGTTTTAATTGGATTTGAAGCGCAAGCAAAGAAAATTTCTGTAGACAATGGCTCGGCATAATGAGGAGGCGGTAAGTTCCTTCAAGGAATATCCGTTTTGTGATAAGTCGTTAAATGAGATTCCGCGCTCCTCTGGAATTGAAAAGAGGCCGTTAACTCGCCGCGTTAATGCGAAGTAATTCGTTACTTAAATCGCGGTTCATTCATCGTGGTAGTCGTCTACCACGACTCTGTAAACGAAAAGTAATCTGCATTTAAAGGCTGTTCACGTTAAAGTGAGCATTTTTTAAATCAACCTTAGAAAAAAGTCACTGCTCCTACCTGCATGTATTTTAACGGACGCACTGGGTGACATGCGCCCAGTGTAAAGTTGGTAACAATGGATGGGAAAGCAGTTCCATATCTTAATGTCAAATAAAAAGTTTTAGGTAACCATTTGTTATAACTTATATTATTTCTTTCGCTTTATGGTTTTTTTAATGCGTCAGAATATATATGTAAAAAAAAGCAAATTTGTAAAATATTTACTATCCTAATAATTTCACAGTTTCACTTGAACAACGCATGAATAAAGCGATGTGGCCCATGGCAATGTTAATTTTACATAAGGCGGACGAATACACGACGTGGATACAAGTAGATCTTAAGCAGGGTCTTCAAAAGTGCTCATTTTACCGTGAACAGCCTATAGGCGGCAGATATTCCAAACCAGAGACAACGAGCAGCCAACCCGCGCACAGCTAATGAGGAAAACCAAGTTCCAAGTAGTCCGTGGCTCATTCACCTTATTTAAAATCAACTTTTGAAAAACAGAATTTACTGCTCACAACTTCGTATATTTTAACTGCGACATTAACCGGTATATCAACAGTACTACAGAAAGTAGTTCCAAGTATTGATATTCTGATCAAAGGTTAGGCCTAACGTTTGAATTGGCCGCAACCTAAATTGGTTTCTTTAATTTGTATTTAGAATTAGCGCCTAGTAAAATATTTGTTAATCTTTACGTTCAGCGGGACGAAACAAGATACTGATCAAAGCTTCAAAAAGTTGTTCGTAATCCCCAAACAAGTTGATAAAGTTAATTAATTAAATAGAATCTGTTTACGAGAGAGCTGTGTTCGGCGAGTAAATAAACTGTGGGTAATAAATTTTATTTATCAAATAGTAAAACAGTGTATAGTGGCGGTAAATTACCCTTCTGTTGCGTTTCAAAAGTCCTGTTTACAGATGAGGAGATATGGTTTAAATACGTATAGGATGATTGTGGTGCAACAGTACCACATGCCTGATTTCGGAAAACCAATTCCAGACGAGAGAGACTGCGCATTTAATGTGATGTAAAACTAATTTTTTTTTTAATTGTATCACTTTTATTGCTAGAACCATAACGAAATTAGTGTTGAGGTAAAGTGTGTTATTGCGCGTTGCAAACTGAACTGTCTGTGGAAGAATGGAATGGTCTCCGTGCTCTCTTTTGCCGTATAACATAAAAAGCATGCTTTGTATTCCTCTGTCAATACTTTAAAACTTTAAAGTTCTTTTTCATAGCTACGTTATGTCATCCTGAAAACAGCTGTTAGTTATTTCTATTCCCTAGGTACTACACAAACATACATATGTGCGCGTGTAGTAATTGGCTTTGTAAATACACACGTAATGTTTTCAGGTACTATGAATAGTCGAGAGTCCGTAAAATAGAACGTTTAGTAGTTTCTCGCTAACGGCCAGATTTCCAAAGCTGTGTGGTTCAGTGATTATCGCTGTGCAGTAGTGTGGCTAACTTTGCATTTCCTATATTGTTTACCACACTAGCAGGTGCCTGTGTAATTCTAAATATGAAACCACCCTGTTATTCATTAATTTCACTAAGCACCCGATTAGTCTGCTTAAATGAAATGATTAGCGTGACATTTTCCCCCAACCACGTTAAAATCGCCCACAAGTTTTTATATAGTATATTAATGTCACATATTTTAATTAATAATGTGGATCATTTTAGACTTAATCCATATTTTACTATTCCCGACAACATGGTAAAAATAATTTTAAATTTCACGTAAACAAACATTTTACCAAATTTTTTTTTGTAAATATAAAAAAATATGTTTAAAAAAAAATCTTTTCTCTATATTAAAATAACTACAATTAATGAAGTAAAATGTGTTATTGAATAAAATATAATATAAAGCAATAATGTAATAATATATAATATGATGTACAATAACATCATATGATTAAAAAGATATAATATAAATATAATAACAAAAATAAAGATACCATGTAAATCGTAAGATGTAATATATTATATTATGCAATTTAATACCTTATGTTATAATATCAAATGATGTAATATATCAAAAGTTTAATACAATATAAGTAACTATATCTTATGATATATTACATCATATTATGTAATATGCCATATGATGTAACATATATTATGTAATATTGTATGATGTAATGTATCTAATGATGTAATATTGTATGATGTATTGTATCATATGATGTAATGTATATGGTGTAATGTATCATATGGTGTATAATACTACAATATGACATAATATAATATGAAATGTTGATATAACAGAGGATGTAATAAACGATGATGTAATATATAGATATATGATGTGATGGTGGAACCTGGTGTGTCGCAGATGCAGGAGAAGGCGCGGCTGGCGCTGAAGGCGGGGAAGCTGGTGTCGGCTGGAGCCTCCTCCATGTGTGGTGCAGACCTGAAGCGTGAGGAGACTTACCTGGTAACAGGCAGAGTGGTCGCCGGCCAGGCGCGCATCTCCCTTTGTGGCCTCATACAGCCCTGGAAGGAGCTTACCGCCCGCCAACGCAAGGGTTTCCGCCTGCTCTACCGCCAGGGCTGCCACTGCCAGGTTCGCACACACTACACTACTACCAACGTTCTTCATTTAACTACACATCTCCACGCCCCTACGCCAACATATATATATATACACACACACAGAGCGAGTCCTTTAAAAGAGGCACCGTGGGACATGTGTGTAACGGAGCGAGGGAATGAGGAAATACAGTCCAGTGTGACAACAACAGATAGACTAAGGTGCTGGAAGTGGCCGCCATTGACCTCGAGGCAGGTGTGCAGACGACACTTCCAGCACCTTAGTCTGTCTGTTGTTGTCACACTGGACTGTATTTCCTCATTCCCTCGCTCCTTTACACACATGTCCCACGGGGCCTCTTTTAAAGGACTCGCCGTGTATACACACACACACGCCATTAAAGCCCATACTTGTTCTGAACATCTGTTATACATTCGTGGATCCTGGATTTATGCTGAACATCTGTAATCCACCTGTCAAAATTAGGGTTTTTTTATGAACACTCATTAGTAATCTGTAATCATAGGTTTATTCTGAACACTTCATTCTCCACATAGGATCCTATTTTTATCCTAATTACTTATAGACTTACCTAAAATTCCCAGGCCTACGCTGTATACCTGATCCATCCAGAATTTTAAATTTAAATTGGATATTTCGAATCAACCTCTGGATCTAAAAATTACACTGAATACTGGTGATTTGTTGTGTAACTTTATTTCATTCCGAATGCCTCTGAGACATCTATGACTCCTGGTTTCACTCTGAACAAACAACATAAATCTAGGTCCTTTGAAAATTAATATGCGAAACCAGTGAATCCTAATGCTATATGGAATACCTTAATATTCCACTTGTGGTAGAGTTATGCTAAACACTTGTGACCAAGTTACAGATCGTAGGTTTATGCGGAACACCTCTCAATATTCTAGCTAAATACTTGCAATTTTTACATTATTCCTAGCTTTACGCCGAGCATTTATAATGTCTCCTATCTTTATGCAGAGAAATTGTGACCCTCGTATGAATCCCAAGTTAATATTGAGAATGTCTGATTTAATCTTATTAAACGTCTAGGTTTACGCTGTACACTTGTGATATCCCATGAATCCAGGGCTTATGTCGAGCACCTGCGATATTCCATGCATTCTAGCTTTATAATTGACAACTTCAATCCATATGAGTTATTTACGTTTATGGCCAACAGCTTTGATACCTTTTGAAGTCTAAGATTGCGCCGAACACTTGTGGCACACCCAACAATAGCAGCCTTATAACGAACATATGTGAGCAATCCTTGAAACCTAACTGTATGGTTAACTGCCAAGATCCACCAATGAATCGTATCTTTAGGATGGTCACCAATGGTGATGTGTTAGGTTTTAATTAGGTTCGCTTAACGAAGCTGAAAATTTAAAGAATGGGTGGGCATTTTAGGTTAAAAGACCTAGGAAGTGACAAATCGGGGGGCCGGCTAGTTGCGAACCAGTCATTGCTGAGGAGTTGTACCGGAGCTCCAGCTCACAGGACAATGATAGGACTCTCCATCGGGAGAGTCAGCCTAAAGCTGGTTCCACAGTAGTGCAATGTGATGCGATCCGTTGCGTTGGGCTGCGACGAGCTATAACTGCTGGCTGTTTCACAACTAAGCGACTATCTGTCGGCGACGGATGCCGTCTGTGATGGTGCTGCCATCTAGTTTAAGGGTGGAAATTACATTTTTATACCTCACCATGTTTTAAGTGGTAGAAGATAAACACAGGGTAGTATGAACGCGATATGTGGCGAAAACTAGCGGGAACGAGACATAAGACGAAGCGTAATTATTTTGATGTTAATTAACTAATGTTATGACATTGGTCATATATATATATAATTCCATTTTGCACATCCACGCAGAAATAATCAAAATTCAAATACGAAAATGTTGGCGTAAACGCGAGCGTCGTTTTCAAATTGCTTGTAAACAAACAGTTGTTGTTGTTCTTCTTCTTCTACGTCGCAGGTTGACGCACTTGACGCCCACGCGCTGCGACGGAATCTGCTCCATCCTGATTGGCTACCGCTCATCAACGTATCGCACTATATTGCGGAACCACCTTAAAGAGGGCCCGTTCACGAACTGCGTTCGTAGAGGCTGGATAAACATCGCAGGGTGGCACGTGTAGGTTCACCCCTGTGCGTGGCTACTGATAGGAGAGGCGGTATCCACGCCTGTAGGCTGTTCACGGTAAAATGAGCATTTTTCAAAGCCCTGCTTCAGATATACTTTTGTACACGTTGTCTCTTCTTCCGTCTCTTATGTGAAATTAACATTACCATGGGCCTCATCACTTTATTCATGCGTCGGTCAAGTGAAACTGTGAAATTATTAGAAAAGTAAATATTGTACAAATCTACTCATTTTTACACTTCGATGCTTAAAAAACAGAAAGAGAGAGAAATAATTTATGTTATGACAAGTGGTTACCTAACTCTTTTTATTCGCCGTTAATATATGGGACTACTTTCCCCTCCATCGTTACCAACTTTACTGGGCACAAGTCATTCAGTGTGCCCGTTAAAATATATGCAGGTAGGGGCAGTGACTTTTTTCTAAGGTTGATTTCAAAAGTGCTTACTTTATCGTGAACAGCCTTTACCCACTGGACTTGGGAAGGACGTATCCCATTCTATTAGTTATTCACGGTAAAACGAGCACTTTTTAAGGCCCTCTCGACAGGTATTTGCCACAAATAAATAAATAAATAAATTTTATTGCAACCTTGTACGTAAACTTTTTAGAGTGGTGAAATGTGTTTATACTTTCTTTATTACTCACATGGAAATGTTTATATTAAAAAGTGGCTGAAAGGAAAAAAAAAAATAGCAGGGCCTTAAAAAGTGCTCGCTTTACCATGAATAGCCTATATCAGTCTGCATTCAACCGCAAGTGACAGTTACCGTCTGCTGACGGAAATAATTAAAGACCTGGGGCGTTGATTATGGCCTGGCCAGTACGACGTAGCGGAATGATATGTATCTGACGCTATTATGTGTTGGGTTATAATGCATTTTTTAAACTGAAAATGATCTTTCCACAGGAATATTTTTTGTTATTCGAGTTATATAAAAATGCGATTTTTTCCTTGCGCATATGAAAATATGTAGATATTTTTGTTTTTGGAGAAATATCTCATGAGAAGTCTAAAATATGTTTGATACAAATATAAAATAATGAAGATTTTGTCTTACAGAACATTTTGTCTTACCACCAACTCGCGACAAGTATTACATGTAATACGTCAATTAGTGTTTGTATAGAAATAAATAGTGTTTTTCTCAAAGGTATGTTTCGGAAATGCCTAATTACCCGTGGACGCGCTGTACAGATAATTACCACGCGAATGGCTGGGAATACTTTTGTCCGGCGAGGATACATAGAGGTTCTTAGAGCAGCGAAAAAGAGCGATTCTTGGTAGCGTTGTGATAAATATGTATACTTGTGGTAGCCAAGTGGCTATTAATCTCGCCACTCTACTGGTGACTGAGGCGGAGAAAAGATGCCATTATTAATGGACTACATCACGTATTTAAGTGATTTCACGTATTTCGGACGATCGTTTGCAAATGACGTCGTTAGGGCCCAGAAGTGTTGCGTTCTGGTTTGAATACTTTCCCTACTGTTCCTTGTTCGCTGCTCGCCGTAATAACAAAAAAATGCAGATATTATTTTACCAAAAATTGTCATCTTAATTGTACATTTACGAAACAGATTAAAATATTATTCGGATAAAACGATTAATTTTCCAATCTTTCTTTAGTTGGTTTATTTACAGCAATCTGAAATTTATTTTAACCTAAAAATAATTAAATATAAACATATATAATTAAGGTAAAATTAAATTATACTAAATTTCTCTTAACATTTTTTTTAACTTGTTCAGCACTATATTAGTACGATGTAAGTGTGCATTTCGTTAACTTAATTCTAAATAGGGAGAAGTACTCACAGTTGGAGATCGTCGATGTGTTTTTTTTTATGTTGGAGAACTTAGGAAGTTTGCTATTTCTTGACACAAGTTTATTATTTGTATTGGCGTCTTATTATATGTAAATAACTGGCGAGGCGGAAGGAGAAAGGAACATCTGCATTCGTTCTTAAATCAGTGCAAGTCTGTCAAAGTTTGCTGGAACTTGGGACGTTTCTTTCAGCTTCCAACGTGATGCAGTTTTTTGAATATGTGCTGAATTTTTTATTTCGTGACTAACTTAAACTCGGGTATTCACTTCTTCATCCAGTACTAGCTTTTGTTCGCGATTTTGTCCACGTGGAATTCGTGTTTTCGATACGATATTTTTTAAATAGTAAGTACGTCTTTAAAAGACAATACATATTGTAAAATAGAAAGTTGAAAGACAATACATATTGTAAAATAGAAAGTTGAACGAAAAGCGTGTCCAAGAAAAAAAAAGAATTGTTAAGACTGTGTATTTTTTTTCTCTATAAAATATTTGATACCTCATTTCACCCCTTTATAGGTTGGATATTAAAATCCTATCCTTTGTTGAGTTGAGAAATTTGAGCGGCTCTTAACGACGAGGTCTGGAAAGCCGATGAGGGTGAGGCAATGTGAAAATGGAGCAGCGCCAGAATGCAAGGGCGGAGGAAACAGGAGATACTCGATAAAACCCTCCGAGCAACGGCATCGTCCGGCATGATTCTCACTTACGGAAGTTTGGGAATGACCCGGTCGGGGATTGAACACGTTCCGCTTTGGTGGGAGGTGAGAAGTCTAACCGCTCAGCCACCGCGGCCCTGCCTCCTTAATGGCTGCTTACATACGGCCTACGGCTTGTGGATGTCGAACGGAACGGTCGTGCTGGGGTTGCGCGGGAGGTAAGCACGGTCTTCCATTCGCGCGCGTGTGAGCGTGTGTGAGTGTGTGTAATGGCGTGTGTGTGTGTGTGCGCGCGTGTGCGAGAGCGAGAGAGCGAGTGTGTGTGAGGGAGTGTGTGTGTGTGCGCGAGAGTGAGTGAGTGACGTGTGTGTGTGTGTGCGTGACATGTGTGTGTGTGTGCGCGAGAGTGAGTGTGTGTGTGAGGGAGTGTGTGTGTGTGCGCGAGAGTGAGTGAATGTGTGTGTGCGAGTGACGTGTGTGTGTGTGCGAGAGTTAGTGAGTGAGTGAGTGTGTGTGTGCGAGAGTGAGTGAGTGAGTGTGTGTGTGTGTGTGCGAGTGACGTGTGTGTGTGTGCGCGCGTGTGCGAGAGCGAGAGAGCGAGTGTGTGTGTGAGGGAGTGTGTGTGTGTGTGTGTGTGTGTGTGTGTGTGCGAGAGTGAGTGAGTGTGTGTGTGTGCGAGTGACGTGTGTGTGTATGTGTGTGCGCCCGCGCGGTCAGCGCCATGCGGGTGCCTGGGCAGGGACGGCGTACTTGCAGTTGTTGGAAATAGCGCACAACGACTGCTGATTACGGCGACAGTTGCCGGCCTCGAAGCAGCGGTAAGTGGCTGGACGGCCTACCTCCTGACACAGTGAGTGAGTGAGTGAGTGAAGATATTTGGGCGGCTTTTAACAGCGAGGTCTTGAGAGCCGATGAGGGTGATTGAGGTGAATATGGAGCGTCGCCGGAATGAAGGTGCGCGGGAAACGGGAGATCCCCGAGAAAAACCGCCTACCAACGGCATCGTCCGGCACGATTCCCACATGCGAAAATCCGGTAACCCGACCGGGGATTGAACCCGGCTCGTCTTGGTGTTAATCGCTCAGTCACCGTGGCCCCACGTTCTGGCACAGAATAAGGTATAATAGAGAAGTAAAACTCAAGACTCATGGATACAGAAGTGAAACATGCGTGCATGGAAAGTTTTTTCGCCTCGTGTGCAATCCTAAAGATACTGTGTTATGTGTTTTCTTTTTTTAATTGAGCGACTTTGTAATTGAGTAACTTAGCAATAGAGTGACTTTGTGATTGAGTTGACTTTCTGATTTGAACGACTTTGTGATTTAAGTGTCTTAGTGATTGAGACTTTGTGTAGCACTTTGTTGCTTTATATTTTAAATGTGAGTGAATGCCCAAACTGCGACAATGAGTGACACAGAGCGGCGGACTCGTTTCACTGAAGAGCCTGCCAAATGGCATGGCAGTAAACCAGACAGACACGCTGAGTTAGTTAAACTAGCCTCAACGATCTCAAAGGCAAGAGCAATTTATTCATTGAATCTTTTAATGGACAGTGAAATTGACTGGACACAAGTCAAGAAACATAGCAAAGCGATCATTGATTGGATGACAGTGGCTTACCCATTAATTCATGGACAGCCTTCTGAGGAAATCTGCAAAATAATATATCAGTACTACGAAGAAAACACGGGACATGCAGCAAGCCTGGGAATTGGAGGAGCTCTGGGCGACATGGAGGAGTTATCGGCCGAGGCGGACACCCTCTTTGGCAGACTCCTAGATTATTGCACTTTGGAAGAAAGAAAGTAAATAAGGAGAATGAAAATGACATACTTCCAAAAATTGTCTTGCTTAAGTCTTACTATGACAGGATGACACAAAGGAATGCTTTTCTTCTTGGTTATGCCAAAGGATTGGAGTAGAGTGTGAAACAAGGGATGATATGATACCAGAGGTGGTAATGGATAACACAGAAACACCTAAACCGTCCTTCGCTCAGATGACGAAGAACGTTATCCTGACATATCCAGAAAAGGACGGTCAAACAAGAGAACAGACAAAGAAGACGATCCAAGAAAAGGTAAACCCTGCTGAAGAAGGATGGAAAGTGAAGAACTTTAGAAAAGTACCTGGCGGAGGTATTCTCATCGAAGCAGGTGATGACGCCACCATAAATAAATTCAAGACAAACGACAAGCTAAAAAATTTGGGACTTCCACTTGATGAACCAAAGAAAAAAACGTCCAATGTAATAGCCTACGACATTCCAAGGAAAGAGGGCAATGAAGAATTACTGACAAAGCTGTGGAAACAGAATCTTGAAGACAAAGGTATAAAGAGGGAGGAACTTCTGAAGGGGGGGGGGGGGGTCAGTCCGACAAAGGACTGGAAGAAATAAATGAACAGTGAATGTGGTGATAGAATTGCACAGCAAGTACAGAAAGTTTCTAATGTCACAAGAAACTGTGTATAATGAATATGCGGCTTGTAAAGATAAGAGATTTTCTGGTTCCGCTCAGATGCTACAAATGTCAACAATACGGGCATCAAAGTAAATACTGTAAAGGACAAGAAAAATGTTCTACCTGCGGTCAGGAAGGACATGAGTATTCTGAAAAGGATAAAGGCAACAAAGAAATTCCTGTCTATGCAAATTGTTTAAAGGATAATAAGGACCATAACCACAGAGTTGGTTCGAAAAAAAGTCCGCATCATGAACGAGCATTTACTGCGGAGCTGGAAATGATCGATTATGGCGATGCATAAATTAGTTAAGATCTAAAATCACTATTGGGCAGATAGACCTGCAAAGATCTACAGTGGCTACAACAGAAATAGCGATCGTGACTAAATAAAGTGACATTGACATAATCCTGATGCAAGAGCCATACGTCCTACTTAAGATAACCGAGTTACCTGGGACACTTTGCTCAACAAGTGACAGCTCAATGGCAGCTCTATGGATTACATCTGAAAGTCTAAGTACAATGACTATGGATGCTATGTCGAACAGCCATCACATCTGCAGTCAAATCAGAATGGGACAACAGAATGTCTACTTGGCCAGTTCCTACTTCCAGTACTCTGACGAACTTCGAGTACATCTGGAGAAGTGGGATGAAATTATTAGAGTACTTGGAAGGGAACGACTTTTGTTTATTTTATTTTATTTACTCGGGTACTTCACTACTATACTCAGTACATCCTAGTCAGATTGTTATATGAGCGCTTCTCTGCTATGCACTGAATAATACTTGGTTATCGCAGACAAACTACTAAAAGAAAGTTTGTTATTTTTGCTGGGACTACCATCGACATGTACTTGAAAATTCTTCTCCGATAATAGTAAGATAACATTTCGACTAACACAAATGTACTGAGTGGCTATACATTTTTACGACGGAGTCTGCAACGGGTTTTATTACAGCCGTGATCTCCCCTGATAAATCTTCAACATCTCTCAGACAAGGTTGTACACCAACTTGTACATTATTGTCACGGATATCGAAATAACTGTTAAAGACGTAAGATTATGTTTATTCAAGCCTCGGTAACGACGCATCCAGGCGCCTTTTTGCACAAAAGAAATAGGGCGATCTTCATGTTTAGACTTGTCTGGTAATTAACCTCGTTCAGACGGATATTCCACGTTCCAAAAGCAGTGACATGCAAATTTTTTGGGGTAGCTTTTAACTAGCATTATGCCGGTAATGTGGTTCAAAAGTAATAAAAGTCGCGGAAATTACGTGTTGTAAATTTCCCCGGCGGGTGTGTTCTACCCTCTTAACGCTGTCGCCGCAGTTTTAAAAAAAACATCTCGAGCCGTAATTTTTACGTAATTCACGCGATGATTGCGATAATTAAGGCCACCGGCTTTTACGACTTAATGGCAGCGGGTCCGAGTTCTACGAAGCAGGCTTCGAAATTGATGTCACCTCCGCGAGTTTGGCGCGAGTCCAGACACATCCACGCTGTTTACCGCAGAGGTGTAGATGGTCGAGGCGCCTCGGAAAATGTCAACAGTTATTTCTTACGATCCAGTTCGCATCTGAGAACGTTGTAACAGGGATACAATTTGCAATCGCTAGAGATGATGGTTTATCGCGGGAAAAGTTGACTGTTTGCTAGGATTAAACGTACTGTACACGCGTCCGACAGTTCTATTTCCTTACTGGCTGTCATGCATGTATGAAGATACTACCCCTTTCCACTGGACCAATGAGTATTCTGATAATATATGGCAGAACGTTCGTGATTGGCCTGCGAATAGCTTAGCTGAGTCAAAACCTTGTACATCCAATCATAAAAGAATAAACTATTTGGAGTGTTATAGAAAATACGTCGGCTCAAAAAATTCTCGCGATTTTCCATCATCTCTAGCAATCACAGAATGAATTCTCCCTAAAATATACACTGGAAACAATTTTTTTGGTGTATTTTTTTACAAACAGTTGAAAACTAATTGCTTAGATTATTTTGATAACACTGTGAGTAATTGAGTGAAGAGATTTGGGCGGCTCTTAAGAGCCGATGAGGGTGAAGCGAGCCGAGAATGGAGCAGCGCCGGATTGAGAGGGTAGGGGAAACGGGAGATCCCCGAGAAAACCCGCCGAACAGCGGCATCGTACGGCACAATTCCCATATGCGAAAATCCGGGAGCGTTCCTGCCGGGAACTCAATCCGGTTCGCCTTGGTGGGAGGCGAGCAGTCTAACCACTAGATCACAGCGGTCCGGTAAAACTATGAGTAAATGATAGCAGATTTTACTGCACGGTGCTACGAAATGTGCCAGGACTAATGTAATGTTTTGACGATCAAGTACTTAGTATTTTTAATGTATTACTAAGATGAATGTACGCCAAGAGGTAGTAAAGTTTACGTAAAACGATTTGTTGCAAAGATGTAATATTTTAATGGTTAAAAGAAAATTCTCGGCGTCTAGTTTCCAAACAGCTATAGGCTATTCACGGTAAAATGAGCACTTTTGAAAGCCCTGCTTAAGATCTACTTGTATGCACGTTGCGTATTCTTCCGCCTTATGTAAGATTAACATTCTCATGGGACTCATCACTTTATTCATGCGTCGGTCAAGTGAAACTGCGAAATTGTTAGAAAAGTAAATATTTAAAAATCTGCTCATTTTTAACACTTCGATGCATTAAAAAAAAACAAAGCGAAAGAAATCATTTCAGTTATGACAAATGATTACCTAAAACTTTTTATTCGACGCTAAGATACAGTACTACTTCCCACCCATCGTTACCAACCTAACTAGGCGCATGCCACTCAGGGTGTGCGTTAAAAGAGATACAGTTAGAGACAGTGCCTTTTTCCCGAGGTTGATCTCTAAAGTGCTCACTTTATCGTGAACAGCCTTTATTCGCAAAACGCACAAAAATGCACTGTGTAGGCTGTTGATCGAGCCGTTAGTTGAGTAACGTTGGACATCTTGCTTGCGTTAGTTCGTATCTCTGCTCTGCGTGTGGTCCTCACTGAGCCCTCGCGCAACCAAATGGAGGTCGCACTCTGGCCAAAACCACAACTTGACTAGTAAATGTTATCAAAAATGCACTGTGTAGGCTGTTGATCGAGCCGTTAGTTGAGTAACGTTGGACATCCTGCTTGCGTTAGTTCGTATCTCTGCTCTGCGTGTGGTCCTCACTGAGCCCTCGCGCAACCAAATGGAGGTCGCACTCTGGCCAAAACCACAACTTGACTAGTAAATGTTATCAAAAATGCACTGTGTAGGCTGTTGATCGAGCCGTTAGTTGAGTAACGTTGGACATCTTGCTTGAGTTAGTTCGTATCTCTGCTCTGCGTGTGGTCCTCACTGAGCCCTCGCGCAACCAAATGGAGGTCGCACTCTGGCCAAAACCACAACTTGACTAGTAAATGTTATCAAAAATGCACTGTGTAGGCTGTTGATCGAGCCGTTAGTTGAGTAACGTTGGACATCTTGCTTGAGTTAGTTCGTATCTCTGCTCTGCGTGTGGTCCTCACTGAGCCCTCGCGCAACCAAATGGAGGTCGCACTCTGGCCAAAACCACAACTTGACTAGTAAATGTTATCAAAAATGCACTGTGTAGGCTGTTGATCGAGCCGTTAGTTGAGTAACGTTGGACATCTTGCTTGAGTTAGTTCGTATCTCTGCTCTGCGTGTGGTCCTCACTGAGCCCTCGCGCAACCAAATGGAGGTCGCACTCTGGCCAAAACCACAACTTGACTAGTAAATGTTATCAAAAATGAAAATTACGACCTTGATACTTATCTTATTTGCATGCCAATCACGTTAGACGAGAGTTGTCATATCAACAGTGCTATTTTTAAAAAAAAATATGAAAATCAAATAACGATATATATATTTATAATCAATCATATTTTGTCGTTCGAAATGAAATCATTGATCGTAAAAAGCAGTGAGAGAGTGTTGAGTGCAAGAAGTCTCGTCGATCTGAAGTCCTTATTACAGTGCGAGCTCTTGCTCGCAGATTGCAGTAGAAGAGTACGCGGCGTGATATGTTGCCAGATTTGCTACCACTTCTCAGCAGTCATGAAGTTACGCAACAGATATTGTCACGTTTCATGAGTAAATATAAGTAGTTTGATTAGCTACCCGCTGAAATCTAAAAGTGAGAAGCACTATAGTGCACGAATTTCATCATTTGTCCCTGTTGCTAACTGGCGCTGAGGCACAGAAGCGAGGCAGCGATAAGGGCGACAATGACACGCGCGCCTAGTGCCACATCGCCGCTATACGCAAAGCTCTGAACTGGCGTGTGGAACTGTTCTTGTACGACTTTAATTGAGACGTCTGCAGTAAAGTTCATTGTACAGCACTGTAATAGCTCTGTATGTTTACGACCAGTATATTGTTATATAAAGCAGTGTGAGAAATCCGTTTAAAGCTATCTTGGGAATGTTCGGGAATAATATTTCTAATGTGTGTGATGTATAGAGACCCCGAGAATTTCGCGGGTTCATTTCTAGACAAGTTGGAATTCACACGCATGTACGTTCATGTTAAGTTTGTAATTGGTCGACGTGTTGTTTGACACCTCTGTAATAACAAAGTTCAGTTTTCAGTTTTGCATTTGATAGAAATATATACATAAACTAACTGTCGTGTGTGCGAACAGTATATACAAGGCTTACGTAATGCACATCCGATGATGTCAGAGCTTGTATTAAGTTATGAGTTCATTCTTCCATGGGCTTAACGCGAGATGGTTAAACCAGGTGAAATTACAAAGAGAATAAATTATCATGCTTTGCATATCAACTGATGTATCACAAGAGAAATTAAAATTTGGCTCACGTGTCTAGAATAGAATAACATATAAGTGTTCAGCAAAAAATGGTTAAAATTTGATTGAGTTCAAAAATATGATAGTCAGAATTAAAATATTGTTGCCGGTGTAAAAATAGTGTAGAAACCTTTCTGGAGGGGTGATTAAACTTTCATTAAAATAACATAATGAACTTCATACAGCACAACACAAGAACATGAAAGTAAACATTACAAAGTAAACAAACGAGTAGACAATCTGCATATTATAGATAACCCCGCCAGAGGTGACGGAAATGTTAAACCGGTGTGTAAAAATTACTGGCACTTCTGAAAGGTATAATACGGTAAGAATGGCAAATATAATGAAAATTTTGACGTTAGACCTAAAATAAGTATGTGTTTACATGGAGACAGAAAAAAAAAAATATATATATATATCAACATTGGAACAGTGATGTTAACGTTCCAAACAGAAATAATAACATGTTCTCAAATAGGCATACACATAAACAAAATTACACGAACATGAAACACACAATAATATAGCGTACGTATCAAATAACACAAAAAACAAATAAAACAAGTTATGAACAATACTTTAGTTGCGCTGGAAAAGAACAAACATAGAACGGAAAAAGTAAATTTAAATGTGGTGGGAAAGTTGTCCCACGCGAGTTCCTATATTGGCAGCACGAGGTATCCCAATAGCCACCTGCAGTCAACTTCGTTCGAAGCGGGGAGGAAGGGCGGTCAGGGGCTGTTCATGGGATAGGGAACAACAGGTCGTTTATTGTTTCAGGCCCTCTCCACGCATACCATCATTTTAGCAAAATCTTTTGATACCCATTAAAGCAATTACAAATTGTTTCGTAGTTGTTACACTGCGGGAGCTAAAGTACTTGATACATAAAAAAAAAAAATTATGCATTCTCATAGATTTACGCAAAAAAAAATCTTTGCCTCTTAATTTTTACTATGTTGCCTGGCCATATTGCTGTTGTTGACGATAGCGTAACGATGGGATAAGTTTGAATTACTGAAATGTGTTGCAATTCTTGGCAGAACATTGTAATCTTCAAATCTCACACATAATTCATTCTATTCTACGGTTGAAGGTGGTCCACAAGTGTTCAGATTTCATAAAGATATTGAACGGCAAGTGATATTATAATAATACTTGTACTGCAGTTGTATTAAGTTCAAGGTACATCCGCCAGGAGCGTTGTAAGTACTCGGTAGCGCCAGCTTCGTAGTTCGAAGTGATGTAGTGTGCCGACTAAGTTGGTATGCGTGGAGAGGACTAAAAAAAAAAAACAAAATTAGCGACCGCCCAATAACATTGCTGTTGCTACTCTGGTATAAACCTTGGTTACTCTATGGTTGACAGTTTAGACGTTTCTCTGTGCTCGTGTTACGTCCGCGTCGAATCCTCGGTGCAGATTTCCGTCGTCAGTTCCTAGGACTCACGCTGATAACACAACTAACATCGGTGTTAAGTAGATTAGGAGGGGAACTGGTTTTACGAATCATTACGTTAAGTCAGGTTCAAAATGTCACTTGTGGGGTACGAACACTGTGTCGTCCACCATCTTAGAATGCAGCGTCTTTTGTACACCAGGGCTTGTAATGATATTTCGGTGGTCACTGTGTTCTCAGCACTTTACTACAGTTTATATTACTTCCCATATTTATTGCAGCACTTCGTGGATAACTAACTTAGAGTTTGTGTGTGAATTAGCTCACTTTCACGCCCTGTCACAAACGCTTTTGAAGAGGCAAATTTAGGCGTCGCAATAATGTGTTTTGGTACATTGTCCTAAAATATCAACTCTACACAGTTCATGACCCTAGCGTCTTCTAATTGAGGTAGCGGTTCCAGAGGAAATTACTTCCTCGATCCCTACAACGACCGTTGATCCTAACAAGACGTGTTTTAACCTTCAACAATGCTCAGAATCACGTAGATTCAAACGTAATTTTCAGCTCTAGTAGTAATTTAAATTCGTTATTGCAAACAATTTATGCAAATACAATACGCAAACAACATTTACAAGTGAATAATACAACAATACAATTCAAATAAAACACACACACACATTATATATACATACATACATACACACACACGCACGCACAAGAAGAAACTCTCGAGTGTGTACATCGCGAAACGCCTCGAGATGAATATGAAGAAAGCCTTGTCCATTCAACAATTTTCCGGCATATTAAATAAATAAAATTACTCCTTCCGTTCCTTTTGGGATTGATATCTTCAGAACGGCGAGTACTCGAATTCAGCGCGCGCGCGCGCACACACACACACACACATTAGGAGAGTGCGTGAAATTGTGTGTGTATTCTAACGTTTAATTTCCCACTGCGAGAAACCTCGTAGATAATTAGTGATTGTGGAAATATTGTGCCAACTCGACAGAAATTAAATGTGTGTGTAAAAGGCCTGTGGTCTGGCGTGGTGTTGCAAGGAACAACTTTGGCTACCACAAAGACTCGTAAGAACCTCGGCGCCATAACAAGAAAATAAAAGGGTCAAAGTTAAAGCAAGTTATCTCGATAATCCTATAAACAAGACGCGTTAACAACACAATCCAACACTTGCAAATAATATAACTACTGCTAAGCAACATACACAGGAAATCAGCTTAATTATTTCAGAGCCTGGTTTATTAAGGCTCGTTAACTTAGCTGTATCCATGCTCAAATAAACACTGGAATAAAAGATTTTATTCTCTAGGCAAAGAAATGCAAATATCTTTTAGTTCTGAGCTGACACACATGAAAATAGTAGTAGCTTAAGATGGGGCTTCGTCAAATTATTTGGTTTTACCATAAGCCGTAACATTCAACCCCTACTACCCCACCGAACAGCATGCCCACTACATGAGCAATTACGTGAAACTGATGCTTATTCATTGCAAAAGTTAGTATCACATTTATAAAATGATGTTTCTTTACACCAACTAGCGCAGTAGAAAAATGGAACAGTCTCCTTTGCCTCGTAGCTTCTGGGTGTGATTATTGCACATTTCAAAATTACGTTCATTCTTTTGAAAAA
This sequence comes from Dryococelus australis, assembly GCA_029891345.1. Taxonomy (NCBI): domain Eukaryota; kingdom Metazoa; phylum Arthropoda; class Insecta; order Phasmatodea; family Phasmatidae; genus Dryococelus; species Dryococelus australis. The sequence continues at coordinate 360,989,684 of CM056995.1, forward strand.
TTAATTAAGAAGTCATTATCCACTCTCATTCTCTAATTAGAACTGTTTATGTTTTCCATAGTTGTGTAAAGCACTCGTTCAAGAGGTTCTACACTGAAATTGAACTTTGATGGCTTGGATTTCAATGATCTCAGGAACAGATTACAGTTGAAGCCAACTGCAGACATGTTGCGCTTGCAGCACATCCTGATGGCGTCAACGTCGTCTTGTGAAGCAACAAATATAATTATCTCAATTTAAGCGGGCCTCTTCTTGATTCGCCCTCGAAACTCGTACAGTCTATTAAACTCTCCTTGGCTGCTTCTTGAACTAAAGTTACCGACGACGGATATAGCAATGATATCAATCTGCTCACGCACTACTGATATGTTGGTCCCCACTACATGGCGCCTCCGTTTAAAACAAGGCTTATGGCCACGCAACGTTGCCGGCGGAAGTTATGGCCCATTGTTATTCAAAAATATGTCTGGAAATCTCCTTCCAAATCACGATACATACTCGGCTTCAGATCATAGACTAAAGATGAGGTAAACCGCTTATTCGTCCTCTCCGCATGTCCCAACATTGACCTACCCCAATCCTACACAACTGTCAAAAGTCACATGGTCACCAGAAATGAACGTGTTTGTTTACATCTTAATTTTTAAACAACAAGCACTGCTACATTAATACCAGTTTGAACGTAATCAAAAAGCATTAGAAATTGATCAGAGGAAGTATAAAAAACATTTCATTCATCGTTCTAATGTCAAACCCAATCCACGCCGTTTTTGATAGACGTGTAGACAGAAAAGCAGTTTAATGTTGAGACACGAAGATTGGTTGTGCGCAGCCAGCGAGATCAGTCTACCCCATATTTAGTCTACGTTTTAGATATCTTCCTTATTACCAAAAAGAAATAAGGTGCAGCGGCAAATTAAACTATTCACACCTGAGAGCATAATAACCTAGGTCCGTTACAAATGCTATTAAAACATTTAGCTTCCATGTAGATAATACAGTGTTTGGAAATACATACAATAATCAAGAAATTAGTAATACTCACAATAGTAAACTAGTCATTCGTAAATATTTTCCGCTCTAGTGTAAACATTAAAACTTTAAATAAACGAGACAGAACCGAAAACAAAACCATGACGACAGGCATTAATGTTTCACTTTAAAAAAAGCTGCTATGTATATGGAACACAAGAAGTCGACTTAGGAAATTTGTAAGTTGATCTAGATTTGTTTTGGAGGCTCTTCTCAGCAAAGGGTATTTCACAAGTTAAATTCCGGCAAGATTATGTTAATAGCTAATATCTAATCATTTCTCATATTGGTTCCAAATCTATCATTCCTACTCTGGCATTATCATTCGCGAACCTTAAACTAGTCGTGCAGCAAATTACAAATTCATCAAGTACACTTATTAATTAAATAATTATTCAATACTCGTCTCAATTACGGAGTCTTCGTGAGGTTATACCGTCACAATACTTATTAATAATGAATTTTTTTTCCTGCTACGACATTTAATATTGCGTTATTTTTATATTAATTTTATTATTATTGTTTTGGAACTTTTGTGTTGTCAGAACTCGATTAAAATATACATGTACGTTGTTTCAACAAGCATCCCCTTCGCTGCAATACGTCGTGTTTGACTGCACTAATTTGAAGTCGTAACAAAAGAAAAATATTCGGTATTTGAGGTATCATAATTCGCAAACTGAGCTTCTGTTGTCACGCTCGCTTCAGGTAGATTCGTGAAGTCACGACTTCGATTCCAATCTGCTGCAGTGGACACTGTTTGTTCCGAGCCTTTCCCGCCCACTTTCCTGGAAAATGTTAGTGCATCTCCATAACGTGAGCCCTTCCAGCAAATCACCAATTGGTTTGGAGCCTGATTAACTTCTGTGCACAATAAGAGAAAAGTAACAGTATTTACAATTTAAGTTACCAAACAATTGAATATGATGATGATGATCATCATCATGATCATCAGCCAGTTCAATCATGAAATGATGTGACCTCTTAAGAGTTCGGATTTCAGGTATAATTTCAATAGTCTTCTCCAGGTAGAACGGTATTGGGTGATTCTCTGCCAGTTAACCCCAGCAACCCTGCGTATGTCTTCCTCTTGGTCTCCGATGATTTCTTGAACTCCATTCCAACACCATCTTTCATCTTTCTTCCGAGCAAGATGGCCGGTCCATTACCACTTCCAGGTGGCTGTCTTCTCCAAGATGTCTTCGACTTTAGTAACTGATCTGATGCCTGGTGCTTTTTGATCAGCTCTTTGGGCTGTTCTGAGTTTGCCTTTTGTAAATTCATTGGCTGACTTACGTCTCACAGCCGTAAGTCAGCACTGCAACAATGCACTGGTCGTAAACTATTTTCTTTAGATATATGGGCGTATTTGATTTGAGAACAATATAATGTTTTCCAAATGCTTGCCATCCCAGCTTTATGCGACGGAGAATTTCAGGTCTTACATCTCCTTCCATATTTACAATCTGGCCTAGCTACATGTACTCACTGATGTTTTACAACGATATAATTTTTAGTTTTATATTTTTATAATTGAATATACTGCATAAAAAGCACTATCGCCCGCGTATATGCTGTCACTTGAAAAATAAAATACGATGGCACTTGCAAAACATTTATCAGCGAGTTGCCGATCTGAATATCCGGAAATGAAATGCCACCTATAAATTCAGAGGAACCACAAATCGATAAACATTTTGTTTTTCATGAGTGCGTGCACAGGAATCCGCCATGATGCAGAGTTATTTCACGCAAATGCTAACGAAAACAAAGTCATTCGTCGTTTTACTTAATTAAAAATCATGTATACATCTACTGCCTCCTTCATAAAATGAAACATGAATAAAAAATTGGCAGTTTTGAAATATAACTACAGTTATACAAATCGCTGTCGCAACTTGAGTGAACGCTATACAAAATCGAACCTGTATAGTCCTAAGTGCCATTATCAACACTAGTGTAAATATAAAGAAAAATCCCTTGTAAAAAGAAGGCGATATTACGATTTTTTAATAATGATAATGTAGATGTCGATGTTTGTAGCTTATGTACACCCTAAATATGAATCAGTGAGAATTTCAATGTTTCAATCAGTCAAAAGTACCTGACTGATTCAACAGTCACTTCAGTGAACTTAACTGATAACTCAGTTAAACAATGCCAGATTTCATTCATTTACTGATTCAGTGACATTTTCCACTGTTTCATAAGTCATTTTTTTTACTGTTTACTCAGGGGTTTAGTTTTGACTGATGAATCACTTAAACAGCGTCTAAAAATGGCTGTCAAACAACGTGTATCAAGTTAATAACAACGAATAAACTAATAAAACCAATACAAAATACTTTCTAAAATGTATTTCGTCTTTCAAAACTCCATTTTACGAGGTAATATGAACACTCAGTCTTTCATTCCATTTTTACGCCGTTCATTTCGTTTTCATGTAATTGTTACAGCACTTAGTTTGTGGGTTTAAACTGCATATAATGTGATTAAGAGAGTGCACTCATATATACTATTCGTTTAAACAATCCTAACGGTACCAATTAAACCACAAACGAAAAGTTTGTTAAATATTCACGATTTCGATGAGAAACTATAAGACATATATTTCCCTCCTGTTGTTTTAACTTGGCTTGGTAGCGCAGTTTGTAAGGCAATGGATTTACAATTGAAGTGGAAAGGGTGTGCGAGGTCAATCCTGGCCACCTGCGAAATTTTTATACTTGTTTCAATTACGGCAAATTGCGCAATATAATTAGCAAACTATCATAAATATGTTTAATTCACGTATTTATTTGGCTACATTCAATAAAAACAATATTTGATTGGCCACCGCTGTATTCGGCCGTCACTTATTCACTCAGTGAAATAATTCAGCGTCACTAATTCAATTAGTTAAATTTTTCCACTGATTCTAAGTGGAGCCATTTTCACTAATCTGAGTTGTTGAATTTCACTGATTCGGATTTAAAGTGTAGTCTGCAGTGTCTTTGGGTACCAACACTGCCTAAGAAAGTCCATAATGATTCAGTGTATAAAGGGAACAGCATTAATAGCATCTAGTATAATCTTACTTGGAATACGGAGGCCGCCAAATTCTGCTGCGGCTTCAATTTAGCTCATAAAATCACGAACATATCTTTGACACATTTGCGGTACACTTTCACGTTCTTTACGCTTAACTACGGGTTAAAAACTTATACTTTAACTCTGAAATTTTTTGCAGGAAGAAATGATAGTTGAATTTTACCAATGTTACAAACATAGGCGCTATTCCTCCTTGTGAGTAATGGTTTTGCCACTTCTATCTTCAAGATACAGGCGTTTCATGGCAACTTCTATCTTCAAGATACAGGCGTTTCATGGCAACTTCTATCTTCAAGATACAGGCGTTCCATGGTAACTTCTATCTTCACGATACAGGCGTTCCATGGCAACTTCTATCTTTGAGATACAGGCGTTTCATGGCAACTTCTATCTTCAAGATACAGGCGTTTCATGGCAACTTCTATCTTCAAGATACAGGCGTTTCATGTCAACTTCTATCTTCACGATACAGGCGTTTCATGGCAACTTCTATCTTCAAGATACAGGCGTTTCATGGCAACTTCTATCTTCAAGGTGCCAGCGAAATCTACTTGCCATAGACAGATATATTCCCACTGAAACTATGTTCTCTGTAAATAGAATTCCTATTGTCAAACTTCTCTAAACAAAATGTCTCGTCAATACCGGTGTTTTCACTGATAATTATTCTTTTGAATAGTACTATTTTCCTTTGAATGAATGTTATATAATCAATAAGAATATTTGTCAGAAATTAAATAATTCTAATAAACATGTTTATAAATGTAATAAAAATGTGCTTCCTTTTAATAAAACATTTCTTTAATGCGGGTTTCCTCTAATTAGACGCACTATCGCCGGCACTTCATTTCTCTCAAGACTAGTACTATGTTGGGAACTTACATGCTATTAAAATGTGTTTTATTAGTTAAACATGCTAGGACTAGGAGATACGTGTTTTGTGTAATTTTCCTGAGATAAGAGAGGTACTGTTAGTGAAAAATGCTTACTAAGAAATGTTGACGGCGATATGTTGTCGAAACAAGAAAGGAGTTATTGGTGAAATTTGCATTTTATAGGGCAGATATTGTCACTGAAATGTTCCTAAGTTAAGAGAGATGTTTGTGAAATATGCCTAACGTAAGACAGGGGACGTCTGCGAAATGGGCTCTAGACGAGATATGTTTTGTTGGTGATACAAATAAGGTGTTAGTTAATAGTGAAGCATGCCGGAGGGAATGATAGGTGTTTGTGAAATATGCTAGAGATAAAAGAGGCATTGTCAGTGAATAGTGAGGCATGCTGGTAAGATAGGTGTTGATAGTGCAGCAAGTAAGAGGTGCTTTCAGGAAGTATGCTGTAGGTAATGGCAGGTATTGTTGGTGAAACATGCTAGGGATACACTGTAAAAAGTGTTGGGAAAATTACCTGACAATTCGTTACTATTTTTTGAGGATATGGATATTAATGAAATAAACAGTACTTACAATCAGGAATTTTTTAAAATATATTTTTATTATACAATATAGTTAATATTCCCGTACTTGTATTGGATTTTCTCACACTTTTCCGTACGATTAGGGAATAAATAGTACTTTACTTGTCACGGAAATTTACTATACATTATAAAGATAATTTTACCTTACATGCAAGTGTAATTTACTATACATTATAGAGATAATTTTACCTTACATGCAAGTGTAATTTACTATACATTATAGAGATAATTTTACCTTACATGCAAGTGTAATTTGTTTCCCTTACACGTAAAGGAGTTTTACCTCGATTTTCTACAGTGTAATAAAGGTGCTGTGACTGAATACTGAAGCATACTGGAGGTGATGGCAGGTGGTGTTGGTGAAACACAGTAGAAATAAGAGAGGTGTTGTGAGAGAATAGGGAAGTATGGTGTAGGCAAAGTAGGTGCCGGAGTTAAGATGTTTGTTGTTGACTCTAAACCCAACTCAGCGATATCATTCAGTGAAATAACGTTCATCGAACGCCAATTGATAAGCTACTGCTGACTGGCGAATCAAGTAGAATTACGTGACACGCGGCAGTGGAATTCTCGACAATCAGTGGGGAATTACAAATAAATAAGTTAAATTCAGTCATGATAATAATTAGTAGAGAGAGATCCAGAAATTTCGCGATTTCATTTGAGGATAAGCTGAACTTCAAACACGTTCGCATCTGACTTTCTGTCTCAATTGGATCGCACTTTGTAAGACATTCCCTGGACGAATACGAACCAATAAGTGACCTGCAAGAATACTAGGGTCGAATACCGTTGTACCTGGTCTGCGATAGAACTGGGGCATCAACCAACGAACAACTGAGTCTTGAGTGTATCATGTACTGTGGAATCCAGCTTGTTGCCAAATGATTCCGCGAAATTTCCGGTTCTCAAATAATAGTTATCTGCCACTGATTACATAGGCCTGCGAAATATTGGCCATTAAACACTTTTTTTTTAATGTATGCTAGCCTAACAAGTTTTGGGATGCCGAATCGGAAACTGACCTCGGTTTTTCTCTATCACGTACCAATGTTTTGCAATACGCCTTTGTACTGTTATCCTGTCTACCGTTGCTAAATTATTCGAGGTATATTATTGAACAAAACACGTCTGTAAATCGATATTTTATAAAAATATTTCCAAAATGCATAAATGCACTCATTAATTTTATTTAATAGCCATAGTCCCTTCGTTCTGTTGGTCACGAAGGAGCTCGCGCATGCGCAGTGCTCGGATTGTCACGGTGAAGCGTGCAATAGAAGTAAACATAAAAACGTATTTTAGAAATTTCTTCCGCAAGATGAGTGGATATGAAGTAAAGAAGTTCCTTAAGATGAAAACTGTACAGCTTACATTAGTCAGTTCAACAACCTTACTTTGTGGGAAAACGTTGCGTGATATGAGAACTTGAGTACGATTTCCGAATTTAGCATACTCAAATACATAAAAAAAGGAGTTAAAATTATCAAAAAAAGTATTTTAATCGCGGGCCTGTGTTTTCGGAAGGTCAGTTTCTACTGATTTTCACTGATTTGGCTCAGTTCTCGCTGTGAGAGGTTTGGAGAGTGTAGCGAGTGGTGGAGGTGAGATGCATAGGCTATTCACGGTAAAATAAGAACTTTTGAAAACCATACTTAAGATCTCCTTTTATGCACGATGTGTATGCTTCCGCCTTATGTAGAATTAATATTGCCATCGGTCTCATCGCTTTATTCACGCTTCAGTCAAAAAAAAATCCGTAAAATTATTAGAAAAGCAAACATTTTATAAATCTACGAATTTGTACTCACTGGTGCATTAATAAATCAGAAAGTGAAATAAATAATTTAAATGATCACAAATTGTTACCTAACACTTTATATTCGACGTTAAGAAACGGAACTACTTTACCGGGTGCTGAAGTATATGCAGGAACGGACAGTGAATTTTTCCTAAGGTTGATTAAAAAAGTGCTCACTTGATCGTGAGCAGTCTTTAAGAGGTAGTGTCGGTGTTGCAGATCGTGCACTGCCCGTGGTGGAAGAACTGTGGGAACGTGACGCAATCTGCACACGAAGCTGGCAGAGCGGGGGCGTGCCGCTGGGAGACAAGCATACTGTCCGACCACTCTCTGCCGGACTGCCAGGAACAGCACGCCGTCTGCATGAGGACTGCGACTGGCGACTGCCTCTGGGCGACGGACAAGCACTACCGCACCTGCATGAAGACACGTCGTCGGACACGAGACGAGCAGTTGGCCCGGGAGCCGTGAGATGCGGTGCCTGCTGTCCCCCCCCACCCCCACCTCTCCACCTGGGACTGGCATAACTGTGGCTACTCACTCTCGCTGCTCGATATACCTGGTCCATAGGCCACTCTTCAAGTCAACATTTTACACTATAATTCAGGAAACTCCACTGGCATCTTTAAATTCATTATATATAGGATGTATCTAAATTCGACCGACCGACTAACTTCGGCTGTAGGTTAATCACGGACAAATAAGTTGAAAACATATATCACTACTTATGGTCTACAGTGAATAATAAAGGTGGTTCACATCTTTGAAGTTGGACCTGGAAAACTTGTTTGTAGCAAATATTGGATATAATATTTAAAATCGAACACTGATTGTCTGAATAATGGTTAACTGAACAAATATTTTCAAACACCACAACATTTGTCGTTGCCATCAAATTATTTTACGTAAATATTCGCTGTTAATTCCCCTATTTCGAACTAACACCCGTATCGCAGTAGGATATTCGGGATTTTAAGGATTGATTATTATTTCTCATGTCCCAAATGTCACCTTGCGTAAATACCCTAAACCTCGCCGTTTTCGAGTAACACGATTTATATTCTAAATGATATTTACCTATACCTGGCAGGTGAGACACGCATAATACCCAATAAAACACTTTTGCGGCTATTAAAAAGAGGGGACGATTCCAGAGAGCGGTGCATTACATTGGTACTGTAATAAAGGTTTTCTTCAACTACGTCTCCAAAAATTTGTACCTCCCGTAGAATTAATTTTAGACTGTGTGTCGTATATTCTGTTTTCAACTTCTTTTTTCGTGATTAACCTTACACCTGAAGTTAGTCGGTCGAATCTAGATACATTCTGTATATATTTTGGAAAGTTTATCTTATATCATGCTGAAAATACAGAAATGCTGAGAATCGCTGCTATAGTCCATTCACGGTTACCTCAGCCTTTTCTGAAGCCCTGCTCAAGTTCTACTTCCAGGATATTCCTCCGCCTCGTGCAAACTAAGCTTAGCTAATCCTGGAGAATTACACCAGAGGGACAACGCACCACATTCGTGCGCACTCAGTGTAACAGTATTTTGTATGAGGACTGTTTATCACTAGGCGCTACCAACATGCCTGTTTTCTCCCCGTTTATTATTCAGATTATTTATAAATGAAGCGTTATAATTTATAGATAAAATATTAATAACATTTCAATTTAACAGAAAAAAAATAACTTTTATGAACACAAGAGTAAAACGCTTGTGATACAGGGCGCATATAGGAAATAACTGAAACGTCATACATAGGGACATTTTTCAAAGGTTTGATTTAAAAAGGCAGAAGAAACCGTGAATGGACTATATGTACAAAGTTTGGTTCTTCACTATCAACTTGATTGTATGAACAAATCTATAGAAACCTATCATAGATACATTCCTTGTTTTGTCTATGAGCGAGCACACCGATGGGGTAAATTTGCGAAGAAAATTTTAAGGCGAAGTTTCAAGTCTTAACAGCTTATTAATTAAGACTGTAACGTCGAGATTCCGTGTATCTGCCAATCACATGACGTCATGTTCAGTTCTTGGTCGGTCAAACCCGGATACGTTCACGTATAGAAACGGAGCGGACGTTGACCTCGACCGGCGGGTTTTCTCGGGGTCATTCCCGTTCCTCTCTCACTGCATTCCGCCGCTGCTTAATTTCATCGCAATCGGCAACGAGGATAGTTATTGAGCTCCGCATAGAACTCACGGCTGTATGTCATCGCATAATTTTATAATATAATGTCGGTTATCACTGGAAAGTGTGAAGGAAAAAAATAATTGTGGAGGATTAAGCACAAGCAGAAAATGTCTACTTGTACACGGCGATGGACTGCGAACGTTCGGCAACCTTCTGTGTATATCATTCCAGGACAACACTACTACAGTTGCCATCTCTCTCTCGCTCTCTCTCTCTATCCGTCTAATCATAGGCTGTTCACGGTAAAGTGAGCATTTTTGAGGCGATAGCTACTTTTTTATTTCATCAATTTTTAACAATTTAACCATCCATTAAAATAAATATTGCCATGTAAGTAGTAAACACAGTGTGTATATTCCACCGCACTCGGAAGCTAACGTCTAAGACTAAATTAAAATAATTATAAAAATTGATTATTATTCTAAATGCGAGGGCTTCCAAAAGTGCTCACTTTATCGTGAATAGCGTATATCAGATTCCATCATGTTGCTGCAGCATTTTATATATACTTTTTGTTACTCTTCTCTTATGTGGTGACGCCTCTGTAATAATCTGTTATCTCAGAAATTTCAGCGATGACAGCGTAAGACAGAGCGAGACAGATTTTTTTTTAATAGTCTTTTGTAACAATGCCCGTTATAAACGAAATTCAAGAAATATCCAAACTGAATAAAAAATTGTATTATGGCCAAAAGGAGCTTTTTTTATTTTTACTGAAAATAATATAAATGTAAAGGTCGAATGATTTTTTTTAATTAGATGGATTATTGAAGCATTTCTATTGATTGACCATAACGGATTATGCATGCCACTGCGCTATTTTAGCAGCTGTAGAGAACCCTTTTAATTTAAGACTCGTACTTTCAGTATGATATGAAAACATATGTCTAATGTTAACAACTCGCTACCAACATTACAGTAAATGTGTATAGAATCTGCAAAGTTGTAGACAGTAATGTTGTTATTTTTTTCTCGGAAGTCGACTTGGGAAATGATTTGTTAACTAGGAACCAGCTAAGTCAGTGCCTTACGTCAACACACAGTTCCGCTCTGTGTTGCTCCACCACGTGATGCGTGAGGACGAGATGACCCATGAAGCGTATCTGTGAACCACGGGCATACAAGCATACGTCCTATCATAAATACGCTAGTTAAAAAGTAATTAGAAACTTTTTTCATTGCATTTTTATGCGTGTTTCCACGATGATCCAGTGCATAACTTGTAGACTGCATAGTCTGTATAAATTACAACTGCTAAAAATAGCCATATTTATACATTATCAGAATTGTTTGTATATTTCAGAATAATTTACTCATAATTTTTCGAATTATTTTTTTTTTACGCGAGGTAACACACGAATTGTTGACAGCATTTCATTAAAATGAACCGAATTGTTTTAATTCCTAACAATTTATTTATATGGACACTTGCTTGTTCATTATTAAGGTAATTGATGTGCTGCCAACAGTCTATATCATGCTCGACGCGAGAAAAAAAAAGAACCATGTGAGAATTAGGTCGAAATACTGTCATCTGAGAGAAAATATTGTTTGAGGAAATTATAAACTGTTGAAACCAGAGATACTGAGTTTATTCAAACAAAAGTTTCATTTTCAAACAGATGTTCTTGACCCAATTCAACGATTTATATTAAAACAGACGTTCACGTAAATAGTAATTTCTGCCACGTAGCAAACGAACGAGATGCTGTGCTCGTGACAGACAGCCTCTGCGCCCGAACCACTAACTGATACGCGGTTTTTCTGGCTTTAACGACTTTCTGTGAGACGTAACACTGTAATTTACGACTCAATAATAAAAATAACGGTATACTGGACGTCCGTATGTGTTTCAGACATCCTGTATCGAAGTTTTCATATCTAGAAATACACGTAAGGAAGCAGCAAACATAACGCAGCATTCGGATGACGAAAGTTTCTAATGCGCTATTCGTAAGCAGACGTTAATGATGTGCTACAATTGAAATAACCATAGTAATAGCTGAATACCATCTGTGCAATGATATTTCCTACAATCAAGCATCATTTTCTTGGGAAATTCCCTACGCATAGCCGAGCAAAATTCCACTCTTGCTACTTCACGAGTCAACTGTACATTTCCTGTCATGAAACAGACGCATTTAACGCCAGTTGTTTTTTTTTTCTCTGCATTTTCATTTTTTTTTCTTTAGCGCGTGGTTTACGAAACTGAGAACTGAGAGCTGAGAGCTGCAACCGTTCATATTATTCGGTATCCATCACGACTGTTCACCAGCGAGATATTTTCATACAAACACAGCGTGAAAATCATACATGTAATAATAAGTTGGACAACCGACATAAGAAAATGTCATCATTTATCATGTCAGTTGTGGGACAGGGTATTTATTATGGAAATAGTTATGGGTATGGATATTTTTTATGGTAAATGTTATTTCAATCGCAGCATGGTCGTTATAGGCTGTTCACGGTAAAATGAGCACTTTTGATAGCCCTGCTTAAGATCTACTTGTACGCATGTTGTGTATTCTTCCGCCTTGTGTTATATTAACACTGGCATGGGCCTTATCACTTGATTCATGAGTCGGTCGAGTGAAACTGAAATTATTATAAAAGTAAATATTTTACAAATCTGTTCATTTTTACACTTCGCTGCAAAAAAAAAAAAAACAGAAAGCGGAAGAAATAGTTTTTAATTATTACAAACGGTTGCCTAAAACTTTCTATTCGACGTTAAGATAAGGAACTACTTTCCCTCCAACGTTGCCAACTTTACTGGACACATGTCACGCAGTGCGCCCGTTAAAATACGTATACAGGTGGGAGCAGTGGCTTTTTTCTAACGTTGATTTAAAAAGTGCTCACTTTACTGTGAACAGCCTTTACTAAGAAATACTGAACTGTTTTTATTAACGTCGGCTAGCCTTCACGACTGAAGCTTTGCGCGCCGTTTGTGATGCGTGGGCGCAGGCGACAGACCTTTAAACAGAAGCTCGTGCGAATCCTGTTTTGTTCCACGTGGCTGTGAAAAACACAAGCCGATACGTCAGATGTCGTGGGCGTTGATTCAGCCACTGGGGTATACTCGTTTCACGGATACCTGCAAATAGCACGCACGAGTGGGCGCTCGTAACTTCGTCGTTGAACCGGCGGGTGGTCCGCGAACCTGTATCTATTCCTGGGCCCCAATACGAGAGCACTGACACCCACACTCTCTATCTCTCTCTCTCGCCTTGACGTTGAGAAAGGCAGGCGCGTGTAATCGAGGCCATCTCCCGCGCTAAATATTTATAGCTTGTCGAGCTGGACGATTCATCGGCGCCTCGCGAGCAGTCACAGACTGTTGGCGAGGGCGTCCTAAATATTGTCAACAATATGTTAAGGGTTTCAAACCTCCATATGAAAAATATATATATCTATAATTATTTTTTTATTTGGCTTGTTATTTAAATTAGTTAAAATTTGCTGTCTTGTAAATGTTTTTCAAGGATAAAAGTTAGGGCCAACTGTTTTTCGCAAACAAAATTTATCCTCAGGCGAAACTTCAAATTCTTACGGGCGTGCTCGCAAATATCCTTTGGTTATTGGCCGCGCGCGTGCCTGCGTGAAAAGACATTTCCTACTCCACTGGGCCAATCAGAATTAAGTTACCCAGACACTGAACGTCCGTGATTGGCTGGCAGACACTTAAGACGTGTGCGAGTTAAAATTATCCAACCACGATATTGGTTCCGAACAAATGTGTTTTTGGAGTATGAGTAGTCGCGATTTCCCCTATCGGCCGCGTGCCTTTGTGAAAAGACATTTTCTTACCTGGCTGAGCCAATCATAGTTAAGTTACTTTGGTACTAAATGTCCATTATTCCCGGGCAGATACTTAATACGCGTGATTGATAAATTCATCCAAGTATGAAAGTGTATCATAACAAGAGGGTTACAACTAACAGTGTGATGGTGTCGCCCAAAACAGACGCCCCTGCCTTTTGGTTCATTACACTTTGCCAATATTCAATTGATGTTGTTACTTAAACATTCTAATCGTAGCAACAATACGAATCATATCTGCTTACTTGCGATACATTAAGCCATGTTTTCATGCTACTTTTAGTGTTTCGCAATAGCTTCAATGTTTTTAAATGATGTAACGCTTTTTTCTTTCTACATTGGTCAAAACAAATACTGAAAACTGTTATGATCGAATGGAAATTAAGCTACATTGTGTTTTGTTCATTTCAAATGCACTGAGTGAAAATGACTGTTAATGAATGTGTCTCAGAAGTATGTGCTGGAAAGATTTGCGTGGTGTGTAAAATGTATATGAACTCTTGCTGATTACTCAGCAATAAAAGTGTGTCCCGCAATTTCTTGTATGCCACAGCTGCCAATTTGTACAAATAACTTATTTATTGTAAAAAAAAAACCATAATGGTACCTATTTTAAGTGTATTTTAAGTCTGACATGGAATTTTCGTCATTATGAGTGGCGTATAAAAATATTTTCTGGAGCTATGTACTTCGTGTTCTGTGTGAGAACTACCATGGCAGATTTTTGTCACCAAAAATAGTTGTCAACTAAGTCTTCTAGATCTGAATGTATATGTAGTATTTTAGAGTTAGAATAGCTGGGTTATGTATTTACTTTCTTGTAAGGCCTTCTATTATGAATTCCTTTTTATATACGGTAAGAATCTGAAGTTTTGAAAATAGTTTCTGACCTCGTTTCACTTTTCGAAAATTTCATGTCTGTATTGTAGTTTCATGGTGATATTTAAAAAAAAATTAATGCATTTATTGTAAGGACTTAGATCGTTGAATGAATAGAACTGATTAATAATGTTGTTCTGAATGTCATTCATTAACCTGATTTTCATGTTTTCCCCATTCCACAGCTAACTTACTAATGCAGCTTTATACAAAACCATTTTAGATACAGAATGCAGTCAGAAGTAAAGCGAGTAGTATATAATACTAGAAATAGTTTCAAAAATATTATTTGTATCAAAGTTATTCTTTAATTAAAATAAAACATTTATACTTCCTGTACTTTTTAACCGTGGCTCACTTTCATACATAATTAGCACATAATGGTTATTGACCGTAAAGTGAACAATTTTTGAGGCCCTCTGAGGCTTTCAGATGTGATCAAATATATAGCTAAGTATTATTACGAGCATACACTATTGCAGAAATTTCTTTCACGTTGCAAAACGCCCATAATACGTCTTATAACAAAAACAGACACAAAATAATAAAGAACTCTGAAGACTTATCTGCGAGTTATTAGCACGGTTGTTCACAACTAGCGGTTTTTTGAGTCTGCATCATTTATAGGTTTTCGGCAACACGCGACAAAACCCTGTAATTAAATGATAGGTAGTTCAATAGGTTTTCCAGAATTGCCAAGTGAACAGTACTTACCTGTGTTCGACGTGGCAGCAAACAGAAATCACCGCCCCGACGATTCACAGCTGCCTCGCCTTCACGTCTCTTGTTTTCGTCGCTGGAAATTGCGAAATATGTCCCCCGCGCACTGTTCATTTCGTGTACCGACTCAGTACGCCGCTACCTTCACATGCAGTTTTACCAGACGTCTGAAGTTAGGTCAATGGCGAGCCCGATTATGTATTCATATTTACTTATAAATTTAAATGCACCTTTCATACTTCTTCCTTAGTGCAGTAATTAATTCTTGTACTGTAGGTCTACGTGTCATACAGGATTAAATTTAAAAACAAAAATAGTATCCGTCCAGGAAGCAGCGTACATGGCCTCTGTGAATTCTACGTTAACTCTGCCCAATAATCATGTATAGGGACATGCGAAATTCGCGTTATTATTTGGCATCAGGTTGAACTTCACAGTACTGTATGCATTAGAGCCAAAGTCGTTTCTCTATTGGCTGCTGCGTAGAAGCGAGTTCATTCCCTGTCTGAGTGAACTGCACGTGATTGGCACTTACAATTGTGAAGTCTTCATTTATTGGCGCAGAGTTACCCAGGGCGTGCCAAATAAAGTATGGTCCAATGACTGGTGAACCTTCCAGTAACAGTTTCCAAGTCCCTACGTTTGTGTTGTCAATTAATGGTTCTCAAATAGAACGCTTGTTGATGATGGTAACTGATCCATATGAAACCCTGAACGGTCTCTTTGTCTTGATATTAGTGTAGGTTTCATTGGCATTGTTAATTGTCTTGTCAACATTGATTTGCCAGTGTTTGTTGGTCCTATAATAGCAAAGCCATTGACCTTTTGAAGCATCATACTTTGTATTTTAATGAAATCAGCATATAAATGTACAGGATCTATGTCGTTCATGTAGAAACATTGTTAGAACCAAGATAAATATGTAATATCTGGTTCTGTGTAGTCTTCAGATTCTATGAAAGAAATGTAATGTTTTGAAGCGATTTGCTGATGGTTCATGCAATTTCTGAATCTTATGATGTTTTTGAGATATGTTTGAAAAGAAGTTGGAAAGGTGCACGTGATCGAAGTTTAACATGTCACCAAATAATAACGGGAATTTTGCGCAGGTCTCTAATCATTGGTTAGCATTGCTGAGGTCTGTCTGTATTCAAGAGCCGTCTTCAAGCCACGCCACAGTTATTGACAAACAAAAAACGCAAAAATTTGCATACATATTGTGTGGATCTACAATTTACGTTTCATGTAACGTGATGGTTAAGTATGCAGTCCTACCAACTGCCACAAACAACTTCCTCGCAGCATGATGCATTAAGTATTTCAGCTCTTTAATGGGGCACTCCATTGTGAGAGGAAGGATAATTCTAAAACCAGCTAAATACTCTTGCATCAAGTAGTTGCTCTTAAAACATTGTTTTTTTTTTTTTTTTTTTTTTTTTGGCTGGAATAGCTTTCACCACAAGAGAATTCATTTGGTCCATCTAAAAATCATTTTAAAAAAGTTATTAAACAAACTGTTTGGTTGAATAAACTACGTTAATTTGTTTGGTAATGTATGTACAAACCATTAATTGAGGTATTGACAAACGGGTATTTTGTAAACTCATATAAACCTCTCTCTCATAATAAATAATTAACTATGTATTGATTTTTTCAACGCATTACACACACCATTTGCGCTCATTCAAAATATAAGTTATTTTTTATTTATCGTGAAAGACTGAAGGAAAAAAAAATGATTTATTGTGTGTGAGACATCGCCCGTAACGGTTCTACTGTCTAGCGCATTCGGACAGTGCATAGTAATTAGCCGCACACATCGAGAAAACGCCACCTCGTGTGTGAAGGCCAACACGTTGAATAACAGCGAGGTAAGAAACCAACAGTCTGTACTCACCATTTCTTTGAAGTTGGGGTAAAAAGTCTGCTCAATCAAGGGGAAGTTCTCTTTTCCTAATCGCCGCTGCAGCTGCAGTAAGTGAGCGAACACCCACGGTTTGTCCTGCAACAGAAACGCATCATCACTTAAGTAATCGTCAGCAAAGAGAACTAGGACCACGAGCCTTCATTTCTACAGCTTTTGGGAGTATTCACTTTTTGTACCCAAACGGGAGCCGATACTGTAAAACTCTCTTACAATTTTGTTACCAATTTTTTTATGTAGTCTTTTTTTTTCAACACAAAAACTGTATACTTTTATCTAATTAATTGAGGAAAATGTTGTTTATTTAATAATTAGTTAGAATTAAACAGTAAACAATTTGTAACAAAATTGTAAGAATGATTTTATAATATCGGCTCCCGTTTGGGCACAAAAAATTAGTTCTCGCAAAAGCTGTAGAAATGAAGGATACTGACCTTAAAAATACAAATAAAATACTAGGGCGCTGCTTAGTCTAGGACAGGCAGAGCAAAAGTATAGGATGTTTGCACGTTAAAGACTGTTCGCAGTAAAGAAAATGAAGAGATTTGGGCGGTTCTTAACATCGAAGTCTTAGAGCCAATGGGGGTGAAGCGAAGTGAGTATGGAGCGGCGCCGTAATGCGAGGGCGGGGTAAACGGGACACCCCGGAGAAAACCCGCCGACCAGCGGCATCGTCCGGTAGGATTCCTATATATGTTCCGCCTTCGAGGACGTGAAGTGCAGGAGAGATAAGGTTGACATCGACACTATGCGCAAGGCTCTGATCTCGCGTGCAGTTTCCTCGTCGTTTTACTGGTGGGAAGTCAGTAGCTAAGGTTCCGTGTTGTGTAATTGAACATTTTGTACTCGTATGACGAGTATATTTGGCGATATAGCACTTTGAAAGTGCTTTTTTTTCTTCTAGGAATGTCTGTGTGCTCTCAAGGTTGAAGTAAAGCAGCTGTCTCTGAACCCCTGCACCGGACTGTACAATGCGAATAACTCATTAAGAATTAGTACAGACGCCATAAAAATTGCCATAAAAACTGTGATTCATGCTGTATATGAAAGAATAATGTAAATATTTTGCAACTTTATAAAATATTTTACTAAAATATACTTTTTAAATGTAAAAGGTTAATCGTTCGATAGAGTCCGCATTTTTAAACAAATTTAAGCGCATTTTCGTTTCGGATGCTTCGGAAAGCAGAATTTACAAGAAAAATTTTCTTCAAGAAATGTCGTCATAATATTTACTGTGATAATGTGTAATAAAATGATAGTAATAACGTATCATATCAATTTTATAATTAAATGTATTTACGTCAGTTTCAGCCATAAAAGTTTGTGACGAATGGACGCATATAAAATCAGTTATAAAAAGTATTTCCTACATTATTATTACAATTTCTTATACACAATCGTAATAAACAATATGACAATATTCCACGACGAAGATTTTTTTTGCAAATTTTGCTTTCTGAAACATCGGGAATGGAAATGTGTTTAAATTTAGTTAATAATACAGACAATTTTAATCGATTACTTTTTTGACATTTAAAACGTGTATTTTAGTAAAATATTTTATAAAGTTGCAAAATATATACATTCTTCTTTAATATACAGCATGGACCGCACCTTACTGACAATGTTCATGGTGTCTGTGTTACTTTTTTAAAGGAGTTCATCACGTTGTATAGTCGGGTGCAGTGCTCCATAGGCAGTTGCTTTACTTCGACCTTGCTTTACTTCGACCTTAAATGGAGTTTGAAATGTGCGTGACGTCTTAGTAGCACTCGAAAGGCCTCGCCTGAAGAGTGCGTTCTTTTCGCAGGTCAACACATTGGACGCACGTTTAATAGTTTCGTTGCACTGTGTTTCAAACTACACTCTGCAACGGATGTCATTTGCTATGTAGGCGGGCCCCTTAGTGATGTACTCCACTGTAAAAATATTTTCTGGTGAACTTCCTAAACTGCAATGGAAGTTTCTAACACATACACTGTATGGTAGTAATACTAAGACATCAAGCTGCAGATATAGGAATGTTTAGCATCGCAACTATACAAAGTTCGGAACTTCCCTTCGCATTTGACTGTTTCCTGAGCAAATGTGGGAACGCTACAATGAGTGTATAGGGGAAAAAATTACAATACCCCCTTTCTCATTAAGCATATACAGTGGTATGGTAAATATCCAAATAATTTCTTAGTGTACATTGCGCACTGTAGCAAACTGCGTGAAAAAAGTGTCTCAAGTATGAGGGACGTCATTCGTTCTTGATACTATATCCTGTAGTCTCATAAAACTCTCCTTTCGTTAACGTTAAGTAGAAAGGCATTATGTTTTTGGTCCCGATACATGATAGGCTTTTATGGTGAAATCAGCACAGTTTCGAACTAAACATTTGTTTATCGAAACACTTAAAACGGTATATTTATATGAGAATGGAAGATTTAATAGCTCACTTTTGCAAGGGCTTGTCCAAAGAACAGCGGTTTAATCATAACTGCGAAAAGACAATAAGTTCACGATGTCTACTCTGCAGCCACTCAGTCATTCGCTTAAGATAGAAGTAGATGGGCGTGTAATGAAGCACTGTACCCATCTGTACAATAACGATATATACTGCACCCATCTGTACAATGTGCAGGGCTCATTAAAACGTGGAGTATACACAATAACAAAATTATCAGAAAAGTTCGATTTATATTGGATGTAAAAGAAGAATGCATATATTTGATAAAACTATATAATATTTGAATAACTTGCTTATTTTAATGTTTTGGGTAGTTAATCGACTGGTGTTTATTTTTAATCGAAACTATTATAATAGTTATTCTAGTTGTATGTAATAACATTAATTTTGTTCTATTCTGAGAGTTGTACGTAACATTTTCTGTACCTTGTTTAGTTCGTTTTTGGAAAGTTGCTATCTTCCATTGTGATATATACTTTTTAGAATGTTACTTCGTATTACAATGGAAAGGATGAAACGTGCTAAAAGTCTAGAAATATTTCTGGGAGACTGACACAGCAGTAGACTTACAAGATGCGACAAACTCTACTCCGGATGGCGGCCGGAAGATGTCGCTCCAGACTCGTCCCACGACCATTCTTCAGTTTCGCGTCTACAGAAAGAGCGCGTGACGAGCTGAGACCGCGAACTTGCACGCCACAACGAGCTGGCGAGATTACAGACGTTTCACTTGTGCCGGCGAGTGACTGCTGTATTAAACGTTGCCAGGGCGAAAAGAACGGGGAAATATGTGTGTGTGTGTTGTCGCAGAGACTCCGCAATGATTAACGACCCTGCTTAAGCTGCTTCCCTTCCTAAAAACAATGAACTCTCTTGGTTGTTCCGTACAGCGACGTGACAGCAGGAGATTTACCGCCTACCGCCCACAAAGCCTGTCATCGCGTACAATTTAATACGTAATAGATTTTGTAATTTTGAATCACGGTAAAGGAAAGTTCTGATTTCAATTAAGATTTCAAGACTCGCTGACTGATCACAGACATTCGAAACGCGGACCGTTTGAAATTTGTTTTCTTTGAACTGTTGAGAAACAAAGCAAAACTTGCAAGACCAACACAATACGTTAAATTTTGCCAATAATTTTTTATATTTCAGGCATAATCTTTCTGGATCAATAATTGAGCTCTCCTGCTTAGTTCAGATACTTGGAATGACACGCTTGTGTCATATTCCATACGCGTTTCAATAACATCACTAGTCTTGGTAAACCAGTTGAAAATAATTTTCACATATAAGAAGCGAACCATGTTCTTCTGCAAGGCTTGCAATTAGATCTAAATGTGACCAAAGTAGCATCTAAGTTTAAACTCAAAATACGTGTAAAATGTTTGATAAATACACCCAAATGACATTAAAGTTCCTTCCGATGACTGATTTTATAAAAGAATTGTCAAATTTTTTTTCCGAGTGGCTTTAATTATTGTAATACACTAACCCGGGGGGGGGGGGGATTGAAACACTTTGTCTGTATATGTCCCTTTATTCACGACTGAACTAAGACGTAATATAGTTTGATGGAATTACATGATCAGCAACACAGACCAAACCAAGTACTGAAAGTGCTTAAGCTCTGCATAAATAAGCAGTCTACACCACTAGGAAATCGACACAGGCGTGTATTCGTCACATGTAGTCTATCGTACATGAGACGAATACCATCCTTGGGTATAGCGTTCCAGGCCTCGCGCACCTGTGGAAAGGTAACAACTGGCTCTGGCTTATACAGACCTGGTCAGACGTCATCACACCATGTTACAAATATGTCAAACAGGTGAGCGGTCTGGGGATCGTGCTGGCCAGAGCAGTGAACGGTCTGGGGATCGTGCTGGCCAGAGCAATGAACGGCCTGGGGATCGTGCTGGTCAGAGCAGTTGGCGAGCACCACGAAGATCACGTAGAGTAGTAACAGCAGTGTGCGGATGCACATTAACCTGCTGGTAAAGGCTGTTCACGATAAAGTGAGCACTTTCGAAATCAATCTGGGTAAAAAAAAGTCACTGCCTTTATCTGCATATATTTTAATCGGACGCACTGAGTGATATGCGCCCACTAAAGTTGGTAACGATGGAGGGAATTAACATTGTTAGGTAAACATTTGTGATGACGTTATCCTTTCTTTCGCTTTCTGTTTTGTTATGCACCTAAGTGTAAAAATGTGTAGATTTGTAACATAATTACGTTTCTAATGATTTCACAATTCTCTTGGCCGACATATTAATAAAGTTATGAGGCCTATGGCAATGTTAGTTTTACATAAGGTGGAATAATACACAACGCGCATACAAGTAGATCTTAAGCAGGGCTCTCGAAAGTGCTCATTTTACCGTGAACAGCCTATACAATACATCACCTCCGTCTTGAGGGAATAGCAGCAGAACAGGTTGAGCAACGTTCTGTATGTAGAGGGCACTGTTTAACACAACCTCCACAAACACCAGCGATGAATGTGAATTTTAGCTTCCTGCGCCCCACGCCATGATATCAGGTATTGGGCTCGTATATCGGAGAGGGAATACACCGGATTTTCTTTAAATTTTTTGTTTGTACGAGTGTAAAGACGTGAATGTCCTTTTTGAATACCTACTCAAACTGCTATCTTTTTGAATACCTACTCAAACTGCTATCTTTTATTTTCTCTAAATTGATATCTTACGACATTTCTTCGTTTCTACAGTATGACTGTTCCGCTATTTTAAATAAACTACTACGTTGAAAATTGTATACTCTCCCTGGCTGGCTGTTGTTCCATGCGCCAGCACAATAAATGAAATGTGACTATTTCCTTTGTGTATTGTGTCAGGAATTCCCATGCACACGACATGTTATGCGCAGTTGTTAATCAACAGGTTGGAAAACATGGCTGTCAATTTTTGTGCAAACGACCAATGTTTTGTAGCCACTGTATACTTTCAATTGTGAACCAAGCTTAAGGCCTGGACGCAGAATAGGCAAGTATACAAAAGCAAAATAGTGGGGCGGTTTACTTTAATGTACGCGAACTCCGTCGCTCATATGTTCCACGAAACTGTGGGAAAAGGCCCTTGAAGCTGATTGGCTACTGCACGTTATGAAATACTCGTTACTGGTCGGGGCGCCATCTGGCAAGTTTGTCTGTATATTCCATTCACGGATACTTCCGACTTTTCTGAAGCCCTGTTGAAGTTCTAGTTCCAGGACATTCCTCCGCCACATGGAAACAAAGCTTAACATGGCGTATGAAATTGCCCTAAGGGATAATGCACCGCGTTTGTGTCGACTCAGTTTAATAATTTTCTGTATAAGGTCTCGTTCTTACTAAAGGCTGTTCACGATAAAGTGAGCAATTTAGAAACGAACCTTAGAAAAAAACCACTACGCCTGCATGCATATATTTTAATAGGCACACCGAGTGACATTCGCCCAGTAAAGTTGGTAACGATGGATGGAAATTAGTTTCATACATTAACGTCGAAAAAAAAGTTTTAGGTCATCGTTTGTGATAACTTCAAATTATTTATTTCGTTTTCTGTTTTTCTAATGCATCGAAGTGTAAAAATTACCAGATTTGTAACATATATTCTTTTCCTATAATTCTGCAGTTTCACGTGGCCTACAAATGAATAAAGTGATGAGGCAAATTTCAATGTTAATTTTACCTAAGGCTAAGGAATACAAAACGTGCATACAAGTATAACTTAAGCAGGGCTTGCAAACGTGCTCATTCTACCGTGATTCTACATCGTTACTTTGCTATAAAAAAACTTTCTTTGCTGATACATATAATTTGATGCCCCAAAGAAATTATGTTTAAATAAGAACCACTGAGAAGTAGGCTTGCCGCAAACATAATTGGGGCTACGGTGGATGAGCGGATGGACTGTTTGCTTCCCACTAAGATGAACCGGGTTCAATCCCCGGCCGGGTTACTAGTTGATTTTCGCAGATGATAATCGTGCCGGTCGATGGCGCTGGTCGCCAGGTTTTCTCGGGATCTCCCGTATTCCCCACCCTTGCATTCCGGCGCTGTTCTGTTATCACCTCATTTCGCCCTGGCCGGCTTTCAAGGCATAGTTGTTAAGAAGCGCCCAAATCGCTCAACACAACACAAACATAATTATTTAATATATAATCTACATAGTAAATACTATTATAAACCTGCATTGCCGTTGCTTTAATTCAGAAGACGTCTTTGTGGCAATGACAGATACACTGTAAAGATAATTTCTGCTCTGAAAAAACAACCGTGTTTTGTAAATAGAGAACTAACACACCTCTCAAAATTAAAAGAGTTATAAAAGTATTAGAACGGCTTTCAGATTCGAAAATTGTTATAGGAATGAACTCTGGTGCAGGCTTCCCACCAATAACATGGTAGCTCAGAGCCCTGCGCGTAGTGGCGATGATGCACTTGTAGCGCGTGCAAGTGTGACCCTTATAGCTCCCGCGCAGTTCTCGGTAAAAAAACAAGGAGGAAACCGATGAAGGTAGGCAGGCAGGCGAGGACCTTAAGCCCTACATACCTCTCTCTCTCTCTCACACATACATACACGTTATCCAAGATAATAATGAGAAATGTGCAGGCCCGTGTCTGTAGTGAGGGTCGTGTACGTGTATGGCCGCTACAACTCGGTCTTCTCACTCTCTCCCTACCACACTCTCCGTAAATTACAATCTCGCTAAGTGACACACGGTCCTGGTTGGAAATATAGCGGCGGGGGGGGGGGGGGGGGTACTCGGCAGTACAGCGCTTACTTCTTTCACGTACTTGAGGCTGGAAGCTACCTAGAGAAGAACTATCTAAAACTGCTTTTTTTTTTTATCACCGCAATGTAAAAAAAATTTATATATTTGTACGAAGAATTCTTTGGCAACTGATTGCCAAAGATATTTGTGTAACACTATTAACAATGTAGACTAAATTTCTCAAGATCTTAGTGGGGAATGTGTGTAACTTATATTGAGTTCTAACTAGTGAGTCATGTAGACTTCAAGTTTATTATACATATTAAGCTACATAAACAGTTTTGTATGGTTTCTAAAATTGTGTGTTGTAAGTTTACTATATTAAATATGTAGAGATTCAAGAAATTCTTTGGCAACTTGTTTACAACGAATTATTTATAACAAGCACATAAATGTTTTACTGAGCTCGTGTTTTGTTTAAAATGACTAACCTGTATGTAATCTATTCTGTAAAAAAAATGTCCAGTTAACTTCCTTACATGTAACGGAAGATTTAACCTGCACATTACTATTTCAATTCACAATAGTTAGTGTTGATGTTCTATAATGTACTTGTAAGATCCCGACGAGCATTAACGAACCAATGATACTACATCCATGGAGAAATTTGTTTTCAGTGGTAAATAAATGTACATTTACATTTACAGTGCAGCCTGAGCTGCGTTCTGGCCTAGTGATCTAAGAGTAAATATCTCCAGTTGTTTTTCAGTGTAACGTTACAAGAACGGTGTTTGTAATACACTTACATATAAATATCTCCAGTTGTTTTTCAGTGTAACGTTACAAGAACGGTGTTTGTAATACACGTACATATAAATGTTTGTGCAGACCAGGAGTTTTTAAACCGCGTAGACAAATTTCAAGTTATTACTGTCTGTATATTCTACTTGGAACAAATGTAATAATAATAAAGTTTATTATTAAGTAATAATAATAAAATTGGTGTGTGATTTGGCGAGGGCGAGTGGGTATTCCCTTAAAAAGCTCTTTCGTATTTAAGCACTAATTTGTGTGATTTTTTTAAGTGAAAATTAAGGATAAGGCGTTAAAATTACAGTATATAAGTAGCGCTGCAGTGTGGATTTGTATGTCATTTTATCCCATTAATTTCAGATATACCCGGAGTTTCATTTATCCGCATAAGTCATGGTCTCAGTAAACTATAGTAAAGTAAGTTCCACTGTATTAAAGTGAGTTCCACAGTGTTTAAGGTAGGTTCCACTGTGTTTAAAGTAGGTTCCACTGTGTTTAAAGTAGGTTCCACTGTGTTTAAAGTAGGTTCCACTGTATTTAAAGTAGGTTCCACTGTGTTTAAAGTAGGTTCCACTGTGTTTAAAGTAGGTTCCACTGTGTTTAAAGTAGGTCCCACTGTGTTAGGAATACGGAGCGACATGGCCTACCGGTTTATTTGATGAAGCGCTGGCCATTCGCTGATTGGCTGCATGCGTTCTCTGGGTGTGGGCCTTAAACTCTGACCGGCCATTTCGTGCTGAGAAATGTCCTTTATTGGTTGGGCAAGTTTGTTATCGCCTGCTGATTGGCGAGTGGCGTCTCGCCTTACTACCGGCTGAAGAGGTCAGTTTTCTAAGGTCGTGTGCTACTGCCAGGGAAACACGCACCGGATTCGCTTCTGCACAGTTTGCTATTCTGTCATTCACACTGGTTTGTATAAAACACAAAACTTCACCACGGTTACATGGTAATCGTATTTCGCAGCGCGGCCACTATTTAAAGAAAGCAAATAGACATATGCGAACTTCATACGTTTTTGTTTTAATCATGTTATCTGATAGAGAAATGAAGCTTTTTTTTTTTTATCGCGTGAGAGGAGTTCCTGCCGAATGTAGATATCTACTGCAATACTATTACCTTGAATAGCTGCAATGGAACTACTTGACTGGATTTTCACGATATTCACATTGAAGTTAAAAGACATGTCACTCAGTTAGGCTGGATTGAGTGTATCCGAAATGTTAAGCGACAGACAGTCGCCAAGGAAGAAAAAAAAAGCTGTAAATAATATGATCTGTTTCTGGAAACTTCAGGTTTAAAAAAAAACGGAGTTTTAAATAATGTGAAAACAATTATATAACTTGAACTCGAGAAGATCAAGTACACAGTAAACAGTTTTTGTACGTTTCAAAACAACTCCATCCAAGCTAGTCGGTAAAAGTTTTCTTGTATCGTTACATGTAAAATACTACGTATTTACAATACACAGTTTTACTAAACATAAACAAACATTTATGACACCCCTTTTCATAATAAATTTAAAGCCTACAGCATTTGCTTGGTAATATTCTACTTCAAATTTACACATTTGACAGTAGCGTGTTTTTAAAATTTGCTCTATTTTACTTTTAGTATTGTAAAAAATAATATTGGCAATTAGCCTACAAAGAATAGTTGTAAAAATAAGGTACCTTTTGTTTTACTGCGTACACTGATATAAAATGCATTAGCTACAAGGATCGTACAAAATTGTATTTATACATCTAACAAGACGTTCGATTAACAAGACAAAATCCTATTGCTTTCCGATGAGACCTGTCTTAATAGTTGGTCGAATTGAACGTAAGCGAGCAAATTTTCTGACGTGACATATAAATCTTCCTGCGAGGTTGAACTGTGAATAGCAGAAAGACATGTTCAAACTGATTAATGCCATGTTGTATGCAGGAGCTGCACTGCAGTTATAGCACGCAATAAATGTGCAGCTGACGTCCTGAGCTCTTTTTAAGATCCGTTAACGTCACAATTATTAGCTGTTGCTGTCAGCTCACTACAGTCATGTGAGCTTTAAAATCCTCCTTTTCCAAATCATCTATCTTGTTGATTAGCAAGCAAAGGGGATGGCGACGCGGGGAAGGGGGGTGGGGAGAAGGTAAATTTCGAGTTATTTTCCTCCAAAGTTATAATGTCTGGTTTTATTGCAACAAATTGAGATGCTGGTGTTCCAAATACTTTTTAAAGAACTGCTTGCGAATTCTAGGATGAGTAAAATATTGTCAGTGACTGCCCTGAGAAAAGAAAAACTACCCTTCGCAGAAAATGAAAGATTTGAAGAATTCACACTATAAATATAGGAGCGTGTGATATATTTACGTACGCCATTATTGCCCCCCAAAAAAAAACTTGAAGATTAAAAACCGCAACATCTGTTGTTGAAGTATTATTTATATTTTTTTATACACGACATAATTTCTAGTGGCGCATCGAAGGCAATTGTAGCATTTCTAAGCTGAACTGACCATGAGACCATTAAAGAAACTGACTGTAGCGAGCATAATAGAGTGATTTATGACCACGGTCCTACAATTAACTATCTCTCTTACGGGTTCCACTAAACTAGAGTGCTGCTAAGCGTGATAAATTGTCTTTACTGCAGCCGCATTCATTTACAATTAAGCTGGAATGTGCTAATTAAGTGCACTGGGCCGTTGTGTGCAGCTGCAGTGTGTTACAACACGATAGTAAATGCTATCACGTTCTCCACACCTGCACTTTCTTGTACATAAGTTTTTCTCTTTCCGAATTATTTTGGGAACATCTGCACTAGAGAGCGTTGACTTAGATAATCATCTGTCGAACATCTATTCAAAGAAAGGTGATGTACATCCACGATTACAAAACATACAATTTCACATATGTGCCTAACAATATCCAACTTGAAAAACTTATTCCTTAATTGTTTCACACTCTCGTATAAAAATCACAAATGTGTTGTATTACGACAGAAATAAAAATAATCAAACTATCAACAATTAATTCATTTGTGATGATAAATGAGGCTATGAGCTACTTTAACAAAACAAACATTTTCGTGATTTTAAATAATTCAGTACAAGAAAATGTGTATATTTTTGACTAGTTGCTATTCTCGAATTTTCCCAAAACAATTTGATTTCAGTGTATTTTAAAATGAATAAAAACTACCGGTTACCTTCGTTTACTTAATGTTTTGTAAATTATTGTTATATTTAATATTGCAAGCACGCACTTCTTGTATAGTATTTTCTTTACGCTGTGGCTTTGTCATCAACAAGAAGGACAATTGGTCAATAATAGCACACCAATCAAAAGTCCACAGCAGATTAAAATATTGTGTCACACGAACGACCACTGTGGAATTGTTATAGTTATTATGAAGAGTAGGAAAGTGACCAAAGCCGGACCCCCGATGTATTTCCCTTGGTAGGTGCTGCAGTGCAGCAGTGTATTTAGATGTGGTACATGACGCGCTTGGAGGTTGAGTTGAATGGAAAGCCGATGAGACTGAAGTGAGGTGTGTATGGAGCAGCGCCGGAATGCAAGGGCGGGGAAAGGAGTCCGGTACGATGGCCACGTGTGAAAACCCCGGGAACGAACTACTCCGCCGGGAATCTGACCCAGTTCGCCACCTAGCAGCGGTTTTTAGAAATATTTTCCTTATTGAAATGTAATCACTAGTAAAAGAAAATCTACCAATCTAGATAGTATATAGTGTATGAATAATAATTACTATCTGTATAATTTTAGAAACTAAATTACTAAGTGTTCTTCTTGAGCCCTCGCAAATAATACATCACGTATCAATACAAACAATAATATTCAGTATATTGATGTCGAACTACCCACACAGACATCAATAATACAGATATACACAAGAACAAAAATAAAAAAAAAATAAAGAACAAACACCACACTAACACAACACATACACAAACACAACACGGACACTACACACAACACAGACAATCAAACACACGTACGGACACTCACAAAACGACAACAAACCTCGGGCCCCTTGCCCGAGAGGAGGCGGCGAGGGTTCAATGGCGGAGGCAGATCTTTTCTTTTAAACTTTAACAAAATAATTTTAAGCCTTTGTTATAAAATCTAACTTGTTTTTCAATGTTATAACGCAACAAATTTTATGTTTCCACTATTTTATAAATTTATTTAAAATTCAAGTAACTGAGCCCAGTTATGGCCTTCGGCTGGGAACTGGTGCCATTTTAATATGATCTGCTCTGCTCTGGGAGGCAGCCCGAGGCCTCCGCCGTGTGGTGTAGGCTTTTCACGCTAAAATGAGCACTTATGAAAGCCCTACTTGTATGCACGTCGTGTATTCTTCCGCCTTATGTAATATTAACATTATCGTGGGCCTCATCACTTTATTCACGAGCGGGACAAGTGAAACTGAGAAATTATTAGAAAGTAAACATTCGACAAATATACTCATTTTTTACGCTTCGGTGCATTAAAAAAAAATCAGAACGCGAAAGAAATAATTCAAGTTATCACAAATGGTTATTCGACGTTAAGATATGGAACTACTTTCCCTCGATCGTTACCAACATTACTGGGTGCAGCCCGTTAACATAATGCAGGTGGAGGCAGTGACTTGTTTCCTAGAGTTTAGCCTTTAGGAGTGTGAGTGCGCACTTACCTGGAAGTTGTATACGGCGTGCAGGGAGTTGATGCTGGGCACACCGCCATAGTTGAACCCGAGTAGCAGACTCTTGTAGTCCTCCCCTGCATCGCGCAGGTTCTGCCGCACGAGCAGGAAGTCCGGGCGGAATGATCGCACTACTTTAGTGCCGTTACGAAACACCGCCATGCTGACCACTGCACCAGCGTCGCCGCTAGCCGTCAGGGACAGCTCCTTGAACTCCGCCTGCTCCACACGGATGTCAAAATCCCCGTGGAGCCGCTTGCCGCGGAAGTACTTCGACCTGCCCAAACACACACCACACTTCATTAAGGGGGGGGGGGGGGGGGGTATCCTTGCTATCTTGGATTCACGTCTTTTCCTCAATTACTTCATTCCCGTAGTCAATATTTCAAAACCAAGCTAGTCATGACATAGGGAACATTTTAACAGCTATTTCTAAATCCCACTTTTTTTCCCTACATGATTAGTGTCACATCTGTAACCGTAATTAAAAATTATCTAATATTTCAGTCCCACATGGGGAAATACAGGTATATTTGAAAACCCTACAAATTAAAAAAAAATCGTTAAGTAGTCGTCCATGCCATGCCTAGCTTTGATTTTTTTTATTTCTGGTCATACATTTTCATTACGAAGATTTGTAAGAAAATTCGAAGATGGAGTGTATACTAACCCCTTAAACACTGCCCACTGTTACATCAGCACTTTTAAAAGTCCTGCTTAAGATCTACCTGTATGCAAGTCTTGTATTCTCCCGCCTTATGTAAAATTAACATTGCCATGGGCCTCGTCACTTTATTCATGCGTCGGTCAAATGAAACGATGGAATTATTAAGAAAGTCAATACTTTACAAATATGCTAATTTTTACACTTCGTTGAATTTAAAAAAAATACAGAAAGTGAAAGAAATAATTTTAAGTGATTCTAAATGGTTACCTAACACTTTTCATTCGACGTTAGCATATGGAACTACTTTCCATCCATCGTTACCAACCTTACTGGGCGAATGTCGCACAGTGCGGCCATTAAAATATATGCATGCAGGGGGCAGTGACATTTTTCTAAGGTTCATTTTTTGTGCTCACTTTATCGTGAACAGCCGTTATCACAAATTGTTGCCTAACAATTTCTATTCGACGTTAAGAAATATAACTATTTTCCATCCATCGTTACTAACTTTACTATGCGCATGTCACCCTGTGCGCCCGTTAAAATTAATTCAATCAGGGGAAGTGACTTTATCGTGAACAGTTTTTATGTGTAGTTATTTGGTTTGTTTATTCAACATACGATTACTTTATTTAAAAAAAGAACATAGATATCCAGAAATACGTGTTGATCCCACAGGTACAAAAGCTATGGGGTGATTGTTTATGCAAAATAAGATAGAAAGCATTATACGTCCTATGTCCTACACCAATTCGCAAGAGTACAGTAAGAAATTATTCGGAAATTTATCACCCCAGTGTATACGCTTAGTGAGACAGCAGTAATGGTAATTTTTACCCTATATATTCTGTGTAGTGTTTCTACGTTTTCTCAGGAAACAGTCAAATGCGTAGGGAAGTTCCAAACTTGGTATAGCAGCGACGCTAAACATTCCTATATCTGCAGCTTGATGTCTTAGTATTACTACCATACAGTGTATAGGTTAAAATATTACATTGCATTTTAGGAACTTTTACCGAAATTTTGAAAATCGATGTTTCAAATTATTTTAATTGGAATTAATAACTCTTACTTGAGATTAATGGATAATTTGAATTACTACTGCCTGAAGAGACTGTCTTGCGAGAGCCATTCTGCCAACATTTACCTGCATGCGCACACAGTGGCCAACCTGAGGATGTGCGACTTACCTTGCATCACAGGTTGCGAACTGCCAAACAATCAAATGCACCCTCAAAAATGTTCGTTTTCTCGACAACCGTTCTCTTGAGAGTGTTTATCTAGGCAACGTTATTTTTACAAGCGTTTATTTAACTTCACTTGTATGTATGAGGGTATGTTTATGTAAAACCTTTCAAGTCGATTTGAAACCACTTCCCGTTATCCAATTGAGCTTGCTGCAGCAATGTTGCCAGACCTCCCTGTCTTTGACTATGTCTTTGACCTTGCGTGGATGGTACAAGCCTGCCTCGATCAGGCAGGGTGTCTTGGTGCGTCCGATCAGCTGTGCTCGCGCGCACGTGCACACACACACACAGTCGAGTTGCGTCGTTACCTAGTGTATATTACGTAACTATTGCATTTTCCATAAATGTCTTAGTATGTCGGGGAAATTTTATGAGAAACTTCAGTGTCTTGGAAATGCTGATTTAAATTAATTTCTCTCCACACGTAGTAAACGTATAGAGTTTGGCCAGCCACGTTGGTCTTGTCTCTTCTTGTCTCTATGAGTAATTTGGTTGTAAACGGTGACCAGGGTCTGAAGTAATTATGTAGCAATGCACATTAAGCTTGTCGCGAAATGTGCATTGCTATATAATATAATTAAAAAATTGGTGAAACTAAAAAGTGAAAAATAAAATTACAGTAAAAAAATTTTAAAACAAAGTTTTTTTATTTTTAAATGCACTAAAAAGAGAATAATAATTATAGTAGTTATACAATTTGTAGAACTTGTGAGATGTGGTCGGACAGCCGTAATAAATTTTACTACATATTAATATGTTTGTATCAATTTATATTTAATATATAAAAGCTTGGCGCGATATAGAACGTATACCTCATTTGCGTAAGTGTAGTAAGAACATATCTTGTGTAAGGCTCTTGACTCTTCGCGCCAAGCTTTTATATACTAAATATGAATTTAATTGATACAAACATATTAATATGTAAAGTTTATTACGGCTGTTTAACCACATCTTACAAGTTTTACAAATTGTGTAACTACTAAAATTATTTTTCTCTTTTTAGTGCATTTATAAATAAAAGATTGGTTTTAAATTTTTTTTTGCAGTTATTTTATTCTACATTAATGTAACCTACGTATGACAATGGTGTCATTAAAAGAGATAAAAAGTCTGTTGGGTAGTAACATGGCGCCTCCTATTTTCTCAATGAATGAGGATAATATTACTCAAAACCCGTCCGCAGATTCCAGATCTCGATTCAAGGCAGTGTTCACGAAATTGCTCGTGCGTTTGTACGTGTAGTTCAGGATCAAACTGTATAGTCTCTTCGCGTAATAGGAAATAATTGTTTACATTTTAATTATTTATAAATACAGTGCATATAATACCACGTTAATACATACATTATAGTTACACCTACACACACTAGGGAGAATAGTTATGATACATTTAGTATAGACAAGGGTAAATATATGATAATTCCATATCAATCGTACACATACTCACAAACAAGAGCATCAAGCATACAGGAAACTTTTTCCATTAGCTGTAGGCCTAGTCATTTTGATTGAATAATTCATCTATGGAGTAAAATGTTGCTGTCGTTATCTATGTCTTTATGAGTCTTTTGAACTGGTTGACTTGACTTTATCTGCAGATTTGTTGTAAAAAATGGTGGATTATTCAGTAATTTTATTCCACTTTCGTAGGGACTTTTTGCGCATAATACCGATTTATATGGGCTTTTCGCCGTTCATTGAGCACTTTTGATTGAAAGCCCTGCTATAGTCAGACAATTCGTAGTATCTTAAAAATTATTTAATTAATCTTTTGAAAGATCACTCCATGTATCGCTTATTCTTATTATTTCGTAAATACGCCCACTATCACAAGCATTTTATACGTTCCTTTATTAATTTGCGGTTAGTTAAGTATATTTTAACTAAAAAATACATTGTTTTTATTCATATTAATTTTAAACAGAGGGGAAATAGGTATGTTGGATGCTCAGTAATAGATATTTCTCAGACAAAATATGATGAGACATAGTGCGGGAAAATGCTGTGCTTTGCCCCTTAGGTATATTTCTGTAGGCTCGGTTAAGCTTTATTTGCATGAGGCGGAGGAATATCCTGAAAGTGGAACTTCAGCAGCGCTTCAGAAGAGTTTGAAGGAACCGTGAATGTCCTATAATGTTTATTCTACTTTGGTTGGGAAGCTCAATGCTTACAGTTCGGCAAACACATTTTTTTCGCTGTCAAGAAGGACTGATATTACACCCTAATGCCCGGTTGCACCAACATCTTGCCCGATCCGAGATCGAATAATCCTAGTTCCGAACCAGGATCCAGTTTGATCTTCGTTCCAATGTAAATGTGTTGCACCAACAAAATTTCATAATTCTGGATCTCCAATTCGTCGATCTTGGTTCCAAAGTGAGAGATCCAGATTAAGTATGGGACAAATTTTGCTATTGGTTCGAAATATATGACGTCATGGAAGTAGGCGTATTTTTCACTATAGATAGAACTAGATGTGCGATGTTTTATCTGTTTTAAGTGAATTATTGTTGTACGAATTTTACTGAATAATATTCAAGTGCGTATAATGTTGTTTTAATTTCCCAAGAAAACAATCGAACGTAGTTCTATCTGTTGGCGTATTTTCAAACTAACATTTGTTGACGATGGCTGCTGATCTCGTATCGAGATTTCAAGCCGCCAATTTCGGCGGTTCGAAATGAACTTCATTTCGATCTCCAGTCCAGCTCTGAACTCGAATGGTGCAACAGTTTTCTGTGTCGATCTGAGATCCGATCTCGGATCGAGTTTAGAACCACGATGGTGCAACCGGGCATAAGAAATAGTTCGGAAATTTACCACACCAGTGTTTAGGAATGAAACAGCCAACTAGGTACTATCATTACCAAACCCACATAGCAGCCGTGCTAAACATCCCGTATTTGTATACTAATGTATGGTATAGGCCGTTCACGGTGAAACGAGCACTTTTGAAAGCCCTGCTTAAGATATACTTGTATGTACGTTGCGTATTCTTCCACCTTACGTAAAATTAACGTTGCCTTAGGCCTCATCACTTTATTCATGCGTCAGTCAAGTGAAACTGCAGAGTTATTATGAAAGTAAATATTTTACAAACACTTTGATGCATTTAAACAAACAGAAAGTGAAAGAAATCAATTAAATTATTCTCGAATGGTTACCTAACTTTTTTATTTGGCGTTAAAATATGGAACTGCTTTTCATCCATCGTAACCAACTTTACCGGGCGCATGTCACTCAGTACGCCAGTTAAAGTAAATGTAGGCAGGGTCAGTGACTTTTTTCTGAGGTTGATTTCAAAATTGCTCACTTTATCGTGAATAGCCTTTAACTCTTCCATTTAATGTTAGGAAGTTTACCGAAAAATTTCTGACAATGTACATTAGTATCGGATTTTCTTCCATTTTGCTTTGAACAAATGGGATAGTTGCAGTTTACAAAAAACACACATATATATATATAATATTACGATTTGTGGAAATAAACTCAGTTTTTTCGCACTAGAGTGCAAACAACTAAATACGTGAGCAAGCTGTTTAATATTCATCCGTAAAATGTATTTAGTGAATGTTTTCACAGTTGCTCTAATTAAATGTGACAACAGAATCCGAAAATTCGTTTTGAAGACAACCTGTATTTTGTTTTGCAGTTTCGTAGATATAGCATACGAAGCTGAAATGTTTATATAATCGCCATTTTGAAACTATGTGTCTGACCTACTCAAAACGTATCAGAGCCTGCCGCAGAGTTACTTATTAGCCAAATTTGGTAGAAATGTGTAGGTTCTTTTTAAACTTTTAAACTTAGTTTTTCATGTAATGTTAAATTATATCAGATTTGGCACATTAGCAAAACTAAATGAGAGCATTAGACTCAATTATTATTTTTCTACTGACACAGAGATAATGATAAATGAAAATTTCAGAATTGACTCTATTTTTCATCATATATTAAATTTATTCCCAAATACATAGCTATACGAATATCTGTCTGAACTGTCACAAGTAAGTTGGGTATTGTAATACTGCTGTACATGGCGAGCCTCGTGGAAGAAATAAATACAAATACCTCTCTAAGGTACGGATTTTTAATCGATTTTCTTTCGAAAAATATGTTTCTTAATTCAACTGAAGAGCTCAGCGAGATTTCTGAAAGCGATAATAGCTTTAAATATTTTTTATCATCACGTAAATAGGTTGAAAAAATTATCGCTGTAATCGGCCAGTATTGTATTAATGGACAATAACTCAAAAATATCCAGCATCAGAGCATAAGTATACGGTATTAAAACAAAGTTTTTTCTTCTGAAATTTGTTGTAAATAAATTTAATGGTTACAACTATCACGCAATGTTGGAGTAAATATTTAGTTATTAAATACATTTTGTAAAACAAATCCAATCATTCTGAACCACTGGGAAAATCATTGAAATCGCTTAACAAAGTAATAAAATAGGAAGTTCGCTAATTGGTTGCGTCAAGGTACTGACTTTTTTCTTTTTTACGAGATCTAAGATGAGAGCTGAACAATATTTGCCCATGATTTGCCAGACTGCAACAAAGTAATTCAGTTTGGGACTGATTACCGTTATAAGTTTCCTAATGCTGCCGAGTATTCCCCTTGGTGTTTAAACTCGAATTATTGGAGTCCCGCTAATTGCCTACAGCCGTTCCCAAGGGAAAATGACAAAGTCATGGACAGTGAAAATTTATGGTGTTTTCTTTCCACGCGAAGAGTGGAAGAGTGGCGCATGGACCAACATAAAGTTGCTTCATTCTTGACAAGAACTGGGTAGTCGAGATACGAAATTGTTAAAAGTATCGAGGCCGCGGTGGCGTAGCGGCTAGAGCGCTTGCCTCCCCTCCGGCCAAGGCGAATCGGGTTTAATTCCCGGCGAGGCCGCTCCCGAATTTTCGCACTTGGGAATCGTGGCGGACGATGCCGCTTGTTGGCGGGTTTACTCGGTGATCTCCCGTTCACTGCGACTTTGCATTCCGGCGTTGCTCCATACCCACCCCGCTTCACCAAAGTACACCAGATGCACAAATTACGCCAGGTGTAGCTACACCACTTGAGAGAAATTTAAATTTTGACTTGTTTAACATCTCATATGGTTAAAAATAAACCACCCGTGCAGTTTTGTGTGATGTGTATCTCACGACGTTGAAAGAAACGAACCTCTTTGTGCATTGATCATAAACTAAACTTAACATGTGTTCAGCTGACTTTTTTGTTCTTAAGACTGTGTATCTACTGTTCGTAATATTGTACGATATATTTATGTACATCCTGTTGTTGACCATCAACTGAAGATTGCTGTATAAATATCAAGGAATAAATAATCATTATTTATTAATTTGTACGTTTTCTTAAATCATTGTATATTTATGTGTATATTTTCGGGGTTATGGTGGCATGGAGTTGGTAAGGCTTCTTCTCCTGTTCTCGGCTCGCCAACTCCAATAATAAAAACAGGAACTTCCCACAAACCTCAGGTGCCGTATGACACGGATTCGCGTCTCAGTGCGAATACCTGAACTCTCTGCATGCTTATCAAATATTCTTACATATTTTGGTTGTTATTTGAAGACATGCAAGGAGCGTGGTTGAACATTTCATTTTTCTTAGGATTGATACGCTTACTTGCCACTGAAAACAAAGACAGGTCCGCTGTTCGCGATCATTTGTGGGTTCTGCCACTTTTTTTTTGTATCGTTTGGTATATTTTTGGTTAAATTATACTTTTTAAAAGGAGCTAGTTGATTATATGTATCAACTCGCCCCAATAGCTTAGAAATTGCAGTTAAATGGTTTAATTTTTCAGTTGATTTATTAAAATGTACATTTATAGGATCGTGCAAAATGTGTTGTAACATTCTGCGGAGATAAGTAATTTTAATTGTTCTGCAAATAATGTCCGTATGGAATTAGAAAAAGAACTGAATACAAATTATGAAGTGTATTATTAGGGCTACGTTATGAGTAATGAAATGCATGTTACTGCAAATCTTTTGGGGGCATTATCAAGCAGGCTTGCCGGCATGCAAAATTATGTATAAAAATTACAACCAAAAAAAGACGCAACTGTGTTTAATTCCCTCCATCATTCAACACCCAACGCGCCCCGTTATACCGCTGGGTTTTCATACAACTTCTTAATGTTCCTGAGTTTATTATGACCCGAGACACTATTGTACATCCACTTGAAACTCACTCTAAGAAATTATTCGCCAATTTACCACGCCAATGTACACGCATAGTTAGAAAGTGTGAATGGCTGAGTCGCCCTTCCCCCAATGTGTCAATTATAGTGTTCCTGCATTTCATCAGGAATAATTAAATTCGTAGGGTAGTTTCCAAATTTGAATAGTAACTACGCCCAACATTCTACTGTACATTTGCAGGTTAATGTATGGTATTATTTCCGTACTGTGTACAGGTTTCACTACATTTTAGGAAGACACCTATAATATTTGAATAGTAACTACGCCCAACATTCTACTGTACATTTGCAGGTTAATGTATGGTATTATTTCCGTACTGTGTACAGGTTTCACTACATTTTAGGAAGACACCTATAATATTTGAATAGTAACTACGCCCAACATTCTACTGTACATTTGCAGGTTAATGTATGGTATTATTTCCGTACTGTGTACAGGTTTCACTACATTTTAGGAAGACACCTATAATATTTGAGCAGTGCTGTTACTTAGGGAAGAGGAGAACAATGAACCTCCCTGGCCTACGAGAGCCACCTTGCCTATAAAGTAGATTACACTGGGCTAGTAGGAGACGAGATGACGTGCCTGCCTGACAGATAAATTTCATTCCTATTAAACTTATTTATTTTCCTAGCCCTCTAATGAACTGCTACTGCTCACGTCTCACCTGTGTGTAGACTTCT
Organism: Dryococelus australis; assembly: GCA_029891345.1. Lineage (NCBI taxonomy): Eukaryota > Metazoa > Arthropoda > Insecta > Phasmatodea > Phasmatidae > Dryococelus > Dryococelus australis. The sequence continues at coordinate 361,028,139 of CM056995.1, forward strand.
GTAACACCACCTGTCTTTCCCTTAAGGCAGATTCCCACCCGCCATCTTGGATTTATGGAATTTTTGCCATACTCTGGAAATGCAGTTTTGTATCATGATTTTTTTTTTGCAACGATAGTGCCTAGTGCATTGTCCGAGGTCAGTATTTCTTGAACACTGTTGATATCGTTGCCGTTGTAATCGTCCGCAAGAAATAATCTCGCGTTTCCCCTCGACTGTTACCAGATAAAAAATTAATAATGTAGCGAAGCTGTGGCAATTCTATAAAGTTTGGGAAGCTGTTATCTAGGATATGTCGTGCGGGAAATCTCAATACACCTCCTAAAATAGAAGCTTTGGCGACAAATCGATATATCCAAGATGGCGAGTGGGAATCTGCCTAAAGGCGGTCGCCTAGTGAGGAGTATGTTGGTGTGAGAGAAGTACAATTCGATGATGTGCTACGGGCGACGCAGACTGGCGTATATAAAGCACTATCGCCTCTACACGCAAGGCGGTCAACTGGCACAGTACACTTTCGCCGTCGACGACCGCCTAAACGTGACTTTCAGTGGCGACAGCGATTTCATCGGACGCGACTCTGTACCGAAGTCCAATGCACGCCTCTATCGTGGTTCTGTGTATATCCTGTTTGTATATTTTGAGATATAGCAATTTGAAAACCACGTTTTTAGCTTTGTTGGCAGGCATAAAAATAAATGTTTACCATTCGGTCATTGCAAGGAATGACTTTCTTTTGTAGGTAAACATATTAGGGGCAGGCTTTATAGTTTCGTTATATAAGCGCATTGTTCAAACACGCTTCATCGCATTCCAAAATCTCCATAAGAATATTTCTCGAAAGTCTAAGTAAGATCTTTAGGTAAAAAGTATTTCGCTTCGTGTGGTAACGTTTACTTCGTTAAACATAGGTCACTGCGCATGACATCAATGTTCAATGGTTACTTCTGTGTTGTTGGTGTTCATGAATATAGCTGAACAATTTCGCCCAAAATGTGCCATGCATGTGTGTTATATCAAGTGGAATGTGAAGGTCATCGGCTTCTCCCATACAGCGAATGTAAGAAAATCTACTTCATACGACTTCTTGATGAAGCCGATATGTACGAAGTAAAATACAGTGACAACTCTCAGAACATTACTATATGTTATCGGAACCTTCAACGTAATAGATATTTTCCACAAATACAGCTTAAAAATCTCGTTTTTTAAAGGCTCATACCTCTCTTAATATTCGGTTTGGATATAAAGTGCCACATATGATTTCCTTTCACTTTTTCATGAAGAATCACCTTCCGAAATTTGTCGGTCTAATTGTGACTCATCCTGTATACTATATCGTATACTGATTACAAATGATCAAACATTCGACGCAAATAACTATTTATGTGTATTCCTTTCAGAAAGCTTGTCGGGGTTTTGTAATGATACACAGGCATTGTAAAAACTAATAGGCTAATTTGAATGAGAAGAACAGCCTGCTTTAAATTTCCTGCCCCAAAGGCATTGCATCCTGGAAGATTTCCCAATTTCGAATTAAAATTGAATTAAGTCAATTATTACGAAGTTTAACAAATTTGGATGGTTATCTGCTGGTAGAAAACCATTAGTTCTCCAGTACTCGATTGCTTGTAATACAGTATTGGTTTGTGACTGGCAAGAATGTTTTACTTTTGGTCTATCAGTTTCTTTCGTATCAAAATGGCACATCTAATTTTGTGTGCCTGTGGGACTACTGTAATAGTAGGTCAGCAATATTTCAAAATATCCGCTGTCAATAAACGTGTACTCAACAATCACTAATAACCAAGTGATGTGTTGGTAGTTTTAATAAATAGTACACATCAGCGAAGAAAAATGTTTCTCGAAATTTGGTGTTTTGTATTTTCAACGACAAACTTGCTGTTACGAGATTGTGAAACTCAGCTGAAGAATTTCTCCAAAAAAAGACCGTTACTAGTGTCAATGTTTTAATTGAAAGAGGGCAAGGTTACAATTAGCTCCTCTCGTACCACGAATGTAAGAAAATATATTTTATAAGATATATTGAAGCCTGTCAACAAATATTCTATTGAATACTTATACTTCAACCGATCAAACATTTGAAGTTAAAGATGTAAGTAGAAGGATTAAGTAGGTTCTGAGGCAAAGGCACCGGTGGCTGTATTCTGTAACTCGTTAGCTGTGATATAACGATCGGTATGATCTGTTAACGAGAAATATCGTTTGTGTCACTGAAGAGTAATTCTGTAACATCTGTTTTCCTACAAATGTCGTCGGCACAATATCGAACATTATCGATAACTACGCTGTGGAGAACCGAGAAATCTCGTTATCGTAACGAGAGGTACGAGATCCCTCGGTAACACTACGATTCGTTATCGTATTGACGAAGTCCGTAAATAAGCGGCAGTAGTAGTATGTTGGACAATTCTCCTACACGCTAAACCAACACTAGAATAAAGTGAGCTAAATTAGTGAAATAAGCTGCATTTGAAACATTCGTAGTCGACGATAGCTGTCCTGAGAGCTTCGTGTAACTTTGGAAAATTGCGGGTATACAACTGTAACCTCGTAAGCTGGAAACACTCAGCACAAAAGTGATTCAGTTTGTAACTTAAGCTAGCTCTTACACCTTGTAAAGCAGTTTTATGTACACAGAATGCTACTTTAATTCCCAAACACGAACTATTTCGACGTGGAGATATACTTACGCTTACGTTATTATTAATATAGTTACGACTACTAAGAAGAGTCATACATACGGTGTTGTGGTGGGATAGTGATAAGCGTTTGGCACATCGTGCTCATGGTCTAGTCCGAGTTTAGGTTCGTGCGTTTAATCCCACCTACTACGAAATTATATTTATAGAGCTTTTTATTTTACTAACATTGTAACATAACATTCTTATTAATCTATTTCAATACAACAATATTAATATAACACACAGGTCATATTTGAGTGATAACTGTAACTGCTGCAAAGAAAAATCTGTACTGTCCCCACGCTAGCTGCCATTTCGTGCCGAACTTTACCGAGTTATTTTAATACGTCGTAAGGAAATTAGTAAATTACATTATTTTTATACGATTCATGTTTTAAATATATTACAACAATATTTTGCTTAACTTAAAATAATTGTGAGCAGTTGGGATTTAAACATGAAACTCAAAAATTTCACAGTACATCTATTTTGCATCATGTCTGAAACAACTCCGCTATCACGGCAGCTTACGAGTCGAGAAAGTTAATAGTATTATACCTGATTCTAAAAGGTTTGATGCATTAAAAAGATTTGTTAATACTTTGTATATATGGTGTAATCAAACCGTCTTCCTTTCGTACTCCCCTTATACAGCTGTGTATTCTGGTGAATAATGTTTGGATTTGCCATGGTGACAGAAAATTCTAAGACGTACAGCAGAACTTTATAGAGTATATTAGACGTTCCACACGCGTATTTTATTTTCTTTCTTATCATAAATAAGTCCAAAAATATAAGCTCGTTAATATAACATTTACTTTACGACTTTATTTATAGCAGTCTGTCTTTCAGTGCATTCTTGTTCACATCTCATGAACGGTAACTGGCCGGTTAACTGTGTTAAATGTCGTTTAGCTGTAACGATCGGTATCAGAAAATGTAACGAACATTTTCGGTACACTCATTTCTACTGGTGTTACAGAATCGCATCTTCGATAGGCAACTATCGTTACATCCTACGGAATTCGTTATTAGAGTTCTACCGAAATAATTCGCTTCGAGGGTAATGAGTTACAGAATACAGACACAAGGCAGGATATGCAGGTAACGACACTTTTGAGGACATGTACCGAAGTCACAAGAGACCTGCTTACAATAAACCTGATATTAAGTTATTCATAAGAAATGCACTATGCCTTTACGGGTATTTGCATATCTAAATAAACTGTCGCTACGGCTAAAATGCTTACCGCACCTGTCACACAAATATGACATACGACAGGTATTCATGAGACAATTGAAGCACTCGTGTCGTCGTACATTGTGGTCGAAAGTAAATGTCTTATCACAAAAGTGACACTGATGAGGACGTAGTGGTTCAAGCAAAGACTTGTACAGACCTGTTGGAGATGTTGGTGCTGGATCTAAAGACACAGGTAACAGTGCAATGATGTTCTAGGTGCCACTCCTGAAAAAGTCGATGGCACTTCCTAGACACAATTAGCTCTGGAATGTCGGAAGACATCACAGATGTAGAATAAGACTTAGATGCGAAGAGGCAGAAGCTAGTCGAGACGATCCACCTTCCACTCAGCTGCTGTCAAACTAAGCCTCTCAAATTACCTCCCTACTGCTTGTATTATATGAGTATGCAAGCCCTATGACGTCATATTGACTTTGAACCAATCGTATTGCACTATTAATACATTGTACCGACACCAACCAGCCAATCACCGAGTTGCCACGTGATTGCAGCTGGCCAATCAATTGAGGTGGTGGTAGTGGTGGGACCATTTTGGAGTTATTTTGGCGTCAGTCGGCAGGAGTTAGTCAGCAAATTGGAATATTTCGGATTCTTTGTGTTGGTGTGTATGTGTGTGTTGGTTGAAAGTTAAAATGAGTTTCTCCTATTTTAAAATAAAATTGTATAGTCTTACCTTCAAAAGCTGAAAGGTGAACGTTTTATTTAATAATCTCGCTTTTAAAAAGTATATATCCATGTCCCTCGGTATATTGAATCGTTTCCTGGGTAAACTGTATTTACACTTTGCAATAAAAGTGCCTAGAGCTACAGCAGGCTCCCACCACGCTTCGTCATTGGTCGATGCGCAACAAGGACTTTGTACTGAACAATGCAGCACCACGACAGGCCACCACCATGCTTCCCAATTGGTCGTCGAGCGAAAGGACTCTTCGCAAGGACCGCCCTCTTAAACCGGCGTGCATTTTTAACACTGGTGAAAACTCGATCGCATAATCGGCCCTGGGACAACCAGGTAGCGATGATTCAGGTCACGGCCCCATGGTCGTCGAGGTCAAAGGCAGGCCTTCGTATTCGCATTTCATCTTCGCGGTATGGCAGCACTCTGAGAAAACCCAAATATGCGTTCGCCCCAGAAGAAAAACACGCAGATAAGTATATGTAAATATAAAATTATTTTTAATTTGTTTTATACATAATTATTGAACATAGCTATGTTTAAAGTAGCGCATAGCACTTCATTGTTAAAAGCTAATCCTTTCATTCCCGCACTGATTTATCTTCTATGGAAAATGTTTTATATCTAGCAACGATAACAGAGTCATATCTAAAAGTTAAACAATGATTTTTAAGTGAATATAAATAATTAAATATATTTAGCTATGCAACGCCATTAAGACCGTCTTTGCGGGTGTTAACGGACTGCGTTCACGAGACGTAAAATAATGTGTTAACAACCTTCCACCCGGATACCGCTCTTAGCAGAGGGCTTTGTCCTGAAGGCGATGATTGGTGGCAGGGGAGGGGAAGATTCTTGTCTTGCTCGCAGCCGACCCCTCTTCTTATCAGCGTGGAGACCAGAGAGGGTGGCTTGTCGCCATGGAAACTGGAGCCACTGGAATGGTCCACGTTGGTAAAGAGGCTTTACAGAGGGTGTGTGCCTTGAAAAGCAGGCTTCACCGCGGAAGACAGTGCCCCGTCACTTCACTATTTAATTAAATACAGTGACAAATACTTTATACGAACGTGTGTCAGTGCAAGAGTGTGATGGCACCGAAACAAAAACGACAGTAATAAACACCGATCTAAAGCTGAATACTATTGTTAGGAATATGTACAGTCCATTAATTGTTACTTCCAGATCTTCTGAATCCCTACTAAATCTCTACATTTAGGCTGCTGCTCCGCCTCGTGTAAACAAAACTATGTTCAGAAAATTACACCAAAGAGACAACACACCGCATTCGTGAGCAGCAAACTTAATAGTATTTTGAATTAAAAATATTTATTACTCTACATTACCAACATACATATGTTCAGCCTCTTTTTATTCATATACATTATAAATTAAATATTATAATTCACAAATAAGACATAAATAAAAGTTCACTAACAAAAAAACAAGAAAAGGTTACGTAAACGAAAGTATAAAACACTTGTGATACATCACATATTTAAAAAAAATCAAAGATGTCGTATATGAAGTTGGTTTTCGAAGGTTTGCAGCAGTGCAAGTTAGTCGTGTGGGGGGTGAGTGTACTATGTCGCACAAGCGAGCAGTTGAGGTGCTAAACCGCACGCAACCTGCAAGACAAAGGTAGCAACCAGGCGCTGATGGGCGATGTGGTCGTTCTACCTGGTGATTTTCGGCGCACCATACCTGTTATTGAAAGAAGGGGCTCCGGCGGATGAAATGAACGCGTGCCTCCCGCCACTGAGGACCACGGTGTAGAAGATACACTTCATCACCAACGTGAGTCCACCTTTATAAAGATCTGGAATCAGGTACCTAAGCACGTCAACTTCTGGAAATTGGAGAGGGTCGCCTGGAAACAGATGCTCGAGGGATGATCAAGTTTACGAATAATTTTTTGCTCGGAAAACGAGCTCATTGCTAATGTTTTTCCGAGCTTACAACTAAATATTAATGATGAAAAATGGTTGTGTGAGAGGACTTTACCAGCGCCAAAGAAGGATTAAAAATCAATAAAAAAAAAATAGAGAGGATAGCCGGCGACGTAACGACTACTACTCTATTGACACAGTCATGTCAACCGACCACTCTACTACCTACCCCTTGGAGATTTTGAACCCCCTAGAGTGATCCGAGGTGCCGTCCCACAAACTCGAGCTAAAGATTGCTGTTCCAGTTCTGATGCTGAGTAACCTTGACGCCCCGAGATTGTGCAATGGTACCAGATTACGCATCACAGAACTGGGAAGAAATATTGTCATGGCAACAAGAGTTGTTACCATCCCCATTACACCTCGCATCCCCATTATACCCAACAGTTTGCCCTTTCAAGTTAAAAGACTGCAGTTCCTATTAAAGACAGCCTTCTCAATGGCAATAAGTCACAGGGCCAAACACTGAGAGAGGCCGGGATACATTTGGACACTCCATGCTTTTCCCATGGCCAACCATATGTTGCTGGCTCGCGGGTATCAAATTACCAAAATTTACATATTTTCACTGATATTAACAAATCATACAATATAGTGTACAGAGATGTATTAGCGTAATAAAGAAGTACAATTAAGATAGAGCACTTGGTCATTGTAATTAAGATTTGAATTTTGCACGCGGGTGATGTCGCGGGCTAGTGCACTATAAATAATACACTTGTAAATACTTTGAAGGAGTTCAGTCAGCGATTACAAACTATACACTACATAAAATCAAACGAGAAAAGAACGAGGTTGTGTACCACAGATGAACTTGGACGAAACTACGAAGACAGCTATGGTCGAGCGAGCACAGAAGTGAAGACAGACTTTTGTATACACAACAATCGTACGTCACGTTGACAAACGCAGATGAGCACAACAGGTTTTCTGTAATGAAACAAACGCGCGTGCCTTTTCTTGGGTGGAGTTTCAAGTAACAGCAGGTGTTTCAAATAACACTGTAGCTCTGAAATTGTTTACGTTCATAAAATCTCTTTTTAATTACTTACTTCTATTTCGTAAATCATTACAAAACACGCAGTTCCCTTCTTTAGTGCTACAAAAAAATGTCACAGTTTTGTAAAACCTATATATGAAACGAGGAACAGATTTTTTGTCCGTTAACCTCACCGCCTCAATTCCTCGCCTCTCCCCTATGTAGAGGGAACATAGTGCAGAGTGCGGATTCCAGCAGCGCAGACGTCACTCTCCGTGTCCCGACATTGGACTGCTTTGGTGCCAACATTACCACTAACAGTATTTATATAAATATATATATATATTTTGGACGCCCGTAGGTTTGACTTAATTTTAATGCAACAAGGATATATTCAAGCTAGTCAAAATATTTTATTCGAAAGAAGGGTGAGTGATCTATTAACAACTGAAACTTAAAGAGCATCCCTAGATGTCATATGGATCTAACCATGAGCAGTTGAGTATGTATTATTAAAAAAAGGCAATGGAATTTTTTACGTAGTTTTTTTTTTCCATTACAGAAAATAAAGTCGATATTTTCTTGACCATTTATAAATTTGGTTATTGAAACATAAATGTGGTCGTTGTAAAGTATCAAAGACAGCAAAAGTCGCTTCAAGTAGCCTTCTATTTTTCTACATTTATATTTCTGTAGAATGGTACTTTAAACCATAGCGACAATGCTGTATCTTTACTGAGCAAATCCTTGTATTAAAACCCCGCTGTCACCACTTAAAATTCTTAGCAAGCAGAGCACGCCCGAAGCTTGTTTATACTATTTTATATCATCGACGCAATGCTGCCTTATGGCCGGATGTTAACTTCAGGTGTTTCATATTGTTTACAAGGGACTGTTCACGGTAAAATGAGCACTTTTGAAAGCCCTGCTTTAGATCTACTTCTATGCACGGTGTGTATTTTTTCCGTCTTATGTAAAATAAACATTGCTGTGTGTCTCGTCAATTTATTCATTTGTTGGTCACATGAAACTATGAAATGATTAAGAAAGTAGATACTTAACAAATCTCTTCATTTTTACAGTTAGACACATGAAAAAAAAAAAAAAAAACAACGGAAAACGAAAAAAATAATTTGAGTTATCATATATTGTTACGTAACCTTTTTTATTCGACGTTAAGTTATGGAACTGCTTCCCCTCCATCGTTACCAACTTTACTGGGCGCATGTCATTCAGTGCGCCAGTTAAAATATATGCAGACAGGGGCAATGGCTTTTTTCTAAGGTTGATTTCCAAAGTGCTTACTTTATCGTGAACAGATTATATATATAATATATATATATAAGTAGTGAAAATAAAGATTGTCCATTGTTAGAGAAAATGAGCTTATGGTGTCATCTGATAGAGAATTTCCAGAACTGTTGGCATACCAAAGCATGACGGTAAAAGGAGGTGAGAGTACGAAATAACAGGCCTCGAAAGAGACACAGCCAGGGGGGAAGAGTTTATAGTTTTGACTGCATTCTACCCGATCGCCTCCTGACTTCTCACAGCGATTTCTCGTGAGGTCGCGGCGATGTAGGGGCCAGACCACCCGCCTCCCACCAAGGCAACATGTAGTGTGTGTGACTGCCGCGGGACAGCGCTCAAGAGGCTTGGCATGGGACGCACGCATGGTAAGAACGCAGGAGAGGAGCGAGTATATGCTGTTCACAGTTAAGTGAGCACTTCTGAGGCCCTAGTTACTTTTTTTATTTTCAGCCGTTTTTTGTATCCTTTAACCACCCTTTTGAATAAATATTGGCATGTAAGTAATAAACACAGTGTGTATATTTCACCGCAGTCGGAATTTAACATGTGAGGATATAATAAAACATATTTATTGACTATTATTCCAAACGAAATGGCTTTGAAAAGTGCCCACTTTACCGTGAATAGCCCATAGAAATATCACCCTTAGTTATAAGTATTTCACTCTTATGCCTGTAACATATTAATGCTCTTTCCTGTGTGGCAGAGAGATGGCTGGCATCTGTCGGGTGGGTGGTTCAGTTCTGACCACCACCATGGCCGTATATCACGACCCTGATTACACACCAGTTGCGACCCCGTTTTGTATCACCCTGCACCCAATTCACGAAAGTCTATCTTCGCTAACTAACTGAATGCAAACGAATGCGGGGTGTTGTCTCTTTGGTCTAATGTTCTAGTCTCATTTAGGCTTCGTTTTCATGAGACTGAGGAATACCCTGTAGATAGAACTCTAGCAGTGCTTCAGAAGAGTTGCAAGTATCCGTGGATAGGTTATAGGAAGAAAATGTTGCTAACTCTTCCTGGGTCGTCGTTCACATGTTCCTCAACGATTCTGCCGGACTGTCCAATCAGAAGAAGCAGCCAATATCAAGTGGTATGTTGTGAATTGTTGCTTTCAAACGGTTCTTAAATTTCTGAACGAGTTATAGCTTACGGAAAAATCGGGGAAAATTTTCATTTCTCTTTGTATGAAATATCGTATGTAAATATAATTTTGAAAAAGCTCGATTTAACAACTTTTTCTCTCTCTCTCTCTCTCTCTCTCTCTCTCGAGGATATGCGAGTTAAGGAAGAGTAGAGAAACTGACATTATATATGACCATGCATGGCTTCTCGAAATGTTATTGGTTTGCGCAGCCTTCAGCAATACTCTCAGAAGTTTTTCAATAAATGTCAGACTTCTGAAGTTCTCTGCGCTTCCAGGTTGCAGTGCATAAAGTCATGCGTGGATATCTTCAATAAATATTGGAGATACCATCATATATAACTTTTTTAAGTTGAAGAGGATTCAGCAGGAATATAAGAACGATTTTAGGACTTCGTCTGTGGACGCAAATGAACTGTCTACGTATTTGACTTGAGTTATATTGAACATTACTACTTTAGTAAACATGGCCGTCACTCTAGGGAATTGTAAATGATGGGGAGCTCGTGATCTCAGGGTAAGAGATTACTTTTTAATAAATTAAGCATCTCTACATATTATAAAACAAAGTCGTCCGGCCGCGTGTGTGTCTGTGTATTCGGCTAAGGCTTCTAAACTACTTGATGTAATTTGATGCAGTTTTCACCATCATTTAGAGAATTTTTGAGCAAGGTTTAGGTGTATATAACACTAATATTTAATGTGAGGACAGTAAAGAAATGTCGACGATATATATTAAAGTCGAAAAAAGCCACTTTTCGGGCTCTCACGTGGCTTACGGTGACTAAACCATAAGAGATACACCAAACTAATCTACTACAGAATTGTAGATATCAAAAAGATCTATAAAAAAGTCCGCGGTAGCATATCATTTAAGGATGACCCACAGTATAGGCCGTTCACGGTAAAGTGAGCACTTTTTGAAGCTGTTTCATTAGACATAATAACCAATAAATATATTTCATAGTGGGCTCGGACTTTTGGTTTTAGGTATGGTGAATGTATAGACTGTGTTTATTACTCACGTTGCAGGGTTTACAATAACAAGTAGTGGAAGAATGTATAGACTGTGTTTATTACTCACGTTGCAGGGTTTACAATAACAAGTAGTGGAAGAATGTATAGACTGTGTTTATTACTCACGTTGCAGGGTTTACAATAACAAGTAGTGGAAGAATGTATAGACTGTGTTTATTACTCACGTTGCAGGGTTTACAATAACAAGTAGTGGAAGAATGTGGATTGGTTGGAAGAAAAAAGTAACTAGGGCTTCAAAAGTGTTCACTTTACCGTGAACGGCCTATAACCATTTTTGTCTTTTATAATCTGATTAAAAATAGGGGTTCACTTACAAATACTTTGTGAACAACACAGAATTAATCCTTTGTTAGTTACCTTAAGCATTTAAGTATATACTTGCTGTAAACCTAAACAACTCCGTGTTTGTAAATCGCACCCGAGCGAGCATGGGGTGGGTCGCTAGTTTTTCATATATGAAGTATTATAGTTTTCAAGGAGCACCTGATGTATAGGCTGCCCGTCGACCTCTGCAGTTGAGCGGGTTGCAGAACGCCCAGGCGGTAACCTTGCAATTAAACCTTATTAGTGCCTGAGTTGGTGTAAACGGGAAAGAAATCCACGAATGTAAAATAATTACCAAAATAGTTAAATAAAATTCGTTAACTTTATTCGACAACTGTTAAAATAATTTAGAGTAAATTCTACAACATTTGGAGTGGAATATATGAAGTTAATTTATTATCGTAATGAATTACTGATAGCGTCATATTTACTTTCATTAACTTGGATATATATATATATATAATCAGTTGTATATATCCCACATAAAAATTTGCTATGAACATAAAATATTTTACTTGAAGTGATATAAAATAATTTTTTGGCTGCTAGTTTGCAATTAATTATTTGTAAATCATACAAAATTTCTACTCTACTTCTACTCTATAAGTGACTCTCGATGGGGCTTATGCTACAGCGCCCTATTACGTTAGTTCAACATAATATTGCAGATGTAAAAAGTAAGAAGTTGGTAACTATTTCGCCAGCACGATTATGTACTTGTTTTTTTTTCCTTTTAGAGAAAATTGCAAATATATGAGTGAATCTTAATAAACAAAAATAAACTATTTTAAGCTATATATTTATTCTGATAAATTTTTCTAAGTTATTTAGGAGGGTGGGTGAGTTGAGATATTTGGGTGGTTCTTAAAAGTGAAGTATTGAGAGCCGATGAGGGTGATTGAAGTGAATATGGAAGGGCGCTGGAATTGTGGCGCGGGGGGAACGGGAGATCTCCGAGAAAACCCGCCGACTAACGGCATCGTCCGGCACGAATCCCACACGCGAATATCCGGGAATGACCCTGCTGGGGATTGAACCTGGTTCACCTTGATGGGAGGCGAGCGTGCTAACCGCTCAACCTCCGCGGCCCCTGATTTATAACAGAAACATGTTTGAAGGTGGACCAAAATCATAATTTCACTGCAAACACTACAGGAGCATTTAACATGGCACACAACAAAGTGTTGGTAATGTTTGCATGTGTGCATAAACCAGGTGGGTTGTTATACTGTGCAAAATTCTGTTACGCGCGATTAGTAATAATAACTTCATTTTATGTCGTGGTTGTGCAATTATTTCTATAACTACATACATAGTTCCAGCAACAGAATACTTTGTTCCTTCCACTAAGAAGATAGTTATTTTAACGGAGCTACTACTGTAGTATTTTGACTGTTCCTGCAACGAATTAAACTGTAGGAGTTTCATATAATTGTGTAACTCTAGTAGTTAAGTGTAATCGCTGCTGCCATGCAACCTATCACAGAATCATCCCGCTGTCATTATTTTCTGCCAATTTCTGTTTATTTACAGCCACTGGGAAATACGTCACTCTTATCAAATGATTTCATAGAAAACATTTTGAACGCCCACTCCTATTAAGCATTTAACTTCGTGGCACGGAACTCAAAATCATAATGAGCTTTTGTAGCGATTAGTTAATAACCATCATATCGATACCAACAACAAAGGTTCACTTGTTTAATCATATTTATCCATCGCCATTTTTCAGGAACTGTGGTAATTTCAATACTTGGTATGTGGGCAACCCGCACAGCTCTGTGTATGATAATAGATGTCGCACTGCAGCGGCATTCACTTGTATCGACACATTCATGCGGACTGCAGAGTAAATCCCTCGCGAATGGTAAGCGTCCGTCAGTGTAGTTTTCATTCATAAATTAGAAACTTTTCCAATGTAGCAATAATTACGTCGCTGGCTGTTGGATGGTACCCCGACATTCATATGCCCGCGCTGTCACATTACATTTCTGCTTTTTTTTTCCGACATTTGTGTCGGTCGATGAATATTTATATAATTTAATTCAAACCAATTGTATAATACTTTCGTCTTTGTTTCATGCTTATGATATAAAAGTCGCTACGGAAAATGTTGCGTCCAAATAAATATGTTATGAATTCGAATGTACTGTTGAATTTTTTTTAATGTTTAATGTAAAAAAAAATAGTTTCCACGTATTACGGGAAAAAAACTTTGGTGTAGACATTCATACTCAACATGATCTACCGCCTTCTCTTAAAAAATAAATAAATTCTGAATACTCGAGTGAAGTTGTAACAATAAAGACGGGTAAGACTATTTGGTCTGAAGAACTGATTAAGTTCTACTTCCAGGATATTCCTCCGCCTCTTTCGAACAAAGCTTAACCGAGTCTAGAAAATACACCAAATGGGCAACGCATAAGCAATCATGTGTAATAATATTTCGCAATGGGACTATTTCTTACTAAGCATTATTAACACACCTACTTTCTCTCTAGTATTTTTTCATGTTAATTAAAAATGAAATAATATTATTTTTTTTATATATATAAGTAAAATACCAGTTTAACGAAAAATAATGTACGTTTATACTAAACAAGTACGACCCATTTGTGGTAGATGGCATGTTCCGGAAACAACCAAACGAGTAAGGCATGGGGTGATTTTTCAAAGGTTTGGTTCAAATCGTGTGAAGAAACTGCGAATACACTATTTCCCATGCGTCACAGTAATAAAAAAGATGTACTGTCTTTACTACAGCAGATGTACGAACACATCGGAGTACAGAAGTGCAGTCGACAGTAGTCTGTCGTTATAAATGCCTGGCATTGCATTGACTACGGTGCAAGAGTTGGCAGCACCGGGCTGACGAAGTGTTTCCGCCTCACTTTAGTTGCGTCAACGCTGGCGCTCCTGCAGTGCTTCCGTCACAATGTTCTAGACGGCCCGGGATAATGCCGGTCCGGCCAAAGCAAAAGAAAGTTAGCTGAATCACCGCGGTGTCCGCCCTTTACTGCTGACCAATACCGAGTTCAGCAAAAATAATAATAACTAAGTATAATCATCAGAAAGCAACAAATATTTCTACTTGTCGCCGAGTGGATAGTTTCCTTTCACTCGGCAGTAAGTTATACGTTTGCTGCTAATAAATGTTTTCTTCATACGTTTTCGTTTCATGGCACTATTACCGTTTTTTTTTATAGCAAACAGGGTAACTGACATTACCACAAAAGAGTCAGCTTAACTGCTGTAACAACAATGCAATGTTTTCATAGTCATTACTCTATACATTAAACAAAAATTATGTTTGTGGCGAGGCTACTTTGCAGTGGTTCATATTTAAGCAAATTTTTCTTTGTGGCAAGAAATTACGGGTTGGAGTGTTTTTAAAGTTGACATTTAAATATTAATTTAACTTATTAAAAAATTACTTGTGTAAACATCTACTCCCAAAAATGCAAGAATACGCACTTTAATAAAAAAAATTAAATTATTATTTAATACTGATCTTTCGTAGAACTATCTCAACGACTATTTTATATTTAATACAGTTATCCTATGAATGTCTGCAACTATCTTGAAAGGATAAACATGTCTTATCATCCTATAATACCAGATTTTTTTTTTCACTATCTCTGCACATCCTCCTGGCCTCCAGAAACTTAAGAATTGTCAGTAATCATTCTAGCCTCGTACAAGGTGCTCTGGCGGCTGTCAGTGAGCTCCAGTGATTGTCAGCAATATCTGGACCACAGATGAAGAAACTGATATTTCTGACAAGTGAAATGTGTGAGCATAGGAATGCAGTGTATGTGAGTTTCTTGTAATATTCGACGTACATACAATAACAATAATAAGGTTGAGGAAGGTAATCGCTGTAGAATTGTGCGGGAAACCTTTCAGTGTTGCCACACTATTTCCGAGGAAACGGAAGTTTCGCATACGAAACAGCGTAACCGTCATTCATCAGACCATCACCGTAGTGGCTTCGTAAACATACATTTGAATATATTGCAATTTAAATTTGCGTATCGCCCTCGTAACAAATACTTCACAAAGTACGTCACTAAAACATAAAAATTAAAAGTGCAATTTTTTCACTACGAAATTTTTTTCGTAACAGTTTGACTCTATAATTATTTCGTTTAATATATATTAGGTGAGAGACAGTGCTGTAACATAACTCTTAAATTATAGTTAATTTAAAAATCTCGTTATATTTAATTCTATAATTAATATATTCTCATATATCTGTAATATATGAAATCATTTCCAAAACATAGTAGTGTTGTATGTTGAATAGGTAAACTAATAAGTAATGCATATTTAAAAAAAAAAACTACCCGAATCTTTCGGATTACAGCTTACACTAGTCTGCGAACCTCTGGTTAGTTTTGGGGCGAGTTTCAAGGTGCTCGACTAACGTAAAAAAAAAAACCGCAACTAAGTATTTGCAGTGATAATAAGTGCGTTGTGTTAATGTCGAGTTATACCTATTTGGTCTTCGCGAGAGAACATTTACGGGAAATGGCGTGTTAAACAGCAGACTGCTGATAACATACCAAGTACATGATTGTTTCCAACTTTCCTGGAAACATAAATAGACCGCTTTCATCTTTACACTTTCAGTTCGACACTACGTCCAAATGTAGAGAATCAGTAATTCATAACTTTTCTGTAGATATGTCAGTAAGGATTACATGAAATTACTTTGCATGATACACTTTTTTTTCCCCGACATTTATAACAAACGTGTTTATTAAATCGCGAATCAACTATACTAATTTTTAGTAGTTGTTCCGTAAACGTTAATTCTAACAGACAAGCCGTTCAGTTGGCGACACTGGGGACATCATAAACGGCGTCTGCACGAAGTGAACACTCGGTGCGGTCTGACGAGCAGAGAAGTGTCATTATCACGTGATTACGCGACACGAGTGCTCGGTTGTTAGGTAACCATTTCTGATCAATTGAATTATTTCTTTCGCTTTCTGTGTTTTTTTTTTATGTACCAAGGTGTAAAAATGAGCAGATTCGTAAAATATTTACTTTTCTAACGATTTGACAGTTTCACTTGACAGACGCATTTATAAAACTGATTAGGCACGTGACAATGTTAATTTTACATAAGGCGGAAGAATACACAACGTGCACACAAGTAGATCTTAAACAGGGCTTTCAAAAGTCCTCATTTGACCGTGAACAGCCTATACCTGGTTGTGCGTCGTCCCAGCGCTGTGAGGGTGGTGACCCACCTCAATCCTCCCCTCCCCTCAGACAGATCCACTCACCGCTACGTCACCCGGGGGCCGGGGGGGGGAGGTGATTGACAACCGACCTGGCTGGCGTCAGAGCCCCTCCTCCCCCTTCTTTCTGGGGGAGTCGACGACTTGGGAGGATTATTAGGAATGTTCTGGTAATCATATCCCTCGGCGCAACGATGCAGTTGGAGAAGTTTCTGTGCTATGAAGATATAAATAGCACCGCAGATGGGGGGCCGGCAGTATTTATGGTGGCCATCTGGCTGGAGTGCGGAAACAATGATAAATCAGGTGCAGCGAGGGTCATCAGCGAAGAGGACGGACGAATGCGGAGAGTGCTGGATGACGGAGGGCGTGCGAGTGTGAGTGTGCGAGTGTGGTGTAGTCGAACGAGAGAACGAAGCAACCGGCGAGTCAAGTGCTACGGTCCACGGGGAGTCCAGAGCGGACTCTAACATTCCGTACTGGTGGAATACGGGCCTAATTTAGGTGGGACTGTGTGAGTGGGATATTGACATTACTCTAAATATTGGAACTGCCAGATATGGACATATAATTTGTCAAATTATTCAATAGGTTTTGTTTCACACTTTATTGGGACTGATTTTAGTTATTTGATCGCATTAATTTCCTTGCGGCTATTGTAAATTGTATTGATTAAATTAAATAATTGTTGACAGTATACACTAGCCAGTTATTGTGAGATATTGTCGAGAGTACTTTCTTAGCAGTGTTTGTAAATATATTAGGAAATTATTATTCATGCTTTTGTTTAACGAAGACCTCCATCCCCTAACCCTTCAGGAGTATGCACATGTATACTCGTCGCTTTGTTGACATGGAAATTGATTTGCTCTTGGAGACAAAACCCACACTTTCATTATAGTTTTACTGTTTCGCTGGACTTAGCAGAATCTAAGTGAAGCAATAAAACTATAGAACACTTTAGTTCGTAAGAATAAAACTGTCCTATTTAATAATTTGTCAAATGAACATGATGGCTAGCAAAACCTGTTACATCAGTGCAACACATTTATCGGTGCACATTCAACGCCCAACTTCACTGGCCGTCGGCCAGCCAGTAAGAAACGCCACAGAGTACAGTAAGCGCGCCCGGTGTATCCAGGAACAATAGGAATATGGTAAGTACACTGTAAAAAAATGGCAACTTTTACTGAGTAATTGTTTGTAGTTTTACAAATGATTGTAACAGTACAAAAATGTATCTTGTAAAACTACAAGGGCCGTATCTGTAATAGACGAGATTTTAAGAAATGCTTGAACGTACTATACTGACTACTATCCACGAGCTTCAGCAAAATGGCGGACGCTCAACAACCTAAAACCATATATAGCTGTTAGTGCAAAAACTATGGGTGATTTAAATAACTCCATAAACCAGGAGTCGGGTCCGCGGAAACCGCGGGCTGAGCCACCAAAGATGAAGCAGGTAACCGTACGAATTAGTATTTATGTTGCAATGTCGTCTGGGAACTTCGGCACGAGCTCGCTCGCACATTCCGACATGCAGTAGCAATTATGGTGAAAATACGACTTAACACTTAATACTTCAAATTTAAGACTTAAGATCTAAGGCCTACGAAGGGCCTAACTGCCAATAAGGGGAGTACGAGGCATGGAAAGGCAACCCTCCCCAAATGTGAAGCAAATCGGTCGAAAAATGCGCCTTCCAAATGGAAAACATACCCCCCTTGTCACTCTAACACCACCCGGGAGGGTTGGTTTAAAGGAGGGAGGGGGGCACTTTTGGGAAGATGGTTTCAAAGAGGAAGGATGGGGGATCAGTGAGGAGGGTTGACTTACCCCCATCCTTCCTTCCGTTTGCCCGCAGCGGCGCTCCAAACAGGAGGAGGGGCACTTTGGGGAAGATGGTTTCAAAGAGGAAGGATGGGGGATCAGTGAGGAGGGTAGACTTACCCCCATCCTTCCTTCCGTTTGCCCACAGAGGCGCTCCAAAAAGGAGGGGGGGGGGGCACTTTGGGGAAGATGGTTTCAAAGAGGAAGAATGGGGGATCATTGAGGAGGGTTGACTTACCCCCATCCTTCCTTCCGTTTGCCCACAGCGGCGCTCCAAAAAGGAGGGGGGGCACTTTGGGGAAGATGGTTTCAAAGAGGAAGGATGGGGGATCAGTGAGGAGGGTTGACTTACCCCCATCCTTCCTTCCGTTTGCCCGCAGCGGCGCTCCAAAAACAGCGTTTTTGTGCAAAAACTTCCGTTCCTGATTAATTAGTACGATACTTCAAACAACTCGGATAATCATAATAAAACGACAAATTCAATAAAACATGACCGTATTACTTATTAACTGTTAATTTTTCCCTAGCTACACAGAACTCTTCAAATGAAAAAATGTATTCTTCTTAAGCAAATATCTTCCTTAATATTTTGGCGGTACTTCCAGGTTTATTTACTATAAAAATGAGCACTAACGCTCGAAAGTCAAGTTGGTTTTGTGGTTAAGGTTGCGAGTTAACACCGCATGGCGTGTAGGTTCTAATCCCCGTACTGACAACGTGTGATTTTTTTGTTCGTAGATTATATTTTTAAATATTTATTTTTAAGTTACTCGCTGCTATTAATTCAGCGCATTTGTTTTATAGAAGAAAAACATAATTTTATGTAACTTCTCAATTATGTATGTTGTAATACAAGGCTATCATTTGTAATGTTACAAATGTATACTTTGCAGAAATTACAAGAAAACTGTTTGTAGTTTTAAAAAGAATTTCCTTGGCAACTGGGTTTCCAAGGATTTTTCTTCTAAAAACACAACAAAATTTTTAGAGTGTATAACTACAGAGTAATTCAAGTGACATTACTGTAGTGGAGAATATAGGCAGTTCACTTCAACCTTGACTTCAATGCTAGTAAATTTGTTCCGCTCTCAAAGGGTTAAAGAACCTGGATAGACCCATTGAGTAAAGATATACCTAGAGGGGACTTCCCCAAGTTAAATTACCTGACCACTCCGGCAGGTAAGAATCTGTAGTTCGAGGGATGAACACCACGTCGCGCTAGTCCATCTTCGTGGCGTGTGCGTGGGGAATGTCTGTGGGGTTGCCACATTGTCATCTACACTCTCTTTCACTCATACTCAATCTCTGTCACCCCCAGTACCAACTCCGCAACAGTAGAACGTGTTCTGAATGTTTGCTATACCCACAAGCTGGGACAGACAAGATGGCGGACACCCGAGTTCCTAACTCAAAGTCGTATATGCCCACCTGTTTAAGTTCTGTAAAACTTGCGTATGTACAAAATTAACCTTATTGTGCGCATAAGTAACGGGAAACGTTGTATATTACTCACACGGTCGTAAAAGAATAAACACCACTTTATAAAATACGCGATAAAATGTGGTTTTATGTTCTATATATGCCTTTATCGCACGTGCGCTCTATAAGTGGTTTGTGTAACTCGGTAAGTTAGTGCGTCCTAGGTCTGCACCACATTAATGTAGTTCAAATCTCCGACGGGTAGCAAGTTTTTATGCGACGTATTATGGCTGTTTTACTGTTAGAAAATGTTTACTTCCAGAATATCGTTGTCTAAAAGTTATAATACGCAAATACCAACAAATTACACTCTAAGAGCAGTGGTTGTTTGCTAATCATATCGATTGGTTTCTAAAGCAGATAATTTCAGCTGTAAAGCGTGAGTAATGTTAACAATCATATATGAAAACCTTAAGTTTAATATTATAACAGTTCTGTATTCTTTTGGCCGCATGACCGTAAAAGCGTGTTTAATTGCGGAGAGCACAATATTGATAATTATGCTCATTAAAGATACACATTAAAAAACAGAGGCGTAGCCGGGACAGGCGCCGGAAGGGGGGGGGGGGGTGATATATTGGGACATATCCCCGCACCGAAATGAAAATATAAGTTGAAATCAAAATAACAAGTTTTATTTTATTTTAATTCAAGGAATATGTGACTTTCCTTGAACATGGAGATGTGTTTATAGCATTTTGTGGTTACATGTCTGTACAGGAACCCATTGACTATAAATATTTATGTAACTATAAATGTGTACTAATACAGGTTTTGCGTTTTGTTCAAAAATATAAATATGAAATCTCTCTCTCCTCTCCCCTCCCCGAGTAAATTTTTAGCTACGCCCTTGTTGAAATAATATGCCAATATTTTAATGCGTGGTGTAAATGCCTGTCGTACGTAGCCTACATGTGAATACAGTACCTGGTTTTCCATACATAAGCAGTGTCATTACTCATATCATTTTCCATTAATTAATAGTACTCGTACATTAAAATGTAAAACACTGCAGTCTTCAGGGGAAACAAGAAACAATCGTCGTACGTTTTGGATGCACCACAAAGAGCCCACGTACACAATTTGGTTGCATTTCTACCCCCTGTCCCCTGCGAGTTGTTTTGCCTGCAATTAACAAGTTTCTATGTATTAACACTTTAGGTAACGTGTGGGTATGAACGGATGCGTTCACTCGTATGCCTTCTGCTATAGAAACTTGTACGCCTTCTGCAGTGCCCGTGAGTATAACAAAAAGTAGCAGAAAATGGCTATCGTGTAAGGCCGGCTTAAACGACTCATGCCTTTCGCAGAATTTAGGCACTAGAAACTTCTTAAATTCTTTTTAAATATCGGAAGAAAAACTGTTTTGAAAATATGATACTACCTACTGCTAGTATTATACTGCCATATTACAATTAACACTGCTAAGTGGTAGGGGAATGCTAGTAAAAAGGATAAAATACCCACGATAAACCAATCGAATCTACACTTGCTGTATGAATTAACACTCCTTGTTGTGAAGATGATCGTACATGCCATAACATATATTTCGTTACTATAGCATAATCGTGCAAACAAAATGAGTGGTCGTTAACGATAAAAGTATTTGTTCATTCAATCAAACATGGGACACACATAACATAACTACTTTGAAGTAAAGTAAGTTATAAGTATGTAAACATGCCACAAAGTTAACTAACAAGCCCTACTGCCACAAAGTTAACTAACAAGCCCTGCTGTCACAAATCATTCCAATTTTTACATACTGTTAGTAAATTGCTGTTATTATTAATTTGTAGGCTGGGAGACGACAAACACTCCAGAATGCACGAAAAACTTTTGACACAGTCAAGATTTAATAATATTTATTTTATTCTTGGTAAGAATTGTGGACTATGAACAGAGAAATGTATTGATTCTACTGCGTTTATACACATCTGCACACCGTATTGCTGCGACGTCTGAAGTAAAGCTAGTATTACAGTAGAAATATTTAAGCATTATATTATGCACTAGCGACCCGCCCCGGCTTCGCACGGGTGCAATAAAGATTTAAAAAAACTGCTTAACCCAGCGTTAATTAGGTTGGGTAAACTCTCCTAAAGAATTTAAAAAAAGCACGTTATAATTTAATAATTAATTTAATAATTTATAATTTAAAGTTTTTTTGCTATTTTTATTTGATATTTTTTTACTTTTTTATAATGTTTCATATTAATATACATTATATTACAATGCAATTTATCTGAGATAGAAGTATTTAATATGTTATTGGCTAAGACCTTCTCTGTAGATAATGTTTGACGTCCTGTTATTGTTTGGTAGCAAAATGTACTGTTTCTCGGGACTTCCAACTCGTGATAAACGAACATATAGTTGGCCATGGGAAAAACACTCTTTTCGTAGGTCGATTCCAACCAAAGAGAAAGTTTGACCCTGGGACTTATTAATAGTAATCTCGAACGATGTTTTTACGGGAAATTACAACCGTTTGAAAGATATTGGCAAATCTGTGGGAATCATGGGAATCCTCGGGATGTTTGCCAGCTGGCCGGCTGCTGGACCTGTGAGGATGGTCGCGACAATCAAATTTTCTTTCAAGTCTTTAATGAGCAATCTTGTGCCATTACACATGTTAGGAGGGCTTATATTCCTTAAAAGCATGATAGGAGTACCGACTTTTAATGATAGTTCGTGAGGTGGCAAGCCAGAAGATTAAGCGAATTTAGAAAATCTTGAGGAAAGTGGACGACATCGTCAACATTGGTGACTGTGTCAATCGACTTATAGGTTTTGACTTGGCCGGGAACTCTTTGTATAATGAGATTGTTGATTTCATTGACAGTGTCGTTCCTAGGCGATACTATTGCCCTGGAACACAACCAGTGAAAGTCTCTTTCTAGTAAATGTTCGAGGCCCGAATATACTGCTTCTATAAGATGCTGCAGACTGTGGACTATCTGACCTAATGTCTCATTTAAAATGATTTCAGCAGAATTAGTGCCCAAATTTAGAGAAGGAAAAACTCCTTCTCCAAGTCTGAGCAATTGTTGTGGGAAATCTTTATGCGTGTCTCCACCAAGATAGGCTCTCATATTCGTTCGCAAATTTAGGTGTTGAATAGAACTCCATAAGGGAGATGATTTAAGACATGCTTTGATGCGTCCCTTTTGTAACTACAGGGAGTGTCTGCCGAAAATCCCCAGCAAACACAAAAGTAACTCCCTCCATAATGGCAGTAGAGCTTCTAAGGTTGGCGCTGTACGCAGCACACAGCACGTTTTATTTTCCGAATCTGTCCGTCCTGCAAAGCCGTAGTACATTATTTTGTTCTATCATCAATAGTTTTCGCAGCGCACGCAATGTAAGGAATTTTATAGGTCATTTATTTACACTTTGGGTTACATTATTGGAGTTTTAGTAGGGATCCCTATTGATTTTTAAAATAAAATGTAGCCTATGACACTCAGTGATAGCGTAGCATTCTACTGGTGAAAGAATTTTTAAAATCGGACGAGTAGTTTCGAAGATTACCTCCTACATCCAAACACACAAAGTTACAAACACTACCTCTTTATATATTAGTATAGAAGTATAGATTAAGATGTGTGCAGAATAAACGAATGTGTGTTCTGTTATGTTTTGGTTCCCAGTGGAACTTATCAGGTCGTGTGCGTTGGTGGGATTTCCTTAAGCATTGAAAGAAATAGTATTTTACATCCTTAAAAAAAATGTTGATGCTACGGCCAATTAGTACAGAGCAGTCGGTAGTGTTGGCGGGAAGCTGTTATTTACATTAACGTAAGTCTAAAACAATATGACAAAGGCTTGCGCCTGCATGTTGATGATCATATTTGTTCACAAATAATAAAACTTCTCTGAGAGCAAATGTCGGCTTTGAAGTATGATCTGCTTCTACATTGTTGTTTCATACGAGCTTATGTCAGGAACAAAAGTAAACATGACAGGCTTGCTGCCTGTTTCCATTCGCTGGAATTAATAATTAAAACATTACATTAATGTAAAACTGCAAATACAGAAGGCGTGTTTATGTTTGAGAGATAAGCGCCTGCTGCATTATTCTAAATGCATTAGTTTTGTATTGTAAACGTAGGCTTTATCCTAAATGGCAGATTGTGCTGACAAAATGATCACGTGACCCGATTTTGTATACAAATATTATGACAGTAAATTCATATTTCGTAGCTTGTTTATAGCGGATGTTAGCAAAAATACAAAATGACAAAATCAGTGCCATTTGGGTTTTGACATTTAAAACACATACGCGAATGCGTACTTAAAACGTCCTTTAGAACAAATAACTGTTCATAAAATACACTAGACATCTTTTAAAAAACTAAATGCGTTCGTTAGTGTTAACACAACTAATAAACACTTCAGGGCCAACGTTTTTAAATGTTTTACATATCTCGGGAAATGACATACGACGTACACATGGAAACGAATGTGTGTACGTCTAGCGCCCTTACAGCCCATAAGCTACTATTTTGTAAATCGATATATATATATATAGTTCATAATTGTTATTCCTAATATTTCTTTTTATAAAGAGTGGAATGGAGGCATGTAGATCGTCGTGCGTCTAACATACATTTCTGCATTATCTAACAATTCTTTTCTGTCCATTTCCTTTCACATAAGAACGCAACGAAAAGTTAACTATGATGTATGACATCATTCATAATTAATATGACGTTTGTAATTGTAAGTGCTAACAGTGCTCCTATTTTATCACGAACACATAAACTATAGTAAAATAATATATTATAATTTAAAACAATAACCGTTATATATTTATGATAATCCATTTTCGCAGAGGTAAATAAAACCAAACAGTAGTTGATATCGCTGCATATTTCCGCAAACACATAATTCTACGACAGAAACGAAACACATGCCATGGCAGCCACTAGTAAATCATGAGTTGGGTATTCACAGCTGCAACGAATGCTGGTAACTCGTGTGTGACAGGCTCGCCTTCGGCAAACCTTGAAGGAACACGTGGGTGAGCCGAGGCCAGGGTTATGGCATACTTTTACCGGCTGCGGAACTGGCAACACCGCGCGGATGACGTCGTCGAGAACACTAGCGCTCCTCTGGATCAACAGCGGAACTAACACATAAAACTGGTCAGACTTTTTCCTATCCCACGGCCACTCTAGTGTATATCATTACTCAATGATAAGCCCACTGACTTTGTAATAATACTTACAGTGAAAATACTCTACGCTAGTTGTATTTTGCGTGCTGAAGAAATGTGGCATTTGACTGGCGAGTCGGTGTTTCCATTCTCTTTGCCTACACTCCAAGAAACAGGTCGTTAGTTTACCACACCGTTGTATAGGCGTGTTAAAAAAAGGCATTAATGGTAAAGAATTTGTCCATACACGCATGGTAGCTTTCCTAAAATTGTCACGAAAAGATACAAATACGTAGTGAAGACTCCAACTTTTTATAATAGAGCATTCAGTTCTATATTTAAAGCTTGGTGTATGGTAAGTTTCCCACACTACGTATGGGTTAAAAACTTCCATTAGAGTTGACTCGTTCGGTCGCGCATAAATTTGTGAGTTCAAGTTCTGCAATCACGTAAATATTTGGTACGATCTGCACTTGAGTTCAACATTTTTCGTAATAAAAGTGAACAACATGCCGCGTTCCTCCATGATCTTGGCATCAACCACTGATGTTGAAGAGGCGTAGAAAAACTCCCTAATATAACATTGTCCTCGAGGAAGAGACTCAAACGTACTGGCCGGTGGCGCATCGCTGTGTACAGTACAGATCATAAGTGTCAGCCAATTACAACTTGTCCACCATCATGGACACAGAGACTGAACTAAGTGGAAAATGTTTGCAGTGTAGTTACTGTGCTCCGGAGAAACGAGACTTCTCCAAGTAGAGGTGCCCCTCCGCTTACACTGGAATTGTTTTGTTTTTTTTTTTTTAACAAAAGGTATATTAAGAACTAACGTGATAGCTACAGTAATTAATTTTTCCTAGCAATTTCATAGAGCCACGTGTATGGCAAGTTTCATCAGTTGCAGTATTAATTTATACATGCAGCGAGGCTTCCAGGTTTACTGAAAGAAGAAATCAAGAGAATATTTAACCACTTCGTGCCCACTTTAATTTACGGTTTCAGGTGTTCCAAACAAACATTTAATGATGCGTGCTGTACTTAAGTCGACCAAACACTTGTCTGGTTGACACAATCAACGAGCCGTAGACTGTATGTTAGGCTACAGTTATATGAACCAGTGATGACATGGACCAGCAAGACTCTTAGCGAATCATTTACCCACAGGTAAGATCATAGGTCATTGAACTTCGCAGCGTGCAATACAGACCAAAAATTACCTACACGTTCGTAATGTACAGAACCGTGTCCACTGGGTCGTGATGGGTTATTTAGACGTGAAACAGCTAAACAATTTTCCTTACCTTTACGGCAAGTTATTTCAGCAGGAAGGTATGCAAGAGCACGATGAGGGATTTTAAATTCTCGGCACGTTCCTAACCTTTCGAGGTCAATCCAATTTCCCTCCAACTGATTTTCCTGTGGTTTATTTTTGTAAGCCGGACAATAAATGTAATTTATGACCTCTAAGTCTTTAGCATAGACGCTTAACGGAAGGGGAAAAAATGAAAAACTCGATAAAAAATTCTGCTTTCTGGTTTTTTTTTTTAATCATACAAAAGTAATTGTAGCCGCTATAAGAAATGTTTAAACATTTTATTTGATAATTTTTTTTGACTAACGCAATATTATATAACTACCAGTTTGTTAGCGATTACAAAGAAAAGAGTGTTTGTCTTTCAGTAACAAAGAAAAGGATTTATGGTCCCCGTGTTCTCCACGAAAATATTTTATGGTTCATTCCCACAATTTTCTTTTTGTTGTGCTGTAAAGAAAAGGATTTTCCTTGCATGGCAATGTTCGTATAGGCCAATCAGGTTAGACAAACGGTGACTTCAGGAGCTTGCTGGATCTCTACCAATCAGACACCGCCAATAGAGATGTGATGGGATGTAGCTCACAAGTCATTTTGTAACCATAAAAAAAAATCCTGGCTAATCTCCATATATTATTTTTCGTAACCAGTCTGCGGTAATGCTGGCAGCGAGCCGGCAAAAGTAATGGCTTGTATAGGCTGTTCACGGTAAAATGAGCACTTTTCAAAGCACTACTTAAGATCTACTTTTATGCACGTTATGTGTTCTTCTGCCTTATGTAAAATTAACGTTGCCATGGGCCTCATCACTTTATTCATACGTTGATCAAGTGACCCTTTTATATTATTAGAAAAGTAAACAATTTATAAATCTGCTAATTTTTACACACTGATGCATTAAAAAAACAGAAAGAGAAATAAATAATACAAATGATCACAAATGGTTTCCTAACAGTTTTTATTCTACGTTAAGGTATGTAACTACTTTCCATCCATCGTTACCAACTTTACCTAGTGCATGTCACTTAGTGCGCCCGTTGAAGTATATGCAGGCAGGGGCAGTGACTTTTTCCTAAGGTTGATTTCAAAAGTGCTCACTTTATCGTGAACAGCCTTTATCAGCATTTCAAATTGGTTCATTTTATTGTACACTCTCAGTGGTAAAAAAATCTATTTATACACTAAGAAAAAATGATGCGTGTAGGAACCAAATTTCTAAACTCGTAACAAATATAGACTTGCAATATAGAGACAGCAATCAGTTTGGATGTAGGCACGCTCTAAATATTGTTAACATAGATAGTAACTGCAACAAACCTGTCTTGTCTGTGATAGTATCTGCAAGTTTGAATATAGTTCCTACTGTAGAGGATGCTGTTCCTTCAACACAACTACTTCAGAAATAACTGGAATTTTACCGCAACAAACACAGCTGCAATAAATTAACACAACATTCCGGTTGCTGGTAGATAATTCCGGTTGCTGGTACCCTGAAGTCCTCCAGATGGCCGCCTGGGTAGGCCGTCGAACGGTGTGCAGAGCTCCAGCAGAAAACGTCCAACATGTCTGAGCGAGGTCTGCTTACAAATAGCATTTATGACACGTTACGCGTCTCTACATGTTTTTCAGTCCCTCCATTTCTCTCCAAAGCACGAGTATGTGATAGTGAAAATGGCTCAAACGGGCGTTTTCACGGTCAATTTTAGGTATGAACATTTCGGTACAAAACATTAAATACGGGAAATGGACGTAAGCCAAACCTTTAGTTTTATTACTACGCCATATAAAATGGTAACAGGGTTTCCGCTGAAAGTCTCATAGATGCGCGTCATCGACGGGAAGACTGCGCGCCTGTTCAGTGCTTTGCGCGTAGAGGCGATGAAAGAGCTGATGTGCATGTCTCGGTCGCCCCTAGCGCCCCTCTGCTTTCAGGCCTCGGAGGTGCAAAATTCCTTCAACCATGCGGCCCCCTTAACAGAAGTGTTCTGTTGTCACTTCTCTGTTCGTCTTTTTTCACAGTAATAATCTATTAATTTCTAATATTTTAATAGTTCCAGTTTACTGATCCATTACTTCTAGTCAACCGAGTGAGGTGAAGCATTGTTAACACATTGGACTTGCATTATTGAGAGCCTGGGCGTAATTCCCATTACCGCTCACATGATTTATTATTGATATAGTTTTCCGAAATCATCCCAGGCTAATGTTGGGATGGTTTTTTATCGAAGCTGTGGATGACTCTTTCACCAACCCTACATAGCACTGGGTATCCACCAGATATCCTAATTATATCCACAATACTTGAAAGTCATCCAAGTCCTAAAGCGAATCTCTTACGGATATTCTTTAGATCTCCAGTAGTAGATATCGGTTTATCCATTAGATCTCCAGTAGTAGATATCGGTTTATCAATTAGATATTACAAAACCACCAATGGTCTTTACTTATGGTAAGTGACTAAACTTTAAAATGTCTATAGGACATTCAAAATATCTATCACTTTTTGGATATTGGGCTGACATTTGGATATCTTTTGACTGTCTTTCGGATGTAACTTTGGTATTACTGGATGTCCCTGGGTATCGCGAACGTCAGAAAGTGACATCTGTTAGACATTCTTCTCATGTCTTTGTGGTGTGAGGGTGCTTGTTTGAGCAACTTACTCCGTCTCTGTTCACGCCACTGCTTGCATACGTTAGGCCATACACACATTTCCACTCACTATGCCCATGCCAACTTTAAGTGCAACTTGTCACCCGCGAAAGGGAAGAGAAGAGAAGGGAAAAAATATAACTTTCAAAAATGCTTACTTGAGGCTAACATATATATATATCTCCCCCCTCTCCCCCTCCCCTACTTTTTCTCATTCTCTTTCTCTCTCTCTCTGCCAGTTGGATTTACACCCGATTTAAACTCGGATGCAGACTAAAATTTCCTAAATATCCTAGGATCGGACTGAAACAGAACAGAAGTGAGATAATCCAATGCACTCACCAAGGCGGTCTTCAATTCTCATTCCAGTTTAATTAATATACGTGACTGGACTTGAATATAAAAACACAACACGACGTAGTGGAGATATTTGGTCGCTATTGTTCACAACACGCATGTGTTCATGTAATGGAAATAACCGTGAATGGTTGAAGACTACAGCAGCGTAGATAAAGAATTACCGTGGAATAAAAGAAGTGCAAAAGAATATCTGACATTTGTGATTAAAAGTCAATACTTATAAAGTATGTTTAGAGTTATTTCCACTATACC
The DNA here is from genome assembly GCA_029891345.1 of Dryococelus australis. Taxonomy (NCBI): domain Eukaryota; kingdom Metazoa; phylum Arthropoda; class Insecta; order Phasmatodea; family Phasmatidae; genus Dryococelus; species Dryococelus australis. The sequence continues at coordinate 361,057,830 of CM056995.1, forward strand.
ATCGCTCTTGTTTCCATTTCAGTACAAGATTATAATTTCACTGTATGTAGGTAAAATGTTCCCGTGCTAAGTCCAAGACGTATTCAGTCCAAGCTCGCTTCTGGTCCAGACTTCACTACGAAACCTGTAGTCACGGAGTTTAAACGGAGAATCAGTGTTGAAATTCCTTCTTCGTGTGTGAGTTTTAAAGATAATCGTTTCAAACAAAAAATGTTCTACGCGATGTGCACTAACGAATGCTGGCACGTTAAGAAATGTTGCAGATTTTTAATCTCTAATATACTTTGTCTAAGATTTAACATTTTAATTTACCTTTGCGATGACGCCAGTACAAGACTTGTGGTGAGGGATGTGTAGGTGGATATTTTATAGGCCCCGCGTAGGGAGCCAAATGTTGCAACGTGTTGAGATGTAGATACCATGTAGAGGTGTGGAGACTGAGTACAGTGTAGATACAGACGTGTGACAGAAGAACACTCGCAAATAACACTGCGAAACTAAATTATTAAAAAATATCATCACTAGGCAAAATATCTACTTGATACTGGAAATCATCACCCAGCAGAGACGTTTCAAGCATAGGGTGAAATTTAAGTCGTTTTCTTGTAAAAAAATCGTTTCAGACAGGAAATGTGTAATATATTTTCTAGCAAGATTTTATTTGTGGTCTGCGCAAAACACTAGCTCCTCTCGTGACTGGTATATTCTATTTACTTTATGCTTGGCAGTTACAATTTCAAATTTTCAGAAAAAAAAAAAACTAGTTAATTTCTCTTTCTTCTCCAGAATAGCTCAGGGTATTGCGCCAAAAAAATAATGCCAGTGTGTTCGTAGTTAAATTAGCTAGAGTCAGTTCAAGTTGAAAACAATTCGTCTTTGCTTCTTTGAAAAAATGATGTATACGTCGACTTGGTTGATTATGAATTAATACGAAGAGCTCTGGACGTTCTTGAATTTCTGGATGATATTGTCGTAGACAGTAGCAGCCAACTGGATGCAGCAGGACATTTCCTCGACGGCTACCCTAATAAGTCTCTCGGACCTGTAGTGTCAATACAGTCCCAGCGCATTAAAGCACACCACGTTAGTTCGACCTAATTAAACGTGTAGAAGACGCGGGAGGCGACCGATACAGGCCTGCCTCTTCCAAATCTCGATCTTGAGTCTTGGCCTCCTCTGAGACGACCTGACACAGGAGCGAACTCGTGTCCTTGTATCGAAACTAAATTACAAACCCTGCGGGCTGAAACCACACGGGTTAGCGTCCTGCCATCCAAAAACCAAGATGGCTTAAATCTACATTCAAAAACTTAATTAAATAATGCCCTCGAAAACTGGCCAATCACGAGAGTGCTTGACGCAAGAAATACCCGTTACGTCACTTAGTTTCCATGGCAACGAATTAACAACTACTCCGAAACTTGGGGCTTCTAAACGCATTACAAAAACAACAGACTGCAAAGACATGTGTTGTACAACAAAATAAAATCAGAAAATACAACGAGCAGTGCAATACACTCTAATTAATGTAATTAATGTTCCAACGAAAAATAATATACGTGAAATCAGATTACGTCTTGAAAATACACAATTAGAAAATAATAAAAATGTGCATACAGTCTAAATTTACGTTGTTGCAACTTTTACAAAAAAAAAAAATGACGAAGGAATAAAATCTATGAAAATTACTCAGCGGTGCAGTCGCGTTGAATATATATTTTTTTGTTTGAAACACTTATCTTTAGAATTAATGAATTGAGAAGGAATTTATGTAAAAGTGATTCACCATTTAAACTCCACGGCTACAGGTTTTGGGAGGCAACACCCAGTTTTCTCTCAGTTTATTTTGTGTGGTTGTTTCCTGGTTCAGTGCTGTAATCAATGCAGGTAATATACAAGCGAGTCTATTTAAATATTAACTGCATTAAATAGAGTGGTGGGAAACTTAGTGCGCAAACTCCAGACGTAGTTTAATTGGACCAATAGTAACACAGCAGCCATGTACGCTGGTATCCGAAAAGGTATTCTTATATCAAATAATCGTGTGAAAAGTTACGGCGTACAACAGGTGCGTCAAGCTTGCACGGCAAGTTGCAGAGGTCGTAGGCGCGCGACAGTAATTTATTACAAATGCGGCATTGTGCGCCTACGGCCTATGCAACTTGTGATTCGCCTATGATTGCACCGTCTCCTTGTTCTCCAGACGTTCTATGCCGCAACTTTGAAAACAATTATTTGATATAAAATACGTTTCCGGATACAAGTTTATAGGGCTTTAGTTTACTATTCGTACAAAGAAACCACGTGTGGAGTTTGGGCACTGAACATCCTGAATAAATTAGTTAACCTGCAGAATGTCGTGTGGTCAGGCTGTAGGGACATATTGTGTGGTTAGACTACAGGCACAGAGTACGTCATAGTACAGAAGTGGAACAGCTGGCTGCAGCGCGAACTCCAGACTCACCCGCCAGCAAGTGACCGCGCAGTTAATCAGCCCAGCGACATGTCGGAACAGGGTTGCCAACTCTTTCAGAATCGTCATAAGTAACACTTCTAACAACTAGACACACATCTGATCCCAATAAAAAGATCAAGGAGCATTTATCATTTAAAAAACTAATTAAAATTATATCTGTAGTGTGCAAAAAAAACGGAAGTATTCATCACTCAACGTTTCCACTGAACATAGAAAACAATAAAATATAAGTTGCACGCAGCAAATTTGTAGCTTCAAATAGTAGTTTTTCATAACTTCGTATTATTAGAAATATTCTGCCATTGAGTTACAACAGTAGCGTAAACTTGCCCGTAATTATGTAACTGATGAATTACTGACAGTGTGTATTTAAGTTTACTCTCGAAGAGTTCTGAGATACAGGATATATGACGTCTTGACTTATGTCCTTATGGAATAATTCTTTCAACTCCACGGTATGAGAAATCCCGTACAATATCAGACAGTTGGCAACCCTATAAACGCCGTTCGCCAATCAGCACACAATAACTGACCTGTGAGCTGGCAGCCCATCTAATAAGCAATTTTTTTCGCAGCAGGCTGCAGTTTGTCAGAGACAAGGTCATTCAGCCTTGCCAACTGTACTGAAATTTCCGTAAACGCAGGGAAAACTTATTGTTTAAGTGAAGATGTACGTAAGATTTATGTTTGTACGTGTCGTACACTAAAAGTACAGAAATTTTACACGTATGCGACTTTTCTGCTGATAAGTAAAACCAATATGCTGCACCTTCTATCATGGATAAAAAAGATAATGTGTAAATTTAAAAAAATCTATGTAACTTTTACATGCGGACATTTACTGAACAGTGTGGAAATTGTGCAGTTGGATACGCAAATTTGGTTATTTAATAATATTAAAAAAACTAGCTGGTGATCTTGCCACACCGTCATTTCTCTTCTTTATACGTGCATAATTGTATGACACAGGCGTGTGGGTGCCGCAGACTAGGAATGAGGCAGATCGATTGTTCATCTCGGGCGCGTGTACCCAACATTGACCTACCTCACACCAATCCAACTGTCAAAGTCACGTGGCCAACTCTCACGAACGTGTTTGTTTATATCTTAATTCTCCAAATATAATCAATTTTATATTAATAAAATACTTCTACCAATTTTAATTTAATAGAATTACATTAATAACTGGTTAGAGGAAATGTACAAACATCTCGAAGCAATTGTTTACACCACCAATGTTCTAACCTCAAGTCTTACCCATTTCGTTTATGACAGTCGCATTGGCAGAACAGCAGTTTAATTTTGGGACTTGGTTTTGTGCAGCTAGCGTAATCAATCTACTCGACATTCCCTATACGGGATGCAGGACGTCCATAAACTAAAGATGAGGCAGACCGCTTATTCGTCTTCTGCGCATGTACCAAACATTGACCTACCCCAAAGGAACACAACTGTCAAAGTCACATGGTCAACAGGGATGAACGTGTTTGTTTGCATCTTCATTTTTAAATAACAAGCACTATTACATTAATAAAATACTTTAACCAGTTTGAATTTAACCAAAAATAAATACATATTGTTTAAAAGAAGTATAAAAAGTCTCAAAAGCACTTGTTTACTAAACACAGTTCTAACCTCAAATCCAACCCACGCAATTTTTGCTGGTCGTATTGGCAGGTGAGAAGTTCAATGTTGTGACACGGAGATTGGTTGTGCGAAACCAGCGGGATCGCTCTACCTCATCTTTAGTCTATGACGATGAAGGAGGGCAATGAGAGAGAGAGAGAGAGAGGAATAGATAGAGAGTGTGTGTACTCACCAGTCGGTATTCTGGTCGTCTATGACGAGTAGCGTGAAGCAGCGGTCCTTGTTGTAGGCTGGCCTGCTCCCGGACACCCCTGCTCCAGACACCGCCGCGCCTGCGCACAAGCCACACTCTGTGACACCCCTCAGCGAGCGAGTATGAAGCAGCGACGGAATACAAGGGGCGGGGAGGAAACGGGACATTCCCGAGGAAACCCAGCCGACCAGCAGCATCGTCCGCCACGATCCCCACATGCGAACATCCGTGAGACGACCCCGCCGGGAATCGAACCCGGTTCGGTTCGCCTTGGTGGGAGGCGAACACTTTCGTCCCACACACAACACGCTCTCTGCTGTATGTAAGCTGTTCACGGGAAATTGTTCAATTTTTGAAATCAACCTTTGAAACATGACCCTGCCGCTACCTGCATGTATTTTAAGGCACCTGCCTAGCTGTCAAGTTATGGGTCTCAATGTAAGCCATTGTGCTTACTTTAATTAAAAAAAAAAAAAAAGCTATAAAATAGTTCAATGGGTTTTTTTTTTCCCAGGGTGGAAATATTAGTAAATATATTATTTGCCCTTTTTATAAATTTGGTAATTGAAGCACAGATGTGGTCGTTGGAAAGAGTAAGCCAGCAGAAACCCTTTTAAGTAGCCACTTGTTTACGATATCTATTTTCCAGTAAACAGTGTTCTAAACTATAGCGACAGTGATGTGTATTTTCTTAACAGATTGCTGTATTAAAACGCTATAGCCACCACTTACAAGTTCCGAGGCAACAACGGACGCGGGGCTTGTTGATGCTATTCTCTATCGCAGTCGCGATGCTTACTAACGGACGCACATTTCCTCGAGAAGTTTTACATTTGTTTGCTAGGGAAGATACACACCGGGAACATCGACTTGCATGCACCCCGTTAAGTTGGCAACGATGGAGGGAACGTAGGCACATGTATTTACGTTCAAATAAAATTCTTAGGTAAACATCTGTGAACACTAAAAAGATTTATTTTGCTTTCTGTGTGTTTATGTATATTTGTGCAAGAATCAGCGAATTTGTGAGGATGTATTTACTTTTATAATAATAATTTCACAGTTTCACTTGACCGATATGTGAACAAAGTGATCAGGTCCATGACAATGCCAATTTTCCGTGTGGTGTAAGAATACACAAAATGTATATAAGCAGAACTTAAAAAGGGCTTTCAAAAGTTCTCAGTATACCGTGAACACCATACACTTGTAGTACATCCTGCAATGCATTGTCCTAGCTGGAAACTTGACAACAGGAAATTGTTGTGTGTCTGTGAAAATTACGTGCATTTACTCTCCTAAATTACTCTGAGTTACGATAAAAGGATGGTGATGGAGATCACAAACACTTAGATGCCCTAACAGTTCGCGATATAAGAAGGGACTCGACAGTCGACAGTCCTCTACACACTCGAGCAGAAGTCAGTTAGCGTGAACATGCCTAAAGTTCGACGGCCTGCCTGAGCATGTCACACACACACACACACGAGCTGTAATAAGGACAGCCAGTTGCCGCTATCGGGGCTCGCATTGCCATACGCCGGTAAGCAGAAATCCCCTCTGTCTACCAGCAAGGGAATCAGGACATGTTGCGTTATGCCGGAATCACTAGCCCCGACCAACACAGAACGACACGACCAAAAACGCAACCACGGCACATTTCAATGTGACTACTTGAATTTACAGCACGACCGACACCACGCTCTCGGCATTTAACCTAACTATTTAGAAGGCGCTGATCGGCTACGTTAGTCTCAAAGGCGGCGAACAAGAGGGAAATTTGTAATACGTAATGGTGACAAATTGGTATCGCTAATGCATACAAAGGTAAAGTTATTATTTTTAAGAGTTAGGTACAGTAAGTTTCAGTTTAGTTTTCTTTTAAGCTGAGTATTTACCATTGTAGGGAAAGCAATTTCATTTTGCAAGGTTGTACATTCTGTACGTCGTGCCGCACGTCACGACAAAGAATACAAATAATTTCTAATCCAAAACTGCTGGTCGTACGACAGATTCGGTCGGGCTCACGACGATCTATCTCGTATTTGATTGACTGTTGGCCGTCGTGTCGTGCGCGTCGCGGCTGTGTGATTCCGGCGCTATGCGACGCCGACACGAGGGCAATGCAGAGCGGAGGTGGGGTGTTTTCCCAAGTGACGTCGCCCGAGATGGACATCTCAAGAAGCCTGATGTGCCAACCCGCCCTATATAGGCATACTTCATCAGCCTCCGGTTACTGTGCATGGTGGGACAAGCGCCATAGTATAACGTGCCTCTTAATAAGGTAGCTGATGTAGTTCACTTAACAATGCTCCCCCGACCATATAGTATTTTATGTAATATCAGGATGTTTAATTATATAACCTTATAGTAACCTATAGCTCTTTATAATAATTTACCCAGCTTTGCTCTGCCCTTATAGTAACCTATAGCTCTTTATAATCATTTACCCAGCTTTGCTCTGCCCTTATAAGTCTTCATGTGAGGCGTAAGAATCTCTTAAGAGTGGGATGGACCCCCGCATTTTTTTGTGAAAAAAAATTGTTTGCGCGAAGACGCGTATTCCTGCAAATAAAGATTCTACAAATACGACTTTTGGTCAGCAAAGATAAAAAAATTTTTTTATCTATTCCCCGTTTTTTTTTGTCATATTAGGTGTATTCTCGGAGAAAAAATTCGTGAAAATGGTCAAATTTCGCATTTTTAAAGCTTGCCTATGAAGTTCCCTTAAGCGGCAAGAGGAAAGTACAAATATACGGACGTAGTTTAATCTGAGGGTTTTCATCGCGTGTAATAACGTAACTCTGTTACAGGTCTACTTTGCACAGTACAGCGCCATGACGGAAACACTGCGCGCCTTGCACGTAGGAGCGATGAGACACTAGGCGTGCGTGTTAGTGTCGCCCGTATTGCTCCCTCGCTTCCTGACCTTGGACGCGGGGGTCCCACAGGGATCGACTGTCTGCCGCCACAGAAAATACTCGCTCTCCTGTCTGTTTGACCGGACCAATCGGAATGGAGCTACCAGAGTGCTGAATGTTGACGCTTGGTTCTGAGCCTATCAGAGCGTGTCGGATGACCGGAGTTACAATGACTCGCTTGCGATTAACATACATTTGTATGCAGTCTACTCTGGTACTGAATTAAAACACACGTGATAGCGTATCTACAGATACTTCTTGCATCAAGCAAACTGAAAGAAGAAAAATAATTCTGATTAATTTGCAGTATATTAGTTAAGTGCGATGTATTTAAACTCCACGTGTAAAAATTAAATAAAACATTTAAATATTTATATTATATTTATGCTACAAGATGTAGATGTAATGTTGTATATGGTAAACACAGCTCAAAATGTTGGATATTTTAAATTGACAGTATCAGGTTTCAGCCAGTGTCTTTTTATATTTCTCTCTCTTATGTGCCAGTATAATATTTCCATTATTTTGTAACACACCTTAAGGCGAGGAATAATTAATATTTGTGGCAATCACAGTTCATCTCACATTTCATTCAACGTCGTTTGCAAACAAATAAATAGTACTTAACTGTTTTTTTTTAAATCATAAATAACAGGCTGAAAAAACGAATAAATCATAAATAATGAAAACTATCTCATTAGCAGAAATGAGGAAATTTGCATTCAAATAATGCCACAAAGTAAGTACGTCATGTTATCTATGTAAAATATCCCGAGGCAAGTTTATGCGTTTAAGAACTGTCAAATATTAAAAAAATATTTGATTCGGGGCTGTTCCTGAATCTTTATCAAATCACTTTATCTAAACACGTCCTAGAACGGAATGGTAGAAAGCCTTTTAGCTCACATCATTTAAATGTTCATAAGTTACTTGTTAGTATTTTATGTGTTATAATTTGTTAATAATGGAGATTTATTTTTGTTTCCCGATTATTACATTACGAGTAACGCGTAAAAGTTGAAAAGAGTTCACCAAAAATATATAATAGTTTTTGTCTATACAACACAGTTCTTGTCTGTACAACACACGTTTAAGAGCCGAAATACGTTTTAGAGCTCACGTATGTGAATGCAGTAATGCACGAGTGGTTTATAACTAAAACCTTAAACATCTAGTTTAAAACAATATTTATTCAGAATTATTTGCTAAATTCTGACCTGTAATTAGCACTCATTTTAAAATCATATTTGGACGTGAATGTTCTTCTCAGGTTTTTTTGCACAACGAGTCGCTGGCTATAAATCTCAGACAAAGTCAGCGTTTTTTTTTCTGTTAAGTTGGTACAGGGAGCGATTGTCGGTGTGCGCAGACAGTCAAATGTCAATTTCGGGGCAGGAATTGTGGATCCCAGGGCGGAGAATCGAAACTGAGGACAAAGCACACGAGGAACAAGAGTAAACAAAGCACCGGATGTCGGTGCGCGAACACAAAAAACAAAAAGAGGGACCAGGATGTTGAATGTTGAGTCCGCGGGAGGACAAAACACATACAGCTGTTGGGTGACAATACAACCAAGTTATGACACCCCTTCCCTTTCCATAACCCATTTGTGCCACCACAACCGAACTGACTGGGGTATAAAAAAGTAAGAGTCGGTTTTTTTTTTTTTTTTTTTTGTTCCTGTTCTAAGTGTTCTGCAAAATCCAGTCTTATTAAGAACGGGATAAGTAATACTGTCAAGTTTCCAGCTGTACTCGGAACTCGCCTATGTAACAATAATACACTTACACTTAAACTCTATTCACATTAATACATTTACAAACTAACGTTTTAATTACTGTGACTTTCAAACGAGTCTCAGTTTATATTGGGGCCGCGGCGGTGCAGCGGCTAGAGCGCTCGCATCCCACCATAGTAAACCGGGTTCGATTCTCGGTGGGGTTGCTCTTGGATTTTTGCACATGGGAATAGTGCTGGACTACTGTATGCCTCTGGCCGGCGGGTTTTCTCGGGGATCTTCCGTTTCCCCCGCCCTTGCATTCTAGCGCTACTCCTTACGCACGCACCTCACTTCACTCTCATCAACTCTCCCCAATATTAAGAGGAGCCAAAATCTCTCCAATCTCCACTCATTTTATGTCTATGCACTAACCAAAGTACCTAAAATTACATGTGAAAAAGGCACACATATTCATAAATTACAGACCCCAGTCTATGAAATCGAAAACTAACATTTTAAAAACTCCGAGATTTATGTTTAGAAAAACATATTGTACATGATGTAACCTGCTTGGAGCTGTGAGCTTACACATGAGCCATGCACAAAAAAAAAAAAAACAGAAAAACGTTGAAGTATACTTCTATGCTTATACTTGCACTAAAATAACTACATATTTTCTAATGTTCCCACAATGAACATTGCTCCAAAACAATTAAATTTTATTGTAAACCGGGTAGGGGTGGGGGGAGTGAAATTTGACCTTACGTTGCCGGATACGGCAGGATTGGTCATCTACTGTAATTGGTCATCTACTGTGATTGGTCATCTACTGTGTTTGGGAACATTTTCGTCGCAAGACACTGCGACCCCGAACAGTTCCGTTAGGGAGTGTCTCAACGGGAACTTCGCCAATTTATTTTGTGTTTTCGTTCGTCCCTCCGGTCCTTTATTACAATTATCTTTGCTAATGCGCTCTTTCCCAGAATGGTAACATTCAGAAGGTTCCATGATTGCTCTGCCAACTTTATCCCTATTCCCAGCCGTTTGCGGTTAGCGCAGCAACAAATCTAGCGTAGTTTGTCGTCGCTGACATGTCTTTGTATTTATTAAGTACACACGTAATGTTTTTTTTTAAATCGAACAATTATATATTCATTTGGGCGAACCCGAATGCCTTGAACAAAAGTTTTATTATTCTGTATACCGATTATCTGTGCAAATTAATATTCCAAAACGAACGTAAGGTTATTTTATCATGATCTTTTCACATGTGTTATTGTATCATGATCTTTTCACATGTGTTATTGTATCATGATCTTTTCCAATGTGTTATTGTATCATGATCTTTTCACATGTGTTATTGTATCATGATCTTTTCACATGTGTTATCGTATCATGATCTTTTCACATGTGTTATTGTATCATGATCTTTTCACATGTGTTATTGTATCATGATCTTTTCACATGTGTTATTGTATCATGATCTTTTCACATGTGTTATTGTATCATGATCTTTTCACATGTGTTATTGTCCAACAATGCCGAAGACGGATTCGGGTGCTTTAAATTCTCCTTGTGTGGGGTCCTTAATCTTTTCTGGATACTTTGCTTTTTTGTCAAATAATTCTTGTAACTTAGCATCCTCCACATAAAACTATTTTATGGTAATCATTGAAATTCTTCCGATAACTTTAGTCGCTGATAATCGCTGGTTGATGATTTTCGCGGATCTCCAGTGACGTTTTTTGATTGCCAAAGCAAGTGGAGGTTACTGCTGACTCGCTGATATCGCCTTACAATGGCGCCGAACAATTTTTTAGCTGCGAAATCTGATGTCAGCCATCAATGAAACCTTGAGCCGAGTACACGCACTAACCCACAAATCTCTCATTAACTCCGTACTGAATATTGTATTTCAGCTACCGTGTAATTTTTAAACACGGATTTTTAAACGTTCAAACGCACTTGCACGCAAAATTACTATTTACCTAGTAGCTCTCACGCATAAAAGGTAAAATTATTTTTGTGACGTTGGCGATTATAGTGCGAGCATATGAAATAGAAAAAGGCCGGTATTATCGGAAAAGATATTTGGTGTGTACGTATTATTGCAGTTTTATGTTCTGTGACTACCAGCCGTGGTTTTTGTGTGCATAGGCAAGGCGATACAAACAAATCCCGTCCTGTTTAGATGCTGTAGTTGCAGCGGTTCTGGCGTGCTACATATTTCCAAGAGCAGAAACTGCAATGGGAAATGCGACGGATGGTTTTCGTCGAATTAAGTAGCTAAGGAAGGAACTTACTTGAAATTACTTATACCGACAAGGAGAAAAAAAAACTACGTCTCGGTAAAGAATTTATTTTTACTTGGTTGAATTGCAGCCTAAAATATATTATAAATTAAAGTTTAAATTTAGTAATTCTTTTATATTTCCCTTTAGTTTATTCTTAATCACTTCGTCGTCAGTGATGTTTACGAGGGATATACGAAATCTGTTTATGTGCCTTGAAAATGTAATTATCGTCCAGTACGATTTTTTGGGGAATTTATTTTGTCCTTCACTTTCCTTGGCACACATAAAAAAATTCTTGCAGACTAACTTGTCCTTGTCATTTTCCGTATCATTATTTCTAGAGTATCTTACCTGAACGCTCAATTATTACCGTAATGAGGAGGGAGGTTATCGCAGTTCCGAAACTGAAATAAATCTACCTGAAATGTAAAATACAGCGGTTATAATTCACATTCTTGCATACTTCATCAGTTATATAAATCACTTCAACAATTCCAATTTGAAGATACTGCTGGAGTCGATCTGCTGCTACTTTCATGTTACGGTAGATATGCAAATATACTGAGCGTGGCACAAGACGATCTGCGGATATTCACCTTTGCTGTAATCATGGCATAACTCGTTACTCTTATGAAGAACAAGAGTATAATTGTGGATATCTGAGCCTTCGAGACAGGCTGCCCCTCAAAAGCACGAAAAAAGAGTGATGAATTATATTGGATGCGGCCATATAAAAATCTCATTTCAACTTTTTCTTTTAGCGGACTTGTCATATTTTTAAGCGCTGCAAGAATTATAGAACTAGCTATACATGAGTTAACGTAACATCCGATTAGCTCTATGAAATTATTGTATTTGTAAGGGGCTTCTTAACGTCCCCCGGTTTTATGCTAGAGAGCTTATAAGGGGACGGCTAACGGACTAACTTATAACGTAACTTAAATTAACACCCATGCCTTGCCCGAGATTCAAACCCAGATCATCCCACACCCCACATCGGTGGCGCACCAACCGACTGCGCCACGGGAGGTCAGCTGTATGAGATTATGCGAGAGATATTTTACAAGGCACGATATACGTATTTAAACTATTATAAATAAAACTAAAATTGTTGTATAGCTAACAGTTTACAAGGTAAATAAATGGCGTGTGAATGGCATGGAATCAAAGAGAACAAAAAATTAGCTAACGCATGCATGCTGCCTAGTATGACGGGTTTGGTGATACCTGCTGTGATACTTGGTACGCAATACTTTGTCTTATATACGCTGTGAGTATTCCAAACTACACATTCTCGGGTGTCGTATAGATAACATATTACGCAGTTTGTAATATATAGTTCGATCACGGTTACTTCCAATTATTCTGAAGCCCTGCTGAAGTTCTACTTGCAGGATATTCCTCCGCCTCAAGCAAATAAAAAAGCTTAACCAAGTACCGCATTCCAGCGCACTCCGCGTAATTATATTTTGCTCAAGATCTGTTTCTTACTAGGTATTGCCAACACACCTATTTCCTCATTGTCTTTTCATATTGATTATAAATTAAATATTATTATTTCTTGATAAAATGTAAGTCTAGATTTATCCAAATAATGAAATTTTGTGTTAAGAAATATATATAAGCAAACATGTCATACATGGGGTTATTTTTCAAAGGTTTGATTCGAAAATGGTGAAGAAACCGCTAGGAGACTATACTATAACAATGGGAGGTATAGTATGTATTGTGTGTGTAGGTGCATCATGTATGAGCTGCAGTGTTGCAGTTTACAATGCTAAAGGCTGTTCACAAACGTGAGCACTTTTGAAAACCCTGCTTATTTTCTACTTTCAGCCCGTTACGTATCCTTCCGCTGTATCTAACTGTTAACACTGCCTGATGGCGTATGTTTAGTCAGCTGTTCAGAATTCCTCTGCATTTATTTGCATATTTGCATAGCCATGCAACGTGTGATTTTTCTATTGTATAGTACACAGTAAATACGTACACGTTAAATTCAGTAAATAATACATATTTGCATACACTCATGATTTGATTTTTACTATTTACAACTAAACAGTCTGGCATTTGTAAATTGTTTTTTAATTTCCCCTCATTATACCAGCGCCACGCTATTCAGAATAGTCTTCATCAAATACGTGAAAGGTATGAATTTTTGCTCGTCATAATAATGAAACCCTCCGAGATAGTACAATTTAGTCCAACAATTACGGCAAACCACATGTGTTTGATAATCGTTAAATGATGCGGCAATTATTAAAAATAACATTGCCGGGCAGAACAAAGAAAAACGGCGAGCTTAAACGTCTTTAAATGACCAATTACTTAATTTAAGTAGAATATTACAAAATACTATTCTCCCACTGCATACATTACAATCGTGACAATATTTGCCGACGTATCACAATTCTTACAGATAACCGTGTACGACTTAAAGCACAGATAATTCCCTAACTAAGCATTGTATACATATACACACACGACGTGTAAGCAATGACCGGTTCTGCTGCATTGTTGTTACGAATAGTTGTCATAAACGATCGGTAACAACCAAATTGAACCAAATTTTTACAGCACACCTACATAGTGATATTTATCAATAAATGCAAGATTAAGGAAAATCCGTCCAGACGAATTTTGATTTTAAAGGATCCAACGACATGAAAGATCGGCATAACCTTTCTTCCGAGAAAATCACTTTTATATTATAATATTATAATGAATACAGTGATGTCAACGTAATTCCATCGAAATACTAACAAAACAGTACTTAACAGATATCTACGAATTTCATGAAATTGCATTCGGGCATTTAATGCAGGATCTAATCTTCATTACTGAAATTGAGGTAGTCAGTGGCAGCTCTGAATGCTTAATGTTGGCATGGACACATTAAAAGGTTCAACGAAACGTCAGGGAACCAAGCAATTAAGAGTAGAGGAGGGATGTTTCAAGTGTGAAACAAAGCGACGTCATATTATTTACTAAAATATAATTTAACATGTTCCTAAGTATCGACACGTTAACACTGTTCTCGACAGTAGCGTAAAATAATATCTCGCACACATCGAAGCTGCAAATATAATTCAATGCACTCGACCCACGTTTCTCCAACTTTAAAAAATTTCACATGATATGCCGACTTGGCCAGTGTGTCTACGTGCGATTAAATTTGGTGGTAATAATTTGAGACTTCCCGCTACTGGAAACAACGTCGAAATACAGCAAAAATTAATTATAAATTGTAGGCTTTAACGTGTTATTTATTGTGCAAATAAATTTCTCATACTTGGCGTTACAAACTGCCATATAAATCACGTTGTTCAAGGATTTTACAACTAACCAACCAGGGGATGGGAGAGAAAGAGCTACATAAATTCCTGGAATTCAAAGTATTTGAACATGGGAATAGAAGAGACGCAAAAAAAAAAAACAGAACAATGGACCATGTAACTTGAAATGATGCGTCGGCCAAGTGAAGGTATGAATTTGTTATATATACATATGTGTGTGTGTGTGTGTGTGTGTGTGTGTGTGCGCGCGCGCGCGCGTGGTTATTAGGCTGTTCTGTTTTTATACTTACGTAAATAAATAAAAAAGAAAGTGGTGAATTTGAGGAGCCGTTAATGATTAATATTGTGTATATAGGCTGTTCACGGTAAAGTGAGCACTTTTTAAGGCGCTCCCAAAGGACATTGCACAAATAAATGAAATTTATTGCAACCTCAGACGTTTGCTATTGATAATGGTAAAATGTGCACACTGTGTACATTAGTCACAAGGCAATGTTTATATCAAAAAGTACTGGAATGATAGAAACTGGCTGAATGTAATAATTTAGCAGGGCCTTAAAAAGTGCTCACTTTACCGTGAATAACCTACAGTGAGGCATTACGACATGGAACTACTACTTCCAACTCGCTGCCAACTTTACTGTGTGTCTTGCGGTCAATGCTTACGTTAAAATGCATACAGTTACGGGCAGTGATTTTTCTCACAGGTTGATTACTAGAGTGCTCACTTTATTGTGGACCACCTTTAGGTGTCTACAGTAAGGTTTGTACTTATAGCAAGTTACCTGTGCTGAGGCATAGTACACGCAACAAGTTTCCTAATATGAAATGCTGTCAACATGATAGTTATGTAAGAAAAGTTAGTGTCCATTTTACACATTACCTATAGTTAGATAATGTCCATTTGACAAGTTCAGAGGTATGGACTTTATGACATGTTATAAATACGAGGTACTGTTCACTTGACAAGTAGCCAAGTATTAGATGCTGTTGACACACGTTACTAAGTATGAAGTACTGCGCACATGGTTACTAAATAAATATGATAGATGGGCTGTGAACATGGTTAGTTAGCTAGGAAAGTCAGTAACTATGAAGTGACTGTTAACGTAACACGTTACCTATAAAAATATCATAGCAATAAAACAGTTAGGTTACGAATAATGGGCACCTGACTTACCAAGTACGCGGAGATATTCAGATGATAAGTTACCCAGTATGGAGTGATGTGCCCAAGTTATCGAGTACTAGGAGTTCTTCATGTGGCAAGTCACCAAGTGTGGTGTATTGTTTACATGGCAAGTTACCTAGTGTGAGGTGCTGTGCACATTGCAAGTTACCAAGTATGAAGTGTTGTGCACATGGTAAGTTACCAAGTATGAGGTGCTGTGCACATTGCAAGTTACTAAGTATGAAGTGTTGTGCACATGGTAAGTTACCAAGTCTGAGATGTTGTGCACATGGTAAGTTACCAAGACTGAGATGTTGTGCACATGGTAAGTACCCAAGACTGAGGTGCTGTGCACATGGTAAGTTACGAAATATGAGGTGGTGTTGACATTACAAGTACAAGGTGCGGCGTACAAGTGAGCAAGGTGGCGAGCAGAGCATATAGTTACCTAGTATAGAGGCGCCCTGGTCGCGTGCGACGCCAGTGAGAGACTGCACCCTCTGCAGCAGAGACTCGCGGGTCTTGGCTGGTGACGAGGGTGCGCTAGTAGTGCGCGAGCTAGACCTCAGGTTCAGCGACAGGTCTCCACCGCCAGTGGGCGCCTGCGCGACAGGCGGTGGCTGTTGCTGCTGAGGAATCGGCGCAGCTACTGGCTGCTGGTACGTCGGTGCGTGCTTCTGAGACTGCGTTTCGTGCGTGCTGCTCGTCGTCGACGTGTCGTCTGGCACATCGTCCAGCTCCGACGACAAGTCGCCCGACGAGAACCTGACACATCACAACACACCTGCAATTACTCCTCTGTACTGCGCGCGCAGTAGCCACTCTCCACTTTTCTCACTACACAACGACGTCGATAGCATTTCAGGTTAAAATGAGCACTTTTTAAAGCCCTGTTTGCACGTTGTGTATTCTTCCGCCTTATGAGAAAATAACGTAGCCATGGGCCTCGTCATTTTATTCATGCATAGGTAAATTGAAACCGTAACATTAGTAGAAAAGGAAAATCTCACAAATCTGCTTATTTGTGCATTATAAAAATAATAATTTAATAAATTATAAATGTTTACCTAACACTTTTTATTCGACTTTAGGATATGGAACTTATTTCCCTTTATTGTTACCAACTTTACTGGACACATGTCACTCAGTGTGCCCGTTAAAATACATGCAGGCAGGGGCAGTGACTTTTTTCTACGGTTGATTTCAAAAGCGCTCATTTTATCGTGAACAGTCTTTTAAAAGACTGTTTATGTAAACAAATACTTGAGATATTTGTATACGTATTCTAACCAAATTTAACACAACTAGATTGAGTTCGCTTTGGTAGAAGAGTTTAATTCATAGAAGAGGTATTGCCTTGTGAAAATTAATATATAAACACACACGTTCATCGCGGCTGATCATTAGACTTTGGCAGTTGTATTGGCGTTGGGGTTGGGTAGGTCAATGGCGAGTAGAGATTTGGGAGGCTCTTAACATCGAGGGCTTGGGAGCCGGTTGAGATGAAGTGAAATGAGTATGGAGAAGCGCTGGAATGCAAGGGCGTGGGAAACGGAGATCGCCGAGAAAACCCACCGACCAGCGGCATCGTCTGGCATGACTCCGGGAGTTATCCCGCAGGGAATGTAACTCGGTTCACCTTGGTGGGAGGCTATTAGTCTGACCACTGCACCACTGCTGGGTACATGGACACTAGACGAGAATTCTTTCTAAATGATGTTCACGATAAAGTAAGCACTTTTGATATCAACCTTAGAAAAAAGCTACTGCCGATACCTGCATATACTTTAACGGGCGCCCTGAGTGATATGTGCTCAAGTAAATATGGTAACAATGGATGGGAAGTAGTTCCGTATCTTAACGTCGAATAAAAAGTGTTAGGAAACCATTTGTGATAACTTAAATTGTTTCCTCCGCTTTGTATTTTTTAATGTATCGAAGTGTAAAAAATGATAAGATTAGTTAAATATTTACTTATCTAGTTTCGTTTGACCAACGCATGAATAAAGTGATGAAGCCCACGACAATGTTATTCTTACATAAGGCGGAAGAATACACAACGTGCATAGAAGTAGATTTTAAGCAAGGCTTTCAAAAGGTGCTCATTTTACTTTATGGTCTGTTCACCATTAACTGAGCTCTTTTGAGAACCCTGTTTACAATCTACTTGTATTAACGCTGCGTGTTCTTTCATTAACAAGGACGTAGCATAAGTTAGTTGAAACTGTGAATTTACAAGTGGCACAAACATACCTTTAACGGGCCAGTTCTTATTATAACATGCGTAGTAAAAAAAAACCCAAACTAAATTAAGAAAACTGCCTACAAATTAGAACTTCACAACGTAATTAACTAGCAACCCGCCCGGCCTCTCTCGGGTGTGATTTACTAATACACACACTAAATGCTTAAAGTAACTAACTTAGGATTAATACTGTGTTGTTCAAAAAGTCTTCGTAAGTGTACCTTAAAAGCCGAAACCGTTACTGCGGGTCATCCTTAAAATATGAATAATACTGTCCCGGACCTTTTTGAGATCTACAATTCCGTAGTTTATTAATTTGGTGGTTTAGTCAGCGTAAGCCATGTAAGCGCCCGGAACGCGGCTTTTTCCGACTTGTTTAGAAAACGTCGACATTTCTTTACTATTCTTACATTAAATATTAATGTATTATATACTTAAACCTTCATCAACAAATTCTCTAAATGATGGTGAAAACCGCATCTAAATCCATCAAGTAGTTTAGAAGCCTTAGCCGAATACACAGACACGCGTGACTGGGCGACTTAGTTTTATACTACTATGTATAGATACATTAACACACGGAACTACTTTTACTGCACGTTGCTATATAAGTAGGGTGCTTGCGTATTGTACACAATTGTGTACACCGGGTCTGAATGGGTTAATAAACCCATCAAAATTATTTGCGTCCATTTAAAGGAAAGTGGGATCATTATTTATGTTGATAACTTCTTGTTTAACAATCTCTTTCGGGAAAGTTAAGTATTTTACGTCACTTATTTGTGTTTTCCGTGAGTAATTGTTTCACCTATGCACTGCGCAGCTTGGCATAGTGTAAAAATCTTTAAACATCTCAACTACAACGCAGCAACATGCGACATATGTTTTACTCCGACATAAACAAACATGTCTCGTTACCGGCGTGTCATGGAGTGGAGTGCAGAGATCCGGGCGGCTCGTAACATCGAGCTCTTGTGAGCCGAGGAGGGTGAAGTGAGGTGAGCGTGGAGCAGAGCCTGAATGCAAGGGCAGGAGAAATGGGAGATCCTCGAGAAAATCCGCCAACCAGTGACGTTCCACACGAATCCCACATACATAAAGTCCGGGCTGGAGTCGGACCAGGTTCGCCTTTGTGGGAGGGAGGCGAGTAGTCTAACCACTACACCACCGCGGCCCCTGAGGGAGGATAAAGGAGGGGAACAAGCGCATGACGTCACGTTACCTTGCCTCACCACTAGACAACCGCGACCTCAGATGAAGTTCGAACATTTAGCTGGCCGCTGACGCTATGTTGCCGGTTGGAGTTCGTCTTGTAAGCAGTCGTTTCACATCTGTACACTTGAGTATTCTGTGCGTGATCGACGGCACGTTTGTTTCCAGGCAAGGGAAGTCGTTCCTCAGAGCACTTGGCATAACTTGGCGTGACGTTAAACGAGCTCAACGACCGTTTTTCCGAAACGCTCAGGTACGTTATACCACTGTGTGAATTAAGCTGAACGATATGATCGTCATAAGGGTTCGTATGCGTCAAGATGTAACATAGCAACATGGGACTTTTTTCCCTTTCGCCGGCGTATTCAGGACATTTACCAGCGCATAAAACCCCAGGGAGAACCTTAAAGTTGCCTGAATATGAGAAAAACTTTTCCTGTATAAAATGATACAGCCGAAACTGCCAACTTCGCAGGTGGCTCGTCACCACTGCAGTAATACGTATTGTATATCTTTTGTCATCCTCATAAACAAGGCTGGCTTCCCAACGTGGAACAATAAGTAGTCAGTACGAAAAAGAGAATATTTATTCTTGTAAGTCCACTTTATTGGGGCGAATTTGTTTCCTGTACATCAAATTGATTTATATTACTCCGCCACTCATTTTTTCAAGATCACTGAAAGGGAATAACTTTAAAGTTAACAAGAATAGTCAATAAAAACTAATTATTTAGTGTTTAGAAATCGCACAAGAGAAAAGAAACAACGTTAATGTAGAAGTCAATCCGCACGAACTTAGGAAAACGGATCATTAACTAATGCCGTATGATGTAACACCGTCTAGTTTTTTTTATGAAATATAAAAATAACAAATTAAAATAGGCGGCAATTTATTAGACTTATATGGATTAAACAAAAATCCGTTACATTTTTTTTTATACTGCCACTGTTTAACTTGTAATCATCTGTTATAGTTTCCGGCCTATAAAATGTTAAACGTAAATAATTCGTGACCATAGTCCATTCGCGGTTACGTCAGCATTTTCCGAAGCCCTGCTAAAGTTATACTTGCAGGATATTCCTCCGCCTCGTACAAACTAAGCTTAACTAAACCTGGAGAATTACACCAGGGGGACAATGCAAGGCCGAAGAAACCGTGAATGGACTATAGCCCCGTATCAAACGATAAAATAATAAATATAACCCTTTAACAGGAATAAGATAGTACTTGGAAAATTATGTAATGAACTGTGACGATTAGCCACGCGACATTTCGTTTTGTTGGTAAATGAGACAGGTGTTGGTGAAAATTTGTATGTTATCTCTATGATTGAAATGGAACTTCAGACTGACCGACTGACTGACTTCTTCACTCATTAACGCACCGTCCAGATCGCTGAACGCAAAAGAGTCAAAATGTAGGGATTGCCTCCTATTATGGTACAGGCACCCACTAAAAAATAATTTTCCGAAATTCGACATCTCGGAGGGTGGAAAGGGGTAAATTGTGTTTTCGAGGACTTTTGAATAGCTCAGTAACTCGATGAGGTATCGTAGTGGTGCCTGCTTCAGAAGGTTGCCGTTATAAACATTTTGGAATTTTTTGACATTCAACCCCAAATTGGTTAAAGGCGTTAAAAAAAAATGTCTTCCAGGAATCCTTGAATAGCTCAATAACCTCATAGAATATCGTTATGCTCTTTGCTTCCAACACGTTCATCTGTTTATGCAGCTAACCGTTGGAACTGTTAGCTGCATAAACAGATGAAAAAACAATTTCCATATATTTTAAAGTTTAAACCCCTTCGAAGGGGAAAAGTGTCTTCACTGCTGTGTTACCTACAGTACTGTACTTTGTTTCCATGCCTGTAACTTCCAATCAGCACATTTTACAACAACGTATCAAACAATAAATACATTAATACAAAGAAAAGGCTTATTTTACCGTAAAACAAAAAGTTTAATTTGATTTACAGTTGCAGACAAAGTTGTCGAAACCTAGCACGAATAGTAATTAATTACTCATTCTCATAAATCGCGCGGTCAGTGAAATACACCACAGCGATTTGTCCCCTTCTTTATATTCTATATACGTGTTTAAATCACATTTTATACCGCAGTTATAATTTTCGTACTTCATTCCACGCCGAGTAAATAATTATTTAAATATATATATATATATATATATATATATATATTAGCTTGCTGATAGTACTTCCTTTAGAAATATTATACATAAAATATACTTTTTTTTTCTTTTGAGAAACCGCTTATTTAAGGGGAAAAGGTAATTAAAGTTCAATTATATTACCAGCCGAAAAAAAATTTCAAAGTTACATTTACAAGAACAGCTATGCATGTTATTTCAAAATAACGTCTTTTTAGGTATATTTAAATCGTATTTTTGTAAGTGGCGAATTTATGCTACCTTGATAAAAAATGAATTCATACGAGTTTATGTGAGATTTGAATAGTTATGCGTTATTGCTGTACAACATTTTAAAGTATAGTATGTATTTGTAAGTGACCTTAGACATGGCTTAAAATTTTCAAAATTGTTGTGAAATGAAAATTAGCCGAATTTAATATAATTGCTGAATTTCTCAGGGAGCATTTTATACAATGTAGGGCTTTTGATGAAGAAGGCTCTTCAAAATGAATTAAATGATGAACGTCAGTATAAGTGAATAATATATCATGACTGCTATTGAGGGAATGTTATTATAGCATACAATCTGGTACATAACGTAATAAATATTAATTATTGATCATTGTTTTACGAAGTACACTTCAGACTACATGGCTAATGTTCAATTCATTACAATTGAATGTCTGTAGTTGTAACAGTAAGTTTCGGTTTATATAGAGATTGCAGGGACTGTACCTACACATATTATGAAGACTTAAATCTCTGAAAACTCTTTTACAGTAACTTAATGTTAGTTTGTCACGCGGGGAACGTCTTCAACATAAAAAAAAGTTCTTCCTGTAAAATTGTGTTGAAGATGAATAATTATATATTTTTTTGTGGTACAATATTTGAAAAATGTTCTACACGTGGTTGCTGTTCCACAAGGGAGCGAGTACGATAAAGCACAGAGTGTACACTTGTAGTTACGTGGAAAAAATATATCAGCAAACACCATTATCTGATTGGCTCATGCTAATGCCAAACTACATTCTTTCGCGGATTCCTTGCCTTGCGAAAATCCATAATGCCCATAACTATATTGGGAGTAAAAGTGTATTTAGATTTATTACTTTAAATTACTGCAGTTAAGAGTTTACTTATGTCAGCGCACTGCAGTATTTTCTATATATAAAGTTACTTCTTACAGGAAGAACTTTGAAACTGACCGCGGGGAAAATAATAACTCCGAACAAAACTTCCCTTGGCCGCGAGGTTCTCTACTCTATTAAACAACTGAAACTTGTGTCCACGAGCTATGACATAAGGGTTTAAGAATCTTGCCAAAGAAAAATAAAAACGACGAGAGGAAAAGTGCTCCCTTTAACAGACCGTGGAAAAGCCATTTCACATTTGTTTTTGAGAACTATTTTCCAAGATTCTCCCGTGACAAAGAAAACTAATTTTTATTTCCCCGTTCAAGAAACATTCGCGAAGGATAAAAAATTAAAAATAAAGTAATTATAACTCCAGATAATAATACTGTTGCATGGGTCGGCTGAGGGGCGTATCTGAGTTCGTGAGGGATGGAGGTCTTAATAAAAAAATCGAGGAAACAAAATTGTATTTCTAATTTATTTACTCCGCTATTATTTACAGCCTTAAACCATCTTTCTGCACGTTTACTCTTTCTATTTAATAGTGAGCGCAATATTTAATGTCTATTTCAACTCTAATTAACGTCCTTCTTAATCGTCTCTGTTGGTTACAGTCAATTAACTCGTGCTCATTATCAGTATGTGTTCAGTCTGAATGTTGCCGTCATTTATAATGACTTTCACTCACACATATAGTCCAATAACCCAGCCTGCGAGCCGCACCCTTCACTGCTTGATACTCGCAATCGGAGACTTCCCTTCCGCTGCTCGTCTTCTATCGCTCGGAACTCAGCCACTCATTCATTCATCCATTCCAACTCAACTCGCGGCCCGAAGGCCTGTAGCGATATATATAGAGTTCGTCAGGACATCTGGAAAGTTCAGCGCACCCCGAGTCGCGTAGAGAGAGCGAGGTCAGCAATACAAAGAATCATTCAGATAAACGCATAAAACAATACAACCAGAGTGAGCGGCGCGCGTCTGTTATTCTAAACCCGTCATTGCCTTGCCTCCGCTGCCGCTATCATATAACGACTCTCTGTCATCCTCTTCGCACGCTCGCGCGGGAGGCGAAGAAGTGAACTCGTAACAATACTTCTGCTTATGTAACAATCTACCTCAGCCAGTTAAACTAATAAGTAAGTTTAATTTATGATACTTTTATTCTAAGGGGTCCCATTTATTATATGACGGCTATAAACTTGCGTGTTTCATTGAATAATTCACCGTTTTTTTTTCCGCATGACTTTGAGGGCTTCTTAGAAACTTTTATAGTTCCTTATTTGCAGCCACTATGTATACTTCCGCCACAAATAATAAACAGGAAAAATAATCCCAGAAAGCGTTTCATGCAGGTTGTGATTCAATATCCCAATATCCTACTCGCACACTAACAGTTCTTCCTTTGGTTATTAGCATGGAGGCCCGATTTTAGCAAAAAGATTTCCCGTCTAGTTGTATTTCTAAACACTCCAGCTATTATCAACTTTCGTGATCGGTTTGACTTTAATTTCTATTTCTATTCTATTCTAAATTCTGATTGGCCCACTTAAGCATCGTAATGCCTTCTCAGGAAAACAAGTGACAAATAATCGCTGTGTAACTGCAGGTATGCACGTAGGACATTAAGGTATAGTGTGTGTGTCTCTTTTCGCAGAACTCAGATCTCTTTTGTTATTGGCCGCATGCTTTAGAAGGCAGTGTGACATTTGGAAGTTCCAATCAGAATGAGGTTTAAACCAGCGCTGAACGTCTAAGATTCGCGGCCAGGAACTTAGCCCACACGGTCAAACATTCATTTCTGAGTTGAAGTATTGTAGTGGGTAAATATTTTGTATAATCTATTCACGGTAAAGTGAGCACGAGACGTAGTTACTTTTTATTCAGCCATATTTTATTCTTTAATCGCCTTTTTAAATAAATATTGCCGTGTGGGTAATTAACACGGCGTGTATATTCCACCGCACTTGGAAGTTAACCTCTAAGGCTACAATAAAATATATTAGTTGACTATTGTTCCAAATAAGAGGGCTTTCAAAAGTGCTCACTTTACCGTGAATAGCCTATATGCATTGTATTTGTATTCAGCACTGGTCTTGCAGCCAGCGAGCAACGTGCTGCGTCCTCGGTTGTATTGGCAGTAACCAATCACGTCAAAGAAGTGCAGAAAATACACGAATCAGATTAACCCCAAGGAAGGCTCTAAAATTACTGTGCACTGATTCTTCGCTCTGTACAGTACCAATCGCAGTTTCCTTCGTGTACAAAATGTCTACGATCGTAGACACGGTGATTGAGAGGGTTAAGAAGAGTAGCAGATATAACGATCCAATCCTGAAATGAGAACGGGAACTCTTTCCGCGAAAGTTGAGTGTGCCTGGAAATTAAATAAACACGCAATAAACCTGAGTACTAGTAAACCAAGGCTCGTGTGGATGATCCCTGTTTCTGATTCAATGATTTTAGCTGGTGTTTTGTTAAAATTAGGAGGATAAGGGTTATTCCGTGTTTTTTTGTATATAAATTGTCTCTGGAATAATATATAATTTTGTTTGAGTTGGTATTAGATTATTAGGTGGTTTATTTATTAGATTGGTTTGTATACGCCAAAGTAAAACATAAATAATAATAACAGGAACTTAGTAAATAAAAAAATTCCGTGACTGGGAATATACTTACTACTGATGTTTATCATATAATGGTGGCGCGGTGGTGTGGTGGTTAGAAACTAGCCTCCCACCTTATAATGGTGGCGCGGTGGTGTGGTGGTCAGAAACTCGCCTCCCACCTTATAATGGTGGCGCGGTGGTGAGGTGGTCAGAAACTAGCCTCCCACCTTATAATGGTGGCGCGGTGGTGTGGTGGTTAGAAACTAGCCTCCCACCTTATAATGGTGGCGCGGTGGTGTGGTGGTCAGAAACTAGCCTCCCACCTTATAATGGTGGCGCGGTGGTGTGGTGGTTAGAAACTAGCCTCCCACCTTATAATGGTGGCGCGGTGGTGTGGTGGTCAGAAACTAGCCTCCCACCTTATAATGGTGGCGCGGTGGTGTGGTGGTCAGAAACTCGCCTCCCGCCTTATAATGGTGGCGCGGTGGTGTGGTGATTAGAAACTAGCCTCCCACCTTATAATGGTGGCGCGGTGGTGTGGTGGTTAGAAACTAGCCTCCCACCTTATAATGGTGGTGTGGTGGTCAGAAACTAGCCTCCCACTTTATAATGGTGGCGCGGTGGTGTGGTGGTCAGAAACTTGCCTCCCACCTAGGTGAACAGGGTTTGATTCCCGGCGGGTCGCTCCCAGATTTCCGCGTGTGGGAATCGTGTCGGACATTGCCGCTGGTCGGCGGGTTTTCTCAGGGATCTCCCGTTTCCCCCATCCTTTCACTCCGACGCCGCTCCATACTCACCTCGCTTCACCCTCGTCGGCTCTCAAGACCTTGATATTAAGAGTCGCCCAAATGACTTAAACCACTATATCATACCTACAACTACTTCCTGCGACCTCAGTTAATTGTTTTTTAAATATGAAAAAAAAACAGGCACGTGCAATGATTTCTCAAGGAGAGGTCTAAAATGCAAGCCACTGAAATTAAATTTTTGAGGGGGGTTAAAGGATGTACAAGTCTGGATCGATTGAAAAATGAGGACATAAGGCAGGAATTGTATATGTGTGTGTGTGTGTGTGTGTGTGTGTGTGTGTGTGTGTGTGTATATATATATAACTTAATAATGATAAAATAGATCAGCATAGACAATAATGGAAGGAACATTTCACACGAATGGATGAGAGAAATCTTACAAAGGAGATAACATACTATAAATCTAGAGACAAGAGGGATGTTGGTCGACTAACAAGAAGATGGAACGAAGTATGAAGCTGGAACAGGCAGTGGCCTAATCCATGAAGTGTAGAAGAATAAGAAGAAGACATTTATTTGAAATGTGTTCTATCAACCATGCACCTGCTTCTAGTTGTTTTACGAGATTTCATTTTTACGCAATGTATACATTTTATAACCTACTAGCGACCCGCCCCGGCTTCGCACGGGTGCAATTAAGATAAAAAAAAACTGCTTAACCCGGCGTTGATTAGGTTGGGTAAACTCTCCTAAAACATTTAAAAAAAGCATATTATAATTTAAAGTTTTTTTGCTATTTTTATTTGATTTTTTTTTTTACTTTTTTATAATTTTTCATATTAATATACATTATATTACAATGCAATTTATCTGAGATAGAAGTATTTAATATGTTATTGGCTAAGACATACTCTTTAGATAGTGTTTGACGTCCTGTTATTGTTTGGTAGCAAAATGTACTGTTTCTCGGGACTTCCAACTCGTGATAAACCAACATATAGTTGGCCATGGGAAAAACACTCTTTTCGTAGGTCGATTCCAAACAAAGAGAAAGTTTGACCCTGGGACTTATTAATAGTAATCTCGAACGATGTTTTTACGGGAAATTGCAACCGTTTGAAAGATATTGGCAAATCCGTGGGAATCATGGGAATCCTCGGGATGTTTGCCAGCTGGCCGGCTGCTGGACCGGTGAGAATGGTCGCGACAATCAAATTTTCTTTCAAGTCTTTAATGAGCAATCTTGTGCCATTACACATGTTAGGAGGGCTTATATTCCTTAAAAGCATGATAGGAGTACCGACTTTTAATGATAGTTCGTGAGGTGGCAAGCCAGAAGGATTAAGCGAATTTAGAAATTCTTGAGGAAAGTGGACGACATCGTCAACATTGGTGACTGTGTCAATCGACTTATAGGTTTTGACTTGGCCGGGAACTCTTTGTATAATGAGATTGTTGATTTCATTGACAGTGTCGTTCCTAGGCGATACTATTGCCCTGGAACACAACCAGTGAAAGTCTCTTTCTAGTAAATTTTCGAGGCCTGGATATACTGCTTCTATAAGATGCTGCAGACTGTGGACTATCTGACCTAATGCCTCATTAAAAATGATTTCAGCAGAATTAGTGCCCAAATTTAGAGAAGGAAAAACTCCTTCTCCAAGTTTGAGCAATTGTTGTGGGAAATCTTTATGCGTGTCTCCACCAAGATAGGCTCTCATATTCGTTCGCAAATTTAGGTGTTGAATAGAACTCCGTAAGGGAGATGATTTAAGACATGCTTTGATGATATCTGCACTCGTCCCTTTTGTAACTACAGGGAGTGTCTTCCGAAAATCCCTAGCAAACACAAAAGTAACTCCCCCCATAATGGCAGTAGAGCTTCTAAGGTTGGCGCCGTACGCAGCACGTAGCACGTTTTATTTTCCGAATCTGTCCGTCCTGTAAAGCCATAGTACATTATTTTGTTCTATAATCAATAGTTTTCGCAGCGCACGCAATGTAAGGAATTTTATAGGTCATTTATTTACACTTTGGGTTACTTTATTGGAGTTTTAGTAGGGATCCCTATTGATTTTTAAAATAAAATGTAGCCTATGACACTCAGTGATAACGTAGCATTCTACTGGTGAAAGAATTTTTAAAATCGGATGAGTAGTTTCGAAGATTACCTCCTACATCCAAACACACAAAGTTACAAACACTACCTCTATATATTAGTATAGATTAGCATTGTTTAGTTTAAACGAGTGGAATAACTGTAAACGTAAACATGTATTAATTCGTTCACACAAACTTTATTAAGTTAATCTTATCTGGCAGCACATGCATGGTCGATGGAACACGTTTTAACCGAACGTTCGAAATACAACCATTGTGTGTGCCTGCTTTTATTTTGACGGAAACATTAACTGGTGTTATGGAAAGTAGATCTATGATAAAAGCCACATAAAATAAGTTTATATGTTTACATTCTCAATCACTTATTTTTCATTATTATTTATTTTTATTAGTATTCAGGTCTACTATGTGTTTATTTCATTGCCAGGCACAAACAATTTTCACACAAAAAGTTTCTGTCAATTCATAATTTTAAAAAAATTTCACTGCGCAATAAATGCGGAAATACATATTGCTAGATTTTGGGCAGTAATATTAACTACAATTTTCATTGCAGGAGAACATTACGATCAGTATCCTCCGACAGGAAAATGTGCCTTTTAAAAGTTAAATACACCCGTGTTGCTCGGAGCTAAATAATGTTGCTAATGTGATTTTACGTAGCGGAGAAGATAATGTAAGCTGCTGCTGAAGTAATATTTCTTTCCCCGGTGTCTGCAAAGAGTGCACGCCTCACTCTAAACGTGACAGAGGGACAGCAGCAGAGCGATGTTTTCACACTGGAGTGTACACTCCTTCCTGCCCCTCTTCCAAGCACATTCTGACTCTTTTATCACTGCACGGCCAACTGGCGCAACGATCGTCGCTCGCTGGGATTACTGCGGCCAGATGGCGAACTAAAGCCATTATCCAGGCATCAGGACACGATGGCAGTCAGTCTATCGTGCTCGTGGAGCGAGATTCCCACATCCCCACCCTGCGCCAGGCACAAGCCGATATACAGTTGCCGGCGTGTGCATAATGCAAGATGCGTCTTACAATAGACCCTCACAGAAAATATAACGAATATTTCGAGTATCTACCTCGCATGCATACTCACGTGACTTGCTTACTAATCGACGTATATCCTTAACGTTCATGAATTTTAAAACCCTCGAGTCTCTCTTAAAACCAATTACAACATTTTTGTGGTGTTTGTTAACACATGTATAGGCTGTTCCCGGTAAAATGGGCACTTTTGAAAGCCCTGACTTAGATCTACTTGTATAAACGTTGTGTAAAATTAACACTGCTATGGGCCTCATCACTTTATTCATGCGTCGGCAAAATTACATTAAGAATTATTAAGAAAGTAAATACTTTACAAATCTGCTCATTTTTACAATTCGATGCATTAAAAAAACATAATTCGAAGGAATTAATTTTAAGTTATCACATATGGTTACCTAACACTTTTCATTCGATGTTAAGATATGGAACTAGGAATGTCACTCAGTGCAACTATTAAAATATATGCAGGCAGGGGCAGCGACTGTTTTCAAAGGTTCAATTATAAAGTGCTCACTTTATCGTGAACACTCTCTAATAACCAACACCTTAGATAAGAGCGTGGATGGGACAAAATATAAACAAACTTTACTCGTCACACGGAAGCATTTTTGACGGAGTTTACCTGTCGTATACATTAAAAAAATGTAAGTCTTCTTTTTCTGCAACCTTATCCACAATAGTGCACGCTAGTAGCAAGAGAAACCATATCTGTTTGTGCAGCAATCCCTGCCAATTTTGAATTTGGAAATTTCACCACGTCCTGAAATACAGTTTCTATATTGTTTTAGGGATCTGTAGTTCATATGTAATTACTTTTTTATATTTTTTGAAGTCGGTGTAGCTTTATTAATTTTGCAATTATCATTTCTGTATTGGCTCGCAAGAAATAAATTATTTTCTTCCAAGCAGTTGTTAGCTGAAAGTAAAGTCAGAACATCCGTAGCAATTAGATCACAGTTAGGAAGCTATTATTTATGCTGTGGTGTGCGAAACATTTCGTTATACGTTCTAAAATGGTACTTATTGCGAAAAATGGATAGTTTCACGATGGCGGTATTGATGGGCCTCCCCGTGGGGGAGGGAGGAGGTAAACGAGAGAGTGCCTACATAGTAAACTACAGGCTGTTTACAGTTGTTTCAGTCCTTTTGAAATCAACCTATGAAAAATATGTATATTTTAATGGACAAACACTGGCCGGCATGAGCCCAGTAAATTTGGCAACAACTTAGGGAATAACGAAGAGTGCACTCTGACTCGAGGAACGTTTATGGGTTCGTTTTCGAGGAAGGGAAGTAAGTAACTCGCCAAGTCCGTACAATATACTCAGACTTTACTTAATGGACAAAGTGAGCAAAGAAAATCAAAAAGGGATATCAAAACGATCAACGCGAAATTACTGACAGGTTTAGAATTGATAGCTATTTGACAAGCAATATATTATCTTCATTGACTATGGCTGGAAGATCGTTACAGCAGCACATTTCTTTCCTTGACCTGGGGGGGGGGGGGGAGCCAGATAAATAATAACCTAGCATTATTCTCCGCCATTTGCTCTATGTCGCGCGAACTTAAAAATACAAAACAACTTCGGAACCACATTAATATCGAGTGGTCATCACGGAATACGTATCACCATTGCAGCTTCGATTACCGCACTTAACTGCAGGCCCAGTAAATGAATAAGCAATACATTTTTTCGAGGCGGAAATATGAAACAAAATTAGTAACCAACAGCCCGATAAATGAACGAGCGTACATTTTTTTAGGTGTGCTAACAATGACGTTACAGTCCATGGTATAGGTGTGATTTATTATTAATAAGCACATATGAGAAAAGTTCTGCTCGTAACTGCATATATATTAATAAAAAAATCCGACAGGAGTACTATTTTTTAAATTGTCTTTGAATTAGGTGTAGTAGTTGCACATGTTAACTTATTAATACGAGCGTAGTATTTCAATTAGTGGCCTTTCAAATAGTTTTAGATGTTTTAAAGCATTAGATTATTAATTGGAATAATAGCAACAGTTAAATATTTCCAACTGTTTCACAGCGTATAGCTTGATTCACACATGACTACTTATTATAAGATGGCCATGGTTATCTGGTTATTTAACCAACCTTTGAAAAATGTCACTGCATCTACCTGCGTGCATTGAACGCGCACACTGACTGACTGACTTGCACACGGTTAAGTTGGCAACGACGGAGAGAAAGTGGTTCCATGTCTCAACGTTGAATTAATATCGTTGGGTAAACACGTGGGATTACTACAATATTATTCTTTTTTAGATTTATATAAGTGTAAGAATTTTTCCAGTAATTTTTGATAAAATATTTACTTTACTAATCAATTCTAAGTTTTACTTGGCTGGCGCGCGAATAATTTAACAAGGCCCATCTTAATGCCAACTTCACATACGGAGGAAGAATACATAATGCTCATACAATTATACCTTAAGCAGAACTTTTTTAAAGTGGCCAGTTTACCGTGAACAGCCTGTAGAACGTTTTGTGACACAAATGAGCTATACCACAATAAAAATGTTCTGTTTTTATTGACGTTAAATAGTAAAACACTGGATCTTGTCATAACAAATGTGGTTCAAATAAAACGAAAAGAACACGCGAACGCTCAATAGTTAAATTTCAAACATCGCAAACTGTTGAAATAATTATAAAAGCCATTCCACGGTCGCATGTTTTGGTCTCGTTTTCCACATAATTTGTCATGGAAGGGTTAGATTTTTTTAATTTGAGGCCGGCAAATCTTCATTATTGTTCTTGCTGTACAGTTCTCTCGTGCAACTTATTCGGCAAAGAAAAAAAAACTAAGGTTCGGTTTGAAAAGTGGGCCGTAAAGACGTGCTCACGCGAGCTGGTGCGAAGCCTGGAAGTCGCGGGTTATGGAGGCCACGTAGAATGAATCTGCAGAGGTTTCACTTTGCTTTCCGCGGCGCTGAGGCGACCACTTGAACTACACTCACCGCCCACTTGAACAAACTCCGAGGGTCCTTGTGTCGGTAATCGATAAGCGACAATGATACCAACTGCACGACTGAGGCGTCCTTCTGTTTGATGAGAATTTCAAATCATACAGTCGGTCATTCAAGTAAAATTAAGCTTGGTTATGCCCGGTTGCACCAACATCTTTCCCGATCCGAGATCGAATGATCCTAGTTCCGAACCAGGATCCAATTTGATCTCGTTTCCAATGTAAAGGTGTTGCACCTTGGTTCGTCATATATGACGTCATGGAAGTAGCAGTATTTTTTCACTATAGATAGAACTATATGTGCGATGTTTTATCTTTTTTAAGTGAATTATTGCTGTAAGAATTTGACTGAATAATATTCAAGTGCGTATAATGTTGTTTTAATTTCTTAATAAATCACTCGAACGTAGTGGTTGGCGTATTTTCAAACTACATTTGTTGACGATGGCTGCTGATATGAACTTCATCTCGATCTCCAGTCCAGCTCTCAACTCGAATGGTGCAACAGTTTTCTGTGTCGATCGTAGATGCGATATCGGATCGAGTTTCAAACCATGATGGTGCAACAGGGCATTAGTAGCGCTAACCTAACATATTTTACATATTTTTCTAGTTCAAGGGAGGTAGTACATAGTTTCGATCGCTAGAGAGAAGTTGCTTAACAATATGACGCCAATTCAACACATAGTTTTGTTTTAGTACATGGGTTGATGAATACGTCGGTTAGTTAAAAAATTTTCTCTGAATTGCGTATATACAGTTACCAGTTCGGAGACTTGTTGACGAGTTTTAAATAGCTTCACGGCAGACGAGTGCGTATTTGTTGTTCACGGTGCTGATGATCTACTTTTCCTCTCATTTGTATCCTTCCGCTGTATGAAAGATAAACATTGCCACGGACCGCCTCACTTGATTAACTCGCCATACAAGTAGAAAACAGTGCAAGTTTTAAGTAGATGGCTTGATTATACGCAATTTCGTGCCCTCGATTGTATACAACATGAAACATCACTACTACAGTATGTATAAAATATTACAATCTTGACTTAGAACTATTTTTAGTAATTCGCTCAGTGCTTAATTTATAAAGGTTGTTCACGATAAAGTGAGCACTTCTGAAATCAACCTTAGAAAAAAGTCACTGCACCTACCTGCATATATTTTAAAGGTTGCACTGAATGACATGCGCCCAATGAAGTTGGTAATGATGGATGAAAAATAGTTCCATATTTTAACGTCGAATAAATAGTGTTAGGTGACTATTGTGATACCTTATTTCGCTTTCTGTTGTTTTTTTCATTCCATCGAAGTGTGAAAAATGGCCAGATTTGTAACCAATTATTTTTAATAAGGATTCCACAATTTGACCTGACCGAAGCATGAATTAAGTGATGAGGTCCACAGCAATGTTAATATTACATAAGGTGGAGTAACACACAACGTGAATACAAGTAGACCTTAAGCAGGGTTTTCAGACGTGCTCATTTTACCGTGAACAGCCTATATGCATATGTAAGTATATGTATGTGCGCATGTGTATGTATATGTGGGTGTATGTATGCATATGTAGGTATTGTATATGCGCATATGTCAGTATATGTATATACATATTTGTATATATATGCATGAACGCATATGTAGGTTACGTATGTATGTACACATATATACGTATTTGTAGACATGCATATGTGGGTATTGCACGTATGCATGCATATGTAAGTATATGTATACACCCATAAGTATATACGAATATGTATATATATGTCAGAACGCGTATGTAGGTATATGCATGTGCGCATACATCGGTATACGTATTTACGCCTATGGAGCTATATGTGTAGGTACGTATATAATTGTAGGTATATGTATATACACGTAGTTATATGTAAATGTGTTATGTGACTGGTCGAAGCTTCAACAAACCAGAGAGGGTTTGGAGGTCGCTTGGAATGTTTATAATTGAAACAGGTTTTTCTGACATATACGGTCTCGGTATCGAATCCAGAGGACGGTCCGTGTTCTCGCTGTGTTTTCTGTTTCACGGATGCCAATACCCATCCGGTGACCTGGAACTAACCGGGCTCTGTATCCCGGGATTGGCCGATGTGTTCGCGTCGGATTCACCTCGCTTTTTATTCCTCGTCCCAGAGGCAGCCTATCATTTTGTATTCCAGTTTCGTCACGCGCTTGTATTACGGAAAAAATTGTTATTTTAAGTAAACGACAATGTCATGATAACTGATGATAAGTAAATACGACAAAACAAAATATGTCGATAAGGAGATCGTAACACACAAAACTGAATGGAAGTTTTTGTAAATTCTTTAAGCTCCCAAAACTCCTGCGCAGTTTAACATGAAAAAATGAGTTGACGTGAGTAACAGTTATACTCACGTAGCTGCTTATTTGACTGCCAAAGAGAATCAATCAACTTCTTAACCAAATAATCCACGTAGCATTACATCTGTAAACGTGATGCAGGCTATATGTAGACACACTTTAATGCTGCGAAATATCAATTGTATTGTTCACACACGTTACTAGATGCCTCTTGTAATAAAGATTAAATGTCACATGGGTCCGGTTTTCTACATTCTCGGAACACGTTTTCAGACTATTTTCCTTGGAAAGATGGGTTTATAAAATCACCTGGGTGTATATCTGGATGAGTGTGTCCCCCATCCCCCGTCATTTTTAACTTTTGGAGCCTAAGAACCGAATTTTACCAAAATCGGTACACATATCGTATTCTTTGTAAGGAGATCGAACTTTGCAGGCATTTTAATATTTGGGCCACAATTCCATATCTTGGGAACCATTTATTCAACGTAAACCAAAAATTCCGCATTTTGAAATAATGATATAAAAAGTTGTTTTTTAATTTAAAATTGGTTTCTGACCGCCACTTTGGAAAATAGTACTTACTAGTTCAAATTTTTATTTTCTTTGGCGTTATAAGAGATTACGGTGGCTGAGCGGTTAGCCTGCTTGCCTCCCACCAAGGCGAGCCGGGTTCTATTTCTAGCTGGGACATCGGATTTTTTAAAGTGGGATTCGTGCCGGACGATACCACTGATCAGTAGGTTTTCTCGGGGATCTCCCGTCCTCCCCCCCATCCTTTCATTCCGGCGCTGATCCATACTCACCTCAATCACCCTCATCGGCTCTCAAGACCTCGCTGTTAAGAGCCGTCCAGATCTCTTCACTCACTCACTTTAACATTATATCTCAAAAACTATTTAACCTATTGCTACAAAATTTGGCATGTAAGTAATGCTATTGTAGGTCATGTAAAAATATGTAATTTGAATTGGCAATGCACTTATTTTCAAAATGGCAGCGATATAAATATTTTAGGTTCATCTGCTGTACATACGACACCATGTAACCAATTTGAACTCAACATTATATGCTGGTAGTATCTACTACAATCATCAAATGTGTCAACGCAGAGCATCTCTAATCCGCCATATTGTAAGAAAGCGCGGTTCGTACCAAACAGGTGAAACACATGTTTCTACAGTAGACCATGAAAACTGGTATATTTTTAGTTACACACTTATTTTCAAAATGACGGTAATACAAACAATTTAGTATAGTATGTTGTATCTACAAAACCATGTAACCAATTTAAAATAACTTCGTACGCTGGCAGTATCTATTACAGCCATCAAATTTGTCTACACAAAGTCTCTTTTGTGCGCCATTTTGTAAGATAGCCCGACATGAAAAAATAAAGTTTTATGTAATATCTCGAGAAACACTGTACCGATTCCTAGAAGCTAAGTATTTGCATCATCAATGTTGTAATTAACATAGTCATGGCCCATCCGGCCGTAAAAATAACATATACTTGATAATTGTAGGCGCTTTAGATCACTGCGCAGATGTATGGCAAATTTATGCATTGCCTATAAATTGGCATTTTAAATAATTGTTAATATTTAGTATTTGCCGTAAATAATCATTCAAAGGATAAAAGGTTTTACCCACGTGGTTTTAGATTGGATCCAGTTCTGACCATTTTATGGTTCATTGTGCCCATATTGGACTTTGTGCTGAATTTATGTCAAGTTACTTGGGAGAATATGATCTTTAAGGTTTTTTTTTTCTTTCTATTTATACGTCGGTAGTAAAATTGTCAAAATATCATTACCTATGGGTGGCTGGCGTTTTTTTTTTAAGTTGCACCGCGCCCTGGCGTGCATCTAGATTTGATAATGAATTGTAGTACAAAATATATTTTACATGCTTTGCATTTTTTTTTGTATTGTGGTATTGGGAACAATATTTTGAACAAAGTAAATGAATCCAATTCAAATGTTCTTTTCCTTCTTTTAGTAATTATAGATTATTCTGCACAGATTGCAGGTTAACACTCCTTTGAAGTTTGCATTGAGAAAGTTTTTTCAAATATAAAGTGTTGCTCTTGCTTGAATTTTGGGTAGTGTTATGCCCCTTTGCCACGTTCATAGGATAAGGGCTTCGCAACCTAGTCAACATACCTAGATGGCATACCTGGATGGCATACCTATATGGCATACCTAGTTGACATACCTACTTGTCATACATAGTTATCATTTTAAACATATGCGTCTATTATAATAAAACAAATATTGAATATCTCGACGTAAATAGTATTTTCAGGACTGAAATGAAAGTCGATATATTTTATTGCACATTCATAAACTTGGTTATTGAAACATAAATGTATTCGTTGTAAAGTAATGAAATCAGCGAAAATGGCTACAAGTATCCAGTTGTCCATGACATCTATTCTTCTATAAACCAGTGTTTTAAACTATAGCGACAGTGTTGCATTTTCATAGAATAGATTGTTGTATTAAAAACACCTATAGTAATCGCTTAAAATTCTGAGGAGACAGAACATAGGCCAGGCTTGTTTGTGTTATTTTACATCATTGTCGTGATGATTCTATAGGTGGCGGCGCCTTAAAACCTTCTCCTATGGCGCAATGTCCCAGACATACGTCACTGTAACTGAAAGAGGAAAATAACAAGTTTTTTTTTCCGCCTTCAGTCCAGCTGAATGTAACATATCCAGTGTATTTCCAGGTCGTATGCAAACAAGGCGCTTCTCTGTGTGAGGCTTGTCTTTCTCTGGGCTTCAACAAGAGTCCGCAGTGGCGGTGTGTAACCAGCACATGGCCCTCGGGACCAATCGGATGAAGCAAAGTTACCGCGAGTCCACACTCTCGTACTGGGAAAGAGGGAGGGAGTTGTATGCCGGGCTGTTTATTTTCCACATGACGAATTACAAACGGGCGAAACGTCCACCATAAAAACTATTCGACTGTTTTCGGCCCCTCGGGAAATATCCCAATACAAAATAGCCCGTTTGGAACGAAATTCCACTTTGAATCGAGCTCCGGAATACAGTGACTAATCACGATTCAGTTTTACCGTAAACTCGAGTACCCGTCGCTTTGCCTAAAACCGTTTTGCCTAAAATTAGGCAAAACTACATTAGGTAAAATGACTTTTAGGCTAAATGAATTTTAGGTAAAACGACTTTTTGCAAGCTAATCGAGAGGCCATAAGAAAGTTCAGTGGCACTTGGTCAAAGAAATCTTGTGAATAATTTCCAAAGCGGGTTTTTCGCTTCATGAAGGAAAGTTACTTGTTTTCATATTATGGCATTATTTTGCCGAGGTAATGAAATTGCAGGTAAAATTGTGATTAGCGTCTGCCCCACCCACGTATCTAACTTGCTGTCGTTTTCCAAACGACTATGAACATTAATGAGAGACGAGAAATCTGAATTAAAAATAATACTGCCACATTTATATGGTTAAAGAGTCGGCTAGTCGCGAATACATATTTTCATTGACTTGTCACTTTAAAAACAAAAAAAGCGTATTGTACAATTATCAGGTTGTGTCATTCAACTGTCAGTCACGCTTTCAAGAGGTAAAGGAACTTCAATAATATTTATTATACGAGGAATGTGAACTTGAGTACTATCCAGCCTTTTTATTACTGGTTCTTAATCAATTTTCCTATATTTTGTCTTTATTTGCTACGTTTGTCAAGAAGTTTTACGTGTAGCATTTTGCTAAGGTGATTTTTAAGAGTTATTTGTTCTAGTAATTTACGTTATTCAATTCGGAATTTTAAGATTTTCTTGTGCTAATAATTTACAGAACTTTTATATTACGTGTGTAATCTTTTAGTAGCATTTCATCAGTATTTTCTGTGTACGCACGAGCTCTAATGTATAGTTATTGGGCTCTTGTAACAAATTATTTAAAGTGTATTTTGTATGTTATTTGTAAAATTGTGCTGCATTTGCAGTACAATCATCTGCGCCACTCTGCTATTGTTTTATTTATTTTTTGCTTCAATTTTGCTATTATACTTATATTCGTATTTGTCTGTTTCATGTTGAACTGTACAGAGAGTTCGAACGTCGTATTTGTTAACGGGTTGGCGATAGAGGACCCCGTCGCGATGATGCACGACCTCGAAGTTGATTTCGAGGAAACCCTAAACGTGGCACAGTTCCATAGGTTGGCCGCTCAACGACTTCGGCAGGATACAGCCGCTGTGCAGTCCGCCTCACCTAGGCAATCTCGCCCAGCGAGTCAGCCTCACCTGGGCAATCTCACCCAGCGAGCCAGCCTCGCCTGGGCAATCTCACCCAGCGAGCCAGCCTCGCCTGGGCAATCTCACCCAGCGAGTCAGCCTCGCCTGGGCAATCTCACCCAGCGAGTCAGCCTCACCTGGGCAATCTCACCCAGCGAGTCAGCCTCAACTGGGAAATCTGACCCAGTGAGTCAGCCTCAACTGGGAAATCTGACCCAGTGAGTCAGCCTCACCTGGGCAATCTCACCCAGTGAGTCAGCCACGTGTTTCCACAAATAAACTCTTCATGTTGTCAATGAACCGGATAAACCTCCTTGCATCCCTTGAACCTGTTTTCATCCTGACTGTTTTTTTTTTTTTTGCTGCTGCCGAGGTTGCTAGCTGAAGCCTTTGTCCGGAAGATTCTCTCCTAAAAGCCCTTTCTGTTAAGGTAAAAGGCCTCATTTTAGAGTTACTGCAGGAGGAATTGTTGCTGCTTTCCGGCGGTACTTTCGCCGGTTTTTAAGTTGCGCGTCTTGTACGGATTTTTCCATCCTCACGTGAAACGGCACTGCAAAATGCGTTTAGTGTATCGTGTCCAAAACCTAATGAATCAGTTTGTGAATTTGTTGAGTCAATTTGTGCATTTCATGAGGCTATGTATTTAGGTTTAAGCGAATCTGATTTAGTTAGTATTATAGTTGATAATTTTTCTCCTTTGTGAAATGGTTTTGTATGATGTTATATCCCTCGTGGAATTCGACCGATTTAGGGCAAATTGCAGCCGAGGTTCAGGGTAGGGTAATGCCACCTTTCAATATCAGACTGATTTTTCTCCGCCTGACGGCTTTTGCGGTAAGACCCGAGGAGATTGTTCTGGATAGGTAATGCCTTTGCAAAGCGATGGGCCGCGTGAACAGCGCTGTCCGGTAGTGCGCTATGCTAATTGCGCC
Organism: Dryococelus australis; assembly: GCA_029891345.1. NCBI lineage: Eukaryota > Metazoa > Arthropoda > Insecta > Phasmatodea > Phasmatidae > Dryococelus > Dryococelus australis. The sequence continues at coordinate 361,097,354 of CM056995.1, forward strand.
CATGTTGGACATGTTGCTACAGATTGTAAACAGGTAAAATGTAGTTTAGCGGAAAGGAAATGTTTCCATTCTGGAGAGCCCGGATATGTCCGTCATCTTTGCATACAGATGGGAAACTACTCGTGATTGGACAGGTACGTGGGCGTACCAGTCGCGTGAATAGCAAAATGCCACACAATATTAAAATATTGTATTGTTACTGTTGCCTTTGGTGATAGAAATATTCCCGTGTTGATACATACCGGGGCGAAGCATTGCGTCAACAGTCAGGCTTTTCTTAATCGCCTTTTGGACTTGAAAATGTTGTCAAAGGGGCGCATCATTGTTAGGCCAGAGAGGATTTTTTGTATTGCCAATCGTGATATTGTGAGGTTAAATGTCCTGGTTGAACTCCACTTTAAAATCGGCCGATTTTCCTGGACTCATTCGTTCTCGGCGTTTGACTGCCTTTCTCAAGATCTTATTTTAGGGTTAGAGTTTTTGGGGAAAATTGACCAGGCATTAAATGGTGAACGACATTTCGCTTCTGTATTCTTTGGTATTCTGTGTTTCTTTTCCACTTAGATGGGAGTTTTGTATTGAAATGCTTTGTGTAGTGGTGCAGTAGACGAAATATTGATTGAAAGCTGGTGTCAAGATAAAGTCACATCACGAGTCTGAGACAAGCGTGGAGAGATGCTTTCGTAGAAACGAAATCGGTGACATTTGCGCTGAATGGAAAGTCTTCTTGAAAGTCTTAAAATTAGGGCGTTTGTTTGCAGTGACACGCAGGGACTGTCAGCGTGACGGAAGGCGCTGAAAGGGGTAACAAGTTAACCTAACCTTATCTAACATAACACAGCATTCCCAGAAAACGGACATATGTCTACTAAGAGTATATTAACCTTCCAATTATTATTTTTTATTTTATCTGTTGCAACAAGCACAATTTTTTATCTGTCAAATACTTATGAATACCTCACAATCACATACAAAATTATAACCTATGAGATGAGTTGCTCTTGGTCCATTTCACAAAGCAGCAGCCAATTATAAAGAGTTTGCGAATCAACAATGCCCAATAGCATTGTCCAAAAAAAAATAATCTGTCCGCATGACAGCTGATTTTGGTCGTGCAGAGCTCTGGCGATAATATTACTTATCCTGCGTCATACCATACATAAACCAATATTTTTCGGATAATATACTGGATATAATAAACTTCAATACTCAAGGTTTCAACGATAATATCAAACTTTTTTTTTTATAATATAACAATCAATATTACATACTCATTTAAACGCGCCAATCTCTGATGTGACAACACTCAGCAGACGGAATAGTACATATGGTCTGTAACCTGTTGTCATTCCAGGTCTGCGCTGTGAAAACACACATGCAGGTAGTTGTGTGTTTATAGCAGAGCAGTGGAACAGTATACTTTGGCTGAATTAACAGACATGCACTTTATTTATGGTGCATGTGATGGTGATTCAAGAGCTATTACACATCTTTATTTGGCGCGATATCCTTGACGACTTATGACAAACCAGCTTACGTTTGTCGTTATTGACCACCGCTTGCGTTAAACCGATTAACTGCAAGCGAGTTTGTCAAAATGGGTGTTCGTGATCATGTATTACTGTCAATTTTTTACAACACAGCATTAGTGTGGCAACGTTGGTTTTTGGCTCCACAGACCCCAAGCTGGCCGTCAGTGCACAATGCACTCACCCGAGATTTTGAAACACGCTCATCAACAAGTTCTCGAGGAGTTTCACAGCACTTATGTGTTGACTACATGGCCATTTAGAGAGTGTGACATGATCAACAGCTGCACCCATTTCATCCGCAGGGGGCAAGCACTTCAACCGAACGACTATATCCTCATCGGGTTGAGTTTTGTCAATGGTATCTTGGAGATGGGTTATGGATCCTCGTCTTGGATAATTTGTGTTGCTTCACCGACGAATCTTCTTTTACCCGAGATGGAATAGTCAGTGGCGTGTGGGTAGATGAAAAACCTCACGCGGGCTTCATCCGTCCCTAACAACAATCATTTGCTGTCAACAAGTGGGCAGGTAGTTTTGGTGATAATTTGATTCATGCTGCCATTACGTCTCAGCGTTAACCTGCAGCTGATGTTCCTGGAGAACACATTGCCTGGGCTCCTCGAAGACATTCCTCTTGAAATTCGTCGTCGGTTGATGTCTCTTGACGTCCGAGAGCATTTGAACCCCAAATTCGGAAGGAATGGAGTCGCCATGTTGGTTCACACTGCTTTGCCTCCTCGTTCTTCCCGCCTCATTCCACTTGATTACTTTGTGTGGGGATACTTGAAGAGTCTTGTGTATTAGATTGCTATTGAACTGGAGGAAGTTCTCGCAGCTCCATTGTTTGCAACTGCTCAGTCTCTACAGTGCACGCCTGTGGCCTGTGAACTTGCAAGACAGGCTATGCCACGTCGTTGCAGTGCTCGCGTTGAAGCATGAGGGCGCCCTTTAGAAAAGTTTTTAAAGTATTGTAATTAGATTTAAGTGCTTTGACGTCTTTCACGTTCTCAATCACGTCAAAATGTACCTCAGTAATAAATTTCCGACCTATGGTTATTCAATAAAACAAGCCTGTTCTGGTATTTTCTAGCATCCCTAGAAGTTTGAGGATTGAATCAGTTTACATCTGGTATATAAGGATAAGATAATAAATCTGTCATATACGGTCCAATCAAGCTAGTAACTAGACCTGAAACTATGATGTTACACGGATACATTCTGCCGGCACAACTACAATCACTGCACAAATGTTCGTGACCTCAAGTCTTGCGGGACTTTAGACAAGTGATTCGCTGCAGTTTAACTGTCTCAAGCATGTAGCTGCTCGAGTGTACACATTGTGGGGAACACATTTTTTTTCGGAACTGTACTAGTACGAGTATTAACGCTTTGTCATATTTTGTGGACAGCAGAAATATGTTTGTATTTAATGTTATTATTGACAGTTGTTTACAAGTCTACGGAATATAGTCTGAATAAGGCATAATGTCTCCTGACACCTTTATTGGGTGCTATTTTCTGCTGTGTTAAGGTATGAATCACTAAACCAACTTCCTGTGCGAAGTTCAGTACGTAGACCACCATGACTAAAATGATTTCAAATGGTCGCTAGCTTTAGGTTCCGTGTTTTTAAAACAGTGTTGGTTATAAATTAGACAAAAAAACAAGGTTGGCGTGGCGTTTCTATTTTTCCGTGGACATGATACGACAGACGCATGAGTCATACAGGCGCTACAACATAATTCGAATTGTATGGAAATGAATAAAGTTAAAATATAAATAAATATGTGGCGCAGAGAAATAAAGACTAACGAACAAACCTTAATACCCACAGCTATTGTAAGCAAGCTGTTGATATATTAGTGATGTGTCTTATTTCCGCATTTATTGTTTTGTTTTCTATTGTATTATCCTGTTCACAAACAGAAAATATAATTGCGCCTATTAGAAAATAGTGACGTATTAATTATATATTTCCTCGCAAAGACGTTAGGGGGAACGTATACAATTTGAAGAGAAGTTTTACACATATGTTAGATATGTTTCCTGTCAACCACCCTTGAAATCACTGCAACTCAATATCTGGAATAATCAGCATTATCTCAGACACATCACTTAAAGAAGTTTTTATTGTTTTGCCAGTCAGATTGTACTGATTCGCGAAAATCTTCACTTGGGATCGTACCGTATTAATTGCGAGTGTCATCTGACCTAAAATTCATTATGATAAATATGTAATTTGACATCAAATTAACTTATACTAAAAGAAAGTTGATTCAAAAGTCACCTGCATTAAAATAAGTTTGGCCTGAATGGTAATTGGTTAAATATCGTTTGTTCTTTAAGTCAGCTAATGTTCTCGTGGGCTTAGAGTAATTTGAACTAACTCATTTTATCCTAACAGTCACTTGGCTTAAAAATCAATTTTCTTAAACACAACTTGGCCTGAAATTGTTTCAAAGGCGTAGACCAAAGATGGAGTACACATAAATTTGTCTTCTGTGCATTTACTCAACACCAGTCCAACTGCCAAAATCACGTAGTCAGCACTGGAGAACGTGTTTTTTTTAATCTGATTTCAAAAAGGCACGCCTCTTTGTATGAATAAAATGCTTTGACTAACTAAAATGCATTCTAGTAGCATTTAAACTAGGTTACAGGAATCGAACAAATATCTCAAATCAACTACTTACGTAAACAGTGGTGTAATTTTAAATCCTACCCACGCTTTTTTATAGTGCTACTCGTGGAAGAGCAGCCCAATGTTGCAACACGGAGTTTGTTCGCTGCACAGCTCACATGAACACTTTACCCCATCTAGGGGCCGCGGTGGTGCAGTGGCAAGACCGCTCACCTCCTACCAAGGTAAAACCGGGTTCGATTCCCGGCGGGGTCACCATGGATTTTCGCTCCGGACGATGCCGCTGGTCAGCTGGTTTTCTCAGGGATCTCCCGTTTTCCCCCTCCCTTGCATTCCGATATGCTGCATACTTCACTCGCTTTCTGTTAAGACCATATTTCGCAATAACTTTTTATTTCATTATCTGAAAAAAAAAGAAAAAAATATTTATATAACGACCACATAAACGTAAATATGTGTAGTCAAATGATTAAAGTTTTCAAAATATAACACTTAAAAGTAGAAAATGTCGGGAAACGGGAGCCGAAGTTTCTATGCTACTAATTAAATTTGTCAAATACATCACATGGCATGTTATCTATATCATATACAAAACATTTTAATGAAGTTTCGAGGATATTTAACAATGGTTACTCGTGTACTGGTATCCAGAATTCCTTTTTAAATTTGATATTGATTTTTTTTGTCAACACATTTTTAAAAAAAATCATATTAACATTTATTAGTTTCTCTTGGAAGAATAAAAAAATTTTGGTAAAAATATGAATACCTATTTCGAAAGAAATTCAGGATACCAGTGCACGAGTACCCATTGTTGAATATCCTCGAAACTTAATAAAAATGTCTTGTATATGATATTGATAACATGACATGTCATTTATTTGACACATTTAATTAGGAGTATAAAAACTTATGCTCCCATATTTTGGAATGTTTTACTTTTAGGTGCCATATTGAACATTTGACTAAAAAATTTACTTTTTTGTGGTCCTTAAATAAATCACTTTCAGATGATGAAATAAAAATCTGTCGTGAAATATTGTCTTAAGGCCAGGCTTCACGATGCATGAGCGTATAGGGAACCAGAGGCTAAATTCGGACAAAGATCTCTCAGACTTTTTCTACGATAGTATTTTCAACTAAAGATTTTTTGTTAGAGATTGAACTCATCTAGATTTGTAAATGAACGTTTTAATTAATTATAAAATCGCGAAATTTAAATTAAATTTTGAACGGTTTACAAATGTATGTGCGTTCAATATTAAAAAATATATATATGTTAGTTGAAAATACTATCACAAAAAATGACAGAGATATTTGTCCGAATTCAACCTTCGATTCCCTATACGCCCATGCATGGTGAAGCCTGGCCTTAAGGCCGGCCACACATCTCTACCCCACTGTTCTCTCTACGGTCTAAACAAGCGAGTTTGAGGAGTAAAGGGGGTGTAGCGTGGCACTTACCGTCGTTTCAGGTAATTGACATTGGAAGTGAACGACTGCTTGAAGCTGGAGAAAGAAATGTTGGCGGTTTGCTGGGGAGTGCAGAAGCGAGAGCAGATAGACGGAATCTTTCCGGCAGGTCGTGTGCTCGGCCTGTGCGAGTCTCTGATCGCCGGCGACCTTTTCCTCTGACGTCTAGTTCCGGCTCCGACCTTTCAGAGTCTCCTCCACCTGCAACCACAAGACAGCAACTTCACGTCTCACTACACACTTTGACGTCCATACACAGGACCACCTCCATCACGCACAAAAGAGCTAAAACACTTTTGAGTGCCGCCGACGTAGCATTAAGCCATCTGGATTTAATTCAGGCCGTGTCTCAATTGGACCGAAGAGCGCTCTCTCACGCTCTCTCCCTCTCTCTTAGGGATGACGTCACAGAGAGCGCTTTCTGGGCTGCCTTCCGTTACTCAAGGATTTCACTGGTCAGTATTTCAGCAACGTCAGCTATTGTTCCTATACTGCTGAAGGGACTGATGGCCACCGATGATCGCATCTAATGAGGTACCCTGTGCGAGGCTACAACTGTACCTGAGATCGCGGATTTTACTGGCTTTTAAAACGTCAGTGCTGTCAGGTATGCCCTCGGTTTGGCGGCAAGTTCAAGTCATGTTCGAGGAAATTATACTAAAGGAAGATAGAGGTGCTGAGGCAATCACTTATAATACTGTGGTGCCGTCAGAAGATGCCCACAAAGCAGTAGAAGGTGAGTAACATTTTTACTGCTTTAGTCCAAACTCTGTATGAAAATTAGTGAGGTTAGTGTGTCCGCCATACTTGTTTGTACATTCCTGCACGAGGGATTACTACTGCCAGATACGCCGAAACAATCAATTTACTAACAACAAGAAATATTTTCCGTTTACTGACGGCTGTTCCCTTATTGCTGGCGAACACTGGTAAACAATCAGTGATTTCAGTTCTTGTCAGTTGTAAGGGAAGATGGTCCTCGTCGTCTCAACTGGTCGGAGAGAGAGCAAAAGAGCGAGAGAGAGCGCCAGAGAGAGCACGATGTAGTGCTCTCTCGCACTTTCTGACGACGCGTCATATTTGTTTATGTTATATTTGTGTTTGAATAAGTTTACTATATCTTTCTGGGCGAAAACCACGTTGCACTTTCACTGTAAGGGTATAATTTAAACTGTTTTAAACAACGAAATAACACACATAACACGTATTTATAAAAATATAAATACGGATTTCTGACTATGTCTTTCTTTTTTTCACTTTGCTGCAACACGACGGTAAAATATAAAACAAAAATTAATAGTATTCCATGCGCTAATGATTATTCTGGTAGTTCTATATTTATATGTGAAATATTTTGAACACACGTAAATTACTTACAACTGCCATGACCGCGATTTTAGTTTAACATGATTTCCCGCCTTTTGGCATCAGCTGTTTGCCTGACGTTGGAGAGAAACGAGAGAGTGATTGTCTCAATTCCACAGAGCGAGAGCACGAGAGAGCGCTAAGCAGTGCTCTCGCCAGGTTGTGCGAAAGAGTGCTCTATCTCTCTCTCTCTCTCTCTCGATAGAGAGAGAGAGAGAGAGAGAGAGAGAGAGAGAGAGCTTGAGCTACACGCAGTCTTCTGTAGAATCACGACATCCCATTCTTTGAAGACGCAGGCAGAGAAATATTACTTCGCCGGCAGTTTTCATGTTACTTCAGCAACACTCAAAGTGTACACTCTAAATTCGAATCAGTGGGAAATCACTGATTATCGGTGAAATTCGACTACTTGAATCAGTGAAAATGGCTCCACTTACAATCAGTGGAAAACCACTGATTGTTTAAGTGAAAAAATTTCACTGATTGAATAATGCCCGGTTGCACCAACATCTTCCCCGACCCGAGATTGAATGATCCAAGTTTCAAATCAGAGTCCAGTTTTATCTCGGTTCCAATTAAAAAGTGTTGCACCAACGAAATTTCATGTTTCTGGATCTCCGATTCGTCGATCTTGGCTCCAATGCGAGAGATCGATATTAAGTGTATAATATAAATTTTTCTATCGGATTATAATATATGACGTCATGGAAGTAGGCGTATTTTTCACCATAGATAGAACTATATGTGCGATGTTTGATCAGTTTTAAGTGAATCATTGTTGTGCGAATTTTACTGAACAATATTCAAGAGAGTATAATGTTGTTTTAATTTGCCAAGAAAACAATCGAACGTAGTTCTATCTGTTCGCGTATTTTCAAACTAACATTTGTCGATAATGGCTGCTGATCTGGGATCGAGTTTCGAACCACGGTGGTGCAACCGGCCATAAGTGACGACCAACTACGGTGGCGAATTAAATATTGTTTTCATTGAATGTAGCCAAATAATTACGCGAAGCAAACATATTTACTACAGTTTGATATTTATATTGCGCAATTTACAGTAATTTAATAAAGTAGAGAATAATTCGCAGATAGCAGGGATTGAACTCGCACACCTTACGTTATCAGTCCATTACCGTACCATCTGCGATACCACACCAAAATAGAACAACGTGAGCAAAACATGCGTGTTATAGTTTCGCCACGAAATAGCGAAGATTTACATTGCATGCTCTTACTTTTCGTTTTGGTTTAATTGGTATTATTAGGATTTTTAAAACGAATACTTTATATGAGTGCACTCTCTTCATCACATTATACCTATACAGTTTAAACCTTCACACAGAGTGCTGTGATGATTACATGAAAACGAAATGAAAGACGTACAAACGGAATGAAAGGCTGCATGTTGCTATTACATCATAAAATGGCGTTTCGAAAGACGAAGCGCATTTGAGAAAGTATTTTGTATTTTTTTCATTAGTTTATTCGTTGTTATTTCACTTCATACAAATAAACCACTGAGTAAACAGTGGAAAAAATAACTGATGAATCAGTGGTAAATGTCACTGAATCAATATGTGAAGGTAATCTGACATTTTCTCTGATTCATCAGTTAAATTCACTGAAGTGACTGTTGAATCAGTCAGGTGATGTTGATTGATTGAAACATTCAAATCCTCACTGATTCAGATTTAGAGCGTTCACTCTTAATGTAAGAACTTATTTGAACAAACTTTCACACTGAAAGTTTGTTCAAAAATTTTTTCAAAAATTCAGTGTGAATTGCAGATGGAAATTGAGCATGTATACATTGATATGCATTTGTCTACGAGTAGAAAAAATATTAATGATTCACTGTCAAATATATTGATATTTCGATCCAAGGTAATTTCAACTTTGCTCCCAAATCAAATGAACTGATATGACTTTTGTACCAAACGTATTATACGCTCAACAACATTAGTTCTTTGGTTTGTATGTGTAGTAATATATTAAGCGATTATCACAACATTCACGCAGTATTGTACTGTTGTGTTGCTATTTGTATTTTCGTAGGCTATATGATATATAGTTATATTAAAATAAGTTATCTGCACTTATTGTTTGGTGATTGTTTTGTTGTAGGAAGTACAGTAAGGTGGTATCGCCTGCTCAGTCCAGCGAGATTGGTGTAACTTATGTTGTGATAGTAAGGTATATTGCCATATCACTCATCAAATAAAACATATTTATTCCGTTTAATTTGAGATTTATCACTTATCAGTAACCTGCAGTACAGTCCTTTTTTATACACACAAAAAAATGTTTTTTTTTTTTTTACCTAGTAGCTTCTAAACAGTGGCATTGTACGGCATCCGCTGTCTCTTTCTGGTTTCGGGAACTTTGCAATCTGTTTGCGTTGCGTTGACTAGCGAGATAAAAGTCGGAACGAAATGGTAGCCAGAAGTAGCTGCGTCAGAAAGTGGGAGCTACAAAGAGTTCGTAATAGAAAAAAAGAAATGAACGGTAGAAGAACGTACGTGTACCGCAAATAAACTAGCGGGCTCACTGGGCTGTGAATAAACCACTGGACAGCGATGAGTGCAGCGGTATTCACTGCTCGCACATTACAATTTTACGGCCAAATTTGTTCCCCGGAGAGTAATGGCGAATCGATATAAACCTTTCCGCATGAGAACCTGGGCAGAATTCTACGCGAGATGGTGGTAGACTGCTGCGGTCGGTGAGCAACAACCCCCGCATACTCGCCATGAAAAAAAAATTAAAAAAAAAAAGAGTCCGGTTAACCAAAATGTTAAAAACCACCCACACAGTAAACTTTTTTTTTTTTTTTTAATAATTTCAGAAGTACTTTTTTTTCTTCTTCTAATTATTAGTGAACGCAGCGTTTCAGTGCTACATCAGACAAGAATATAGGCTGTTCACGGTAAACTGAGCACTTTCGAAAGCCCTGGCCCTAGTTCTACTTGTATGCAGATTGTGTATTCTTCCGCCACGTGCGCAATTAACGTTGACATGGGCCTCATCGCTTTGTTCGTGCGTCGGTCAAGCGAAACTGTAAAATTGTTAGCAAGGTAAATATTTAACAAATTTGCTGATTCTTACACCTATGTGCGTTGAAAAATAAAACAATAAGTAAAATGAACTATTCAAGTATTCACAAATGTTTAACCAAAGACTTTTAATTCAACGCCAAGACATTTCACAACTTCTCTCCATCGTTGCCAACTTTACGGGGCTCATGGCACCCAGTTTGTCTGTTAAAATTTACGCAGTAGAGGCGGTAATATTTTCCAAACGTGGATTTCAAAAGTGTTCACTTTACAATGAATAGCCTTTATTAGCTTTTCGCGGATCGCTTTATGCATGCGTAATGCAAAAGAAACTGTGGAATTTTCAGGACTATAAATGTATTTCAATAATATGAGGATTTATTCTTTTGTGTGTGCGAAATAAAACTCACTGGCATCAGAAACCATATACTATCACATTACTCACTCTCAATACATCAATAAACAGAACTATTATTTACACTTTAAAAGTCTTGCTTTGCTGCAACTTATGATATGTTGCAGCAACTAAATGACTGCTTAAATATGAACAATTGCAAAGTAGATTTGCCACAAACAAAACTTGCGTTTGATCCAAATTCTAATAGCAGCGATAATCTATTATTGTCATTGCAGTAATTCAGCAGTATTCTTTGTGGTAGGGTCAGTTACTGCATTTTCAAGGCTAAACCTTTACTTCGATGATCTAAGGAATTGGTTATTTGTTAACTTACAATTTAGTACATTTATTTACGTACTTAAAACTAAACCATTTAATATAAACATATCAATATAATTTATACACTTTCTTTGGCGCACAGTAATAATGCCTTACTATAAACAAAACAATCTTAAAGAAAGTTTTGTCTTTGTTATATAGAAAGGTACTATTATCATTAAACAAAAATGTACAAAGAAAGAGTTTAACAACAGAAAACCTAAAAGAAATCATTTTCTCTAATATAACGGAAACCTTGCACTCATTTTTTACAGTGTATCGTTTCGCTGGCAACTTAACAGTGTGTAATATAGCATATATGTAGTGTGTCATATATGTATTTATGATCATTATTTTTATTTCAAAGCTTTATTTCATAAATGCTCACTTTAACGTGAACAGCCTTTAAATGTTGTAACTAGGGGCTAGAACATTTCGCGAATATTCGAGAAAATAAGCCTTCAAACACGCATATATTTGAGACACGTTTGCTGTTGAATTATAACTGACGACAGCTAGGGACAGGGAAATTCCACGTTTCAAACTGCCTGTAGACTAGACTGCGCGTTTCTATGTATTCTCGAGCCTTAGCTTTCTGTTCGTTGGCTGTTACTCCAGTGTGTATCAAGGCTTACCACAGTCTATGTAACAAGGTGGTGGCGCCTTGTTTTCTTGCAGGTCATTTATAGGCAGAGACCCGACAATTTTGCAGCTTCATTTCTATGTATTCTCGAGCCTTAGCTTTCTGTTCGTTGGCTGTTACTCCAGTGTGTAACAAGGCTTACCACAGTCTATGTCACTAGGTGGTGGCGCCTTGTATTCTTGCAGGTCATTTATAGGCAGAGACCCGACAATTTCGCAGCTTCATTTCTATGTATTCTCGAGCCTTAGCTTTCTGTTCGTTGGCTGCTACTCCAGTGTGTAACAAGGCTTACCACAGTCTATGTAACAAGGTGGTGGCGCCTTGTATTCTTGCAGGTCATTTATAGGCAGAGACCCGACAATTTCGCAGCTTCATTTCTATGTATTCTCGAGCCTTAGCTTTCTGTTCGTTGGCTGCTACTCCAGTGTGTAACAAGGCTTACCACAGTCTATGTAACAAGGTGGTGGCGCCTTGTTTTCTTGCAGGTCATTTATAGGCAGAGACCCGACAATTTCGAAGCTTCATTTCTATGTATTCTCGAGCCTTAGCTTTCTGTTCGTTGGGTGCTACTCCAGTGTGTATCAAGGCTTACCACAGTCTATGTCACTAGGTGGTGGCGCCTTGTATTCTTGCAGGTCATTTATAGGCAGAGACCCGACAATTTCGCAGCTTCATTTCTATGTATTCTCGAGCCTTAGCTTTCTGTTCGTTGGCTGCTACTCCAGTGTGTAACAAGGCTTACCACAGTCTATGTAACAAGGTGGTGGCGCCTTGTTTTCTTGCAGGTCATTTATAGGCAGAGACCCGACAATTTCGAAGCTTCATTTCTATGTATTCTCGAGCCTTAGCTTTCTGTTCGTTGGGTGCTACTCCAGTGTGTATCAAGGCTTACCACAGTCTATGTCACTAGGTGGTGGCGCCTTGTATTCTTGCAGGTCATTTATAGGCAGAGACCCGACAATTTCGCAGCTTCATTTCTATGTATTCTCGAGCCTTAGCTTTCTGTTCGTTGGCTGTTACTCCAGTGTGTAACAAGGCTTACCACAGTCTATGTCACTAGGTGGTGGCGCCTTGTATTCTTGCAGGTCATTTATAGGCAGAGACCCGACAATTTCGCAGCTTCATTTCTATGTATTCTCGAGCCTTAGCTTTCTGTTCGTTGGCTGCTACTCCAGTGTGTAACAAGGCTTACCACAGTCTATGTCACTAGGTGGTGGCGCCTTGTATTCTTGCAGGTCATTTATAGGCAGAGACCCGACAATTTCGCAGCTTCATTTCTATGTATTCTCGAGCCTTAGCTTTCTGTTCGTTGGCTGCTACTCCAGTGTGTAACAAGGCTTACCACAGTCTATGTAACAAGGTGGTGGCGCCTTGTATTCTTGCAGGTCATTTATAGGCAGAGACCCGACAATTTCGCAGCTTCATTTCTATGTATTCTCGAGCCTTAGCTTTCTGTTCGTTGGCTGCTACTCCAGTGTTTAACAAGGCTTACCACAGTCTATGTAACAAGGTGGTGGCGCCTTGTTTTCTTGCAGGTCATTTATAGGCAGAGACCCGACAATTTCGCAGCTTCATTTCTATGTATTCTCGAGCCTTAGCTTTCTGTTCGTTGGCTGCTACTCCAGTGTGTATCAAGGCTTACCACAGTCTATGTCACTAGGTGGCGGCGCCTTGTTTTGTTGCAGGTCATTTATAGGCAGATACTCGACAATTTCGCAGCTTCATTTCTAGACAAGTTGGAATACACACGCGTGTACGTTCATGTTACGTTTGTAATTTATCGACATGTTGTCTGACACCTCCTGGAGATAATTGAGTCAGTAACAAAAATACAGTAAATTGTGCGCCCAACCACCGCCTTTTACTACCACAACAATCAATAAATAAACAGTCGATATCTGTACGAGAGTATGTGTGAAGTCTAGTCTACAGATCATTGAACTCACAAATTTCTCGGGGTCTCTAGTTATGTATAGGTAGGGGCACTTATTTTTCGCGAAAAGATTTCACAATAAGTTGTGTTCCAAAACACTTCAGCTCAGCTCCAATGTCGGTGATTTGCGTTTTCACGGTCCTCATTTGTCTGCTCGCGAATCACACACTCTCACTACATGAGTAAACTAATTATTATTGGCCTGCAAATTAAAAAAAAAATGTTTTCCCTCAAAGACACGCGACCAATCAATAAACAATAGAAAAATGCTAATAGACGTGTAAACTTGCGCGGAATCTTTCCGTGAAATTCGGGGTGTTCCTACTGATGATGTACTGAAACAAGCAAGTAGGGCAAGAATATTTATATAAACATGGACTTGCGTCATTAATAATGTACGTCTCGTATAACGAAGTATTGCAAATATACATCATTTCACTCCTAGTGAGTGAGTGAAGAGATTTGGGTGGCTCTTAACAGCGACGTCTTCAGAGCCGATGCGGGTGGCTGAGGTGAGTACGGAGCAGCGCCGGGTTGAAAGTGGGGGGAAAACTGGAGAGCCCCGAGAAAACTCGCTGACCAACGGCATCGTCTGGCACGATTACCAAATCCGGTGACCCGGCCGAGGATTGAGCCCGGTTCACCTTGGTGGGAGGCGAGCGTGCTAACCGCTCGGGCACCGCGGCATCTTCACTCCTAGTGTTACATAAGTTTTTGGTAAATAGTTTTCAAAGAATTTATAAATAGAAAAAAATACTTTTACTGTGCAAAAACCACTGTAAAGCTTAACAGTCAAATTAGGGCTTAATGTATATTCTGCATAGAGGCTAAGGTGAAAGGAAGTCTTGATTAAAGCGCAACTCTATAGACCACTCAGTGGTGATAGGGATTTGAGAGACGGCGCGTATAATTTTCAAGTTCGTATAAGTACAGGACTCTTCTCAATATGAACGTGATAATACCTTAGCGAGTCTGGTCACACCCCCCGGCCCGGGGTGGGGGGGGGGGATAGTGGCTGCAAATGTTTCGTAGATATTCACCTTGCAGAAATATTTTATGACGAACACAGACACTTTTTTTCTTATAACTATCTTGTAATCACTAGTGGTTTGTGCAAATAAACTTTGCATTTTCCTCAGTAAAAGTGGAAATATTGAGGCTAACAAATTGATAAATTTGTAGACACTGTCACGCGGAAGGCTTTAACACAAAGGCAAATTTACAGAATTTTGTGAACCAATATTTACGATTTTGTTACACCGAGTCAGATAGGAATATGTAGGCAATCATTTGGGATTCACACCTCGTTGCTAAAATGCGGTTTACCCTGTGTACTTTCGCCGTGACGTCATTCATTCCCATTTTCGAAATGCGTTCCGCATTCGGTACAGTGATTCCATTCGATAAAATAATGCGGCATGTAAATAAACGCTAAATGCGTTTCTATATTCTCAGCGTATTTGCATGCGGCCGAGCAGAAAAATTAACCCCTGGGAGAGAGTTTTAGAGTTTTAGAGTTTTAGAGATAGAGATAGAGATAGAGAGGGAGAGTTGTTTGCATGGGGGGGGGGGGATATTTTTTTAATAGAACAAAATAAAAGGTTTGTTAATGCTGACGAACGTATTGTCCCCCGTACAAAATATGGGATAACGCAGAACAGATTTGTTTGTTTCGCCAAAAAGACAAACAGTTTAACATACTGAATATTTTTGTGACAACAGAATCTGCTTTCAGCCAAAGATTTTGTTAGGAGTTGCTTATTTTATACTCGGTTGGCAGAAATTGAATCAATTCCTTTATGTAAAGAAACAATTTTCTTATGAATGTAGGTCAACTACGATGATATATTTTTTATCACTTCATCATTTCTGAAATGTCTGCTTTATTACAGGTCACTGATGATATGGTAACTTCCGTGAATAAAAATATAATTATAATGGATTACCTTACATTACTGCGACCAGCAAGACATCCGTACCGTAAACGCACAACTTGTTCAGTAAATATTACTAGAGAAACGATTATACATGCTGCTCACGGTAAAGTGAGCACTTTCGAGCCCCTGTTAACTTTTTCCTATCAGCCATTTGTTTATCCTGTAATCACATTCTTAAATAAATACTGCCATGTAAGTAATAAACACAGTGTGTATGTTCCACCGCATTCAGAAGTTAACGTTTAAGGATAAAGTAAAATATATTTACTGACTATTATTTCAGATGAGAGAGCTTTCAAAAGTGCTCACTTTACCGTGAATAGTGTATAAGTATCAAAAATATTCGCCTCAAAATTCTTATTAATTTAACATCAACATATTATTCAAAAAGTTTCCTTTTTGTTTTTCATTTACTTAATCGATTGGAATATTTTTGTTGATTACCATGTTAGTGTATTTCTGTTTCGCACAATTCAGGAGAACATGTGCAAAAAAAGACAAATACAGTATTGGTAATCAGAGTGACCGGAATAATTATTACTTTGCTCTTATGAATATACACGAGTACTAAATTGTACAAATATTACATCTTAGAAAAAATATCCCAACAGTTTTTTTTTTTTAACGGTGTTGTTGCTCACAACCTGTCGCCATTATTTACTAAATTTGTTAAGGCAACACTGTACAAAAATTTCTTATCTGTATCATTTCAAGTCTTATTGCCTCTTCTACCATACCTTTTATTTATTATGATACTTAACTGTTTTGCTGTGTAATAAGAAACTAAAGTTTATGGACGTAGTACAGTTTCTAAACTACTCACTGACCATACAATTATACATTTTATAATTAAAAAAGTATTTACAAAAATCATTATTATCTATTGTATACCTATGCGTATTATAACGAGTTCACGTTTTCAACTATCTAGATTGTAGTTTGGCACATAATGTTTTTGTGAAAATGATTCAGAGCAAACGTTCCTAAGATACCAAAAAATGTTGAGTACAACGAGAAGAAAATTTTCTATTAAACTGAAGAAGGGTGGGATTTTGAAAAAACTATAATTATTTGGCAATGTCTGTGCTGCTATGCGATTCTGTAAATTTTACTTTTACAAATAATCAGGGAAGAATAATATAAATAGCATAAATGAGGTTTTTAAAAAACTTATTGTGTCAGAAATTATAAAACAAACAAAAAAAACCATGGTGTAGTGAACACACCCAACAGCGCAGAAGAAAAAGCCACGGACACCGAATAAAGAAAAATCATATATGGAGGAAGTTATTTGGACACAAGTCTCAAAGAAAAAAGAAGAGAGACTCGAACCTAACCTGAGACAAAAATACAAGTTTGGCCATGGAAGAGGAACCTTCCCAGACATGAATGTGAATGTTAGTGAAGGCAGATATATTTCTGTGAGCTGAAATTGCGGCATGTTAAACATCGCTACTATGCGGTAGAAAACACTGTTCATAACTCAAATACGCGACACGCAAGGACATTCTCGCTGTAATGCATGCACAACCAGTTTATGGCTAACCGCGCTGTTGTCATTTACAAAGAACAGGCGACCAACAGAACACGCCGAATGTAACATGGCAGCGAGTAATTAGCTAAATGGGAATGCGAAATTGGGCATGCAAAAACGTAATTTTCGTATTGGCAATGATGTCGCTGACATGAAAAACTAATTACCTATATAGGTACTTAAATGACAATTAAAAAATAACTTCGCAATAAGCTGAGCCCAGTTAAATAACAAACGCACGTCATCGCCTAAGGTTAGCGAAGAAATATATACGTTCAAAATTAAATAATATTTTTTCCACAGTTTTGTATTCGCATCGACACGAAGATATTTGAGTTATACTTCCGCTTTTTTTTTATTATGCTTCCACTTTTTCTTTGGCATAACTTATGACTAGTTAGCGATTCAAAGACTAAGTAACTCATATTTAGGTGTTTATTCCTGAATACCCATAATAAAAGCAAACCGTTTTACACAGGATGAGTCCTTTAAAATAAAAGAGGCCCCAGGGGACATGTGTGTAACGGAGTAAGGGAATGAGGTAATACAGTCCAGTGTGACAACATATCTAGAGTAGGTGCTGGAAGTGGCCGCCATTGATCTCTTAAGTACTCAAAAAACAAACATACACATACGTAACGGAAATTAATCGATGTACAAAAATTTAAATAGCATATAAAGCAAGATTTTATTATTTTTACTATTGCACAAAAGGAGCTCGTGTTTCCAAATGCAAGTGTCAATGTTCAGGAAAGATATTTCATTAGACAGTTACATAAACAAACATATGAAAACAAAAGACAGTCAAAACCAAACACTGCACACACCACACAGCCTTGTAAATAACTTGGGATGAACTAGTAACAAATTGTGCAAGTTTAGGAGGCTGTAATTTCATCCGTTCGTCCGTCAAAAGTTAACGCTTGACAAGGTTTTGACGGACGGACGGGGAGAATTAAGGGGAATGGCGCAAGAAAACCGTACATTCACATAATTTTTGTCACAACTTGCTTCACAGAGTATTTTTCGAAATTTTCTGCTCGACAAAATGTAAATAACAGTTTTTAACACATTACATTGATACTAACTCACTGCGCTCGTTATTCTCGAAGCAATGATTGAATGTCCCACGGGTCCTCTTTTAAAGGACTCATTCTGGATATTTGATGACCGTGTTTCATGATTACAAAAATTCAAATATATTTTTCCTTTTGTTTAATGGGTTCCCATTACTCATGTGCGCAGTTGGCTGCGGCGTGACTTCTTTTGACGCTGGGGTCCTGGGTTCGAGTCCCCGTGAGTCATCCTTCCTGGGAATATGTCGACAAACTCCGTCACATGTCTAATGTATCGGTCAATAAAGTTAAATAAAATTACATTTAATTTAGAAAAAAGTTGGGCAAAAACTGGCCTTCCACTTCTGAGTCCCCGGTTCGATTACAGGCCCTGGGGCGCGGGTTTTCTCGGTACTCTCCCAATCATCCCCCGTCTGCATTCCGCAGCGTCTCCGCACCCATCTCACCTCACCAGTTCTCCGGACTCGCCTCACACAGACCCACTCGGTGTGCGACCGAGGGTAATGAGAGATCAGCGGATCTTCAACCAAATTTTGTAGAGTTTGATTTACACATAACCCGTTCGGTCCTGAACTAATCCTTTAGGAAAGCACAGATGTACTGTCATTGAGGACAAGGTTGAAGTGAGCTGCCTATATTCTCCCCTACACCAATACGAGTTGCGTTGTTCTCTGTATTTCTACTTGCCATCTTCCTATTGGTCCTGGCTACGTCGGATACGCTTACAATATTCCGCAACGTTTATTATTGTCTGCTCATCGGCCAATGGAGTCGCTCGTTGACTATGTGCCAACCAATGTTTCGTGACAGATGTAACATATTTCACAATCCATCATGTTCATTTGAGAAATTATGATTAATATTGACAGTTTTATACTTATGACTAGTTGTAAACTTTCACTTAGTTTCTCATAGAGTCCAGCAAAACAGCAAAATCATAGAAGTGTGAGATTTGTCTTGGAGAGCAAAGAAATTTCCAAATAAACTTTCCCCGGGTATATGCGTAATTTTTATGAGCACTGTACTAGTGTCGAACGTTCTTTCTGCAGCCAGTAAACAACTGAGTGTCTACTGGTGCCACTATTAACTATTCACAAATGAGAGATGCAGGGATTTCAACCAATAACATTTCTCACAAGGAAGACGCTCCGAACACTGGCCACGGGTTCCTCGTAGAGTACAGTGCCGACCATAAGTATCCCTCACCTGCAACATGTCCTCGGCACATGCACACGTAGACCGAACGGGTTGATGAGTAAAATGGACATATTACGTTCTGTGGATAATCTAGTGAATTTTTTAAATTATCGGCGGAATGTGGTGGGCAGTTTACTGGAAGGAGAAATACGTATCATCAACACGATCGATGAAATATTTAATTACAATGGGTATGTGGTGTGGCAAATATCTCTCGCGTACTTTTCTAACTGGTATTTTTAAATCACCGGCGTTGCTCTCAAATAACCCACAAGGTTCTGCGAAAAGTTACACCGTGGAAACTTACCGATCTCTTACTGTAGGGGAATCACTTATTTCGAACGTTCAAGTTGAAAGTGCTTATAGATGATAGAAAATAATTTTTGAAGACTAATAATCAGCACACTTAAATTTTGGTTACTTCATTTTATTTTGAAATTCATTAGGTTTAGTAACATAATGAGTGTTCACATTTATTATCGATAATTTAAATATGTTGCAATAGAAAATAACTTGGAAAGAATTGAATTGTAAGAATAAATAAGACAGATAGAAGAATGTTTTGGAAACTACCGCGTGTAATAATGTAATTATGAAAATTGCAATGCGTCAAGCATTAAAAAAATACATATAATTATTAAACTGTTAATTTAAGCTTAACCAAAAAATATCATTACTGTAAGTATTCAAAGTATGATTGTGTATATTTCTCATCATATAGTGGATGCTGGTGAATTTTCTCTCGTGGCTTGGTGTCAGGGTTGCCAACTTTCTAAGATTTGGCATAAGGGATACTTCTGACAACTCGTCACACGTCATCTGAGCCTGAAATTATCGAAGGAAATTTCTATTAAAAAAAACTGTTATAAATACTATATGTAATGTGCAAAAATAAGTAGTATGTGCCTATCAGTCAACATTTTCTCTGAACATACAACGAAATATTAGTAACAACTATAGTTATGATTAGTGTGATTTGAATTTCTCATATAATCTACTTTAAAAAAGATAACACCTACACACTCTGGAAGAAAGCTACTGCACTCATCTCGGCGAACGCCATGTCCATGAACGTGTGTGTAGGCTTGGTATAGGCTATTCACTGTAAAGTGAGCACTCTTTAATGCCCTCCCAACAGACATTAACCACTAATAAATATATCGTATTGCAGCCCTAGGTGCTAAATTCTGAGAGTAGAGAAATGTACACACTGTTTTTATGGGTCACATGGAAAGGTTTATATTAAAAAGCAGCAGGAAGATAGAAATTGTGTGAAAGGAAAAATTTAGATGGGCCTTAAAAAGGCTTCACTTTACCGTGAACAGCCTATAGGAGTAAGTGGAGAGATGTTGGCGGCTCAACATCGAGGTCTTGAGAGCCGGTGAGGGTGAAGCGACGCGAGTACGGAGCAGCGGCGGAATGCAAGGACGGGGGAAACGGGATATCCCCGAGAAAGCTCGCCGACCAGCGACATCGTTCGGCGCGGTTATCACATACGAAAATCCAGGGGTGGCCCCTCCGGGACTCGAACCCGGTTCGTCTTGGTGAGAGGCGAGTAGTCTAACCAGTACACCACCGCGGCCCCATAAAGGTACGAATGGTAAAGGGTTCATGCCGCCAGGGGCGAATCCAGGGGGGGGGGGGACTGAGAGGGGCTGTCGCACCTCCCCCGGAATTACATACATTTTTAAAAACCATTTTACCAAAATGTCAATCATTATATTTATATTTGTTATAACCCACATGACACACACAGTTTCCCTCCTTCCCTTTTGTATCCTTCCACCGTGACTTGTTAACGCCTTAGGTACTACTAATGACAATACCAATACTCATCACCCCCCCCCCCCCCCAACCAAATTTCTGGATACGCCCCTGTATACCGCAGTTTAATTCTCGGCACATACAGGCCATATGTATCTATTTACCTCTCCATTTAACCCTTTCACACACCCAATTTTATTCATGGTTTCCATTGCTGAATGTAAGACTTTTTTGGTCTGTGCTGTACTCTAGCACTTGGTTGCCAACTGTCCCGTAATGTATGGGATTCCTCTGTTCCTGAGGCTGAAACAATGATCTCATTTGGAAACAGGACGTGGCGTTATATCCCGTGTCCTGGACTTCTTAGGAAATTAAGTAAACATTAACAAACGCAGTGCCAGTAATTTACCATTTCCGCGATCACAGTTAGCTTTACGCTGATGCTCTAACCCAACAGCCACAGAAGATATTTACAACTGATGCCGACAGATGGCGACAAGTGCATGGAAGAAGCGCTTACCGAGATGTGCACAATATCCAGGATGTGCAGTAACGTACCGTTTCCCCGTGACTAACAAAACACCGCCACATCATATGTTGACCTCTCCCGCGTCTGTAACAGACTGTTCGTGAGACTTGACTCTGCTAGACTACTCCCTGTGGGATCCCGTGAAGGACTTGATTTACGAGACCCCTTGAGGAATCGGAGGAAGACCTGCTGGCGCGGATTATGGCTGCGGCGGATCTTGGACATCCAGGTATTGGTGATCGTGTGTACCAGAACATGTTGTAAGTGAACCCTGATGAAAAACAATGCACCTAAGTTCCTATGCAAAACATTACAGTTCTGATCCCCACTACAAGCCCTTACATTGTGCAATGAGAACTTAGGCACAACCTGTATGTTTCTTCCAGTGTGTGTGAAACATGTGTTCACTACAACACGACTGTCAGTTCTGTTGATCTCTGTGTTTCTATTGGCTCTCGCAACACCGGACACACTTCCTGTGATGTACATCGTCCAATACTGGCCGACTCTCCGCCAGTGTAACACCGAACTGAAAGTTACCTAATCATGTGTTATTTTCTCCGCAGATTGATATACAGTCCATCCTGTTCGTTTGAGTAATTTACATTTCGATTCTTACCGGCATGATTCTAAGATGTATCGTACACGAAATGCTGGGGAAGTTAGTATTCTATCGCCCGTGTCTTTAAAGAATCTGTATTTCATAATATGACGGCGAACTCCATACAGTTCAGATTAATTCATTTGGCGTGATATTACGTAGACAACAGCCAAGTGTTAAAGGCGATTACATCAGAAATTAAAAACCACACTGAATTATCGCTATAGTAGTAGTTAATGTTTTGTTGTATGTGTCCAGAGGAAATTTTGACTGATGTACAAGACCGACTTTTAGCACATTACACATACAATTTTAAAGTGTTATTTCTTATAACAACTTCCTTCAAGGGCGTTGGAAAGAAAAAAAATGCGTTATTTGATATTTATTCCATGTACTGTTCAACCAATAATTAAAAATTGATAGTTGGTATGAGTGGCGACATTATATGTACTGTTGCTTTTTGCTGAACGAAATTGTTACATTTGCTTGCTAACTAAGTTTATACGCATCGTGTTTTGCCAATATGCCTGTGCAAGGGACAACGTTGTGATAAATCTGTCTCCGCAGCAGGAATAGCTACACTGTACCGTTGTAGTGTCGGATGCGAGTGACGTACAGGAAACCGAAATGTCCATTTCCACATCTGCGTTCCGCAGGGGCCAGTGTGTGCATGATGACAAATATCGGGTACGCGAGATTTACTTGTAAGTTATTTTTATGACCGAATTAATTAGGTGAAAGTTTCGTCTGTTTATTTATCACAAAATTGTTACTTTGCCCGTGGTGTTTGAAACACAATTACGTAACGCGCTCAACGTTTCTGTGATTTGAATGTTTGCCTCGGGCCCCGACAAATGGCTACATCCCGAACGTTTGCCACTGCTACGTACCAAAAATAAGCAACACGAGTTGCGTGCTTGAGTTTATTGTCTTTTCGGTGGACTGAATGCGCCTTCGTTCTAATATTCATACCAACCGAGGTCTTCATTTTAACGAAATAACTCTATACACATTAATAACAAGTGGTTAAATACTGCAGTTCTTTATTCCACAGTTGTATTAAGCCACCCAGTCGCGGCAAAATATATTAATGTGTACTTTGAGTAATGTGCTAGATAGTAAATAACACAAATATTTTAACAATATGTAAAATACTACCCGAAAGAACTGCCATCAATACAGACATTGTTAAAATGTCATAAAGCTGACCTACATGGTTATGCCTAAACTTTGAATATTAATACGTACGTAATGCCTTTTGAAATATGCCAGAAATCTTTGAACAGATGAAAACAGTAAGTAAGGATTTGACAGTTTAAACGTAAAAAGTCACACGGCAGTGGGTTTTTTTTACATGCAGCGGAAGGATACGTAATCGGTACCCAAAAGGAGAACTTCAGCAGAGTAAAGCAACTGTGAGTAACCTATACAGTGACAACTATGTCCTTCGTGTTCAGTATTGTTGTGAGCATTGGGGCCCGAACCTGCGACCCCCAGCAGGTGTGACCTACGTCGGCCATGCTGTTGACGTCATGGCTCCGACGGTAGGGTGAATTGCAGAGTGGCAACGACGTCATCAGAGGCACTATAAAACGGCTTTCAGTTCCGGGTCACTGTACGATACTCAGGCGTGACGTACTCCAGGGCAGGACGTCTGCAAGTCGGTGAGCAGGAGACACCGGGTGACGGAGGACGTCAGCCAGTCAGCTGCGAGGACACCTGGGTCATCCCACGACGGAGGATCTTCGTGCGTGGTCGATATATTATTCAGTGGTAGGTGAACCTCGTTTCCCAATGCAACCTGTTTCAGTCAGGGAAAGATACGCGCCGCGATCTAAGAGTTAAACTAATGGAATGTGAAGTAGTATCTCAGCTATAATACTTTGTCCTTTTGCTTGCAGAAATATTCAGAGGATTCCGACCAAGCAACTAGTTACATTTTTTCTTCATGATATTCTATATTTTATTGTAATTCAAGCTGATATTAAATGTGTAGTTTTGTAAATCATCTGAATCATCATTTAACGTCTTCTAGTTCGCGCCCCAGGTATTCATATAGTTGACTGAGAGTTATCTTAGTGGAGTTTGACCGTGTGTTAAGAGTCTGGTCGAGGGACCAGAACAGCGTGCCCAGTGTTGTGCGAACCAATAAGAAGATTATGTAAGCGAGGAATGAGATGATCTTGCAGTCGTGACTATAGGCGAGTCACTTCTATCTTGCCGTAATTGTCAATCAATCTATATCTCACTCCCTTAAACCACACTGTACAAACATTATAACAAACTTCCCATAGTCAATTCACGTTAAAGTGAGCACTTTGAAAGCCGTGCTTAAGATCTACTTCTATACACGTTGTATATTCCTCCACCTAACGTAAAATTAACAGTGCTACTGGCTCCATCACTTTATTCATTGGTCGGTCAAAGGAAAGTGTGGAATTATTAAGATAGTAAATATTTCACAACTTTGCTGATTCTGACACAAATATACATTAAAAACACAGAAAGAAAAATAAATAATTTCAGTGGTCACAGATGTTTACCTAAGAATTTTATTTCAACGTAAAGACATGTAACTTCCCTTCGTAGTTGCCAACTTAAGTGCGCGTATGACAGTCAATGTCCCAGTTAAAATATATGCAGGCAGGGGCAGTGCCATTTTTCTGAGGTTGAATTCAAATGTGCCCACTTTATCGTGAACAGCCTTTCACATTTTGAGTGTGCAGTCACTTTAATAATATTTTTAATAACAAATATTTCTAACTAGGCATTTCCAACACACCTATTTTCTCCCTGTTTTTATTCATTTTAAATATGAAATGAATGTAATTTATAGGTAAAATAGAAGATAATATTCAATTTAATCAAAAATAAAATTTATTTGCGTTAACAGAAGTACTAAACGATTATAATCAGTTGTATTTCATAAGACTTTAGCTCAGATCGGCTCTTGTGACTGGGTGATCTAGATGTTACGCGTCTTAAGTGTCTGTCCACGAATCAGAGACGTACAGTATCGGATTACTTAATTCTGATTGGCCAGTCAAGTAAGGAAATGTCTTCTCACAGACACGCGCCGCCAATTAGCAAAAGGAAACTGCTGGCACGCTCGTAGGGTATTGAAATCTAGCATGTGCGGAATTCTTTTCGCGGAATTCGGGTGTCCCTAACTATAATATTTTCGGTTAGTTGAATTAAAACTTTGAAAAATCACCCCATGTATGTCGTGTTTAGTTGTTTCCTAAATATATGATTTATCACAAGCGTTAATTACCTCTGTTAACACGAAGTTATCTTATTTTTCGTTAAATTTAACTTTAAAATATTATATCTAACTTGCAATTAATATGAATAGAAACAGAGAGACAAAAAACGTGTGATGTTAATGCGTAGAAAGAAATATTTCTCATGCAAAATGTTATTAATCTGAGTGCGCACGGATACGGTGCGTTGTAAGCTTTGTTTTAGAGTGGCGGAGTAATATCGTGGAAGCAGAACTTGAACAGGACTTCAGAAAAGTTGTAAGTACACTGTAAAACATGTTCTGGTAAACTTCCTAAACTGCAATGGAAGTTTCTAACATATACACTGTATGGTAGTAATACTAAGACATCAGGCTGTAGCTATAGGAATGTTTATCATCGCAACTATACAAAGTTGGGAACTTCCCTACTCATTTGACTGTTTCCTGCGCCAATGTAGGAACTCTACAATCAATGCATAGGGGAAAACATTACCATTCCTGCTTTCTCGCTAAGCGTATACACTGGTATGGTAAATATCCAAATAATTTCCTAGAGTGAATCACGAACGAAGTATCTAATATTTTTACAGTGTGGTTTGACAGAGGGTTTGAGGGTGAGCAGTAGTAAGTGTCGGTTTCCGATTAAAGAATTAAGAATTAAGAATTGTACTTAATGTCTCGATAAGCACACGGAAAATGAACAATAAGAAAAATTTGCAGTTTATGATTGAATAAGCAACTGTTGAGTCTAGCCTATCAGACTCGTAGAAGACGAAAGCAGCCGACATAACCTGGAAATATGGAAAAGAGTGAAGATTATTAACATATATTTAATTATTTGTGGTTACTGCTAGTGTAAACATTTTGAAAAACTCGCGATATCTTATATACATCTGAAAAGGTTAATTAAAGCGAATTCAATAACCTCTTCCAAGAAAGAAAACATGGCCATGAACTATTTTTTAAACTAAGAGGATACTGTCTCTCGAATAAAATAATTATTTGCATTCGATTTCACAATACGACATAACCTAAATCCAATATGTAAATACAGTTTCCCGCCAACAGCAACTGCCACTGTACTCTGACTGGCTACTTCGTCTTGACTTGTACTTAAGATATCGTTATATTTTATATCTGAAGTCACGCCAAGAACACGTCAAGATCCGCACACGACAATCATAGACTAATAACCTTGAACACATTGATTCACATACTAAGCACACGGCACACTTATTCTCTGAAGTCAATCGTAAACCCAGCGGACTGGAGGTGTCTGGCCTGGCGCCAGGGGTAACTCATGGTCCTGTACAATTGGCGGGAGGGGGGGGGGATGTAGGGAAAGACTCCTGCGCCACTGCGGTAACACGGCGCGGCGATAAATCGAGAGGTCGAGGGGCGAAGAAACACTCGCGGGCGCTGCGATAAAGCGGTTCGCAGAGTCGAGGACCTCGAGAAATATGACTCGCGTCTTGGTGTGTTCGCGTCGTGGGAAACCTTGAAGGATACGCCCGACGCGAACGCTTCGTATGTTCGTGCGACCCACGCCCGGTTGCACCAACATCTTCCCCGATCCGAGATCGAATGATCCTAGTTCCGAACCAGGATCCAGTCTGATCTTGGTTCCAATGTAAAAGTGTTGCACCAACGAAATTTCATGATTCTGGATCTCCGATTCGTCAATCTTGGTTCCAAAGTGAGAGATCGAGATTAAATACGAGACAAATTTTGCTATTGGTACATAATATATGACGTCATGGAAGTAGGCGTATTTTTAACTGTAGATAGAACTAGATGTGCGATGTTTTATCTGTTTTAAGTGAATTATTGTTGTACGAATTTTACTGAATAATATTCAAGTGTGTATAATGTTGTTTTAATTTCCCAAGAAAACAATCGACCGTAGTGCTATCTGTTGGCGTATTTTCAAACTACATTTGTCGACGATGGCTGCTGATCTCGGATCGAGTTTTGGAACTGCCAATTTCGACGGTTCGAAATGAACTTCATTTCGATCTCCATTCCAGTTCTGAACTCGAATGGTTCAACAGTTTTCCGTGTCGATCTTAGATGCGATCTCGGATTGAGTTTCGAACCACGTTAGTGCAACCGGGTACAAGTGTTTCCAGTGCGGGGTACAGTCTATTCGAGGTTTATTCACACCTTTTGAATTAAACGTTATGAATAATCACGTCATGTAAGACGAGTTTCGTTCTTTCCTAAATATTTAATGTATAAGGACACCCGAATCTCGTGAAAAGATTTCCGCACATGCTAAGTAACTCCGATACTGTACTTCTATGATTCGTGGGCAGACATTAAGATACGTAATATCTAGATCACCCAATCACAAAAATGGATCTGAGCTAAAGTGCTATGAAATACAACTGGTCGTGAAATCTTTTCGCAAAATAGCAATGTATCACTATCATTTAATAATTCTGTTAATTTAAAAATATCTTACTTTTTGGTTAAGTTATATATTTACTTATTATTTACCTATAAATTATACTTATTTTATATTTAAAATGAATAAAAACATGGAGAAGATAGGTGTGTTGGTAATGCCTAGTTACAAATGTGTCTTATTTAAAATATTATTAAAGTGACTGCGCCTAATGCGGTGCGAAGTCCTCTGGTGTAATTTTATAGACTAAGTTAAGGTAGAAGAAAAGGGGTTCTCCTTATAGTGATGCAACCAGCAGGACAGTAAACGCAGAAGTCTTTAATAAGTACTGTAGATACTTCCAAAATCGTCAGGAAAATATGGTTCGAGTTTCATATGAATGGTAAGTGTTTATATTTTATTCAATGTTAAATAGTTCACCCCAGTAAGTTTATTTGATGGTTAAATTAATTAATAACGAAAATTTTCATTTCTTACTCAAGAATGTGCATATTTCTTCTCTGGGTGAGTTACGAAGTTAGTTTTACTAATAAAAAAAAAAAACCACCACCTCACCTAATCAGGTAAGCAGTTTTTTCTATGCTTGAATCGAGGAAATATTCGCATGACATTTTATAGATGTGCTAAAAAGTTAAGTTTATGAAAATGAGTTACAATACAAATTACACTTGTTAAATTGACTATTTATTTTTAAATTTAAAAAAAACTTCAAATACAGAATTTTTTTCGCATACAGGCAAATATATTAATGTCGAATTCCATATAAATCAATCGCAGTAACGACAGCATGTCAAATAACCGCACAATATTGGAAATACCAAAACATTGTATAATATACCTAGGAAGCTGCTGCCTTCGTAGTGCAGTGGTAGAAAGTGGAACTACATGAAAATATCGAAAGACGAACGAGCACAGGCACGGCGAGATTACAGGCACATTAATGGCTTGTGAAATGTTTGGAAGAGGACTGACCCCCTGTGTGTGCCGGCGTTGGGGGGGTGTGGGGGGTGGTGGTGTATCTGCCTCTGTGTGTCTGGCTATCGTCACGAGCATTTGCTGCCGCCTATAAAAATGACACGCACAACAAAATTACGAACTAATACTACGGATGATAATAATAGTCACAATAAAAAACAACGTAAAGAATAAAAGACGTAAACGGTTATAGCGGGTATTCAATTACAGAATAATCTGAATAAACCCCGGATAAATGATACAGAAGTGGACATGTGCCACTCTTACATCATGATCGTATATCGCATGTAAATTATTCTCAAAACAAAGTAGAAATCAACAAATGAAAAAAATAATAAAGCATAAATAGCAAACGTAAATTACGCTATAATATTTATGTTACAAATTACGCACACTAACAAATAACAACAACATTTTATTAAAACATACTTAAAAACAGCAAAACGTAGACTGACAATGTGACCGAATCAACTTATCCACAACGACACTTTAAATATTAACATTAATGAATACACTATACTGAATAAAACATATAAGCTTATAACGACATACAAACAAATAATACAAACATTATTAAACGCAAATATAGCGAATACA
Organism: Dryococelus australis; assembly: GCA_029891345.1. Taxonomy (NCBI): domain Eukaryota; kingdom Metazoa; phylum Arthropoda; class Insecta; order Phasmatodea; family Phasmatidae; genus Dryococelus; species Dryococelus australis. The sequence goes on from CM056995.1 coordinate 361,126,575, forward strand.
ATATCAAATAAATATTTACTTACTTATTAACGCATAAAATACCTACATAACTACTGCACGAACACCAACGAACGAACACAATTCGCCGACCTTGAAAAATTTAACATCCGGTAGGGCCACTGTTCTAAAAATAAACTCGGCAAGCTTTAACCTGGGAGGCACTGGCTTATGTTGTTATGCCTGCTGCCATGCAGCCAAAAAGATATCCTTTTATTATGTAAATCGCACACATTTCACTCAATGTATGAACTTGTCCATACAATAAAATTTCAGAGGAATGGTTATGCGTAAAATCTAAAAAAAAAAACTGTTTAAGAAGGAATAATATTTTGTGAACAGTTATTGCAATTTCCATCTTATCGTTCACGCACTTATTAAACATAATAGTTTTCTCAACGTCTTCATAAAGATGAAACTAACGGTGCAACAAATGCATGGCATACGAAACTATACTATACGAGAGTAGCTGTCATAATCTAAAAGAAAATACGATTTATTTATTTTATTGATTGTATTATATGTAGGGCCAGTGATTTTTCGCGAAAAAATCGGAGTACATAGTAGACCTCAATGCCATATATACACCTCAGATATTGTCATACGTCTATTGGCTGCTCCTGTTGTGTCCTCATTTGACTGAGCCACTCAGGATTCCTTGACTAAGACACTAAACCTTTCTGATTCGTGCGCAAACAGTTAATACGGACCAGAACACGTTTCAACCAATTAAAAACACTGGGCGACCATACAGTGTTTTGAACTATATCTTGTCTCGAGATCTTTTCGTGAAAAATATCACTGCCCCTAATTATGTGCAACGGAGTAATATCATATTTTATTAAATTCATAGTATAATAGTCTGAAAGTATTATAAACATATTATATAACTAATTTAAAAAATATTTTTTCGAAATCTTTATTTTTTTGTAATATGCCATAATTAAAAATAATTTGAAATATAATTTTTTCATGTGGAAATGTAGACGTTACTATTTACTTTTAAAGTAAATATTTTGGAGAATATGAAGTGACCAAATAATACACACACATCTCCAGCTCTGAAACTGCCGGGTATGAGGAGGAGAGGGGAAGGCAAGACAGTGAGCGGTGGTGGGGAGTGGGGAGTGTGGACAAGCATGTATTATCCGTATTACTTCCCGCAGTCATCTGTAGGACAGTGTAGCCAAGACCGACTGGGAATTGTACAGAAGATTGAGACTGGATACTGGGGAAAGGACGGTGTTGTGTCAGATGTAATTGACAGTATCGTTGTACGTCTAGACTACAGTAGTTACTCCTCCAGTGCATCAGGCGCGTGCAGTTCAATCAGTGAACCAGAAAATCCAGGTTCACCATCAGTGACCCCGCTGCCTTGATGTGAGTGAATGTTTTCTTTGTACGATAGTACAGTCGTATAGCTTCCAGGGTTTCAGACAGTACTCTGTTCAAAGAGAAACTAAATAAGCGTTATTTTCACTTCTAGTCGCAACCTTATTTTGTCCACTGGAAGAAATTACATTGAATAGTCCGCGTGGACAGCCTGACTACATTTGAAGTTACTGCACTGTCTTGCTAAGGGGAAGGGACTGGATGGGCGTAACACACACAAATTAGTCTGGCCAGCAGAAGTCTGCTACTCTGACTGAGGTGCATAGCTGCTAAGTGTTTTGTGATGCAGCCAATGCAGGCTCTATACTGGTTGTGCGATCAAAGTACAAGAATCTGGGTAGGCCTACACCGGAAGCGTCAAGTCGGAAAAGGCACGAGGTTTCCCTTCAAGAAAAAAAAAAAAGCAGAAGAGGCTTGCACCTAAATGTCCTAAAAAAAAACATGCTAAGCTACAAAATTATACTTATTATTATAACCAATTGTTTAAAAAAAAATGTATGTGTATGGGTGTGCGCGTGTGAGAGAGAAAGAGAAAGGGGGGGGGGGGTGTAAAGACTCAAGAAAGAGTAGAAGCCTTACTGTTGGTGTTGGATACATATGTATTTCTTACCTCGGTTGTATTGTAGTATATCCGTGCAATATCGCAGTAGTACGCCAGTGCCATTCATAACATGGCCAACAAAACTAGAACTCCATGAATTAGGACACTGCAAGACATGCGTACATGAAGTTAGAACCAGCCAGTTAACGAGTGAAGCAGAAATCTTTGTAATGTATGTATACGTAACTGCACATTAATTTCACTAATGCAATAGTTGATTTTTGTATGATTAAGTGGTGGTTGTTTACGGCACAGTAAGAACTTTTGGGGAAAAAAAAAGTTCTCTGCGTTTTACTGCAAGACACATTGCTACTGGTAGACTGATACTGTACAGATGGAAATGAGTTAGGAAAAGTAGTTCCATATTTTAACGTCGAATCACGTAAAATTTGAATCAGTGGAAAGTTTTTATTTGCTTTATGCACGGTAAGTATACGAGTTAGCACTTTGGCAACATCTGCACGTGCATAACATTTCCCCAGTTAAACTTGACTAATACATGAATAAAGTGATGACATCAATGACAATGCTGACCTTACATATGGTGGAAGGATATATGATGCACAGGAAAAGAGATCCTAAGCAGGGATTTCTAAAAGCATCACGGGGCAAAAAAAAAAAAAAACAAAGAGCGGATTATAATAGAGCGTTTTGCCCATCCGTAAGTCCTGATTAAAATATGCTGTCTCCATCCATTCACACATTCAGACAAAACTCCCGAACAGCAGTAAATATAAAGAGAGAAAGGAAGTACAAAGTAATACGCTCACTCTCGTTACATACAGGCTTACCACGCAATAAGACGAGAATCAGCTTACATCATTAAATTGTTTTCCACCAGATTAAGAAAATTTCGCCTAATATTTCGCTTCCATAAGCCCTTCTACTGTGATTTCAGGGATACCCATCCACGTGAAATAATTACTCTTGTTCATCAGTTTTAAACACATCCGACTCTTTTCATCAGATATCCTACAGTATAATTTTTATTTTCGTTGATTTCATATCACTCATACATAAGAGTGTTGACAAATAAAAGACTAAACAATCCGGAATATTGAACCCAGCAATAACACATTTTGCCGCTAGTCAAGGCAATTCCAGGAGCCATACATGAAGCCGCGTTCACAGTTGACAAAAGCAGTTTCATGATCGCCTTCACATGCCCTATAATACGGACGTGTAACTCGCTGCGGGTTGCCGCCGTTGATTTCCACACAATGGCGTCCGTCGTGTGGCGTACATCGTTTATTGGAATGTCCCAATGTGTTCACGTTCTGGCCGCTTGTCGAACAAACACGGACTAAGTCAGCACATTAGAAGTATTAATTGGAATATTTGCTGTCCGTTCTTCCTGTTTCCGAAATAAGTTTTTATTTCTTAATATTGGAGTCTCCAGAGAAAGCTGCAATGTTATTAACACTAGTATACAGTTTTCACATGCATATTTTAAATACGCTCTGTAAAATGACGTAAACGTCAGTAACGGTCATCAAATTTGAAAAAAAAAAATTGTAACTTCCGAACACTTGTAGTGTTGTAGGCGCCGTGCCATGGATACTGACAGAAACAAATAGTGTCGTCTTAAAATAGAGAGAGACAAATGTTTCCACATACCGACCAGAAGTTTGCTTCCGAAGAAGTACATCATTTGATGCATGTACAGTCAGTTACATCGACATATGTGTTTGCGTACATATATTGCATATTTAAATGTATTACTGTAGGTATGATACTGCACTATACCCGTCAATCGTGCTACTGCACAGCGAGACGGATGTGTCGTGCAATTTTTTATTGCAACTAATTTCACAATTACGAAAGTGTAATGCACGAATACACAAAATTCGCCTAATATTGCGTCATGCTTAAAGATAAAAGACACAGGATGATTACGGACAAATTTGTAAATAATCTAATCACCGCACATAGACATTTTCCACCGTGGACCCGAGCAAGTGTTTGTTTACAAATTATTTCCCTATGAGAATGCTGTTCGTATTCGTGAATCGCGGTGCCGACACGTAACATACGCAAGGCTATACGTGTACGGGTGCATAGCGAGCTGATATCTTTAGGTAGGCACCTGTTTATAAATGCCACAAGGAACTTTAGTAAACAGGTGCATAAAGATTTCAGAGTTCAACTTCTTGCGTCGTTGCAATCTTCCTAGTGTTGTGTTGCTACGTTTTACATAAACAAGCCCTAAGGAATGCCTTTCCCCGCCTGCATGTATGCATACAGTATATAAATTAATAATTCAGAATGGACACCCAATGTTATCCAATGTGCAGGTTTTTTTTCCGCAATCGCTATAACAAACGAAAACTTGACAATCGAATTCGCTGCTCCTTTAAAATGCACTTTACGCACAGTTCAAAGTAGTATGATGCAGGGAAGTCTGGGACAATGTGTTTTATATAGGAGCTGCGTGGTTGTGGCTGTGGCTGGCGGTCTTCGGCTCGACTCGGACGAGCTCGGCAATCTTCGACTCGTCTTAGGGGGTGCTCGGACGCCGTCAACTCAGGATTGACGAACGTACCCGAAGGTGCTCGGCAGTTACGCCCACTAATTCTTCAAGCATGTGTTTGTTTCCGGTAGCCATATTGTTTTATAGGCATAGGTATGTGAAATCATAAGTCTGTATTTATTATCCAATTTTTTTAAATTATCTTTTAATAAGAAATTATTTATTTATTATAATGTGCCGAAATTATACATAGGGTATTGCGGAAACATGCAAAAGTCTCTCATTCTATTACTACATTTCCAACCATCCTCTTAGGGCTGATTAATACACGTTGCCAGAATCTGCAAACTATTCACTACCTTGACTGTTTTGTAGGTATAAGTAAGATACTTATTTTTTTTTTAAATATATTTATATATGAATAAACCAACCCCATCATAATACTAATGACCACATGCACGAGTATTTCATAATCATGGTATGGATCAGCATCTATCGACAATTTTATAGGCCTAGTTGGCATTAATTGGAATGCTAATACTGCCAGGCCCTGGAGACTTGGAATGTACGAGGCTGATAAACAGACATGTCTGCTATGTTTTTATTCTACATCAATCCGTCAATTGTCCGATTATTCCATCGATATTTGTATCAATCCATTAATCTTCAAATCTTTCCAACAATCTTTCACAGTCTTCTCCTCCTCAGCAATCTTAACCTCAATCTTTAGCAATCTTTACATCAATCTTTCATAATCTTCCCATCAATCTTTCACAATATTTCCATTGGTATTTCAATATTTCCATCTAAATTCCAATCTTTCTATCAATCTTTCAAAATCTTACCATCATTCAGCACTGCAATCAGTACCGGAATCAGCACCCAACACCGCAATCGCATTGCCATCCGCTCCTCAATTTTTCCATCAATCTTTCGCGATTTTTACATTAATACTTCACATTCTTTCCATCAATTTTGCGCAGACTTAATGATTTCTATACTTTTCACTATTCATGCATTTTTATACAAAATTCTTTATCATCATCCGACATGCAGATTTTTCGGTTATTTGTATTTCATACATTCGTGTAATTGTGACTTTGGGTTTCTGTTTTGTTTATTTTTTGTGAATTGTGATCTCTGGACGTAGGTATTTACGTAACTGCAATACTAAAAAAAGTAAAATTGTATATAAAAATAGTAATATAAATTTTTCTGCGCTGTACCAAATGATTACAAAGTAATACAATCCAGTAAAATAATTCCAAAGACTTATCATTAGCAAAATAATGGCGGAGAAACAGAGGAACGAAGTTTTTTTGGGTGTTCCCTACAAATTGCAGAATTGTTATTACTTATTACCATACAGTTTACAGGAAATTCTACATTTTGCAACTTACAGTTTATTCTATTTCACGAACGAGTGCACCTTTTTGACGGCCAATATCTAGTGATGTATCATAAATAGAGATGATGGTTTATCGCGGGAAAAGTTGACTGTTTGCTAGGATTCAACATACTGTACACACGTCCGACATTGGCTGTCATGCATGTTTGAAGATACTACCGCATTTCACTGGGCCAATGAGGATTCTGATACTATAAGGCAAAACGTTCGTGATTGGTCTGCAAAAAACTTAGCCGAGTCAAAACCTTGTTGATCCAATCATGAAAGAATAAACTAGTTAGAGTGTTATAGAATACATGTTGGCTCGGAAATTTATCGCTATTTTCCATTGTGTCTAATCATAAATTGTATGTACAATATCCCACCTAGAACAACTTAAATCAGCCGATGCAGGCAAATTACTTAATGTCATAGCTGCATTAAAACATAGATCCTTGAAACAATGCTATTAATGGCCTTCTTCTAACTTGCTAACCTAATGTTGAACAATTTGCCGCCAACATGACGTCATCGCATATATAAGCCATGTTGTTAAGTATGCTTGTTGCGGGGTACAGCCACGGGCGCCATCACTACTGTGGTACGGTAACATACTCCATGTGTGAGTGTTTGCATGTCACAAATAGGCGAATTACTATATTACATGGGGCCACGGTGGCTGAGCGATTAGCACGCTCGCCTCCTACCAAGGCGCACCGGGCTCAATCCCCGTCCGGGTCACCGGATCTTCGCAAGGGGGAATCGTGCTGGACGATGCCGCTGGTCGGCGGGTCTTCTCGGAGATCTCCCATTTCCCCCGTCCCTTCATTCCGGGCCCACTCCATACTCACTTCAATCACCCTCATCGGCTCTCAAGACCTCGCTGTTAAGAGCCACCCAAATCTCTCCACTCACTCACTATATATCAAGAAAACTAATATATATATATATATATATATATATATATATATATATATATATATATATAGTAATAATGACAACAATCAACATTTTTCTTTCCATTATGTATTAAATGTTCGAATAATATATTTCAAAACATTCAAAATAAAAACTAATTTTTTTCGGTATTTTAAGTTTTACGTAAGAATATTTATATTCTTGAACTGATCATCAGGCCATTTTCTTATATTTTTTAGTGTCTTGCAGAAATTTCACGAAATATCTCGCAAGTGTATATATATTTTATTTCCAGTGTTACATGTACTACTGTGTTAATTTAAAGACCATTTACACATTCTTCAGCAAACACAACCTCTGCTTTTATCGTACAGTACTGGCCCACAAAGTGGCTACCAAAGTATCAAATATTTTGTCATTTACAGTCTTGCTGGTTCATTAATTTAGTTAGTTGTATTTTTATTCAACGACAAAATAAGAACATTTTCTTCCAGTTCTCATTCAAGTACTTTCGATGCAGGCGGCTGTTATTTTCCAATCAGCGAGAAAAATTTCAACTCCACATTATTTTGATTCATTTACTTCCTGTTTACAAAGAAAAGTATATTTCGTATTTATTTTTTTTCGTTCCAAATTAAAAAAACACATTTAAAAAATAATTATATCGCATTTTTTAAAACGTCTTCACGCTTACTTGAAAACTTCGAAGACTTAAAATGTTACAACTCTTTCTGTGCCTTATTCTGTGTTATCAGATGGCTATGTCGAAAATTGTATTGGTTGGAAACATATGCCTATATGCATACATGGCCTACGTGCGTATAGATACAGACATAATTCTTTATAGGTAAACACTGCTATTTTGCACACCTGACACACATAACAATACACATAAGAAAACACATGCCACACAAGACTACCTCTTCAAGAATAGTGAGGTATGCGAAGAAAATTAGCATGCGATGAAAATACTGCCTTCTTCCCGCGCATTACATAACTGATCATCACTTCCAGTTTACGTGTTTGTCGTGGCCAATCATTGCCTCTCATTTGTCATACCAAGCGTTCTCGAGCACGAATTACTTACCAAAGCCTTCCACAAAGCCTTTCCTAACGTCATTTAAAACTTTGGAAAACTGCGAAAAAATAATCAAATGCATTTTCCGTTAGGCAGTGAATACGTAACTTGGTTGATTCATAAGAGTCGCGTGATTTAAGTACATTTCTAATTTTTCTGTCCACAAAAAAATTTGTTAAGCTATTTGGTCTTCTATGCAATATTAGCTTAGCTCTTTTTTTCTCGTTGCCCTAAGCGTGGTTTGTTGTATATTGAGATTTTCTCTCAACCGTTTATGTAAATAACTGCCTGCTTTTAATGGAACGTAAGAAGAGTAACTTGCTGAAGAAATATCTTAACATACTTGAAAGTAAAAAACCTGTTACTTGTTTCTCCAAAGTAAAATTATGTATTCGAATCTGTCGTATTTGCTGAGCTATAAGAGATTCGTAAGCACTTCAGCAAATATAGCCTATACACTGTACACTACAAGTCATTACAGTAGTTTAAAGCTTCTACTCATTACTATACCTGGGGCAGTGAAATTAATTTTTGAAAGTAGAGGTAAACAAAAATTACCTGTAATACTATTTATTTATGTACGTATTTTATTTGGCGATGCAGTTACGGCAGCAGCCTTGACTTAAACTTGCCTACTTTTAAACCCCGATATAAACTATCGATTTATAGTGCACAGAGAAAAACAAAGTGCTACGTACACTAAATGCAAATATAAAATGCTCGAAAAGTTTGTAGTGATAAATTTATAGAACCTTATTTAATGCAATTTTACTGATCCATTGACCAATTTAAAAAAGGGCAGTTTATATTTGTGCGTTCAAGCTAACACAAGTAACAAAGGTTTTCTCGTTCGACTTTCCTAGCAATGTAATGTGCAGCACTTGCAAGTTACATGAATGAATATTTGTGCGTTCGAGCTAACACAAGTACAAAGGTTTTCTCGTTACACTTTCCTAGCAATGTAATGTGCAGCACTTGCAAGTTACATGAATGAATATTTGTGCATTCGAGCTAACACAAGTAATAAAGGTTTTCTCGTTACACTTTCCTAGCAATGTAATGTGCAGCACTTGCAAGTTACATGAATGAATATTTGTGCGTTCAAGCTAACACAAGTAACAAAGGTTTTCTCGTTACACTTTCCTAGCAATGTAATGTGCAGCACTTGCAAGTTACATGAATTAATATATTTTTAGTGTATGATTTTGTTCAGCAGCGCGCTATCGTCACTTATACAGTGATCAAATAAAATCATTCGTTGATAGAAAATGTTTTGCGGAAAATTTCATGTAAAATGCATCTCAAAATATTAACATATTAACAAAATCCATATTACAACGTTAGAAGTGCTACTGTATCAGCAGATGATTAGACTAAAAAAACCGTACCATATTTCTTAAAAACATTTTCACTACATTTCTACGTTTCTGTTTACTCAACAGCAACTTACTTGCCGTTTGACACACTACAAAAATGCATTATTGCCTTTCCAAATGGCATATCATCCATGCTGGCTTCTGTGTTCTTATAAGCACGTCCCTGACAAGGGACAGATCCACCCCCGCGCGGAGGGAGTAGCGTCCCAGTGATGTAAAACCGGCGGCAGAGCAGTGCTAACCCTCGAACATATTGTTATCGCAAGCAGAGAGTAATCTGCTAGAAGCGTCGGGTCATTAGAGAGGTAAGCCGATTACTTGCCACCACTCGGTGCTTCCGTGAATGGATGACGTATATTGTCTGTGTGTCAGCGTGGGGGGAGGGAAACGACTGTGGTGCCATCTAACATATGGTTTGGAAACAACAAATCGGTTGGCAGTGCGCCCTTACGACACAGAATCACACTACCTCCCACTTGACTACTTTTTACTTAAGCTTTGTAAGTATGAGGTGGAGGAACATCATTAAACGAGAATTTGTAAGTATGAGGTGGAGGAACATCATTAAACGAGAATTTGAGCAAGTCTTCAGAAAAGTTGTAAGTAACAGTGAATGGACTATAAAGTCTGAAGGACCCGTATACTTGTAGCACACAGTATACAGAATGTATCTAAATTATTGTAACAAAATTCAGGTGGTGCTGATTCCCGGAATCAAAACAAGCAAAACGTTCTATGAACATAATGTCCTACAATGTGTTGTTATTGCCGATTCCAAGGCAGCCTCTTGTCAGATTACCTGCAACATCTGAGGAGGCTGTGGTGATAGCGTGCACTCTACGGCAGCTGGTGAGAGTCCTTCATCAAGTTTAAGAAGATTCCCTCCTCTTAGCGAAGCTCAGTGCTCTTGTAGCACATAGCCGTAGATATGCCACTGGCTACAGGGATTGGCCGCTGCGAGCTAGCACAGCATTAATTTTGAACACATATGTCCCAGAGGACATATGTTAGGATTAAGCAATTTAGGTTAATTAATTTAATAATTAGATCGTCTCTTTTCACAGTTGTGTAGCGCCTCTTCTTGAACATGGAAAAACCAGCAAGTGTTTGTTGGCTCAGCTGACACGTAATGGCAGCTCACTTTCTTCTTTTTATTTACAGATTCCAATGGAGAATCGAGGGGAAGAGGCCCAATGGCGCCACTTCGCTCACCAGAGTGGCGGGTAAACACCGCCCTGGATAGACCAGCGCTCCCTCCTGTAATTAAGGCAATTAAGAAAATAAAGTACCTGTCCTCCTCTACTACTTTTTCACCTCTTCTAACGAGAGTATGTTACCAACACTCTGTCTCCCGTAGCATTCCTGTTTAATGCAAGAATAATTTTGAATTCTATCCTGTCGACTGGGTTTTTACGGTGTCTATGCCGGTTTTCCCCAGTCTCTTCTAGTATTAGCTTAGCTGTAAGTACACTTAGGGAGGTAGTCATGGCCCCAATCGCAGGCCATGGCTGAACAATCCCTCTCTGCCGTGATGCATGTCTCCTTGCATGATTTCCTATCCTTGTAGGTGTAAGGGGTCCAGCCCTGAGATGAAACAAGCTCCCGCCCTACCCACCGGGCTTCCACTTAACACTTAGATATAGGGTAGTTAGAAAAAAAATTGTCATTGAGTTACATGACGCACATTGGCAACATCACAGGCGATGCTCGAAATGTCCGCTATGGGCAGCAATGCATGCGTGGCAACGCCTCATCATGGACTGGCGAGGCCGCTCGAACATACCTGGGTAATATCGAACAGCTGCACAGGTGGGTGTTGTTGATACGCTGTTCCAAGTAGTGCTGTGCGACATGTCGACATCGACATGTAATTTATGTCGACGTGTCGATATTATTTTGAAAATTTGTTCAACATGTTGAGGTCAACATGTTGATGACGAGGTCAACGTTGAGGGCAACATACAACTTGTCGAGACCGACATAACGAATTATAAATTTAGACACTTTTGGCATTAATATTTGAATATAATTTTATCAATGTTTTCGAAAAAAAAAAAAAAAAAAAAAAAAGTACTTGATTGTGTCATTTTCTGTAAAAGCTAATATTCAAAAATTTCTAGAACTCAGGCTATTGAGTTTACGAAGAAATAATTTTTGCACCCCGTTTCAGTAAGCCAATAGAAACAAAAAAAACAACGTCTGAATTAGCATATAGCTATTTTATATAGTTTAGCAATAAGTCTCAATATTCGACGAAATGAAAGGGCTGGCGCGCCGCGTGCAGAGGAAGTGACAACTGATAACTTTAATGTAAGAATAGAGGAAGACAGGGCAGTGGCGTGTGCCGGAAGTTTCTTACGGATTGCATTACACACACATGATTGTTATAGCACTGTGTGTTCTGTTTTTCGACGGAAGATTCACGTTAAAAATACGAGAATTTTAGCGGGCATTGATTTTAATTTTTCATTGTAACGTCACCTACCTAATGGCTAACACTTCATGCGTGCATACGGGCTTTTACCATAGTCTTACGAGTTGTGGAGCAAAATAAAACATGCGAAAAAAAAAGTACAAAGAAAGGAATCCGCACTCGTCTAAGAATAGGACATCAGTGCTAATAAGAATGGCTGCCCTTTGCACAGCTGCCTGTATCGTCAGATTAAAGAAGTACAGTAATGTTATTTACTAATATGTTAATTTTTAATGCACGTAGTTTTGCCGCATTTTAAATAACACGATATGAACTTAAGGATGCATAACCGAACACAGTAAGTTAAGAGTTGGAAACCAGCATTGCGGTTAGAAGATAAGTAGAAAAAGTAGAAATATATTTTTTTTCGGGTGTCTAAAATGACTATAATAAAAACGAAATAACCCTAATGTTAATAGAATATATATTAAATAAATGAATTTATATATATATTAAATATTTATTTTAATATATTAACATAAATATATCGTAATAAGGGCATTTAGTATACATGGAACTCCTCGGTTGTTACTATTTACAGTTATTTGATTGAGATTTTTTTTTTTCATACTTCGTGAATATTGATATATGATGGAAAATTAAACTTGAAGAAATAATTTATCGGCGCATCTACGCGAGAGAAGTATTTTAGAACGAAATTATAATTGGTTAATTCTCATTTTAAAAATAAGAACTCTACTGTGAGTGGGTGGGTATTGCGTTTTCCGTGGTGTCAGTTTAAGAAAAAAAGAAGCCAAGCTAATAATTTATTATGTGACGTTTACGAGTGAATTAGCAGTTACAGACGTTTACAAGTGCCAACAGTGATCTAACTTACTAAACAGTGATACATATAATGATAATATCTGATTTCAATGAAATACACTTAACTGTTCCTTTCCCAGTTTCTCTAAATAAACGAGTCGTGTATCACAAGGGTAGATATCAAATAATAACTATAAACAACAAACTGTATTCTATAAACCTTATACATCCATACCCGTGACTGAACTTAGGCCTGATATTTAACCATTAGTAATAATGCAGTGGCCTTTTGCAGAACAGCGATATTTCATTGAACACAATCTTGAGGTTTATTGAACTAATCCCCTCTAATACCTACAACTGTGCTCATATGTAGGCTTGAACACAAATGCGCCAACATATTGAAGTAAGTCTAATGATAATCTGATACTAATGTGGTGAGCAGGTCTTAACAAATTTCCACATGGAAGAAAATAATTTGCACGGCAATTATTCGCGATGTTTTCAATTGTTCGTTATTTGGGTAACATAGAGTATAAAATGGCTAGAATACAAGAATAGCCAGTCGAGAGATATGCCTGACATCCGGCTAAACAGGCGCGAGTATTTTTCCAATCTCATCTAGTGTCCTGTTCGGAATTGGAATTTAGGATCTGATTTTGTAGATGTTGGTAACAAAAATGACTCAAAGCTAGTGACATTCAGCGTTTGTACTATTTTAGTAACTGTGTCTTGACGTATTTATTCAGTGGATTTTTATTGTTTTAATACGTAAACATATTACTTTGTATTCAGCGATTCATTAGTAGGCAATGTTTATATAATAATACAGAAAATGGTTGGCTAATATTTTCAGATTTCGATATAAGAAGTAAAAGTGGCATGTTAATATATCTGTGACAAAAATAATATTTGTGTTATACCTGACACGCTCAGTCAATCATATTTATAGCAAACAATTTTAATTACTATTTTAGCATATTTTCAATAATTACGAATCCGTTGCCATGCTATGTTTATGCCACAGATAACAACACACACACAGATCCACACACAGCCACAGACCCACACACACAGACCCACACACAGACCACACAGCCACAGTAACACACAGACACACACACACGCTTACCTACACACACAGACACACACACGCGCTTACCTACACACACAGACACACACACAGACACACACAGCCCCACACACACACAGACCTACACACAGCCACAGTCAGACCCACACACAGCCACAGACACACACAGCTCCACACACAGACCCACACACAGCCTCAGACACACACAGACGCACACACACAGAGTTTATAACACTAATAACAAAAAAATTGGAATATTCAGTTCCATCCAAAAAAAAAATGCCACTCGTCAGTGAAATATCATGTGAGCACTTCGAAAATTTGTTGATCATTGTGCTCTGCTTTGTAGAGTTTGCCGTTCCAATAATATTGTTTTAAAACTTGCCAACTTCTGAACTACATAGTGTTTTTTCTACAGTATAGCACTTTTAATGCCGCGCCACATCATCTGTGGTTCAATGTTACTTATTAGACCGCAGAACAGTACTATTGAGAAAGCGTATTGAAAACTTAAACGAAAATACCACTGTTTCCAGTCATGTCATAACATGTTAATTGGCAGTATTCTATGGGAAAAAAAATACTCAAAATATTGCCGAGTTCTCTCATCTATAGAATAAATATTCTTTCAAATAAACTTAAAATATTTTTTTGGAAGTTTTTGCTATATTTATTGGTACACAAAATCATGGTTGTTAAAATGATATACTTTACTAAGAGAGGGGAAAAAACATGAGTGTATACAACGTATAAAATACGTTTAATTAGTTATATATATAATTTATATTTGATATTTTGTGAGTAAAGATAACAATGATACTTTGGTAAAACTTTAGTCTAATGTCTAAATTAGCTATTAAAATATTTTTAATAATTCCGTTGTGAAATCATAAGAAAATGTTTCACACATGACATGATACACTATCATGGGTTACAGGTTGAAATAACAGATATATATTCGTGAATGAATTATTTAGGAAGAAGCATAGCTTCTAGTTTGTAACCAATGCTACAAAATAGCATTGCAGTGAGGATGTAGACATTAATATATTGTCAATGTGAAAGTTTACATTTCAAAGTCTAGGTCGATGTCGGTTGACATATCGAGGTCGACGTGTCAGCCGGCATACCAGGTCGAAATGCCGAGGTCGAAATGCCGAGGTCGAAATACCGAGATCGACATCGTCGAGACCTTCGTTGGTATCGTCGAGACCTACATGTCGAACTTTTGCCGAGATGTGACAGAATATCGACAATCGACATCAAATTCTGGATGTCGCACAGCCCTAGTTCCAAGTCGCTGGCCTCTTTAACCGGCGTAGCATACACCACACGTTTCGTGTGTCCCCTCAGCTAATAGTACAGTGGATTGAGGTCAGGTGACCGGGCAGGCCAATGCACTGTACCGCGACGCCCGACCCAACATAAGTTGGCGGTCGTGATACGTGCTATCACAATGTGAAAAACCTGTAACTTAGTAACAACTCTTTGTAGGACATAAGTTCATAGGACTACGTTTGCTCGTTTTGATCCCAGTTATCACCTCCCGAAGTTGGTTACGATAGTCAAGATACACACTGTATACTCACACTACGTTCACACAGGTGAAATGATGTAACGGTTCTTTTAAAGGGGCAAACTCATCTTCTGATTGGCCCCGCGAGGCTCGGTTAGTGGGCCCTGTGTCTGATTGGCTACTGCCACCTTCTGAATGTTTCCCATTGGCTAGGCTGGCACGTGCGGTTGGAGTTCGCGGAATAAGTAACTGTTTCATCTCTGTATTCTTAGGTAGTCTGTACCCGTAGGGGCCGCGGTGGTGTAGTGGTGGTGTAATCGTCTCCCACGCAGGCGAACCACGTTCAATTCCCGGCCGGGCAACTCCCTGATTTTCACACGTGGGAATCGTGCCGGACGATGCCGCTGGTCGACGAGATATCTCGGGGATATCCCCCGCCCCCCCGATCATTAATTCCAGTCCTACTATATGTTCACGTCATCCACCCTCACCGGCTCTGAAGACCTCGATGTCAAGAGCCGTCCGAATCTCTCCACTTCTCTCGTGGATCACAATATTAATTACATCTGACGATATAATATATATACAGGATGATTCGCAATTAGACCGACAAACTTTGGGAGGTGATTCTTCATGAAAAAGTAAAAGTATATGTTATACTTTAATACCTAAACCGAATACTAAGGGAGGTACGAGCCCTTAAAAAACGAGGTTTTAAACCGTATTTGTGCAATATATCGGTAACGAAGTAAAACACAATGACAACTCTCGGAACATTATTGTATGTTATCGGGACCTTCAACGTAAGAGCCGATATTTCCCACAGCTATATGAACTCAAGGGGGAGGGTGGGTGAAATAGTTCCATTATTTTGCGGGGGGCACGTGACTCCATTCGCGTTATAAGCGGATGTTACACCTCAGTATTCTTACTGTGCAGCCCAGCCTTGTTATATTCCCAGGACAACTCTTGTGACATGTAGGTAATTTGCCGGCGGGGTCGTTGATATTTCCCTGGCGACCTGCACAGAGAAGAGCGAGTCGCTGACATTTAATCCGCCGCCAGCGACCAGCCAGGGCGCGCACGGCGCTATGTGTCATGTCAGAGGATATGTCGGCATACACGAGCGAAACTGTCTTTGACATGGGCGTGCCCTTTCTCTGGCAGACCGTGTGTGGAAGGCTTCCTGTCGGCTTAGCGGGCTCGCCTCCGATTCATGTGCGGCGAATGACGTGATGACCAGGGATTTTAGACCGTCAGTGCTCTATCATGGTTAGAGACACGAGAAATTCGCGAGTTCAATGACCTGTAGACTAGACTTCACAATCTTATATACGCTCGTACAGATATCAACTGTTTATTGGTTGATTGTTTTGGTAGTAAAAGGTGGTGGTTGGGCTCACAATTTATTGCATTTTTGTTATTGGCTCATTTATCTCCAGGGGGTGTCAAACAACACGTAGGACAATTGCAAACGTAACATGAACGTACATGTGTGTGAATTCCAACTTGTCTAGAAAAGAACCCGCGAAATTCTCGGGTTTCTAATCATGATACGGGGCATTCAAAATATTGGCACACAGGTACGGAATTATGGTACATTTGTAACAAATGCACAAAATGGAAATGTTATGTTTGCTTTGCTTTCATCACACAACAGTTGTTTGAACGTTACACTGCTGATATCAAATACAAATTAAATACAACCTCTAATTCGCAGATAAATCATAGGGATTCGGCTTTTGACTTAAACCAAGAGATACAAACTGATCATCTTTCAATATACTCTAGAGTCATTAAAGGCTGTTCACGCTAAAGTGAGCACTTTTTAAGGCCCTTCTAAATTTTTCCTGTCATCCAAAATTCATCTATATGCTGCTTTTTAATGTAAACATTGCAGTGTCACCAATAAACACAGTGAATACATTCCACCCTCATCAAAATTTAAAGACTGATGCTGCAATAAGTTATATTTACGAGTGGTTAATGCCTACTGGAAGGGCATTAAAAAATGCTCACTTTACCGTGAACAGCCTATAGCTGCCTAATCTTACTGTAGTCAGATCACGGAACATTTGCGTCCCATGACGGCCTCGTCATGGTACACAAGGTCTAACTATGGTACAAGTACCATGAAAATGGTAAGTCTATCATCACTGGGCCTGACTTCCTGCTGGTTCCCTTCCTACACGAAGGGCAGGCAAGATGATACGAAGAACCTTGGGCGTGTTGTGAGGCAGGCAAGCTGATACGAAGAACCTTGGGCGTGTTGTGGGCAGGCAAGACTGATACGAAGAACCTTGGGCGTGTTGTGAGGCAGGCAAGACTGATACGAAGAACCTTGGGCGTGTTGTGAGGCAGGCAAGACTGATACGAAGAACCTTGGGCGTGTTGTGGGCAGGCAAGACGATACGAAGAACCTTGGGCGTGTTGTGAGGCAGGCAAGACGATACGAAGAACCTTGGGCGTGTTGTGAGGCAGGCAAGACTGATACGAAGAACCTTGGGCGTGTTGTGAGGCAGGCAAGTCTGATACGAAGAACCTTGGGCGTGTTGTGAGGCAGGCAAGACTGATACGAAGAACCTTGGGCGTGTTGTGAGGCAGGCAAGACTGATACGAAGAACCTTGGGCGTGTTGTGAGGCAGGCAAGACTGATACGAAGAACCTTGGGCGTGTTGTGAGGCAGGCAAGACTGATACGAAGAACCTTGGGCGTGTTGTGAGGCAGGCAAGACTGATACGAAGAACCTTGGGCGTGTTGTGAGGCAGGCAAGACTGATACGAAGAACCTTGGGCGTGTTGTGAGGCAGGCAAGACTGATACGAAGAACCTTGGGCGTGTTGTGAGGCAGGCAAGACGATACGAAGAACCTTGGGCGTGTTGTGAGGCAGGCAAGACGATACGAAGAACCTTGGGCGTGTTGTGAGGCAGGCAAGACTGATACGAAGAACCTTGGGCGTGTTGTGAGGCAGGCAAGACTGATACGAAGAACCTTGGGCGTGTTGTGAGGCAGGCAAGCTGATACGAAGAACCTTGGGCGTGTTGTGAGGCAGGCAAGACTGATACGAAGAACCTTGGGCGTGTTGTGAGGCAGGCAAGACTGATACGAAGAACCTTGGGCGTGTTGTGAGGCAGGCAAGACTGATACGAAGAACCTTGGGCGTGTTGTGAGGCAGGCAAGACTGATACGAAGAACCTTGGGCGTGTTGTGAGGCAGGCAAGACTGATACGAAGAACCTTGGGCGTGTTGTGAGGCAGGCAAGACTGATACGAAGAACCTTGGGCGTGTTGTGGGCAGGCAAGACTGATACGAATAACCTTGGGCGTGTTGTGATGCAGGCAAGACGATACGAAGAACCTTGGGCGTGTTGTGAGGCAGGCAAGACTGATACGAAGAACCTTGGGCGTGTTGTAAGGCAGGCAAGACTGATACGAAAACCTTGGGCGTGTTGTGAGGCAGGCAAGACTGATACGAAGAACCTTGGGCGTGTTGTGAGGCAGGCAAGACTGATACGAAGAACCTTGGGCGTGTTGTGAGGCAGGCAAGACTGATACGAAGAACCTTGGGCGTGTTGTGAGGCAGGCAAGACTGATACGAAGAACCTTGGGCGTGTTGTGAGGCAGGCAAGACTGATACGAAGAACCTTGGGCGTGTTGTGGGGCAGGCAAGACTGATACGAAGAACCTTGGGCGTGTTGTGAGGCAGGCAAGACGATACGAAGAACCTTGGGCGTGTTGTGAGGCAGGCAAGACTGATACGAAGAACCTTGGGCGTGTTGTGAGGCAGGCAAGACTGATACGAAGAACCTTGGGCGTGTTGTGAGGCAGGCAAGACTGATACGAAGAACCTTGGGCGTGTTGTGAGGCAGGCAAGACTGATACGAAGAACCTTGGGCGTGTTGTGAGGCAGGCAAGACTGATACGAAGAACCTTGGGCGTGTTGTGAGGCAGGCAAGACTGATACGAAGAACCTTGGGCGTGTTGTGAGGCAGGCAAGACTGATACGAAGAACCTTGGGCGTGTTGTGAGGCAGGCAAGACTGATACGAAGAACCTTGGGCGTGTTGTGAGGCAGGCAAGACTGATACGAAGAACCTTGGGCGTGTTGTGGGGCAGGCAAGTTCCAGGGGAACTTTGGCAACGAGCGAACAACCGAGTATTTGTCTGAGCACCGTTATGAGTGCACACACATCGGTTCCTATTTGCACTGTCAAGCAGAAACGTTTACTTAGAACAATAACATTATTCGTGTTATAAAGCACAGATTTAAAGCGAGGTGTCAGTATCAAATATAGAAATAAATAATACTAGTAATAACCCACGGAAATTGTGCTACATTTGTTTTAAAGGTATCGGCATTATACACCCCGAACTTATTAAGTGGCTCGACGGCGTATATTGCATATACTCATAAAGTTTTGATTTCAAGCCAGGGTGTTTGTACTACAGCTGTTTCTCGCAAGCAATCCTTTTTATTTCCACTCAAGCCAAATTTCAGTACAGTTTTCTTACCGTTCTGTACACTGACACTCGTATTTAATATATATCCACGGAGATGTCAGTTCTGTTGACGTTTGTGGTTCGAATTAACAACCTTCTATTCCTATGCACTACACTGGATTCCGACCAAGGATTCATTTTATTCCTGGGACACCTGAGTATCAGTTACTCATACATTCAATTATTTATATATTCAAGCGATAAATGCCATCACACATACAGTGTCAATTGTAAATGGTTTTAAATTGGTTGATCTGGCAACCAAATATATTTTTTCTCCTTCCTTCATACGTACATATTTTCCTATGAAGATTACAGCATGCGGTACGATATTAATAATACCCCTCTCATTACTCACTCTAACACTTACATTTGAACACTTCTGTGCAAGTATATTTGCTGGATTAAATTTGGCGTTGTTACCAATTGTTCAATAATCAACATATTTGGTCTGGAGGCCAATAATTGTTGGGGTAGTGACTCAGATTTTGAGGATTGGCAGTCCAGTCGACTTTCAGGGTTTAGTTCGAATAAAAAGTAGACATATCTACACTGTGGGAAGGTTGTGATTTGTTAAAGTTAGGTTAGACTATTGGTTGCAATAATTTAGTAATCATGTTGATCTAGTTTAGGTTAAAAATTAAAACACAACTTATACAATTGGTAAAATATTTTTAACTGTTTATTAAATAATTGAAAATATTACAATTATATCATAAATGTTCTTTGCGGATTATTTGTGTTTTAAATATCCCAACATTCATTAGAAATTATTGAAAGATCGCTTGAGATTATTTATTGCAGGTAACTTGATATATGGTATATTACCCGAGCTAGCGTAGAGTACAAAGTCCGCTATTGCCTATCAAACAATATAGTGCAGTGCTGAAAGTGTACCAATCAATGTTGCCTTAATTACGCAAAGGATTTACAGGACATAGTCTAAATATTTTAACATATTAAAAAAGCATTATTTTACGAAATAGGTATTTGATCGTCTGTGGGACACTTGTGTGTTCTTTAAATCATTAGTGAAAAAATACATAAACTCCGTTTTAGGTTTGTAACTAAATGTGAGAAAATGTTGGTATTAGTTACGCCCGAGCTATAGTACGACTTGGCTCTCAAAGTGGTTATGCCAAACTTGCTAACTTCTTTGGTTCCCGTAAAATGAAAAATATTTTTACCCTTATATAAGTCCATTAAACGGAGCGAAATTATTTAAGGGAAAGCGTCAAATGTCTTGTATCTGTAGAGGCAAATGTCATATTTTCCATGGCTGAGGAGGCCGCGGTGGCTGAGCGGTTAGACTGTTCATCTCCCACCAAGGCGAACCGGGTTCAATACCCGGCCGTGTCACTCCCGGATTCTCGCATCTGGTAGTCGTGCCGTACGATGCTGCTGGTCGGCGGGTTTTCTCGGGGATCTCCCGTTTCCCCCATCCTTTCATTCCGGCGCTGCTCCATACTCACCTCGCTTCACCCTCATCGGCTATCAAGACCTCGGTGTTAAGAGCCGCCCAAATATCTTCACTCACTCACTCAATTACCGAGTTAAAATACACACAGCACACTCTTGGAGCCAGAACAAAAACTACTGGTGCTGGCACGCAATAATGTGTTAGTTTTCCTGGAGTGAGTACGCCAAGTGTCTACATCTAGGCAATGTCATTACCAAGAGTTCAAAATTCAGTCCATATTTTCTAATTCCACGCAGTCAAGAAACATGTACTGTGGTCATTTATTAGTCATGAATTTTCGTCTTTGTTCATAATTCCAACAATAAAATGCACAACTACATGGCAAATATTTCTGTGGGTGAGCACATTACAGTATCAGTGCTGCCATCACTGCAGATTAAAACAATAATAACGACTAATGGTTGTAATAAACAATACTGCTCTAATGGATATAAATATACTAAGTTCTTTTACGTAATTCGTTCAAAGTTCACTTTATGTTTTAAAGATGTTCAACCTTTCGTCGGACATACTTTCTAAAATACTGTAGCCAATTTATTGAATCAATATTCCTTGTTATGCTGCGAAAGTTTTATAATATCAGTATTATAACATGCCGTCTTAGTTATTCCACAAAGTTGCGTGATTATGGCTGAGTCGTAAACATAGTTGTAACTACACTTTTACGTAAAGGCTGTTTACGGTAAATAGAGCACATTTAAAAGCTGCTGTCAAGATATAGTTGTAAGCATGTTATATATAAAATTACAATTATCACGGGCCTGATTGCTTTATCCATGTGCTGGTAGAGTAAAACTGTAAAGTTATTGGAAAAATAAATGTTTTAGAAATTTGCTAATTCTTAATTTTGTACGCATTAAAATCAGAAAGCAAAATAAATAATTTAAGTATTCACGAATGTTTACCTGACACTTTTTTTTTTCTAAGAGTAAAATACGAAACTAATTTGCGTGCGTCGATACCAACTATACTCGACTCATACGAATCCGTGGGCACGTTGAAACATGTGCCGTAGGAACAGTGACATTTTTCAAAGAGTGATTTCATAAGCACTCACTTGACCGTGAAAGTTTATCTGAGGTAGTTTGGGACTCCGTGTGCAAGGCAACAGGGTACAAATGAAATTCTGAGTCGCACGAAAATAGTCCAGAATAACGGAGGAACTAAATTCGTGAGCGCCACCACGGAACGAAGTGGCTGGAAGTGAACGCGGACAGGAGATCTACGTCGGAACAAGGGGAAGCAAAACTTGTCTGCGGCGGCGAAGGCAGTCGTGTATTTAACGGATATCTGCAGAACTGTGCGCATTACAGTTCCTTGACCTTGGCCGTCCCTGGGAAGCAAACTTTGCGTGGGCAAGCGAAACAATGGAAACTGCAAGTTGTCTGGTTTAGAGCCAACTGGCGCTGAGCCTGCGGGAGAGAAACTTGTGGATGTGGAGAATTGTTCCAGCAAGACACGCTTGAGTTTTCAATCTGTTTACTTGGATCTCTTTGGTTCTTGCGAATTTATCTTAGTCGAACTGACGGCAACTCTGATCTATCAATCTGTAACCATCGCCGCGTATCCACACACACTAGTAAGTGTGAAACTCATTCGTTCAGAATAAATCTTTTTCCTGTTACTTTAATTTTTAATTTACTCCAGAATCTCACCAGTTTCATATCTGCCCAATCTCCGCTAACGATGAAATTCTTCATCATTATCCACACCTGAGATATCGTTGATACGCCTGATACAAATCTGAGATGAGTTACGTTATAGAGCAGACAAGTACACAGAGACGAAATAGAGTGGAGTTCCCGTTGAAGTGGGCGTGGCCACTCTGCGATTGGCTGCGCGAGCCACTGAGGACGGACCTTTTGTCTAATTGGCTACCGCGTGGTGTGGTAGGTTCCTCGTTGGCTCGGCTGCCGGCTTACAAGTAAGTTACCGGCCTCTGACTGGCGAGTGCGGCTCGAGTCCGCGGTATAATCCGCTGTTTCACCTCTGTACACTTACCTTCTCTGTAACTTTCTCAAGACAAGTAAATGTACTGTAGGCTGTTCACGGTAAAATGAGCACTTTTGAAAGCCCTGCTTAAGATCTACTTGTATCTACATTGTCTATTCTTCCGCCTTATTAAAATTAACATTGCCATGGGCCTCATCACTTTAATCATCCGTCGGTCAAGTAAAACTGGGAAATTATTACAAAATATAATGTTTTGCAAATATGTTAATTTTAACACTTTTATGTATTAAAGAAAACAAAAGTGAACGAAATAATTTAAGTTAAGACAAGTCGTTTACTGACACTTTTTATGCGACGTTAAGATTTGGAACTACTTTCCCTTCATCGTTACCAACTTTACTGGGTGCATGTCACTCAGTTCGCCCCTTAAAATATATGCAGGTAGGAATAGTGACTATTTTCTAAGGTTGATTTCAAAAGTGCTCACTTTATCGTGAACAGCCTTTACGAAATTATATGCCCGGAAATGTTCGCTTGTTTCCTAATTGCGTCTCGCCGATTTTAAAGAGATGGAAAAGAAATTTGGACGGATCTTAACAGCGAGGTAATGAGAGCCGATGAGGGCGTCTGAGGTGAGTATGGAGCAGCTCCGGAATGCATGTGCTGGGGAAACAGGATATCCCCGAGAAAAGCCGCCGACCAGCGGCATTGTCCAGTACGATTCCCACGTGCGAAAATCCGAGTGACTCGGGCGGTGATTGAACTCGGTTCGCCTTGGTGGGAAGCGAGCAGCCTAACCGCTCAGCTACCGCGGTCCCGCCGATTTAAAAGATCAATATAAACGTGTGCATAATATTTTGCGATGGAAAAGAATTTTCAATTTTCAAATTTAAATCCTTGTATTCGTTGGAAGTATTATAACGTAAACTGTGACCGTATGTCTCGCGATAATGGTTGCAAAGAATTAAAAATAGCATTAACATTTCATACAGTCTTTCAATGAGTTCAATTTGATTAAATGAAAAATAACTTCGTACATACGCGACTGCGTATGTGCGAAAACTCCGAGGAAGAGTCTACAAAAAACATGACAACAAGCCAATACAGTCTGTTGTAAATAGCTATTTTTTAATACGAAATTAACCCCACAAGGAATTCAGTCCAAGACTTCTGCCAAAATAAGCGAAACAAAACAGGACGAGTAACAAACGAACATGTTGAAAAGGCAAGAAAATGATTACAAATACATGCACAAAAACTCTAGACGACCCAATTAAGACAACATAAGACCAACACTATCGCGAAGTTTGTAAGTTTCCAAACTTGATGACACGACTAAGACAGCACAGAACACGCACTATCTTCTTGGCGAACCAGCAGGGCGTTTCGGTAACTGGCATATACATATATATACACCCCTCTTCAAGAAAACAATTGAATTAGGCGAAAGTGGGTTCCTTTTGTAATATATGTTAATAGTAAGGAAGCTGGATACGAGTCACGTGCGACGGAAAGTCAGCAAGGAGAAAGGAAATGTATCTTGTACGGCGGGTTAACTGGTGGAGTGTACAGCGCCGTTATGGGCGGCGCGGCGCTGTATGTTGTTTTTGTATCAACGTTTGTTTATTATGCTTTTCCTTTGCGAATATTTCCGTGTTGCATTATTATCTCTCCTCTTCTCCTGTTTGTTATCGAGTAAAACATTGACGTTGCTGTCCTTTACATTTTATAACTGTTACCTCAAGACGAATTATAATATGCGAAGCTGAAATTGTGAACATACGAGTCTTTTGCTGTCCATTTATATTATATTTATTGGTTACTTGTGTAGTTATCGCCACTCTGTTTGTATTTATCATCATATCGATGAACAAAGTGTAAACCCAATCCATTAATCTGATGTTCTGCTGCCCTATTGCAATAAGAATTCATAAATGCATGTACCTAGGACCTGTAACACAACTCCCACAAATCAACAAGTGTACAATTTGTGTACTTTTAGCAACAAGTCATGCAACACAGGCTGGGAGACGAGAATCGTAAAAATACATTTTAATTCTACAGATGTAAATTGATTCTACATGACTAGTTAACAACTGTAACAAGCTTACTTTAATTGTCTTGTAAATTACGATTTTTTATTTTTTTGCTATTGTGTGATACTGCCCACAGTCTACGAGCCAATGTAATCCAATTTGCAGCTTTCGTGTTGCTGACATACTGTTAACAACCATTAATTTTGTTTTCGTGGAAACCGGTAATTCGCTCACGTCATTTCAAGCTGTGTGTAATTAACCTGAATATCTTCGTATGTTCAAAATCATTGACTGCCGACTTGTTTCTCATCAATTACCTGTACAGCTGTCTTACACCTGCAGCATTGTTCACGTTATCCATAAATATACACATATTTAAATATTTTTAGAGCTAAGCAACAATAAAAAACAACCTGGGATCGAATTTAAGTTAAACATATACATATATTTTCACTGCTTATGTAGACCCTAATTGTAATCAATATCCTCGCAGGGTGAGTGATTTGTAGAAAACATAACTATCGTAGAGTTTCCTTTGATACAACTTACAAGTTTGTAAGTTTTTTGTTATAGAATTGGTCTACAAGGGTGGAATTTCACTTGCAGTTACAAGTCCCGCACTGGTATTTACAAGTATGCCCGTGTTATAGAAAAGTCTTAATTTAAAATTGTACTTACAACTTGTAGAACTCGTATGGGTCTTGTTACAAGCCCCAGGAGTCTAGCTCGTTCAATTTCTTCTCCCAGGTACAGCACAAAATTACGCCGTCACATGTCTGACCTAATACTTACTTTATAAATAAGAGACTAGGGTAGTTCGAGAAAGCAGTAGAAAGTTGACTGCTGCTCTAACAAGATAATAAAAGAAGTGGCAAGGTTCCAGGAGACCAACATATGTTCGACGACAGGGGAAAATATGGCAGCAGGAGATCATTAGTCGTTTCCACTACAGTCGCACTAACAAGCAGTAAGACAACAGGAAGTAGCCTCTACCGAACCATTCTGCCTCCACATCTTGCACAACCCTCCTTCTCCTGCTACAGACTGGAACTTTATCTTGTTTTACATAGTTCAGAAATACTTTCTTGTCTCTGTGACGTCGAAGGCACCCTTCGTATTATGGATTTTAAGGCGTTAGTCTTGGAACACGACATTTCGGGTATGAACCCTGTTTAAGGGCCTTTTTCAAGGTGCTCGGTTACCGAACATGTGTATTTCGTTGCACAGCGCATGGAGCACACATTTCTACAGAATTCACAGTTCGTAGTTGCAGTCTGTTTTCCTCGAGTAGCAAACAAGCTTTTAATTCCTCCATCTTGTTTATAAACTGTATTTTCAGACTGCCCTGTATCTGTATCTGTGAAATACATACACCCCGATAATCCCAAACATGTCCATGTAAACAATTGATATGTGAGACAGATGCATTCTTGTATAGTTACAGTTCATAAGGAATTTGTTTCATTGTACGGGTAGCAGTTATGCGACTAACGGCAGGAAATCAGTGCGTAATTTTGTAACCTTGTTTACAGCAAATGTATCATACACATGCGCCTAAATAGTAAACGGTATTAACACACGAAGAAAGGTGGAAAGTCTCCGTATTCCCTTTGGCTTCGAGTTACGGGGACGAACAATGCCGATTCTACACGAAGCTTTCTTCGGCACTGTAACAAGGAAATTATCATTTCTGCGGCAGTTAAGGTTATCCACGCAACTATGGCCTGTTCTTTCAAACATTAAAAAATATCACCAGGCGTCTGTAACATTTGGCAACACTAAAAATGCACTAAATGTAATAGAAACTGAATTTTGCTTTTGTATTGCGAATACAAATATAGCAGTTATACCACAACTTTCAAGTGAGACCAGTCCGACCAATAGGAATACTCCATAACGTGAGACAGCCAATCAAACCCGAGGCTCGTTATCACAGCTTAGCGCCTCCAGTGGATGACGGAGTAAGTTTACGAGGAAGGAACCGCCATTGTACTTACTCTGTGTATACTCAAGTTGAGATAGTTCCTAGCTACAGCGGATAGTATTTCAAGGGCGCCTGCAAGTTAGGTTGCTCCGCGCACACAAGAGATGAGCGAGTTGTGTGTAGCCAGGCGTACCACATCCACAGGTAGCTAATACGAGTCTCTTCCTTATGTACCCCTCTTTACACTGCTGTGAGTTTCCCATCTGAACTCTGGCACATATTGTATGTGTTGTACACTAGAACCCTGTCATAACATTCTTCCTTGTTGACAATTCCTTCGGCCTTAAACGACAGCAGATTTGTCTTTCAATAATAATTAGTTTAGAGCTTTTGGAATTTAATTACATCCCTCAGATGTCATGAAAATGAGGTTAGAACGTGTGTTATCCTCGAATATTTTTTATTGATGTGAAAGGATTCAAGATTATATACGCATATATTTAACAGCTGATGTATTTCGCATTGGTAGAGGTAAAGCGAGGCGAAGTCTGTATAGTGACGGAATACAATGAGGCAGGAAACGGGAGAACTCCGAGAAAACCCAGTGGCAATGGCCGCCGACTTACCCACATGTAGAAACCTGGCAGTGACTCCGCCAGGAGTAGAATCATGTTTACGGCAGGCAGTGGGAGACGAGTAGTCTGACCACTACACCTCCGCAGCCCAGAAGTGTCTTACTGATTTTAATCTATGTCGTGCGACACTTTTGAGATAGCGTTAATAATGACGTTGCATTTTACATAATAAATGCTTAACATCAAAAGAAAATGTATTTATTTTTCAGGTTGGAAAAGAAACCCGTAATGTGCATGTGCTAGGCGGATGAAGAGCTATCTGGGAGTGTCCCCTAGCGTGTACAGTAAGTTACCACAACACCTTCAAGAAATCTGCTTCTCTAACCAAAAACGCTCTAAAAAAAACCGCTGAAAGAATATTTTTCTAAACTACAAAAATTAAGAAATTATTGCACAACATGTCTTTGTACGCATTTCTTGTTCCGGTTTTTCTAGTTTCCTTTTTCTTCTGTTTCAGAAAAACGACGCCGCCCCACAGTATGTTCAAGGAGGATTGGCCAAATTACGAAGAAAAGATCTGATACGTGTACATGTAGTCTGACATATACATATTCATGTGTGTGTGTTTACTATGTCCAGAGTATAAACTTTGTATACTGTAATTTGACTTGTCCAGTATCTTTGTACGTCTATGTATTGAAAAAAAAAGATCTTACGGATTCAATAAAACTAAACAAAATAGGCTGTTCAAGGTAAAATGAGCACTTTTGAAAGCCCTGCGTATTATCTACTTGTGTTTTTTTCCGCCTCATGTAAAGTTAACATTGCCATATGCCTTATCACTTTATTCATGCGTCAGTCAAATTAAACTGATAATTTATTAGAAATGTAAATATTGTACAAATCTGCTCATTTTTACTCTCCGATGAATAGAAAAATACCGAAAACGAAAGAAATAATTTAAGCTATTACATATGGTCACCTAACACCTTTCATTCGACGTTAGTATATGTAACTGATTTCCCCTCCGCCGTCACCAACTTCACTGGACACATGTCACTCATTGCACCCGTTAAAATTTATGCAGGAAGGGGCAGTGACTTTTTCCCAACGTTGATTAAAAAAGTGTTCACTTGATCGGGAACAGCCTTTATTCTTTAGCATTTTCTATTTATTGGGGGGGGGGAGAGGGAAGAAGGCATTATTACCCTAAATTAAAGATCAGTTTTTTTCCATTCAAAAATAATGTAACCTACTTCCTGGGCCGACAATAGTTTGTCTCCTCGTCGCTGCCGCCAGGTAGCTGATCGTTAATCACGCATCCAAATTACACTTATATTGATGTATCGTCCGGCGTAATGCGCTGCCGTTAGCCGATCAAGCGCATCGCTTGTCATTTTACGAGTTTGTAATGATGGCGAATAACGACCAGTTTTAAGAATACTTAAGCTAACGCGTATTAAATGCATACGACACGAATAGCAACCAGTTTTTGTTTCGATTTTACGGCCGCTGTTAGGTTGTTCGCGGTTAGTGGTTAGGCGGACACTTTCGGAAGCCCTAATTTCCTATTGTATATCCGACCATGACGTCACATTAACTCTGTTATGGACCGACTCACTAGTGTCGCGTCACGCATGAAAGGAGCTAAAGTCCACGGCTTAGAACGTTGTCTACAAGAGGCTTGGCGCTAAACGATACCACAAGAAAACTGGCATGTTTGTCATTTCAACAGGCACAAAATTAGAAGAATTAATGGTTTTGTAGAGAGGAATTTGTTTTTATGTTGACAATGTATAAAGATATTTACCGAACTAATATTTGTTGTCAATCATTTTTGTCAAAAAGGGATGCCGCAATTTTCGTACTTATGCTAAGTTATTTAAAAATACTTCTCGTGTTGTTTCTTGATTTCCTATAGCTGAATATACAATACAAATATACTACGATTTTGAGTCTACCTGGCGAACGTGCATAATATTTGTTTAAGCTTGTCTGTGGCTTCTTGAATTATTATGGTTGACGATGTACGTTAAACGTAAAAACTTGGAAGTTGGCAAAATTTTAACACGGCGTGTTCAACGTCAGTTGTAGCAACACCCTTTATTAAGCATGTACCCAAGAATTACTTTAATATATATATACATGTCCATGCCGTAGTTTAATGTGTTTAAAAAATAACACTTTCATGGTTGACACCAAGTTGAAATAAACCTTTGTTAAACTTTTAATATATGGCACTACATTTCCTAATATTACCAGTTGATATAACAGCAAATATACTAG
Organism: Dryococelus australis; assembly: GCA_029891345.1. Classification (NCBI taxonomy): domain Eukaryota; kingdom Metazoa; phylum Arthropoda; class Insecta; order Phasmatodea; family Phasmatidae; genus Dryococelus; species Dryococelus australis. Next base: position 361,156,393 of record CM056995.1, read on the forward strand.
ATACTGTTTACGATTTTATGAATGTAAATAAGTAGGTGATTTCCTACATCGTATTCCAGAATTGGTCAATTAAACACGAACATTATGTAAGTTATACGTAATCAATAAAGGAGGCGTAAGTAAAATTGCAGTGACGTACAATCACATAGAATTATTAAGGACAAATTTACGGACTTTATAGTTGTGGAAACTATATGAACGCCATCAAGGGCTCCATCTGGCTGGCGTGTGAAATGCGTTGCAGTGGTTGGTAGAAAGCACGTGATTAAAAATTCCTGCAAATTTTGCGTTATTATATATGCCCAATACTACGTTCATATGAATATGTAGATTTCAATCTCAGATAATATTTTTAATATTTGTTTATATTTTTGTGATATATGTAAATATTTATTTTCAGTTTTTTTTTTTTTAATCAGCACGATTTATTTACAAGCTATCTTATTGCGTGTAATATTTTTTGTATATTCGTATAAGTATGTGTTTCAGGTTATGTGATTTTTATTTTATCTGTCACGTAGCCACAAGTCTGGTTAATCTTGTTGACTGTTACCATGACAACGAGATGACGTGGTCATCCTCACTGGGAAAGCCATGTTGTGATTGGCCGAACGTCGTAGCTTCACATTGAGCATAGAAACAACTGTTTCTCAGTGATCAGTATTACACTCACCCGTATCACAGACTCAGATTTAGAGTATGTGGCTACTTATAAACTACCCGCAGCATAAATGTATTGGCTTTGTCTTTAATACGAGTAACAATAAGAGTAATATTAAATAACTTCCAAGCTCAGTAGCAGTGATGTTAATGCTGAAAAATAACCTTATGTTCAGTTTATTTTTGGCCAGACGTTCGTAGTGAATGTAATGAAAGGTAAGCCTGATCGGTTTACATTATTAATTAATACGTGTAAAATAATTTAACTGTCAATTTCCGAAATTCTATGTTGAAAAGCTTTACATTGCATCAAAATGTAAACTAATGGTTTTACTTTTATTTCTCAAATTGTAATAAAATCTACACCACGTTAGCACATGGATATACTTTGCTACATTAAATCAGCGTACACCTTCCCGAGAAACATTATTTATGAAAGTAGATTGTTTACTTTCCCTATATATATGAAGCTATTCATAATTTAATTCGTTTCAACTAGGTATTTATTTATGAATTTATTCACGCTTTGTTTCGTGCCAACCTGAAGCTATTTTCAAAACATACTTATATGGAGAATCAGCCTATTGTTGTTACAGAAAAATATAGATTATGGAAATAGAGTATGACTTATTACTCAATATTGGGCGTTGTAATTCACTGACAAGCAAGACGGAAATATAGTTAGAATAATGTGTATTATTAGATGTTGTTCAGTCAAAACGCCCTGCAGAACTACAAGCCAACATCAACCATTCGACAGCTGGAGACTGAACTACATCTGTTCGCGTGAGACAGGAAAATGAGTTCTAACTATGGAGCAGTCAATAAACAAATGTCTTCTCATCGGAGTCTAGCATCGTCTCAAACTGTAAAAAAAATGCTTTCTTTCCTGCAACACATAATTTGTTGCCGCAAAGAACAATTTATTCAAATAAACCACTGCGAAGTAAGCTTGCCACATATATGAGTTTTGTTTGATCTGCGTAGTTATGACTATAATAACTTTGCATTATCTTCACAATAGTTCAGCATACGTCTTTTTGGAAATGTCCGTCACACACTAGAGAAAATATGCGCTCTGAAAAACAACCGTGATATTAGTAATTAAGAAATAAGTAACAACGTTTTGAAAATATATTCACTAAAAAATAGTACGACTGCTCCGAGACTTGAACCCGTACCCCTTATGTTACTACCCTAACAAATGCCGTGGAACTGTGCCAACATATTAGAAGTACAAGACGAATATTCCACGTGTAGTATGAAGTAGTATTATTTGGTAAAAGCTAATTACATACGTATCGAGGTCTTGACTCCTGTTCTCGGACGGTCACGTAAATATAACACACGTCCATTGAAGCACCAGAATTGCTAAACAATATTGAAAATATAAATAAATGCACTTGACATAGATTTCTTCAATTTTTTATATTATTGCAACCAGCTTTAATTACTTGTGCATACACTGGCCAGGTCAGTATATCATGTCAAATGTAATAGACATCCCGCGACCAGAAACAACGTCGGAATACAGGAAGCAATTATAAAACGTACCAGTTTGACGACAGATAAAAGGGCCTAAATATTTTTATATTTTTTGGGGTTACGAACTGCTATAGAAATCACGCTCACCAAGGCACGTAACGAAGACTAACAAAGGAATGGAACAGACAGAAACAAACTCACGGAATTCAGAGCATTTGAACACTAGAATGGAAACAGTTTTTGTTTTCTAACCCAATAACTTGAAACGATGCATGTTCCACGTGGTGTTATGGATATGTTAGATATACAAAGGTGTAGGGGGCACCTGTTTTTCGCGAAAATATTTCACAAGTTGTGTTCCAAAACACTTTATTTCAGAACCGCTTTCGTGATTGCATCATTTGAATTGTCAGGTGTCTTATCTGTTTGTCCGCCAATCACGGACGGTCAGTGTGGGAGAAACTTAACTATGATTGGCTCACCCATGTAACATACTCTTCACATAAAGACAAGCGGCCAACAGCCAAATGAAGACCGCAAGTGTGCACATAAAATATTGAAGTCTAGCCTGCACGTAAATCTTTTCGCGAAAAACAGGTGGCGCTACAAATGTGTTATCATTGAGCCATTTTTATTCTTATGTGTATAGTAAGTGATGAATTCCAGGTGTCGTTAATGTCTAATATTGTGTCTACTAAGTCGTTACGATCTGAAACTACTACTCCTATCTCGCTGCCAACATACTACGAGTATTGCTGTCATTGCTTACTCTAACATGTATGCAGTTACGGAGCAGTGATTTCTTTTTTCAAAGGTTGATTTCGACCGTATGTACAGTAACACAGAGAGGAATATAACAAACTGTTTTGTTGGTACTACTAAGTATAGTAAGAATATTTCAATGATACCTACAACCCATTAGACGGCTGTCTAAATTTCAACAGTGTAGGTAGTTCCTACACTGTTGTCAGCGGTGTCTTACTGGATGTGCGCCCCACAGACACGTCATCACGTATGGGCTATTCACGGTAAAGTGAGCACTTTTGAAAGCCCTCTCATTTGGAATAATAGTCAGTAAATATATTTCATTTTATCCTTAGACATTAACTTCCAAGTACGGTGTAATATACATATTGTGTGTATTACTTACATGACAACATTTATTTAGAAAAGTTGTTAAGGCGGATTCCCACCCGCCATCTTGGATTTATTGATTTTTGGCCAAAGTTTCTATTTCAGAAGATATATTGAAATTTACCGCACGACATATCCTGAATACCAGCTTCCCAAACTTTATCGAACTGCCACAGCTTCGCTACATTTATTAATATTTAGCTCATAAGTGTCGAGGCGAAACCGGAGTTTATTTCTTGCGAACAATTACAAACACGACGATATCAACAAAAATAAAGAAATACTGACCTTAGACAATGCACTAGGCAATTGCTCTGTGGTATGTCGTTCCAAAAAACTTGATACGAAACTGTATTTCCAGATTATGGAAAAAATTCCACAAATCCAAGAGGGTGGGTGGGAATCCGCCTTAAACGATAAAAAAAAAAAGGCTGAAAGTAAAAAGTGACTAGATTCAAAAGTGCTCACTTTACCGTGAACAGCCAATAACAACGTTGCGTGCTTGGAGCTCAGTGATTGGCGGGAGTGCCAGCCCTCCACTCCCCGACACTATGTTACGTGCAGCAACAGGCATGCTAACCTGATTGCGGTAGCCATAAACATATCGCGAAGAAGTGGAGCGAAGTCTTGAGTCCTTCTAGACTAACCCGGCCAGGCAGGCAGAGTGTGGTGGATATTACAACTGGAAACCCGGTGAACTAGGTCTTTGTCGTCGTGACACTGCACCAGCAAGACGTCCAGGGATAGGCGCCTGCCGTACGCCGACATGCGTCTAGTCTTCAGCCTACGGCATCATGGACGAGGTGAAGTCGGACCATAGTAGACTAGTCAGAGTGTGGTGGATATTACGGCTGGAAACCCGGCGAACTAGGTCTTTGTCGTCGTGAAACTGCACCAGCAAGACGTCCAGGGATAGGCGCGTGTCGTCCGCCGACATGCGTCTAGTCTTCAGCCTACGGCATCATGGACGAGGTGAAGTCGGACCATAGTAGACTAGTCAGAGTGTGGTGGATATTACGGCTGGAAACCCGGCGAACTAGGTCTTTGTCGTCGTGACACTGTACCAGCAAGACGTCCAGGGATAGGCGCCTGCCGTCCGCCGACATGCGTCTAGTCTTCAGCCTACGGCATCATGGACGAGGTGAAGTCGGACCATAGTAGACTAGTCAGAGTGTGGTGGATATTACGGCTGGAAACCCGGCGAACTAGGTCTTTGTCGTCGTGACACTGTACCAGCAAGACGTCCAGGGATAGGCGCCTGCTGTCCGCCGACATGCGTCTATTCTTCAGCCTACGGCATCATGGACGAGGCGAAGTCGGACCATAGTAGACTAGTCAGAGTGGCCTTTTATATACACACAAGTTATTTAATAACCAATCACATGGATATCTAACACAATGTAACCAAGTAAACTTAACGAGAGTTTCTCCCATTTAACGAGTGCCTAAAATTCTGTAGCGAGTTGTGAAAGATATTGTAACGAGATGTAATTTGATAGTGATTTAAATACACGGATAAAACTGAATACATTTGAGTTCAACATAGAGTTCGCCTTATCTCAACATGTACGTTTAAATATAAAATATATTTAGCCACATTAACGCCACAATATTTTGAAAATGTAACAACGACCACATCTGATTTATACCTGTTTATTGTGCGGGCGATGCGCTCAAAGCGATATCAGCCCCTGGATCGTCCTGTTGAGCTCCAGGCTTGCTTACTTAAGGCCGCGGCCCGGCGAGGCTGCAGATGCGAGCACGACCTTAAGCTATGGAATCCCGTCACGTTCAGCCGGCGCCATGGTAACTCTGCGTCTGGGAGGCGCCCGGCGTCGTATATCAGAGGCGGCTGGACAGATCTCGACAGCCCGGAAAATTTCTTCCTCCCAAAGATGGAAATACACTTTTCCCTGGGTTTTTCCACGACGCTGATGATTCATGTCACTTTTTCCTATTCGATGAACTTCGCGGTCTTTGAGCAGCTGAAGTTCCACAGAGTCAGTCGGATGAACAAATCCCTACTCTCACAGAGCGGAGATATTTGGACTGCTCATAACACCGGGGATTTGAGACCCGATGAGGGTGAAGCGAGGTGAGTATGGAGAGGTGCTGGAATGCAAGGACGGAGGAGGGGGGGAGGAGAGATCCCAGTAAAAACCCGCCCCGTGGCACTATTCCCACATGCGGAAATCCGAGGTCGACCCCGCCGGAAATCGAACGTGTTTCAACTTGGTTGAAGGCAAGTAGTCTAACCACTACACATCGCGACCCCAGTTTATGACCGAGACGTACTTGAAAAATGTCAAGTTCGAAAGTGGTTTGGAATTTTACGTGCAACTTGCCAAGGCCAGCCTGCACGAAATTTGTACAAATATAGCTGGCTGAAAGCTAGTAACGTATAGAGACTATTTTGCCTGATTTAAACTTGATTCAAACGTGAAGGTCGTTACAGCAGTCTAGCTGCAATAATCTCTAAACGCGAAAAAGTTAAAAATCACAGATTCACACCCAATTCTATCAATAGAAATAGGCTCCAAGAGTGAGTGGAGTGAAGAGATTTGGGAGGCTCTTAACGTCTTGAGAGCCGATGAGGGTAATTGAGGTGAGTATGGAGCAACGCGGAATTAAAGGGCGGGGTAAACGGGAAATCCCTGAGAAAACCCGCCAATCAACGACATCGTCCGGCACGATTCCCACATGCAAGAATCCGTAGTGACCCGGCCGGGGACTGAACCCGGATCACCTTGATGGGAGGCGAGCAGGCTAACCACTCAGCCACCGTGGCCCCTCGGCTCCGAGAGAATCGGTGGAAAGTAAATACTTGTTTCTGGGAAGCAATTTAAACCGATTGGAAAAGTGTCACAGTCAACTGTATGCGGCGAATGAAATATTGATTTATTGAAATTAACCAATTCATTACGAGAAATAATCATATTTCCTATAGTAAATGTTTATGTTTGGAACCTAGTTCTACTTAATTTAAAAATAGAGAGTAGCAAAAACCGACTGAAGCCGGAACACAACAGGCACCAATTCATTTTGGAAAGAGTGAACCGATTACAAGCGGAATTGTTAACAACGATGTGACTGAGCCAGATTGTAGCATAAGTTACTATGTGCTTTTGTAAATAATTTTTTGTAGTGTAAGACAAAATTCGCGCCGATATAATGCCAGCCGTTTTTCGACACACGGTATTTACCATTACACAACTGGCAATATAATTGGTAAAAATGAAATTATTTCTCTGTAATTCTAATAAATACGACGTACTCTAAATCCTATTACACGAGTGTGAGATATTGGGACACAAGAGACACGAAACTCCGTAGAACGATGGCGATACATCCTTTAATTAACGTTATATAGTGCAGTAAGCATGTTCGGTGCAGCACGTGCCATTACGATTGTGTTAAGTGTGAATACATGGAACAAAATAACTGTGGAGACTGCAGCTGTGTATACAAGTGACTCGCTACTGTTTGTCTCAAGTGCTAATATTCATGTGTACTGACGCCCGAGTGTTAATGTGAAGAGATATTCGCCTCACATTTGTAAATATTTTCCAATATATAGAGTATAGTTGAAGGGAATCACTCTACCAACTTCGACATTTTATACAGAATGAATCCGTGTAAAGGCTGTTCCACGATAAAGTGAGCACTTTTGAAATTAACCTTATAAAAAAAATCACTGCCTCTGCCAGCATATATTTTATGGGCGCACCGAGTGACATTCGCCCAGTAAAGTTGGTAACTATGGATGGAAATTAGTTCCATATCTTAACGTCGAATAAAACGGCGTTAGGTAACCATTTGTGATAACTTAAATTATTTCTCTCTCTTTCTGTTTTTAATGCAGCGAAGTGTACGAATGAGAATGCTGGTAAAATATTTACTTTCCTAATAATTTCACAGTTTCATTTGACCGATGCATGTATAAAGTGTTCAGGCCCTTGGCAATGTTAATTCTACGTCTATGGTGGAAATAATATACAACGTGGATACAAATAGATCTTAAACAGGGCTTTGAAAAACACTTATTTTATAATGAACATCCTGCAGTAAACATATTTCTATTCCTAGCGCTTTCGTATTTCTACTTTACTAACTAACGCATGAAAAAGTGATTTTTCGCATGACAACGTTAGGGTCCAAAAATGGCGGTGAGAAAAGTAGATCGTAAGAAGGGCTTTCAAAAGTTCTCACTTTTCTAAACATCCTTTATAATATGCAGGACCAAAAATATCTTGGATCACAAGAGACGAAATAAAAAAATTAATGATTAAGTTGAGGAGTGGATGTTTTGCAACTGTTTCCGGTATAATGCCTGCAATAATTTTTATCAAGCAGTTAACAATCTGATACAAACGATTTTTCGTTGGTGAATAATAAAATGATGCTATTGTAATCAACTCCATCACTGAAGAAAAAAAAACCCCCTCGTGGCGGCCACAAAATGTTTCGCTGGTATTCAGACTACCAAACTTTTTTACTGCAAACACAAGCTTTTTTATTTGTCAGCACTAATCTTTTGTGGGCACTAATAATTTATGTTGTGATGGCAATAAAAACTTTCTGTTTATCACAAACAGTTCGGTAGGGTGATTACTAGCAAAAAATTTTGTGGCCACCGCAAAATATTTTTGTCAGTGAGGTATTTAATTACCATGAGCTACACCTAAGGCAGATTCCCAACCGCCATCTTGGATTTATGGAATTTTTGTCGTTCTCTGGGTGTACAGTTTTGTATTAGGCTTTCTGGAACGACACAGCATAGAGCATTGCCTAGTGAATTGTCTGAGGTCAGTATTTCTTGGTTACTCTTGATATCGTCGCCGTTGTAATCGTTCGCAAGAAATATTCTCGCGTTTCGCCTCGACAGTTACCAGCTAAAAACTAATAAATGTAGCGAAGCTGTGGCAGTTCAATAAATGTGAGAAGCTGTGACGAGAAGTCGATAAATCCAATATGGCAGGTGGGAATCGTCCTTATTAGTGCACAACGTATCTGTTACAATGAGCACTAGTGTTGGTTTAGTGATATGTAAATCCAATATGGCAGGTGGGAATAGTCCTTATTAGTGCACAACGTATCTGTTACAATGAGCACTAGTGTTGGTTTAGTGACATGTAAATCCAATATGGCAGGTGGGAATCGTCCTTATTAGTGCACAACGTATCTGTTACAATGAGCACTAGTGTTGGTTTAGTGACATGTAAATCCAATATGGCAGGTGGGAATCGTCCTTATTAGTGCACAACGTATCTGTTACAATGAGCACTAGTGTTGGTTTAGTGACATGTAAATCCAATATGGCAGGTGGGAATCGTCCTTATTAGTGCACAACGTATCTGTTACAATGAGCACTAGTGTTGGTTTAGTGACATGTAAATCCAATATGGCAGGTGGGAATCGTCCTTATTAGTGCACAACGTATCTGTTACAATGAGCACTAGTGTTGGTTTAGTGACATGTAAATAAAATATGGCAGGCGGGAATCGTCCTTATTAGTGCACAACGTATCTGTTACAATGAGCACTAGTGTTGGTTTAGTGACATGTAAATCCAATATGGCAGGTGGGAATCGTCCTTTTTAGTGCACAACGTACCTGTTACAATGAGCACTAGTGTTGGTTTAGTGACATGTAAATCCAATATGGCAGGTGGGAATAGTCCTTATTAGTGCACAACGTATCTGTTACAATGAGCACTAGTGTTGGTTTAGTGACATGTAAATCCAATATGGCAGGTGGGAATCGTCCTTATTAGTGCACAACGTATCTGTTACAATGAGCACTAGTGTTGGTTTAGTGACATGTAAATCCAATATGGCAGGTGGGAATCGTCCTTATTAGTGCACAACGTATCTGTTACAATGAGCACTAGTGTTGGTTTAGTGACATGTAAATTCAATATGGCAGGTGGGAATCGTCCTTATTAGTGCACGACGTATCTGTTACAATGAGCACTAGTGTTGGTTTAGTGACATGTAAATCCAATATGGCAGGCGGGAATCGTCCTTATTAGTGCACAACGTATCTGTTACAATGAGCACTAGTGTTGGTTTAGTGACATGTAAATCCAATATGGCAGGTGGGAATCGTCCTTATTAGTGCACAACGTATCTGTTACAATGAGCACTAGTGTTGGTTTAGTGACATGTAAATCCAATATGGCAGGTGGGAATAGTCCTTATTAGTGCACAACGTATCTGTTACAATGAGCACTAGTGTTGGTTTAGTGACATGTAAATCCAATATGGCAGGTGGGAATCGTCCTTATTAGTGCACAACGTATCTGTTACAATGAGCACTAGTGTTGGTTTAGTGACATGTAAATCCAATATGGCAGGTGGGAATCGTCCTTATTAGTGCACAACGTATCTGTTACAATGAGCACTAGTGTTGGTTTAGTGACATGTAAATCCAATATGGCAGGTGGGAAAGTCCTTATTAGTGCACAACGTATCTGTTACAATGAGCACTAGTGTTGGTTTAGTGACATGTAAATCCAATATGGCAGGTGGGAATCGTCCTTATTAGTGCACAACGTATCTGTTACAATGAGCACTAGTGTTGGTTTAGTGACATGTAAATTCAATATGGCAGGTGGGAATCGTCCTTATTAGTGCACAACGAATCTGTTACAATGAGCACTAGTGTTGGTTTAGTGACATGTAAATCCAATATGGCAGGTGGGAATCGTCCTTATTAGTGCACAACGTATCTGTTTCAATGAGCAGTAGTGTTGGTTTAGTGACATGTAAATCAAATATGGCAGGTGGGAATCGTCCTTATTAGTGCACAACGTATCTGTTACAATGAGCACTAGTGTTGGTTTAGTGACATGTAAATTCCGAATGATTGAAATCGCGCTTCTCAAGTACGTTGTATTGCAGAACATTTTTACTTGATATTTATTAAACATTTCAATTTGCATATATCATAGGAGATGTCATTTCCAGCAAACGAAAAAATTGAATCCACTGTTTTTTTATAATCGCATGTTGAAATAACACCTGCATCTTTAATAAAATACGCGAATAACGAAAATTAACCCACTTGCGGGCCTGATATTGTTTAAATTGATTTAAAAAAATCCTATGATCAACTGCAAAGTACTTATTAGGTCACACAGAGAAAATGTTTCCTATCAAAATACTTGTTAAATTAAGCATGTGTTTGGTTTATGACTTTTGTAAAATACCTTTTGTCACTACAATTTAATACAAGCACGTTTCAAATTGTTTTTTCTACTTTATTTTTTTGAGTTTTTTTTGTATTACTTTTTCTAAAAACAGCGATATGGTCGTTTTTAAATGTAAGTGTGCGTGAGATGTGAAAAACGTTATATCAGACGTAATGTCTACATTGTTTGGCATTTAAAAATATATATAACAAAAACTCTTTTTTATATCCAGCATTATCAAGTTTCGGATCAGAAGATAGACCCAAGCAAAATATCCCTATCATTTAATAATTACGTTTATTATAGCTGGCTTTTGTGTCTCCCTTTTAATATTGCATTTGTCATGGGATACACACTAGCTTTTTAGTTATTGGCTGTAACTAGAGGGCGTACGGACTTTGGATATAATTTAGAAATTATTTCTATTCTTCATCGTGTCGAGCGGCACGAAGCACGGAGTGTACAAATTTGCAAAATGAAATTGTATAATAAGCTTTCTCTGCAATGGGAAATACGTAGCTTTAATGAAAACAAATTCTAAAAATTATTGTATTTAACTTTCATAAATAATAATTTTACCTTTGTATGCATTAGCTATAAAGCTTTGTCACCATCATGTATTCCAAATTTCCCGTCTGCCCACCGCCTTTGAAACTAACGTATAGTTGATCGGCGCCTTCTAAATGGATCCGAAAAACGCTTACTCGTGTCGCGTCAGCAAAAGCTGTCGAGCAGTCACATTAAAAATGGTCGTGGTTGCGGTTTTTGTCGTGTCGTGCTGTGCTCGCCGGGGCTACGTGGTTCCCGCAAAACATCTCAGACAGCAAACTAGACTCTACAGTCCTCTACACACTCGAGTAGAAGTCGCTTGTTCATTGTGACTCCTGCAGGGTGTGTCGTCGGATGAGCGGAGGCGTCCGACGACACACGCGAAACTAACATATTCTTGTATGCCGTATAACTTGGAAATGAATTATGACGCGAAATGTTAGGGTCCGTCTATAGAGTATTCAATTACGAATTACTGTATGTAAATATCTGTGTAACGTTAATCAAATCTACAAAATCACGAATTCGCTTTTTTTTTGCATTCGTAACTTGTGTGTGTGTGTGTGTGTGTGTGTGTGTATTCACGACGTAATATTTTTAAATTTCAGTGTACACCAGAGATATTTTGTTACTACGAATATCTAGTCTTCTTTTTTTATCTGCTCGAGAAGTTTTTAAGCATTTAGAAGTGATGGGTTGATATTCGACCGTACTGGAGGTGCAAAATTGCGGACAAAATAAAGTTAAAGCAAGGGAGGGAGGGAGAGTAAACGGGCGCCATTATAAGTCGTGCTAGAAGAGAAGAGGAGCAAATGTGGCAGCCATGCGGGGTAACAGCTCCACGGGACGCCTGACTGACCGCGGCGAGGCAATTTGTCGCACAATGTTCTCTCTCAGGCGAGCTTCTCTCCCCTTCGTCGCCGTGGTCACACACTCATACACACACACAGCATGCTGGCTTCACGACGAAACCACACAGTATAGTCTATTCGCGGCTCCTTTACACTTACAGAATCAAACCTCAGAAACATAATCCTATCCATAAAGTGCTCTTTTTCTTCCTGGATAAGCCAGTTATCACAACTTTCTATACTACTATTAACACAGAAGTAGCTAAGTTTTCTTTAAATCTCACTTTTATTTATATTAGATCTACAAATCATTATATTTAATCTATATTTGATATGAATAAAAGCAGTGAGAAAGTAGGTGTTTTGGTAATGTTTAGTACGGAATAGTTCTTAAGCAGAATATTACTATACTGAATACGCACGAGATCGGTGATGCATTGTACATTTGGTGTAATTTTCTAGACCCGGTTAAGCTTTGATTTGATTGCATGAGGTGGAGGAATATCCTGAAGTAGAACTTCAGCAGGGCTTCAGAAATGTTGGAAGAAACAGTGAATGGACTACAAATTGTATCACAATGGCCGCTATTTTAATTCCAAATAAAATTCCAAAATCTCACATGCACTAAGACTGTTTCAAAAAGCTTCAAAAGCTCTGTACGGACTTATTTCAGCCTACTGGTCTAACCCACTGTAGTCGTAGGAAACTCAGGTGAAATGGCGAAGTTGCAGGACAAAGAACTATGCTAGAGTTGTGGCATCAGTTCTCATTGTACAGCCAAGGCCGGAGATTCGGAAAACACTGAACAACGAGGAATGTAGAGCTTTAACAGTTAATTGAGAAGGATATGCAGTAGCGACAGGAAGTAAGAACGTGGAAAACAAGCATCCAGGAAAATCCCGCCGACCATTGGCTACTTCCCGTCATGGTTCCGAATCAGATGTGACACCGTCACATAAACACTACACTTCCAGTGAGAACTTAAAACGATTCTTCCCTTTTTTCTACCAACTGATTCAGTGCCGATAGCTTCCAAACTGCAGGTTGTGTAAACATGCGCCCCGTATAAACAATATATTATACCAGCGTGTACACATTGTTTATAAACTCCCTGCCTGAATCAAACCGCAACGTTTTTCGAGAAGAAAGAAACACGAATTTCCATTGAACTTACATCCATAATCCTGAAAAGTCCTCGTGTAGTGGAAAAAAAGTAATCGAATAAAGCACATCAACGCCGGGGATATGCGACACTCAGTGTGCGTGTATAAAACAAGTTGTATATCGCAAGTCTTTCCAGACAACGTGTTATTCTATACAGAGTTGCCAGATAACAGTCGAGAAGTATCAGCGCCCCACTGGTATTCAGACACTGAAGTCGAAAGCGGGGATATGCGACACTCAGTGTGCGTGTATAAAACAAGTTGTATATCGCAAGTCTTTCCAGCCAACGTGTTATTCTATACAGAGTTGCCAGATAACAGTCGAGAAGTATCAGCGCCCCACTGGTATTCAGACACTGAAGTCGAAAGCGGGGATATGCGACACTCAGTGTGCGTGTATAAAACAAGTTGTATATCGCAAGTCTTTCCAGCCAACGTGTTATTCTATACAGAGTTGCCAGATAACAGTCGAGAAGTATCAGCGCCCCACTGGTATTCAGACACTGAAGTCGAAAGCGGGGATATGCGACACTCAGTGTGCGTGTATAAAACAAGTTGTATATCGCAAGTCTTTCCAGACAACGTGTTATTCTATACAGAGTTGCCAGATAACAGTCGAGAAGTATCAGCGCCTCACTGGTATTCAGACACAAATCGAAAGCGGGGATATGCGACACTCAGTGTGCGCGTATAAAACAAGTTGTATATCGCAAGTCTTTCCAGACAACGTGTTATTCTATACAGAGTTGCCAGATAACAGTCGAGAAGTATCAGCGCCCCACTGGTATTCAGACACTGAAGTCGAAAGCGGCGCACACTCAATTTTTCAATACCAAAGCATAAACGCTTGATGGCATTCACTCTAATTGCACGATTTCTTTCTCTACATGTTACAAATTATTTATAAACTAAAGAACATCATGCTGCACGCTAACATATATCGTACAATAGATTGTCTCATCGCGATTGAAATGTACATAGCAGAAATGATTTAGTAACTAAATAAAATCTAACAAGAAAATAATACAAAAAGTTTTACAACTTCAAAGTCCAATTGTAGGCCGTACAATTCATAAAATTAGTCGTAGGCGCAAAACTATAGTCGCACGTATGTTGCAGTGTAATCGCGGTTTCTTCACACTTTTTGAAACTTTGAGAAATCACGCCATGTATGACACGTTTGGTTGTTTCCTAAATATCGCATGTATCACAAGCGTTTTATACTCCTCTTGCCATAGAAGTACCTTATTTTTGTTAAATGTGACTTTTACTTACAGTATGTTTTCTCTGTAAATTATTATATTTAATTAATAACTAATATGAATATAGACAGAAAGAAATAGGTGTGATGGTAATGCCTAGTAAGATATAGTTCTTATCAAAACATTATTACACTTAGTGCGTACGATTGAGCTACGTTGTCTCTCTGGTGTGATTTTCTAAGCTTTGTTATTATGAGGCGGAGGAATATCCTGGAAGTAGAACTTTAGCACGGCTTCAGTAAAGCTGGAAGTAACCGCGAATGAAGTATAACACTGGTTGTGTACGCCTGATAAGGTGCAACGTTTCCCACTGTGACGGCTATCCCTGCACATCGATCGAAAGCTAAAACCATATGAAGTTGAGAAAAAGTGTTGGCCATTTGGGACGGCTTACCTTCGCTGCGACGGGGGTGTGTTTGACGAGCTCCACGCCTCACGTCCGCTAGGCGGGCCAGCTGGTCTGCAAGTATGGGAGCCGCGAGGCCGCTACCGCCTACCTTGACCACGTGACGCCAGCCAGCCAGTCACGCACCACCAGGGTGCCCCTTCCAGGACTTCAGATATCGACGGAGTGAAGATCATTTTGTAATGTGCTAGATGATTTAAAATAAAATATAAATACCGGTGCCTCCAAATGTAATCTGTGGGATAGATATATTTATATACCAAGCTATATATTGTAATATTGGGGGAAAAGTTATTGTAAAGTGAATTGAAACTTTATATAAAAAAAAATGCATCAACAGAATTTCAAACGTTTTCACTGGAACCAAACCAAATCCCTTTTTTTTGACAACATTGGGGTGCTCTCAGCTGTTTTCAAACTTTACCACCTACATGAAGGAAGCACTGAGACAAAGAGCTCGTCCTGAGTGTGTTGGCAAACAACGTCACAACACGAATGAACCGACGCTCGCGGAGTCCCGGAGTTGCTGTGGCATTCCCCACTACCCGACGACGATTACGACTATGAAGACCTTTCCGGTTACAAGTTCGCGAGCTCTCGTTTCTTTCTGCAAGAAACACGTGGCTTCATTAATGTCCTGGAGCTCGCAGGAAACCCACGGCACCCTTTCAGACGTCGCCCCCGTTTTCTCGAGAGCCGTCGGCTTGAGTGTGTTACATCGAGGTCAAAGTTTTGTGTTTCTTTAACCCGTTCAATCCAGAAATAATTTACGAGCTCAGGTGTTGCAGACACTTGATATTGTTTCTGCGCTGTACTTTTCCCGAGTGTGATTCTGGCTACCAGTGAACAATGTAGTGCCGATGTCAGCATTGACCAATCACAGATGAAATATTCAGGAAGTTCAACAAATCAGATTAATCACAAGGGTGATGGCCAAAACACCGGCCACTGATTATTTGTGTGCAATGCTGCCTTCACGTTGTTACGATATCGTGGGCGGGCCTTAAGTTCGACGCTCTGCCTGAACACGCTATTACACTTGAGGAGGAGTCAGGAAAGCCACTTGCCGCTATCAGGACTCGCACTGCCAAACCCCGGTAAGCAGGAACCCTCTGTATCAGCCAGGGGGTGAGGCCAGGTTGCGTTAAGCGACGCCGACGTGAAGGCGATGTAGAGTGGCGGCAGGCGTCTTTCTCCATGTGACGCCGCCCGAGATGGACGTCCCAACCCGTCATACTTCAACAACCTACGGGTACTTCTCAAGGTGCGACAAACACACTATACTAACGTGGCTCTCAATAACGTAGTTATGTAGTTACAATAACAATGCTCCCTCGACCTTTTAGTCTTTTATGTAATGTCCAGATGTTCTGTTCCATTTAGTTTTGTCGACTTCTTCGTTGAATTCCTCGTTTGATTATTAGTCTTTGTTTGTTCTCGAGTATGTTTTTAATGTCATCCACCGTGTTCTCCTTGAAGACATAACTTTGCAATGGTGTATATCCGAAGTAATTTCTCATGTTGTCACTTACCCTCGTGCAAGTAACGTTCGAAGAGCTAACCACACCGTTACACATCGACCTCCATTATGTGACGATGTTGAATACAGCGTTGGTATCATTTAATACCGCCGTAAAACTAACATAGCGTGCAAATAAGAAAAAAATCAGAGGGGGAAATATTACTGCAGTTGAAACAGTACTTTAAAATTTTATTAAAGTAAAGGGCCCGCGGTGGCTGAGCGGTTAGCCTGCTCACTTCCCACTAAGGCGAACAGGGTCCAATCCCAGGCCGGGTCACTCCCGGATTTTCGCACGGGGGAATTGTGGTGGACGATGCCGTTGATAGAGGTGGGTTTTCTCCGAGATCTCCCGTTTTCCCCGCCCTTTCATCCCGGCACTGCTCCATACTCACTTCAATCTTCCTCACCTGTTCTCAAGACGTCGCTGTTGAGTGTCACTTTAGTATAGTAAAGTATATAATATTATATACAATATGTGGTTTTTCGTCCTCCTCACGTTCATTCACGCAAGAAGATTAAGATTTTAAATTAATAAAATATATTTTTTTAGTATTTTTCTGCTGCTTGCCACTGAATTACACTAGCACTGGCATTATATTACGCGTGTGTTCTAAGGAAAGGTGATATAATAGTCTAGTGTTATTTAGATATGAAATTGATAAATTATTTCGTTTTAGTGTTCATCTGACAATTATTGTAATGCAATAATCGTGTTAAGAAACAGAGCTAATGTAATTGGTGTAGATTACATTTCATATGCCGCTTCATAACAGAGCATTTGGATAGACGTGGTCTGCAATCGATCTCTCCCTCAATATATCCTCACAATATTAAATAATTCATAGATGTGCCCGAAGTCTCTCAACTTTCGAGAAGAGCTACAC
The DNA here is from genome assembly GCA_029891345.1 of Dryococelus australis. Classification (NCBI taxonomy): domain Eukaryota; kingdom Metazoa; phylum Arthropoda; class Insecta; order Phasmatodea; family Phasmatidae; genus Dryococelus; species Dryococelus australis. The sequence goes on from CM056995.1 coordinate 361,173,500, forward strand.
CATTCCGCATTCTCTCGTGTTCGCCAATAAAAATGCATTACGCAATCACTTGGGTCTGCGTCCTCTTTCCTCAGCGGAACATCTAGTGCCTCTTGCTGGCTCCAACGCTGGAGGAGGGATATTCTTATCGCATGTTTTCTCATGCAAAAATTGTTTACAGCTCACGACTTCGAGGCGCCACTGTGTCTACCTCACAAAGGACTCGGGCTGCTTACGGATTTAACGGCCATTGCTTGGAAATCCTCGTCAGCATGTCTGTCGCCGACTTTAAAAGCAGTCTACCATTATCGACATATAAGACAAGGAATACAAAATATGTTCTACAATCGCACCCACGATCTACCCACGTGGATCACGTATGAGTGAGTGAGTGAGTGAGTGAGTGAAGAGATTTGGGCGGCTGTTAACAGCGAAGGCTTGAGAGTCGATGAGGGTGATCGAAGTGAATATGGAGCAGCGCCGGAATGAAGGGGGTGAGAGAAACGGAAGATCATCGAGAAAATCAGCCGATCAACGGCATCGTCCGGCACGATTCCCACTTGCGAAAATCCGGTGACCCCGGCCGGGGATATCACGTATGAGAATATCAATTAAAATCTGAGGAGGCATATGCCAATCACTAACTCGTTTTTACGTCACAGTATTGATTTTGCCAAATTAATATTGTGACATAATTATGAGTTCGTAGTTCTTGTGTGTTGTCTGTACCGTGGTGTATGTTCAATAGCTAATTAGGTATACATAGTACTTTCGGAATTTCCTTTAAAAAAAAAAAACATGAACAGGCTTGATAAACCATAATGTGGGGGGGGGGATACCCTTAAACCAAGGTATTATTCTACAGGAATGTGCTATAGCAAAGCCTTGTATTCACCGGAGTGGTGATGTAATTATTACAAGTACGGGAATATTTCAGGGTATCCATGATCTGTAAACCAGACTGGCATGATACTAGCTAGAGTCTGAGGTATTGCTCCATTGGCTACTTGACCAGTCTTATCCCAGGGATTCGCCCTTTGTTTCCTTGTAGGATCGTTTTATTTTCTACTCAGGGCCCTGCGGAATTTCACCAATCAACTGCGATCCAAATGAAAAAGTCAAACGAACGTGGATGTTTATAAAGTGTAGTTTGTCCTGAAACGATTTTAAGAAATTTTCTTCTCCGCCATTAAGAGTCTTTTTATACCCGTTCAGTGCCGAATTAATTTCCAGCTCACGTGCTGCAATCACGTCATTTTTTTTTTATAAACGCTGTACTTTTGTTGAGTGTTTTTCTCGCGACTAGTGAACAACGTAGCTGAATTTAGCATCAACTATTCCCAGATTAGAGGTGCAAAAACTAAAAAAAAATCAAATTTTTTACAAGACGATGCTAAAAAACAATGGCTACGGAGTCCTCATTGTGTACAGCGTCGACCGAAAACTCCCTTCGCCTGCAACATGTCTTCGATGATGGAGATAGGGATTGAAAATGGGCAATCTAGCAACTTGAGGCATTCCAAGAGTCAAGTGTTTTTATCTAGATGTTGAGGATAATACATGATTATGTGATATGCTATCAGTAGAGACATGCAAAATTCGCTCATCATTGTTTGACATCAGGCTAAGCAGTACTACACAGTGTATACTCAAGCCGGCTGGTTTTCCCAATAGCTGCTACATGAATGTGAAACTACGCCCTTCCTGGCTAAGCTGTGCGTGATTAGAGCACACCATTATGAAGTGTTCATTTATTGGCGCAGAATTACACAGAGCATGTCACATAAAATATGGCCCAATGACAAACATAGGCTACTGCAAAGGCACACATGTTTTTAAGTTTAGTGTATTGGCAAATAATAATGGTAATGTTGCTGGTATCTAGTTGTCATCGATGATAACTTGATACAGATAGAAAATCACTTGGAAATAGCATTTATCGTGGTTATCTTAGAATAAATATGATCATTCGAGCTTAAAATCGTTAATTTCTAGAAATTTTAAAAAGTTATTTTAACGAGAACTTTGGTTTCAGTTATAGTGTATATTAAGGTTATAGTAGTGACGTGTCAGAATCTATTTGAAATAAGACATATTGTTTACCTACTATTTAGACGTTAAATTGAATCTCAGAAGTTAAAATTTAAATACTAGCGAATCGCATAGAAAATTGTCAATAATCGTTTTCCATATCATTCTAATACATGAAAAAATACTGACGTCTATAGCCTTTCGTTTTAATTTTGTTAAATTTTCAGATTTGCAAAGAAAAACATATAATACATATAATTCGTTTCATTCGTTTCTGAAAGTAATTTCCTCCCCGTTCCATACGTTATTGCAAACTATCATTTAATATCCCATTGAAAAAAGGTAAACATATAATAATTATTATGCGAATCTAAAACGCACTTAATATATTTTGTAAAAAACTACATTTTATAAAGTCATTTTCCTTTCATAGCGAGTCCAGATATTTTAATTTCTCTCTCTGTCTCTAAATATGAATTTTTTAAAAATTATTTCACTACGATGCTTGCTGTGTTGTTTATTTCAAAGGACGCGGAAGAGATCAAACTTTAACATAATCCACATCAGTAGTAGGATTATGGCGACTCGGGGCAAGAGTATAGGGCATAGAAGCGCAGGAGTCGACCACCGCCATCTTCTTACGTCACTCGACCACCATCATTTTTCCCTTTTTTCCCCTCAAAATTTCCCTTTTTTTTCCCTCGAAATCGACCAAAATACCCTAACGCATTCCAATTTTTCCCGGAGCAGGGGAGAGGGATCAGCGACTCCGAGCCTGACAGGAGATCGGGATCAGTGACCCAGGGTCAGGAGAACAGGACCTTTGACTTTGACCCAAAAACTCCAAAAAATTAAAAAAATCCCGAAGAAATTCACAAAAAACCCCAAAAATATATATTATTCAGAATAATTAAAAGATTACAAAAAATTCATTATTTTTTATTTAAAAAGTATTTTTAATACTGGCATTTACTAGAGGGCACACCTAGCCCATACTCATTACGCCATCTTGGCAGGCGACCACCATCTTAGTATACATCACCCATCTGCCATATCGGAAGCCAATGACCATGACCTTGACTCCATGACCTTGAATTATATAGGCAAACCTAATGCCAATGTATTTCTTCTGAATAAATCTGCATTCAGGGGCATGTTGAAAGATTACATTGCTCCGAATCTGACAGTTTCGTCGAAAGATGTTTGCTCGTTCCTGACAAGTATGAAACAAAACTTTATAAACCAACTTACAGAAGAGATTGAAAAACATGGGCCTCTAAAATATAATATATGGCTAGAATGCAACTATACAAAACCAGAACCGTTGGACGAAGGTATCAACAAGAGGTCATTCAAGACTTCTAATGTACCTCTCTATAATATATACGACACCGAAGAGTGTAGAAGATAATATATAAAAGGTATGTCGCGAGGAAGAAGAAATGATGATGAAAGGTTCTGGATGGAGACTCGATTCGGTGAATCATCTGGAGCTAAGAACGAGTGCATACCAGCCTCTTGCGAAATAATGTGATTACCTTCACTTGCCTCTGAATAAATCATTGCAAAGAAATGTTTCAATGTAAAATTTTGTAAATAAGGAAGATATTTATTAAATATGTTGTATTTTTTAATGAAAACCCTCCTTCCGCTTTATATATAAGAATTATTTCAAATAAAGAGATACTTGCATTTAAGGATACAACAATTAAATGAGGTAGTTTACGTGCTTTGCAGGAATGGACAATGACACAATTCGGTACAGGTTGATAGCAGGTAGCATAATCGATACTACCTATGCGTTGAGAATAGAATCCAATATGGAGGGAGTCGAACTAATGTGAGTAATTGATGGAGTGTAAGCGACTAATTAGCACAACCTATAGTTTAAACACATACTCAAATATGGCTGTCACCTGGCCATACAGAGGTGATGTAAACATAATAAATCGAATATGGTTGCCGCACGAAGGTGAGAGACAAACTATAAAACAAATGACAATTAAAACATGGAGGACTGCACCTAGCAAGATGGCTGCCTCCGAACATGGCAGCCTCCAGGAACATATATAAACAAATGATGCACGAAAAAAACAAATATGGCCACCTCCACTAACATATAAACAACGTTGACTGGCTCCAGTAGCATGTAAAGAAATGACGAACAAAAAAATCCAAATGGCGGAATGAGTATAGGTGGGAGGAGTGGAGGCGAGGGAGTCAGTCGAACATTTTTGTTTGCAGGAAATACTGTCAGATACGGCTACAAAACCAACAATGTTCAGTATAAATACAAAATATTAGTTGTTTTGCTATCCAATGTTCTTAGACAATTGGCATGCTAGGTAGTTGTCCAACGAGCATTGGGGCCCATGCTAATAATTTGTTACATGCAGACTCCTGAAGCGCGTATCTGAGTTAGTGAGGGATGGAAGTCTTAATAAATAATAAAAGAAACAAAATTTGATTTCTAATTTATTAACCCGCTACTGTTTACAGCATTAAATTATATGTCTCCACTTTTACACTTTATATTTAAAAGTGAGCGCAAAATTAAATGCCTATTTCAAATCTAATTAACGTCCATCTTAATTGTGTCTGTTGGTTACAGTCAATTAACTCATGCTCATTATTAACACATGCTCAGTCTATCCGTTGCCATAATTGATAATGGCTTTCACTCACGCATCATGTCCTATAGTCCAGCCTGCCAGCCGCACTCTTCACTGCTTGATACTCGCAGTCGCAGACTTCCCTTCCGCTGGTCACTTCTCCCGCTGCACGTCTTCTATCGCTCGGAATTCAGCCACTCATTCATTCATCAACTCCAACTCCCCTTCCGGCCCGGAGACCCGATGCAATATTTATAGACTTGGCCGTGATCATCTCGAAGTTTCAATGCATCCCGAGTCACGCTGAGAGAATGAGGTCAGTAGTCCAGAGCATTCTTCGGATAAACGTATAAAACAATACAACCAGGGTCCGAGGCGCTCCACTGTAATTTGAAACCCGATATTACCATGCCTCCGTCTCCGCTATCGTACAACGACTCTGTCCTACTCTTCGCTAACTCGTACGGGAGACCAAGACGCGAGCTCGTAACTATATTTACGCTGCGATTTGCTGTTATGGGCTATTCACGGGTTCTTCCCGTTTTTCTGAAACCCTGCTGAAAGTTCTACTTTCAAACTCTTACTCCGACTAATGCAAACAAAGCTTAACTGATCTAGGAAACGTCGCCAAACGAACAACACACCGTATAATGCGCACTCAGTTCAATAATACTTTGCAGAGTACTACTTCTTATTGGGCATTACCAATACTCATATTTTCTCTGTTTTATTTGTGTTAGCTATAAATAGAGACCCGAGAATTTCGCGGGTATATTTATAGACAAGTTGGAATTCACACACATGTGCATTCATGTTACGTTTGTAATCGGTCGACCTGTTTGTCACCTTCTGGAGATAAATGAGCCAATAACAAAGACGCAATAAACTGTGCGCCCAACCACCGCCTTTAACTACCACAACAATCAACCAATAAACAGTTTATATATGTATGACAGTATATAATGTCTCTATGTAATGTAATAATGTAAAGACTCTAATCTAATTTCTAACAAGCATCTTTTCTGATTTCTTTTTCAAATTTTATTTTTATTTTTGTGAGTAATTATTTTAGTTCGAATGGCAGTAGTATTTTAGTGTTACTACCTACTTGCAGACTAGAATTTTAATTACTTATTAATTTTCCCATCTTTAACACTTTCGCTTAATTTATTTTATTCTTAATTTCCTCATTTTAATTAAATAATTCTTAACCACTGTCATTTTCTCTTTCTTTTATGTTCAGCCACAAAGGTCTTTTCATAATTAAAACAGTTAAATTTTATAAGTTGCTAATTTATCTCAAAGTACAGTGTTTGTGTATTTTGAGTGCTAGTGCCTTACATACATGTGTCCAGAGTTCCTGACACTACAGAAGCATGATTAGAGTGAAGTTCATTGGTAAATGATAAATACATCTTTTAACCAACTGAACCCCCTGAATACACACACACAGTCCAGCCTACCAACTCCTTCTCACACATCCAACACAAATATTTGCATACCATATTTAAGGACAGCTGAATTATTACCCAAATTTTGATAGCATTTTAATAGTCTGTGTTATGTGTAAATAAAAGTGTGTTGTCTGGTTTGAAATTAATTGCTGCAGCAACAAATTTGAATTTTCTTCTTGTTTTATTTTACACAATACATTTGGTCTGTTGATCCGAGTAGCATAGTTTCTTTTCACATTATGTGAGACTCATAATAGTGCAGTAGTAATGTGAAAAGTTACTTATGTAATTCAGTTCCAGTGCAAGATTTGTAGATAATTTTGTTTGGTTGTAATTTTTTTCACACATTAATTTCTGAAGTTTTTTTTTTTTTACTTATAAGTTATAAATGTAACATTTATTAGTTGCAGCAATAGGAGTTATAGAACCTTGGATTTGTAAACAATTGCAGAATACTAGAGTTTGGCAGAGAGCTGAATACCCAAAGTAATGTCTTTTTACAGAAGTTATTGGGATTACTTATACTTTCTTCTCTTTCTACTTATGAGCCATAGTGTCTCAGTTCAGTTGGTTATATAATGAATGGTCTTTTGTTACCCAGGCACCTCAATGTGGAAACTGTGAAATCTGATATACAGGGAAAACAGGACAGTTATAACATTTAGCATACCGCTGTATCTCGGCAACCGCGTTGTCCAGAGTCAGGTCGCAGCTATGGAAGGCCCATACGTCGACGGGACTACCAACAGCTTCTGGGGTCCAGAGGCTGGTGTCTGGCCGCTGCTAACCCTTCCTACTCCGCCCAACGCAAGGCATAAGGGGGGCAAACTGGAGCGTGGCCAGACTATATAAGAATGGGCCGTGCAAGGCGAGGGGTCGCTATTGCTGTCCGCCTACAACGAGCGGGACAAACTTCAACTTGGACTTCCCTGCAGTGCGGGCCTCGCCGACCCACTTCAGTGTGTGATTTAACAGTGGCGAGTCTGAGTGATTAACCTGGGCAGTAGAGTGGTACTATAGCACCCCGCTTCAACTTGTACAGCTTAGTAAGTTTATACCATCATTCAGATGGAAGAATAATTATTGTTGTGTTCTGTGAAATACAATAAATAGCTCTAATTTTTCTACTTTGGATATCAGCTTATTTCTAACCCTAAATATCATAACCAGAAGAAAATACAAATTCATACCAGAATGCAATCCAACAAGTGGTCAAACATATACAAACAATTGATTTAATCAAATATTTTGTTTGTAGTCTGATTTATTTTGGCCCAATACAGAGGCCATGTTTATTCAGTCTCGTATTTTGCTAGTTGAATAAAATCAAATTGGTTGTTTTTTCAAGTTGAATGCACTCGACGAAATATTTTGTTGGGGGCAACTAAAATATATGTTTGGCACTATACAAACAAATAGTTCGTTGTGTGGAACGAATCTGACTGCCAGTGCAGCGTGATGTTTTTGTCGACCCAGGCGAGGACTCGTGCTGGAGCTGCCATTGTATCTTCCGGGGGCCTGCGCGGCGCCCAAGGAATTCCAAAGTGTTGCGGTCATAACGCGTGTACAGATCGTTAAGCACAGTGGTTGGTCCTTGAGGAGGGTGGCCAGAGGGTTGTTTCTGCGGCGAGGCGTGGCAACTTTGTTCCTGGGCACTTCGCCTTGCGAGTGCCCTCGTCGGCTCGGCGCAAGAAATGTTGTGGTAATATGCACACATGCGTACAGTTTGTTCACGGTAAACTGAGCACTTTCGAAATCCCTGCTTAACTGGTTTGCACACTGTGTCTTCTTCCACCACATGTAAAATTAGCATTGCCATGGTCCTGGTCAGTTCATTCATGTGTCGGTTAAGTGAAACTATGAAATTGTTATAAAAGTAAATATTTGATAAATCGTTTTAGTGCTCACGAGTGTTTACCTAACACTTTTAATTCAACGTTAAGACGTGGAACTATTTTTTCCTTCGTTACCAACTTTACTGAGTGCATGCTGGTCAGTGCGCTCGTTAAAATGTATATAGGTGTGTATGTGTGTGTATGTGTATGTACACTGACTCTTTTCATACGATCACTATGACTGGCATTAGGCTTAACCCACTCCCGGGAAAAAAAATTGCTTTATAATTGTTTTTCTCTCTGTTCCGACTCTGTCCGAGTGATCGTGTCTTCTTCCTGACAAATATAGGCCGTATTTGAGTTTTAATAATAGTGTGATGAACCATTTGCCATTTACCTTCAGCGGTAACAAACATGTTTCGTGAAGCGCTCTGAATATAATTGGACTTCAAGTTCATTGCTTACAGTGACAACAAATGAATTCCAATTTAATTCTGAATGTAATACCATTTCTATTGCCATTACACTTCAAAAGCAATAATTTTTGCTCACCTGGAATTTATCTCCTATATACGTTTTTATTTCACCTATAATCGCTAACATATTTCAGTGAAAAAAAAAAATTGAAGTGTTTCATAAGAAAGTATTGAAATAATTACGTCAAGTGGAATTAAGTTCAATGCCTGAACGGAGTGTCTCCTATTTTTATTACCATAAACACCAAACAAAGCAGTCGTATTATCATTAAATCTCTACATGTAACTTCATATTTAAGATTTTGCTGGTTGTATGCGAGAAGTTTTGATTCCCGTTTACAAACATGGTGAATTTTGGTTAGGCCTGTGGATTTTCGACTGTACCTACGTAACGGTGTATGAATGGATATATTAATGAAATTTGTAGCCGGTTCAAAGACAACAAAACACTTTTTAAATAGTTGTTAAAAACTATGTGGCTGCAGTAATGGAGGCAGAGCTGGCACCGATGCAATAAAACTGTACCAAGTATGAATTATTACCAACAGGAATAGTTTTTTTTTTCTTTCACACACGTTACGTTAATAACGGCTTTCACTTCGCGTGAGAGTCACCTAAATGCTGCCGCTGCCTGTTTGTTTCGCTAAAAGCTCTACCCATACTCCGGACTTCAGTATACTACACATACACATTTGTAACAATGAAGTGGAGTGGTGGAAATTTATAAAAGGGTTTCTTGAGAGCCGATGAGGGTGAAGCGAGGTGAGTATGAAGCAGCACCGGAATGTAGGGGCTGGGGAAACCGGGTATTTCCGAGAAAAACCTCCAACCAGCGGCATCGTCCGGTACGATTCTAATATGCGATAATCTGTGAGCGAACCCGCCGGCAGTTGAACCCGGTTCACCTAGGCGGTAGACGAGTAGTCTGACCACTACATCACCGCGGCCCCGTTTGTAACCATATCTTGGTCTTCTTACCTGACTGTACCAATAAGAATTACATTTTTTCTTCCGACATTAAACGTCTGTGATTGGCTGGCAGACACCTGAGACACGGAATAAGTAAGTGTACAGAAGTGAACTAGCGTAGCGGTTTCTTTGATGTGAGCGAACTCGGTCGCTCGTTGGTCGCGCGGATTTGTGGAAACATGCCTTGTGTCTGATTGGCTGTTCGTTGCAGATTATGGAATATGTCCTATTGGTAGGGCTGCCTTCTGTTAAGCTGGTCATCGGAAGCTGATTGGCGATAGACGTTCCGCCATTTTGCTGGCGCGCGTGGCTGCAGTTCGCCAATTCTTCTCTGTATTATTAAATACTCCGTGTCCGAGAAGTGTAACAGTTTAAATAATCTGATCACGGAAATGTATCTAAATTAATTATGCTGGAGTACAACTAGTAGTGGAATTTCTTTGTTGAAGGAACCGGCCAGATAGGTTAATTTTCACACTTGTAAATAAGGGAGGGGGGGGGGTGTAAGAAACAGGTATAGATACTAATGTAAGTGGGGCTTTCAAAATGAACTCTACAAAGCACGAACAAACTAAAGTTTTCTTTTTATAATTAGAGACGTGAAAAATTCGCAGGTTAGACTGCACGATCTTATGTGCAAATATGTCAATATCAGTCGCACATTGATTGTCTGCTGTCACAGCGGAAGGCGATGATTGGGCCAGACTTCTCCGGGAGGTTTCATACACCGTGTGCACCAATGGCTAAAATTATATAAACACACGTTTTTTTTAAATTCCAGCTTGTCCCAAAATGAATCCACGAATTCTTCAGGTCTTTTTTTTTATAATATCTGATAAATTATGGCTCTTCGATATTGAGGCAGCATTGTGACGAAACAAGGAAGAAATTCCGCGATGACGAGTCTGATAGAAATTGCAATCAGTAATACGCGGTCAATTGTGTACTTTTGAAATGAACGTTTGAAACGCCCCAGCTCCTTCGTGGTACGTATCTTCACAGGTACATTTACTGACGTGTGAGCAGTAAAGTTGTTAAGTCGTAAAGGAAGTAACAGTGCTAGGTAGACATTTGTAAATACTGAAATAATTAATTTCACTTTGTGTTTTCCATGCATTTTAAGTGTAAGGATTATAGAATTTGTCAAATCTTTATTTTCCCAACAATTTCTAATTTTCACTCGACCGAAGCATGGATAAAGTGATCAGGCCTATGTCAATATTAATTTCCCATGTGGTGGAAGAATACACTTCCTCTGTGCACGCAAGTAGATCCGAAGCAGTGATTTGGAAAGGACACAATATGTCGTGAACAACCTATACCTAGGAACGAGCAAAATATGCGGTTTTATCTGAAGGCAAGGTATAAGTCAACGCCATACACATACCTGAGCACAATGCATAACTCCACTAGCTGATGACTTTATATGAGATCACGTAACAGTATGAGATTTTCCACTCTACTGCTGGGCTGTTGTTACTGGCTGAAAGAGTCCCTTACGTCCTCTCACACAAGAGTCAACTAACGGCATCTTGGTAATGAAGGCTGTTATGATGGTCGAACAAAAAACACTTTGAAGATGGCACAGATTTATTCCCACTGCAGACAAGGTAAAAGTTAGCTGCCTATATTCTCTGGATTTCACTCATCATTGTCCTACATCGAACATGCTTACTGCAACATTTATTATTCGCTGGCTGTTGGCCAATGAAGTTTCGCGTTGACTGTGTAAAAATTAATGTGACGCAACAGTCATAACACTATTTATAATCAATCGTGTTCATCTGAGAAATTATTAGAAATAACATTCTTATTCTTGCGAACTGAAATTTTGACCGATTGCAATGTTTCACTTACATGCCGATTAAAGTCGAGCTAAACATTAAAGGTAGAAAAGTTTTAATTTTGTTTTCGAGAGTAAAGAAAGTTATTTATAACATAGGCCACGTTATTTGCTGGCAATTGAGGGGCCGCGGTGACGTAGTGGTTATAACACTCACCTCCCACCTAGGCGAACCGAGTTCGAAACCCGGCGGGATCGCTTCCACATTTTCGCATGTGGGGATCGTGGCGGACGATGTCGCTGGTGAGAGAGTTTTCTCGGGATCTCCTATTTACCTCGCATTTGGATTTAGACGCTGCTCCATACTCGCCTCACTTCACCCTCATTGGCTCTCAAGACCTCGATGTTAGCAGCTGTCCAAAACTACTCCAAGACGTCACGTGCTCATTGGACTCCTGCTATTGGCTAACGACTTGTGAAACACGCCCCGTATGACACTATCAGCCAATCATAAACGATTAGTGGTGGACTAGCCAGTCTCCTGTATCACAAGCAAAGCAGCCAATGATCTTAACGAGTTATTCATAGGGACACCCTAATTTCGCGTAAAGATTTCACGACCAGTTGTGTTTCATAACACTTTAGCTCAGATCCACTTTTGTGATTGGGTGATCTAGATGTTAGGCGTCTTAGGTGTTCGCCCACGAATTGGAGACGTACATTATCGGAAACTGCTGGTACGTTCGTAGGTGTTCGCCCACGAATTGGAGACGTACATTATCGGAAATTGCTGGTACGTTCGTAGGTGTTCGCCCACGAATTGGAGACGTACATTATCGGAAACTGCTGGTACGTTCGTAGGTGTTCGCCCACGAATTGGAGACGTACATTATCGGAAACTGCTGGTACGTTCGTAGGGCTGTGAAATCTATTATGTGCGGAAATATTTCGCGAGATTCGGATGTCCCTAGTTATTCCCAAATACGTACAGAGCAGCGGACTTGAGTGTTTCACGAAATAATGACACGAATTACACACCTATGTAGCTGTACACTGCATGTACGTTAACTCCCTACTATTCCGAAGCCTTGCTAAGGTATAATTTGAAACCATTCTCCCGCCTCATGCGAACAAAGCTTAGCAACTTAACAGACACACACGCATTGATTTTTCACGTCGGGTGTTGCAAAAGAAGAATTTGTCTTGAAAAGTACTCATGAATTACTTATAACAACTGACTCTTTGGAACGTATGGAAAGGGTTTCGGTAGATACACGGCACAAGAAGCAAACTATCATAAAAAAAGTGCGCGTGTCCGCGACAGCCAATAGCATTTCCCGGGGAAAGGTGATATCCTAATTGGTACTAGCTTCTTGGCTTACGCAGCACTGGCCATGAGTTCAACTATTCCGTGACATGTCGGAAGTGAACGAGTGAAATTGGATGACATGTCAAGGAGTTAAGCCTATCATCAGGGTAAAGGCTGTTCACGATAAACTGAACACTTTTGAAATGAACCTTTGAAAAAAGGCACTTCTCCTGCTTGCATACATTTTAACGGGCACATCGAGTGACATTCGCCCAGTAAAGTTGGTAACGTTGGAGGGAAAGATGTTCCATATCTTAACGTCGGATAAAAAGGGTTAGGTAACCATTTGTGATAACTTAAATTATTTCTTTCCCTTTCTGGTGTTTTTATGCATAGAAGTGTAAAAAATTAGCAGATTTGTAAAATATTTACTTTCCTAATAATTCCCCAGTTTTACTTTACCGACATATGAATAAAGTGATGAGGCCCATGGCATGGTTAATCTTACATAAGGCGGAAGAATACACAATGTGCATACAAGTAGATCGTAAGCAGGGTTTTCAGAGGTGGTAATTTGACCGTGAACAGTCTTAATCAGGAAAGCTGTAAGTAACCACGAAGGAACCAGTTCTCGCATGGGACAGCGCCTATTCACAACGAACAGATTTGTGAAAATCAACCTTAACATCCTAGCCATTAACTGCATGTATGGTTAGTAAAAATAGTGGTGGGTGCGGGCACCGTACCAGCTATGCATGCAGCTGATGGCTAGGGTGTGTTTTCAAAGGTTGAGTTTCATAAGTCTGTTCCAGTCGTGAATGGGCTATAGTTGTGAAAGAGGAGCTTCGGGCACGAGCAGTGCGGCTGTAAGGGCAGGCGTGTGTGCGTGTGTGCGCGTGCGTGTGTTTGTGCAAAGGGGAAACGCGTGCGAGAGCGGCGAACCTTCCAGATCAATATGAACCCCTCTGCCCCCTCCCTAATCACGGACTAACCCCACCCCTACAAGCGAGCTCTCTCCATCCCCGCAACCCCGCTAGCTTTTCCGCCGATGTATCCCCGCCGCATCGTCGATATAGAACCACCGAGGAATTTTCGCAGATACCTCCAATGTTTGTCCTTCAGATGTTCGTACAGTACGTATATAGGTTGCTCACGGTAAAACGAGCACTTTTGAAAGCCCTGCTCAAGATCTACTTGTATGCACGTTGTGTCTCCTTCCGACTTATGTACAATTAACACTGCCACGGGCCTCAGCACTTTATTCATGCGTTGGTCAAGATAAATTGTAAAATTTATTAAGAAAGTAAATATTTAAAAAATGTGCTCATTTTTACATTTCTATGCATTAAAAATGCTAACAGCGAAAGAAATAATTAAAGTTATCACAAATGGTTCCCTAACGCTTTTTATTCGACGTTAATATATGGAACTACTTTCCATCCTTCGTCCCCAACTTTACTGGACGCATGTCATTCAGGCCGCCAGTTAAAATATATGCATTCTGGGGCAGTGATTTTTCTAAGGTTGTTTTTAAATGTGCTCACTTTATCGTGAACAGGCTTTAGTCTGTTCACATTAGCTTCACACTTTTTTTAATTAAACCTTAGAAGAAATTACCCCATTTGTGACATGTTTGATAGTTTCCTAAATATATCATACATCTAACATTTTTTACTCTTTAAAATAAAAGTATTTCACCTGCTGTCAAATTAAACTTTAACTTACAATTTAGTTATAAATGTTAATATTTGATTGATAATTAACATGATTGAAAACAGAGAGAAAATAAATGTGTTGGTAACGCCTATAGTCCGTCTCACGCTTAGATTGCAATGCAGGGCTTATGGCGCTCACTGTTGCCTGATTGCTTCAGCTTTGTGACTTAACTGGCAAGCTGAGAAACAAATGGGCGGTGAAGGAAACTGCATGGTTAAGATAATTTCTATCTGTTTACCTCCCTGCCAACTCGTAAAGGAATCCAGCCCTGCAACGGAAAGCTAAGCGGCTCCTTTGAAACTGAAGCCTGTGAGAATCCCTATCATTGTGATTGCATGGCGCACAAGCAACGAATATGGCATTTTTAAAGGCTGGATAATGATAACACATCAGGCAACAGTGCACGCAGGAGCAAGGACAGAGTTAACGACAGAAACCATGTATTGGAAAGAGAGAGTGGATATCCATTACACCGCACACTGCAATCTAAGAGTGAGACGCTCTTTAGTGTGAAATAGTTCCCATGCATATATGCGGTAATGTTCTAGTCTTAGTTAAGCAGGTCTCTTAAAAGTGCCTAATTTATCGTGAACAGCCTATACTAACATATACTTGTATGCCGTATACCTACCTCGGTTCTGAATAATAACGCCAAATAGTGGGGTTTCAAATGATGAATTATCACGGGAGAAGTCGGCTGCCTCAGTTTCTAACGAACTGTGAACCTGCCTACAAATGTTTCTTTTATTACTGGTTGTCGAGTGGGTATGATGCTGCTTCTCCATTACCGTAGGCCAATGAGCATCCTGATACTTCAATACTGAACTTTGTGAACGGTCTGCGAAGAGTTAGGCCTAGTCAAAAATTAATTATTCAATCATAAAAGGACACAACAGTGTTTTCAAATATACATTGACTGAAAAAAAAAATTAGCTAATTTCCTCTTTCTTTAGTTATTGGCTGTATGGCTTCGTTATAAGATATTTTCTTCATCCACTGGCCCAATAAGGATTACATTTATACGATAACTAACATCTATTATTCATGGGCAAACATCTGAGAAGCATAGTACACTCAAGGCCATTAAAATTGTGACACCAACAAGGACGTGAGCTAACACAACCATATTTATTGGACAGCATAGACACCAAACACAGGGGACATGATTACTCTCGTAGTTCAGTATGACGTACAACACATGGGGGAATCACTACAGCGTGGCCTCGCCACAGGTGGCATTAACTGCTGCTACATGACGCGGCGTAGAGGGTAAGAGACTTTGGATGTCTGTCTGGGGTATCTCAGCCCATGCCGTCTCGATGCATGCCCCAAAGTGTGGTGTCCTTTGGCATGCTAGCCGTCGTCCTACCATGGACCGCTCGTTTTCCAAAGGCGAGAGATCTGGTGAACGCGCAGGTTGACGAAGCAGTGTGACATGGTCATCCAGCAACCGCCGGACGATGTTTGCTATGTGCTGTTATGCATTGCCCTGTTGGTACAGAGCCTGAGGCTGGCCCTGAAGGTAGAGGACGACAACAAAAGGCTCAAACACCTCACGATGTAACGATCACTTGGCAGCGTGCCAACGATGTGGACTAGGCGCGAGCGGGACTGGAATCCGATGGCATCTGTACCACAACTCCAGGCGCTGGCCTGGTATGACGGTGGATAATGCAGGACTCGGCCAGGCGTTCGCCACGGTGTCGCCAGGCATGGGGTGCGATCGTCGTAGCGCTGCAACTAGAAGCGGTATTCGTCGGAGAAGACAATGGCATGTCCTCCGTTCCTCCAGGCCCGACGTTCCGCGCATCATTGAAGTCGCAGGCGCCTGTGTTAAGCAGTCAGCGGCAGCCGGAGTAATGAGCGCCTTGTACTACACACGGCGACGAACCATGCGAGCAGACAAATATTGATGTGCGACATGTGTGAACTCCTTAGCAAAGGGTGTTTGATTTGTCTGCACAGTCCTTGATCGCCATGATCATCACATTCCAGTCCCCACACTCGTTGGTGGGATGGCTCAGCCTGTCCCTCCTCAGCCCACTTATCCTATATCCGCTTCGCTGTGGTCGCAACACGAGAACCAATTTTGCGCTAGGATAATCCACACTCCTGATAGGCTACGATTCTACTGCGGTCGAACGTGGAAACATGTTTGTATGGTTGTCATGTTCTTCGACGTGGCAAACTCACTCAGTCTGTGCACACGAATGGGGAGGAAACACAGTGCTACAACCTTTCAGAGGCTCTCCAACCTCCACTTAATTACAGCTTATCAGTGTTATCATTGACGACTGAACAACTAATTACGACATTGCCCTATCCCGTTCTACGCATTGTTCCAGTATGGGTTTATCCAGGAGCCGCCTCCTTGGTGATGCAATTCTGATAGTCAACAGTGTACTTGGAATTATCCTATCCTGAAAGTTGATCTGCACTAAGTGTAACTACTGATATCTTTTCCTAAACATCTCTTGTCACTACTGATAAAGTGTTAGTCAACTGCAGGAGCTGCTGAAACATACATGAAAATGAAATATACTTTGTCTTCAAGTGAACTTGCGAAATTCTTTTACCTTATATACTTAAATTGGTTCCAATTGTTTTTCTAATAGCCCAAAAAAATGGTACGGCTGCTTTAAGGTAATTACGGCTGAGGTTGTGTGAAATACTTTGAAACAATTGTGAACACAATACGTCATGAGTTACGTTTGGCCTCGTTCAAGAACTTAGTCTTTTATCGCGTAACTTTCTTATCCTGGACGGGAAACAACTTCAACGAGCGCAATTTGTGCCTTTGCTCGCTCCCCCTTCTCTCTCTCTCTCTTTCATCATCTGTTCCTGCAGCCACTGGCGCCCGGGGCCGTAATGTTCCTCCGAAGTTGTGTAACGTTATGGGGAAAGTTGAAAGTTGAAAGTCTGGATATCACAAGTCGCGCGGTGAGGCTCAGAAGCCGTAAGGACCTCCTGATCGCAACGGGCAACTATCACTCCACAGGCCATACGAGGAAAAACACAGGTATTTTCACCCGTACATATTACAGTGTCCGCTAAACAGGATGTTTCACACAGATTATCTTTAATAACGTGCAGTGTACTCGCAATAAAACAGTGAACAATAAGTAGTCCCTTGTGTGTGGGAGGTGTTATTCGCTACTAAGACTTCATTCCATAGTCACGATATAACAAAGAAAAAAATGGTCCCAACATATGGCATAGTATTGAACTGATACCTGTACAGCACCCAACCAAAAAAAAAGTTCATTACAACGCCTAAAACTATTTATTTATCTGCCACTGAAAGATCTAAACATTGACTATCTGCCTTTGTACTCTTGAGTCTTAACCCACTGAATACCCGATTCCACTGTTGTTTATAGCTTACTTGTTGCGCACGGAGTTCATATATTGACAGTTCAGTACATAGCAAGGCTCGAAGCCCAATGCTGTCAATGCCTTAACTAACTCGCAAACCTCGCCAAAGAGATAAGTTTTTTTTTGGTTCATATCGCTGTAGGTTGGCATCGCTCTAGGTCATCCATATCACAATTTTTTTGTTCTTCCACCACGTGTAAGATTGATATCGCAGTGAATCTGTGAGTATTCCCTAATTGTCCTTTAAGATTTATATACCTAACACTTTTGAAGTCAGTACAGATTGAAACAGATTTAGTCCACACTAGAAGTGAACTATAAAAGTTTTTCACGATAAAGTGAGCACTTTTGAAATCAACCTTTGAAAAATGTCACTGCCTCTACCTGCATGTATTTTAACTGGCACAGTTACTGGCATTCACTCTCTTAAGTTGATAATAATGGAGAGAAATTAGTTCCACATCTTATCGCTGAATTAAAAGTGTTTATAAAAACATGAGAACACTGAAATTATTTATTTTACTTTCTGTATTTTTAATGCATTTAAGTGTATGGATTAGCAACGTCATAATATTAACTTTTCTAATAATTACACAGTTTCACTTGATCAGCGCATGAATAATGTAACCAGGCCCATGGAAATGATAATTTTACATATGGCGGAAGTATACGGAATGTGCGCATACAAGTATATCTTTAACAGGGCTTTCAAAAGTGCTCACTTCACCGTAAACAGCCTTTAATTGCCTGTATCCACAAACGCAGGAACGCCATTTCTGTTGGTCGTCGTATTCCCACTTACATGGTCTTATTGGTCCATTGAATACCGAACACACTTATTATACTATTAAAGTGTTTATTACAGACCAGTTGAATGATAATACGGTGCCGAGTTTGAAGTTTCGCAGTCATATGTGCAACATAATATACACTACATCACGTTCATTTGAGTTATTTACATGTTGAGCGCTGCCAACGAAGTACTGCGTTGAAGTGAAGTTCGTGAAAAGAGATGGCGATGTAATATCACGGTAAAGAATGCAGCCGTCGCGATATTACACAAAATTCCTTATATTTCTGGTGAAGTCAGGCGATATAATGTTTCGCCGTCAGCACACGAACTCTTTTAAAGCAGATTTTCACAAATGCTCTTTTAACAGCAAAATAACTACGTCATTGAACATTAAAGCTGGAGCACACTGATTGTGATGACCAATCTAGAAACGTCCAGCTTAAGTACAGATTATATCAATATTACTTATTCGTAACATCTGAAACAATAATGCCGGAATGAAAACGTTAGTCAAAATTGTACCAAGTGAGCGAACTCAGCGTAAGTACGCTCTAAACTGGAATCAGTGCGAATTGAGCCAAATCATTGAAAACAGTTAGAAGTGAGCAAGTGATAATCAGTGCGAGATGACTAATTAATATAGTGGTTCAATTTCACTGATTGATTTGTGATTTTCCACTGAATATCAAGATTGTCACTGCTATAAGTCACTTGTTCCCAGTAAATTAGCTTGATTTGCCGGTCAGCAGTAGCTTATCAACTGACTTTCCGTGAAAAGTTTTCACTTATTTATATCAGTGATCCGAATTTAGAGTGTAGGTATTTTGAAAATAAATTACTGTGATTAGCAATAATTACGGTGGCCAAATTTTACCGACGTATTGGTGATTTACGCTGAACTCTATAGTTATTCCTATAATACCCATTGTAGTGTCGGACATAAGACACTAACGTTCGATTGTGACGTAATGTTCGAATTCGTCTTAGAAATTCGTGTCTGTAAACACGTCACACGATAAACTTATGTCTGTAAGTTCATACATTTTTAAAAATATAATTAAATACGTAAGTTATATTTAAACACGTATTATTTGCTCATTTCCGACTCACAAAAATTTAATCGAAAACAGAATTATTGAAGCAAATTATGGACTAATGCTATTTTTTAAAGAAAAGAAATAGGACATCTATACATCATTGGGTGTGGATTTTTAAACTTACCAACATAAGTGGAACGGCGTTTATATATATATATATATATACATACATAAGAAACTTCGGCCATTTTCATAGCCAAAAGAGGAAAGTGTGGCATTTTGCCAGAAAGACAAAGTATTTTAACGACATTTAAAAAT
Source organism: Dryococelus australis (assembly GCA_029891345.1). Classification (NCBI taxonomy): domain Eukaryota; kingdom Metazoa; phylum Arthropoda; class Insecta; order Phasmatodea; family Phasmatidae; genus Dryococelus; species Dryococelus australis. The sequence continues at coordinate 361,193,187 of CM056995.1, forward strand.
ATGAAATATTACATTAATCCGGATCGAGTCATGCCAACTCAGAAGCTGGTAAGCAAGGATCACAAAACGTAATAATTTTTCTTTGAAAGATATCGTTCGGTTAAAATAAAAACCGTTCGAACATAAAATACGTGAGCACATGAAGTATGAGCACATGAAGTTGGCTGCGCCTCCAAAACAACAGGTCCTTGCCCCCTACCAAGCCGGCCGCCGCGAACCTCAAATGCGGAATCAATGTTAAACGAAATTCCTTATCATTGCGTTCATTTTGAAGGTAACTGTTTCAAACAAAACGTATTCTACATGAACATTTTTTAAAGGAATGTTGCTATGTTAAGACATCTTGCCGATTGTTTTGTATAATATACTTTTTCCAATGTATTATTCAAAAAACAACTCGAGTGGGGAGTGAACCCAGGGCGAGGCAACACTCACCGAGTGACTGGCTTTCCAGCTGGGACCCGTAGGTGCCCGTCATCCCCGGACGTGACATGAAATGAGACCCTAGGATGGAGCTGCGCTGAAATGCAAGGGCGGGGGGAAACGGAAGTACTCCAAGAAAACCCACTCGCAAGCGGCATCGTCCAGCACGATTCCCACATGCAAAAATCCGGTAGTGAAACCGCTGGGTATCGAACCTGGATCACCGTGGTGGGAGTCGAGCGCCCTAGACACTGCTGCCCCAATGTATTATTAAAATTCGCATATGCAAAAAGAAAATGAATAATTTTTTTCTCAAAACTATTTTATATCGCAATATTCTCTGAAAAATGCACTTCAAAATGTTATTTGTTTGAAATAGTTACGTTCAAACTTGACGCAACGAGAAGGAATTTCGTTTACAATTCATTCTTCATTTGATTTTCGTAGCTGCCGGCTTGGTAGCACTGCAGGGCCGCCAACAGTCGTCGGCTCAGCTGGCGAGTCCCGAGTGGGCGAGAAAAACCAACAGCCAATGAAGTATTTGCCTCACCACATGCACATATAGTCGTTTTGCATCAAGCCTGCTGAAGAATGAAGATCGTGGTGCAAAATCTCGTCTATTATCGAAAGAAAAAAAAAACCTGTAAAATACAGATTGCTGCTCGCCAGCCGGCAGCTTAGCTAATAGGGACACTCCTGCAGCATGCAGTAGCCAATCTGACACAAGGCCCGTTTCCAAAGCCTCGCGCAGCTAATCAAACAATGGGCACGACATCAAAGGAACTGCAATGCAATTTCGTCTCTGAGTTTATATATTCTAAGCGACTAGTAAATAGAGATAAATAATGTGATAGTACCACGTGAAGGAAAAAATTCTAATACCATAACAGTAGCTGGTAAATAAAAGTTCGCGGCCCGAGTACGTAAATTATTGTGTAATCTAAGCTGCTGACAAATAAATTCTTGAAATTCGCGTACCTGCTTTTTTTCTAAATCCACCCTATTGCTAAGTATTAGGTGTGCGTCCGTGGTAGGAGGGACCTGAATGCGTCTCAGAGCTGCGCCCCTTACACCTAAAAGGAGAGGAAGTTGTATACGAGGAGACGTTTATCATGGCGGAGAGGCATGGAGCAGCCATGGCCGCCGTTTTGGGCCATAACAGCCTCCCTTGGTGTACCGGAAAATCTCACGAGTTCAATGACCTGTAGGCTAGACTCCTCAGTCCTCTGCATACTGGAGCCTCAGCTGTGTTTTCATTGGCTGTTGCCCCACACCTGGCAGTTATGGGATTCGCAAGGTGTTTCCTTGCATGTCTGCTATTGGCTCAGAGGCGTGCAGGGCGGGTATAATAAACTGTCGTCCAATTACGAAGGCGACTTCACTGTATGTGTGTTTGACGCCTTTTCTTTTCCCGAAATTAATTCTCGAAATTTTCCTATCGCTACCTATAGCTGAAACTATATTTAAGAAGGGGGAGAGGAAAAAAACAACACTGTGCCGTAAAAACACTCCCGATAGACAAGAGTTCAAAACTTGGGAAACATCAATGAAAATGTTGCTAGGAGACAGCAGGTGTGGAATCCGTGCCATTTGAATGAAGAGGGGGCTGCGTCTGTGGGCATGGGGCGCTCTTCACCTAACTGCTGCCAATATTCCTGTGCAGGCGAACCAACACAACAATATTGGCAGCAGCGATTAAATGCAGGGGCATCCCTGCTTCTCATCGAGTGCGTCTGATAACTGGGCAGCTCAGTCGTGGCATCTTCTCTCTTCTGCGCCGACATCAGATCTCCACGCCGTGGGTGAAGGTGGGGACCAGCAAGAGGGGAGCCACCCCATACCTCTCCTCCAAACTCTCCGTCGGTCTTGGGTGAGCTCTTAAAAGTGCTCGGCGAGATATCCAGGAGCTACCAGGTGTGGAGGCGAATCCGCTGGCCCAGGTGTGATATGTTATTGGCTCAGAGTTAATCTGGGCGTGTCTAATAAACTGTGATCCAATTGTAAACGTAACAAATGTACGTGTGTTTAAAGTCTAATTTGTCCTAAAATGTAATTGCTAAATTTTCCTGTCTAATTATAACGCGAAATGGTACGGTCTCTTAGTACGACTATCTAAACTTCAGTTATCTATGTAGCAGCGATAATCCCCTTTTTAATTTAACACATAATCCGTCTAATATTAGATAGAATTTTTTGAAAATGCTCATCTGCAGTAAGCGCGAATATTTCCTTCTACTTCCAATATAAAGCAAATATAACTTTCGTCAGATAATGTTAGTAAACAAATGACATGGCTGGCGGCCACAAAGCTGAAAAATAAGGGCTATAATAGTCTGAGTGGGGATGGGTTCGTCGTAGGATTAAAGTTTGAATTTAACAAACTTAATGGCTTTAATTTCCTAAGTCATGTAATAACACTACACTACACTCGTGAATGCGAATGCAAAGGAATGTTTTAACTAGAAACATTTACCCAATTTGGTATGATAATAGTTAACTAATGAATCAAATTAATCCTTTTGCCAGAGATTATGCAGTGCAGCACTGTGTATTACGAACTGTATCAGTCGCTTTACAGTGCCCCCTACCCCCCCCAACACACATAGTGTCCTGAGCACACGTCTATATCTATACTGGAAATACGCCATCGCCAGCAGAAGTTCACACATGCGCGCATTGCCTCGCCGTGCGGCCGCGTTTCCAACAGTCTTCCAAAGATAATTTTGTTCACTTACTTAACACGTTAGGTCACACATTCATTTCTGAGTTCATGTTTTGTAATCGTGTCATTTATTCTTGGTATTCACTGTACTTGTATTCAGGATTTGTCGTGTGCACTGCAATCCCAGCGCTGCAGACATTTTTTCATCCATGTTAATATTCTCAATCGTCCACTTTTTTTTTTTTTTTTTTCCTTCTCCGGTTTTCGGTGTAGAGGGGAGAGAGTGGAGATGTCTGGCACGATTCCCACATGCGAAAATTCGGGAGGCAACTCCACCGGGAATCGAACACATTTCTCTAGGTGGGAGGTGAGTAGTCTAACCACTACACCACCGTGGCCCCGGGAATGAAATTGTTGCCTTATTCTCCCCCTCTTGTATACGCCCTAGTTGCTTGCAGTAATCCACACCGAAGATAACAGCTCTGGTATGGCATCAACCTTAAAAAAATGGTGTTGGGTATTTGGCAGTGTGTTGCCAACCTAAAGACAAACAAGTCGACTATATGCATTCAGTTATTCAGCTACAAATAACAGAACTAAACTATGCTCATAAACTGAAGAATTCACACACTACTATTTAAAATACAATGATAATGATTTCTAATATAAATGTAAATATTTCGCACTCATTTATAAACGACTTATCGACTCACTGTTAATTATACACTTTAATGAACAAATTCAATTTTTTATAGAAAACATTGCAAACCTATTTTGTTACAATGCTGTGAGAATCTTAATCCTAAGAAATAAAAAGAGGGGTCATAACATTTTAAGTTGAAAGACCGGAATGTTAATGGGTTTTTATCGGTAAAAAGAGAAGATAAATGCAGTATATGAGAACATGTGTCACTACGTTATGACAATCGGCTACATCCATTCTGCTACAAGCTACACCACCTAAAATTAGGTTTTATGAAGCCATATTCGGCTACTGTTGGCAAAACTGCGTGGTAGGCGTCTAGCACACTAAAAAGATACTATAATCCGTTCATGGTAAAGTTTGCTTTCTAAAACAAAGTTTTTAATTTAAAAAATGACTGTATATGACGTTGTTTTGTGAGAGGTATTGATTAAATTTATACCAATGAAGTTTGTGTTTCTGGTTCCGTACACATTAGAATACGGATCTGCACATTGGTAAGGGCATTTACATTCCTAACAGTTCCACAGTTTAACATGGATGTCGCACGAACAAAGTGATCTGGCCCAACAGGAATGATTATCTTACATATGTCAGAAGTATACAAAGTGAGAAGTTGGAGTAGATATTATGTCTATAAGTCTTAATGTACCTGCATTTTTCAGGCCAGTACAAATTTAACAAATACCTTTGCTTAGCAATGTGGCCCGTGCGAAGTCACACATGTGTTTTGTTTGAAGCCCCGTATCTTTAAATGTGGTTGAAACGAGCCTAAAATAATTTTCATTCGTAAAACCCTGTCATTTCACTCGGTCTTTCCAGTCGATAGGCAACCGCATTAATGAAACGCAAATAAATGTAAACTATCATGGTGTACTATATACGCAGTAAAAACAAATAAGTTACAGATTTTATGTAGTACATAAATTGACTTTCAAAGATTGGTACTTATCAAACGGTAGGTTGAGCGAGTTAAGAGGTGTTGAGAGTCGATGAGAGTGATTGAGGTTAGCCTGGAGAAGCGCCGGAATGAAAGGGTGGAGATAACGGGAGATCCCCGAGAAAACTCCGACCAGCGGATCGTCCGGCACGATTCCCACATGCGAAAATCCGGGGTGACCAGGCAGGTAAGAGGCGAGCAGGGTAACCGCTCAGCCACCACGGCTCCTCAAACGGTAGACTTTATAGAGGCGACCTCTCTAAAGCCTAGTACACATGGGCATCTTTCTTGTACATGGAAGTAAAAATAAAGGCGAACAATAAATTGAACACTTAAGTGCGTACTAGCTAGTATGCACGGAATTTTGTGATCCATACACATGACACTAGCTGATGAGCAAGAAAGTAGGTGATTGATGTCAACTATGTATGATTTGGAAGCAGTTTTTGGGGTTGTGGGGTTCATTTGAGCATTATCAATAACATCTGTCATAAAAAAGAATAAAAAGTTTAGTCCAATCAGACATGTTTCTAGCAATAAATAAATACACACGTAGAATATCTACAATCACTCACAAAAAAAAAAGACAAACCTCTCTATTTTTTTTAAAATTCATGCACAGAATTATTTACGATATTGGGACTACTAAACTTTTCATCGTATTAAAAACATTAACATATCTGCTTATTGCCAGCATCAACAAATATATGTTTTGTTTACATTCGACTTGTACAAGAAAGATGGTGAAAAATAATATCGTCCCTATATGGCACTAGCTAGTATACAAGCTGTTGTGTGCTATAGTAACTGGCATACTCGGCGGTCGTTCACACGATGCAAGTCGGGGTGTACAGGAACGTGATCACTTGCCTGTACAAGAAATATGCCCGTGTGTACTAGACTTTATACTGAAGGCTTGTTTAGAGGGCTTCACGCTGACTTGTAGCGACCTGGGAGGCTGGCATCAGAGTAACAACGACCCCTGTGTTCTTGGCGTGTTGTGGGGTGAGGGGGTGTGGCTGCGCCCCGGACTCCAGCAGGAGAAGACCCAAGGCAGACCGCACGCCGCCTATTGGTGGATCGCCCGCCGGCGAGCTGCGATAGGCCGGCTATCTTCGCCGTGCCATTGATCAGCAGACCACTAAAGCGGTCAGAATCACACCGCAGTGACCGCCACAGAACACAACACAGCGCGTGTATCAACCATAGTCCAGAAATTAAATAGGCCTACAGTCTGCTCGAGGTTTCTTCACACCTTCTGGAACTAATACTTGAAAAATCACGAATCATGCAGGACGACGCATTTGGTTGCCTGCTTACGATTCGATTATGGAAAATTAGCTAGAATTAAAATTAATATATGCCTATATGATAAAATTGTTAATTTTTAATTTAACGTGAGTAATTATTTCTAATACGTATTAACACATTCCCGGTGTACTCAAATAAATGACTAACACCAGAGTGGGGTAGATGAGCACAAATGGAACGTATTTCACCAAGGAATAATTGTCTATCGTCCATAGCTAGTGACCCGAGAATTTCGCGGGTTCATTTCTAGACGTATTGTTTGACACCCCCTGAAGTTAAATGAGCCAATAACACAACTGCAAAAAACTGTGCACCCAACCACCGCCTTTTACTACCACAACAATCAACCAATAAGCAGTCGATACCTGCGCGAGAGCATGTAAGACTGTGAAGTCTAGCCTGCAGGTCATTGAACTCGCGAATTTCTCGGGGTCTCTATCTATAGTAAACCCGCTGGTGGCAGTGACATAGTGCAGAACCGGGTGTCCTACTGTTTACTTGGCGTTACTATGAGTAGTTCTGCTCGCCTGAAACACTGTTCAGTACTGCACGATCTTGTTCTCAGTGGCGCTACGTATCTCAGTGAACGATATTAGTTTCAATCACATGTTTACCAGAGTATTTATTTCTTATTTCTTATTTTAAATTCCTTTGATTCATTGGTCGCCATGTTGGCTTTGGGATATGTAACAAGTAAAAAAATATATATATATACTTAACATAGCTCGTCTAACATATCAGCAATACATATGTATAGGCCGTTCACGGTAAAATAAGCACTTTTTGAAGCTTTTTCATCAGACATAATAACCAATAAATACATTTCATTGTAGCCTCGTACTTTTGGTTTTGGGTATGGTGAATGTATACACTGTGTTTATTACTCACATTGCAGGGTTTACATTAGTGAGGGGTGGAAGGATATAAATTGGCTGAAAGAAAAAAAGTAACTAGGGCTTTCAAAGTGCTCAATTTACCGTGAACAGCCTATAGAAAAATAATGAAAGAACAAAAACAATGGAAAAGTAGGTAGCGTTACAAATTACGAAAAATTAAAGAAATGAACAGATGAAAAAGTAGTATGTCATTATCCTATAAGCAGTTCAGCACAAAAAAATAGAAAATATAGTACAATCTCCATATATACATTCCATATGACAGAACAGAACAAATTCAGTGTATGAACACACATACCTTATATCCACATACACAAACGTACATAACTAATCACTTGCAAATTTTTTACCAAGCGCTTACTACCAGTAGAGCATTTTCTTTTAACACATGTGGCCTATTTTAAGTGCTCTTTCATTCCATTTAAAGTATTAAGACAGTTTTTCTGACAAATACGATGGAAATTAACAGGGAAATTTCTTCTGGTGCAAAAGAAGATTCTCGTGAGAGTGCGAATTAGATGAGAGTAAATTTGTTAATAAAGCTTGGACGTGCAGAATGCATGGCGTCCTTGAAATTCTGTAAACACACGCCAATCTTGATTTACATGTTGACGGTTGGCAGAGCTAAGGTGGCTGTAAAGCGCGCGTGTATCTGCAACGGTATGGCGCTACAACAAGTTCAAAATAAATATAAATGATTGTTCTGGTTTTTGCAGCAACCATGAGAAAAAAAATGGACTGTACATCGAGAAAACTTGCGCGCTTCTCAGAAGCTCCGCTGCAGGCGTTGAAGACGTGACATTAACGTTGCAAGTTTCCTCAAACGAGTTCAAGTTGTCGCGAGGAAGTTTGCAGATTCTTGTAGTTAGGAACACGGAAGTTCACTAACTCGAAGAACTTTCTCTCTCTCTCTCTCTCTCTCTCTCTCTCTGCAGAGAGAGAGCGAGAGAGAGAGAGAGCGAGCGAGAGAGAGAGAGCGGAGAGAGAGAGAGAGAGAGCGAGAGCGGGAGAGAGAGAGAGAGAGCGAGAGAGAGAGAGCGAGAGCGAGAGAAAGAGAGAGAGAGAGAGAAAGAGAGAGAGAGAGAGAGAGAGAAAAAAAAAATTGTGATGCTACCACTTTACAGACATAACATGTATTCGGAATTCTAAATTGACATTCATTTGATGACAAGGCGTAGTATATTAAGTTATACTATTCATATGATTGAAAAACTGTAATATCAATGTTGACAAGGTGTAGTAAATCACTCAGAGTATCGAATAACTGCAATATCAACGACGTTCCTTTATTTGTTTATCATCTGGAATGAAGGAATAGATTGGATATAATTATCGATCACCTTCTGAGTAGTACTACGAAAGCGACAGTAGGACAAGAAGTCAAACAATAATAGTCTCTAAAATTGAAAGAGGTCTGCAGTGGTATAGTGGTTAGAGTAATAACCTCCCACCAAGATGAACCGGATTCGATTCCAGGCGAGGTCGCTCCCGGATTTTTGCATGTGGGGATCGTGCCGAATGATGCCGCTGGTCGGGCGGGTTTTCTCGGGGATCTCCCGTTTCCCCTGCCCTTGCATTCCTGCGGTGATCCATGCTCACCTCACTACGCCCCTCATAGGCTCTCATGACAGATATAAGACATGACAAGAGATATATAAATCCAACATGGTGTCCAACATTCTTAATTATTTTTTATTTGGTTATCTGAGAGAGGTTTCGGAAAATTCTCCCTTAATACAGTTATTAGTTGTCAAATCATTATAGTTTTCAAAATACAAGTCCTAATTTCTCGAATTCTGCAGCATACTAGGCTTTACTCCTAGATATTTCTTCCAATCAAATTGCATGTAATGGAATATGTATGGTTTGCAGAACATACTGATTCAGTATGAGTGCTATTTATAAACAGGTGAGCGAGTATTGGCTCTCTGAATTTTGTTGAACATAGGGGTCAGACTTGTAAATACGTTTTTGTTAATTCAATCGAAACTGTTAACATTCATTTAATAAATAGTTTAAACCATAAACTGTAGAGGAAAAGTTGTTCCTTTAGTAGCTTGTAACACAAATGCAGTATGCAGCGCTTAGACTCTAATTCAACACTTTGAATCTGCCTGTAACACTCGTGTTGGAATTCGAGTGTTACATTTAGAAAACTATAATGATTTGACAACTAACAACTGCATTAAGGGAGAATTTTTCGAAACCTCTCTCAGATAACAAAATTAAAAAAAAATTGAGAAATATAACCTTAAAACTTTCAACCTCCGTGCAGTGGAGAGGAGAGGAGAGGAGAGGAGGGGAGAGGAGGAGAGGAGAGGAGAGTGAGCCGGCCTGTTGCATGCTGTCGCAGGCGAGCTGCTACATCGCCTGGCACCCTGCAGAGCACGCACTTCCTTACCGCCTTAATTAGTGCCTGCCGACAACAAGGGCTCGAGACACCGCTAATTTATCGGCAGGGAGGGCTGACAAGTCTCCTTAATTCCGTGGGCGCCATCAACACTGCAGCGGTAGCCTCGCAATTTGAAACAAACCTTTGCATAATCACATCATGTGTAACGTGTCTGATTGTTTCCTATGTATCTCATGTATCACAAGCGTTTTATACTTCCGACAAAATGTAACTACCTTATTTTTGGTTTAACTGTATTGAACTTTCTTTTACGTATTATATATAAATATACTATTTAAATTATAATCAATTTGATTAAAAACAGAGAGAAAGAAGATTTGATGATAATACATAGTAAAAAAAAGTAGTTCCCATGCGAAATATTATTAAACTGAATGTGCATGAGTACGGTGCGCTGTCCCTATGGTGTAATTTTGTAGACTTATTTTATAGACTTTGTTTGCATGAGGCGGAGGAATATCCTCACAGTATGACTTTAATAAGGCTTCAGAAAATTTGGTAGTAACCATAAATGTACTCTATCCACAACGTTACTACATGCATACAAACATATCGTTTTTTCATAAACACTTCGTGTGGTGAAAAATATCACAATTTTTTTCAATACAACTGTGATACTTTGAGTTCAGCAGCCATTTTAGCATTGAAGGCAGGCCTTAAGCGAGTGTGTGTAGTCACCGCTACAAGAATGCTACTTGTATTGCTATCAATACCCTCACTTGCTACAAGAATGCTACTTGTTTTGCTATCAATGCCCTCACTTACTACAAGAATGCTACTTTTTTGCCATCAATGCCCTCACTTACTACAAGAATGCTACTTGTTTTGCCATCAATATCCTCACTTACTACAAGAATGCTACTTGTTTTGCCATCAATGCCCTCACTTACTACAAGAATGCTACTTGTTTTGCCATCAATGCCCTCACTTACTACAAGAATGCTACTTGTTTTGCCATCAATGCCCTCACTTACTACAAGAATGCTACTTGTTTTGCCATCAATGCCCTCACTTACTACAAGAATGCTACTTGTTTTGCCATCAATATCCTCACTTACTACAAGAATGCTACTTGTTTTGCCATCAATATCCTCACTTACTACAAGAATGCTACTTGTTTTGCCATCAATGCCCTCACTTACTACAAGAATGCTACTTGTTTTGCCATCAATATCCTCACTCACTACAAGAATGCTACTTGTTTTGCCATCAATGCCCTCACTTACTACAGTATCTGCGCCCCAAACCACAGAGGACATGCTTAATGTACTATAAAGTGGCGATATAGGCTGTTTGCGGTTTTTGCAGCACTTTTGAAAAAAGGAAACCTTCGATAAATGTCGCTGTTCCAACGTACACGTACCTAAATGGGCACAATGTCTGGCTCGCGCTCACTAAGTTGGTAACGATGGAGGAAAAAAAGTTCCATGACTTAAACGAAGTGTGAGTGTGTGTGTGTATAGGTGTGTATGTGTTAGGTAAACATTTGTGAATAATGAAATTATGTATTTTATCTCCTGCTTTTTAATGCATATAAGCGTAAGAATTAAAAATCTGTAAAATATTTGTTTTTCTAATAGTTTCAATGTTTTAATTGGCTGACGCATTGACACAGTGACAACAACCATGACATTAGATAGAAGAATACACTCTGCACTGTAAATACAAGTATATCTTTAGAGATTTCAAGTGAATAGTGTACTATGGACGGCCAACACTATTGTAGCTTGAGCTCCATTAAACGCAGTTTTCAACGGGTTTAAAAACACACATTCTGTTTAAAAATTGAATTTTCTTACTTTTGAGTTTTACGAGGGAAAGGCTTAACCTTTATGAGTGCAATTTTCTGTTCTTCAATTTATAACTTGGATTTTATGTTTTTTTTTTTTTTAATTCTTTTATTTAGTTTGTTGTATTATTGAGTTCATTGTGTAACAAACTGATTATATAAAGGCGAAAGAAGTTAAAATATTCCAATTTCTATGGCTTTCATAAAATATGTAGAAAAAATGTTACGTAACAAGAGTTGTTTAAATAATGCACGATTGTAGTCTGACAGGTTTGTAAACTCATTATTCCAACATAGAAAGCTGAAGTTCTTATCAGCTGTTTCAGTTCATAAATAGTCACACACTACATGTCAGTTGGAACTGTTTTTGTATTTGCAATTACTTATATTCTTTATAAAAAAGCTATTTAATACATTTGAAGACATCAACAATTCTAAAACGTGCAATAATAATACATGGGTGTTTATTTAATATTTGCTGTTTTGTGTCGTTGCATTTCCAGCATTAAGTTATGCAGAAATAATATTTGTGTCAGCCCGATGGCCCATTTACCTGTTGTTCTGATAATAATATCCGAAGCCATTAAAAGTTCGTAAATATTTTCATGAATTCAGTGGTAAAATTTGGGTACAATATTTGAGATAGCTGAGCTTAACACGATACGAAGAAATTTTATTTTCTCAGCAGTAAAATCTCCCAGAGCGAGGATACGCAAGTAAAGTTGGTAACAAGACAATTAAATGATATCGTTATTTTCTTACAGCGTTCCATATTATGCTCAAATCAATATAATAATTCCATAATTATGTTATTTAATTCTTAAGATCAATAAAACACATATTTTGAAAATTATGTCCAACATCAATAATTACACAAATGTTGGTTGACTTCTTTTACCCTATTAATCTTCCAAGATATAAGGGAATGGGTCAACAATTATCTAGAATATTACAAATCAGTTTTAATATTTCAATTTGGAAGTACCTGTTCGGAAGACGGATAAAAAATTTTGCAGTTAAAAGCATCACGTTCCGTATTGCCATTATGTCAAATTCGGTTAAATTCAGTCGTATGGTTCCCCAAATTGTGTGTCAGTGGCGTGGGAATTCGCAACAGATATGAATGATACGTTTAAAAAAAGGTTGTCCACACTACGCTATAGGTGTATCAATTCTAGCGTAAATCCGATTAAATCTTCATTTTTATGGCCACTACTTTACTTTTGTTACAGTGTTTTGGCGGTTTGTTCACAATTTTCGAATCAAGCATTTGTAAAATTACCCTATATATGACGTGTTTGGTTGTTTACTACGTATCACGTATGCCATGTATCACAAGCGGTTTATACTTGCGCACGAATGATGTGCGTTCTCTTCGGCGTAACTTTCTATACTCGTTTAAGCTTCGTTAGCATGATATAGAGTAATATCCTTGAAGTAGAACTTTAGCCGGGCTTCAGTAAAGTTGGAAGTAACCGTGAATGGACTATATACATACATCACTACAGCCGAACTTCTGATGTACTTCGTATTGTTTATTCTTTCACTGTCGTTCATCTCGTACAATGTTCACCTGACTTTGGTGATACTCTATCCGTGCATGTTTCGTCCATAGACTAAAGATGAGAGATAGACCGCTCATTCGCCTTCTGCGCATGTACCCAACACTCACCTACTCCAAAGGAACACATCTGTCAAAGTCACGTGGTCAACTGTGATGAACGTGTTTGTTTTTATCTTAATTTTTAAATTGCAAGCTTTATTTTATTAATAAGATACTTTCACCAATATGAATTATTCTAACTGCATTACTAATTAGTTGGACGTGGTATACGAAAATCTCAATGTATTTGTTCACTAAATAATGTCGTAACATCAAATCCAATCCACACCGTTCAGACGTGAATACGTTTTTAAATTTGCAACCATAGTGGGAGGCAATCCAGAAAATCCGATGATAAAATCGGGGGATACAGTTAGGCATTGCCGCTCCGAATCTATCGTCTACATTCAGAATTCAATTACACCACTCGATTGCCAAAGGGTCAAAGAATATGTTCGTTGAATGAGGACTGTGAAGCATCACGCGCAAGGAAGGAGGGAAGAGGGGGGAGGGTGGGGCGCAATTTTTAGTTCATTTCGTCGCGTCTCATAACTTCCGCGTAGTATAACTTTAGACGAGGAGAAGCTACGACGGTCGTTTTAAGTTTCAATCAACAGCTCGCGTCCAGATCAATCGATTGCGTGTATAAAAACATATGTGCGGCGTGGTCATGGTGAAACTGTATGAGTCAAATGTAAAAAATTAAGAAAGCTTAACACTATATAGGCCTATACTCATCAAAAGCCCAAGTCGAAATACAGAAATCGTATACGGTTGGAAAGAGCACCTCAACAGCAATCCAGTGATACCCATAAAACCCTGTATGATAAGAGTGAAGCTGTGCCGGGAACGTAAAATAAACATCAAGCCGTCCGAGCGCGTCAACGTAGGCGTATTCACGCAAAACAAACGGCCGTGTCCCCTACAGAGCTCCACCCCATTTTTTGCTAGTCGTGTTGGCAGAAATGCAGTTCAATGTTGGGACACGGAGACTGGTTGTGCGCAACCAGCGAGCTCGCTCTACCTCGTCGTTAGTCTAGGGGTTCCCAGATCTGCTGCAGCGGGGTTCACTTGCTGTAAGTCGTGATGATCCCTGGACGCAGACATCCCGAACGCGCGGAACGCTCAACTGTCGTTTAAACGTAGCTCGAGCTCGTAAACAAGGATCACCGATGTGGGACTCCCTCCGCGTCATCACCTGTTTCAATTAGTCGCACAGCGCACGGTAAATCCAAATGGCAGGTGGGTTTGCAACAACCGAGGTCTCTGCCCCGCATGTGACTTCGTGAAATGGTCACACTGCCCGGGGAAGGATACGATTACGTCTATAGCTGGACTACAATTAATACAACACATTTCACATCACTCTTCAAACATTTTACCTCCCAGATAAATATGCATGTCCCGGAGAATACGATGAAATATTATTTCATATGCGAAATGAGGAATAAACTGTAATACGAAATATGACATTTTGTTAACAGCTGGGGGAGTATGCTTCCATGAAAAGCCGAGATTTTTAAGTTTTCTGTATTTAAAAACTATTCGAAAAATTACAAACTACTTGTGATGAAAGAGCAAGTTCCCTAATATAACAGTCATTTCTTCTATTGAACTGTGATGTACGTGAAAATTTTGCGTTTTATATCTTCTGGAGTCACTTAGAAAATAAACAGTTGCCGAAGAGACTGTATCTAGAAGACAAACTAGGAAACAATTTCAAACTTTCAGGCAGTTTTACTGAGAACTGTTCACCTAATAGTGTTACACTAAGGCAAACAAGTGTTTTTTTTTTTGTAATTAAGATGTAATTTAAATTTATATCGCACAGAATAAAATTTGTTATCTCACTCAACAATTAAAAATTGCTTACCGAAGTAATATGTTATACTTTATTTTCGAAATGAAAGGAGATGAAATTAACAAACAAGTTCATTAGATTCGGCATCTCAAATCGGCAAACACTGTGCGGGGACTTGTTTCAATGCAAGACCTAACTAATATTTTGAAATAAAACATTTAAAGAACTCATTTTCAAAAGTGCATACGTACATCAGTAATCAGCTTTGATTGTAGTCTGTACAGCGTTTTATACGATGTTTCCCTTTGGAAATCACCTCAAAGTGTTTTTGCTCATTTACAAGAAGCGCACAGCCGCAATGTCACACCCGCTCGGTATATTCTTATATAGTCTGGCCACGCTCCAGTCTGCACCCCTTCCACCTTATTCCTTATATAGTCTTGCCACGCTCCAGTCTGCAACACTTTCACCTTATTCCCTATATATTCTGGCCACTCTCCAGTCAGCTCCCCTTTAGCCTCATTCTTGTATAGTCTGGCCACGCTCCAGTCAGCTCCCCTTCCACCTCATTCTTGTATAGTCTTGCCACGCTCCAGTCAGCTCCCCTTCCACCTCATTCTTGTATAGTCTGGCCACGCTCCAGTCTGCACCTCTTCCGCCCTATTCTTGTATAGTCTGGACACGCTCCAGTCTGCACCCCTTCCACCTCTTTCTTGTATAATCTGGCCACGCTCCATTCTGCTCCCCTTCCACCTCATTCTTGTATAGTCTGGCCACGCTCCAGTCTGCTCCCCTTCCACCTCATTCTTGTATAGTCTGGCCACGCTCCAGTCTGCACCCCCTCCGCCTTATTCCTCATATAGTCTGGACACGCTCCAGTCTGCACCCCCTCCGCCTTATTCCTCATATAGTCTGGCCATGCTCCAGTCTGCACCCCTCCGCCTTATTCCTCATATAGTCTGGCCATGCTCCAGTCTGCACCACTTTCACCTTAATCCTTATATAGTCTGGCCACGCTCCAGTCTGCACCCCTTCCGCCTTATTCGTTTATAGTCTGGCCACGCTCCAGTCTGCACCCCTTCCGCCTTACTCGTTTATAGTCTGCCCACGCTCCAGTCTGCACCCCTTCCACCTTATTCTTTTATAGTCTGCCCACGCTCCAGTCTGCTCCCCTTCCACCTCATTATTGTATAGTCTGGCTACGCTCCAGTCAGATCTCCTTCCGCCTTATACTTGTATAGTCAGCCCACGCTCCAGTCTGACCCCTTCCGCCCTATTCTTATATAGTCTGCCCACGCTCCAGTCTGCTCCCCTTCCGCCCTATTCATGTATAGTCTGGCCACTCTCCAGTCTGCTCCCCTTCCACATAATTCTTGTATAGTCTGGCCACGCTCCAGTCAGCTCCCCTTCCACATCATTCTTGTATAGTCTGGCCACGCTCCAGTCAGCTCCCCTTCCACATCATTCTTGTATAGTCTGGCCACGCTCCAGTCTGCTCCCCTTCCACATTATTCTTGTATAGTATGGTCACGCTCCAGTCAGCTCCCCTTCCACCTCATTCTTGTATAGTCTGGTCACGCTCCAGTCAGCTCCCCTTCCACCTCATTCTTGTATAGTCTGGCCACGCTCCAGTCAGCTCCCCTTCCACATCATTCATGTATAGTCTGGCCACGCTCCAGTCTGACCCCTTCCACATCATTCTTGTATAGTCTGGTCACGCTCCAGTCAGCTCCCCTTCCACCTCATTCTTGTATAGTCTGGTCACGCTCCAGTCAGCTCCCCTTCCACCTCATTCTTGTATAGTCTGGTCACGCTCCAGTCAGCTCCCCTTCCACCTCATTCTTGTATAGTCTGGCCACGCTCCAGTCAGCTCCCCTTCCACATCATTCATGTATAGTCTGGCCACGCTCCAGTCTGACCCCTTCCACCTTATTCTTGTATAGTCTGCTCCCTTTCCACATTATTCTTGTATAGTATGGTCACGCTCCATTCAGCTCCCCTTCCACCTCATTCTTGTATAGTCTGGTCACGCTCCAGTCAGCTCCCCTTCCACCTCATTCTTGTATAGTCTGGCCACGCTCCAGTCAGCTCCCCTTCCACATCATTCATGTATAGTCTGGCCACGCTCCAGTCTGACCCCTTCCACCTTATTCTTGTATAGTCTGGTCACGCTCCAGTCAGCTCCCCTTCCACCTCATTCTTGTATAGTCTGGCCACGCTCCAGTCTACTCCCCTTCCACCTCATTCTTGTATAGTCTGGCCACGCTCCAGTCAGCTCCCCTTCCACATCATTCATGTATAGTCTGGCCACGCTCCAGTCTGACCCCTTCCACCTTATTCTTGTATAGTCTGCTCCCCTTCCACCTCATTCTTGTATAGTCTGGCCACGCTCCAGTCAGCTCCCCTTCCACATTTTTTCTTGTATAGTCTGGCCACGCTCCAGTCAGCTCCCCTTCCACATCATTCTTGTATAGTCTGGCCACGCTCCAGTCAGCTCCCCTTCCACATCATTCATGTATAGTCTGGCCACGCTCCAGTCTGACCCCTTCCACCTTATTCTTGTATAGTCTGGCCACGCTCCAGTCTGCTCCCCTTCCACCTCATTCTTGTATAGTCTGGCCACGCTCCAGTCTGACCCCTTCCACATCATTCATGTATAGTCTGGCCACGCTCCAGTCTGACCCCTTCCACCTTATTCTTGTATAGTCTGGCCACGCTCCAGTCAGCTCCCCTTCCACATAATTCTTGTATAGTCTGGCCACAATCCAATTAGCTTCCCTTCCACCTCATTCTTGTATAGTCTGGCCACGCTCCAGTCACTCCCCTTCCACATAATTCTTGTATAGTCTGGCCACGCTCCAGTCTGCTCCCCTTCCACCTCATTCTTGTATAGTCTGGCCACGCTCCAGTCATGTCCCCTTCCACATAATTCTTGTATAGTCTGGCCACGCTTCAGTGTGTTCCCTTCCACCTTAGGTTGGGTGGCCTGCTGACCTGCTAGGAATGTTGGCATTATTTGACCATAACAATAGTTTACTTCGCATACTTCTCAAGGCTCCTCATTTCTAGCTTGATCTCTTCTGCTTCTCCTTATATTCATATTCATTGCGCGGACAGTCATTTCACATGCATGTATTGTTTTTTTTAAACTTTATGGTAATGGATTTTCACTGTAAACTGAGCACTTTTGAAAGCCTTGCTTAAAATCTACTTGAAGTTATGTTGTGTATTCTTCCAACGTCTGTAAATTTAACTCTGACGTGGGCCTTATTACGTTATTTACGCGTCACTCAATTGATACTGTCAAATTATCAGAAAAGTTAATACTCTACAAATCTGCAATTTTTTACACTCGTGTATTAAAAAAAAACAAGAAAGCGAAATAAATAATGTATGATAGCGAAAATAATTACCTAACACTTTAATTCGATGTTAATACATATAACTACTTTCCCTTCATCGTTACCAACTTTACTGGGCACAGCTTACCCTTTGCCCCCTTTTAAAATACATGCAGGTAGGAGAAGTGACTTTTTTCTAAGGTTGAATTCAAAAGTGCTCACTTTATCGTGAACAGACTCTACCAAACACTCTCTCTGGTGCAAATATCAACACGATTATTGATTTTTTATTTTTTTATTTACAAACTCTTTCTCCTTCTCAAGTGCATTTATCCACCTCATAAATATTGTGGAATCGTTTACATAATTGGTTGATTTTTGGTGACGTAGTTGAATGTAACACCGACTTACGGAGTGAAGAGTTCCCTAACTTCATTTTATTTGCATGTTACTTAAATTCTCGACAGCAGCGAGGTAACAAGAGACGGGATCGGTCCTCGACCAATCAGAACAGGAAAGAATCCGCCACGAAGGATCTTTCTCTGCATTCAGCTGGAGTCATTTCGAGAAAACATGGAAAGCTAAAATCAAGATGGCTGGACCTGGAATCGAACCCAACTGCTAACTAATGCGGCATAGGTATGTTACCGCTGCGTCATCTCACTCGGTATAGGTCATGGGAAAAAAAGTCCTCAGTAAGTCAAGTATGTATGTGCAATTCCCCTGCTTTGGTTATAAGTGAATTTATAAGTGAAGTGCATGACTCGATACCGATCATTTTACAATTAAAAACAGGTTTTAATGTCTATAAAATATTTTTTCAGAATTTTAGCATTTTATGAACCCAACTATTTACATTATTGCGATCGCAAAAAAAAAATTAACAAATAATATAAAACTACTTTTTCCATTTAAAATCTTACTGATTTCACAGCAGACGAATAGCTTATCTATGCATTTCGTCACCACTGAATTATATAGGTCTAAATAGCGGTCCTGTGTTGCCTGCCCTATTTGACTGACGAACGTCTTCTTAACTGGAATACATAAATCATTAATGTCGTTTATTTCAGGATCCACACAGAACTGGGGCTAATACGTCATAGCTTTGTAAACCATTCTTCGCCACCGCCATTGGCATTAAGAAAAGGCTATAGCGCCGCCAATTGAAGTTTAGTAATGATATTCAATTCCCGGTTTCTTCACTATTTTTAAAAATAAAAACCTTTATAAAAAAACTCTCCATATATATATATATATATATATATATATATATATATACACATATATATATAGTGCTTTGTTGTTTCAAAAATATATAATGTATTACAAAACTTTTATACTTCTATTAACAAAAAAAATGCCTTATTTTAGGTTAAAATTTTTCCTACATGGTATCTACAAATTAAAATATTTAATATTTAACCAACGTAAATAAAACCGGAGAGAAAATACGTGTTTTGGTAATGGCTAGTAAGAAATAGTTCTTATGCAAGTTTTTATTACACTGAGTGCGCACGAACGCTTGTGAGTTGTCATTTTAGTGTCATTTTATAGCATTGTTTGCATAAGGCGGAGGAATATCCTGGAAGTAAAACTTTAATAGCGATTCAGAAAAGTTGAAAGTATCCGTGAATGTACCATAAAGCTTATTTCCGACGAAGAGCAGATGAATTAGCGTCTCTAAAGAAGCGCCAATGTCAAAGAGACGCCTGACAAGAAGGCAACACAAACACACACATATGTGTGCCTAGTTGCCTAACGCACGCACTGCTTCAATGAACATATCACACAAATCGTTTAAGTGAAGCAGAGGACAGCCTACAGAAGTGTTCAGTTATTTGATGGGAACTATTGTAATTATGATAAATCGAAACTATCCGTGCTATATTTATACGTCTTTTAACTATGTAAGTCGAGGACGAACAGTTTCGAGGGTATACGAAGCGCATTGTTCACGGTTACCCAACAAATAATTTAATGATCGTTCCTAGTTGCATGTACATCTTCAATTGTTAAAATATTGTACAAAAACTGTTAATGAGAACAGCAATTCTTCGACGACACGAGGAGCTGACAATTTACACGTTTATGTTTTTGTTAATGTATGCCGCACAGATACTGCTGGAGGCTGCCTGTTGTATAACGCTGGGAAATAACCTGAACCAGTGTAGGATAGGAAGCGAATAATTTGTGGACGGGAATACATATCTAAAATCAGACCGACACATTGACCACACGGACGGAAATGGCAGTGTTGCGTTTGCAGTGAGACACGCTATAACTTTGTGACTAACAACGCGATTGAAATAAACGTGGTCTCGTTCGATCGGGCATTCGACTACGACGACAGCATTACCTTGAATTGGAGATGCACGGCGACTGGAGGCAATTTTTTGGGCGTGGGCGGAAATTGTCGGACAGTATATCTCACTACTTTGATGGACTAGTGCACTGATGTTTGTGCCAAATACAAAATATCTCGACAAAATCTGTCGATTTAAGGCCACGATTTTTCATTTCTACAGCTTTTGCGAGAATTTTTTTTTGTACCTAAACGGGAGTCGATATTGTAAAATCCCCTAACAATGTAGTCAAATTTTTCCAACACGAAAAAGTGTATACTTTTAGCCAATTAATTAATTAACGAACATTTTGTTTATTTAATTAGTTCGAATTATACAGTTTTTTGTGTTGAAAAAAATTTGACTACATAATAAAAACAATTAGTACAAAGTTGTAAGGTAATTTTACAGTATCGGCTCCCGTTTGGGTACAAAAAAATTATTCTTGCAAAAACTGTAGAAATGAAGAATCGTGGCCTTAAGCCATAAAGCCAAGTATCCGTTTCGTTACTTTAATTTTATTTGCACATCCCTAACAGAATATTACACGTTAACACAAACTTACTCTCGTCAAACCCCAGTTGTGTCCAGGACATATCACACACCGATATTCTTCTGTTAAATTACCGTGAACGTACCTAATAGTTAGAGACAACAAAATATTGTTGAGTGGAGATATTTGGACGGCTCTTAACCGCGAGGTATTGAAAGCCGATCAGGGAGAAGTGAGGCGAGTATGGAGCGGCGCCGGAATGTAAAGGGCGGGGTAAACTGGAGATCCCCGAGAAAACCCGCAGGCCAGCAGTATCGTCCGGCACGATTCCCGCACGCGAAAATCTGGGACTGACCCGGCCGGGGATTGAACCCGGTTAGCCTAGGCGGGAGGCGAGCAGTCTAACCGCAACACCACCGCGGCCCCTACAGAAAATGTATTACGAGCTCCGTATAGTTAGAACAAGCTATAGGAAAGAAACGTATGGTTGAGATATGGCATATTACGTGGCCGGTGTGGGAACCGGTTCTCTGCAAGTTTGTCGAGTAAAACAAAATACTGTGCTATCTGGTGAGCTTGCGCCGAGACAAGCCAGCCTCGCGCCGTAAATAGACCGGGAACTTCTTGTTGTAGGCAAGTTTCGATAGCTCGCACGCAGCCCAGCGCGTGCGGAACACTGCTGTAGCTTCCCTCCATCCCGCAAGGCTTAGCGCCTCAGCTGAGCTCGTATAACGTGCTCGACCAACTCGTCTGCCCTCGAGCTAACTGGCCCGCTCACCTTAGCCGGAACTGCAACTTTTCTGAAGCCCTGCTCAAGTTATACTTCCAGGATATTCCTCCGCCTCGTGCAAACAAAACTTGGCCGAGTATAGGAAATCACACCAAAGGGACAAGGCGCCGTGTTCGTTGAGAACTATTTCTTACTTGGCATTAATCAACACAACTATATTCTTCCTGTTTATATTTGCATGCTTTTAAATTAAATCTTTATAATTTATAAACAAAACATTAAAATTCTAGCAACACATATTGGTCAAATAAAGAGGGTAAATAAGTTCAAATATTTGGGGGAAATAATTCAGGAAAATGGTTTGGAAAAAATCACGTTAGAAGCAAGGATGCGCACAACGGAACGAGAATAACGAGTCATACCGGAATATCTTTACGCAAGTGAATGTCTAGTAATGAATTACAAGAATTATACGTAAAATACTTGATCCACTAAAAACTACAGAATTATGGAAATTAAGAAGTAATGATGAAATATATCGCAACATAGAAACCATAAGAGAAACAATACAGAAGAGGCGACTGCTATTTTTTGGACATTTATATAGCAACAAAGAAGATGGAGGAGTACTGGAGGAAGAAGGAGAAACGACAGCAAAGGACGGAGCATTACAATTGGCTCGTGGTCCTTAGAAGATCCTGACGGAAGAAAAAGAAGGAGAAACGACAGCAAAGGACAGAGCATTACAATTGGCTCGTGGTCCCTAGAAGACCCTGACGGAAGAAAAATAAGGAGAAACAAAATATGAGTAAAAGGTGAATTTCACCAAAAATAACATAATTTTATGTTAATACAAGTATAAAACTCTAATAACACGTGGATCAGATCCCCAAACTTTGCAGGAATTTTGACATTTATTTTCATAACTGGATCGGTTAAGGAGATTTCAAGTAAGAGCTCTGGAATGTAGGTGGTTTCCCAACAATTACTATTAGTTTTATAAAAAAATTAATTAAGAGTAATAAATAATACCAAATATATAAACTTTAGTTCATATACCCAGTGCCGACACGTCCTGTACATACAAGTATATGGCGAAATTTTGACCCGGAGTGTACTATGAATGGTCTAAATGTTTATAATTAAATTTTTCCTTAAAATAAATTAAATTGGCGTGAGATGAGTACAGAACATCTGTATGATTTATTGCCACTATAGCGGCACCCAGCATTCTCTAGTGCCATCAGTGTGTTATGTTATAGGTTATGGTAGAATGAACCCTTTTGAAAGCTCTATTTGTAAACTACTTTCCTTCTCTTAGTTGTATTATTCCGCCAAAAGTAAAATTCCTAGTGCCACGGACCTCAACAATTTATTCATGCGTCACCTTGAGTGAAAACTTGAAGTTAACAAGAAAGTAAATGTGTTCCTAATATAGGCTATATTTCCGTACAATAAATTATAAATTCAGTTATGAATTACTTACTAAAGCTGACTATAGCTGTAATAAAAGTACCAGCGTTGCAACTTAAGTAATATCGCTAACCAAATGAAAGCGCTGCCACCAATGCCTGCGGGGGCCATGGTGGCTATGCGGTTAGCACGCTCGCCTCCCATCAAGGCGATCCGGGTTCAATACTCGGCCGGGGACACCGGATTTTCGCACGTGAGAATTGTGCCGGACGATGCTGTTGGCCGGCGGGTTTTCTCGGGGATCTCCCGTTTCCCCGCCCCTTCACTCCGGCGCCACTCCACATTCACTTCAATCGTCCTCATCGGCTCTCAAGACCTCGCTGTTAAGAGCCGCCCAAATCTCTTCACTCACTCACCAGTTCCTGCTTCATTCTCTAATAGACATGGGCGTGGACCTAGAAGCCGATGAAGCGTGATAAAAAAAAGGATCTTGTAAAGATGGACCTACACTGGAAAACTATACTTTCTACGTCCTTGGACTTCCGTGCAGACAATATTTCAATATCCGACGTGTCCATTTCCAGCATTCCTTTGGTTATAAGCCGCGTGCTTTTTTCATAAGATGTCCTGGTATTTGACTGGCAAGTCGTGATTACTTACTCAAGTACTGAATCACTGTGATTCGCGGCAAGCACCTGAGATTCGTAGTAGTCGAAACTAATCAATACTGAAGTGTACAGTGGCTCAAGTATTTTTTAATACAGATAGACAAGAACAATTCACACGCAAAATTGAGCGAGTGAGTGAGTGAGGAGATATGGACGGCTCTTAACATCGTGGTCTTGAGAGCCGAAGAGGGTGGTTGAGGCGAGAATGAAGCAGCGCTGGAATGAAAGAGCGGGGTAAACGGGAGATCCCCGAGAAAACCCGCCGACCAACGGCATGGTCCGGCACGATTCCCACAGGCGAAAATCCGGTGTCCCGGCCTAGGATTAAACCCGGATAGCCTTGGTGGGAGGCTAGCATGCAATTAAAATACGCAGTAGATTTTTACAGATTCAAGTGAAGCAGTTTCAGCACACCTGCAGTCAAATTCGCTGATTTGTGGCAGTTTTGCATGTTTTGATTGTAGAGTGTGCGACAATAACTAACTTGTGCGAGGCATATTTCGTACGGTTTTGCTCTACTCTTTAAGTTCATCCCCAGTAATGGATACAGAAATTTGGTCCGTACAACCGTATGTTTTTCACACTCGGAAAGTACCGGGATAGGATTTGACAGAAATTATTTAGATCAGCTCTCTATGTAGACTAGGGTGTACAATCCTGAGCTAACAATCAAGCGCTTGAGCCAATACGGTTACCCTATTTGACAAGTTATAGTCTTAAAAAATTGGTTTTTCAGGGTTTTATATATTTTTTAAGTGTTGGAAAAAATAATATATTCCTTGTTAAAAAGAAGCGTAACGTTCCATAAATATTAACTCTCGATAGTTAACCACATCTAAGTGGTTCTGTTAATCATTTGTCTCAAGGTTTAAGAAGAAAATATCTAGGGTTGTTCTTGTTTCCATTTCAATGCAGTTTAGAATTTATTTTACTGCAAAACCTGGCGACTAGAGAAGCGAGGGAATATGATTTGGATGGAAGACGTAATTCGGTAGAAACTCTCATAATATCGAGCTACTGTATTTTTTTTCTGGGGAAAATTAGGAGTTGATCGCAGAGACGCTTCCATATAGGTTGATCGCGATTAATGAAGCACTTGTGGAATCAATGTTTGACAAATGCCACTGCCGCAAAGGCTGTTCACGTTTAAGTGAGCACTTTCGAAAGCCTTGCTTAAGATCTACTTGTATACACATAGTGTATTCTTCCACCTTATGTAAGATTAACCTTGTGATAGGCCACATCACTTTATTCATGCGTCGGTCAAGTGAAACTCTGAAATTATTATAAAAGCAAATATTTAACAAATCTGCTCATTTTTACATTTCGACGTATTAAAAAAAAAAGAGAGGAGTAATTTAAGATACCGCAAGTGGTTGGGTACCTAACACTTTTTATTCAACTTTAATATATGGAACTACTTCCCATCCATCGTTAACAACTTTACTGGGCGCATGTCACTCAGTGCACCCGTTAAAATATATGCATTTAGGAGCAGTGACTTTTCTAAGGTTGATTTCAAAAGTGCTAATGTTACCGTGAATAGTCTTTATAGGCTGTTCACGATAAAGTGAACACTTTTTAAGCCGCCCCCCCCCCCGCAACAGGCTTTAACCACTAATAAATATATCTTATTGCAGCATCAGGCATTAAATTTTGATGGTGGTAAAATGTATACACTGTGTGTATTCGCCACATTGGAATGCTTATATTAAAAAGGAGCAGGAAAATGGAAATAGGATTTATTGAATAATTAAGAAGGACCTTAAAAAGTGCTCACTTTACTGTGAACATCCTATACCTGCACGTATTGTAACAGGCACTAACTAACGTGCGCTCAGTAAAGTTGTTCAGGACGGAGAGAAAGAAGTTTAGGTAAACATTTGACTGAAATTATTTCTTTTTCTTCTCGTTTCTTTTAACTAATACCGGTATAAGTGCAGGAATAAGAACTTTTTTTTTTTATATTTACGTTTTTTTAAGTTCCGCAGTTTTTGTTGGCCTGCGCGTGAATAAAGTGATCTGGCCCATCGCATGTTGATTTTACTTACGGCGGAAGAATAATTATATGCATACAAGTGGATCGTAAGCAGGTCTTGCAAAGGTGCTCAGTCTACCTGTGGACCGTGCTCGAGCGGTCCTCCTACTAGGGCGCGCTTGAGCTAGGGAAGCGTGGGAGCGATAAGGTCGACAGCAACACGCGCGCCTAGTGCACATCCGCTCCTACGCGCAAGGCTCTGAACTGGCGTGCGTGCGCCAATGGGACTTTAAGCAGTGACCGTGTCATCTTTTTTCGGTAGAAAGTCCGAAGCTTAGTCCCGTGCCGGTCGCCATTATAATTTCGCATGTTTCCAACAAGTGCATTGCGCGACAAAGCAGTTGTTAGCTATGTTAAGAGAACTCTGAAATAATATTTATAATGTGCGTGATGTATTTCGCATGTTTCCAACAAGTGCATTGCGCGACAAAGCAGTTGTTAGCTATGTTAAGAGAACTCGGAAATAATATTTATAATGTGCGTGATGTATTGAGAGTATTGTTCCTAAAGGCTGTTCACAATAAAGTGAGCACTCTTGAAATCAACCTGAGAAAAATGTCATTGCCCCTGCCTGCATATGTTTTAACGGCGCACTGAGTAACATGTGCCCAGCTAAGATGGTAACTATGGATGGAAAGTAGTTCCGTATCTTAACGTCAAATAAAAAGTGTTAAGTAGCCATTTGTGATTACTTTTTTTTTTTTTTTTTTTTTTTTTTAATGCATCGGAGTGAAAAAATTGGCAGATAAATGAAATATTTACTTTTATAATCATTTCACAGTTTCACTTGACCAGCGCACGAATAAAGCGACGAGGCCCATGGTCATGTTAATTTCACACAAGGCGGAAGACTACACAACGTGCATATAAGTATATCTTAAGCAGGGCTTCCAAAATTGCTTATTTTACCGTGAATAGCCTATACCTCGTGTGAAGTGTGTTTTCTTTTCGTATATCGGTATATTGGGGACACTTTTAATGGTTTTCCTGAACACTTTGGAACGCCCGTTAGGCGGCGCCCTTAAGGAACGATTATGTTTGTCAGGGCAATGCTAATAAGGGTCAAAGTAAGCTGTAAACAATTTTTAAATGCGTGAATTTAAAGTGAACTGATGATGTGAAAGCGACTTCGAAACCTTACCTAGTGCATTCAGTGACGGATTATACGAAATATTGTTTCTGCGCGCGCGCATACGCGCACACACTGAGTTGTGGCATTGGCGTGTAAGAAAATCGTGAGGAATTACTCGGAGATGGTACACTTTTGCACCAGGAGATTAGAAGCCATGTGCTGGAAATCTCCCAGCTGGTCACAGCCGCAGGATATCTGGAGAAAGCCCATAGAGTCGTCGTCTCTTGTTAAAGGCTGACAACGGTGAAATGAGCACTTTCGAAAGCCCTTCATAGGATCTCCTTGCATGCATATTGTGTATTCTTCCGCCACGTGTAACATTGGCATCGCCATGGGCCTGATCACTTCATTCATGCGTCGTACAAGTAAAGCTGCGGAATTATTATAAAAGTAAATACTTTACAAGTTTCCTCATTCTTTCACTTAAATGCATTTAAAAAAAAAAACAGAAAGCAAAATAAATTATTTCTGTACTCACTAATGTTTAACTAACACTTTAAATTCAATGTTAAACTATGGCGCTACTTCCCCCCCCCCACCCCCCGTCGATACAAACTTAACTGGGCACATGTCAATTAGTGTGGCCGTTAAAATAAATTCAAGTATAGGAGGAAAAATAATTTTCAAAGGTTAATTCCAAAAAGTGCTCTCTTTAGCGTGAACAGTCTATACTTCGGATAACCGGAAGTATCCACGTGGAAGAAAAAAATCTTATAAGTGCTACAAAGCACTATTGTATATGCGTGGTATAATCATTCGAGATTGAAGGAACTGTTAATGCTGTTTGTGTTAAAAAAAATACTTATTCAGTAAATATGAGACAATTTGATCTGATGTCAGTAAATATGTAAATCAAGCGTAGGTAATTCAGCAGAAAGAGCCGAGTCAGTTGGCAAAAGAAAGATGATAAAATATGAGACAATTTGATCTGATGTCAGTAAATATGTAAATCAAGCGTAGGTAATTCAGCAGGAAGAGCCGAGTCAGTTGGCAAAAGAAAGATGATACAATCATGAGAACGAGTAAGGAATCAAATGAGTGTGCGAGGAGATTTGGGCGGCTCTTGACAGCGTGATCTTGAGAGCCGATGAGGGTGATTGAAGTGAATAAGGAGCTGCGCCGGAATGAAGGGGCGGGGGAAACGGGAGATCCTCGAGAAAACCTGCTGACCAATGGCATCGTTCAGCACGATTTCCACTCGCAAAAATCCGGTGACCCGGCCGGGGAGGGAATCAAATGAACTTGGTCAACACAGACAAGCCATAGTAGGCATCATTCGACAACATTCCCGGCATTTGGGGAACTGGATTCTGTTCTCTCTTCAAGCAAACACACACATACCGAGGCACATATACATACAATGATCACTGGAGAAACAAAACATTTTTATGAATTCCAAACTTTTTCTCAGTTATAGCCAATGCCAATTGAGTACTATACTATTGGTCCTGCAGCTACGCGAGAATGTTATTGGCTGGTGTCCTGCGATGATTGTTGATGCGCTATGACTTTATTTAATTACTTATCATTATTCATGTCAATTTATTTTTGATACTTTAATTCTACTCTTTGCTGACTCTTGAAATAATTTATTCCTGTTTCTCATAGTAAATTACTATTTTTTAATTAACTTCTTAACTTTGTTTTCTTGTAAAGTGAATGTTGTGGTATTTTCGTAAGTTGTCAATGTCGCAGCCTTTGTTTTCTTGTAAAGTGAATGTTGTGGTATTTTCGTAAGTTGTCGTAAGCCCGCTATATCGTACTTTAGCCACGAAGTTGAGGGTTTGAATCCCGCGTAATTAATGGGTGCGTGTATTTTCAGTTGTGTCTGTAATGATCTTGTTACTGGTGCTCAGTTCGTGTTGAAGTTTAGCTGGCTAATGATTCAAGGATGTGTAGTAAAAGCATTCACACTGCTAGTGACTTTCATCTGTCGGTAAACGTATAGACCGTACATAAGGCATTCATGTAAATAAAGTTCGTTTCTGCGAAATTGGTTCAATGCTTCCATTTCAGGTTAACGTAGTTTCGACACTCTGCAGCAGCTATCACTAAACTTGCTAAATGCTTAGAGCGTCCTACACACTGTGAACTGTCTATTGTTCACTGGGTTATTTTTAGCGCTGTCGGTTTTGACCGGATGTTATATTTCAAATACGACGTATGCGTCACTTTTAACCAATCCCTTCTGCCCGATTAGTCGTAAGGCATAAAATCGCGAAGCCTTCAAACCAATTCAAATTTTAAAAAAACAAGCTAAACGTACTATGTTAATACTTGTAGTTGCGTTATATAAGTATAGCCATCAAAGTATATTCGTTCATGAACAAGAATAATATATCTTTATTACCTTTAATGAATTTGTGCTATTCATTGAGGTTCACATAAACGAACAGCATCGGCATTATTTTGAGAATTTCGATGGAAAACTATAAAGTAATATTTATTTTGTACTCGCAACCGACAATTTCTTGTATAATTACAGAATTTTCTATATCACTAACAACATATTTTGTCGACTTACAAGGATACGACGATGTGAGTTGTGCAGAAGCTGACAGAATGTTTGGGTTTCTGCAAATATTCCATATATAAGTAACATAACCGCGTCGTTTATTATTGCTAGATATTCAGCCTATTCGAAGAATCGCTGCAAGATTCCTGACCCGAGATATATACTTTTACGGTGCAAGTATTCGAAGAACTCCAGCAGCTGCAACTAGCGGAATAATTGCAATGAAAAGAAAAAATATTATTGTAGGCATAAGCCAGCGCGCAGTTTAATCTCCACAGAAAATCCCAGTGATGACATGGAAACATCGTCAGTCGTTCTGTCGTTCCTGTCTCATTTCGTTTTGTCAAATATCTAACTAATTTTCTTGTGGAATTTTTTTATTAATATTTTTAGTATACATTAACTATAGATTATCTTGGTTTATTTTCATAATATTTTTTCATGCAATATCGCCTGGGTTTTCAGGGGCAACATAATCCAGCAGTGACATATGAGCGCAATAATATTTTTTCAATTTACAATTACTTACCCTCATTATAAAAAAATATATTCATATTATACTTTTGATTGAACTTAATGAATTTCAGTAACAAGTATTTTTAACGCAAATATTTTCCAAATGTTGAAGGTTGTGCCCCATTCCAGTGCGAAGTGTAGGAGAGATGATGGACTATAATACCGGGAAAAGCTGACTGGTTCATGTGTTTAAACGTACTTTGCACATAAAATAATGTTTTCTTTCGTTATTTACTTATGTACGTTTATAACTACTGCATACTCTCCCATTTCACAAGGCCAGCTAGAAATCTGATATCGGCTATTCACGGTAAAGTGAGCATTTTTGAAGGCCCTCTCATTTGGAATAACAGTCAATAAACATATTATATTTTTATGATTTTTCTATCTTAGAAATTAAGTGGGCTATACCAAGTTCGTTAAGAGATGGAGGTCTTAAACAGATAAAATAAGGAAATTATAATTAATTCTTTTATTTACAATAACTACAGCAAAATACTCTGAACTCAAACTCTCACAATAAATCGATACCACTTACTGTTCACAACTAATTACTCAAATTTAATACAATTTATAATTATCACAAATAAATCAATTAAATTTAATAATTAAAGATTAGCCCCAATAGACAGTGTATCAACCTATTAAAATATTATATAAAATATGTGTCCAAATTGACAGCTCGAATATTTACAATAAAATCCGTATTACACTTCCATTCAGCCCCACCTCAGTTCAGTCCATGTCCCGCCAGCCGCAATGTTCTATAGTCCTCCAAGCGCCCTCGCGCACAGTAGGCTTTACTCGTCGGTTTTACACCCTCTCGTCCATTCAAGCCACGAACACCTCACTCGCCGTCGTCCCGCAATCACCAGTCCTCGTCCACACTTCTCTTCACTCGCGCACACTCGGCCAGACGGCCTCCTTCAAAGACTGCCGGCCGCTGGGTTACGGCAGTATATATAGGTCTTATGCCGCCACCCAGAATCTTCCCTAACTCGCGTGATACATCGCGGAGGGCTGAGGCGCCAGCTAGTCTTACCAGAAAATTCTTGCGTCGTCGTAAAATGTATCGGAAACTCTAGCAAGCGAGAGGAGGTCTGTGACGCCAGCAAGTCTCGCCGCTATCTTCATTCACGGGATTCCCAGAAGGGGGGAATCAGTAGGCCGCGAGCGCATCGTTCCAAGAAGACGGGAGGGCGAGGTGGGTCTCCGATTACGGCGCGGCTCAATTGAGTCGGTGCCAGCTGCAGCACGTAACAACATGTTACCATTAAACGTTAATTTCCCCGATCTGTGGAATATACACACTGTGTTAATTACTTACATGACAATATTTATTTAAAATAGGTAGTGGAAGGATAAAAAATGTGTGAAAGGAAAAAAGTTACAAGGGCCTCAAAAGTGCTCAGTTTACCTTGAACAGCCTATACGCTATTACAGAATGTAGATTAAGGCAACTGCCTACATGGAGTTTCTTCCCGCGTTTAAGGCCAAGAAGAACGGGAGGGTGATAAGGGCGACGCTGCCACGCGCGTCAAACGCCCCATCGCCGCTAACCGCAACTATCTCAACTGATGTGCAGTGTTCTCGTCGCACTGCGTGTATCTGGAACTTTCAGGGTCGAACCTATTATTTTATTAGCGGAAAGTGTGTATAAACGTTCAGTGCGGGACCTACGAATAGTTTTATTCGAATCTGACGCGTATATTTTGAGATACAGCTATTTGAAAATGCTGGTTTTAGTCATTTTGGAATACCCTGAAATGGTATTTCTAACGTGCGTGACGTCATGAAAGCACTCAACACCCCACGTCTGAAGTATGTGTCCTGTTTGTAGATAAGGATAGTTTCGTGGAAAAACGTGTATTTCAAATAGACTGTATCAATGTTAAAGATAACTCTTTCACACAAATAAAAATACTCACCGCAACTTTCTCAGAGAATACAGCTACGTCAATAAATTAAAAGAAAAAAAAAAATCATAATTTTTTTACATTAAAATGTTAATGTTAAATTTTAGAAAAATAATTTAAACATGAAATTGGCCAGACTTGTTAACGTGTGAGTATTCCTTAAGAAATTCCACCTTACTTTTTGTTTAAAACATTTATCTTTAAAACTACTGCAATGAGAAGTAAAGGCCGTCCCCAATAAAGCAAGCAGTTTTGAAAGCAACCTTATAAAAAAGTCATTGCTCCTACCAGCATTCATTTTAACGGGCGCACTAAGTGATATGCATCCCGTATAGTTGGTAACGAAGGGGGGGGGGGAATTAGTTCCATATCTTAACGTCGAATAAAAAGTGTTAGGCAACCATTTGTGATAATTAAATTATTTATTTCGTTTCCTGTATTTTTTTAATTCATCAAAGAGTAAAAACGAGCAGAATTTTAAAAGATTTACTTTTATAATAATTTCATAGTTATATTTTACTGATTCATGAATAAAGTGATGAGGCCCGCGGCAACGTTAATTTTGTACAGGCGAGGGAATACAGAACCGTGCATACAACTGGATATCAAGCAGATATTTCAAAAATGCTCAGTTTACCGTGAACAGCCTATAGTGTATTTAACAATGATTCTCCATTAAACTGCGTAGTTGCAGGCTTATTAAACAGCGCCATTAAGCAGTTTCAAAAAATTCGTCGTCCAATCATAAGGGTGTCAGGCCGCTGGGGTGTTTTCGAAGATATTTTGGCACGGAATATTTCCTCAGTGTTTCCAGTCATTTGTTTTCCGCATGAGAAAGAGGTGAAGGAGCGCAGCAGACTGTGTGTTGTAGGCGAGCTGCGGGTAGGCTGGAGCGTTAAACAAGAGCGGCGGATATTGTTTCCAGCTGGGAGTTAATGTGGCTCTGGTGCCCGCGACCGCGCCAGCTGACGGGGGTAAGGATAGCACTGAGGCGCGCGGCAGTTTGGCAAGCCTTCCTTTCGTCCTGCTTTAACGTCGTTACTCCCTCCTAGCTCCCCCTTCCTACGAGCGAGCTTCGATCCTCCAGTCTCCGTCTGTGCTGCGGGAGTCCAGCCCCGCCCTCGCTGTGTCGGGCTCCGTCTCTCTGGAGCCGGGAGCAAGTCCAGCGCTAGCAGTCTCTACCCAGTCTTCCTCCTTACCATATTCTTCCAACACCGCGCACACAGCGACACCGCCAACGAATCTAACCTCCTAAAACATGCGCTTATAGCGTGCATCATGGAATCTATAGTCCATTTATGGTTACTTCCGACTTCTTCAAAGCACTGCTGAAGTTTAAACTTTCAGATTTTTCCCCCGCTTCGTGCAAATAAAGCTTACTGGGCGCTTGAAATGTGTTGCAGTGTGTTGGGAGATCCGTTTATTTTTTTTGACGAAACTATTCCACGTGCATGCAATGTGCTAATTTACGAAAAGAAAACAAATTTCAGGCGATGACGGAATGTCGCTTTCAATAAACTAAGCATGTTATAACCACTATTTCTAAGCCCTCCAACATAGCTAAACAGCATTTTCAGACTGCAGTATGTCAAAATGTGCTGACCGGATCTACGTGAAACTCGGATACAATTCTGTATTGAACTTTGGATCGAACTTCCCAGCGGTAAAATAATATTGTCGCCGCTTAAAGTCCCATAGAAAAAACGGTTCGGCAAAAAGCTTGCCTGCTAGTTTAGTGCCTCATGCATAGTGGCGATGTGGCACTTTATGTGCGTGCCAGTGTCGTCCTTAGCGTTCGCTCGCTCCTGTGCCATGTCGCGTCAGGTAGGCGGCCCCCTTAAGGTTGAAGTAAAGCAACTTCCTATGGAGCACTGGACCTGACTGTACAATGCGAATAACTCATTTTAAAAAAGTAGTACAGACACAATAAAAAGTGTGAGAAAAGTGCGATTTATGCTATACATGAAAGAAAAATGTATATATTTTGCAAAATTATAAAATACTTTCTAAACTGTAATTTTTAAACGTAAAAAAAATTAATCGATTAAATAGTCTGTATTTTTAACAAAATAAAATGCAAGGCGGTGGTTCTGCGTATATTATATTTGGTGATAAATTCAGAAATTAAAAATGTAGACAATAATAGAGTATACATTCTTTTCACGTAAAAATGTTATTTCCTCTAAATGTTTATCACTTGTAAATTTATTTCAAACCAAAATATACCTCCAACTAAAGAATGATCTCGACGTTAAGTTGTCACACAGAAATTTTTTCCCTGCAGGATTGATGGACGTCGGATTGTAGTGAATCGCTTACAATTGACGGACGGAAAAAAACAGACCGCTGACTGACTGACGGTTGCGACGTTTGAGTAAGTTCAGCTTTGTTTACTAAGTGCTTGTAGCTTTTCGTGACTGTCGAGGAGAATGCACAGGCCTGAGAGGGTTGATACACTTGTGAAGTCGACACGTATTTACTGGCATTCGAGGAAAGGCATAGACGATCTCGTTGCACGACAATGCTAAGCCTCGTGTCGCCCGCAACACAGCAACAGCCTCTCGCTGCACACCTAGCGCTGGCCTTGTGTTTCCCATCCGCCGTACAACCTGGACTTGCCACCTTCGGACTTTCTCATCCGTCTAGCGAGATGGAGAAACATCTTCTATGCAGACGATTTTCCAGGACGTGGACGCCGAAAAATGGCTTAGGCTCTTAACTGAAACATTAATAAGTGTAGCCAAAAAGGAGACTTTTGGTCTGACAAGTACATAATAATTTCGTATAATAAATTACACGATGGCAAAATGACCAGTACAATTATCCATGGAAAATACGCCGTCTGCGTTGGTGATGGCTTCTGTCCTTGTACAACACCGACCATGATTCTACCTCTTTTGAAACACGTCACACGTTATCGAGTATATACGGGATTAAATTTTAAGAAGCTAATGTTCAGGACACTTTTTATCGTCAGCGAACGTAAAATTTAATTTTGCACAATAAAAAAATGCCTAAATAATTTAGGCGATTATGTCGAAAAATAAAGAAATGGCGCTGAAATAAAAAGGTGTTCTGTATCTTGACCTATGTTTACACGATCACCTACAAAAAAAATTAGGCGAACAAATTTTGACTTATCTTCGTACTTTAAGAAACAATACCCGAATTTACGTAAGTTTATTGAGAAAGAGATAAATGGTAAAGTATATTTCCGTATATCCATGGTAGCCCTCCTATTGACTGTTCACGGTAAACTGAGAATTCTCGAAAGCCCTGCTTAACATCATATCGTATGTACACTGTATATATTTCTGCTATTTTTTAAATTTACATTATCATGGGCCTGATCGTGTAAGTCATGCGTCGATTGAATAAAACGGTGAAATTATTAGAAAAATTAATATGTTAAAAAATGGTTAATTCTGACATATATATGCATTAAAATAAGAGAGCAAAAAAATAATGTATGTATTCACAAATATTTACCTGAGACTTTTAATTCAAAGTCAAGACATGGAACTACTTTCACTTCGTCTCTACCAACTTAACTGGAACCATGCCACTCGGAGTGCCTCTTTAACTATATGTATGTAGGGGCAGCGACATTTCTCGAAGGTTGATTTAAAAAGCTCTCACTTTACCGTTGAATAACCTAGACATTAGCTTGGCAAACCGGAAAATGCGTAATTAAGTTTCTAAATGGGTACAGTAGTAATGCACAAACATTATCATATTTTCAGCCTGATATACGGTAAAAGTTCCGTTCTTTGTATAGTTGAATCCTTCCAGCCACCATTTTCACGATCGTGGATGTTGCATTTTAGTGATACTTATGAGCGCTACTGTACGCAGCGAGGCGTCAGTGCCCGGTAACTCGAAAGTATTCCTTGTGGCTAATTTTATTTGGGGAATTTTCCACATCACTTTTATATGAATGTTTAATTAATGCAAGTATTGTCGAGCAGGTAGAACGTTGTTCACTAGCTGTAGCAGAAGTGCTGGACATAAGTAGAGTGCATACCAAAAAAAAATTACGTGATTGCAACACTTGACCTTGGAGAAATAATGCTCGACTGAACAGGTATAGAACATCCATTTCATTTAACGAATTTCACCGAAATATTGTTTCCAGTTCAAATGTTTCGCTTCTTCTTCCTACTGCGTCGCAAATCAATGTAGAAATTTACCATGCAAGAAATTATTTGACATAAATGCATTATCAATATGGGCAGGAGTATTTCACAGAAATATTTACGGACAGGCTAGACTTCAATATCCTACGTCGACGACCACAACTTCCTTTGGTTATTGTCTAGGTGAGAATGCGTGTTCTTATTTGACTGGACCAATCGTAACAAAGTGCTCCGATACTGAACGTCTACGAGACATGGAAAGATACTCGAGGCACGTGGCATTTAAATTCATCCAACCACGAAAGTGCATATTAACCAAAGTGTTTGGAGTACAACTGGTCTTGAAATATTACCTGTCCCTAATCATCAGTCACGGGAAATATTTACGTGTTTAGTCAGTAAAGATCGTTATCTTCACACCTTAACATAAACGTTAGTTCTTCGCATCAGGTGTTGCAAAAGAAGACATTTTTGGCGTGAACAGCGCTTACGAGTTTCTCTTAACAATAGACATTTTGCAACGTATGGAAAAGGTTTCGGTGTATCTAAGGCACACGATGTAATCAATTATATAATAGTCTGCGTGCCAGCGTCGGACAATATCATTGCCCAGGGAAAGGCGATATCCGTATTGGTGGCAGATTCTGAACTTACTCAGCACCGACCATAACTTCACATATTCTGCAACACATCAAGCGTGATAAAGTATACTCGGGCTGATACATTATTTACATGCTTCGTTTTTCCTATAACAACTTCCAAAACATAAAGAGGCCTATTCAAGACATTTTATTTTACCACGGCTTGGCATAAACGAGAGTTCACTCTTTCAGGAATACTTCAAAAGGCAATTTTAGACATTAAAACTAAAACTATTTTTTTAAAACTGTATTTAAATCAGCATAACGTTTTATTTTAAAGAGGTACAAATAGAGATGCGTTCGTGCTTGATGCCAGTTGCGATAGCTGTTTAAGTGGCTACAGATTACACGAACGATGTCTCCCACCAAGGGAGGAACACCCATGATTGCATATAGTTTTATGCCATGTACAGTATACCCCACTAAATCCACATATTTTGCAACAGTTTATGTAGACTAACATGACTGAGAAAGTTCAAACTAAATTATATGATATTCTGCTTACAGTATTTGCACGCACTCAGTTTAACCCTTACATTTCCACTGTAGACAATCGTCAGAATGTTGCACAGGAAGCTTATATTTGGCCGGTACTGTACTCTGCGAGGCTCAGTGCCCAATTATCTTCCCTGTGAGTAACTTGTTCCTAAACCATACTACCACGCCAGGTTATGACTGGTTCATATCTCCAATCACCAAGCACATAAGACTACAGTTTATGTTATGATGACGGAACAAGTTATTTGTCATCGTAAGTACAGCACGCATCAAAAAATTCCTAATTTACAATACCAGAAATTATAAATTTATGTGGAAACGAAACTGTAAATAATATCTCGCATGAGAACAATTTCATACTATGTATTATCAACACGCTTATATTCTCTGGCTTATTCATATTAAATATAATTAAAATATAATATTTTATAGATAAAATCTCAGTAAAGATTTAATTGAACAAAAAATAAAATACTTTTATGTTAACAGAAGTATAAAACGCTTGTAACTTATGATTTATGTAGGAAACAACCAACATGTAACACTTGGTGCGATTTGTCAAAGGTTTGATTAAAAAAGTGTGAAGTTACTGCGAACAGCCTGTATCACACATTCCACGTATACGAGTCCAATCATAAAACGTAACACGTGTTTTGCGGTAATTCACGTCCCACTCACACTTAACCCAGTCAAGCCCAGCGTACGGAATTATGTACATAAGGTACATTAAGGTCGTTTTTCGTCTTTACTGTACACTGCAAAGCTGAATGTCCAGTGGTCAAACCTGTGTTGGTCTAGTAATCTGTGTAACTTCCTCTTGGCTACCATTGATTCATATTAAGGCAGCAAAACACAAAACCTACACTGCACAATATTTGAGTATTTTTTTTTTACAAAAAAAAATGTTTTTCGAAAACAGTTACAAATCAACAAGTTATCATTCGGTTGATTGCAAAATTAATTGCGCCGGTATAATACCCATAACAGCACGATAATATGACCTTCAAAAAAATACCAAAAAGAAATATTTTCCACAAATGCAATGGTTACTATTCAACAGCATGCCATTCGCAAACACATTTGTTTATTTTAAGTGAAATAACGAAATATAATAGCTTGTTACTTTGACTTCACGACTTAATATGATTCCTGGTCATAACAACAAATTTTCTAATTGTATTACAAACACGGCTCTTGTAAAGACCACAAAGAAGAAGTTAGACTATGTATATTATTCTATTTGTGGAAGAAGCATATTATTGTATTTTTATAAAGTTTTGCAAATCTACAAGAAAT
Source organism: Dryococelus australis (assembly GCA_029891345.1). Taxonomy (NCBI): domain Eukaryota; kingdom Metazoa; phylum Arthropoda; class Insecta; order Phasmatodea; family Phasmatidae; genus Dryococelus; species Dryococelus australis. Next base: position 361,231,406 of record CM056995.1, read on the forward strand.
TTCTTTCTAAAATAAAAACAAAGTTTACATTTTATTAGTTTATTGACTGTGACAACGAACCAAGGATTGTGCCAACTTAAGTACAGCATGCATCATAAAATGTCTTGCTTGCGACACTCGGAACCGTAAATGAAAGCGGGTCTGAAATGTTTAAAATGGCCAACACACTCACAGCGTACACAGTGATGGAGAGATTGTCGAGTCGCCTACATTCGAGTTCCGCATTATTCGAATAGCTATTCCTTGACGATCTGCTATTTCATATGTAACATTCCTTCCAGAACGTTCGGAATTGAATTCCGCTCCCCGCGACAGCTGCTGAATTCCAGATATGAATACTTCTGATTCTGTCGCTTTTCCTCTACCTCCGAAGGCGTTCAAAAAAAAAAAACACTTTTCGATGCAGAACTTCGTTGTTCGAATCCCTAGAGAAAAAAAAAGTCCGAATTTCGCCGTATTATAAAATAGCGTCCAGGATTTGTGGTGCAGTCACAGAATTTTTGCAGGGATGTGTGTTTATTATCTGAGTTAAAATTTACTCTAAATTACGACATCCTTCTACACTTGAAGACTGAATGATTGCTTTGAATCCGTGGCTAATCGATCGCTGTAACTACAGCCCACAATAAGTACGAGGCACAATATAGCAGATCTACTGCAAACCGTTCGACGTAATACGTAATCTTTGACTGTGTGTTTCGAGTCTGTGAAACTGAATGATGATCACTGACTTTACAGTTGTCAAGTTGACTCTGAATCACGTGGCTAACACGTGAAACTGGGACAGTGAAGCGACTTGCGCGTTTTTTTTGCCCTTGCCCTTAGTGATATATCACTGAGTTATTTAGAAGTTTTCTTTGTCTCTTCGAAAGTAAATAGAGAGAGGTCCTAATTAAAACTACGAATAAAACCGGATCCAGAAGATAATTGTGTCGGACTGCGAGAGAGAGAGAAAGAGTGTGAGAATGAAAGAGATAGTGAAAGAGAGGGAGAAAGAGAAGAAGATAGAGTGAAAGAAAACGAGAAAGAGAGATAAAGAGAGAAAGAAAGAGAGAGCGGAAGCGTAGAGTAGGTTAGAAAAAAAATCATAAATATTTTGCGCGAATTTGCCTTGATAAATATAATGTAAACAAAAATAGGAAATTAATAGGGGCTTATTTTGTAACTATCAACAAGCGGCGCGAGTTTGCCTTCCTAGCAACCGAACTGCTATGCAGCATGTTTGAAAATACGGTTTTCTTGAACTATTCGACGTGTACTCAAATATGTTTACTTACGAAAAGAATAAATTCCCTAGATGAGGACGGGATGGTACCTTTAAAAAAACACTGGCTATCAACATTTTGGAGCCTACGACCCAGTTTAAACTGCAATTTTCAGACTGTTGTATCTTAAATCATATTACACCGATACGTGTGAAATAACAATATAGGCATTCCACTGTAAAGTGAGCACTTTTGAAAGCCCCGCTAAGATATACTTCCAGTCTCAGTTTGTATAACTCCGCCATATATACGTTTTACATTACCACGGCCATAGTGATATTATTCATGCGTCATTCAAGTGAAAATTTAAAGTTGTTACGAACCTAAATGTATTATAAATATGCAAATTGATATTGTAATGTGTGTAAAGCAATAAATATACAAAATAGAACAGCCATTAATTTAAAAATTACACTCGTCCTGTAACGTCAATACTTGAAACAATTCTTTTTTAATCGCTGAATACTTAATTGTGAACCTGCGCGTCAGTGTGTACATGTAGTTATGTAGCAGTGATATATTTTTTCCAAAGGTATATTTCAAAAGTACTCACTTGATCGTGAACAGCCTATATGAGCCTATATTAAACTTTTGTACAGGTTATCCAATGGGGCGGAATACCCTCGAGTCACTTCACTCCTCCAGACTCGCCACAATTTCCCTTTCTAGACATGATGGACATTAGAAACGTAATTTCAGAGTACTCAAATATTGCCAAAAAAAAAAAAAAAAAAAACTGCTTTTTCGGAGCGCTGTATCTCAAAATCTATGTTTGATGTAAATACAAAAAAAAAAAAAAAAAAAAAAAACTCAAGGGTCCTGCAGTGAACGTTCTTATAGGCTGTTCACAATAAAATAAGTACTTTTGATGTCCTAGTTACTTTTGAAATCCTTCTTTTATCCTTCAACCACCTTTTAAAATAAATATTGCCATGTAATTAGTGTGTATATTCCACCGTATTTTGAAGTCAATGTCTAAGATTAAATTAAAATACATTTATTGACTATTATTCCAAATGAGTGAGCTTTCAAAAGGGCTCACTTTACCATGAGCAGCCTATAAACTCTTTCCACGTATAAAATGATAGGGTCACCGCTTAAAGTTGAATAGGTACACGCAGCACAACGATAACACTACACGCCAGTTCAGAATCTTGCACTTATTGGTGATGGCTCACTTGATGCGAGTAACAGTGTCGCCCTTACTGCTCCATCGCGTATCGGCCTCAAACGCGGTAAACATCTGCAGTTAGCCGAGCGAGCCCCTTAGAAGCTTCAGATGCTGCAATCCGCAATACTGTACTGTTGAGCAAGTCGACACACGATCAGGCGATGAGTCTTATGTGAAAAAATTCGCCACTTTTCACGCATCTTGTAAAAAGACCTTTGAAATTGGGTTTCCTTTATCCATCCCCCTTTATATAGAATGCTAACAACTACAAATAAACAACATCATTTAATAACACAGGAAAAAGTTCGCCGAAGTGTTTTAATGCAAAATAACACATCATTAATAAAATTTTAGGTCTACAACATAAAAGGGGCTTGTGTGTAGCAGCGATGGGTCACGTAATACGCATGAAAGGGTCGTCCTAATCGTTTCTCGCACTTCCGGGCCGCAGATGCAAATAAAATCTCCAGATAGTTTTTTTTAGGTATTTTATTGTTTAGTGAAACGATTTCAATGAAAATTTGATTAAAATACGAAGTATTTTTTTAAATAACCTTAATCAAGGTTTTTTTTAGCTTAAATGTAACAATTTTAACTTAAAATTGTGATCCATACAAATTTGGAGAGTTGTTTTATCACGAAGTTGGGTTTCAGTTGAATGTTTATTGAAGTTACAGGAGCAGCATGCTGCAATTCTTTTGAAATCGCAGTGGGGCCGCGGTGGTACAGTGGTTAGACTACTAGCCTCCCACCTGGGCGAATCGGGTTTGATTTCCGGTGGGGTCGCTCCTGTATTTTCGCACGTGGGAACCGTGCCGGAACAATGCCACTGGTCGGCGGGTTTTCTCGTGTATCTCCCGTTTTCCCCTGTCCCTTTCATTCCGACGCTGCTCCATACTCACCTCACTTCACCCTCATCGGCTCTCAATATCTCGATGTTAAGAGCCGCCCAAAGCCTTCCACTCAACTGTACTACACTCCATTTTGACATCGGACACTGCAGTAGAGGTTTCATTTCTAGCTGTTTTAGCTTTAAATTTGATCTGAAAAGTTAAAATTGAATTGTGGACAAACCACGTAACAAACTTTTAATCAATATTTCTGAAGACTTTCTAGTGCAGTGAAGAATCATCTTGAGCTGTATACTTATGTACATATGCTGTCCAATTTTGAGATTTGTATGAAAACCAATACAAAATTAAAATTCTTGTAGCTCGTGTCTTTTTTGTTTTGAAAAGTAATTTTTCTTTATTGTCATAGTATTTGTAGATTATTACTTTACATCACTACGAAATGAAATGAAATATTAAAAAAATTTTAAAAATCATTTTGACCTCTTGCACGTTTTTAATCTGTTAGACTAAATTAATTAATTACATATAACATAACAGTACGAAGAGAACAGCTACATTGTGACGAGTGTTTAACGTGGGGTGCGTAGGTGATGGGATTAGACATAAGGATAGAGCAGGAGGAAACGGGAGCATCCAGAGAAACCGCACTGGTTGACGGCAACGTCCATCGGGTTTCTCCTAAGCGTTACAGTGTGAGTTACTGCGCTAGGAACAGAACCCGGGTCGCTAAAAAGAGAGGGTAGTATGCTAGCCACACGCTAACCGCGGCCCCACGATGTCCCCATGGACTTCAGATTGATAAGCCGCAAGGCCACATACCAACGAGGAGTAGCCTGCATCGATAAATGCAGTGGTGGTGTTGAGGATACTCGTCTTCTGCGCATGACGCCAAAACCGAGTTGTCCATCGCCAGTACACGTGCAGAAGTCACGTGGTCAATAGCGGCGAACGTGTTTGTTTACAAATTAAGTTTCAACTGACCTAGCCTGGTTTCATGAACAAAATACTTTTACTAACTTAAATACAGCCTAGTCACATAAAAACTACGTCAGAGGAGTGTACGAACGTATGAAAGCAGTGTTCCAGCATGAAATCCAACCCTCATTTTTTTTTTCAGACTGTATAATAAAAAACAAAATCATTTCGATATTGAAAGTGTATAATAAAATTAACACCATTGGTAATAATTTGTAAAAATATTTGTGTTGTAAATCAAAAATGAATAATACAATCTTAAAGCTTCAAAGGGTGAGATTCCCTATCACGGAAAATAGCAACTACGCAGCTCGCACGCGCGCTCTACCCGGGTTTCCCCTCTACGTTCACCCAGGTGGGCTGATTCACGTGAGTCCGCAACTGTCCTCGTATTGGTGAGTGAAGTGAAGAGGTTTGGGCAGCCCTTAACATCGAGGTCTTGAGAGCCGATGAAAGTGATTTAAGTGACTATGGAGCGGCGCTGTAATGGAGAGGCGGGGGAAACGGGAGATCCCCGAGAAAACCCGCCGACCAACGGCATCGTCCGACACGATTCCCGGGGATTGAACCCGGCTCGCCATGGTGTGAGGCGAGCGGGCTAACCGCTCAGCCACCGTGGCTCCCTCGTATTGGTACAAGAGCAGCTTCCAGTAACCTGAGTGCTCGTTTTTCAGACCTCATGCCTGGTCAGTTTCAGATGTAGCGGGGTTCCTGTACCGCAGACTGTTACATATGCATGCACTTCACGCCGTGAGAGAAGTCACTGTGCTGTCTCTTCCGCTGGCTAAGTTCTAGCGCTGTGGCTAGTTCGCCCTCGAGCTCCTTTCAAACTCCTGCCGAGTTCCCCTCTCATCAGAAACGCATGTACTTCCACTAGACAGTAACACTGACATGCCACACGTCATGGAATTTGCAGTACGCAAGGCAATAGACGACGAAGCACTTGTTATGATCGTATTAGAGCCCTAACTGGGATCCACACATGAAACCGCCCAGCACAACTTTAGAGTAAAGCAAGGATGCCAGGGATTGTGCCAAAGCAATGCGACACAGGGCCAGCAGCTATAATCCCCTCTACCAACCAGGGAAAGAGGCCAGCTATGTCATAACGTTAAACAACGCACCCATATAGGCCACCGCATCTTTCCAGGACCAGCCAGACTACAGGGAAGATCCCAGCCATGGGCGTATCCGCCCGACGTTATCTGTACAACTAGAAACAGCCTTCGGCATCATGTTTCAGGAGGAGGTGGGGGGGGGGGACTGTCCAACATAGACATAAAGAAACTAGGGGCCCAGCCCGTGACTTTTTTTTTTAGTATTGTCACGTGCCTAGAATAGTTACCATGTTACAAATTGTGGTTATCATACAAAAATTGAAACACACACACATTATATATAGCATAGATATATGTAGGTAATAGTAAAATTATGTGAAATTAACTCAACATTGAACCGACTGCGGCCCATTTGATATTTTTCTATCCACTGAGCCACTAAGGCCCCACTTGGAATCGCTCTAACCATTGAGCCACTGTGGCCCTACTTGGAAATATACTCAACATTGAATCGAGACATTTAAAGTAAACAAAAATGATATTCCATTACCTTAATATCCCTATGCAATAATCTCTATGCATTAATACAACACTTTCATAGGTAAAAATTAATTTAAAAATGAGTTTTTAGGGTGAAAGGTAATCATTGCGGAATCTGATCTTGCTGAAATTGACCTGTATTTGGCCCTGAGGATCCGCTCTGCAAAATTTGAAGAACTTCTGTTGAATACCGTTACATAAACATCTCCCAACAGGTATTTTGTCCACTTGTGGAATAGATGCCACGACGAGATACTGCACTTGGCCAGGCCAGGCTGGAGGAGGGCCTACACAATACTAGACCTATATGCCATAACTTTTGGCATGTAATTGTGTGTACTTAGCATTAATATCTAGTGCCATCTGTTTTTCACTAAGAAAAGTTTCACAAGAAATCTACGAGCAGAGAAAACCTAAATGTCCTGCGCTTACATTGAAGCTTTCTTTTGTTATTGGCTTTGTGAGAAAACATTTTCTTTCATACCTGGGACAATCAGAATCAACTTTACACCCCGATACTGAATATTTCTGGTCAGCGGGCAGGCAGCTAAGACACGTGACAGCTAAACGCATCCAGTCATGAAAGTAGACCTGAACGAAAGTGTTTTGGAACACCAATCATAGACTAGGGATGGAGTAGGCCGATTTTTCGTCTTCTGCGCACGTATCCAACACTGACCTACCTCACAATAATACCACTGTCAGAATCACATGGTCAACAGTAATAAACGCTTTTGTGTAAATCTTAATTTTCGCAGGACAAGTTTTTATATTAGTAAATCACTTTTACCAATTTTAATTAAACTGCATTTAAAAATTAGTTACAGGGAGTATAAAAACATCTCAAATCACTTGTTTAGATAAATAGTGTTCTAACCTCAAATCATTATCCTCGTCTTTTATTATAGTCGTATTGGCAAAAAAGCAGTTCAATGCCGAGGCAAGGAGATTGGTTGTGCGCAGCAGTATGCCCACTCTACTCCATATTCACTCATACGATACAAATAGTCGTGGAACTTTATCGCAAAATGCAAGTGCATTTCCGCCACTACCAAATGGTTCCCTGATGTTGTAAAAAACACATAAATATGTTTCTGTCACATAAATTCTTGCTGTAGTGTGTGTAAAGTAATAAAATAAGGAATCTCGCTGGCCTTCAATTAACATATTGCTCTCTTAATAACCTGTTAAGACATAGAACCTGCTTTATGTATCTGGCTGCCCGCATGATTGCAAGTACTCTGGTATTTGCTTACTGCGAAATACGTAGGTACATGCAAGTAAAAGGCAGGGAGTTTATTTCAATAGTCAATTACAAGTGATCTCAATCACATTCCTTTCAAATATTTATTTGCGCTGCGGTAAATACCTACAGCTCTGCGTTGTCAGAAATGATTGCAGTAGAGTACTTTAACCCGCTCTGCCACGCATATTGGTACGTCAGCTTGAATTTTGGAACCGAGCAATATTTTGAGACGTTTCCTTTTAACTGGGTGTTTGGTGACAATTACCACCCACATCTCAAAACCCAGAAATGCAGAAACTTACATTGCATTGATCGCAGGGATGACTAACTGTACTGGGAACTGATTACCTGCTATGGTCCATTTATGGTTATTTCCGACTTTTCTGAAGCCCTTATAAGTTCTACTCACGAGCTGCTTTTACGCCTCACGCAAAAAAAAAAACCTCAATTATGCGCAGAAAATTACACCAAAGTGATAACGCACTACACTTGTGCGCAGCGCACTTGCTTTGATAACATTTTGCATGATATTTATTACTTGCCAGGTATTACCAACGTAGCTGTTTTCTTGATTTTATTAAAAATACATGTAAATAAAATATCATAATTTATAGATAAAATAGGCATAAGAAATAATTCTATGTAACCAACGATAAGATAATTTTATGTTAACACAAGTATAAAACGCTTGTGATATTTAGGAAACAACCAAACGTGTAATAATGGGGTAATTTTTCAAAGGTTTGTTTCAAGACGTGTGAAGGTACTCCGAATGGACTATACAGGCAGTTTGGCTCGTTATTAAAACGCAGAGACCACTTAACGAGACCAGCAATCACAAGTTACCAACGTAGCTTGGGAAAAAGTCCGAGGAGCAGAGAAATGTTGCTAGTTGTTCCGGCATCCCGAGGAATTGGCCGGGCGGTGGAAACAGAAAATTGTATTCTGAAGGAACGGAATGGAAGCTCTTTTTCCCCTCGCGAGCGAGCGGATTAACAGCCTGGTTTCATTTCAATTACGCAAGTTGGTAATATCACTGTTGCTATCGCGCAGCATGAGCCAGTATTCTCTCTCCTCTAGCTGCAGAGGCAGCTACACGGAAGCATATAGACGAAACTGGCGTCGCAGTTATTATGATGAGGGCATGTAGCCTATTCACTGTTTCCTCACTACTTTTTTAACAAACCTTTGAAAAATCACTACACGATGTGTGTCGTTCTCGCTTGTTTCAAAATATGTTGTCACGGGCTTTTTATACCTCTTTTAACATCGAGGCTGTTCACGGCAAAATGAGCACTTTTAAAATAGATCATAGAAAAAAGTAATTGCTTTTACATGCATATATCTTAATGGGTGCACTGAATGAAATATGCCCGGTAAAGTTGGTAATAATGGACGGAAAGTAGTTCCATATCTTAACGTCTAATAAAAGTAAAAAGTGTTAGATAACCATGGGTGATAACTTAAAATTATTTCTCTCAAACAATTCACTTACTTAATTTCACAGTTTCATTTGAGCGACGCATGAATAAAGTGATGAGGCCCATGGCAATGTTAATTTTACATAAGGCGGAACAATACACAACTTGTGTACAAGTAGATCTTAAGGAGGGATTTCAAACGTACTCATTTTACCGTGAACAGCCTATACTAGTATTTCAACCAGTACTATTTGCTATAAATTTAAATATTACGTATCTTTCGGTATTTAATTAATTTAGAAAATCATAATTATTTGTAAAAATTAGTACCTACGTATCAGCTAACTCACTTCACCATATTACACGTAGTGTAAGCGTAGAAACTGGGCACCATAAAGGTTGTGTGAGAATGAATTAAACATCTAGATGTTCATGTTATCTTGTCAAATTGAGATATAAAAAAAAAAACAGAATATGCTTTCATTCGTTTGTATGTTGTATACGATTTTATATTTTCACTGACGTATTTACTTACAAACGTATTACGTTAGATCATTAACATAGTAGTGGGAAACTATATCGCCGAGGAACCAGTAGCAGAGTTGGTTGGTTAACTCGCCACTGGTAAATGTCACATGTTCAGTAAGTTAAAGAAAACGGGCGTATGTTCGCAGAATTTACAGACAAAGTGTTTGGAAATAATCGTTTGTCCAACCAGACGTCCTACTCTGATTGGAAAAGAGAGATATTCTCACTGGTCCAGATTGTCGAGCGTTTCACACGAAGCCACAGAATCGGTAAGCATGCAGAGCTGGAACGGCCGCTTAAGATGGACTCACAACCACCCGTTTCATCCGTCAGTCACGTGATCTTTAACCAATCGCGGGGTAACTTTGATTTCTATCCGTAAAATATATCTCAAACTTTTTCACTTTTGACAGATGGCTCACCGCCTTGTAATATAGTTCCTTGAACATGGCCGACGGAAAACAGTCACTTTTTTATTTGTCTGAATATTTTTCTTATAAATACACAAGGCATTGAATTGGTTTTCTTTTTTTAAGTTTCAGCTTTGAAGTGATCTGATGATGACTGATATTCAGAGGAAATGCTGATAAATTATGTTAGGGAAAGAGAACATATTTATGACATTCATTAAAAATATTTCTCTCTGGGCGTTAAAGTTCGTGTTATTGGATGGCAACACTAAAAATTTCCTGGCCAGACGGATTGACTGACTACGGCCGGGTGACTGACGGATGGTTGTGATCCAAGCTTTACTCCACGAAATCCAGTCACACACGCCAAAACGAAATGGCGTCACTGGCCAGAAACGTGCAGAAACGACGTTCGCCAATCAGCGGCCGGTAACTTAACTCGCCGACTGGCAGAGCGGCCAATAGGGAACACACTAAATTCGAATCAGTAGAAAACCACTGATTCCTCCAGCGACAAAATTTCACCGATTGAATTAGTGACCTGAAACAATTTCACTGATAGAATAAGTGACGGCCGACTGCAGTGGCGAATTAAATATTGTTTATATTGAATTTAACCAAATAGTTGCGTGAATTATACATATTTGTGATAATTTACTGATTATATTGAGTAATTTATCATAAGTTAAAAGATTATAAAAAATGCTCGCATGTGGCCCGGATCGAACTCGCACACTCTTACGTCTTCGCCATTAGTATATTACCTTACCATCTGCGCTGCGAAGTCAAGTTGAAAAACGAGAGGAAAGTATACGTATTATAGTTCTTAACACAATCGTGAAAATCTCAATTGTATGCCCATACTTTTAGTTTTTTGTTTAATTGGTACCACTAGGATTGTTAAAAAAGAACAGTAGATATGAATGCACTCTCTTCGCCACATTTTATACAGTTCAGACCTTCAAACATTGCTCAGTGATAATTACGTCAAAACGAAATGAAAGACGTAAATATGGAATGAAAGGCTAAATGTGCACATTACCTGGTAAAATCGTAGTCTGAAAGACGAAACGCATTTTAGAAAGTATCTCGTATTGCATGTTATTAGTATATTCGTTATTTTACTTGATACACGTTGTTTAAAGCTATTTTTAAACTTCGTTTAGCGGGAATCAGTCAAAAAGCAAACAACTGAAAAACAGCGAGAAAAAAAAAAGACTGATATTTAAGCGGAAAATGTCACTGATTCAATAAGTGAAGGACATCTGGCGTTTTTCACTGATTGATCAGTTAAATTCACTGAAGTGATTGTTGAATCAGCGAGGCACTCTTGACTAATTGAAACAGTGAGATTCTCACTGATTCAGATTTAGAGGGAATATCTCGCGGCACAGCGCACGGCAGCCAGTCAGATACGTTCCCAGAGCTTCGAACAGCCAATAAGTGATCGTTTATACTTACATCTAATACACCGTTTGTAGGTCATAACCAATGCTCGTTGCGCCCACTTAGGCCTATGTACCGCGTCTGTGGCTTGGTTGTTAATTATACGTTTGCTTTCACAAATATATAATATCATTTTAAATCACTATAATCAACCATACTCAGAGTGGCAGAAATTACCTAAGTGCCTGATAAGTAAACAAACAGAAAGTGTGCAGTAAATATATTATAAAATCAATAATTATTGAAATAACAACACCTTATGCTGCTACCGTGATGTTTGGAAGGTGTGTGTGCTAGGCAAACGGGACACCACATATATTTTACCTAGAAAGTGATTAGTAATACTCTACTAATTATATTTTAAATTAGTTATTAACTCATCCAGAGGTGGACATAAATGAAAAGAATATAAGATTGCAGTTTCAGAATAAATTTCTCAACTAAAGGAACTGGAATTTTTGACAAGTGCTCAAGTCACGAGCTAAACACCCAATGAATAGAAACCTGAAGAATTCGCGGATTCATTTCAGGGCGAGCTAGAATTCAAAATACATACGTTTATATAACGTTAGCCATTGGTCCACCAGGATGTATGACTCCTCCTGGAGAACGCTTGCCCAATGGTCGCTTTCCAATGTGACAGCAGACAACCAACGTGTAGTTAATATCGGCATATTTGTACATACGACTGTAGCGTCTAGCCTGCAGGTCATTGAACTCGCGAATTTTTCTGGTCTTAACCAATGAATAATTGCTGTTAAAAGGAAATAAACTCGAGAAATTATTATGGCCTTGAAAGCCTTAGAATGCTCGAAGACCCCTGGAGTGCACCCCGTACAATATAATCGACTGAAATTTGAAATATAAATGTGTATTTTCTTGTACTTGGCCAATGATTCGCATTAAACACTAATTCATAAATCACTGATAAATATTCACCTTAAAGGCCTAATTTACATTTTTAAAAATATTGTAAGAAATAAAAATTCATCAATCAGTGAAGTAGTTATGTTTCGACGTGATCCAGAAGATAACAAGATAAATAAAACAATTTTCCATGAATCTAGCACTTAGCCGTTACTTCTCCAGGCGAAGTCATGAAGCTGGAGATGAAAATCTTGCTCCAGACGGCAAATAAAGAGGAGCCATGCAAGTAGTTGTCTAACGGAATAAAGACTTGGAAACCTGAATTAAAACATCGAAAATCATTCTATCAAACTAGTCCCAATACGTGGCATATAACTTCTTATAAACTTCGTATAATACATCGTTTGAGATGATAGTAAATCGCGGGAATTTTTTGAGCCAACGTATCTTCTATAACACTCCAATTAGTTTATTGTTTTATGATTGGATATACAAGGTTTTGACCCAGCTGAGTTATTCGCAGACCAATCACGCACGATTTGCCTTATAGTATCAGAATCCTCATTGGTCCAGTGGAAAGGGGTAGTATCTTCATACACGCATGACAGATAATAAGTAAAGAAAACTGTCGGACGCGTGTACAGTACGTTGAATCCTAGCAAACAGTCAACTTTTCCCGCGATTAACTATCATCTCTATGCATCGTCTAAACGTTGAATGAGCTTTGAATGAAACTTGGAATCCAAAACATTGTCCCTCTGGAACATAAACAAGGATATTTGCGAAAATTGTTCCAGAGTCAATAAAACATGGCTGAGTATAGATGGTGTTTGTAAGGGTTCCCCTTGTGGTTTAGAGCTCAGAATATATTCTCCTGTCAAAGTTTCAACGACAGTAACAGGCAATCATTACTTTATTTTTTATCTGTTCCATTTTTTGGGTGGATTTTTACGACGTCTGCCATAAATGGCGTATAAAACCAACGGCGATTAAAGTAGGAAAACAAAGCTATGAAAATGCTAGACCCAACAATGCGATACATCCAGCTAGCATTTCCACAAAACAATCGACGGTTTCGTAAAATGAATGGTACAAACCAAACCGCTGATTACACAAATATCGTTTTATTTCTTCAAAGTCGAATGTGATTCTGATGTGCTAAGCTGTTGTATAAAAATCTACAAAATCGTGAAAAAGAAAACTATTAATAGAAATTGTTTATAAATCTTCGTAAAACTGTAGTAACTTTGTTTCCTCTTTTACAAACATCCATGGACTTAACGGAAATTTCCCTAGAATTATATATATATATATATATATATATATATATATATATATATATAGTGTTGTTACGAGATAACTTCTTTATTTGGCGGCGCCTTGTGAACAAAAAGAAACGAAAGTAATTAACTGGTTCTCTGTAAAAAGTCATTTTTACACGAACCAAAGTAAAACTCCTCTCAAGACCATGCCTGCTTGGTTACAAACTTCATCGCGCAATGAATTGTAAATCAGGAGTCTTGGACGATATTTGCTGTTACGCGCATAGTAATTTTTGGTGTGCAGAGGCGAATAATGGTCCCTATATCCTCGGCTTAGTTCTTCCCTAACAACACAAGCCGAAGGAAATACGGAGAAGTTATGCATTTCACGAGCAGAGGTCTTGCGTAGCTATGCATCGCATCGCGTTACCGTTTGTATAGTCTATGCATGGTAACTCCGCGCTCTTTGTAACAATCTCGTCCCATCTATGACGTCATTATTTAATATTTCTTAAATATTACATAGGTCGTAACTGTTTTATACGTACCTTAACTTTGACGCAGCTAACTACTTACTAAATCAAACTTTCGTTTTTATTTTGTTTTTAAATAATAATATTTATATCGAGAAAAGATGTATATTGGTAACGACTAGAAATATATAGTTTTTGGCTAAATTATTGTTAAATTAAATTTCGTAGCTTTATTTGTAAAGTGAAAATATCTTATAACATATTTAATTTTCAGGTAGCTTTGTTGAAAACACACGCAATTGTTGCTTAATTGTCTGTCCAGAGCACAAATACGGTGCGTTGTTTCGTAGGAGTATTTTGATATAATTATATTTGCGTGTGGTGGAAGAATACTTTATGTTTCTGAAAGTATAATTTTAGCGTGACGTCAGAAAATGGAGAGCGGAGAAGTTCGGGCTGCTCTTAACATCGACGTCTTGAGAGCCGATGAGGGTGAAGCTCGTCGAGCATGGGGAAGCGCCGGAATGCAAGGGCAGGGGAATCGGGAGACCCCCGAGAAAACCCGTTCAGAACCACCATCGTAATTGGATAATTTGCACTGTTACGCGCCTCACCTGCGTCTGCCTGCAAATCACGGATGGTCAGTATCGTAGAAACTTGTTTCTGATTGGCTCACGCATGTACCGGACGAACCAACAATAACCAAAGGAAGGCCGCAAGTGTGCGCTGAAGTCTAGCTTCGGCGTGAATCTTTTCGCGAAGAACAAGTGTCCCTGCAGGCCGTTCACGGTAAAGCTTTTGAAATAAATATTGATATGTAATTAATAAAACACAGTGCGTATATTCCACCGCACTCGGAAGATATCATCTAAGGCTAATATGAAATATATTTATTGACTATTATTCCAAATGAGAGGGTTTTCAAAAGTACTCACTTTACCGTGAATGGCCTATAGGTGCAGTTATTCAGTGCACGTCCATCGAGCTAAACCTTGGAGGTGTTCAGCTTCTCCGATAACTGGTAATAAAGTAACGGCAATTAGAAGGGCCGAAAGGCTGGAGTGGAAGGAGGAAAGGGGGAGGGGAGGTAATATCGATATCAATCTCCGATGTGACGAGAGCTAGGCGCGAAGCCGGCGGGAGATTAAGTCCCGACAACCATCACCAACCTCAGCGGACAAGACAAGATGCCTGTGCTCTGTACACATCGCGAGCCATCCTTTCAATAGGCGGCGCAGTGCTACTCGCTAAACATCCGCTTAGCCCTTTCAAGTGAGATTTGGGCGGCTCTTAACTGAGACGTCTTAAGAGCCTATGAAGGTCGTAGAGGTGAGTATGTAGCAGCGCCGGAATGGATGGGCGGGGGAAACCGGAGATCCCCGAGAAAACCCGCCGACAAACGGTATCGTCCGACACGATTCCCGCATCCGAAAATCCGGTGCCCCGGCCGGGGATTGAGCCCGGTTCGCCATGGAGGGGGGGGGAGCGTGCTAGTCGCTCATCCACCGTGCACCGCCCCCCCCCCCCCATTTTTTTTTCACGTGTACAAAACAAGAATGGTTCTCTTGAACATTCGGTTCATTACAACGAGACATAGACCTACAGTTTCTACAAAAATTTAAGACCACAAACCCGTTTACACAAAATGTGTCATAGGCAGAGGTCTGAAGAATTAGCGGATTCATTTTGGAACAAGCTACAACTCAAAACACGGGTGTTTATATAACTTAAGCCATTGGTACACTTGGTGTATGACACCTCCTGGAGAACGGTGGCCCAATCGTCGCCTTCCACTCTGACAGCAGACAACCAATGCCCAGTTGACATTGGCATGTTTATGCATAAGACTATAGAGTCTAGCCTGCAGGTTATTCAACTCGCGAATTTCTTAGGTCTCTAGTCATAGGTCTTGAAAGTTTGAGGCAATGAACTGGGGCTAATTTTTCATTATTGTATTTGTAGAATATAACGTTTTCATAAAAATAACCTAAAATATCCTCTTTTTTATTAGGTCATAATCGTCTTTACATAAGAAATTTAAAAAAATATAATTTCTCCTATAAGGAACTGTACAAAAAATATGCTACTCGCTGTATATGCTTAGGTCCGTTATACAAGACACGGATACGTAGGAAAACGGATACGAAAATCGTTAACTGTACGAGAGGCAAATTGAAGTTCATTTGATCTATTTTACAATACACAGAAACGTACCGATCTGCACAACCGCAGTATGTTTACAAGAATAAAGATTTCTCTTAAAACTGCAGGAGGTGTCGTCGATTACTTAAATCATTTAAATAACACATGCTGGTAAAAGTTAAGAAGTGTATTGAGAGTAACTTATGACTGGAAGGTCTTAAAACTTTCGGTAGAGACTGTAATCAAGTACTGCGTGGCATTCTGCGCAGACTTTGTGAATTTTCATCCCATTGCATCGTGAGCAGTCTAGTATCTCAGAAACTCTGGTAGTGCTAAACATTTTTCAAGCGTCAATTATTCCGAATGCAACTAACAAGAAATATTCGTACCTGAAAATCACGTATTCTCAAGAGACTCTAGTGGGGCCGCGGTGGTTTAGTGGTTAGACTACTCGTATACCACCTAGGTTAACCGGGTTCAAATTCTGGCGGGCAACTCCCACATTTCCGCATGTGGGAATCGTGCTGGGCGATGTTGCTGGTTGACGGGTTTTCTCGGGGGATCTCCAGTTTCCCCCGCCCTTAAATTCCGGCGTTGCTCCATACTCACCTCGCGTTATATCCATCAGCTCTCAAGACCTCGATGGTATGAGCCGCCCAAGTCTTTTCACTCGGTCGCTCAAGAGACCAGAGCTAGACTCCACAGCCCTTTACGTACTCGAGCAGAGGTCACTTGTTCATTGCCTGCTGAAGATCTACTTGTATGCAGATTGTGGATCCTTCCGCCTTATGTAAAATTGAAGTTATCATGGACTTCATCGCTTTATCCAGACATCGGTCAAGTGAAACTGTGAAATTATTAGCAAAGTAAATACTTTTCATATCTGCTCATGTTTACACTTCGATGCTTAAAAAAAAAAAAAAAAACAGAAAGCGAAAGAAATAATACAAGTTACCACAAATGGTTACATAACATTTTTTATTCGATGTTAAGATATGGAACTACTTTCCATCCACCGTTGCCAAATTTACCGGGTGCATGCCACTCAGTGTCCCCATTAAAATATGTGACTTTTTACCGAGGTTAATTTCCAAAGTGCTCACTTTGCCGTGAACAGCCTATAAGAGTGTTTGCTATTGGTAGTGAGTATACATGGCGTGTCGGATGAGCACAGAGAGAACCAATGAAACAAGTGTACCAGAATGCCGTCTATCTTGGTGCCGAGCTACAACGCGAAAAGATGGAGTGTCTTCATATTCTGCTAGAATTACATACTTATATTCACGAGAACATTTATTGTAACTAAGTGAACGTTTATTCTGGTGGACATTCGGCTCCGCAGGACTGTCGTCTCGGAAAACCCAGACGATAACACGAAACTACGCACTGAGGTGCGGGTTCCAATGTGCACTTTTTGTTAACAAAATTGTTACGTGAACTGATTTTGTCAACACAATCGATTACGTATTTTTGAAATTTGCGTTTTGTATATTGTCATCTTCGAAGCTGAAAAATTACTAAACACAAAATTCCGAATCATCGTCATATTAGTTTCTGCACGTTTGAAATGGGGTTACTGACGGAATAAAATAATATGTATCATATTCGCAATAATTATTCCACAAAGCAAACTGCTAAAATATTCGTGAAAAGGGAATTTTACTATGACAAAATTTTTGTTCCGAAATAATTTCACGTCCTAATTGTCTTATTTTGTTGATTTGTGATTTGAAACAATGCTGTAACTACTTGGGAAAATAATTTCTGTTTATTTTAAGACTTCCTGGAATTTCAATTTTCGAGTAGTGCAACCAAAAACAGTTGCATGGTATGCTAGACAGTTGCATGTCGTCGTAATGTCCCAATTTAAACCTTAACAAATGCTAAACGAAAAAAAAAAAAAAAAAAACCTCTAAACGAATCGGAACACGTCCAGAAAACAAGCCAAGGTTAGCTGCAGTCAACAGATATTCCTGTTGGCGCCCGGAAACTAGTCATCATAAACGTGATCATTTCTAGTCTATTCGCTGTTTCTGCACACTTTTCGAATCAAAACTTCGAAAAAGCACCCTACATATGACGTGTTTGATTCTTCTCTATATATGCCAAGTATCACAAGCGTTTTATACTAGTGTTAACATACGTGTACCTCATTTTTCGTTAAATTGAACCCTACTCATATCTTATCTATAAATTATAATATTTCATTGTAAACTAAACAGTTGTTCACGATAAAGTGAGCACTTTATAAATCAACCTTAGAAAATCGTCACTGCCCCTGCCCCTGCCTGCATATACATATTTTAATGGGTGCACTAAGTAACATTCGCACGTTAAAGTTGGCAACGACGGCTGGAAAATAGTTCTATATTTAACGTCGAATAAAAAATATTAGGAAACCATTTGTGATGACTTAAAATTATTTCTTTCCCTTTCTGTTTTTTTTTTATGCATCGAAGTGTAGAAATAAGCAGGTTTGTAAAGTATTTAGGTCTACTTCCTTAATAATTTCGCAGTTTCACTGGACCGACGTGGCGCAAGAATAAAGTGTCGAGGCCCATGGCAATGCTTATTTTACACGAGACGGAGGAATACACAACGTGTACACAAGCAGATCACAAGCAGGGCTTTGAAAAGGGCTCATTTTACCGTGAACAGCCTATATCAAGGATCAATACATAGGGCAAATATATGTGTTGGCAATGCCTGCTAGTAAGAAATAGTTTTTATGCAAAATATTGTGCAGAGTGCACACAGATGTGGGGCGTTGGCCCTCTGGTGTAATTTCCCAAGCTTTGTTTGCATGCGGCGGAGGAATATCTTGGAGGTAGAACTTTAACAGGGCTTCGGAAAAATTGTAAGTAATCGAAAATGGATCAAAGTTTTGCCATGCAGCCTGTGGAAGAATACACAGAAAGAAGAGCCCAATTAGGCCATCCAATAGCTCGATCACTGGTCGACCCTGCAATAGTACGTCGATACTCGGCAGTTTGAAATTACTGATAGGAGATTAACCCGCTCGGTCACACATTTATTTCAGATTTGAAGTGTTGGAATCACGTAATTTTTTGACATGAACTGTACTTGTGTTCAGCAATTTTTTTTTTTTCAACCAATGAACAACGTGCTGCTTGTTTGATGATATAGGCTGTTCACGGGAAAATGAGCACTTTTGAAAGCCCTGCTAAAGATCTACTTGTGTGCACGTTGTGTATTCTTCCGCCTTATGTAAAATTAACATTGTCATGAGCCTCATCACTTTAGTCATGCGTCAGTCAAGGGGAAATTGTCAATTTATTAGAAAAGTAAATATTTATAAAATCTGCTTATTTTTACACTTTGATGCATTAAAAAAAAAAGCGCAAGAAATAATTTAAGCAATCACAAATAGTTATCTAACACTTTTTATTTGACGTGAAGATACGGAACTACTTTCCATCCATCGTTACCAACTTTACTGGGTACATATCTCTTAGTGTGCCCGTAAAATGGTATGCAGGTACAGACAGTGAACAGCCTTTCAGGTCAAAGAGGTGAGAAAGTACACACATAACAGAGACAGACAAGACTGGGCACTGGTGCCTTGCTGTGTACAGTTCCGGCCATAACTTTCGTTCATTTACAAAGTGTACACGGCGACTGAAACTGAACAGGATACATGAGGGATATGACGTCAACACCCCTGAGGTCGGAACTGTACGAACGCAGAGGGGAAACCTAGGTCGACGTCACACCACTGGTTTCTTGTAAATTCGTTTGGCAGCCATGTTTGATCTTGTCTGCAGGCATGATTGTTTTCTTCGGCTATGTCTCGACGTAGGCTGTTCACGGGTAATTCAGCTGCACTTTTGAAAACAACCTTTGAAAAATGTCACTGTCTCTATACGCACGCATTTTAACGGGGGAAATATCCGTCACGCACCCAGTAAAGTTGGTAGTGACATAGTGAAAGTAGTTCCATATCTTCACGTTGAATTAAAAAGTGTTAGTTAAAAAGTTGTGGGTACTAAAGTTTGTTTTTTTTTTTTTTTTTTTTTTTTTTTTAGAACGAGCAGATTGGTGAGATATGGTTTTTCCAATAATTTCACAGTTTCACTTGACAAACGCAGGAATAAAGTAATGAGACGCATGGCAGTGCTATTTCTATATATTGTGGAATAACACACAATGTGCATACAAGTAAATTTTAATCAGGGTTTGCAAAAGTGCTAAGTTAACCGCAAACATCGTGCAACTTAAGGCAGACATAAGAGAATCCTCACTTCCTAAACACGCTTCTTAATTACTTATAGACAGCTTTCAACACTTACTGTTAATGTTGAGTATTTTTTTTAAATACAATTTGCCATATTTTAATTGTAACAGCAGACCTATCGCCAAAATTGCTTTGCACCTGGCTTTTTATTTATTTCAGTGAATGCAGGATATCTTGCCAAATTGCGCCATCTTTGGCACGCCGTATGTTTACTTGCCAGCAACCAATCGAAGCACAACGCTGGACAAAACTCGTTCCCTCTGTAGGCCACATTGCCACTACCAGTTTACTACTAACAAGAAACGAGTGCAAACCGAACAAGTTCGGAGCGAACGTCTTCTAAATGTTCGCTGTGAACTGAAGTGAAGTGACGAGGTTTGTGCGACTCTTTAACAATGAAGTCTTGAGAGCCGACGAGGGTGATTGAAGTGAATATGGAGCGGCTCCGGAATGAAGGAGCGGGGGAAACGGGATATCCCCGAGAAAACCCGCCGACCAACGGCATCGTCCGGAACGATCCCCACTTGCGAAGATCCGGTGACCCGGTCGAAGATTGAGCCCGGTTCGCCTTGGTGGGAGGCGAGCGTGCTAATCGCTCAGCCACGGTGGCTCCACTATGATCCGAGTATTTTCGATAACCCGTCTGAAGATCTACTTGTATACGCATTATGATTGTTTCTATCATATGTAAAATTAAAATTTCATGCGGCGGTCGAGTGAAACTGAAATTATTATACATGCAAGTAGTTCGAAATCTTCTAATTCTTATATGTGAGTAGTATAGAAATGCCGGTTCGAGCGCAGCCCGCGACCATCAGAAAACCAACAGCAAATTGAATGCCCAAACCATCAGAAAACCACCAGAAAAAATTACCGTTTGTTTTCCTAATCTAAAACATCAGCTGCCGATTCGAGCGCAACCGCAAAAAAGTGACTGCAAAAGTTGCGTTAGAGTACAGTTGCAAAAAGTTGCGTTTCGGTGCATCCGCAAAAAGTGACTACAAAAAGTTGTAAAGAGCGGCTCAAGAAAATTGAATATGTAAAAAAATAAAATATTGTCCATAATAAAGATGGATCAATTGCTAAATGTATTGAACGGAGCCCAACAATTTAAGAAACTTTCCGAACTTTCAGTGGGAAAGACCTATCCCATAGACCATGCTGAAATATCTGATACACGGTATGGACACAAAGTGGTAATTACTTCTGGAAATTTTAAACTAACCTTGCCAGACAGATATCTTCAGATTTTCAGTGAAAAAGTTTTAGATTATGTTAATCATGGAGGTATAAATTTGGCATATGATGGAATGGAGGATTGGGGTGCTAAACAAAGGCATTCTATTAGGTTTTTTTTAAAGAATAAACGATCGCCGTATTAGACATCAGTTGATTTTTATTTGTGCTCATATCTTTATAAAGTTTTAATGGTTATCCAATCATTAAAACACAATTATCGCTCTGACTTCGGAAGTGTGCTACAACATAGTATAATTAAACATTTAGATACACATCTCCAAATTCGATGCATTAAAGTAGCCGAAACATTGAGTTCTTTCATTACACTTTCTATAGAAATATTATTCATATTTATAACACGAAACTTTAATATATAGAATATGACTACTTCCAACCCAAAAATATCTAAGGCTTCATCTCTAATACCACTGTTCTTTCAGACTAATCAAAGTTAATTAACTTATCTTTTTCATCCCTAATTCCAACTATTATTTCATTAACTTGATTTGTTTGCACTGGAAAAAATAATGGATAAGCTGGTTCGTAATAGATTGTGTCACCAAATACAAATGTTGTTCTTGGTTTAGAAGTAGCAATTATGTTAGTTTCTCTATGAATATATTCATCATGTTTTAATATCATACCATTTACTATATTACAGTGTATATTTATTGTTTCAAATGGAGCAAATTTTGTAATTGTATCGCCATAATGATCCACATTTGCTTTCAGAGTTTTATTTTCTATGAAACCCAAAAGTTTTCCTATTGAACCCAGTTTTCCAAACTGTAGATTTTACTTTCACTCTGTTTGTTATTTTATCCAGCTCGAAAGATATATCATTTTCTTTCCCATCCACTGAATCTACACTAACTGAAAAATTTGCTTTTATATTTTTTTCAAGATCTTTTAAACTATATTGACCAACTGGAATATCAATTGATGATTCTGTATCATTCTGGCCCACAAAATATAGCTTATTTCTCCCAGAGATAATGTTATGCATTAGATAAGTAGTATAGAACTGAACTAAAGCCAATAAGTGGCCCTCTATCTCTAAAGGGTAGTGTAGTCTATTCTTCAACAGTGATTTGTTATCTGTTAATTTGAATCTTTGTGGAGATCATATAGTTCATGTGGGTATTCCAAATCAACTTCCAATATATACCCTTTGCTAGCATCATCATCTATTTCTGTTACATCTATATTTGTATTTGTCCACTTAAACCCACCATAGGGTAAATACTGACTCACAGCTGCTCATCCATATAAGTTATTGGCATCCAGATATGTAAGATAAAATATTTCCTTTGTGCTGTCATAAACATTCATGTGTTTATTATTTGCTTTAGCATATCGCTTACAACATTGTGAAATTCCACCACGAACACCTTTTTCTATCACCAAAATCATGTTGTAATCTGTTAATAATTCTAGTTCTATTTTAGTGTGTTTCCCATGCTAACACTGGGGCTGTGAAATACCGTGCTGGATCTAGCTTATATGTTTTGAGACACACATCCCTAAAATTTTCCATTATATGAGACAATATCAACACATCAGATTTGTTATAGAGTTCTGTGTACTCTCTTAGAGATTTTATGTTGAATTTTTCCCCACACTTCTCTCGCAAATTCGTAATCTTCGTCTGTAATGTCGCATTTATTGAGTTTGTTGTAAGATGCATTTTTGGATGGAAGCGATGTATCGCATAAATTTTCAGCACTATCCATGTAGTCGTATGAGTAGACACCTTTATTTGTAACAAAGTCAATAAGTTAATTGCAAAAATGCTTACACGTTTCTCGGAATTGGCTTCTGGAAAGGTTGCTAGAGAGTTTATCGATACTACTAGCCATAAATTTAAATGACTCAATAAATATAAGATTTACACTTTCACATACATGTTTCGTAAAAGAAACATACTTTTCTTCATTGTTGGGAATTAGATGAGTTTTATTTTAATCGATGCCAAGATCTCGTATGAATAAATGTGTGTCATAACCAGATAGTGTATAAACACTGGGACGAAACGGATTTCTATACAAGTTACAATTGCTGTGTGCAACTTCCCTCAATTTCACCGTAAGATGATCATGATCTCTCACAGAATCGCCATTCAAAGGCTTTTCACATATATGGCAATGGTTAGCTGTATTATAAACAATTTGTTCTTCCTGAGTTAGTGGAAGCATTGGTTTTTCATTTGTGCATATATCACCAATAGACTTTGCTTCTTCCATTAGCATTTTAACGAACACAGTAGATGCATTAGGCCCTTCATAAGTTACTGGTGGTTTATAGTACCCATGTTCGTATTTTACATAGTAACAGAAGCTAATAGACTCGTGATTTTGGTATGGTTCGTCTAACATTCGTCGGGGTTTGGTTGGCAAGTTTCAATTTTAGTCAACAAACATTCAAAATCAGCATATATCACAAATGGAACTCTCAAAGAATGATTTTGGTTTTGAAATCTTAATATGTCATTTTTTCCTTTAGATGGTAGTTCAACTCTCACCATCGTGATCTCGACAGTCTTGTTCGTGATCTTATAGCTTATTTACAGAGTAGAAATGTTGCAAACATCTATCACATATAAATATTTTGTGACTATTTTTCGTACTTGTGATGTGACAAGTCTCGAAAGACTTTTTACCCAGCAGTAGTGGTCGTTCTTTTCGTCTTATATATGTTTATGTGCTTATCCATTTTATTTTTGTTATTTTTAATGGACAGATTATATATTTCTTACCGCCATCTTCTTCTTCGCATGCATACACATTAATAGATATTCCACTTCTTTTTTCATTGCCATGGTCGTCATCACATTAGACATGAGTTGATTTTTATTTGCGCTCATTTATTGTGGACAATATTTTATTTTTTTCACTTATTCAAATTTCTTGAGCCGCTCTTTTTGCAGCTGCTCTGATTCCCGATGAACAGTGTCATTGGAGGCATGGGGCAAATAATCACGTGGTCCATTGTTGACGAATCGCAACACACCGATGGCATGATAAGTCTGTTTAAGCTATACGTGGCAAAAAATAGCGACAACTGTAAATGCAACGCGATTGTGGGGTGCATGTGTATTAGACGAAACATACTTGCATGTACTGTGAACAAAATTGCGAAAGAAATGGTCGCGCTGGAAGATGGTTTCATCAACTTGGCATATAATGCGTATGTAGATAACGAGATCTTTATGGGCATATGGAAAGTAAAACTATGTGCGTACATAAACTACATTGTCAACAAACGGATGGTACATATGGGTTATAAAGAGCTGTACCCCGTTCGCGAAAACCCGTTGCCCGATCTCGAGATCATGCTCAACACGCCCATACACACCAACTTTTTAGAGAATCAAAGCACCGACTACGCGAAAGTTGACAATGGCGACTGGACTTTGGTGTGGAATTAATCTCAAGATGGTTGTTTACGCATATACACTGTTGATGCTTTTGGCTACTGCCTGTTCCATACACATCGACGTCGATGCAAACCCTCCACAACATAGCTCAAGTGCGAAGCGTATTGTGCGGTCCGCCGTTTTTACAATCGTTCAGTTTGGACGAATTGGACATTTGGCCACAGACGTACGAATATTTTTCGCCTTCGCACGGTGCGATAACACGGTGTTCGTACAGTATGTTTTGTTGCCACGAGAACGAAGTTTGGGGAGGCAAAGAGAAGAGGCAGTCAAACATTACATTTCGCGTGTCTGACTGTCGGTTCGCGTTGGTACAATCACACCGTTTGGGAAGACGTAAATTGTGCGTGTTGGGATTAAAGTGTTTAGCGGTTCGCGAGCGGTTAAACACGACATAATGGCAGTACCTGCAACTCGTTGACGCTTTAATAAAACGAAATAGAATGCCTTCGTTTAACACCACCATCCTCCATTCCATCATATGCCAAATTTATACCTCCACGATTAACATCATCTAAAACTTTTTCGCTGAAAATCTGAAGATATCTGTCTGGCAAGGATACTTTAAAATTTACAGAAGTAATTACCACTTTGTGTCCATACCGTGTATCAGATATCTCACCATGGTCTATGGAATAGGTCTTTCGCATTGAAAGTTCGGAAAGTTTCTTAAATTGTTGGGATCCGTTCAATACATTTAGCAAGTGATCCATCTTTAGTATGGACAATATTTTATTTTTTTTACATATTCAATTTTCTTGAGCCACTCTTTAGAACTTTTTGTATTCACTTTTTGCCGATCACCTAAACGCAACTTTTTGCAACTGTACTCTAACGCAACTTTTTGCAGTCACTTTTTGCAGATGCCCCAAACGCAACTTTTTGCAGTCACTTTTTGCAGTTGCATCCAAACGCAACTTTTTGCAGTCAATTTTTGCGGTTGCGCTCGAACTGGCAGCTGATGTTTCGTGATGGCTAGAGCATTCAATTTGCTGTTGGTTTTCTAATAACTGGGGGGACTGCTCCCAAACGCAACTTTTTGCAGTCACTTTTTGCATTTGCACTCTAACGCAACTTTTGCAGTCACTTTTTTGCGGCTGCGCTCGAATCGGCAGCTGATGTTTTGGATCAGGAAAACAAACGGTAATTTTTTCTGATGGTTTTCTGATGGTTTGGGCATTCAATTTGCTGTTGGTTTTCTGATAGTCGCGGGCTGCGCTCGAACCGGCATTTCTATACTACTGGTAGGCTTTTCACGGTAAAATGAGCAGAAAACATAATTTCGGCATCCGCAAATGTTTACCTCGCACATTCAGCGATGGCACGTGGAACTACTTTCCCTCCATCGTTACCAACTTTACGGCGCACATGCCACTACATTTGTCTGTTAAGATATACGGAATAAGGAGCAGCAACTTTTTTTGAACGTTGATGTGGAAAGTGACTCAGTTAGCCGTGAACAATGTGTATTTGTGTGCACCGTGTTACCGCGGTCTTTAACTGTTGCCTAACAAGTTCTCAGATCGGCATGGTCGGCCTCCACAAAGCAACTCTCAGATGTGTACAGGCGGGGCCATCAATCCAGCCTCTCCTGTGGTGATTACTTATCGAACACGCTAGCTCCTACAACAAACATCCTCTTCCGCTGTAATAACACCCTGTCTCATCACTATCTCTGAATATTTCCTCGTCGCCATATTTACCCATGCCATGGATCAATAAGTTTATTTCGAACCTCTTCATGATATTTTGCATTCGCCAATCACTTAACGACAACGTATATCCAATACCGCACCAGTGCAAAAGGTTAAACCTATTTTTTACCGATTTATTTCAGAAAATAATTACGATCGCCAAAAACCATTTCTGGGGAATTTTCGCATTGCATACAAGGGGAGTGGGATAAATAAAATGGAAACTCATATGCAATTAATGATTTTAACCTATACATAGTAGAGAAACCTTAACAAGCGCATGATTATCCTTACATCTACGTACAATATTTGAGCGATGGTATTTTTAATGGAAATAAGGTAGATAACGAAATAATACCTATGATATAATACGCCTGATAATGGAAATATACACTCTTGAAAGTCGGGAACTAGAATTAATTATTTACAAGATGTCTGAAACAACTACGTGTTTTCTCGAGAGCCGGTCGCCAGAGCATGCACACAAAGGCAACGTTCTGCGCTCCTTTGACGTGCACCGTATCATTATGCCATAACAATCGATAATCAACCACGTGTAACACCACTTCTGTCTTTTAATCACACAGCTTTCCCTTGCTCTTTATAGTTGAAATAAAGCAACTGCCTATGGCGCACTGCACCCGACTATACAACGTGAAGAACTCATTAACAAATTAGTACAGACACCATCAAAATTGACAGAAAAGTGTGTTTTATATTGTATTTGAAAGAAAAATGAATATATTTTGCACCATAAAATACTTTACTAAAATGTAATTTTTAAATGTAAGAAATTAATCGACCCATAGAGTCCGTATTGTAACCAAATTTAAGCGCATTTCCATATTAGATACTTCAGAAAGCAGAATTTACAATAAAATCTTCTTCAAAAAAGATTGTCATAATATTTACTCTGATTGCATGTAAGAAAATTGTAATAATAATGCAGGAAATAATTTTTGTAATTGATTTTAAATGCGTCCATTTGTCGCAAACATATGGCTGAAACGGGCGAAAATAAAGTTAATTAGAGAATTGATATGATACATTATTACTATAATTTTATTATACATGGTCACAGTAAATATTATGACGGTCTTCCTTGAATAAGATTATATTGTAAATTCTGCTTTCTGAGATATCCAGAATGGAAATGCGCTTAAATTGTGTTAAAATGCGGACTCTATAGATAGATTAACTTTTTACATTTAAAAAGTATATTTTTGTAAAATATTTTTTAATGTTGCAAAATATACACAAATTCTCACAGAACGCAGATATGAAATCGTGCTTTCGTAACACATCTACACAGCGATGTGTTAAATTTAATTTTTTTTTTTTGCCAGAGTGCAGACACGTGCATTACAAGTCTCTCCATGCACTCTACATGCAACACATTGAACTGGCGTGTAAACTTTCCCTATGCAGAGACACTCTGTGAGTCTTTCAGCGATGGCTCAGTCGTTTTACTGTTTATAAAGATGCGCTGCATGTATCTCTGAAAACTTATAAAAAAATATTGTAGCATAAATTTTATACTTAACAATGAATACGAAAAAGTCCGCCTTAGCAATTTCCACTTTTTTCTAAACATTAATTTCAGACACAGAAATACATAACCGAACCCGTTCTTTGGGCACTATACATTTCCCATAGGCTGTTCACGGTAAACTGAGCACTTTTGAAAGCCCTGGCTACGATCTGTTTGTACGCACATAGTGAAGTGTATTCTTCACATTACATGTAAAATCAATATTGCTGTGGGGCTGAACACTTTAATTCATGAGCCTGTAAAGCGAAACTGCGAAATTATTAGAAAAGTAAGTATTTTTACCAGTTTACTCAGTCTTACTCTTAATATGTAATAAAAAATACACCAAGGAAAATGCATAATTCCATTATTCACAACTGTTTACCTAACACTTTTAAATTAAAGATAATTCGTAGAACTACTTTGTTTCCGTCGTTGCCAACCTTACTGTGTGCATGTCAGTCGGTGTGCCCGTTAAATATATGCACGTAAGAGCTGTGACATTTTTCAAAGGTTGATTTAAAAAGTATTAAATTAACCTTGAACAGGCTATAAATGTTATTCACAAGCATAATCACTCTAAAGTATTGTCCAGTTTTGCATATACACATTATTCTATCGGAGCTGTATGCTCGACGTTGTATATCTATGCAGTCCGGTAACAGTAACATCCGAGTTCAAGTGCAGCAAACACTAGTTTTTTTTTACTAACTGTACTTGTGTTCAGTACTTTTCTCGCAGCCAATGAACCACTTCCTGCGTCCTCGATGATACTGGAGTTTACCATTCGTGGCAAAGAGTTGTAGAAGACTCCACAAATCAGGACAGCCACGAGGAAGACTCTCAAAGTACTGTGCACTGGTGTCTCGCTGTGTATAGCACCGGTCATATTTTTTAATTCACGTGCAACATGTCTGCGATCGTGGACGCGGTGACTGAGTGGGTTGAATCTAAACGCAGAACATAAACAAGGAGGCAAATACGAAATACACTACCTTGCAAAAAGTAATTGGGCACCTGTCCACAATGTTTGCTCGGTGGTTGTCACCCCGTTAGAATCTCGTAGCGCCACCTCTTGCGGCTATAACAGCAGCCACCCTGTCTGGCATGCTCTCTAAGAGTGTTTGCAGGACATCCACGGGGATTCGTCGCCATTCCTCTTGCAACCATTCCATTAGTTGAGCAATGGATTTTGGCCGCGCCTGACGAGTCCTCACCTGGCGATCCAATTCGCCCCAAAGATGTTCTATAGGGTTGAGGTCGGGACTCTGGATGGGCCAGTCCAATCGGCGAACATAGTTGTCGGCGTACCACTGCATAGTAGCCCTTGAAACATGGCACCTGGCATTGTCATCCTGGAAGTAACACGGGTCCATTCCGTAAAAACGCCACAATGTTCGGAGCATTTCATTATCCAGAATGTTACAATAGGCCTCTGTGTTCATGCTACCACGGACAAACACTAGCGGTCCTACGCCGAAGGCCGGGAAACACAAGTCAACTGACGTACAGAATTTCCTATCTTCACGGGTGGCCAATTACTTTTTGGTAGATAATATCTTCCGCTCATAACAACGTCCCTGAGCAGGACATTATTAAAATTTCTATACACACTGAAAAACTAGTTGCGACGAGTTAATAAACGCAGAACGTTAATGCACAATCCCCTTAAACTGGCTCTATATATATATATATATATAACGAAATTAACAAACTATCGTGTTTATTGAGTAATTTAAAAAAAAACTGTCTTATATAATTTTTTTATAAGACACACTAAGTGAAAGAATATAAACTTATTTATATTTTGAACTTGCGTGTACGGCTGAGGAGCGTTTTAAAAACGTTAACAATTAATGTATTTTATCCGAAGTAGATCACGGGGGCCGCAGTGACTGAGCGGTTAGACTGCTCTCCTCCCACCAAGGCGAACCGGGTTCAATCAACGGCCGGGTCCCTCCCAGATCTTCGCAAGTGGGAAACGTGCCGGACGATGCCGCTGGTCGATATATTTTCTCAGGTATCTCCCATTTCCCCCACCCCTTGCATTTCCGTGCTGCTCCATTCTCATCTCATTTCACCCTCATCGGCTCTTAAGACCTCGTTGTTAAGAGCCGCCCAAATCTCAACTCAACTTTAAGTAGCTCACAGAGTTGCAGGAATGTGTTGTAAGTGCTTAAAAAGGTCTTTGGATTGCTTCTAATGAAGTTATATGCAAAACTACCTTCAAATCGATCTTTTAAATATAAATCCCATTCCATATCTGCATATGACATAATTAAAATATTTTCACTAAATACTAAGTTTTAAAAAAATGAAAAAGAGGAAAATATTGAAAAATTGTAACATAGGCCTACATTTGATAATAATTTGAGTTACTTGTGAGAAACTTTAGATCAGCGGTGCCCGCAGTGTTGTCAACTCGTGTGTTAGCATGTCTCGAGGAGAGTAGAGTGATCATGGAATACAGTGCGCATACCAGCTGCGCAGTAAGGTCTCCGTTACCCTACCTTGAACTGCTTCTCTTCCAGCACAACTGTCAAACCATCGTGGTTTTAACTGAAGTTTTAATACAGTTAAAACCACAAGGGCTTCGCCAACCTTGTACACTGATTTTGAGCAAGTTGTAAATCAAATACTACATAACCAAAATACATAAGAGATAAAATAATTTTACGTGGAAGTGTGGAATTGCTTTTAAAAACTACTAATGTAAACATACGTCGTAACACTGTTGAAACACGTGTATCTTAGAGGGGTTTTGTCAATGACTTGAACCTATGTGCGAGCAGGCGCAGAAGACTATAGCCTCATGTGTAGGGATATGCAAAATTCGCGTTATCATTTGGCATCAGGTTGAACTTCACAGTACTGTATGCTTTAGAGCCGAAGTCGTTTCTCTATTGGCTACTGCGTAGAAGTGAGTTCATTCCCTGTCTGAGTGAACTGCACGTGATTGGCACTTACAATTGTGAAGTCTTCATTTACTGGCGCAGAGTTACCCAGGGCGTGTCAAATAAAGTATGGTACAATGACAAACACATTGGAAACGTGCACGTGATTGAAGTTTAACATGTCCCCGAATAATAACGCGAATTTTGCAGGTCTCTACTCATGTATAGCCTGTGGCGAGGAGCCACTGACAAGGACAGTGTGACATATGCTACAAAATGTGAAAAAAAAAAAAAATAAATAAATAAATAAATAAATCGATTAATGACATTGTTGCCAGAGAATGAAAAATGAATGCCAAGGGATTTTTGACGTATACTCAAAATAAATTGTTTTAGAAACAACAGAGGCAGAATGTTACTAAAGCTTGTTCACGATAAAGTGAGCACTTTTTAAATCAAACTTATAAAAAAGTAAATGGCCCTGCCTACATATATTTTAACGGGCACCCTGAATTACATGCGCCCAGTAAAGTTGGTAACGTTGGATGGAAAGTAGTTCCATATCTTAACGTCAAATTAAAAGTGTTATTTACCCATTTGTGATAACTTAAATTATTTCTTTCCTTTTCTGCTTTTTTAATGCATGGAAGAGTAAAAATGAGCAGATTTTAAAAAATATTTACTTTCCTAATAATTTCACAGTCTCCCTTGACCGACGCATGATTAAAGTGACGAGGCCAATGACAATGTTAATCTTACATACGGCGGAAGAATACACAACGTGCATACAAGTAGATCTTGAGCAGGGCTTTCAAAAGTGCTCGTTTTATCGTGAATAGCGTACAAACATTCCTATATCTGCAGCTTTATGTCTAGTGTCGTTACCGTAGAGTGTATATGTTAAAAACTTCCATTACAGTTCAAGAAGTGTGTCAGAAAATTGTTTTGTGTGTGTGTGTGTGTGTGTGTGTGTGTGTGTGTGTGTGTGTGTGTATGTATGGGCTCGCTATCGGCAGATCGCTCCAGTCAAGCGAACTGCAGGTCGGCAATGGAGTAATGAGAACGTAATTCCGTCCGACACACGACCTGCCATTGACTCACAGCGCCGTAGGAAACACACGCCCCGGTATTTACATCTCCCGTTAGGAAATTGCCAGCAGAGACATTACACTCCATCGAGCTGCATAGCATTTCGGCGATTGCGACTTTGCACTAATACGTCGTCAGTAGGGGGCGGATAAAGACTTAGGGATGGGGATGGGGATGGGGGAGTCCTCAGAGGACATGACCCTCCCCCACATTCAAGAGCCACACCTTGACATGAAATTGTCGTGTGTGAGTCTCGGAACTAAAATGAAATAACATAATTGTTTAATGTAAACGTTTTGTTCGATTAATTTACTATTGTCTACTAAAGATTAGGATTAGAGAGCCATTCTCCCGTGTCACGAATTGAAAGTTTAGTAGCAACACAGTGGTACAATTAACCTCCCCTTTTCCCAACCTTAAAACAGTAGGCCTTGGTCTTGATCCGCTCCTAGTCGTAAGTCACACATAGTGCGCGGAACATGAAGTCAAAACCATGGATACAAAACGAATGAAATGATAAATACACAAGGCCAGCTGTTGTTTAAATATATTTTAATAGTACGCAGATGTAGTTTAGTCGGTTTTTACAACAAAATCAAAACAAAAATACCACAGAGTCTGCTCGCGGGAACGTCACACATTTTAAAATCGATTATTTTTTTTTAAAAGATTGCCCAATGTCCATCTATAACAACCGTTTTATACTTGTGTTAACATAAAAATATGTCATTTTTGTTAGTTAAATTTTACCTATATTTTACAATATCTTATTTATAATAAATATGGATGCATGGAGAGAATGGTAATAGTTGCTATGGAAGATGATATTGAACGGAGGGCGCACACATTCGGTCCGTTATTACTTTGGTGTAGTTCTCTATCGATCATTCATGGTTACTTCTAACATCTCCGAAGTTCTGCTGAACCTCTGCTGCCAGGATATTCTTCCGCATCGTGCAAACAAAGGTTAACCGAGTCCAGAAATTTACAAGAGAAGGACTACGCACTCCTTGTACTGATGTTTAGCATAAGTACTACTTCTCACTAAGCAATACCAACATACCTATTTTCTCTTTGTTTTTATTGATATAAAACATAAATAAGTATTGTATTTATTGATACAATATAAGTAGAAGTTTAAGCTAACCAAAAATAATGTACTTTTATGTTAACACGAGTAGAAAACTCTTGTGATACATGGACTATTTAGGAATCAACCAAACAAGTCATACATGGGCTGATTTTTCAATGGTTTGATTAAAAAAGTGTGGAGATATTGAGAATAAGCTATATTTACTGGATTGTACGTATAATCTTGAAATTTAGCCCACAGTTAATTGAACTCGTTAATTTTTCCAGCCTCTATACGTACAAGAGCTGAACAGTTTGTAGCCCGTACACAATATCATTTATTACATAATAATATATTTTAACCCCTTAACGTATGAAATTTTTTTTTTTTTCGTTCCAGGTGTTGCACAGTAAGAAAATTTCGGTGCGAGATGCACTTAAGAAATTCTTGTAAAGACTCGCACTTCGCAACGTTTGGGGAAAGGATCTTAGTAAAATCATGGCACGAGAAGTTTCCGATTGTAAAATAGTTGGTGGGCCGTCAGTGGCGCCACTTGTTTGTCGCGAAAATATTTCAGGACAAGTTGTGTTCCAAAATACCTTAGTTCAGAACCACTTTCGTGATTGGATCATTTGTATTGTTACGCGCCTTATCTGCCCGCTTGCGAATCACGGATGGTCAGTATCATAGAAACTTAACTCTGATTGGCTCAGTCGTGTACGCGAAGACAAAGGACTAATAGCCAAATGACGGCTGCATGTGTGCGCACAGGGTGTTGAAGTATACCTTCGGAGTAAATCTTTTCTCTAGAAACAAGTGGCCCTAGTCATTAGCCGCCAATGCATCTGCCAAGTAAAGGCGATGTCCTTATTGGTAGTAGCTTCTGGAATTGCACAGCAGCAATTTTGCAATTTCACCAATTCTGCAACATGTACGACGTTAACGAGTATATTCGGGGCTATATTTTAACCCATTCACTCTCGAATTAATTTACCAACTCCCTGGTTGCAACCATTCAATATTTTTTATCTGACATTACATGTGCGGAGAGTTGCTTCTCGGAAGCAGCGAACATCACACTGCGTGATCGTGGACGTCAGCATCGACCATTTACAGACGAGAGGTGCAGAGACTTGATCAAATCACATTTCTCTCAATGAAGACGTTCCGAACATAGAACACTGATTCCTCGTTGTGTACAGTGACGACCATAAATATCCGACATGTGCAACATGTTCCCGAGCGTGGACGCGGAGACTGTACGGGTTAGACTCGCAAAGAACATCTCACGCAAGCACTTTCAAATAGGCAATAGAGCTGCACAGAACAGATAAGTGTACAGATGCGAATACGCTTGGTGGCGCCTCTATTGTAAGTGAACTCGGTACTCATAGGCGAACTGACCTTGAGTTTGATTGGCTGTTGCACGTTATGGAATACTCCATATTGGTCGGGGTGGCACCTGGCAAGTTAGTCTCCACGAGTTAATTGGTGAGTTACTGAAGGCTGGTGTTTAGTAAGGAAGTTCCCTGACGTAGCGGGAGACATAACTCACTGTTGAGACTATTCTAGGCAGTTTCCCGCCAGCCTGGTGCTTCAAATGCGTCGCAGTGTGTTTGAAATCCTGGTTTCTTGATGAAACTATAAAAACGTGCTCCCACTACGTATGTTTATTTACGAAGAGGCATTATGCCGCAGACGAGGATGGAGCGGTACTTTAAAGTTGCCACGAATGCTGTAAATATTATTTTGGAGCCCTCGAATATAGTTAGAAATGGTTTCTCCAGACTGCAGTGTCTTGAAACATACTGGCTGGACACAAGTAAAACTACAATAGGAGACTGTACTGAACTTTGCTACAGACTTTTCATCAATAAAATGATAAGAGTCGTCGCTGAAAGTCCCATGGGTACACGCAGCACTGCGAGAACACTGCAAGCCAGTTCAGATCCTTGCGCTTAGCGGTGATGGCGCTCTTGTAGCAAGTGCCAGTGCGACCCTTATAGCCCCCGCATTTCTTGGTCAGAAAAGAAGAAGCTGCAGACAGGCGGGCCGCTTAAGTGCTCGACGGTAGCTACTAGGCAGAAGCATATCTCTATCTGGTGTAGCGCCCGAAACATAGGCAACTTGGGCAAGATCCGCGGGCGGCTGAGTTGTTTAACTCGCGCTGTTCGTCGGCGAGTGTGCAGTTACAAGCTTAAGATTAATAACTTAAAAATCTCATGTGTTCCCTATACGGGGCTGTTTACCTCGTAGCCCACACGAGCTACTGGCGACTTACCCTGGACAGACTTAGGTATTTTCTGTGTCTTTAGTACTAAATATTTTGTTTTCATTTTTGTTGGCATACAGAACATAAGGTCTGTATTGTATGGCTATTACTACTCTAAATACGTCGGTTTTCCCGCATAACTTAATCACTTATTTCTTCTCGGCTGCTACCAGTTATGAAATACAAAAGACTACGAAGCCTTAAGAATTTCAGAATTTTTGGAGAGCTATTATGGACATACTTTGTCACACTGTGGGAAAATTTTTTTGTAACAAAATATTTTTTGGCGCAATTAAATTAGTTGT
Organism: Dryococelus australis; assembly: GCA_029891345.1. Classification (NCBI taxonomy): domain Eukaryota; kingdom Metazoa; phylum Arthropoda; class Insecta; order Phasmatodea; family Phasmatidae; genus Dryococelus; species Dryococelus australis. Next base: position 361,266,851 of record CM056995.1, read on the forward strand.
TTGTAGAGAGACAATTAAAAAACGTTGTTGCTGAAATAAAAATTATTATTTTATACAATCTGGTTGCCCAAAACGTGTAGTAATTGGTTGATGTAACTAAAGAACATCTTGGGAAACGGTTTTGTATACCAAATGTCGCAACAACCAAAGAAATGTTCAACAAAACAAATTATTTTTTAATGCTTTACTTGGTTCAAGAAAACGAATGAGTACGTTTGAAGCAATATCCGATTTGTTGAGTGAAAAAACTATTGCTCACTGTAGACAAAAACTTTTCAATTAAATTAGTTTGGTATCTGAAACAAAATGTTTCTATCAGTGCGTATTTTGGTATGTGTCAGAGAATATAGTAGCGTAAACACAGAAAAACTCGGAGTTTTTATGCATTATTGAAATCTACCATGTGTTCCGGATTTTTTTGTAAAAAATAATTACCTGTCCTACTGTAGCCTGCAGTAACTTACAAGAACCCAGGTTGAAAGTGCGAGAAAACAATTCTCGTAGTGAGTGATGTCTGACTCGCATTCGGGCGGACGTTTGATCGATCCCGATCGCCTGCGTTGGGAGCGAAGTTTTCATCCCCATCATGTTGAACCAGCTTCGTGACATGGCACGCGTGGCGTCGTGTTACGATCTTGGCTCGTGCCGGCACAGACAAATACGAAGTAAACATAGTTATTAGACATACGGATAACGTTGGATCTTTCGCTACAGCTGTTCACAATCACCTATCTGTAGCAAAACCAGAACATTTATGGTGATTTATTTACAAGGCAGGGGATGATAACCAAGTGCTCTAGGAACATCACAAGTCTGTCATGTGACCAACTCGCTTGGTGTTTCATATCATGACTTTATTGCAAGCGTTCTAATTATGTTTTCACTTTGAAACACAATACCGCTAAACCGATGTACTTTCTTCTTTATTGATTAAATGTGTTCTGAAATTCAAATTAAATATTGATAGGAAACTAATTTCTCTGTGCGTAAAGACTCGCTTCCCCCCCCCCCCCATTTTTTCCCCCCATTCCACACACATCCGAGCACCAAAACTGCGTGCGCAATTTTCCAAGGACAGCGCAGAATGTGTTCCCTGTCAATTTAATTAAATGGGCACAGAATAAAGCATTATTTATACTGCGTGCTAAACACTGTTCGACGTATGGCCGTTATACGTAAAATCACTTCAGGGGAAAATACAGTAAGCTTTAATCGATTCTCGTATATGAATGAAAAAATCAAAAATGTATTGGTTCTGGAACTACACAAGTTATAAAAATTATTTCGAGAATTGAGGAAAATTTTAATTACTAAAATTTTATGAGCTCCCTCAGGCTATCCATATCATCATGCAAAGAAAATATTCTCGAATTTTTAAAATAAATTTAATAAATGTTTTAATTATTTGTGTTTTGCAACTTTCTGTGATGTTGTTTATACTCACGTGAAAAAATTAATTAAGAAACACATTGCAGATTCTTTTCCATTCTTTGTTAATAGTTTGGTTCATTAATTTGTGTGTTCCAAAACAGTAAAATTGTAAGTTTGGTATGAGTTTATACAAAAAAGTAAAACGCGATTTGTTTTCTCTGAGTTGGAAATATTGGTGCATATTATGATATCTATAAGTTGAATTGTGTTTTTGCCATAAATAAAAAATTAAAGAACTTTTCGCTTTCTAAAGTTAGTGATTCAAATGAGGTAACTTCTACCGCAATGATTTCTTCAAAGTCCATTGGAACACAGATATGACACCTCGTTTTCCTTCATTTCACCCATTAATAGTATTGGATTTCTAAGCTAAATATTAAGGTTCTTAGCAATGAGTTAAAATACAAATTTTCAATTAAATACGTTTGGTTTCTTTCCCGCGAAACACAAGACTTACACAATGCACACTTATCTGCGTACGAAAAAAAAAAAAAAGTATTTGCAAAAATAAATTTCTATCTTCACACATTGTAACGTCTCGTTGTGGCGCATATAATTAGCATTGTTAAACCTTACAGTCGTATGGAAATCTAGGCTGCGAGTACACACATATTTTATTATATGTATAAAATGCGATTGTTGTGACGTGCTCTGCATATAGGCTTATTATTCAGTAATTTTATTTTTATATTATGTTACATATTTACTATAGTACACGCAGCAGTTGAGAGGTAATTTGTCGTATATTAAATATTACGTATTTATTTTATATTGTTAAGTTTTGGGTAACATGTTAATTTGTGTAGGCTGGGAATGATTGATGACACCTTATTGATTGCAATCATAAGGAATGCACCCTGATATAAGCCCTATGTCACACAGGTTAATTCAAATAAGGTAACCGACGCCAACAATACGTGTTGAAAGAATGTTCTAATCTCCATCTTGTTTGAAACGGCTCCATATAAAGTGTGAATAGTTATAATTTAAAAGTGAGTTTGACCCCGACGAATATGCTCCGTTTTGTACTGATAGTCCACAGTCTGTTACTAAACTGTCTGAAGAAAGCTTAGGAGCGTCAACTATTCAGCAGATATGTAAGGTATCTTTATCACCGCCATACTAAGTGACCGTTGGTCCAGCCGTTAAGTGCTAAAGACATTTCTTGTTAACTACACAGTGATTTCAACACTTTCTTGCTGACCACACAGTGCCTGAGAATAACAACTCGTATTTCCTCTACCAAAATTTTGACATTGCTAGCCATGAACAATTCTTATTAAGTGTAAACGCATAGGCATATATTTGCAAATTGTTACGTGCGAGTGTGATTATCATTTGAACACTAACCAACATTTCTGCTCACTAAGACATTTTTAATTTTGTATTAACTTTTAAACACTGCAAAGACTTTAATTATGGTTGCCAAGCACTACACGCATAGTTGCTATTTTAACAGGCATACAGAGGTTAAAATATAATATTATAGTCCGACCGCTGAGTGCTATTTGTACATATTCTAATGTCACAATATAAAGTTGGAAGCATTATTTATATGGAGGAAAGATATTTGTTTGCATTAAACGCCACTTCACCCTTGGACTTCTCCGATTGTAAGTATATGTTGGTAGTTAGTTTCCTTGTCTTCCCCAGAGTATATTTACAGAGTGACATATGTGTAGCTATGTGGAAGCAGAGCTGAGCCTGGATATTAAGGAAATATGTTGTCAATCTGCAAGTCTGTTGGTGTTTTGCGGTCGTTTGCAACATATTGCAGTGCGAGTTATGTCACTTTCACATTCAGTTGTTCATTTGCTAACCCTGCCTGCATGGTGAATAATAATTGCACATATTAATCTACACGCATATTTTAGTATATGTTAGTCGTCCATATGCAATTAACATTTGATATCATTCCGGTGGTTCGCATATGAGGGGCATAAATAAATAAAATAATGTTACGTGCTGCAGCTGGTGCCGACTCTGTTGCCCCGCGCCGTAATCTGAGACACAGGCCGTCTGGCCGAGTGCGCGAGTGAAGTGGAATATGAACGATGACTGGAGATTGAGGGACGACGGCGAGTCAGGTGTTCGTGGCGTGAATGTACGAGAGGGTGTGAAACCGACGAGTGAAGCCTACTGTGCGTGAGGGTGCTTGGAGGACTCTAGAACATTGCGACTGGCGGGAAATGGAGGACTGAGGTGGGACTGAATGGAAGTGTAGTACACATTTTATTGTAAATATTCGAACTGTCAAATATGAATGGAGAAATTATAAAATAATTGAATAGGTTTATACACTGTCCATTGGGAATGATCTTTAATTATCTTAATTTCATTTATTTTTGTCGTAATTATAAATTTTATTAATTGGTGTCAATTGTGAACAGTAAGTGATTTCAATTTATTGTGAGGATTTGAATTCAGAGAATTTTGCTGTAGTTATTGTAAATAAAATAAGGAAATTATAATTAATTATTTCATTCGATTAAGACCTCCATCCCTTAACGAACTTGGTACAGCCCACTTAATTTCTAGAGAGAGAAATTGTAACAATAATATTATTTTTCACACTATCTCACAGCAGAACCTCAGAACGCAATCTATCACAACATACTTTTAGAACTAAACTCAAATTCACTGACACGAAACACTGGTAATAGTTGTGCTAGTCTTAAAAATGTAGAAATAGTATTTGTTTAGTTATATTTTAACACTTTTACCCATTAACTCCGTTACATCTTTTTCTTTTATTTATGAACCCCTATCAAAATACAAATAAATTTAAAATAATTATTCTATTCGTGATATCGCCTTGCATAGAATTAACAGTGAGCAATCTAAAAACATCCTGTGGTTAGAAATTTAAAAACACGTTCGAAGGAAAGGCGTTTACGTTTTGAAATCACCTAAACGTTACAGCTGGTAATTGTCAAATTTTAACATAAAATCTACAAACAAATAGTTTATAGTAGGTTTGATAAATTATTTCTTTAAATACTAGTTATGCACATAACCTGTCTGTAAGTATTAAGCGTGCATAAAAATGCGAATCATTTCAAGTGTAGATTATTGACTTCAGACCAGTGTTATTCATTAGTGCACGCTTTCGGTGTAAGCTGTAACACTAATCCGCTTCCCATGTCGCTGGATTATTTTCTAACGGAGTCCAAAACGCGATGATGGGGGGGGGGGGGGGGGGGGTGTTCAACTTTTGGAACGTTCCTCAATATCGACTTCCAGTTCATCGATCGTTCCAGAACAGCGAAAGGAAATAATATTCCGGAAGAGAGTCCACAAATCTAACAGACAGTACGTGAGATCACACGGTTTACAAGGATGAGGGTGTATTTTCATTTCGTAATAAGCGTCTGAGGCGTTACAATTGTGAATCGCTACCACACTACCGAGTATACTTTAAATTACTGCTTTTAACTACTCGGATTACATCGTAAATACTGACTAGAATACTTGTTACAACGTTGACGGTAAACTATGTAAATACTGACTAGAATACTTGTTGCAACGTTGACGGTAAACTATGTAAATACTACCTAGAATACTTGTTACAACGTTGACGGTAAACTATGTAAATACTGACTAGAATACTTGTTACAACGTTGACGGTAAACTATGTAAATACTGACTAGAATACTTGTTACAACGTTGACGGTAAACTATGTAAATACTGACTAGAATACTTGTTACAACTTTGACGGTAAACTATGTAAATACTGACTAGAATACTTGTTACAACGTTGACGGTAAACTATGTAAATACTGACTAGAATACTTGTTACAACGTTGACGGTAAACTATGTAAATACGGACTAGAATACTTGTTACAACGTTGACGGTAAACTATGTAAATACTGACTAGAATACTTGTTACAACGTTGACGGTAAACTATGTAAATACTGACTAGAATATTTGTTACAACGTTGACGGTAAACTATGTAAATACTGACTAGAATACTTGTTACAACGTTGACGGCAAACTATGTAAATACGGACTAGAATACTTGTTACAACGTTGACGGTAAACTATGTAAATTGTAACTTTACGCCTTCTCAAAAGTGTAATGTTTAAATAATTAGTTGTTAAAATCGATTCATTTTTTTTTGCATTCAAGTACAAATTAACGCAATTCTACTTCATTTGTGCTGATTGTTAAAAGTCAGAAGTGGATTTTTCAGGCGACTAAACATACGTTGTCATTTCCTAACAGGTGTGTAATATTTTGATGTGACAGGAAGCAATTTTACGAGCCACGTTTATCGTTAACTTTTGAAGTACTCGTTATTCCTCGCAAGTGTCAGATAATCGTTAATGTTACTGAAGGAATATACATTGAGTACATTTTCAGCCACGCCCCTCAAACAAGTTACTTCATTTTACCAGTAGAAAAAAAAAAACACATTCGTAGGAACAGCCGATTTTCGCGATAAGAGTACACGACCCGCTGTATTTCATAACACTACAGCTCAGAACTACTTACGTGATTACATGATATACGTAAGTGTCTGACCACGAATCACAGACGTGAAGTATCGGAGTTATCTAATTCGGATTGGCCAGTCAAGTAGTGAAAGACACGTAGCCAATAAAGAAAAGACGACTGCTTGTGTGCCCGTACGGTATTGAAATCTAACATGTTCAGAGATAGTCGGGTGTCGCTACACGTTCGTAATATTCCATACAAACTAGACATTAATCACTGATGCCAGTAGGTGAGATACTAGTTACAGATAGTCACTGAAGAAACTTTTATGTACTAGTGAATCAGTCTATAAGCTGTTCATGGTAAATTGAGCATTTTCAAAAGCCCTGCTTAAGATCTACTTGTATGCACGTTGTGTATTCTTCCGCCTTATGTAAAATTAACATTGCCATGAGCCTCATCACTTTATTCATGCGTCGGTCAAGTGAAACTGTGGAAAAGTAAATATTTTACAAATGCGCTCATTTTTACACTTCGATGCATTAAAACCAACAGGAAGTGGAAGAAATAATTTAAATTATCACAAACACGGTTACATAACACTGTCTATTCGACGTTAAGATATGGAACTACTTTCCCCTCCATCGTTACCAACTTTACCGGGTGCATGCCACTCAGTGCGCCCGTTAAAATATATGCAGGTAGGAGCAGTGTCTTTTTACCAAGGTTGATTTCAAAAGTGTTCACTTTATCGTGAACAGCCTTTACTGATCCGGGCTCCTCTCTGGTGGAATCATGTGATTCAGTGTCACTACGACATCAGTAAAATTGAGCTGCCGTAATAAACGATAAGTTACCGCTGAACACTTTTCGAGTGTTTCTTTGATTTTGCAACCACATTTACTATTCCAACTTAGATTACAATGGTAACCAATACTAACTCACAGTGTGCTCTTGTTACTGTAGAAGAGGAACTCATATCTATAGATGATGTAAAATAGTTACTCGACTAATTACTACCAGTAACTAAGCTAGGTACAATAGAGCAATGACAATTTTTTAAATGTCACCTAGATATATGTAGTGTGACAGGTACTGATTTGTCACGACTTTAATCCGTGACAGGACTCTGTGTTTTCAAAACTCGTGTGTTTTCGTTATAAATTATGTTTGTGACCAACTAACGTATTATCGCGTGTGTCCGACACATTTCAACAGCTTACAGATGGGTCAGGAAAACAGAGATCTCATTTGGCCACTGAAATAATTTAAAATGTTACACTTAGGGGTGCGTAGTTCATTGAAAGCTTACGCGCACCTCGATAATGTTCGCAATATAAAACGACATGCAATATATCGTGTTTTCTTCTGATTGGAAGGGGGAAAGGAAGGTTCGCTTTGACAAATGCCAATAAACTTGATGATACCGACTTGGGGATACAGAGAATTGCGGAATCTAGTACGATACCTGAAAACAACACAGACTTGCAGTGTCCTAACATTACATATCTACAGTCTACATATCAAAAATTAAAACTGTTTCACAGGAAACTAGGGGCAACTCACATAGTGAGGCGGTATGCGAGTTGCACACATTTAATGGTGAATTGCGCGAACACGTTACAAATTAGCTGGACTGATTCACCATTTATAGGCCGTTCAAGGTAAAGTGAGCACTTGTCAAGGCCCTTATAAATTTTTCCTTTCATCCAATTTCCATCTTCCTGCTGCTTTTTATTACAAACATTGCAATGTGACCAATCATCACCATCAAAATTTAATGCCTGAGGCTGCAATAACATATATTTATTAGCGGTGAATGCCTCTTGGGAGGGCCTTAAAAAGTGCTCACTTTATCGTGAACAGCCTATAGTAATACGTTATTCACTATTTTGGGACCACATTGATTAGCATCTTAAAGCGTTGCTAGCGAGCAATATTTCAGTGTGTACTGTACATGTGTTTGGCAACCAATGGCATGCGTGCTTGGTGCTCAGGATAAACCGGCGCCAACCAATCCGAAAGCAAGAACTGTCCGGCACGTGAGACATTGGCTAAATCAGGCTCGTCATTGATGGCTCTGTACATCACTGGCCATAATAAGCCCTTCATGTTCAACACGTCATCGAACATGGGGAAATAGTCGGACTTGATTGATCAACATACTCTAAATGGCTAGTATACGGGTAGTACTGACAGGTATACGCTGTTCACGGGCAAGTGAGCACTTTTTCGTCTCGGCCATTTTTTATCGTTTAACCATGTTTCGAGATGAATATTGCCTCGTAAGTAATCAACAGCGTGCGAGTATTCCACCGCACTCTGAAGTTAACGTCCAAGGCTACAATAAAACATATTGATTCAGTATTATTCCTAATGAGAGGGCTGTCAAAAAAGCTCACTTTACCGTGAATAGCCTATAACTAAAGGCAATGCTGCAACACTTGAGATATTTAAGAATTATTCATGGTTAAGTGGGCAATTTTGAAAACAACCTTCGTAAGACGTCTCGGCCACTACTTGCCAATATTTTATCGAGCAGCTTGACTGGCGCGCCCAGAGAAGCTGGTAACGATGGATGGGAAGTAGTCCCGTGTATAAACGTTCACCTAGAAGTTAAATTATTTGTTTCTACTTTCAGTTTTTAACGCAAATAAGTATAAGAAGGAGCAAGTTTGTAAAAATATGTGCTTTTATAATAATTTGACAGTTTTACTTGATAGCTCCGTGAATAAAGAGACTAGGCCTGTGGCAATGATAATTTGACAGATTATGGTATAATATATATTGTGTATTGGATTAGATCTGAGGCGGAGCTTTCGAAAGTGATCAGTTTACCATGGACAGCCTATATTAGGAGTCCAGACACTTACTTCGCACTCTTATCGGAAGTACAATTACAAGAGCAGTGCTAGCCGGGCGTAGTGGGTATTCTGACAAGAAGGCGACCACAAACTACACACTATTCACTGTGAAGTGAGCACTTTGAGGCACTCCCAACAGGCACGGTGGAAACATATACACTGTGTTTATTAGTCACACTGGAATGTTTATATTTAAAATTGGCCTAAAGAGTGCTCGCTTTACCGTGAATAGCTTACACTTCGTGGCACGGCAACTTACGTCCTGCTTATTGCTTCCACAGCCTAGATCTGCGCCCGTTTAACGGGATTGATGACGAAGAATGCGTCATTCTGTAATTGAACCACACTCTATCCAACTTCTAGACATCGTAAGCGATCACTCTTACCTGGTAAAAAAAAACTGAGCACGTAATTTCTGCATGAATAGATTTCAAAATCACGATTTTATCGTTTTATAAATGTACAAATAATAAAAAGTAACTTACGTACAGAAATGAGATAATTCACAAGGAAATAATATGCCAAAAGACTTCGCAAGACGTCTGTAAAATTGTACAAGGAAATGTTTTTTGAAATTTATTAAAAAAATTGTTGAAAATGAAGTAATTCTTGCATTTTTTTTTTTTTTTTACTTGGGGCTGTCCCTGAATTTTCGTAAATTATCTTCTGCTCTCGCTTGTGCTTCGGTTTTTTTTTTTTGTATCCCTGCATTACAAAAACGGTAGAATATTGAAACTGACATGAAATTTTGTTAAAACCGTTCGATCTGAAAATAAATCATCTGTGGGGAGAATTTAGCTACAGACAATGTCTACAAGTTGAACAACATGCGGCAAAAATGTAAAATAATTTATTTTCCCATGGCCCGTGCCTTTAAATGCGAAAGCATAAGAATTGCTGTCCGAGTCACCGGCAGTGTAAGTTACTATACTGTGCTCTTGGTAAAGAGGAAACTCCCGATGATCAACCCACCAGAAAAATGAGTGCCCTCAGCTACGTATAAGTTACCACACTCTCTCTCTCTCTGACGTGCAGACTCTCTCTTAGGTTGGCAGCGAATTTACAAATAAATAGTACTTGATCTTTTACTGCGAGTTTTATTAGCAAATTATTTACATTTCTGATCATCCCACTGTTTCTCTCGAACGACGCGCGATTGAAGTTATCAGGCCCGTTACAGCGTTAAACCTTTCAATCCCTCTTTGATCTACGGTTCCGAGTGTTGCAAAAAATGTTATGGCGGGTGCTGTACTTAAGTCGACACAACACTTGTTTCATTGTCAGGGCCAATGGTTCGTTGACGTTGCGTACGGCCATAGTAATACGCGCCATTCATCATTTACAGCAGTAGAACGGATTGCGAATGAAGATTATAGGTCATTGAACCTCGCAGCGTACAGCACCAAAAAGAAGTTGGGAAAGGGGTTTGGGGGGTGGTCCCCTCCCAAACTTTTAAAACAAATAAATAATTAATTTAATTATTCTCGTTAGTTATGTGACATTATTTTATAGTCGGTAACTGTTACAATTGTGTTACTGAGGACTTGTTTTGTGCCTACAGCATTGACAACATTCTGTATGTACAGTGGTACTTAAAAAAAACACGAACTAATGTGTTTTATATAGTAAGGGAGAGGAAAATTTCGCAAGTTCAATGACCTGTAGGTTAGGCTCTTCAGTCCTCTGCATACTGGAGCTTCAGCTGTGTGTTCATTGGCTGTTGCCCCGCACCTGGCAATTATGGTAATCGCAAGGTGTTTCCTTGCAAGTCTGCTATTGGCTCAGAGGCGTGCACGGCGGGTCTAATAAACTGTGATCCAATTACGAAGGCGACTTCAATATATGTGTGTTTGACGTCTATCTTGTCCCGAAATGAATTCGCGAAATTCTCCTATCCATACATATAGCGTACGCATTCAATCTACTGTAAACCACCTAAAGAATGACCGAATTATGGTATTGCTCTGTAATTAAAATCCACGCTTCTAATTAATTAATTAATTTTTTTAAAGTAAAAAATGATGTCCTCCCAACTGTGGGGGATAAATGTAAGCCGATGGTCAGTGAAGTGCTGGTGTGACAGCGAAGAGCGTGCACGAGCAAGGCAGAGAGAGTAGTGTGTGTACTCACGTGCGGGCGAGCCTTGAAGACAGCGGCGGCAGCAAGGCGGAGTGAAGACCTGACTTGCGGGTCTTGTCACCGAGTGCAGAGTAAGGCGCAGAGAGCGAGCGAGTGCAAGACCCAGGCAGTACTTGGTCTCACCACCCACGTTCTTTCGCCGTCCTGCCTGCCTGCCTGCGTGCCTGCCCTCTGGTATGGGCTGGGGATCGATACGGGCGGCCGCCACGCCAGAACCCTCTGGCGGCGGACGTCGACACTGCTGCCCGCACACCACGCACAAGTGCACACTTAAGGTGGGTTCACCATTAAAGACTTAAGGATTACGTTGTACTTGATGACTCGATAAGCACACGGAAAATAACTATAAGAAGATTTCCAGTTTATGGTTGAATTAGCAACTGTTAAGTCTAGCCAATCGAAATCCTGGAAAATGGACTATTTACATATATATATATATATATATATATAAAATTATCTGTGGTTACTGCTTGTGTAATAGTTTAAAAAAAAACTCGTGAAATTTTATAGAAGAGAAACCAATCCTAACATTAGGCATTTACATCAATAAATCTGAAAACGTTTATTAATGCGAATTCAAGAACCTCTTCCACTAAAGAAAACACATGAACAATTCTTTCTTTCTTGATTAAAATAATTAATGTCTTACGATTTCGCAATACGATATAACCTAAATACAAGTTGTAAATACAGTTTCCCGCCAACAACTGTCTCTGTGCTCTGATTGGCCACTTCGTCTTGACTTGTACTTAAGATATAAAATTATACGATCTCTTAAGTCACGCCAAGAACGCACATGAACCATCAGAACTCGCACACGACCGTCATAAACTAATACCCTTGAACACATTGATTCATATCTGAAGCACACAGCACACTTATTCAGTTAAGTCAATTATAAACCTACCTTTACACTCGCGTGTGGTATGTACTTAGCGTGCTAGCGTGTGTCTTACCCCAGCCCTCACTCGTGTCGAATCTCTCCCCTGCCTGGCCAAAGCACGAAGACACGCGTACAACACTCGTGTATCTTACGTACGGCATACACACGTACTTATATACACACTTACGTACATAATACACAAACAAACGCACGCATTTGTATGAAATACGTATATGCATGCACTCAAATGTACATAATGTATACGTGCATGCGTATGCAATAAATACATTGATGAATATGTACATAAGTAATACATATATTCAACCTATGTACATAATACATGCATAATACACACACAGGTTTCTACTTATTACGCTCACGCATATTTACATGCATTATTACATACGCATACAGAGTGTTTCAGAACAGCACCGACTACCCCTGGCGTATTATTCCTGGCGAAAAAATAAAGACGAAAATGTTTATTAATCACTTTTCTTCCTAAAGTGATAAATAAGGGAACTAGGGGCCTCTAAAAACCACGGCTTTAAACGTAATTGCATTAAAATTGTGAGGAACTACTCACGATTAAGCAACAAATCGGTGAACAGTTTTTTGTAGGACGGAGATATTACACCTGTGAACATGCAGTTGGTAATATCGTCCCTCTTCAACAGGAAAACAGGGGTTGCGACCCTGTGCTTTGTTGCGAATCAGCACTCTTATTTGCATGATGACGCGGGATGATATTATCAACCGTATTTTTGCAGATGTAAGATCTCCGTCCTACAAAACACTGTTCAACGATTTTTTGCTTAATCGTGAGTAGTTCCTGATATTTTTAACGCAATTACATTTAAAACCGTGGGTTTTAGAGGCGCGTAGCTGTCTTAGTAATCACTTTAGGGGAAAAGTGGTACAAAACATTTCCGTTATATTTTTTAACCAGGAATAACCTGCCGGAGTTCGTTGGTGTTGTTTGGAGTCACGTGGTATAATATATGCATACATACACATCTGTACTGCACATACAAAGCAGATAAACAAAATTAACAGCGACAAGAAAAACGTGACAAAGACAACACAATCCCCATACAAGCAATAACCCAACAAAACGATATTAAAAATACATGCGCTGTATTAGGACAGCAGTGTCCATTGTACAGCAACACATATCCGAAACACCCAAGATGCCAGAAAGGTTATTAAAAAAAAAGCTAGTTTATTATTAATTTTCACATAGTAGTTTTATACTTCATCAAGATCGTAAGAAATTATTCAGGTGTGGAAAATACTGATTCAGTGTGCACTACATCTATAAGAAATAGCCCAGTTAATGTAATTAGTAAAGAACGTACTTTATTCTCGTTGATTGTATGATGCTACTGTAATAAACTTCGTTATAAATATAAGATGTATGAAACGTTTTGAGATAAAAAAATTACGTCTATTATTTTTCTCTTGCCATCCAAAAACTGGGGTTCAAAATTAGGATAAAAGTACTATTTGCACTGCACAAATATTTTTTTTTGTAAATATATCTTAGTGGGTTTTAATATCATTCCGAATGCTACCTACACCTCTACTTGTAGAATAAATTCTTACTAGTGCAGAGTATTCGGTTAAGTAATAAACGTTTTATAACAATAATACAACTTTTTTAGTAGCTGGCTAACGTATCCATTATTAAGCACAGAATTTATTTGATGGAAGTGATAATATAATTTCAGAAGATGTCGAAGCACTCAAAAATCAGCCATGTTTTGACATGCTTGATTATATAAAAATTCGGGGTATATTATAGCAGATTCCCGGGGTGAAATAAAACTACTCACCGAATCAGTTCCTACCCTAGCTTTATAACATTTGTTGAAGGCCACTGAGAAATTGAAGGAATTATTCGTCCGAGTATATCACCATAGGTAAGCAAGTAAGTAGGGCATAGCGTCTCTCCTCTTTGAGTAGTGATCTTAACGTAACATGTGAGGAACTGTCAACGTTCATGTCAGGCGACTGTGCCTGCAAACATTGCCCAGTGGCACGAGCCAGCGCTCAAGTCACGACGACGTCTCTGAGAGATTTGTGCGGCTCTTAACACTAATGTCTTGAGAGCGGGAGATCACCGAGAAAATCCGCCGACCAACAGCATCGTCCGGCACTATTCCCACTTGCGGAAATCTGGGAGCGACCCCGCCGAGAATCGAACCATGTTCGCCTTGCTGGGAGGTGAGCGCTCTTGCCGCTGCACCGCCGCGGCCCCACGTTCCTGAGGGAATACGTAGGTAGAGTGCGCATGCTCTCTGCACAGCCACCAAGCTCCGTGTTGTAAAAGTAGCCTAAGGCGGTCACTGAACTAGGTACAAAGTGCGCGGAGGTTTTATTTGATCAGTTCAGGTACGTCGTTGAGTTAAACAAGAAATTCTAGTAAATATTATCGTCAAATGAAGGTGTAAAATGTGTATTTCGATGGTACCATTCCTCTTCATCAGTTTCATAGGACGTGCTCTCGTGTTAACACACCCTTGGAACCAGACTTCATAACATGGCAAGCGTTGTCCTGCACAGTTTCGAACTTTGTGTGGTCTTTGAAAGAACTATTTACCTGAGTGTTACACCATTGCAACTTTCCTTGTAACTCTGAACATGATTATTATATATCGGCTCACACATGTCTGCTACAGCCCAATGTCACACAAAGTTTTGATTGACTGTAGTTGTAACATCATATTTATGATAGTTTCACTAGGAAAAGTTTACGGTAACTTAACTGAAGTTACGTAAGACATTAAATAAGAATTTAATTTAATAAGCTCAAGGCTACAATAAACATAATCTTTTGGCGAAGGAGGTTCCAGACTTTGTTGATGAGCCACATGACCGACTGCCTTTGTATGAATATTGAACGACTAGCGGTATTCCAAGATTAATCTTGAGAACAATTCTTCTCCACGTGGGTCCATAGACGGACCACGTCCAATATGTTACGAAGCATTATATAGTTTCTGGTGACCTAATCGCCACGCATACTTACCGCCAGGAGGGTAGATCCGCTGGCACTTCGCTGCTGTATTTCACTAACTATAATTGTTGTAACTTGTTTTGTATTATTTCACTGTGACCTCGATACCGACGCGCCACTGCAGTTTGTTTTGTTTGTCTGCGATCACTGATACGGTACATAACAGTTTAATTCGTCATCAATATTGTCATCATCATCGTTAGCTTTCTCTTGGCTTCCTTAAGTTTCCACACTAAATTAGAACGTTAAAAATTATTTTTATAAATCAAATACTAACGTTTTAAAGTTATTTATTTGACACCTCGTATTTTGTACTTTAAAGTTACAGACACTGACTAACCAGCTGAAAACCTCGTGTCAGTCATCGTTTCTGAGAAATTTACCCATTCTGAGGCTTGCTCAAGACTTGCAAAGTTTTCGAAGAATATTGGCGTTTCCTCGTAGGTTAGCCATACTGAGATTATTATTTATTACTCCATACGTTCTTAACAACGTATGTATGAATATTCTATGTACCTTTAAATCCTCAAATTTTTGTTGTCGTTCCTCGTGGAAGTGTTTAGATAACAGGTTTTCAAGCTTTGCTTGTTTGTAAAATTACAAAAATATTTTTGTTACGTGAGACTCCAACGGCGGTGAGTTAACATTTTTTGTACAAATATACTACTGATTCCGAAAATTCATGTGGTTGATGAAAGCAAAAAAAAATTTAGCCACATTTTGAATTTTGATAAAAATTTATATATGTTTATGTATATAAAATATTCATCCTCTTCCTCAACTGATTTTCACCGAAAAAATAATAAAATTTGAGTATTTTACACAATGATTATTCTAGATACCAGTGTTCTTAACCTAAACGAATGACAAATTTATTGCTGAAACTTCTGAATCGAAGAAGCAATATTTTATATAGCACTTCAGAAAGACAATACGAATCTGTTCGTATACACAGAGTAAACTCTTTTATTAATACATTTGAAAATTACTTCAAAGTAAGTTTCAATTTTAATATTTTTGGTAAATATCTCGCATCCTTTTAAAACTGGCTTATTAGCTCATGTAAAAATCACTTACTTTTCAGAGAAAAAAAAATTACCTGTAATTAATGGTTGGCATTAAAACAATGTAGCGTTTCCAGACTAACATGTGAAATAATCTATATTTTGCTTACATTAACTTATTAGATTTATTCCTTTGTATGCAAGAGGTTATTCCCATAACTACTTACCATCTGCATCTAGTAAAGTTATTACTTATAAAATGCTCAACTATTCTGATGTTGAACCCAAGGGGAAGCAATTTAACTAACAAGAATTTTGATAATATTAATATATCTCGGTAATTTAAATTATTTGTGTGTTACAGAAGCGGAATGAACATTCATTTTGAAACATCTCTCCAGTGTTTTTAAATGTTTTGGCAAACACTACTGTATTTTTACTGTTCGCTCTTGTAACATATTTAAGGGTGTGAAGTAAGTTACGAAGTAAATTAATACTTTAAACTTTCGGCTGTGGGAAGTACGTACATATCACAATTCCAGCCAAACACGAATTTTTACACACAAATTGACTGAATTTGTCAATTTATCACCGGCTTAAAAGTGACCTGTTTGGAACAACAGCGTAAGTTGGGGCGGGAATATTCGCTGGGCTAAACTCTCACGTAAGATATCTCCCAACCTGAGTAGAGCAGACCTCAGCACTATAATCCTGTGGACTACAGTTTTTCAGGGGACGGCTTTCTAATGACGTAGGTTCCCGTTGTTTTTCTTCCGGCTTTTCTTTCTCTCACATGCATTTGAATCCGAAGTTCAAAGCAACTTATATTTCCCTAGCCAAGCGTTCGCATTTTAACGAGCGCCTATAAATCGCCTTCCCTTACCGATATACGCAATTATTTTTTCCTTCCTCTTTTAACTTCTAGTTATCAGGTGATGATTTTAATTACTCATCTGTAGACATGGTGGAAAATCGCGAAACTTTTTTGAGCCAACATATCTTCTATAGCACTCTTAACTAGATTATTCTTTCATAACTGGATGAACAAGGCATTGGCTCGGCTAAGTTGTTTGGAGACCAATCAATCATGAACGTTCTACTTTATTATACTAGAATCCTCATTGGTCCAGTGGAAAGGGGTAATATCTTCATACATGCATGACAGCCAATAAGGAAAGAAAACTGCCGGACATGTGTACAGTATGTTGAATCCTAGCAAACAGTCAACTTTTCCCGCGATAAAACACCACCTCTACTAATCATGTATGTATCAACCCTATGCGTACTGCCAGAGTCATATGACGTCAACTATCAGAGTCATGTGTAGTTGCCCTGATATATCAACTTCCGTGGCCTTTGAAGACATTGACGAGGTCGGAAGCAGTTTCTACTAAGTTCATTGCGGCGTAAGGACAACTTTCAAAGTGTACATTACTCACGTAAACATTACGAACTGTGTGTGAGGCAATAGGATGTTGGTAAGAGGGAATACAGAGATCATCATTACTGCAGTAGTGTACGTAGGTGACTCACTTCGAGTTTATCTCGGGTGTCTGTGCAATCTGTACATTGAGAATGGTTAGGTTTAACCAACGTAATGTGTGTTTGTATTTGGTTAAATAAAAACACAGTTGCTCTAGCAAAATATCCTGTTGAATAAACCAAATTTGTAATTCAACCACTCTGGTTTGGTTTAGCTAACAAATATACACTTGAACCAACCAGACTATTTATTGGGCCAACAAAATCCACCTGACAACAAAATATTGGAGTGGATCAACCGTATAAATTTGTTTGGCCGTATACAAACACATATTTGGTTGTCTCAACGAAACCTTTCTCTCAGTGCACATATCTCAAAATTTGAACATGTTGTACTGGTAGCGTTTATGTGGTCCGCTTACCTAGTGCTTGAACCACGCCGCAGTTGTCTGAAATGCGAGGTTATTTCTACTTAACTATTAAACGTCTTTCCAAAGTACCGATCCAACAAAAGAACACACAATTCAGAGGAGGCCTCTTAAGGTACGGATTTACCTCGATTTGTAGAAATTATTCTTTTTCGTGTCATAATTTCAGTTTCAGAGGTATTGTTGAAAATGTTTGGTTATAGAAAATTTACCATTTACTAGTTGTTTGATACTTTTATGTCTAATATTCACTGCGTGTTATTTATTCCCTGCTTGCAAATAGGCAGGAACTTATGGATAAATTATTAATAGGTTTTCGACTTTTTACGACTAACAGACAACACAAACTAAAATTGAGCACAAAAATATTAATCAACTCGGAAATGTAAATTTTCTGTAATCGTATATTGTCAATAATTAATGTCAATCCGATATTATGATGCTAAAACGAAGAATTTCTGCTGGGGGGAGTGTGAAGGCGGGCCTTGTATAGCTTCACGCACATTGCACTGAGACAAAAATTTTGTTTCAGATACCAAACAAATTTATTTAAGAGTATTTGCTTACACTGAATAGTATTTTTGTTCAGTAAACTAATCTGCTCTTGTCACAAATGTGTGCAATCGTTTCCTTTACAAAAATAAATCATTTAAAAATTATTTATCGAACCGAACATTTATTTATTTGTTTGTTCCGTCATCATTTATATATATTTAATACACAGAGCCATTTCACGAGCACTTCCAACATTATAAATATCAGAGTAGTGTCAAATGAATATTTCGTTTGTGGTGAATAAGAATTTCGATAACTGGATCAATGTGATACGTCTAGTGTTGAAGGATTTGTGGCGACAACGAAATGAGCTTGATCCAACAACGGCTTCAGGAAAGTGTGAAGTAGCCGTGAATGGATCATGAAGCCATACTAAAGTTCTACTTCCAGGATATTCCTCCGCCTCGTGCAAACTAAGCTTAACTAAGTTTAGAAAATGACACCAAAGGACAACGCACCGAATTCGTGCGCACTCAGTTGTAATGATATTTTGCATGAGAACTATTTCTTACTAGGCGTTACCAACACACGTATTTTCCCACTGTTTTTACTTATTGTAGCGTGTAACTGTGACAAGCGGGTTGGGATGATATGATACGTGAATATAAATTCCCAGATAATTATGTAATGTGGTGCGGTGTTTAAACATGTGTGATGATAGACTGAAGAATTACACTTACAACATATTTGAGGACGTAGTCTTTTCAGACAACTTACTAGTTGAATGTGTTACGGTAGATTCCTGGTAGCTGCCAGTTGTCTGATAAAACAGAACATGCCAAAAAAACTGACTCACAGAAAGCTTCGTTCCAACTACTTTCATAAATAACTCTCTCGTTTAACAAGTTAAAAAATCTGAAATTTATTAGATGCGTCATGGAACTCAGACGAAAGAACCGCTTTGTAAATAATTAAGTTTGGATACCCATTATTATGAAACTTGTCGAACTCTTAGATATTTGATGAGAGTGTGGTATGATTAAGTGGCCTTAACTCTAAATATAGCCTAGTACTTTGAAGACGCCCATTATTAAAAGAATCAATTTTGTTGAAATAATATATCTTTGACGCCGAGCTCAGTTGGGAGCACGAAACAACTTAATGTTGGGGCAATCGTGAACTTAATTCAGCAACTAATGATTTACTATATCCCAAGATGGAGTATTAGGCTGGTCTAGTACTTGAAATTAAATCGGTGGCCATCGCTGCTAGTAGTTCTATGCAGCAATAAATGGTTACGTTCAACTCACAAATAATACTTGAAAACTGTAGCCTCTAGATTCTGTAAGTTATCAGCTGTCGGTGTCGCTGGTTCAAACCCTGGGTCTCCCCTGTCCAGGTACATGGACCTTAGGTACTCGTATGTAAAGTTCATTATGTACCAAGGATCCTCACGGATGGGTGAACTAAAATTTAATCTGTTTCTCGTAGGAAGCGCCAGCAGACATGTAACATTCTTCTCTCTTCTTGGCCAATTTTCGTCTTCAGGCTGTCTGCTATCAAACCACGGGACTCGATCCAGGTCCCCAAGAAAAATTAAAATTCCTATCAGGTCTACGACACCCGTCGTAGCCTGCCCGGCAGTAAAAATCAAGATGGGTAGAAAAGCCTTAATTTAATCCTTACCTGGCGCTTCACCTAAGAGCCAATCACAGGGCGGCTACGACAAGGAAACTTACTATGTAACTGGTTGTCATAGTAACCATAAATAAATTGCTCTCTGCATCTAGACCACATGACAGGCACGCAAAAGTAAACCAATGAAAACGCATATAAAAATCTTCAGTTAGAAAAATATTACACATATTGAAATAACTTGTAAATACTATTTACCGTAAACTCCTATTTAGATTATTATTTTTGCATCTACCATAAATAATACTATGCAAATAAATAAAATGTCACATAATAACCACAATCAGCATAATTAAATAAACTGCCGTGGTGTGCATAAATAAATCAAAATTGAGGCGTTACATAATATATATTATAAATGAAATATTATTTATAAATAAAATACATGTAAAATTTCAATTTAACGAAAAATAAGATACTTTCATGTTAACAGAGGTATACAATGCTTGTGATACATGGCATATTTAGAAAATAACTAAATACGTGACACATGGGGTGATTTTTCAAATGTTTTATTCAATATGTGTGAACGAACCACGAACAGACTATACTAGGTTGGCTGTAGGTTAATCTATTAATTTGAATGTCTTCTTTTGAGCTTATAGCTCGTTAGTGTTTGTTTATAATTATTGTTATAATCAGGATAGTGACAGTGTTTGTAAGTGAAATAGGAGGAGGTATTTCATTCAGCCTTCCGGGTTCAGAATATAATGAATGATAAAAAAACTTCTTGACATCCTTAGGGCATCCCAGATCCGTAATTCGAAAACCGGATATGCAGATGTGAAGCTCAAGACTCGCGTTCAAGCGTTCCTCAAATTGTATTGGCCTGATAAGCATTATGATGAGGATGCAGGCTGGGAATCCATAGATTCAAGTTACACGAAGGCATCAGACCAGGCAACGTTTGAGGATTTTCGGAGTATCATCGTCATCTACTCAGTGGTCAGTGTGGCAACCATAAGGTCTCGGTACGATGTGGCCTTGTTCTTGACGATATTCGCGTGCTCTCGTCAGCTAAATTTTACGAGTAAGAATTGAAGCCGCTGCACCACAGCCTCTCTCATTGAGTTCCCAGCAGCAGATCCCCCACCGGGCCGGGCATTCGGGCATTGTGGCCGAGAATACAGTATTTTATTAACCAGGGCCTTCGCTTTCCAACCCTCCTAAATGTCCTGGAGAACATGGCCACTCTCATAAAAGCAGACTCCATCGTGTTTTTGCCACTGTTAGCCGAGACCGCATACCGGGGAATGTCAGCGATTAAATTGACTGCGAATTCAATCCTGGAAAGTGAGTCTTCTCCCTGGGACTTATTTGAATCTAGTCCGAAGATTCAGGTAGAGTTGGACACCCTGGCATCAGCCGTTGCAGCAATAGGACAAGACTTCTATGCCAGAGCGACCATGTCCGGAATAAGAACAGCCATGCCAAATTCGGCGTATGCAGCCAATAAACTAAGTCAAGATGTAAGTGGAAATATGACATTGAAAGACTATCAGGGGGGTTGGCAGATCCGTTTTCGCTGTCCCGCCATCATGTAAAGTCACTATCGACTTCATGATAATGAAGTACGTGGAAACAAAAGTGAAACACTTCGAAGAAGTGCTTAGTCACATTGAGCCAAATTGGTCCCGAATCCCTAATAACATACACAGTCCCAGTGAAACAATTTCAAGAGAAAACGAAAAAGTAATGCTATGATACTTGAAAAACTCTTGACGTAAATATCATGCGTTAAAAAGTATCTGGTAAGGAAAATATACCTGCTACTCTTACAGTCGCCGTTGACGAGATAGCTAAGGCGTATCTAATTGGCTCAAATTTCGATCCTCCTTTCGTATTTTTTAATAATAATCGAAATTCGTATACGAGGTGGCGCTAAACGCGACTTGTAAACTTCCTGAGATGATTCCTTATGAAAAATCAAGAAATAAATATTTGACATACTTTCTACCTTACCTGGATATTGAGGGAAATATAAACCCTTAAAAATAGAATTTTTAAACTACATTTATTTTTCGGAATATCGAAAAAAAAAAGTAAAATTAATAGAATTGGCCTCGAAAAAATATGTTATTTTATATTCGTACCACACACTGTGCAACGTGTAGACCTTATATGTGACTACTTTTTTCCTCAAAGTGATTTTTTTTAGATTGTATGGGTTTTGCAAAATAACTTGTCAAAGTCTAAATCTTATTATTTTTGTAACGTGTAAATAAAATTAACCAAACTACTTGAAGAGCAACTGAAAGATAATGTTTTAATTCATTTTAGGATATACTTATCAAAAATTATTTTTCAGAAATTCAAGGACAGCTACACATGGAAAATGTGGAATAATTTACTTATTCTCATCAATTTTCTGAAAATGCGAAATTATTTTTGTAGGATTTTATAGTATCGTTCAAATAGCTGATAGCATTTTATTTCAACATGAATTATCTCATTTCTGTAAATAAGTTACTTTTCATTATTTGTACATTTTCTAAAACAGTAAAATCCTGATGTTGACAAGCATTTAAGCGAAACGTATGCGCTTACAAATCTTGATTAGTGAGCAAAGAGTAATTAATAATGATGGCTAAAAGTAATATTAGTAGTAATAGTAGCAGTGGGAGTGATATGGGCGTACCCAGTCTCTGATTGGCTGCGCGAGGCTCAGGGAACGGGTCTTGCATCTGACTGGCTACTGCTGGCTGTGTAAGGTTCCCTATTGGCTGGGCTGCTGGTCGACGAGTATATTTCCGGCCAGTGATTTGCGAACGGCGTTGAAGCATTTTGCAGGACTGCGACGCCATCTCTCTCCGACATGTTCCGGTATAAGTGTATTACTCAGTCCTAACTATCAGACTTTCCTTAAGTCACTCCAAGTATTAATGTAAACTTGCCATTCATTATTTACTTACAAATTACGTCCACAGGTAAACACTTTTTTTTTTCAAAAGTTTGTTTAAATTATTAATAGCTTAATATTATTATTATTTTTAATTTCTTCGCCGTTTCTAAGAGACTTTGCGATGTTTTATACATTTGTTTTTCAGTTTGTTATGGAGTTTATTATTGTCGAACTTGCCAGTTATTAGAAGATGGTGATAGTCGAGGGCAGTTGGTTCTCTGGTAGAGCTGAGAATGGATCAATTATTTTAAGGCGATTATAAAAGCTGCAGAGGTAAAATGATATTAAGGGAGTATGCCAATTTGAGGATATTTTACAGTTTCGTGATATTACACTTGTACTGCATATTTTTTTCGTAAAAGAAAATAACAGTATGTTTCTACGTAGCCCGGTTAATTAAGGGAGGGAGAAGGGGGGGGGGGTTAAATAAAGTCAGAAAAAATTGCAGTGACTTGATAATGCATCTTGTTCATACAGGCTCGTGATCATATCTGCGACAGATGACGTCACACCCTCTGGTAGTATATACACGGTACACCTTCACTGTCACGTATATTACCAGCGTATTGTCCCCTCATCGCGAAGTTCTTCGTGAGACGCATCGCTTCCGTAAGTTCCCCGTGGCTTAGCGATCAATGGCCTTGAGGGCGGGGTCGCTTCTCCCACTGGAGAAACACGGTGAAGCCATTTTCCCTCCAAGGCGGTAGCTAAGAGGTTTAACTCCAACCTTTAAGGTGGGGGTCACGTCCTGCCAGGGTCAGGGGCAGTGAGTGCTTTTATAGCACACTTCCGGCCTGGGTTGAAGGTGGCCCCGCGTGAGACCACGTTAAAATTGTATCTATTTTCCTGTCACCTTTTGCCATGGAACACCAACAGAGGTTTCCTTCCCCGGCCTGAATTCAAAATGGATCAACCAACGAGAGATATTTTGTGGCAATTGTTTGTGACATCTATTTATAAAAGAAAGTATACCCGTAACTAATCAGCGTGGTGAGGACTTGGCTCAAGAGCAGCTAGGGTTAGGCTTCTATGGACATTCCTTTGTCCCTGAATGTAGAACTCGCTGAGATTCTGTTTCATTGTTTCGATGGCGTTTAAAAATAATTTTACAAGAAAGCTTTATATTAATTTGTACAAAAAGTAATTATATATATATGTATAGTTTAAAGTGTATCATTAAACCTGCACTCATACGGCACGTCTTACAGAACTCGCTTCTAATAGTAATGACCCAGCAGTCGGGGTACCTCCATTCCGTGTGGTCGGGTGGACTCGGAAAACGAATTCTGTCTTTGGTGGCAAGCAATGTACATACAAGCTACTTGTGCCCATAGTACTGTGGAGTCCAGCTTGTATCGGTCTTCCAACGCTAACCTGTGTGGTCTGTGCTGATGGCTTCGAACATGTTGCAAACTCGCCTGGCAGTATAGACTTGTTGATAATACGTAGTGCATTCATGACTACTTCAAAGTTTTCTGGAGCCACTTTCATACTGCTCCTCAGCATCATCGCACAGTACAGTAAAACCTCTCTATAGCAAAATTTGTGCTTGGTCTGGTCAAAACTGTATATATACACTGTATTATTTACTCTTTTTTAACTAATTATTTTTCCTTCTTTGGCACAAAACGTCTTTATAACAAACACTGAAAAGTATGATTATATTTACTTCCCTTTAATATTTTTCCTTTATTACAAAACTTTACTTAGAAATGTAAAAAAAAAAAAACCTCCATCAGTTCTGTAGAAGCTGTATTGTCTCACTTTGTGTGTATCATTTATCATGAGAGGTTTTATTGCTTATTTAAAATTTAAGAATTTTGCATATTAATAGTGGCTATAATATTATATTTTGTAAGTGCTCAAAAGAAAAACCATTTAATAGTTTTCCGAAATATATCCACACAAAAGAACCAATGGTACCCAATTTCAGCGGCAATAAGATTCAAAATTGACTGTATGGTAAAAAGAAAAGAAACCCATTGTGAATCACGTGTCTATAAAGAACCCCTCAACAACGAACACACAAAACTTTGGTCCCTTCAGTTTTGTTATACAGAGGTTTTACTGTATATAGGTACGCAGTGTGGAGAGAGTCGCTTATCCCGCTAACTCCAGCCGTACACTGGCGCCATCGGCGAGCAACATGTCGGAATGTCGTTCGCCAATCAGAGCCCGCTAAACTACTTGTCAGCCTGCGATCCAGCTAATTGGCTACTGTGTACTGAGAAATATCGCCTATCAGACGCCCCGCGCACAGTTACACTATGGTTACGGCCCACATCAAAGGATCCGCTACGCCATTTCGCCTCTGTATATTTATCTGCTCTGTGGCCTCGTACTTCTCACTGTGGCAGTAGCGGATGAACGAAAATAGGTCGCACCAGTTCTCATATTACGATTTGCAGTTTCTTCACAATCTTTTAATAAAGTTTAGAAATATCTTCTCACGTGTGACTTGTTTTGTTGTTTTCTAAATATGTCGCGTATTGCGAGCGTTTTATACTTCTGTTAATAGAAACGTGTCTTACTTTTGGTTATATTTAATGTTTTACTTATATTTTATTCATTGATTATAATATTACATTTATAATTAATACGAATAACGACAGACAGCTGTGTCACCTCGGCTGTACTAAGAGTTTCCCACCTGCAGACGTTTCAGGCTGTATAAAACGTCTAATGACCATGAGAACGTCGAGCAGCGTGTTAGGTTTCAACGATCTATGCACATGTTCGCAACATATATTTCCCCAGTGGCTGCTAGGCGTGCTAGTTACTGTCACAAGTCGCCAGATGACGTGTCAGAGTACGTGAGGGATGGCTGCCTTAAGCAAAATAAAAAACTAAATTTAACTTTCCAAGCTATTTATAATGGTATAAAATACACGCAGCTATCACTTACAGCTATTATGCCCGCGTGAAGGCGCCTATAATTTACATCGTCACCTGAACACGCCCGCTCACATTCAGTATAATCCAAGACAGCGATTGCAACAAGAGGGGGCGTGCATTGCCAAATGACTGTAACCACTACGTACAAGTAACTAGTCCAGATTGCACCGCTGCGACTGCAATACCTAGCTATGCGGAGTGGAGGCCATTGTCTTTCTCCTTGTGACGCCGGCCATGAAGGACCTCTTCAGAGACCCGCTGTGCCGCCGCCGTATTCTTAATTTCCAACAGCCTCGGAACTCTATTCAAGTTGGGACTAACCCAGTAGTGCAACACGAATCTAATCAAGCGATAGTTGACAGTCATTATCTCATATTCTTCCCCCGGTACATTTCAAGTGCAAGTATGTAATTGTAATGTTCATTAATTCTATAATATCCAGACTCCCAACCTAGACAGTTTTGCAGTTAATCAACGCTTGTCAACCACTAGCTACAGCCCCTATCATTAATAACAACCATAAGGCTCCTAGCCCTTTCATATATAAATATGACCAGGGGTATATTTATAACACCTAAATAAACTACCTATCTCTACTATTAACACTTATTATCAATATGCGCAAATTTAATGATAATCTAAATTCTAATTTCAGTCCGTATCACTCACTATCTATATTTGTTACAGTCAATAAACTCGCACTTATTAATTAAACATATTTAATTCAACTGTCTATTGCTATCGTTCCAAATGTCTGTCACTCACGAATCCCGTCACACAGTCCCGCTCGTCAGTTTCAGTTTCCACTGTACAGATTCCCACACACTTTACTCTCGCTTGTCGCTGGATCCGCGCACCTGGATCTCAAGGTCGTACAAGACTCCAGGCGTCAGACTTGGAGGGCCTGCTGCAGCTTATATACTCCAGGCGGCACGATACAGAAGGTTCCCCGCTCCCCGCTGAGGAAGGCGAGGCGATGACCAGAACATTCTTACCACGATAACCTCAGACATTTAATCCCCGAGGACGGGAAGTGGCGCGAGTCCTGATAGACTTATCACGGCACGCGTCAATCTTCCGTGGACAAACTGTCTGCACCTTCGCGCACGCGACATCAGCACGTGCCCGAGGGATAAATGCGAAGGGTACGAAGTTAAAGGCATCGCTCGCCACTCTGCGCGTGTTTCTTCAGTTACCGGTGATGAACGACGCAGAGTAGCGTCATGTAACAGAACTATTTCCTTGTTTGATTGACCCACTGAGACTTATGTTGCCTTAACACTGAACTTATGATTCGCCTGCGAGAAACCTGTGAATGTGTCAACCAACCATACAAGCATTAGGAGAATAGAGGTATGGAAACTACCTTCGTTCTAAATATTTTCGTAAACAAAAAAAATACCATCACGTAGCCACTGTCTACGTGCCATTATTTTGTTAGTTTTTCTTATTCTATGCGAAATCACTTATATAATCAGGTTACGATCTAGCACTCTGTGTCTAAGCTGTTACCTTTCTTTTCTATTAAGTGAGTTCCCTTGTTCTGGCCCCAGGCATGTCAGTCTCTTTGAAAGTTCTCAACGCTCACGTCGGAAACCATTCGTCTTTACAGCCCGAATAAAATCGGGTGCACGTTCTTTCGAGGGTTACACGTCAGCAATTTCTGGAATAGACGTTAGCTCCCACTCTGTGTAATTGGCAGTCAATTTATCAGCGACAGGTTCTGAAGTTCTGTTCGAGGTCTCATGTAACAGGATCTCACGGCTGATTGAGAGCCAGCATTTGTTTTACCATATTTGGGGACAATGCATTTTTTAGCCTACTTTCCTTGGGGGAAACCACAAAAAATTAAGCTTTTATGTCCTACATCTTGAAACAATCAAATGATTCACACCAGGTTCAGGAGACCAGCAGTAGATCTATAATTCCATGTAAATGTATTTGACTTAAGGGGGTAGTCATATTTTCAAAATAACAGCCATGTAAATGTATTTGACTTAAGGGGGTAGTCATATTTTCAAAATAACAGCCATGTAAATATTTTAGGTAAGTGTACCATATGTTTGAAACGATATCAACCAAACTATATATATACGAGCAGTGTCTGTGATAAAAATCGAATGTACTAAAACACAAAAGTTTTGTACGCCACTTATGAAGATAGTATCAAATGAACAACTTGAGATTTTATGCCACATCTCGGGGACAAATCAACCAATTCCATTAAATTCTGCATACTAGCAGTGCTATAGTAGGCCACGTAAACCTACATATTTTAAGTAACTTATACACTTTTTTTTATTGATGGCCTTGTAAATATTTCAGGTTAGTAAACTCTTTCTACCAAATATTAAAATGAATATAACCGAAGTTGATGCTCCAAATCATACCGCAGTAATGCAGCTTGTTGCGTGGCAGTTTACTGTACTGAATGTTCTGGGTTCGATTCCCGGGTAAAGAACATGTGCATTTCTAATGTCTCACTAGTATCATATACATATCTGGTTCCATATCAAATTACGCAGCTGTCAAGAAGATGTACACGCCTACTTACAACGCAAGCTTTTGAGAATGTTATGAAAATTATTTTCATCCACTTAAAGGAGAGTGGGCTCGTTAGTTACTTCGGAAATTTATTATTTTTGCATTATACTGACAACTTCATAAAAAATACCATTTATAATCTTATGAAATTAATTGCGGTAATTTTTACCTAAAATCTCGATTCGTACAATTTTCAGCAAGTTATTTTTACACCTATCTTAGTTCCAGCTAATGTGTTCATTAGAAACAGAGTGGAGTGGCATGTTGTAATTCCGTTGAAAACATCACTTAGTTCACCTGCGGTGTTTAACTTCTATCTATCTTGAACTTTATCCCGTCTAAAAAGTTTGAAGTTGAAATTAATGAAACCGCATAACCAATATTGAAGAAATATTTTTCATTACCTTCTGATAACACTAAAATCATTCTAAGCTCTATAATGATGTATTAATTACTTTCAATTTTAAGATTTGCACGAACAAATATATAAATGTGTAATTCATAAAATCCGTTTCATTCACTTTCGGAGAGTAATTTTCCTCCATTTTCATACTTTATTCAGGTTATTATTTCACAAAACTGTGTAATATGTTAAAACTTCAGAAAATAGTATTAATCTCCGAAATGCCCTCACAGCGCTTTGAGTCTTGGCGATCCACATAAAATGTAAAAAAAAAAAAAAATGTAGAAATGCAAACGATGCCCTCTATGTGCCAATATAAACAAAATATCTTAGTAGCAAAATGTAAAAAAAAAAAGTCATCCAGTATTTTGTAATTGATGTTGAAGTTAGACAAAACAGCGCCGGGAGTCCGCAACTTTACGTACCTGCGTGAACAGCAAGTTGCATATCACAAAGTTGCATATCCTATGCCTGCACATAGGAAGCCATAATTCGGGGATTAGCAGTTGATCAGCAAAGACTGCCAGATGTGATTACTTTTTACTTCCAACAATACACAAGCACCAGAATGCCTGGTTCACGTGTACGCAGATCGCGCCGAACAGACAGAGCGGAAAACTAGAACAGCCAATCAGAAGCCGTCTTCAGTTTCTGCGAGACTTGCGCGGAAACCGAGGACGGCGTCTGATTGGATGTTCTAGTTTTCCATCCTGCCTGTTTAGCGTGATCTGCGTACACGTAAACCAGGCATTCTGGTGGTGTAGGATCTTCACGCATTATCATGTCGACTATGTACAGGCAGTCGCCGTATGGTGCATTATAGATCCATTCACGGTAAAGTGAGCATTCTTTAAGGCCCTCCTAAAAGGCATTAGCCACTTATAAACACAGCTTATTGCAGTTCTTGGGTGTTAAATTTTGAGAGTGGTGAAATGTTTATTGGCCACATTGCACGGTTTATATCAAAAATCAGCAGGAAGATAGAAATTAGGCGAAAGGAGAACTTCAGAAGGGCCTTAAAAAGTGCTCACTTTACCGTGAACAGCCTATAATTCCCTTAACCTACGTGATATGCAACTTGCTGTGCACGCAGGTATGTGAAGTCGCGGACTCCCGGCGCTGATTTGTCTAACATCAACATAAATTACAAAATACTGGATGACTTTTCCGAACATTCGCTACTAGGATTTATTGTTTGTTTTGGCACGTTGATGCTGTGGTTTGAATTTCGACACGTAGTTTAAAATATTATAAAAAAAAAAACATATTTTATATAGGGCGTCTGAAAGGATGGTTTTAACTATGGTGAAAACTGCGTGTAACATGGCAAGTTCCTCACGTCATAGGAGAAATCATTCTTTGTGCAGACTACATTCATTCTGCGGTCGCACAAACACCTGCCCACAACAACGTTAAACACAAACCTATATTTATTGGTCACGACATAACATATACAGTGATACAAGTAATTACAACTGCAAACCCGACATTCGTTCATTGAAACACCGACAATTACATTTCTATATGCCTCATAGAGTTACGGGTGGTGCCCACGGAAAATTTTATTTTATATCTGTATCATACACTAATTAACTTTTACATTTTATCATTGATTAATCATTCCTTGAAAAAAAAGTAACATAATTTTTGCATAAATTAATCACAATATTAGTGTTTTAGAAATGTACAAATAATGGGAACTAACCTATGTAATAAAATGAGATAATTCGCACCGAAGGAAGATATCAAGATCTACTTCAAGACGTCTGTAACACAGTACCAGGAAATATTTTTGCAATTCGAAAGAAAAATTCAGAAAATAAATAAATTTTTGCACATTTTTTATTTGTGTATACCCCACAGTTTTCGTTAAAAATAACTTATGTTAAGCATACCTTGAAACGAATTAATACAATGCCTTTCTGTTTCCCTTGTTAATTTTTCTGCGAGTGATTTTGTTACCGTAGCCGCAGATAATAAGTCACATTTTGCTCGCGGCCAACGCTCTTTACGAACCCGCCATCGTGTACTTGGGTAGCTCGGCGAGGACAGTCCGCCGCGTGCTTCACTGGCTCTGGGTCTGCACTGCTACTGTGCGCACGAGCAAGGCTGTGTTCCAATTGGCCAGCACTCACTCTCCCTCCTTATGGAACTATCGCCACTTGCATCTTCAAATTAAAACATACGGTTTGCAACCATTGTTATTCTGAATAAACAAAATAATATATATTTTATAAAACAATTAATTTATTAATATTTACATTTCCATTGACAATGGATTGATTAGTATGGATGATGGGTGTGAAAGTAATGTATGAAAAGAGTCTGTTATAAATTTTATCTGAAATCAACAGTTTGAGCTTGGAATTTTATCACAGTTTATTCTAAAATTATGAATTAATCATTTCCGAATTTATACATATATTACATACTAGCTTTTACCCGCTGTTTCGCGCACGGTACCACTATTGGGTGCTCTAGCCACTGAGATACTGCGGCCAGAATATAGGGTTCTCTAACCACTGAGCTACTGCGGCCCCACTATTGGGTTCCCTAACCACTGAGCTACTGCGGCCCCACTATTGGGTTCTCTACCCACTGAGCTACTGCGGCCCCACTATTGGGTTATCTACCCACTGAGCTACTGCGGCCCCACTATTGGGTTCTCTACAAACTGAGCTACTGCGGCCCCACTATTGGGTTCTCTACCCACTGAGCTACTGCGGCCCCACTATTGGGTTCTCTACCCACTGAGCTACTGCGGCCCCACTATTGGGTTCTCTACCCACTGAGCTACTGCGGCCCCACTATTGGGTTCTCTACCCACTGAGCTACTGCGGCCCCACTATTGGGTTATCTACCCACTGAGCTACTGCGGCCCCACTATTGGGTTATCTACCCACTGAGCTACTGCGGCCCCACTATTGGGTTATCTACCCACTGAGCTACTGCGGCCCCACTATTGGGTTATCTACCCACTGAGCTACTGCGGCCCCACTATTGGGTTCTCTACCCACTGAGCTACTGCGGCCCCACTATTGGGTTATCTACCCACTGAGCTACTGCGGCCCCACTATTGGGTTATCTACCCACTGAGCTACTGCGGCCCCACTATTGGGTTATCTACCCACTGAGCTACTGCGGCCCCACTATTGGGTTATCTACCCACTGAGCTACTGCGTCTCTTGGGAAGGAAGGTAAGACAGCCCATAGACAAAAAAGAAAGGAGAAATGACGGATTTTTTTTTTTTAGCAATTTTTTTTTATGTAGTAATCCTATAAAAGTTTAATCCAGGACCTATGTACATCCCTAATCAGTTTTTTTTTGGAACCGTTTGAGATTTTTTCCCTGGATATAAAGTAGCTTATGTCACTCTCTGGACGTCCAACTATCCCTGTTCAAAACATCACGTCGATCCGTTGCTCCATTTTGACGTGAAAGAAGGACAGACAGGCAGACAAACAAACAAACCCACTTTCGCATTTATATAGTAGTAATACTTCACAGTGAAAGAATACTTGTTCCTGTGCCATTCCACTGTTTTCAGTATTGAAGTATTGGTTTATAAATTTTTAAATTGTAATACGCAACCCAAAATAGGCCTATAATATATTTGTTTACGAAAGCCACACGAAGGAGAATGAAATAGAGGCAGTTTGTTTTCTAACATCGGGAAAAATAATCAAAAGCATAGCGGTTGTAGCGAGCCGGGATAGAGAGCATGCATGCGCACATATCGTAAACAAACACTCTCACTCTCGATGGACATTTGGAACAGCACTCTGAGACGTCTGAGTACCAGCGCACGAGAGTGCACTTTTCTTGCTATTTGGAACACGGCCCAAAGCGCCTTGCTAGAGCAACGTCAGGCATGTTCCGTCCAGCACGTGGTTGGCTGGCTTCGTGATGGCGAGACGAGACAACGCTGGGGGCTGACACATCAGTGCTGGTAGAGAACTATCAGATAGTCGCGGACATGCTCGCCAACTTGCGTGATCAACGATGCAGTATAAGCGGCTCACGGTAAAATGAGCACTTTTGAAAGCCCTGCTTATCTTTTACTTGTATGGACGTTGTGTATTCCTCCGCCTTATGCTAAATTAACATGACCATGGGCCTCGTCACTTTATTGATGGGCCGGTAGTGAAACTGTGAAATTATAAAGAAAGTCAATACTTGGAAAATTTGCTTATTTTTACACTTTTATGCATTAAAAACAGAACGCGAAAAATAATAAATTTAAGTGATCACAAATAGTTACCTAACACTTTTTATTCGTTACATTATGGAACTACTTTCCATCCATCGTTACCAGCTTTACTGGGTTAATGTCACACTGTGCGCCCATTAAAATATATGCAGGCAGGGGCAGTGACTTCTTTCTAAGGTTAATTTATAGACAGCTCACTTTATCTTGGATAGACTATAACAGGTCACTGTGTTTTTCTGACTTAAGTTCATTCTTAATTTACCAGGCTACGGGGAAATCAACATTTATTTTTTTCCTCCTGAAGAAACCTGTTCATCGTCTCCTTTCAGACACAGGAAAAAAATTTACGAACATCTCTAACATCACTTTATCTCTGCAGCACTCATCGTCTCCTTCATCGCCGACTTATAATTATTGAGATCTTGAATCGGACAACAATAAAACTCTCAACAACAAACGAAAACAAATTGTAAAACATTGTAAAGTCTCTTAAGAGTGGGGTGGAGATACGCGTCCAAGGTCAAGAAGCGAGGGAGCGATACGGGCGACACTAACATGCACATCTGGTGCCTCATCGCTCCTACGCGCAAGCCGTGCAGTGTTTCCGTCCTAACGCTGTACTGTGCAGATTAGTTCTGTAATATAGGGGTTTTATTACACGCGATGAAAGACCACAGATTAAGCTACGCCCTTATGATTGTATTTTTCTCTTACTGCTTATGGAAATTCCTTGGGCAAGCTTTAAAAATGCGATATTTGACCATTTTCGCGAATTTTTTCCTTCAAGAATACACTTAATACGAAAAAGTAAAAAAAATAGGGGCACAGATAACTTTTTCATATTTTATGACATGAAGTCGTATTTGCAGAACATTTATTTACCGAGATACGCGTATTCGCGCAAACAACTATTTCACAGAAGATGCCGGGTCCATCCCATTCATAAAGACTGCCCGGTAGTTACGGGTAGGAGAGAACTTGACGTATATTTAAATCAAATTTTAAAAAATCCTGTCTACTAAAGTATTTATTTTAACAAAAATGCTGATTAGCGAATTCACATTACCGTTTACAGCAAATAAAGTTAATGTTCATTACAAGTTGTCAATGAAACTTTTTTTTACGTATTATTGTTAGAATTGGTTGAATGTTAGAATAATTCCCTAGTCCCGATGTTCAAAACAATGTTTATTTTTATTTCGGCAAGGTTGTACACGACGATGCAGAAATATAACGTCGAATAGGGCATCCAAAATTCTTCAGTTAACAGTAAACAGTATACTGTAGAGTATTGAGTGTGCAGAGGGTAGATTCTATTTGCCACTTTCAATGGAATTATCCCTACACTTCTACGCAGTTATCCCATGTGCTCCACTTTCAGCTTGCAAGCTTGGCGTCTTGTATGTACAAAGCTTCAGCGGGCGAGAACTGCTGATAGATACAGCAGGGGCGGCACTGAAAGCAGTCAAATGGGGCAGAGCCAGTAAACACTTACCCGACTCTCGGAGAAATTGTTCCTTTATCGCTGATGTTCCTGGCGGTGTGCCAGTTTGGCATTCGCTCTCCAAGCTAACGGCTATGCAAGTTATGGATCTGGGGCCCTCAATCGTCCGTGAGGATCCTGGTTCGATCCTCGTCGGAAAGGCGTCCACATTTGCCTCATCTGTACAGTCCCTATCATAAGAGGAACCCAGCTAGACTATACAGTCCTCTACATACTCGAGCATTCACTTGTACATTGTTTGTCATTACAGGCAGGACAATTTTCGTGTTTCACCCAGCCGCACACACTGAAGAAAAGGTTAGGTTCAATCAAACGAGATTTGTTTGGTGCAACAAAAGATTTGTTTGGCTACACGTACATTAAACAGTTTGGGACGACATAAAATGACACTACCAGTTCGCGCGAGTTTCGAACCCAGATCACCTGCGTGCGCGCGCTACGCCTTAGTAATCTCATCTAATATGACAACTGATGAAGCCGGAAAGCTCTTAAATAGATATGCTGCAAAATATTGGGCAATGTGTGCAAACAAATATTTCAAGTTTTACAGCTTTACTTGCCAGTTTCTTGTTGCATTGTTTTATTAATGTGTTTATACAATTGTTAAGCAACAATAGATGCACTAACAACACGGTTACTATCCTAATTGTCACAAAAATACAAACAAACTCTCGAGCTGTATTTTCGAACGAAGGTAGTCAAATGAGTGGCCAAACAAACAAATATGTACAGTTGATTCAACAAAATATTAAGTTGGCAGTCTAGTTTTTTTTTTTTTTTTTTTTTTTTGCCCAACACAGAGATTATGTTTATTCAAACATAAATTTTGTTAGATGAACAAAAGTAATTTTGTTGCTTTTCAAATTTTGTTTGCTCAACAATATATTTTGTTAGGGCAACTAAATATATATTTGGCCCTATACAAACAAATATTTAGTTCGATTTTCTCTCAGTGAAAAATGAGAACTGTAATAATATGCCGGTGAATTTCCTAAACTGTAATGAAAGAATTAACATATGCATTTAATGGATAAAGTACAGCGGCAGCCTTGAGACTGGTAAACTAGTGCAGACAAAAGCATCTGAAGTGAAGTGAAAACTTACCAAACGGCAAAATATTAAATAAGGAAATGATCAGTTCTAGCACGGCTGCAATCACTTCTCAGCGGATGCTGTAGGCGCTAAGTCACTGCCCAGCGACAACAGCGGGGCTGGGTGCTTTGTGAGATAAGTCTGCAAAGATGTAGTTGCCACGCCACTTTCTTTAAACCATAGGAGCGAGCAGGGGTGCAAAGAAAAAAAACTAGCAGGTTCGTATTTTTACTAAATAGTCTTCAAATTAAAACTATCTTTAGCGGAGTGTAGTCTATCTGTGATGAATATTTTTAAATGTATTATTATTTTATGCTCTCAATCTCGTAAGTGCATCTTTATTTTGCGGTTTGCACCCTTCTATTACCTAACCCTTAGCTGCGCTGGCCTATGCCTTAAACCACGACGAACCGAGATCGATTCTCTGCGGTACCGCATGTTGGTTGTTGCCGTTGGCGGGTGAGTTTTTTCCGAAAACGTTAAAGATGCCAGAATAGAACAAAGAAATTCCACGGAAACCCATTTTTGTATTCGTTCTTAGTTTTATTTAAAATCATATGATAAAATTTACATTGAAAGTAGCAAGAAGTTAAAACCTAATCAAAGGTGAGACAAAGTGTCGAGTTCCAAAGCGTTCACTTAAGCTAGAATTGTATATATTCACGCACGCACACACACACACATTGTTTAAATGGGTTCTCGCAAAAAATTTAAGTACAAAATCTTCGTATCTAAAAGTTGTTTTCAATAATTTAGAATTTTTTGTAAAAATTCCGTTTACTATTACAAAAGCATCAATATCTTCACAAAAAAAAAGTTACTTGAACACTCTTAAAACATTAAATTACTTCGCTGAACACGCCACCAGCGTTAGCGAGGACATGTTCAAATGTGTGTTTGTAGCTAGAGCACGGTTTTATCATCAACATTTGCGTTATTCATCTTCATACATCTGTAGTAAACATTCATATAAATGCTAATGGAAATCAGACATGTCTTACTATAGCGGAAAGTGCAATAGAAACATGGGGAAATAGTGATCATAGTTTGTTGGAAGTCTATGATACAGCTATAGCTAAGGTATTAAGCTACCAGTGAACGATTTTTGACATGTTTAATGCTCGTTTTAATAACGAGCTTGGAGGAAAAAGATTTTTAATCTACTTTCTTTTTCGATTCGTGTCAATCTTAATTAGTTTTCGAGAAAGTTATGAAAACATGTTCTGCGGAAAAGTTGGTATTCGATCTGGTTGCACGCACACTGTCAAAGTTGTGTGGTACAGTCTGTGCGCGAGCTACTGGGAGAAAAAGGCAATTTCCCATCCCTCCACCTAATTAAGATTCGCCGGATCATGAACGGAAAGAAATTCACCGGCAGGGAAATTGATTACCTTCTTATATCAGGGAGAGCTGAAGACATTCCAGGCACAGTACCCAATATATAGGGGATGTTCCAAGCAAAACAGGCTTATGATTGCAGTGTATCCAGTAGGAAGAGTAATCTACTGTAGGAATCGCCATACATGTTGCAATCGCAATTTATTGTTTGTATTGTATAGTACAGGACTTATTAAGTCTCCCGCTGTTAAGCTTATCAGGGGACGGAGTGCAAACTAACGTACTAATTAACTTAAACTAAACCTGGGATTCGAACCCAGAACCTCCCGTACCCCAGACCAGCGACGTACCAACAGACTGCGCCACGGGAGGTCGGCTATTTCTTGTTGAGGTGGTCATACACGTTTCGTAATTAGCTACTTTTAACAACATCAACAAAATGTCTGGTCACAATTTTTTTTAAGGCATAAGCAGGAAGTATGAAGAAACAAACACAGTTTTTTAACTTAAAAATGCTTTACATTTCGTCACTTTTAATTTAAAGAAATGTCGGCGAAAAATATATTTTATTTGACATACTCTAAAGTGAGCTAATTGTGTGTTAGTTAAGCCCCTGTACCACACGCGTATTTCTAAACGTAGCATTAAATATTTCTCTTCATGATTAGAATCGCGAAGTTGTTTTCTCTAAGTTATTTTCATTTGACTTGATTTCACCAGGGATTGCGAGTTCAAAAACATTGTGTAATTATTTAGCTTTGCAGGAAAGGGGCTGACATTAACTAAGTAGAGGAATTTTATATTTCACTTCATTGTTACGCCCTTGATATATAGGATACATCGATAATCAGTAATATTAAGGGGATGGTTTAGAAAATTAGTTGAAACACTCCAAACTCAAGTGAAAATTGCGGAAAGCCGGAAAATGTGTTGCATATTAAAAATATGTTCATATTTTAATTTGCAGGTAAATTAATGATTTTAGGGGATAGTTGCATAGGCGGAAATATAATTTTATCATTAAATTACACTCTTACAAGTTAACAATGATGGATAACGTATGTTGTAACGGGTATTATTAAGAGAATATTTTTAAAAAAATATAAGAAACGAGCTCAACTTAAACTGGCGTCTCCCGCATGTAAAGGACTTATTTCGTGGGAAGGCATTTTCTCCCTTCAGTTACAGAACAGATTGTGAGCCTGTCACGTGTGGAATATCTGTTCTGCACCGGGTACTATGAGAGAACGCCAACATTATATATAAAGTATTTTGTGTTTTCAGAAATGAAAAGCTCGTTTTTCTTGTTATTAAGATCCCAATGAAATTGCGTTTTAGTGTTTGTTGCATATGCGGAATAGTTGTATTTCGTTTTATGCCGTTTTAAATTGTTGCATAGTTGTAATTCACATCGTTTGTGATAGATTTTCACAGCACCCTCATAATGCTCAAAATGACAATCAGTGAATCAGTTAAGTCCGTCAGTAAACTCGCGTGCTCCAGGCAAACAGGATCTCTAACTGAAGACGTAAAAGTGTGTGCATATGGGACGTGGTTTTAGCCACAGATATACACGCTTCTCAGTACCTGGAGATATTGAAAAATCTGTAAAAAAAATTTCATCTAAATATTTTCGATAACACAATATAATCCATTCACCGTTAATTCCAATTTTTCTTAAGCCCTACTGAAGTTCTACTTCCAGAATATTCCTCCGCCTCGTGTAAACAAAGCTTAACCAAAGGGACAATGCACCACATTCGTGTGCAGTTAGTGTAGTAATATTTTACATAAGAACTTTTTTTTTACTAGTCATTACCAACACAGCCTACATCCTCTCCGTTTGTATCCATATTAATTATAACTTATAGATAAAATGTAATTAAAGGCGTTATTTATCCAAAAATAAAGCACTATTTTATGATAACAGAGATATAAAACGCTCGGGACACGTGTATTATTTAGGAAATAACCAAACACGTCATATATGGGGTGATTTTTAAAAGGTTTGATTCAAAAAGTGTGAAGAAATCGCGAATAGACTATCTATAGCTAATTTTCCCTTTTGTCATTGGGTGATCAAGTAACAAACGTTCTACTTGAGTGTCTCATAATTCTCATTGGTGTAATAAAATGTGATAGTAGTCTCGTACTTGCATGGCAGCCTACAAGTATAGGAAAACTGTCTGACATGTGTGCAGTATGATGAATCCCAGGAAAGTGAACTTTTCCCGCACAGTATCTAGCAACATCACTTAGAAACAATAAGCGAGCTGCAAAGACTGGAGAATATTCAAGTGCCATTTGACTAACGAGGCTGCGTTTACTTGGGAACTGTGGCGTGTTCGTTAGTACGTCTGTAAGACGGCAGAGGGTATCACTGCCGCCTCGTTACATTTGCGTGTATTACACACTACAGTTCTGAACAGCGTGTACTAGAGATTTCTACGTTGCACTGCTCTAGTGTGAAGTGGCTCCATAAAATAACCATTCTCCTTTTCCTCGGTAATGTACTAGTAGACGTATCAGATACGCTGAAAAAAAAAATGTTATTTTTAAACTTACAAAATGTTATGAGAAGAAAAATATTTTTCTTTCGTAGTAACATTCCTTTCCACCATCCGTAATTTCTTATTTAAAAAAAAAATATTAGCAAAATTGTGTTTTCGACAGGTAATCATGCAAAACGTATGGTTCATAAATAAGTATCATATATCTTATATAATAAAAATAAAAATATGAAAATTACTGTATGCTCACTCACAATGACCATAATTTTAGGAATGTTGGACAGAAAAAAATAGAACGTTTAAAATTTTTCACAGCAATGTTAAACTTTTAGACATATACACAACGTCATTTACAGGAATCAGAGAAAAACTATTAGATTTAAAATCTTTTGCATAGTCACATGTCAAAAATACATACTTATACAGTCT
The DNA here is from genome assembly GCA_029891345.1 of Dryococelus australis. Classification (NCBI taxonomy): domain Eukaryota; kingdom Metazoa; phylum Arthropoda; class Insecta; order Phasmatodea; family Phasmatidae; genus Dryococelus; species Dryococelus australis. The sequence continues at coordinate 361,306,562 of CM056995.1, forward strand.
GAATCATTTATGTATACTAATCCAGCATGAGCGGAATTCCTTGGAAAAATAAATAGGAAAACATATACACGATTAAGGAGTGCAGTTATTTCGGAGGGTGGTAGAGGCCCCAGAAAGCAGTGAGTGGAAATGTGTTATGCAACGATAAATTTTAAATTATGGGTTGTTCACGGTAAAGTGAGAATATTAAATTATGGGCTGTTCACGGTAAAGTGAGAATATTTTAAATTATGGGCTGTTCACTGTAAAGTGAGAATATTAAATTATGGGCTGTTCACGGTAAAGTGAGAATTTTTTAAGACCCTTCTAAATTTTTCCTTTCCTCCAGTTTCCAGCTTCGCGCTAATTTTAATATAAACATTGCAACGTGACCGATAAACACAGTGAATACATCTTACAACCCTCCAAATGTAACGCCTGAGACTACAATAAGATATATTTATTAGGGGTTAACGCCTGTTGAGAGGTCTTAAAAAGTGCTCACTTTACCGTAAACAGGCTATACGTACTGTTAAGCAACGAACAGTAGCATGTAGGCAAATGAACACAAGGTGGATTACCAGAAAACGGTCTAACGAAGAATACACGCCTTCATACAATAAATAGAGGTTTTCATCCTCCTACTGCTGAGAGCATCTTAACCCTCCACTTTAAACAGTTTGGCATCACGTGTCCAAGGTCAAGGAGCGAGGGAGCGATACGGGCGACACTAACACGCACATCTAGCGCTTCATCGCTTCTACGCGCAGGGCGTGCAGCATTTCCGTCCTAGCGCTTTACTGTTTAAACTAGATCTGTTAACTGTGGGGTTTTATTACACGCGATGAAAGACCACAGATCATGCTACCTGCGTGTAATCGTACTTTCCTCTTGCCGCATAAAGAAACTTCATAGGTAAACTTTAGAAATGCGATATTTGACCACTTTAGCGCTTTTTTTTCTCCATTAATACACTTTATATGACAAAAGTAAAAATATAGCGGCATAGACCATAGTTTTTTTTATCCTTTCTAGGAAAAATTTTGTATTTCCAGAACATTTATTTACCGAGACACGCGTTTAGGCGCAAACAACGATTTCACAGAAAACGTTTCATTACATAGGACCACCGCCCGCAACTGCGTATGTATAACCATGTGTGTCCCCGCACATGCTGGGGAGGAACACATCCAGTTATGTTGTTGCGGTTCCTTCATGCCTGTTGCTTGGCTTTGCTTGTGAGGCAAACTACAAATTTGGAAACTGGAAGTTGTTGTGTTTTAATATTTCTCATTTATTTTTCAGCTTATCTGCAATCATCATTGTTTTATTATAGGTCGTGTGGTGTTTAATTGTGCTGTAGTGATTATGTTAAGTTACGAGTTCCAGCAAACTACGTACAAATGTTCTGCGTCAGGAGGACATTATAAATCTCGCCGAAAGTATTTGTTCTTTAATTCGTCGAGGAGAGATGAAGCTGTGCAAGGTGATAGAACGAGTTGCAGAAATGATGAAAATTTAAACTGCAACTGTCCGGAGGTAAATGTAAATGTGTTTTTACGACGTGTTTTCGCCGCTTATGCCCAGAAAAAGAAAAGTGGAAAAGAACAAGTGTAAATTGACAGTTAGATACGTGATATTATAAACGGAAAGTTAAATAACAATTATAAAGTAAATGAACGACAGCAGAAATGCAACGTTAATATATTCATGTGAGTTTGCGAAGTACTTGTTATATCCTAAGTTTGACAAATAATAATTAAAAATTATCTGTACTTACCTACCTACGCCCATCTGTTTAACCTTTCTTAAATCTGCCTTGATAACAAGTGCAAATGTGCCTGTCAATAATTATACATTGATTTGACACGTTTTGAAATCACTGTGTTATTTTGTAATGTAGGCCTAACCTCAAACTTGTGTTAATGTAGTTATTCATCCCAAGTTACAGTGTTAAGTTTTACTATTGTTAACACAACATAAACGTCGCAGTTTGATGCTACTCCAAAGGTGTTCCAACATATAAACTATAAAATCTTGAAGCTGGTTTTGTTAACTATAGACCTATAGCTGTGCTTGTTGCCGACATTCTATCGTGATGTAAATGTAGGCCTAATTGTTTTATTTGGTAATGCTCGCCGTAATAAGAATTAGAAAGTATTTACAATTAATTGTCAACAGTTAGACCTATAGAACAATCCCATGTTTAAATTTCGAAATGGATGTTCGACAAGACAACTTGCTACCTTCTGAGAAATATCAACGAAGATAGTATGCGTTATTGAGTAGGCATAATTGTTTGTAATATCTGCCACTTTGGCCGCAATAATATTTCTGTTATTGAAATTTAATGTAACTGTAAATTACACGTCATAGTCAACACCCCAGACTCCCAGAGCTCCTGTTTACTTGCGAGTGCATGTTTTGTAAAGGTTAGATTACATTACGCAGTGAATGTGTTATATTAAGTATTTCTAAAGAGGCTGTATGAGTTAGCTTTCAATAAGGGCTGGGCTACAACTGACATACCAAACACATTCACAGTTATAGCAATAAGCACTTACAAGATACAAAAGCACAGTGGCCTGGCTACAATTGGCATAACGATAATAATATTAGTTTGTTTATGTTGCTACATTTGTACCGAAAAAAATTAGGCTGATAGAGTTGATAGTGGTTTTTTTTTTTTTTTTTTTTTTTCAATTGACCTGAGACATTTTTAAAATTGTGAATTATTTACATTTCAATTCTTACTTTAAACATTACCTAAAAGCGTTATAAAACTTCCGTGGTTGTGATTATCCATAAATAAACAAAATAAAATATCTTCGCAAGGAATGAAATCAAAATACCCACTTTCTTGATTTGTAAATAAGTTATTCAGTTGATAACGTAGTATAAGTGTCGGGGCTTCTGATTGGCTGTTTATTGACACACAGCTATACTAACAAGGAAAGTTAAACCAAGTGCTTATCGCTATGCACAGTAACTTGCCTGGAAGTATTACTTTTATAATTTGTCCTTTACATTATCATTTTGCTGTCATGTGGATATGAATTAGTTTTACATTAATAATAAGACATTTATTTCAGCTTTGTGTGCGCATGCATGAACCATTTTTGTAAGTATAGTAATTGTCTTTAAATACTTTTCTCATTTAAGTTTTCAGTTTTGCTGCAGTCATTGCAATGAAGGAACCACAACAATGATGAGAGTCCATGCACTTTACCTGTAAACTTTGTTTCCTAAGGTCTGTGTGGGTTTGACAATAAGGAAATGTCGCACCCATTTGGGCCACAAGAGACACCGGAAATGTGGCCATCACCAGATCGGCATTTCATTATTTTGTGCAAATAAAGGTGGTGCCAGTTACAAGCCTGGTATACTCTTCTTTTACCACTTCAATTCACAGTATAAATGTTCAGTTTTTTTTTTTTGGAGGGTCTCAGAAGGATACAACACAGTAACTGTGTACAAAAAAACTATATGTACATATACACAATTGCATTTGTTGATATGTTTATATTTTTAGTGTACATTATTTTTTTATATATACGTTAGTTATAGGCCTATGTTGAAATATATTTATCTCCATTTATATAGGTGCATACAAAACTATCCTTAAAATGTACATATACATGCACATATTATATATATATTTATTTATATATTACATATTTTTATATACTGCCACGTTTGCGCTGTCATATTAAGTTTATTAGCACCATCTACTTCTGTGCAGTGGTGTACTCTTTGCTTGGCTCAGATCCCTCGTCTTTCCTTGCCTCCCTGCCTTCCCCTTTCCCCTTCGTGCGTCAATATTTCTTGATTTGTCATTTTTTCTTTAAGTCCTTGCACGGCCTCGCTCTGTCTACCTTATACGCTCCAGTCATCTGCTACGTTACGCCACTACCTTATGCCTACAGGATGTATGTTTTTTCCTGACGGCTTAGTTGCACCTAACTTCAGTCAGCTGAGGCCAAACACAGCTACCATGTTTTAGAGCTGACGTTTTACTTGTCACGCTACAGAGCGATGAGACGCTTGGAAAACTGTGAATCATGGGAAAAGTTTAGTTTTGCGGTACAGTTTTTAAATGTTTGGTAATTTGTGTGAGAAGTGGTATTGTACCTTGGGTGTGCAGTAGTGCTAGTCTATTTCAAAATCACGATTTGGCAGCTCTTCCAATTTATTTTTCGGCTTATATAATGTGTGTGCCTTTTTTAACGTGTCGTGTTGGTTTCTGTTCACCACCAAAGTTTAATGTTTGCTTTTTCGCAGTTTCCATGACTTCATCGCTAGAGCGTTCATTTTTCAATTGTTTGTTGTGTAAAGTTTTTGTCCATCGGAGCTGTGAGATTACCCATACAATTATACATGTTACGTATATATATATATATATGCACACATATATATGCATAAATATATATACATTATATATCATGTGTTATATACATCACATACGTTGAATGTTTTATATATAATATACGTGTTACATTTAGCAGTCCTAAAATGTAAATATTGAGTTTATTAACATGTGGCAATCACATGGCAATGTTTGTTTACATGTGGTGGAAGGATACATAATGGGCAAGAAAGTATAATTTTAGCAGGGCTTTCAAACGTGCTCACTTTATCGTGAACGGCCTGTACATCGGGCGGGAACCCCTGTGTTTGGTAGGAAGGCATGTCGTTGATAGCCTGGGAGATAGGCAGCCTACACTACTGGAGTGCACGGCGTGGCAACTGACCACCTGACTCATGTATTGTCCTAATGAAGGGGATGACGACCTGTTATATATAGACCATTCACGGTAACTCACAACTTTTCTGAAGCCCTGCTAAAGTTCTAATTTCAAGTTATTCCTCCACCTCATGCAAAGAAAACAAATTGACTAAGTACAGATAATTTCACCATAAGGACAGCGGCACCGCATTTGTGTACATTCTCTTTCAAAATGATTAACGTAAGAACTATTTCTTACTAGGCAATACATACCAACCAATTTTCTTGACCTGTTTTCAAAATAACCATTACACTTAAGTTATAGGTAAAATATAAGTCTATTATAAATTCAACAAAAATAAGATACTTTTATGTTAACAGAGGCGTAAAATGATAAGATACGCGGCATATTTATGAAAGAAGCAGACATGGGGTGATTTTTCAAAGGTTTGTTCCAATAAGTGTTAATAAAACTGAGAATAAGACTATAGTGAATTGTGATAGTAGTTAAATAGTCAAGCGAAAACTAACATCAGGATCCTTCATTTAGAATGCAAAGTGGTCACATGGTTACAGCACATGCTGGAAGTTTGAGCCAGCGATCTTCACAAATGTACGACAGTAATACTGTCTCCCAGGTAATCATTACTCTACTTTCCAACTAAACATATACCTTAGTACTTCGGTAACGATCGAGATTAGTCGACATTACCAAGACGAAGCTTTTTATTATTGATTGTTGCAAGCTGATTATAGTCTGTTCACGGTAAAGTGAGCACTTTAAAGGCCCTAGTTATTTTTTTCGGTTAATTTTTCCTTTGACTACCTTTTTAAAGAAATATTGCCATGTAAGTAATAAACAGAGTGTGTATATTCCATCGCACTCGGAAGTTAACGCCTAAGGCTAAAATAAAATACATTTATTGACTATCTATTATTCCAAATAAGAGAGATTTCAAAAGTGCTCACTTTACCGTGACTAGCCTATACTAACATGCATTGTCAAATTGCTTCTAACGGAGGGTTACAAAGCTCTAAGCTACGGGAGGGGGGGGGGCATCCTCTATTTAACGTATGAAGGTTTGTACTCTCCGTAACACCGTTTTCTGTGGCAACTTACCTTGTAATCATTTGCCTGTACGATAATTTTCTTGGATTAGTCGCAACACATTTCCCTTCTCCCCTTTCTGGGGCATCTGCCATCCTCTGATACGACTGTAGACAGACCCTAAGTCGAGTATATGTTTCTCTATTTATTTTCCTTGTGGTTCAGCTCACTGTGGGTTTGCGTGCATAACGACTCGCCATGTATTTACAGAAACACACATATACTAACTTAAAATAATAAGATAATTAAACTGAAATGAAAACTGTTGATGACTACGGCAAGAATAAGTCTGTGCCTTCGTAATTGCAAATAATAAGAAAATTTCGCATTTCGTAACATTCGTCTTTTATCAAAATTTTCGATGATACTTTTTTTTAAATATTTTATATAATGAAAAAAAAATTACCAAACGTTTAATAGAATTAATTAATGATCTCTATACAATTCCGTTTACTTCCTTAACTAATTTTTGATTGTTTTGTTAGTTTAATTTTGGTTTTAAAAAACGAATACAATTCTAATTTTGTAATGTGGTGATGCACGTTTAATTGAATTCTGTTGAAAATTTCATCCCTTAAATCGTCAAGACCTAAGTTTAACTGCTCCAAGGGTGTTACTTCTGTTAAATTATGAATCATTTATGCAGATTGATAAGGATATGTGTGCGATCTGAATAACTGCTTTCATAAACGATGTAACTATCCAGTGTGTATATGTTCTAGTACCTTAAGTTTATCTTATTTGCGCGTGCACACACAACAGCGACTGTAATAGCCTGAAATACGGACACACATTCAACTTTCCAACGTAAACTATTAATAACCTAGACAGTTCGCCATTATAGTCATAAGAAACGGGTAATACAAAATTGTTTACCTTTTAAATATCAGTGCCCGGTCTATTGACTGGCTGGGCAGAAGAACGACGAGCATACATGTACACACAATGGGATCATACTAGAATAATGTATGCCACGTCATAGCAAGTTTCTCCTCAAGTCCAGTTTATTCAATTCTTTTATCTACGTAATTACTTTCTGAATTGATAATATTTAAACCCTAGAGGCAATTTGGCAAAACATAAACAACAACCTAATCTCAGTTCGAATAATAATAGAAATTGTCTTCAAAATATTGTCATAGCATTTTAATTATTATTGTTTGCAGAATATTTCAATGTGTGCCTAGCTCAGTGTGCGTGGCTCCATCTCTCGGGTTTGCCGCACGCATAACTTATATTGAAACGCCGAGAAGTACTGCATTCAACCACACATGAAGTCTTCATATCTTAGACTAAATAAGCTGAACATCTCACTTTGTCTGTGTATACCATACATGGATAGTGCTTATCTGATACAGTGAGGTGCGAAGATCCAGACTTCCTTGCAAATGTAAACCTCTCAAAACGAAAAAAAACACAATTCCATTAATTATAGACATAAATAAAGACAACATATATACCATTTGTGAAGAGGACGTAGGCTTCTATCTCCTAGAAATTTATACTACATTACATCTGCAATGATTAGTGATTATTCAGAGGGCGCTCTGCTGGCTAAAGAGTATAAGTTTTGAAGAAGAAAAAAAAAACAGAATTAATCACATAATGACACCAAAAGAAATAAAATGAAGTTATAATTACAAAAATAAATGATAAGTTCCAAATCATTAAAATCCCAACCTTAAACAACTTTAAATTACCACGATACATACTATGTACAACTTCCTAGTATGAGAAAGAAAACATAATAATAATAATGGAAAATAAAAATAGAAAAATCCTTGACATAGATACAGCTTTCGAAACAAACATACATTATGGTGTGAAATAATAAACAATAAACATTAAATATATTAGTAAAATATGCACACAACTGACGTAAAAATCAGAGCGTTACATAATAAATATCTTTCTAGCTCGTCTTATTTTATTATTTCGCCGTGTCAGTGCAAAAGTGGGGCATCTTCTGAAGCAATATCGCTAAGAAAAATGCATGGGAAGTTTTCAAAGTTTTTAAATATTTTATAGTATACGTGTTTATAATTCACACACTTTTAAACATTTTTAAGATATGTTGTTTACATGTTCTGTATTAGGATTGTATATGCAAAATAAAATTTCAATAAATTTCAAATAAAATCGCAGAGAGTTCGGGTTTGCATGGAATATCTAACACCAGAAAACCAATTTATGGATTTTGTAGATATCGTTTTACATTGAATATCATGTCGAAAAGTTCACAGCGCTGTAAAACTAAATAAAAAACGCAAATCTTATATATTTGCACTGACCCTAGTGCCCGGTTGCACCAGCATCTTTCCCAATCCGAGATCGAATGATCCTAGTTCCGAACCAGGATCCAGTTTGATCTTGGTTCCAATGTAAAAGTGTTGCACCAACGAAATTTCATGTTTTTCGATCTACGATTCGTCGATCTTGGTTCCAAAGTGAGATATCGAGATTAAGTACGAGACAAATTTTGCTATTGGTTCGTAATATATGACGTCATGGAAGTAGGCGTATTTTTCACTATAGATAGAACTAGATGTGCGATGTTTTATCTGTTTTAAGTGAATTATTGTTGTACGAATTTTACTGAATAATATTAAAGTGTTTTAATTTCCCAAGAAAACAATCGACCGTAGTGCTATCTGTTGGCGTATTTTGAAACTACATTTGTCGATTATAACTGCTGATCTCGTATCGAGATTTCGAACCGCCAATTTCGGCGTTTCGAAATGAACTTCATCTCAGCTCTGAACTCTAACAGTGCAACCATTTTCTGTGTTGACTTGAGATCCGATCTCGGATCGAGTTTCGAACCATGATAGTGCAACTGGGCATAGGTGTCGTGTAGAAGTTGAACAACGTCCAGCACAGATATTATGTAATGAAATGTTCCTCTCCGGTGACTACAACAAGCCACACAGAGAAGTTGCGCAATTTCTGTGGGTGTCTCCTCGTTTGTCGTCGGAAATCAAGCGGACATTTTTACTGCACCACGAGTTACAGTAGGAAGGGAGAAAAGAGGGGAAATTACGACGTCAGGGCGACGGGACGTCGCCTGTGTGTTGGCAGCCTTGTCGTCTGTGGAAGCCGGGCCCTCATTGGTCAGCACAGCAGTATTCGTTCTCCCGGGCCAAGTCTCATTTACAATCCCGCCCGCAGTCGCTTCATAAATCAACCCTTTCAACAGCGCTACTAAAAATATTTCGATCGTTGCTATTTGTAGAGAGTATGGTGACTATACTTTTAACCCAGCGATTCTCCCAAATCGAGTTCGTAACCAATATAAGATTTACTGCGGTGCTTCGTAGGCAGTAGGCGCCGACCTATGTTGTTGATGTTCGAGCCTTCACCTTCTGAGGGTCGTATGTTCTATTCTGTTGGCTGTCCTGGAAGTTTTTTTTTTAACATGAATACGTTTTTTAAATGAAACATTCACAAAGAGTTATCTGGACGGAGATGGTGGGTGAGTGAGTGAGGGAGGGAAGAGATTTGGGTGGCTCTTAAAAGCGTGGTCTTGAGAGCCGATGAGGGTGATTTGAGTATAGAGCGGCACCGGAATGAAAGGGCGGGGGAAACGGGAGACCTCGGGGAAAATCCGCCGACCAACCGCATCGACCGGCACGATTTAAAAATGCGAAGGTCCGGTAACCCGGCCGGAAATTGAACCCGGATCGACTTGGTGGGAGGCGAGTGGGCTAACCTCACCGAAGTGTAAAAATGAGCAGACTTGTAAAGTATTTACTTTCTTAATAATTTCGCTGTCTCATTTGACCGACGCATGAATAACGTGTTGGGGGCCATGGTAATGTTAATTTTACATAAGGCGGAAGAATACACAACGTGTACAGAAGTAGATCTTGAGCAGGGCTTTCAAAAGTGCTCATTTTACTGTGAACAGCCTATAGGAACAGTGACATTTTTCAGAGGTTGGTTTAAAAAGTACTCAAATATCCGCGAACAGGCTATACATTTCGATCCTCGAAGAGTTATTTCACTGCCAGTTTCCGTTGTCATTCTTGGCCGCCAGTGCCGAGGCTCCAGTCTATTGCACTGCCCGAGGTCTGTGACATCGATTTCGCTCTCGAAGGCGGTCGTCGTGGTGCGTCGCGCTTCAAGTCACGCGATTCCTTCGACAATAATGGCGCTGGAGTAGGTCATAAACCCGTCCATGTAAAGGGCGTACTGTTACTTCGCAGGCATTCGCCAGATGCAGTATAAAATACGTCGTGCACTGAATACTGGCAACCACTGGAATTAACCTTTGATGAAAATTCCCTCCCCCATGCCCCATACGTCTTCTCGATGCACTTTCAGGGGGCCGTGGTGGTGTAGTGGTTAGACTACTCGCCTCCCATATGGGTGGACCAGGTTCGATCACCGGTGGGGGATTTATGCATGTGGGAATGGTGCCGGACGATGCCGCTGGTCGGCGGGTTTTCTCGGGTGTCTCCAGTTTCTCCCGCCCTTGAATTCCGGCACTGTTCCATGCCCACCTCACTTCACTCTCATCTGGCATCTTCCTAGACTAATTAATGATAGATGTATAAATTCCTAAAAAAAAATTTTATGATTTTTCTTTAAAATATAATAAAATTAAATATAATTTTATTCATAAAGAAAATGATGCTAAGAATACGAATTTAATACAAATATGGAAAAAATACTTAAAAAATTTAATTATTAAAATACATTAATTAATAATAAATAAATAATAAACACGAAGATCTGCATATTTGTGCTTCACATATTTTAGACACTTAACTATTTGCACTAAATAATAGAAAAAATTAATTGGAAATAAATTCACACAAATTCGGTTAAATGAGAAGGATGCTGTTTTAAAATCTTAACTAAGATATTATGTGGAAAAATAATATTTTGATCAACTACAACATGAAAATATGAATGCACAAATTATCTTTAAAACTATTTTTTCTTTAATTTATTGTAATTCTATGAGTGCTTATTAAATTTTACCTGGGTGGTGGTAGCCGTAATATTTATATCATATGTTTGTAGATGATGTCCCATGTCTTTGCAGGATTTCAATATCATAAGTAGTTTCTCTTGAGATAAAAGTAAATATTATAAAGTTTTTACGGAGAAAAAGAATCCCCAGCTGCAGCCTCCATAAGTTCCCGATGTTATGTCCCAGGAAATTAACTTCTCGAGGAATCAGACAAAGATAAGAATGAATAATCGACACTAACAGGAATTTGCTTTAGGGCGGGTCACAGATAATAAGGGAGAAGATCGTTGAAACTTAAATATCTAAGTCCTAGCACCCAGATAAACGACCACCCACGGAAAAAAAAAACTCCAAGGCGCGATATTCAAGTCCGTTTCTACGGATTAAGGAAAAAATAGACTGCAGTAATTATGAACACCTAACAACGGTATCTGCATGCAGGCTACAGCAAAGAGAATAAATGAATATGATACTAGAGGAAAATGTTCGAGCAACGCTACATTGAAAATCTCTTTGCCGCTGTGAACAAAAGTCTGTCTCACGCACAAAGATTCATTTCTCCGCTACTATTTGACAGAGTTGTACAAGAACTCTAAAACCATCAATAATAGCTTTCTGGACAGTATAACTGAACTCGGGCCTTATAAAAAAAATCATTGTACAGATCTGTACATATTTTTCTTACAAATGAAATATAAATTGAAAATAACATGCACGAGTTTATACACGTCTTTGTAAATACTTGAAAATCAACCAAATACAGCTCAACATAACTAAGTATTTGCCCATTAAATAAAAATGCTGATATTTGATCATTTTAAGTAGTTTATTACCGCAACGTTTTGTCATCAGTCATACGGCGTATAAGCTGTTCAAGGTAAGCTCTACGCATGATCTACTTCTCTGATTACGTTGTATCCTTCCGCCATGTATAAATTTGACATTGTCATGAACCTGGGCATTGTATTCATGCGCAATCAAAGTGAACTCGTGGAATTGTTAGGTTTATAAATGTGTTACTTATATGCGAGTTCTCACTATGATGTGAATAAAACAAGGCAAGCTAACCTCGTTGGACATAAATGTAAACATTAAGCTGGACTCGAACCCCTCAGTCGCCCGCCTCTCGCTCAACCATCCGTCTGTTTTTTCGTCCGTCATACGTCTGGCTAGAAAATTATCACTCTTACCACCAACCAACAAGAACTTTCTCGCGCAGAGGGGAATTGTTTTCATGAATGGTGTGAAAGTGGACAATGTAAGCTTCGTGTTAGCGGGCAGGAATGCAGCTATTGTGTACATTAGGTAAATAATGCGGCAGTAGATAGAAGGTTCTTGTCGTCATTACTGCGTCGCGAGAAAAGGGGAGGGATGCCGATAAACGTCAAAACACACGGAGGTATTGAGTTCGGCCGGTATTTAGTGAGAGAACTCGGCGAGATTCATCGTCCAGTCTCATGCCTCGTTTGAGAGAGACAAACACGCAACTATACACGAGTTTTTTTGAAAACGGAGCCAAGCAAATTTGATCAAACTTTGGACGATTGTGTCGCCTCGCATTCAGAAATATTCGCGCAGGGACTGCATTTATCCTGGAGAGCGACTGGCAATAATAAGATTGAAATAAGTAAATTTATTTCAAGCACAAAATGGTAGTGACAAACAAATTTCATTTCTGTAATAGAAGAGCGAGTACTGCTATCGTTACCAATATATTTCCCAATGTAGCGTGAAAATACTAACTAGAGTGTCGATTATAAAGAAATAAAAATCATTACACAACCTTAATTGAGGATCTATAAACGGGTTAATGGAGGGCCACACTATAGGGGCGTTTCAGGCACATGTACGTGTGTTGAATGTATAATGTTCACTCACATACATCTACTTTAAATAAAACTAACACCCTGTGTTCTCAGATTGTCAATTATTACAATACGTAGATGTAAGCAGTATCCATATTAACACTGCTGGTAAAACTACACACACTATGGCACGTAGACATATTTCTGTAAAATAACATTTTATTCTTTTGGAGTTTGGAGAATATTTCTACGCAGAACCACCCAAAATAGCATAGTTAATGAATATCATGATCACTTTCAGTGAAACACATTAAACAGTATTTAAAGAGTACAGCACATATTTACGATAACTTATCTTAAAATACTCAAGTGCTGTAGGTGTAATGCTACAAATATAGAAGTCAATATATTGACTACATAAGTTATAAATAAACTACATGACTGTGTGTGTGTGTGTGGACAAGAGAATATTGTTTTGTTCACATATAAATGATTACTTATGATACAATTTGGTTCATTAACTTAGATTGGGCAGATATTAGTATGGTAGCATACTAAAGTGTGACACTTAGCTATAGGCTAGTCATGGGAAATGAGCACTTCTGAAAGACCCTGCTTAAGATTTACTTGTATGCACGTTGTGTATTCCTCCGCCTTACGAAAAATTGACATTGCCATGGACCTAATAACTTGATTCATGCATCGGTCAGGTGAAACTGTGGAATTATTAGAAAAGTAAATAAGTTACAACTCTGGTCATTTTTACACTTTGATGCATTATAAAAAAACAGAAAGCGAAATAAATAAATGAAGTTATAACAAATGGTTACCTAACACTTTTTACTCGACGTTAAGATATGGAACTACTTTTATTCCATCGCTACCAACTTCACTGCGGGTATCGCTCAGTGCGCCCGTTATAATATAATGTAGGCAGGGGGCAGTGACTTTTTTCTAAGGTTGATTTCAAAAGTGCTCACTTTATCGTGAACAGCCTTTAGGAAAGTTGCCTTCTCGATGGCTTAGAATAGTATTTCTAGTTTTTGTTTCAGATACCTCGCGTCTGGTAATGGCATGGAAAGTATGTCGTGCCAGTTCCTGGTGGCTCCCAACACGGGCGGGAAAATAGTTGAGACTTGCATTGCATCGTGGAACATGCTACTTAGTACGCTGCTGAATGCAAACAGATGGCTCAGAATTGCTGCAGAATTCGAACAGATCTGGATCTTCCCTCAATGACTCGGAGCAATCGATGGGGAAAATGTTTTTGTGCAGGTATGAAATTATGACAAAAATATTACTAATCACTTTAAGATAGTCAGTATCAGTCAAACAATATGTTTATCATACAGTGAATTCAACTCAAATTAAACGTAACTATGAGCAATCCATACGTTTGTGTCCATTACATTAAGATTCACTCTACATAGTATCGCAGCATACAAATTGTATATAAAAAGTATGTGAAAGTGGATGCTAAAATATTATAATGTTGCTTCTTGAGGCAACGGTAGTCCCCAGTGTGAGAAACAAACATGGCTGTACGCAAACAAAGGGGAATCTATAACCGAGATCCTCCTCTCTCATCCCCTCCTCCTACAATTTTATACATTTATATCTTTAATTCTGGTATATAAAAAAGCACAGTTGTTTATTTCAGTTCAATAATAATATATTACCAAATGTAGTTAGTTACATCTGTTAAATTGTTAAACCCTAAAGTTTATTTTTATTTCTGGTTTACCTCTAAACGAAATTGGATAAATATATTACTGGCTGATGGGTAACGTGATACGAAGTGGGAGGGCCAAGCAGCAATACAATTATTAATGGGGAGGAAATGTAAAAACGTGGCTAATTATATTTTATGTTAAACGTACATGTTGGGGTTGGCGTACTCAATGGTGAACTCAAATATGTTCAGTCTCGTCCCTGCATTTAAATAACTATCAATTATATGTTTCACAACCCGTTACAGAATTTTAGGCACTCGTTAAATCGGAGAAACTCTCGTTAAGTTTACTTGGTTACATTGTGTTAGATATCCATGTGATTGGTTATTAAATAACTTGTGTGTATATAAAAGGCCACTCTGACTAGTCTACTATGGTCCGACTTCGCCTCGTCAATGATGCCGTAGGCTGAAGACTAGACGCATGTCGGCGGACGGCAGGCGCCTATCCCTGGACGTCTTGCTGGTGCAGTGTCACGACGACAAAGACCTAGTTCGCCGGGTTTCCAGCCGTAATATCCACCACACTGACTAGTCTACTATGGTCCGACTTCACCTCGTCCATGATACCGTAGGCTGAAAACTAGACGCATGTCGGCGGACGGCACGCCCCTATCCCTGGACGTCTTGCTGGTGCAGTGTCACGACGACAAAGACCTAGTTCGCCGGGTTTCCAGCCGTAATATCCACCACACTCTGCCTGCCTGGCCGGGTTTGTCTAGGAGGACTCAAGACTTCGCTCCACTTCTTCGCGATATGTTTATGGCTACCGCAATTACGTTAGCATGCCTGTTGCTGCACGTAACAATATATACCACCTGTGGGCTAAAGTGAATGCTAAGTGTGGAACATATCTATGAAGATGAACCTCAACTCTTAGTTTATTACAATTGGAGAAAAATTTAAATGTGTGATATTAAATATCTGGATAATGTAATAAATTAGTGTTTCAGATCTAAATTCAAGGACGTGTACTGCCCTTAGGATTAATTTTAAACCATAAGTCGTATATATGTTTTCTTATTAATTTTAAACCATAAGTCGTATATATGTTTTCTTATTTATTTAGGATTAATCCGCAGCCGAAGTTTGTCGGTCTAATTTAGATACATCCTCTATGTGTATTTACGGGTAGTGATATTTTTCAAATGTTGATATCACGAGTACTCAGTTTGCCGTGAACAGCCTATACTTAAGACTTTAAGCAAACCACAGCCTGCTGAATAGAATGGAACACTGTTCACTGTCTCATTCCATTCCCCGCTTGGGGCCGCGGTGGTCCGGCGGTAGGGTGCTCGCCACCCACCAAGGCAAAACGGGTTCGATTCCCGGCGGGGTCGCTTCCGGATTTTCACACGTGGGAATAGCGCCGGACGATGATGCTGGCCACCGGGTTTGCTCGGGGATCTCCAGTTTCTCCCCGCCCCTTCATTCCGGCGCTGTTCCATACTCACCTCAATCGCCCTTATCGGCTCTCAAGACCTCGCTGTTAAGAGCAGCCCAAATCTCTTCACGCACATATTTTTGGTCTAGTTAAACCTATACTGGTATTTTATCTATAAATTACAATAATTCATTTATAATTAATGTGAATAAAAACAGAGAGATAATTAGTGTGTTGCCTAGGAAAGAAATAGTTTTCATGCCAAATATTATTTACTGAGTGCGCCGAATACGGTGCGTTGTCTCTCTGGTGGATAGACTTCGTTGCACGAGGCGGAGGGATAGCCTTAAAATATAATCTAAGCAGGAAATCAAAAAAGCTTGAAGTAACTGTGAATAGACTATGTATTCTGTAGCGACACTCAGTTTCCTCCGCCGAGCGAGGTGTCGCAGTGGTAACTCACTGTACTCGCATTCGGGAGGACCCGGGTTCAATTCCCGGTCCGGCCATCCTGATTTCGGTTTTCCGCTGTTTCCCGAAATCACTCCAGCGAAGGCTGGGATGGGTCCCTAACGAAGGCCATGGCCTATTCCTTCCCTATCCTTCCCCAATCCCTGTGCAACTTGCACTGTCTCTAATGACCTCGCTGTCGACGAGACGCTAAGCCCAACTACCTACCTCAGTTTCGTCCACGTGTCAAGGTCAGCTGGCGGAAACGTTACCGGAATACAAACATGTGGCCAGGGTATCAATAACAAGCCGTCGTCTTGTGAACGTTCTAGATTATCCTTCTGGGAAGTATCACTAGAGAGAACGTGAGAAAAAAATATGGTTGTAGGAACCATATGTAAAATTAACATTGACATGGGACTTTATTCATGCGTCGGTCAAGAGAAAATGTGAAATTATTAGAAAAATTAATACTTCACAAATCTGCTCACTTTTACACTTACGATGCGTTAAAAACAGAAAGATAAATAAATAATTTAAGTTATCACGAATGGTTACCTAACACTTTTTATTTAACGTTAAGATATGGAACTACTTTCCATCCATTGTTACCAACGTTACTTGGCACGCGCCACTCCGTGTGCCCGTAAAAATGTACGCAGGCAGGGACAGTGACTTTTTGCTAAGGTTGATTTCAAAATGCCTCACTTTATAGTGAACAGCCTTTAAAAGAATGCCTGCTGGCAGTACAAAGGTTTTGTTGCTTGTGCCCTAAAACCCGAATATATAACTACTGTGCTGTACCTCCTCTCCTCATTTATTTTACAGTTAGAGAGTCACGAAATTCACTAATAGGCATAAACAAGCAAAGCAGTTACGAGTACCGAAATTTTGTCCACATGCGACAGCAAAATGGCGGAATGTCGTTCGCAAACCAGCGTCTCGAGAGAGCATGCCAGACGGCCAATACGGAAACATCCGCGAAACGCGGTAACCAGTCAGGCTCAAGGCCCGTTTGCAGAGCCGCGCGCAGCCAATAAGCGACTTTAAATGCTTACACCAAAGAAGAGCCCAGACGTCTTGAATATGCGTGAACTTCTTCGTTCTGTAGCGCAGTGACGTACAGGCGACGTGCATTTAGATTATTTCCATTGCTTGCGGCGTACACAGAATGAACATCTGACTGCTCGGCCCGCGCGTCTGTCTCCATAGCAACGGAACACTAATGCTCACCTCGCCCTACAGCAGACGACAACGTGATTGTTTGATGTGTGAATGAAGTAGTGATGACTCTAACCAGTCTCCAGCTGCGACGCTCTCGCATACTCGGCACTTCAACTGCACACACTTATACACGGTTGCAATAACATCTTCCCCGATCCGAGATCGAACGATCCTAGTTCCGAACCAGGATCCAGTAAGATCTTGGTTCCAATGTAAAAGTGTTGTACCGACGAAATTTCATGATTCTGGAACTCCGATTCATCGACCTTGGTTCCAAAGTGAGAAATCAATGTTAAGTATGAGACAAATTCTGCTATTGGTTCGTAATATACGACAGCATGGAAGTAGGCATATTTTTCACTATAGATAGAACTAGATGTACTATGTTTTATCTGAGTTATTGTTGTACGAATTTTACTGAATAATATTCAAGTGCGTTCAATGTTATTTTAATTTTTCCAAGAAAACAATCGAACGTAATTCTATCTGTTGGCGTATTTTCAAACTACATTTGTCGGCGATGGCTGCTGATCTCGGATCGAGATTTCGAACCGCCAATGTCGGCGGTTCGAAATCAACTTCAACTCGATCTCCAGTCCAGCTTTGAACTCGAATGGTGCAACAGTTTTCTGTGTTGATCTTAGATCCGATCTCGTATCGGGTTCCGAACCACGATGTTGCAACCGGGCATGAGAGACTAATATAAAACTTACTATATACGTAGAGTGAGAAAGCGCGAATGCTAGCAGTCCTACATTTGCTCAGGTAACACTCAAAGGCGGAGGAAACTTCCCAACTAGGTACAGTAGCGACGCCTAACTTTCCATATTTGTAGCCAGGCGTGTGGTAGGTATTATTTCCCTACGGCATATGAGTTAACTACTTCCTATTCAGTTTAGGAAGTTTACCAGAAATTATTTTTAGAGTGCATTGTACAGGGTTTGAAATACTCGTTCTTCTGCGAAACTATTAAACGAGCGTACAATCGCTTCGCGGCCTCAAACACGGAAAGAAGCTCTAGGCATGGGAGAGCCTTCATGCCGCCTGCGGGGTCTACGACCAACACGACTCTAGTACACTGATGATTGCCTGTCTTCAGGCGCACCATAAAGCGTTTTCCACGTATTGCGAATCTAACACCCCCGTTTCTCAACTCGAATTTCCAACGAAATATTCTTATTTCATTCCCCTCTACTTACCTTATGTGATTGGTCAACTAATTCACAAAACACACACGTATCGGTTAAATCACCCGCTCGTGTTAAGTCGTAAGTATAAACCTCAAGGTTACAACCGACCGATAAAACATTTGACTTCGCTATTGGACCCATGGGGCAGTGGTGGCGCAGTGGCTAGAACGCTCGCCTCCCACCAAGGAGATCTGGGTTCGAGACCCGGCGGGTTCGCTCCCGGATTTTCACATGTGGGAATCGTTCTGGACGGTGCCGTTTGCCGGCGGGGTTTCTCAGGGCACTCCTGTTTCCCCGCCCTTTCATTCCAGCGCTGCTCCATCCTAGGGTTTCATGTCATGTTCAGGGATGACGGGGCACCTACGGGTCCCAGCTGAAAAGTTACCTCGCCCAGGGTTCACCCCATGGAGGTAATAGATGATAGAGTGGCAACAGCCGCGTTTATCAAGTGAAGCCGATGCCGTGTCTGACTTCTTTCAACTGCGCATGCGCAGACCGATTGCCATATTATGAATGGTTATGTAAAACATGCACCTTTTTGCCACTGCTAGCCCTGTCCTTGTCTTTCATTATCGGCTTCACTTTCGTGTCTCAGTTTCCACTCCATAGACTAATACCTCCATGGTTCACCCCCACGAATTTATTATTATTAGACCCATAGGACAAGCAAGTCAATAATTGGCAGTTATGATGGCTGGGTACCGTGTTTACATTGAGGTATCAGTGTATGTATAGGCAAGTGAGTAGACTAATCACTTGTGTGAAATTTAAATTCAAACCAAAATTGCTTCTTCGGATTTGGAACAACTTAAATAACCTCGACCGTCTGGAGCCATTTCTCTCGCTGTGCATCACCAGCAGCAATTGAGTACCTTAGTTGACTTCCTGTCAACATAATGATTCCAAAACATCAATCACTGGCTAGGATACACACCGACCAGCCTCCACACCAAACCACACTGATGTTATCTTGCACGGTTTGCGACGCCCACCGCGATATTGACAGCAGCCTGAAGACACCTCTGCCCCGGAGCAGTTCTTCCTCGTGATGAAGCGCGCCACCTGCCTGGGGTGGTTAGCGCGAGCGAGAGAGCGATAAGGGCGAAACTACCACGTGCATCCAGCGCGCCATCGCCGCTAAGCGCAAGGGTCTCAACTAATGTGCAGTGTTCTCGTGCGTTGTCTACCTATGTGACTTAAAACCACGACTTTCTCATTTGATTGGTAGAAAGTCTACAGCAAGGTTCATTCCATACCTCTCGAGAACTTCTGAATGTATAAAAATGCGTATCTTTTGAGATACAGCGCTGTGTTAGAGAACTCTGAAATTGTGTTTCTAATGTACGTGACGTCAGGCATAGTCTGAAAAAGTGTGTTCTTTTCGTAGATGAGAAATTGGGCGCATGTTAAATACTTTCGTTGAAATAAAAACCTGCATTTCAAGCACTCCGCGATGAAGTTCGAGCACCAATAGGTAAGATACTTGACAACTTACTGGAATATGTTTACCTGTATTGGTTAATTTGTTTTCCCCCGCGAGGCGATCTGCAGAGAACTGTCCTCTTCTAAGCCTGCATTTGTAGTGAGAGAGAAGTGATGAAAAAAATTATCAAAATGAACCAAGTAGCAACTGATAAGGCATAAATTGAACTTCCCAAATGTAGCTCTAAACTATAGGTTCCCAAAAAGGCGAAAGCCACCACCGCTCCATTATGTAAGGAAACAATTCTCTGTATTAAGTACATTTCGAGACGCGAAAATAAAGGAATATTGCGAGGCCGCACCCAGATTTGTCATAGCTTCAAACTCATCGCACAGTTTGCAGTGTGTAATTCGTCAAATCTGTCACGATCTTAAATTTACGAGTTCATTATATGGTAAACACTTCCATAGCGTCTCTCTTTTTTTTACATGTATATTTTCCTTGCCATTGGGTGGGTTCAAGCCAAAATTATAAACGCGTTAAGTCAGGCTTAAATATGTTGTGTGTGTTTTAATATGGCGTTCTTCCACATGTGTGTATTAAATTACCTCTGTCTATAGTTTGTGCACTTGTTCAGATTTGAATATAATAACAGCATCAATGCGAGAAAAACTTGATAAAAAAATTTTTTCGCTACTGTAGGTTATGTACACAAGATGTTACAGAGAAACTGGAGGTACTTGGTCCACCTGATAGCTATCTATCAGCATGTTAAATTGTGTGCTTGACCAATATGGCGGCAAGTGGTAGGAGACGAATTGTATTTGATAGCGATTCCGATGATCAGGTTTTGGATGAAATGTTTCGCTGCGCTAGAAATTCAAAGGCGACACATATTTCAAATAATGTACCTTTTCTGTCCATGTATTTGCATCGATTTTTAAATTTTTTATGTCTTTTCTGACCAAATTTAATTTACTAGTCCTGTGAAATGCCGTTGCAATTGAGTTATCTTCCGTCAAAATGTATGTATATGCGAGAATTTGTTGCTAGTGTTATAGAAATATTATATACACAGTACATTATTTTTGCATTTCATTAAATGTAGATCGTCCTAGGTGCCTTTTTGGAACAGTCGCCTCAGTGAAATGAACTGACACCTGTCTGCCACTTCGTAAAAGTGTTGTGTGCTGATTTATTCAATTAGCGTTAACACTTGAGCTATTTCTTGAAACCAAAAAATTCAAACTTCGCAGTGTAAATACTACTTCGGGTTCTGTTTATTTTAATGATGGGGTAGGGAACTAAAGTTTTACGTCGTTCATGAAACGAGATTGTTTTGAGGTTCTCTTTATGAGAGAGTGGCGATTGGAACTCGCATTGTTTTGATGAAACAGTGGAAAAGTTAATTCGTACGAAAATATCATTCAGTTTACTATAACTCGAGAGTTTTAACTTCATCGGAAGAACTGTATGCGATTAATGTTTCGCTGTCCGCACCTATGCGAGAAATAGCTAACACATGAATAGCATTGCAGTTTTTATGTAATGAACTACACTAAAAGAGCGTTTATTTAGGTCACGTACATTTGAAAACATCCTGAAAGAACAAAACGCAATAAATACGTCACTGGTAAACCAATGTACGAAATGCACAATGCAAACATTTCAACAAATTTAACTTTCCCCGTACAAATCGTTAGAAATTCAATATAATAAATTAGGGTAAAACGAGGTTACTTTAACGCCCAAATAAATTTCGAATATTCTAACAACAATTTAAGAAAACATTATTTATGAAACACGCAAACCTTCTTCAATGCTGTCATTCACAGAGCCCACTCGTTTTTGCTGGAATCGATCTTTCCCATCGTATCTTGCCTAGCAACCTCTTAAAACCTTTTGAACAGAAAAAACACATGTAAATCGTAAACATCACTTTTGTCCATAGAAGACTAAAACAGAGTCAATGTAGCCAACGCAACTAACCCAACTGTTGTTATATTTCGAGTCCTAATGGAGATTCTTATTCCCAACAAACGGAAGGGAAAAAAACCAGGTATCGTCCGAACTTCCTAATAAATTGCTGATAGCTATTCGGGTGCTATCAGGTGGTCGTAATACACAAGAGCTGGCAACACACTACTGATAGCCTTGTCAACTGATAGTTATGCAGCACTTATATCAGATGGTGGTAATACATTCCCTTAGTGTGGCTTCTTTTCTAGCTCTGAATGCCTCAGGGAGTAACACTACCTGTTTCATTCTAGCTATTTTGCCTCTTTCTACCACCAGCAGACCTAGCGGGATTTCCCCAGCCACTACCTGTAGCGCCTCATTAGAGGCTGTCCTGTAGGCCTTCGTGACACCCAACAGTGCAGATGTCTGGGCACTAATAATTTTACTTTTTCTATGGATTCTCTTTGCCTCAGGGAACCATACCCCACACGCATACGTGATAAGCAGTAACACCGACCTGTACATGAGCTTCAATGTCCGATAGCCAAGCCCTCAATTCGCAGGAGCCACTGCCCTCAGCCTCTGGAATATTCACCGCATAACGCACGTGAGCATGGAATGTAAGATGGCTCTCCAAAATTACTCCCAGGTATTTCATTTATTTGACCATTTTGTTCACTCGGTTCTTAAACCGAAGCAGACAGGTCCACGCCTGTTGCAGTGCTCCAGTGCTGAGCCAACACTGTGGACGAGAGGCTGTGTGGTCCGTTACGACCATGCGGACAAGATGGCCGTCATCCCGTGCTGTGGTCACATGCGTGGTCCAGTACCTGCTCGTCGCTGCGTACGACCCTCCGCTATCCACTAGTTCCACAAAGGCATTACTGTCGTAGCAGAATGCCCTGTACGAGTTCGAATGTCATGGTATGACAAAAGTGTTTCCCAGAGACCGATCGTTTTGACCCGTTCGAACTCGCTCACTTGCTGATATGGTGCCCTTTGACGTCAACGAGGCATACTGGCACTTGCTTTCACTTCGTTTGCCGGCTTTTCACTGACTGATCCTGACGTAACACTACCCTTTCCGGTTACACAAGAGAGGGCGCTGCTGGGCCTACGTGTAAACCATCTCTCTGTAGTCTTAATCACGTATTGCTGGTACACTGTTCTATACATCCTCTGAGTTTGGATTCATTCGGGCAATTCTTTCGTGATGTTGCACTTTTCACAAATAATAGTGTACCATTTTATGAGGCAATGAGAATATTCAGTCTTTCATTCCGGTTTTCATGTCTTCCGTCCCGTTTTCGCACAATCATCATAGCGCTCGGTTTGAAGTTTTAAACTGCATTAGATGTGAATTGAGTTCAGTCATACGTGCTTTGTTTTAACAGTATTCATGTTACCAATTAAATTATAAATGGACAGAAAGGACATACAATTTAAAGCTATGCATTTTCAATCAAGAAATATTTGTAGTCAACGTTGGCTTCTTAGCTCGATTCGTAAAATAAGGGTCTAGAATCGCGATTGTGCGGTTTCAAATCCTGTATACCACTGATAATTTTAACTTTTTTAATTACTTTATATTGCATAATATAAACAGTAACTATCGGAAAGATGTTCATTTCTCGTAATTGTTTGGCTAAATTCAATAAAAACTATAATTCGCTGCACACAGTTGGCTATCACTTATTCAATCAGTGAAGTTGTTTCAATGTAACAACCAGTTTTTTCGCTGAAACAACCAGTTATTTTCCACCGATTCAAAGTGAAGACATTTTCACTGATTCGAATTGTTGAATTTCACTGCGAATCAGTGGTTTTCCACTTATTCTAATTTAGAATGCAGAGAATGGTTACCCCCACATGAAAGGAACTGCAACGCCATTGTGTACTACTCTACTCTGTGATGTTGATGAGGATAATTATGGCAGTTCCGAGGAGGTAGGAAGATTACCATGGTTGTGCAAGCAAAAGCAGGTGTACAAATCCTCATCGAGAGATAATAGTTATTTTAATACGAAATCTCCAATTCCAGAGAATACGGAGGGAATTGATGGCCCTGAAGAGATCACAAGGAAAACCAAGAAGCACTGTGTGTAGCCGACTGAAGTCGTCCAAGCATACGACTACTGTCGCTGATGGACTGTCTAACATCAGCGCCAATGGTACAACTATCTTACACGGACCACAGGAACATAATCACTACTAGTGTAATGTTCTTAGTTTGCATCAGTTGCCTGCTGCGGGCGCGAGGAGGCGTGTACAGTTAAGCAATCAGTTTCTCCAACACTATATCGCCCACATCTATAGTCACGTGGAAATCAAATCCAGAAGCAACCAAAAGAAATACTGCGCAGCAGATTAATCTATTCTTAGAGCTTTTCAAGGCATTTAAAATAAATACATCCCGCTGTTTAAAAATTACATTGTAAGAACTTATTTTATTGGAAAAGTGACTATAAATATAGCTCGGGTGACAAAGTTTATGAAGATACAACACGTATAGAAATCAGATGGGTTGTTGGCATCGTAAAGATTTGCTGGACTTTGATATTAAGAACTACAGAACTATCATGTGGTTCTGTTTATGACGGTATCTTCGTCTATACGTACGATTTCTATAGAAAAGCAATCTGTTTTTACTACATAAGAAATAGCTTCTTCAATAGGACAATTGAAATGATTGTATTACTACCACGACAATTGTAACTGTTATGAACAATATGAACTAACATATTATTCTGACGCTGGTATAGAAGTTTGGTCACTAGTACCCTACAATCAGATTACACCTCCTCTATTATACCTTCAGTGTACCTAGCTGTCGTATACAATATCTGTACTTTAAATATGAGGAATTGCAAAGCTTTATTTCACCAAACTGCACGAATATTTGCCTGTAATGAGAAATGGAAAATTAATTGGAAGGCTGTTGATCGAAATATAACTCGAAACTTCTCGAATATGATTACGTCAAGGGACTCTACCGTGTAACATAACTCTCTTTATGCGACTAATTGAATCTTGTGTCCATGATGTCGATGGGTGTTTTAAGCATTTTTGTAAGGCCCCGGTGCGGTTATTTTAACAGCGAAACAAAAGTATATTTCTTTTATCGTAGGGGAGAGATGACAGATGAGCGCTCGTGATGTGGTTAGTTAGACGAACGAGTGTAATAAAACAGAGGAAAGTAAGAACAACGGAGATGGTACGAGGGAAAATCTGGGCGAAGAGAGTGTGAGGAGGATAGGTAATGACTGAACATGACAAACTGCTCTCTTTAAAAGCATCCTGGGACAATGATGGGTCCTGCGGGTAAACGCAATTTACCATTCCAGCTTTGAGTGTACTCTTACGAGAGTATGGTGCTTTATTTCGGCCCTGCGGTAAATAATTTATGTGCGTAAATTAAACTTCAACACTGTCTTCTCTTCCACTCGAGCACATTTGTACACGACGCTTTTAAGTTCCGCTCTCAAAATAATAACAATACACATAGCTAGAGAGTTGTAGGAGACATCAGAGAACAAATCGTAAGCAGGGATGCAGGAGTACAAGATATTTCAATGATACAATATTCCGAATTAGAAAACTGGAAAAAAAAGCTTGACAACCCAGCAATTTTGGTGCTTTAACTTATCAGGGGTGGGGAAAGTTTTTCACATTGGGACTAAATAATCCAGATATTAAGTTAGTCCTGAGGGCTACACTCTTAATCTTTACTGTTAAGCGAGATACCGGATACTAGGATGATCGTTTACGACATTCTTTTACGTTTTACGCCTTTACTGTACCCGTAGTCTACTTATATTGTGGAGAGTAACTTCTGAGTCTAAGTAATATCTAAGAATCGTAATTTTTCTAATAATTTGCAAAGATATTCTAACTCGTATACAGTATTATCAAATGTGAAATATATTACAGAATACAAGCAACGTAAATGAACTACAAGCATAATACCGTTGAAATAAATATATTTAGTTTACCTAGTTTATTTCAGTGCAACATTACAGTCTAAGTGTCACTTATAAAATTTTTCGAGGGCCACTGCGGGCTACTTCAGTTATTTGGTTCAATTTACGATGTTATTCTGTAAAGTTGATGCAGGCTCCTCGACATTAGCGGGCCGAGAGTGGCTTACCAGCCGCAAAATCCCTATGGCTGAAAGTAGATCATTTTGACAGTATCCGCTTAACAGAAGCAATCAGAATATGTACTGATAGAAACAACTGTGTCTTACAATCTCTTATCTTAATAGATTATATATACTCAGAATGTCAAGTTATGATTTACAAAATGGAATATTATAGTTTCCCGTGCTTATCCAAAGGTATGTGACAAGGTGTTTTATTGTCGCCTCTACAGAATGAATTAATAAAATATATGAAAATGAAAAGAGGACACAAACTGAGGAGAAACAATGTCGGTGTGCTGATGAGCAAATCTGGCAGCTGGAAATGAAGATCTGGAGTGGCTGCTTTATAAATAAAACTAAATATGTCCAAAGTGTATTTCGACTGTTTCGAAGCAGGAGACAAAAGAATACTGATTGTAAAATACCCTGCATTTTGTAAGTAATTCTATACCAGACTAAATATATGACATTTAAGATATGAAAATAGAATAATTACATATTTCCTAATTCTGTTATTCATAAATGCAATGGAAACACAAAGTGAAAGAAAGCGTATACCCAGCAGCAAATTTAGTTCCCATCAATGCGAATGGCGGAAAAATACATACTAAAACTGTTCTTGCTGGAGGAGGAAATTCTCAGAGAGAATCTTGCTAGATTAACCTCATTATTGAAAGGGTAGCTTTACGTGAGCGATTGGAATCTTCATATTGATAAGATGCAAGAAGGATGAAAAGTAAAAATAGATGAGAGGCCTCAAGGAAGAAAATATTGGAAAATTGAGGCATTAATAAAAGGGCAACCTTGTAATGGAAAAACTCAAATGCGTATAAGGAGAATATTCTGTTGGCGTTTGAAACACTGTAACTTATTATCTATGTATTGCACTCTAAGGTGAAATAAGAAAAATTGTCACATTATATATATTATTTTTTAATGTCACCGATTTAATGCCGGAAGTCAGAGCAAAGGACGGCTGACATACTAAACTGATGTAAAGTTACAGTCTGCAAACGTAACCAACATCCGTGACTTACCGGCCCGAAGATGGCTGATCGGCTTCTGACAAGATAGAGAGAAAAATAGTTCTCGTGAATTAACGTAACCTGCTTGATACTTAGGAACCAAGATTGGTATCATTATCGGTCTCTTAACCTCCCAAAGTTATAGTCCAGGTTAAGGCCCGTCCACAATCGCGTTGACGCTACAATAATGCGTTACAATAAATCTTGAATCCCTGAATCGTATACACACTGGCTACAACTGACGTTAAACGTTGCCACGATGCTAAACGTAAAACGTAGCGTGGTAGTAGTTGGCCAACTTTCAAGTCAGAATTCAAGACGTCACAAACAAAAGTTACTAACGATTGGCAACATATAGCACCACTATTGCCGTACGTATTTGATTTGTTAATGTTATACACTATCGACCAAAAAGTAATTGGGCACCCGTGAAGATAGGTAATTCAGTACGTCAGTTGACTTGTGTTTCACCGTGATACTCCCAGGATGACAATGCCAGGTGCCATGTTTCAAGGGCTACTATGCAGTGGTACGCCGACAACTATGTTCGCCGATTGGACTGGCCCATCCAGAGTCCCGACCTCAACCCTATAGAACATCTTTGGGGCGAATTGGATCGCCAGGTGAGGGCTCATCAGGCGCGGCCAAAATCCATTGCTCAACTCGTGGAATGGTTGCAAGAGGAATGGCGACGAATCCCCGTGGATGTCCTGCAAACACTCGTAGAGAGCATGCCAGACAGGGTGGCTGCTGTTATAGCCACAAGAAGTTGCCCTACGAGATTCTAACGGGGTTACAACCACCGAGCAAACACTGTGGACAGGTGCCCAATTACTTTTTGGTAGACAGTGTACCAAATCAATATACAGAGAACGCAAAATGCATTAAAAAATAATTGAGTGTAACTATTAAGTTTGCAGAATCTTTTTTTTTTTTTTTTTTACAAATTTTTAAATTTCAAACGCAAACAAAAATATTTATATATATATATATATATATATATATATATATATATATATATAACTTACATTATTTTGTTTTAATTCCTGTTAACATCGATTGTAGACATGCCAGTTTTCTTATGGCGACGTTTAGCATTTAACGTTTTGTGTCAACGCGATTGTAGACGGGCCTTTACACCTCAGAACTTGTGATGACGTCTGCATAACGCTATGAGAACATGACACTCGAGAGTTGGTCATCGTAACACAACTAGACAGTATTCTAGAGCATTCTCGCAACGACAGCATCTCATTTAAAATGTAGACGATAAAACATCTAGTCTATAATCCATTCACGGTAGTAGATGTGAATAGAGAGTGCATGCATAGGAGTCAGGAGCCGCTCGCTACCTCGGTTGGCTTGATCGATGTATGAATAAAGTGATGAGCCAATGGTAATGTTAATTTTAAGGCGGGAGAATACACAGGATACATACAAGAAGATTTTAAGCAGGACTTTCAGAACTGCTCAGTTTACTGTGAACAGCCTATAAGTTTCTGTTACTTAGAACTGAATGTGGCACTTCTATGTAGGTTTGTTTCTTTGCATTAATTTTCTTTTACGCACTTTTTATTAATCTGCAAAAAGTCTGTTTGCTTACATTACTACACGCGCTTGTGTATGATGTATGCGCCTTGTGTATTTGTATTCTTACGGGCTGTGTTCTTTTTCTGGGGCCCGGGTGCATGTGAAAATATGTTAGTGAGGTGTGGAAATTTCGAGACTTTTTACCTTGTTGTGTGGAATCTTATGCATATTCTACGTGTGAACTGCTCGCCACTCCGAGTATCACTGCGCTGCGCGTGTAGCATGCATCGCAAATGTGATGCTATATTTGAAGATTATGCTCATGCCCAAGCTGCCTGGGATGCGTTCAACTGAATAAATTTGTTCCAGTATGCTCTTCAGTGTTTACGTGTGTACATTTGTTTGCTAGCAGATTTTTTTTGAGAATTTCAGGACCATATTTGTGACTAATTTTGGTCTTGACTCGCCATGTACATCACAGCTCCATCTCTTGCATGGGATTCTTTGTTTGCAAAGACAGGAGCGCAGCTAGAGCTGTTGACTGATCCCGACATCTATATGTTTGTAGAATGCGGGGTTAGGAGCTGCATTACCCGGGTTTGCAAAAGGCGTGCAGAAGACAATATTATTTGCATTGGCAAAGAGTACGACCTCAGTGTAGCACCCTAATACATCTGTTATTTCGACATAAACTGATTGTAAAGTCACACAATGAAATGCCAGCTTCCGATTGGCAATTTTGAATGGGTTAAGTCGGTTATGTTTTCATCGTATGATTTCGTGAACACAGTAAATTATGCAGACACTTGTTTTTTCGCAGATATGGATTTGTCTTTTCCAGGCGAATGCTATGATGCGTTAGCAGATATGCCTCTTGCCCCAGTAACTGGTATACCTCCGAACAGATCGTATGAAAAATTACTTCTTACAATTGCGCTGGAGAAAAATTATGTTGTACACTTTGAAACACTGAGGCAGTATTTGATATATGGTGCCAAACTCGATGCTGTTTATAGCATTCTGTGCTTTGAACAGGGTGCGTGAATGGCTCTATACATCGAATTTAATGTTGAGAAATGTGCCCAGGTTACGAACGAATTTGAGAAATCATTTTCTTATTAATGAATAATTCCGTATATGGAAAAAACCTTACAGAATGTCTGCCGCGAACTGGACGTAAGTGTCGTCTCGCGGTATGACACGATTTATGGGGTGGCAGACTTGATAGGACATCCTACATTCCAGGCACGAAAAATCCTCGACGAGAATCTTGTCCTTATTGAAATGCCAAAGAGCTGTGTTACGTTTAACAATCCTTTGTACACTGGTGTTGCCATTCTAGACCTTTCCAAATTGACCCTATATAAATTTCACCATCAATATATGCGTAAAAAATTTCCTCTGCCAGCATTCCACCTGATTTACTGTGGCATGGACTCATTGTTGTACCCAATTCCTTTTAACGATGGTGTATATATAATTTCCCCAGATCTAAAAGCGCAGTTTGTTACATCTAACTATGTGCTCGATAATCTGCAAAAATTCTCACGCGAGAACAAAGTGTAACTGGAGTGATGGACGAATGCGCCAGCCACATAATCACACACACTGTATGTTTACGTCCCAAACTTTATACATACATATATGCGAATGAACAGTGTATATGTAAGGCAAAGGGTGTAAAACCTAACATGTTGTAGTTGCTACATTACAGGGATTGTTTGGAATCCCTCGATTGTAGTTCTATGGTACTGGGGACCCAATATCAGTTCCTTTATATGGTCACGACGTCTACATCATATGCGTGACCAAGGTGGTCTAGTCAGGTTTAGATGACAAATACTTCATTGAGCTTGATTGAGTATCGACTTTACCTTGGGGGTACTACCGAATCACAGAATAAGCCTTTTTCCGAGCCCCTGACTCACTGCAACAACAACCTGCCACAACAAATGCCTTCCACATCACCTGACAACTTTCAGCCACATCATGAGCAACGAGTGAGCCAATTAACTGCCAGCTAGTGATTGAGCTGCAAACATCTCCAGCTAGTGAGTCCCCAAAAAAACAGTCAAACAGCCATCAAAACAATACTTCAACATCTAGCATCTGCTGTGAATAACACCATCTCACATATGTGAGAGCATCGAGTTCGTCTCCCTGCACCATCAACTATATGTCATCAACATCGTCCCCCAGGTGTGAGACCAACGACTCACTGCAAAACCAACTACATGTTATCAGACATGCAAAGTGAAGTGCGTAAATGTAAATATAAGTGAATAAAGAACTGTGTGTTCCAGATACATGTTGTACATAAAGAAGATTGATTTTCATTGTATATGTAAATAAATAATAAGATTGTGATTTTTGTATATATCTATGTGTAAATATTGTGTTTGATGAAAAGAATTAAATCTATTAAAACGTATTTCAATATGGAAGTTTATTTTATTTCTTATTATTTACATTATGTTTAAGCAAAAAAATATATATTGTAATACTTTATCAACTAAGGGTTCATACTAATTAATCAAGAATGGATGTTTTTGCACAAAAAAAATGCTGTTTTTGGAGGACTGCTGTGGGCAAACAGAAGGGAGGAGAGGGAAGCCGACCCCCCTCACTGATCCCCCATCCTTCTTCTTTGTAACCCTCCCCCCCCCCCAAAGTGCCCACTCCCCATCCTGGGATGAGTTAGAGGTACAAGAGGGGTAGGTTTTCCATTTTGTGGGATTCCCATATTTAACCTTTTTGAGCCTCTTTATAGTGAAGCCAGTATGGTCAAATGATAGCATGCCTGCCCCATGGGCAGTTAGGCCCTTCATAGGCCTTATGTCTTAAGTCTTTAGTATTAAGTCTTAAGTCGTACTTTCACCAAAATTGCAACTGCATGTCGGGATGTGCCAGTGAACACCAACAGGTGCGAGTGAGCACGTGCTGAAGTTGTGTACTGTGCTTGTGGATTAAGAAAGCAAAACATTTGTAGAGCTGGCAAGCACAAGGCTTGTAGTCCACTTTCTACAGCCGGGAGTTCTTTCCCCAGGGTGCGACCACTAAGTAACAATAAAAAAACATATTTATAAATACATTCTGAAGCAAGCTTCCTACCCAAGGGCATGGCCAGTATGGTTGAAGACTATTTACAAATGCAGATGGCGAATGGCAGCGCTCGGCAATAGAACATTTTTCTGTCGCCGAACGCAGCTGCATGCATTTGTGAAGTCATTCCCACCACCCTCTCTGTTCCCATCCTTCCCACCTCGCCCAGCCACTTTGACACAGCCAGCCGATGCCACGCATCCTATGTAGTTCATACACTGAGTCGTTAGAAAATATATATTTTAATTTATAGTGCCTATTCATTATTAATGATTGATAATTAAATATTAATATTTTAATTTATATTTCACTAAAATTCATATCATAATACAGTTTCCACATAATAATTCAGAACAGAAAACACTCCTATTGCACTTTTAAAGAATAGTTATACAAAAACATATTTATATTTATTACATCTATTCATAATTTATAACTGATAATTATATATATAGATTTCAATTCATATTACATTAAAAATTAAGCCATTATAGTCTTCAAGAGAAAACAAAAGTTTAAGGTTTGGGAATATGTATGTATTTAAAAGGTGTAAGGTTTTCTTGCGAAAAAATATACTGTTAATTGGTAGTATGAAGTATTTAAAATTATTTCAGTTGAACTGTCATTTCCTAGAGGATATTAACTTGAAAGCTATGATGCTGAACCCATAAAAGGTGCTTTTTATGAATTTGAATTGCAGAAAGTTAATTCACCAAATTAATATTTAGTCAACAAAATTCTTAAGAGGGGAAAACAAAGGTCTTTGGTTCATTGGAAAGGATTTACAAAAGCTCACGATTCATGGGTGAAGAATCGAGATCTTAAGAGATTGTAAGCTAATGTTTGAATGTTATGATAATCAATAAAACATTGAAACATAATGGATGTGTTTTCAGTCAAACTTATCGATAGTGGTTAGATTCGGACGTGCACTTATTGTGTAGTTACTTTTAATGCTTGTGTAATTAATGTCTGCAATGCTGTTGTGATTGTATTTCAATCAGTATTTGTAATTGATTTGTTTAATTGGTAATTTTTTGCATGTAATTGCTAATTGTGTTGTAATTGTAATTATATTTAGTATTTCTGGGTTTGTAATTGATAGTGCTTAGGTGGTAATTCGAGTCCTTAATTCATTACTGTTAGAGTGATGGTTAGTTTCTCGGATTACATTTCTGGGTTTTTAATTGATTTGTCCTGTTTGTGATCAATTATATTTCTTTGCACATAATTAGTATTTTTGTCGTGTTTGTAATTCAATCAGTATTTGTTGAGTGTGATTAGTAAATGTGTTGTTTTAAAAGAAATGTTTATATTGCAGGGGACAAAAGCTATACAGAGTGAGACAGTAAACTAACTTTGTGCATGCTTAATATTTTTCTAGCCATATAATTAAGTTGTGTTTCGTTTATTATGTGTAGTTCGTGGATTTGTCGTGGAATTTTACATCTCATGCGTAAGTAGCTTTTATTTGTACTTTGTTGATTGTGGTTAGTAGTTGCCTTATGTTGCCTGTGCATCATAGGTGTTTCATGGAAATTTAAAAGTAAGTCGTTTTTATGTTTTATTCACTGCTTGTGGTTCATATTTGTTTCGTGTAATTGTATTTAAATGGGCGTCGTCTCGTTTCTGGTTAGTAAGTTTGCCATTGATTTATATGCTATTTAGTTTCTTTGGTACATTTTTTATGTTGTGTGTTTGGTAAAAATTGATGTCGCGAGATTTATAATAATTTAATGCTTTATGTTTCACAGTTATTTCATGTTTCGATGCTGGTAGTTCGTTCAAACGATATATTTGTTTACATCCGATATACTTCGTTATTTTAAAACACCGTATTATTATAATTCTCTAAATGTGCATTTCCGACCTCTGTTGCTCACCATTTCACATATTGTATTGGTGCTTCCGACTCCCCCTCCTTCCCCTCGCGTAGCCACCGACCTCGGTACACACTAACTCCGCTCTTGCCCCAAATGACCATTATGCCTCTCTTGCATCAAGATCAATTCATATATGCTGCTGCCCACGCCCCTCACAGCTCAGTCGCCTGTCAGACGTCTTAGGGCGAAGACATTTGCTGCTCCCCCGAAATATCCCTTATGAAACAATTCTTCAATTGGTGCTTGTAGGGTTAACAATTTCAAAAAAATAATTATGGGATTAAAGTTTTAAAGGATTGTCAATTTACCTACAATTAATACAGCTAATTTAATTGGGGCGATAATCCCATTTAATCCATTTACCTGTTCAATTAATCTGTTGGTCCATCGAATAATTCCAATTAATCCCGTGTGGGCCAGAACTGGCACGCTCCCACTACTGTGTGGGGTGGGGGTGGTGGCGCTACGCACTACTGCACCAGTTTGTATGTTATTTTAGAGGGCCTGTAACCTCGCAGCAGGGTACCAATTTAATCCTGTACCCCTACATTACCCCTACTACTGATGATTTTTTTACCTAAGCCTTTTAAAATGCTCAAAGTATTACAAAACACTAGTATGATAACGCGCTCGTAACTAATATACACTGCCAATGCATCCAGTGCGCTCATAAATTACAAACAACCAATTCATTCTAAAAAGGAGCACATCAGCTTTGGCTTTTCCAAAAAATAGCATGAACATATTCAGCAAACGTCCAAAAATATGGCACACAAGCCACCTGAACGTGCGCAATCATTAATGGAACATCTAGGTTCCAACTTGACACTTCCCCTCGTTACAATAAGATCAGGGGTTCTCAACCTAGAGGGCGTGACCCCTAGGGAGGCGCAGGAGAATTTGAGGGGAGGCGTGGCGTGTTAAAGAGTGAAACGTACATGAACTTAGTAAACGTACAAAAGGTTTGAGAAAAAGGCCAAATAATAAACGCCTTCATCCAAACTTAGCTGCAGTATATGCACGGTAGTTCGCCTCGCTACCACTAGATCTCTCTGCAATCCTGTTACAACTAGGAGACAGGATAGTTAGTTTTACTACCGCTAGATCTCTGTGCAATACTTTTAGAGTTGGACGTAGACAGCTGTTACCATTACCCTAATCCATTTTTCAGTCGCCATATTGATAGTTGTGAACGATGTTTATCGTAAACCTAGAACAATAGTGAACGTGAGTGTTGTGTTAACCAAAGTTAAAAATGGCAAGATCATTGGCAAAGAAAAGAATATACACTGAAGACTATATTAGGTTTGGCTTTACATACATCGTAAAAATGTAGCCATTTACCTCAATGTGTTATCTGTCACACTGTTTTGAGTAATGACGTAATGCGACAGGGACGTTTGGAACGCCATTTGACAACGAACCACCCAGGTTTGAAAGAGAAAACAGCCGATTTTTTTAGTGCGAAAAATAACTCGCTCACACAAATGAAACTTAATTCAAGTGGAAATTTTCATGTGGAGAACGAAAACGCCGTTGAAATTTCTTATAAGATTGGATTGTTGATAGCTAAAAACAAGAAACCGCATATTATCGGTGAGTCACTTATGAAACCATGTTTGGTAACAGCTTGTGGTACTCTACTTGGTGCAGAGAGTTGCAAAAATATCGCTTTCAAATGACACAGTGAAACATAGAATTGACGAAATAGCTCAAGAATTGAAACATCAAATAATATAAAAATTAAATATAATCTCCATTCTTTTTTTTTTTTTTTTTTGCAATGTGAACAGACATTTCAAAGCATTCTCAATTGTTGTTTTATTATAGATTTATTGATTTATTGCTCTCGATAACTTTTTAGCAGTGGACAATCTTCCATGGGCGAATGTTGCTGGAATATGCACTGATGGGCCCGATCTGGGTTTCAGGGACTAGCTAAGAAAAATAACCCTAGCATAATTGGTTCTCAAATCATCATTCACAGATAGGCTTTAACTTGTAAGACTCTACCTTAATCAGTTGACAACATTTTGTTTTTGGCAATCAAAATATTAAACTTTGTAAAATCTAGTGCTCTCAGCACTAGGCTTTTTGAGACTTTGTGTCATGATCTGAACAGAGTGCCCAACAAACACTTCTGCACCATAATGAAGTTCGTTGGTTCTCCAAGGGTCACTAGGTTATATAATCTGAAATCAAAAGTAGAAATCTAGTAGCTAAGATGATAAATGTATTTTCCAATTGGTATACTTATCAGATATTTTTGAGTCTATCAACGTTTTGAATTTGAAATTGCGAGGGTATAAAAACATTCTGAAGTCAAATGATGCAGTGAAAGGCTACAAGGAAAAAAAATCTGTGGCAGTAAATAATTCTGTCTTTGTGCTTCCGACTTCCCCTCCTTCCCCTCGCACAGCCACAGACCTCAGTACACACTAACTCCGCTCTTGCCCTAAATGACCATTATGCCTCTCTTTCATCAAGATCAATACATATATGCTGTTGTCCACACCCCTCACAACTCAGTCGCCTGCCAGCCTGCCAACATCGTCCCACGGTATTCAGAGTGCAGAGCCTAACTTTTCGTCCTTTGCACGTGTTAATGACTTGCTTGATGAGACACAAAATTTACCATTGCATTTGAAAATGAAATGAAGGACTGATTTCAGCACATTTTGTATCTTTGAAATACGATATATGACGCTATTTTCCAGACATTGCTTCAGAAAACTGGCGATTTAAGTTAGCACGAGATCCATTAAATATCAAAGTGGACATACTTCCTCATTTCATTCAGGAGCATGCAATCGACCAAAAATGTGATTTACAAGTGAAAGCGGAATTTTCAAACATGAATCTTGAATATTTTTGGTTGAGCCATTTTCTTGTGTATACACAAGTTGCTATGGAAGCTGAAAAGCTGTTGGTGCAGTTTTCAAAAACATTTCTTTGTGAATCTGGGTTTTCTATACTTGCTTATATCAAATGAAAGTGATTTGAGATGTACGTTATGACAATTAACACCAAATATACAAAAACTTGTGAAAGACAGTGTCTCATTGACGTTATGTTCGAACAAAAAAAATCGGTGTAGTTGTTCACTAATAAGTTTAATAAAACCTTATAAAACACATTTTAAGTTGTTTTTTTTAACGTAAACGACAGAATTTTTTTTTTTACTTCAATATAATATTATGAGATGGGGAGGAGTAACCTCAAACAAGAGTCCGGGGGTGGGGGCGCATACCCTAAAAGGTTGAGAACCACTCAGTTAGATGGACTACAAATGAAAAAACCGTATTAGCTTGGTTTTTTCAAGGTAAAATCTGGTTCCTCTGTATTCAGTAGCGACAGTTAACAACATGAAAAAGGACTGACGCAAACAAGGGCTGATCAGATTGAATTTTCATGGTAGAATTAATTTTATTAAGACTAAACAAAATGTTTAAGATGGCCACAAACAAGAAATCGTATACCTCGACACGTGGTTGAAGTGCCACTTAATTATATAGACTATTCACAGTAAAATGAGCACTTTTGAAATCTCTGCTTAAGATCTACTTGTAAGCACGTTGTGTACACTTCCACCTTATGTAATATTAACATTGTCATGGGCCTCATCACTTTATTCATACGTCGGTCAAGTGAAACTGTGAAATTATTAGAAAAGTAAATATTTTACAAATCTGCTCATTTTTTCACTTTGATGAATTAAAATATACAGAAAGAGAGAAATAATTTAAGTTATCTCAAATGGTTAACTAACACTTTTTGTTCGACGTTAATATATGGAACTACTTTCCCCTCCATCGTTACCAACTTTACTGGGCTCATGTAACTCATTGCGACCATAAAAATATGTGCAGGTAGGGGCAGTGACTTTTTCTACGGTTGAATTCAAAAGTGCTCACTTCATCGTGAACAGCCTTTACCTTGTATAATTTGGCGTGATAAAATTTAAACCCAGGACAATCACTCCTTAACGACTGCAAATGTTCAAAATACTTTGTAAGGAAATGCCTTACCAGAGGTTACCCAATATTTATTTAAAATTTCCTTTCCTTAATTTGCATACTAAAATATATTTTGATTTACATATGTTGTAGATTAACATGTCTCAATAGTAATATTTGCGTATGTGATATAAAAATTCATATTAATTTATTTAAATGGAAAGTGAAACGAACAGTTTTTCATGAACAGTACTCAAGTTAGTGCAGAAGTGGGATAAAGAAAACATCTATGACATTCATGCAAGGAATACACGTTTGTCTTAGGAATGGCGTTTGTTTGGAACAATTCATTACAGAGTTCTGTTAAAAAAAAAGGAATATCAGGCATGAAGGAAAGAGAACGTTTTAGAAAGGGAATCGTTCTAATGAAGCCGGAGAATGATGACGTCTTCGACGCAGAACCGATGCGAGGGACAGCCAACATCGTCCCAGGATCTGCAGGAGGCCTGATCGAGTGTCGCAGAAGCGAGGTATGATATTCTACGTCTGGAGCAAGCAGAGTTGGGAAATTGTATCCTATTTAAGTGAGGATATCGCTACTGCCAGTTCGTCGTAGTCCAGCTGCCATCTTTGCCATTACGATCATCTCCAGGTAAGGTTTGCGTTAATGCCAGTTAATCCTGCTGTCATTTATTTGTCGAGACTTGCCTACCGAGACTTTATTTTATTGAATTTATTTAATTCAACATCAGAAAACTATTTATCTGAAACTTTTCAAGAATTTTACATTGATATGGAACAATACCATGGGCATTTATCAACTTTCAAAGGACTTGATTAATTGCATATGTAGAAGATAATTTTTCCTAATTAATTACCAGCATATCCCAGACGTACGAGTGTGAGCAGTTTCCTTGCGCTACTGGCTGTAAGCTAACCCCGAGCATTTTGGTGATTTTGAAACACAAGAGACAATTTAATTAACATACTAAACAACTTTATGCAAAGTTTCACTATCGTTGGGACATTAATAGTATTTATTATATTATATTACATTGGTTCAATTCTAAAGTTCCACTATTAACATGACAATATCTGACAGCAGTCACTTTTCAATGTTTTAGCATAGTTTAATTATTGATTTATCAAGGAATTGACAATTGCAGCGTTTTGTTGTGTTATGTTTAATTTGACAGAAGTATGAGTAAATCCCACTCGAATAATCTTATTTGTTGAATGTTAGTCCTAAGGTGTTTTGTCATCTTAATCGCAGTCTTATTTTATTCGAAGTTTGACATGAAATATTCAAAAGTGTGTTGTTATGTATAATTTTTCATCTGTTGTCTAAGCACATAGTCACACATGCACAATTATTACTGAAAACGCCCACCTTTGAAAGTAATTCATTCCTATTTTGTCCTTGTGTCTTTCATCATCACACATATTATTTTCATATATAACCCAATACCTCCCCTTTTCAACATCCTTTCAAGAAAATTTAAATTAATACTTTATCGTGAGAAAAAAAGGCATGACGCTGTCGCCGGGCAGGCGCCTTAAAACGCGACACGCATAAAACAGATTATAAACATAACTCTCTAAAATGCTTATATAAAAAAATGTAACAAGCTGGAGAACGACCTCTGTGCACATACACTGAGCACCTCTGGAGTGAACTGGAAGGAAAAGTACGTATAAACCACATCTCTAGTAAATCATCGCTAAAAGAATTGCTTCTGAAGGAATGGCGTAATATCGGAGCAGAGACAACTGGAAATCTGGTGCACAGTATGAGCAAGAGAGTGTAGGTA
This sequence comes from Dryococelus australis, assembly GCA_029891345.1. NCBI lineage: Eukaryota > Metazoa > Arthropoda > Insecta > Phasmatodea > Phasmatidae > Dryococelus > Dryococelus australis. The sequence continues at coordinate 361,345,968 of CM056995.1, forward strand.
AGTGTCCACGTGAGAATATAGAATTGTCGAGAGTACTTGCAAGAGCAGCTCGCGGTATGGACAGAGAGTGTACTTCCATTTCCTCTCCGAGAATCGGACCTGTTCTCAGAGAGCAGCTCTCTGTGAGTCGGTACTTGCCGTGGACACGCTCACTCGCACTCTCGGGGAGCTACTATCGACTACTCGCAACTGTGTAGAACTGCGACCAGACAGTCGAGAGTACTCGCGAGAGCAGCTCGCGGTATGGACAGAGAGTGTACTTCCATTTCCTCTCCGAGAGGCAGACCTGCTCTGAGAGAGCAGCTCTCTGTGAGTCGGTACTTGCCGTGGACACGCTCACTCGCACTCTCGGGGAGCTACTATCGACTACTCGCAACTGTGTAGAACTGCGACCAGACAGTCGAGACTACTCGCAGATTGTAGACAGACGATTATCGCGTGCTATGGCAGGAGATGCCAAAAAATGGTCCCGTGAGGACGTCGTGAAACTTATTGCGATGTATGAAGAGAGGCCGGTGTTATGGGACGTCATGTTGAGTGGCTATAGGAACCGCGACAAAAAGCAAGCAGCGTTGGCAGAAATAGCTTCAGCATTCAACGTAGATTCTGAAGAGGTATCTAGAAAACTGCATAACCTGCGAAATCAGGTCCGTATATTATCTATGTGTGTGTATAGCAAGTCTGAGATAGCAGATTCACCATACGTATGTTGATATTACAGGTTTGCCAGGAACTAACAAAGATAAAGAAGAAACAAATGAAATCAGGCAGCCAAGGAAGTGATCCAGCTACCTACACTACGTGGCCGTACTTCACTGCGCTGCAATTAGTTATACCAGCTGTCACAGCACGGAGCACAACTTCCAACATCCAACCTAAGGTAAGTGTAACGAATAAAAAATTACACAGCTGAAAAGGTGCCTAGTGAATATCGTAAAACATAAACCAGTTAAGGAGAGCTCCCAAGTGTGCACAAATGTACTATACAACTTTGCGTATTGTTATTAGGAAACGGTAGCATAACAGATGTGAGAACAAAGTATGTAGTGTGTTTGTAAGGCATTCAATTAGAAATTGCTCGATTGCGAAGTACAGCTAACACGCATAGCGCATTAAAACTCGTAAACACATAGCGTTTAGTGAGAATATAATCAAACGCAAGTGCATGCCAATAAATATTTGTATTAACACAAAGACAATACGTGGACACTGCAACCTTAAAAATAACAATGCAAGTTGCTGTAAATTTAAACATGTAGTACGTAAAATACTAACTCACCTCACAGGTGATCTAAAACCATAAACATACATCCTTCTTAATCCGAAATAACTGGTCTAAACAGAAACACGTCGATATGAGTATTTGTTCAGATGCCAGTAGCTGTTAAATAATAAACATTTACATTCTTCCGTTCTGCCAACTGACTTCTCCCTGTCGTGACATGAAATATATCTGGAGTTGCTTCTCTGTCACTCTGTCCACCTTGTCTTCGACCATTTTTCTTTTTATAGTTATCATTTTGTAACAGATGAAAGTTGAATTATACTTAAAAGTATAATAATCTATTTTTCTTTTTTAATTTTGATTGTTTTAGTTTTGGTTGGTTTCGCTTTTTTTACTGTTGTCTGCAATGGCTGCCACGTCGATACGGGATCTACCTCCTGGCGCTATTCACCTGGTCTGTACGCTCCGTGTCCACAAACCCAGCGTGGATGTGTCGCTGTCCCATGTGTGATATCAGCAAGTAGTGAAGAGTACAAACAGCAAGAACTACTTTTTCAGCTTTAGTTGACTCCCAACAACATTTGGTTTCCGAGGGACGCGGAATTTGTTGGCTACGATTCCGAATGAATTTTCCACAACCCGTCTGGACGTGACACACTATAATTGAAGACACTTCCAGTGAAGGATAACCCTCTGAAAGGGTACGGCTTCATTATGTCACTTCGTAATGCAAAGGCATCATCCGCTACCAAAAAAAAAAAGGGGGGGGGGGGCATTTCTCTACTACTTCCTGGCAAACATTTAGGCGGCGGCAAAGGTAGTTCCTCAGATTCCAATGCGTGGTATAGAGCTGAACGGCCGAACACGTACCCGTCAGATACCACGGCCATTGCAACCAACGTCTATGTACGTGAATCTATATTGGGCATCTACAACTGCCATTAGCACAATGCTGTATGTTCCCTTATAGTTATAGTAATAGCTACCGCTGTCCTTGGGTGATTGCATTACCACGTGTTTACCGTCTAATGCGTGGTATAGAGCTGAACGGCCGAACACGTACCCGTCAGATACCACGGCCATTGCAACCAACGTCTATGTACGTGAATCTATATTGGGCATCTACAACTGCCATTAGCACAATGCTGTATGTTCCCTTATAGTTATAGTAATAGCTACCGCTGTCCTTGGGTGATTGCATTACCATGTGTTTACCGTCTAATGCGCCTAAACAATGAGAAAAGTTCTACACCATCTCAAACACATTCGCTGTGTCATTCCACATTCCTTCTTTTGTTTGTGAGAACTGAAAACATTATATATATATATATATATATATATATATATATATATATATATATATATATATATATATATATATATATATATATATATACATACACACACACGTCAATTGGAGTACAAAAGTTGTTCATTATCAGTAACAGGCTACTTTCGCATTAGTATTAATGTTTTATATTACATTTTTTCCTACATCACAATACTCTGAAACTAAACATACTTTTAACCCCCCGCAATACTTATTACATAATGTGAATAACAAACCTATACTTTGCATAATACCTAAGTATATATCTTTTTCCGTTCCTCCGAAGGCGTTATTGTTCTGTACTTGGATGTAATACTACATTTACATTATTTGTTTAATTGTTAAGGATGAAGATATTATTGTTGTTGAAAATGATATGATACATAGATTTCAATAATGAATAATAATGTAAGTGCATGCACTTTTGTGACCTACTTAAATGCTTTAACAGATACATGACAGAGCTTTTTTGCTATTACAGGAACGGCAGCAAGTCAACGAACCAGTAGACAATGACATTTCTAGTCCAGTAGATAATTTACGCGTCGACTGTAGTGAGACAAACCAACAGGATAGCAATGATGTAGACGAGCCAGGTACATCTGCTGTGCATTTGTCATCTGCACTGAAACAGAAACGTAAAACGCAGTCAGTTGGAACTAGTGACGGTGACTTGGATGAAGCCATTACAAAGGCCAAGACATTTTTGGACAAACCATCCGATTCATACACCGTGTTTGGGGTAATATGTGGCAATGAAGCTACTCAACATGCGATCCGATTTTAATCGTAGGCGCCTTGTGAGCTTGATTCGACGTAATATAGACCGACGTTGTAGATGAGTAAGAAAACTTGCACATGTCAGCATCTAAATTGTCAACGAGATATGGGCATGTGGACAACAGTGTTCCACAGGGAGATTAAGTATTAAATCAATACATGTTAAATCTTTAAGTCATTATATAATTACCATATTATCACAATATCATATATTACTTCCTTCTTTCCGACTTTTTGTAATAAATACCTAGCATATTTATGTAACTATTTGTATTAAACTACATACCTGCAAATATTCGTATTTCATTTCTGAGTATATAGCCGCACACAGCGTACATTAAATGAAAAACCTCATTGAATTAACAGCCCAATCGAAAGTGAACACTTACCAGATGCAAGGAACCTGAGTGTGACCAGCAATCGATCCTTTGCAGGAATAGCTTTCCTCATAACTGTATCCATCTTGCTAATTTGTGACCCTATCTTTAAAAACAACACTTCAAAGTCTTCTGCCTTGTAAAATTTCTACACTGCTGTGCGTCTTCGATTTGAATTTCTTTCAGTAAGTTACTACATGCGCCATGCTCTTCCCGTCATTTAATCCACGTTCTCGCCGTTTTGGTACGGTTAGTGTCAATTTTGCGATTTGCTGCTACAACTACGGCAGTGGACAATGTTTCTAGCGACCGCTCTCGGGACGTCGCTCTCCGGCAACTCTCGCAGATACTGTCGGAGAGTAACTTTCGTCACTATTTCGTCGCTCCACGTGTATACAATTCACGATCGTTACTCTCGACAGTGAAATACTCTCACGCAGACACTTACCTATTCGTGGAAGTCACTGCTATAGCAGGCAAGTATACAACCAGGAGTAGCCAAATGGGGGCGGCAGATCAAACCTACTCGCACATCAAGCCTGAACAAATACCTATACGCTAACCAGTGAATTTACACCAGATATTCAATTCAGAAGGTAGTAAGCAAAAACGTAATTTAGAAAAAACATTAAGGCTACCGCACAGCCAGACAAGTTAAGCACACTCAATCAACTTTAGAACGTGCTACCAAACCCTAATGTGTTAATATAAAATAAATGCATGGCCTCCGCAACTCCCCGTGTGATGTCCCTCGACCGACTCACACAAACAACTATGACATTAGAACTCTGAAGGAAAAAATAAATATTGCGTAGTAATTCTATCACAGCGCAGGCACGAGTCGCTTAGTTTCGGATTCACGAGCCGTCATACACCACGACATGCTTGCAGGTATATGCTGGAGACATTAAGTGAAAGCAGTGTTGCCAGGTAGAATTTTCAAAAGTAAGTAGACAGTGTAGCCAAATATCAGAAGAAATTCGGTAGATTTTTTTAAGCTGCGACACTACACCTGTATAATGGAATAACAAGTTCCCAACACCGATGTAAAATAATCAGTTGCTACAGTCTGCGTTTTTACGTCAAATTTAAGAAATATGTCATAAATTATAACTTTTATTTATTCCCAACAAATCACGTAAATAATAAAGTTGGTATAGATGATATCAACCTAGATGGCGTTTGTGTATTTACATTATAACCGATTCGTTAACTTAGTTATTTGTGGGCGACTATACACTACTTCCTCCTGATCCCATTGACAGTACATATAAACACCCCAAGAGCACTGACATGATGCATGTAGTAGATGAAGTCGCATGAGACGCACATGTAATACGAGGAATCCCACACGAGAAGATGCTTTCATTGCGGTCCAATAGATGAAGCCGATCATGTTAATATTGTGTGATTACCCTGAGTGTTTAATAAAAAGAAAATTAAACAAGTGTACTAGCAAAACATGTATTTATTGCTTTAGTAATACATCAAATCACTACTAGCATTCGTTTTGCAATATCAGGAGAAAATAAGTAAACGTCATCAAAAAGTCATTAGATTTTGAATTATTTTGTAAATTGTAAATCTGTCAGCAGTCAGTAGATAAAGCATGAAATCAAGACAGTTGAACATAATTTATTTTTACTAGAAAGCGGAGCATATTATTCAGTGTAATTTGAGAAGGTACAAGTAATTTAAAAATCTCTTCGTGGTAATTTTACACTTTCTAGCAAAAACAATTTTTTTTCTTCTTGGAGAACAATCCCCCCCCCCCCCCACCGGCACTAGAGTGTTCTCATATCGTGATACCCGGATACGCCGTAGCTTACATTACTTTGAATAATTCATTTTCCCATTCCCTTATCTTTCTGCTCGGTGGTTTCGTGAGAGAAAATAATCTAGGACATAACTTGTAATACACTCCCTGCCAGTTGTCGTTTCCATGTTTCTAAAGCAATGCTTTCAGTTTTGTTTCAAAGCGTCTACCTACTGGGAGTTATTTCCCGCATTGGAGGCGGATGATCAGATCGATAAGGATGACGCTAGCACGTGGATTAAGTACCCCATCATCGCCATGCAAAAAGTGCTTAAACAAGTGTGCACTCTTTTCGAAGTGCTGCGCTTAATTATGGAACTACGGGATGGTGGAAAATTGACAACAAATTACGGTGCATTCCCTTGTACAAGATGCTCATGTATACATGCAGAAAACTGTATGATAGGACTGTCCGAGAAAGCTGTTTCCGCACTTTTACAGGGCTTTAGAAATAACGTCTGCTGTAAGCGAGTTGGTTAGAAATCTGTATTACAGACTATAGTCTGTTCACGATTACTTCCAACTTTATTGAAGCCCTTATTAAGTTCTACTTTCTAACCACTCACAACGTATCCTTCCACTTCATGTAAACAAAACGTTTACAATTCTGGGGAGAAATGGCAAATAACGCATCGTATTTGTGCGTTTGACAGACAATTGTGTATATAATTATGTATATACCAGGTGCGTCGCCACGCTTATTTAACCGTATCTACGCAACCCGCACGCAATGATAGCGATCTAACACAACATCTCCTCCAATGTAAAATAATTGATTCTTGCGTAGCCGAGTTGCGCGCAGTGTACGGCGCCTCGTCCGTCAGCTGAACATTCGACGCCGTTGTCAGCCCGCGCCAATCAGCTACAAAACAGCACGTGTAAGTCGATTCCTTATCGTCAATACAGTACGCGGTGACTGTATTTTAATGTCACGTGATGAAACACAAAGGCGCGAAGCGAGGCAGATGTGTGTTGCTAATAGTCACACACCAGAGTATTCGGTAAACATTGCAATTATCTGTTTCAAAGTGAAAAAGTGACTTCTTCTCAACGCCTTGCTGACATAACACTATCAGTTCACCGCTTACTCTACTGACGACAACGAATCAACACGCACGTGGTGTTCTGCTACGATTGATGTTTTGTAGATGAGTAGTAGTGTGTGAGGTTTGTATAGACACGGAAAAATAGGCGGGGGGGGGGGGTGAATAACGTTTTTTACGAGTAAAGTCTTTTTACGATAAAGTGAGCACTTTAGAAATGAACCTTAGAAGAAAGTCACTGACCCTGCCTGCATATATTTTAACTGGCATACTGAGCGACATGCGTCCAGTAAAGTTGGTAACATGGGATGGAAAGTAGTTCCATATCATAGCGTCAAATAAAAAGCGTTAGGTAACCATTAGTGACAACTTTAATTATTTCTTTCTGTTTATGTTGTTTTCTTAAAACATCGACCAGTAAAAATGAGCAGATTTGCATAACATATATTTTTCCAATAGTTCCACATTTCACTTGACCAACGCATGAATAAAGTGATGAGGTCCATGGTAATGTTGATCTTACATAAGGCGGAGGAATACACAACATGCATACAAGTAGATCTTAAGCAGGGCTTTAAAAAGTGCTCAGTTTACCGTTCACAGCCTGTAGTAATATATGTGGAGGCGAGATGTATGCGCCAAGGCAAGACAATGGCATTGATAACAGTTAATATAACATAGGTATACTAAGTGACATTAAACAATACATTCTTTAACAAAAAAAATTGAAACAAAAACTAAACGAAATTTTAACTTTGAAAAAGTTTTCATAAAGTTTCTTATGAAAGTTAATGTCCAGCTGGTTTGCTAGTGTATTTTTATTTGAGGTATACTAGGTCAATGTCACTATATACGTAATCGTTTCCCGGATAAGTTCACCTCCCGCCATAATAGCAAGGAGGTTAATCAGTCACTGCACAAGGTCGTTAATATAAAAGCTAAGGATGACGCGTAGTTTCCGACTCGGTGCTCGAACCATCACACGACCTGCCCTTTCGCCACAACAGCGAGACACTTTAGCACGGATGGTTATTTAGGACTCAGTATTTCAGTGATTGAGATACTTGACTCATCTCTAAGAGTGACACTTCTCCCGAGATCAAAATAGTCTACGATACTCCGCCAGTACTTCTGTCACTGGCATGGTGTGCGAAGAAGAGATTTGGGGCGGCTCTTGACAGCGATGAGGGTGGAACGAGGCGAGCATGGAGCAGAGCCGTAATGCTAAGGCGCGGGAAACGGGAGATCCCCGAGAAAACCAGCCTACCAGCGGCAACGTCCGGCACGATTCCCACATGCGACCCCGCCGGGAATCGAACATAGGTTCGTCTTGGTGGGAGGCTAATAGTCTGACCACTACACCACCGCGGCCTCACCGGCATGGCGGGTCATCGTTTTCTGTCCCTCGGCGTTAAAGTCGCCTCCTTTGCAAGCCTCCTTGTCATTTTCAGCTTCGTACTCCTGATCAAATTTTACATCCTTAGAATGCAATTTTGAAATACAGGTATTCAAAAAATGCGTATAATGTCTCACTGTGTTCAAACAAGCGAGTCTGTAATACTATTTATCATAAATTAATGTAAATATAGAACTATTTCACTACACAATACATCAAATTACATGTTTTATATTCAAACCATTATATTATTTAAACAGAGTGTAAAATATGAGTATTTTATGATAGGAATCACACCTTAACTGAAAAGTCATGAAAATTTGCTGGGTAAATGAGGTTATTCTTATGTTTAGACGCAAGTCAAATCGCGAAGATTGCTTACATCAGCAGATTCAATAATGGCGTAACTAGTCAGCATGACTCATAGTGAAAGGGCATTGTCCACGGCTGGTTTTACACTTAGCCACACAAGGTTTAACTGCAAAAACCCTCAATGCAAGTAAATTCTCCGAGCTACCTTTATAATATCAATGCTTACATGCTATCTGAAATCCAGTATTCATACGGAGCGTCTTCATAAATCATCAGCACAATTTTCTCAGCTTAATTATAAATCATCATAATTTTCGTGTGCTGTTAAAATTGTTTTGATGGTTTGACATTATGTATAGCATGTCTCTGAAACAGATCGGCGTGAATAACTCTCTTATTAAAACTTAAAATTTATTAAAAATATTCGAAACGACAGAAGCGAGTATAATATATTTGAAGAGTTTTTGGTCCTTAAAAAATGTAAAACTACCTCCAGCTATACAATCAAGTGTCATAAATGGAGTTCCAAACGCCGCTTCTACGATTTTTTTAATGTATGTAATCTTGGTAAGCATTTGCATAGTGAAAACGTTTTCCAAGAAGAAAGCCGCTCGATAAATTATTAAAACTCGCTTGGAAGACACTCGAGCTCGATCTCTACAGACGAGAGGATTTGGCACCTCCGCGGTAAAACCTCGAAAGTAGTTGAACCAGTTCCTTCTACCTGTAATTGGCTCGAGCACCGAAGCAGAGTACTTGCAGGTGCCTGGATTCAAAATGGCGATCTTGTTCTGCACAACACATGCACTGATGTCCGTCTTCTGCACTTGCTCACGTTTTGTCAGGATTTATCAAAATCACTTGTTCAAATAGTGACGTCACGTTCCTTTTTTTTTTTTTTTTTTTTTTTTTTACGAGCCTTTGCGTTTATTTTAAAAAGCACAGTTTTTAAAAGTAAAATATACTTTTGATTTATTATATTCCTGATAAATGAATCGCAATAACATTGCAAGTTTGCGTATTTACAAAAGCTGTTGTCCTAACACTTGAAGTTACGCAGTTTTCAAATATATATTGTAAAAAAAAGCCCTACAGTTTTAGGACCAAGAACAAGTTGTAAGTGTGCAGCTGGAAAGCGCGTATTGTACTTTTCCAGAAAAAAAAATAGCTTTGACACTAACTACCAAAGAATTACCACAAGTTGTTACCAGAAAAATGTTGCGAACTTTTTAAATTCAGTTGGAATTTAGTTAATTTTTAAACTGAAGGGTTCTCATAATAAATATCAAGTTATTATGTTAAATTAATCAAAATCATCTTGTGCGTGTAGTCTCGGAGCATTTATTTTCTGTTAGCAGCGGCTACAACACTGTTCGGAAACTTATACCACACACTGTTTAAAATGTTTGTTCTTTTCACAATTCATTTTTTGAAATCTAGTTGCCAAAATTATTCTTGTTACACTACAAGCAAAGTCTTCTATTATTACAACACGCTGTTTTATTAGACCCAGAACTATTTATATAACCTCATATTTATAGAGTCTAATGTCTACAGTATTTGTTTGTGTAAATACAACTTTACTTTGACACATTCCATAGTAAAGGCTGTTCACGATAAAGTGAGCACTTTTGAAATCAACCTCTGGGAAATGTCACTGCCCCTGCCTACTTATGTTTTAACGGGCGCCCAGTAAAGTGTTAGGTATTTAATTCAGGTAATTTAAATTATTTCTTTCTATTTGTTTTTTTTTTTTTTATGCAGCGAAATACAAAAATGAGCAGAATGATTTTTCTAAATATTTCACAGTTTCATTTGACCGACACGTGAACATAAAGCGATGAGGCCCATGATAACGTTAAACTTACATAAGGCGGAAGGATACACAACGTGCATACAACTAGATCTTGAAGAGGGCTTTCAAAAGTGCTCGCTTTACCGTGAACAGTCGATAGCATGTTGTCAATTCACTTGTAATGTAATAGTAATAATAAACTCGGCAGTCGTATATCTTCCAAACAACTGGAGCCGCGGTGGCGTAGTGGCAAGACGACTCGCCTCCCACCGAGGCGAGCAGGGGTTTGATTCCCGGCGGGGCCATTCCCTTATACTAGCACGTGGTGATCATGCCAGGCGATGCTGCTGGCCGGTGGGTTTTCTCAGGGGTCTGCCGTTTCCTCCGCCGCAGCCCCACTCTCACAACGCTTCACCCACATCGGCTCTCAACACCACGATGTCGAAGAGCCAACCAAATCTCTCCACTCCAAATAAAACACAGACTTAACAGACTAAAAGAGGAATGGTCTGTCCTTTGTTACTTATCGTCTGCTTTTGCTGATTGAATTGTATACAGTTGCTTGGTTTTTTAAGTTAAGCATGAAATCTTGCACCATAATACTGTAACATAAACTTTTGCAATTTCTGCATTCATTATTATAATCTATGTATATTTTACACATTATACACTGTCCATTTTAAACACTCTAATTTGCATATGTTTTTCACATGTGTCTCATTTTTGTTTATTTTTATTAATTTTCGTATGTTTACGATTTTGAATAATTTGATGTTCGAATGGCGATAGTGTTTAAATTGTAGCTAGATTTTTTTTTTGTTTGAATTTTAATTTCTAATTCAATTGGCTGGCAGGTTTAAACCCTGAACGCCCATTGGATAGCGTGAAAGCATGGGGCTAGGTGGGTAATTTCAGTTAGGAGACAGCCCCCTCTGCTTCCATATTTCAACGGATTAAGGTCTTAGTTAGGACGCACATCCAGAAGTTGGATGTAGCGTAGGTATTTTAAGTCTAGTATATTAGGGTGTTTTAGTTTCTACAGCTTACTAGGTTTTGATTCTGCGTAGAGAAGTGTGATGTATGCCCCTCCGCATACTAAGCAGCTGCTTAGGAGATTAGGTTAGTTAGTTAGACGCCGTGACGTCAGAGAGCTGATAGCCACGTTAAGAAAACCCTTAATTCTACGAAGTTTGAATACTGCTCTACATTTTCCTGAGATCCCGTCCTGCTTTCTACGATAAATGGTATCATCCTACAAGTAAACTATTTTTCTGCCCTATTACTTTTTCTACCAGTTTAGTCTACATATCGTGCAAGCCTAAGGGAGCGGCCATTTGTAATAGAACATTCTACACAACGCCATGTTGGCATGGCGTTTTCAACAGCTATGAACCAGCATATTTTAACCACAATTTAACCCGAGAGACAGAGTTTCACTATTCAATCAATAAGCTGAGCCAAGTTTAGTTTTTCAAGATTTAATTGGCGACGTTTTCATTAAGTGATTTTTGAAGTGACAGACTGACACGTCAGGCTAGTTTACGTTTTATTTTATTTTAAATAAGGGTATTGTTAACGACCGTTATGTCTGACCACATCCTATCAGCAGTGCTAATTTGAATGTTTTTCATAAACCTTTGCTATTGCCATTCGGGATTTTTAATTAGTTTCATTTACAGCCAGAATACATATTAATTAAATGGAGGAAACTGAATTTGAAATAAATTAATTTGGCTGGAAATTTTATATAATCGGACGTCCTTTTTTTTTTTTTTTGCATGAATAATTGTTTTCACTTCCTCGCCTTCACTGATAACCCAGTACCGCATAATTTCTGCATGTCCTTATGGAAAGTAAAATTGCATAATTTTCAGAGTGTGACAAATGGTCACTGGTCTCAAGTAAGTGTGGTAAACTAAGGTGAGTATTCTTCGCATCAGAGCCTGCAAGGGGCAGGCAGACGTTCTCCTCAGGGGAGAGATATTCTACTGTCACACTGCTCAGTTGTCATAAATTTTCCCAACAATATACCCACCCTAAAACACGATATTAACACATTATTTTATTTTACACTGTTTTATAAGCCTATAGGAGAATATGGTTATGCAAACAGCTCAATAGTACACTGCCTTTGTTCCACACGTTGTGGCGTATTTTGTATTCAGTGCTACATGGTAATATCCTGTCTGCTCATATTTCATGTTAATACTGCTTGGCATAGGCCAAGCACACGAGCAGCAGATACATATGGCAGGGCACTTGGCTTTATGTGACGCATGTCCTGCAGGCAAGCTACGTATACGTTATTCAGTAAGCTGGTGTGCATAAACTATATCAATATTCTGGCTATATTGACACAGAGAAATAGACGGCTTCGATATACTTCATTACATGAATGTAAGCAACTGCTCTTCTATCAAGAATCAGAGTAATTCTTATTGTATATTTCATATCTGAGTATCCCACCGCGGTAGTTAATAAACGTAATTTGAGTGTGGTTTTGCATTACATCACAATACATTCATTATGTCATATTCCTCTAGTACCTACCATAAAGTATACTGTCCAGTTATTTTTTTAACGTCTATTACCAGGTATGTAATGTGCCTCCTTATTTCGGTGCATTAGCTTACCTGGCGACGGATGCCACTGATATCAAATAGTGGGGACTAAATGTTTTAGTTTGGCAGGTGCCTTCAGACTTTGTATTTCAAGGCCTGGTGTAAGTGTTGCATTCTTCAGGCCAGGCTGAGCCAGTAAGTCTTGAATCTCTCTTGAAAGGAGTGGTATTTAATAAACTGGTGAGTAACTTGGCGCGAGTTAGGTGTAATCTGTTCGCGATTTCTTCAAATTTAATGAACCAACCCTTTGAATAATCCTTCTATGTATGATGTGTCTAGTTGTTTCCTAAATATATCACATCACAAGTGTTTTACACCTGTGTTAAAATAAAATTACCATTTTTTTTTGTTTAAATTGATGTTTTACTTATGTTTTGTCTATAAATTATAACAATTCCTTACAGTTGATACGAATGAAACATGGAGAAAATAGGTATGTTGGTAATTCCCAATAATAAATAGTTATTTTTGAAAATATTATTACACTGAGAGCGCACGAAAGCGATTCGTCGTCCCTCTGCTGTAATTTTCTATACTCGGTTAAGCTTTGTTTGCATGAGGCGTAGAAATATCCTGGAAGTAGAACTTCAACAGGGTTTCAGAAAAGTTGGAAGTGTGAAAATCGTAAAAAAAAAAAGTCCCCAAGAAATTCTATTACACATTCGGGTCTTCTAAAATGTTTGACTTAAATTTTTTTCACGTACATTTCTCATGTTTACTGCAGCTTACGAGGGATTTATCAATTACAAATGTTTAACAATCTTGCAGGGACAAAACTAATATCCTCTCGAAAAAAAAAAAAGAGGTATTATGAAAAAAAAAAAAAAAAACTAGCTACGTCATTCATTACTATATTTAAATGCAAATAATTTTCTTTGAGTTCTAAAATATTCAATACCAGATCGATGAATGATTACTAAACAGATGTTACTCTGCGTGGGTGGTAGAAAATGATCGTTTACAGACCCAAATATAGCGAGTATCAAAGCCTAACCTGGGAGTGCCAACTGTCCCCCGTTAAATAGTCCTTGTGCTAGACCGTCTGTACATTACCACTCGCACTTCAACATCTTACAGCATCTTCTAGCTAAAGGCGCTTTCACACAATCAAGTTTTCCTTTAAATTACCTTCCCTTTTATTGAATTCCATTCATTGAATGCCATACGACGTCATAAAAACGTCATAATCGAGGTCATTTTCTCTTTCAATTTATTGAATATCTTTTTTTCCTTGAAGACTTTCGTTTAATACATGTTCTATATTTTCTTGAATCTAAAATTTCAATCGCCAATCACAGCTTTTCTGACGATATTAATGGATGTAATAATAGAGTTGTGTGCATACATTTGAAGCTGTTACAAAATGAAGACGCAATACTACGAAGAAGATTTGTTCTGCTTTAACCAATTATTTTCGTGTCGTGTTCGAGCCGACTTCTAAAAATTTGCTTTTAGTATTTTTTTACACTGGTTTCATTAAAAAGCTTGTTATAAATTTTAATGTGGAAACTTGAAAACTTATTGAATGAAATTTACTCAAAGACAAATTAAGTGAATTTTTGGCTCAATAAATTGAATTAAATGTTTCATCGTTTGAAACGTCTAACCCAGTATGGGCTGTTCACGGTAAAATGAGCACTTTTGAAAGCCCTGTTTAAGATCTACTTGTATACACATTGTGTTCTTCCGCCTTATGTAAGTTTAACCTTGTGATGGGCCTCATCACTTTATTCATGCGTCTGTCAAGTGAAACTGTGAAATTATTAGAAAAATATATATTGTACAAATATGCTCATTTTTACACTGCGATGCATTAAAAAAAACAGAAAGCGAAAGAAATAATTTATGTTATCACAAATGGTTACCTAATACTTTTTATTCGATGTTAATATGTGGAACTACTTTCCCCTTTATCGTTAACAACTTTACTGGGCGCATGTCACTCAGTTAAAATATATACAGGTAGGGCCAGTGAATTCTTTCTAAGGTTGATTTAAAAAATGCTCACTGTATCGTGAACAGCCTTTAACGCCGTGAATGCCAGGTTGACATACGTGGTTTATATGGCTGGTAACTTGGTCAGGCTAAACTTTGAGGACCATGCAGAAGACTAGCTCGGGGAAAGCTACTACGACCATTTCCCTGCCATTGAAGACAAAACTCGTACGCGCACACTGCCACTGCTTCGCTAGGGTCTCTGTTGACCTTGAATAGACACTCTGTCACGTCGGTTAATTTCTCTAAAAAAATAATAATAATAATAATAATAATACTGGTTTGGATGTCGTTTGAATCGACAAGTGTTTAAGAATTATATTCGAAGGAAATCTCTTGGTTTCAGCAACAAGCAGCAGCTATAAAATCTCCTTACCTACAGTTGCGTCACATAAATGAATTTTAACAACTATTGCGCTTGAATTTGTTACACTATCAGTTATGATAAACGATAACCTGACTACTGTTCATTAGAAAGCGCCGCTTACGAGTCCTTGTGGTTCGTTCATAACTCCTACGCTCAGAAGATGAAAATGAACCAATTTTTCTTTGCGTGGAGATATATGACGCCTTATCTGCTATCGAGTTATTTTTCTTCTGGTTCGGAGTATTGCGGTAACTGGCTATGGCCACGTTTTTCCCTCTTATTTTTCCCGATGATTTGTGGTTATGATTCTTAATTATGTTAAATGTCGTTTTTTGGGATCACTAGGCTTTAAGCTTTAACACACACACACACAGAGTTGGAGAAAGAGGGCAGGTTATTTGGCTGTAGGTCTAAACAGCGTCCGTGCGCACTATTTCCAACATATTTGCAAATACGGGATCAAATTTTTTGCAATCTTTTATGTTAACGTCTTGCATTAGTAGTTATTTCATTTTGATCCTAAGGTCAAGAAAATAACGCCAGGTATTATTCAGGAGAGTTTGGGGCATTTTTAATTTTCCGGATGTGTTGGTGTGATTACAGGTAGGTGTAGCACACTTATCTTTATTGAGACTTCATAAAATGATAATATATCTGAAGTATATTGTCAGCGAAAAGACTACAGTGATTCTTACTTGAGAGGCAATGAGACAGTTGATGTGTGCGCCTGAGCCGCCATTAGCGTTTTGCGCTTACAGGTGTCAAACGTGCAAAATGCTTCCAGCTGTCCACAAATGCTTCCAGCTGTCCACAAATGCTTCCAGCTGTCCACAAATGCTTACGTCGAACGAATGCTATTCAACAAAACAAAAACTAATTTAAGTTAAAATTTTGTTAAATTAAATTAATCCTATAATTAATTTTAGTGACCTTATTGCTAAGGCTGTGCGATGTGGTTATATAACTCATGAACTACGAAACAATGTTTTTGATATATCACAACTGCGATATGGTCCAACAGTACAGAGTAATATATCGCATATCGAGATATTGGCGATGTGCGATATTAGAAACAAACGTGGATGTCGGCGATACGCGGTCTTGGGTATTTTCTGGTATTGGTGATAATGTTTTGTTTCAATGTCGCGATATTTAATTATTTTTTAATATTTTTATTTTTGCGATATTGTAATACAGTTAGTGTGTTTGATTTTTTAAAAAATTACAATACTAACGAAAGTTACGCTAGACTCTAAAGATATTGAGGCACATTTATTATTAGTAGTTACTATAATTTAACAAATCGCCACAAGGGATTCGAATTTAGGTATTTGAAATGCCAGTACGAACAGTATCTGCGATTTTAACATAACCGATACTTGCGACAGCGTATTAAGTTATATTTGCGACAGAATGTCGCCATCGATTTACATTACTTGCTGGCAGCGATGAATCGCGCAGGAAACGATATGGCCAAAGAAACTGCTTCGAATAGAAATTGAAAAGTGTAACATCGCACAGGACATATCATAAGCTAATGTTTTTCAACAAGCTTCATTATTTCTTCTCACTTAAAATTCATTTCAGTTCAGTTTTGTTCGAGTTAAAACCACGTGGATTGTTTTGTCAACTAGTGACATAATCGTGAGACTCGGAATGGGTAGGCGTAACTTAAGCAGCCTCAGTGGCGGAAGTTACCTTGCCTCGCTCGCGGTCCACTAGGCACTACGAAGGCCACTATACTCTCAAAATGTAAATAAACCTACAGCGCATGCGCAGTCAGCTGTCTGCCCGAGGCCTGCGCACCTAACTAGGCCGACGAAAGTGTCCAGCAGAGCTCGGAGAAACAAGTTTTGATCGAATGTCTTCTTGCGTGTACCAATTAGGGAGCTTCTCTAATACCCGGTTGCACCAGTTCGATCTTGGTTCCAATGTAAAAGTGTTGCACCGATGAAATTTCATGATTCTGGATCTCCAATTCGTCGATCTTGGTTCCAAAGTGAGAGATCGAGATTAAGTATGAGACAAATTTTGCTATTGGTTCGTAATATATGACGTCATGGAAGTAGGAGTATTTTTCACTACAGATAGAACTAGATGTGCGATGGTTCATCTATTTTAGGTGAATTATTGTTGTACGAATTTTACTGGATAATATTCAAGGGCGTATAATATTGTTTTAATTTCCCAAGAAAACAATCGAACGTAGTTCTATCTAATTCCGTATATTCAAAAATTTTTCGACGATGGCTGATGATCTCGGATCGAGATTTCGAACCACCAATTTCGGCAGTTCGAAATGAACTTCATCTCGATCTCCAGTCCAGCTCTGAACTCGAAGGGTGCAACAGTTTTCTGCGACGATCTTAGATCCGATCCCGGATCGAGTTTCGAACCACGATGGTGCAACCGGGCATAAGTCTGAAGGGGGCCGCGGTGGCTGAGCAGTTAGCCTGCTCGCCTCCTACCAAGGCGAACCTGGTTAAATCCCGGCCGGGTCATTCCGGATTTTCGCATATGGGAATCGTGGCGGACGATGCCGTTGATCGACGGGTTTTCTTGGGATCTCCCGTTTCCCCCGCACTTTAGTTCCGGCGCTGAACCATACTCACCTCACTCACCCTCATGGGCTCTCAAGACCTCGATGTTAAGAGCCGTCCAAATTTCTTAAGTCTGAAGGCTAGTTTCAGTCTTATATTCACGCCCTCGAATATGAGCAGGTGGTTAAACTTCGGGACAGAACACCGAGATTAGACACACGTGTAATACGTCTTTGTCTTTATTTTTACGCCATCAGATGACCTGGTCGCCGGTGGAAGTCTAATAGGGGCGAGTTGCCAACGAAAACAGCGTACAAATAAACTCAACTACACTTCCGTACTTGTATTATAAAGGCGTATCATAGTGACTCGTAGACAAGTCTCGCAGGCTGTACGAAACGACGCGTATACTAGTTAAACTCGCATTGTTTCCAGCTCAGGCCCCTAGTTCGGCAGGGGCGCACACACTATTTATATTCGAGGATTTATTTTTTAGCGAGGAGGGGGGAAGGGAGGTAAGGTCCCGTCATTTTTTTTTAAGAAGTCGTACCAAATTATTGAGTAGCACCAACTTAAAAAAAAACCGTGAAACAAATTTATTTTGATCTACAAACATGTGTAGGATAACTACGACTTTACTCCCAACGGTCTCATGATTTCGGATGGCCGGAGGGGGAAAGGAGTAATCATGAATTCCCCCCCGCCATATTTTCCACACACTAAATCTTTTCAACTCTCTGGAAACGCGCCTCCCGTTCAGTTCACTGTGATGTATAAAGCCAATCAAATTTTATTTGAACGGCGTAATTAATGCACATAACATTTTTTTAAATTTCAAGTAACGTTTGACTGTTTTAAGTAGAGTGGATAGATTTGAGTAGCTCTTAAAATCGAGGTCTTGAGAGCCGATGAGGGTGAATCGAGATGAGTATGGAGCAGCTTCGGAATGAAAGTGCGGGTGGAAACGGGAGACCCCCGAGAAAATCCGCCGGGCAACGGCACCGTCTGGCACGAATCCGACGCGCGAAAATCTGGGAGCGACACCGTCGGGAATCGAACCCGGTTCCTCTAGTGGGAGGCGAGTAGTCTGACCACTACACCACCGCGGCACGGGCTGTTAAGTGTTACCAACGGTTACATGTCGCTTGGTGCTAATTTTTAAAGTTTGAAGAAATAGGTATAAGTGGCAAGAATATCCCAACTGCCTCATGAAAGAAAATTTCCTTTCTAGCAGCAAAACAATAATTCGTGTAACCTCGGAATCCTTCGTTTCTGAAACCCGAAGCTATAAGCAATACGAAAGATTGCGTATTCAATGGACGTCAGCGTTTTACATGCCATTCCATAGCTCTTTTCCGTATATCATTTGTACGTTACCAAAAACATTTCCGTAAATATACGGACATTTTTACAGAGCTGCGCGTAGAGGCGATTCAACGTGCTTTGTGTAAGGATTTAGTTTTATTATTAGTTGTGGCCTGTCCGTACAGTGTTCCCCTTACAGTACTTTACTGGACCAACAATAATTATGCCCTTCTAATAATAAATGTGTCTGATTTTTCTGCAGACAACCGAACTGTATACATCCGTCTACAGACATGTCAAACCGCTACAGCGTCGTGAAGAATACGTTGGCAAAAAATTCGCGAATCTATTTCCACGGAACGATTTCAGTGCAGTTTTTATCTAGATAGCTTTAAGTGCGCACCTGTAGTTTTCCTTGAACTGATGGTCGCGTGTCTTCGTGAGAAGACACTTTCTTACATGACTGGGCAAATGCGAAATAGTGCTACTGCCAGGCCTTAAGAGTGCGATGGACCCCGCGTTATGCGTTATTTGTGAAATACTTGTTTGCGCGAATACACGTATCTCGGTGAATAAATGTTCTGCAAGTACGACTGTGTCAGGGGAAAAAAAAAAAACAATTATCTACGACACTTTTTTTTTTTTACTTTTGTTATATTAAGTGTATTTTTGGAGAGAAAAAGGTCGAATATCGCATTTTTAAGCTTGCCTATGCAGTTTCCTTAAGCGACAAGAGAAAGACACAAAGATACGTCTGTAGTTTAATTAGTTACAGATCTCATTTGCACAACACAGCGTTACAACGGAAACACTGCACGCCTTGCGCGTATGGGCGATGAGGCGCTAGGCGTGCATGTTAGTGTCGCCCGTATCGCTCCCTCGCTTCTTGACCTTGGACGCGCCGTTCAACCCCATTGTTAACGTCTATGACCGACAGACACAAAACAGATGCAACAGTTGAAATCTGGCAACCATGAAAGTGGATCTAAGCTGAAGTGTTTCGACATTCAACTAGTGATGGAGTGTTTTCGTGGAACTCATGTGTCCGTAGATACACCGCAATATGTAGCAATGAGAAATGTGACGTACGTAGCTGGGCCGTCCTTAGTATGCCCATGCTTCTTACGTCCCACTGACGGCGTCTCAAAGGACTCAATACGGAAGTAAAATATCCACTTATTCCGCGAACTACACACAAGGGTGGGGGGGGGGATATGGTTGTAGGAACCATCTAGAATGTTAATATAGACACAGCGATCTGATGGGTTGTAGTTACCATATAAACATTGTTTACACAAATAGTAATACCAGCAGAAGAGCTGGTTGTATTCGTGTCTACGATTGTACACTATCGACCAAGAAGAAACTGGGCACCTGTCCACAATGTTTGCTCGGTGGTTGTCACCCAGTTAGAATCTCGTAGCGCCACCTCTTGCGGCTATAACAGCAGCCACTCTGTCTGGCATGCTCTCTAAGAGTGTTTGCAGGACATCCACGGGGATTCGTCGCCATTCCTTATGATAGTCGTCACTTGAAACATGGCACCTGGCATTGTTATCCTGGAAGTAACACGGGTCCATTCCGTAAAAACGCCACAATGTTGGGAGCATTTCATTATCCAGAATGTTACAAAAGGCCTCTGTGTTCATGCTACCATGAACAAACACCAGCGGTCCTACGCCGAAGGCCGTGAAGCAGCCCCACACCATCACTCCACCACCACCGAATTTCCTAGTTGGCAGTATCCACTCCGGCAGAAGTTGCGACGGTCCAAACACCACCTGAGTCGCCGAGCTTTATTTCTTGTCGTGATATGGGGCTGATGTGCAGCTGCTCTTCTGAAATATCCAAGTCGGTGGGCCTCTGTGCGCAATGTTCCAATGGAAACCGATACTCCTGTTGCCGCATGGAACTCCTGTCGGATGGTAGCCATGGGTTGTGCCTTATTTTTGACAGTTTCACGTTTCAGGGTTCAGCGATTTCTATCTGTCAAGATTGGAGGTCGCCCAGAACGTGCAGCATTGGCACAATCCCACCGACCTTCCACTTACGCAGGACGAATGCGACCTAACGGTGGCATTGGGCCTTCCTTGCAATCGCCCGGCTAGACAGCCCACTGAGATGGCAGCCCACAATCACGCCCTTATCGAAGTCCGATAGCTCTGTACCTAGTGCCATCTCCTTGTCAACTTATTCTACACCGGCCTGGAGAGTATGGCGGCCAACAAGTCAACTGACCGTCTGAATTACCTATCTTCACGGGTGCCCAATTACTTATTGGTCGATAGTGCATTTTTGGTTGTTATAGCAGAGCACTGTGTTGCTGCTACAAAACAGATAGTACCTCCAACAGAACAACTTCAACAATATGTGGATTGTTCCCGCAACTATCAGAATTATAATAATTTAACACAATGTTCTGTTGCTAGTATTAAACAATTTTGTAAAATGGGTTTGTTGGTAGCAGCAACAGAACATTCTGTGGCGGTACTATACTACTGATTGTTGCGGGAACAATCCAAATATTGTTGAAGTTATTCTGTTGGAGGCATTGTCTGTTTTGTAGTAGGAACACAGTGCTCTGCTTTAGCAACTGTTACGGTGTGGGTAAGCCATGCCCACAACACTGGCACAGTCCACGCACGAGAATCGACACACCTCTGCAATGAGGGAGAGGCCACAAGCTGAGCGACGTTTTGGATAAAGAGTTAAGTTAGTGAACCCACGGTGAGTATTTATCGCCGGAAGGGACATGAAACAAAGCCTGACGCCAGCCACCGCGGGGTCAAGAAGGACCGCACAAGGACTATCGCCGAGATGTGATGCAAAGCAGACTTCGACATCGAGATTAAGGTGAACAAGTTACAGTGCGTTCAGAAACATTTAGCTAGTTAATAATAACGTGCATCGCTTCTGCATTATTGGTTAGCTGTTATTATAATTGACTCCCCCGTTTTAACTCAGCGATTGTAGAGAGTTGTGCTAGTTGTTATTTATTTGGGTTTTATATTTAAAGACTTTTGAATTAACCCAGTCTTTACCTTCAGCTGCGCCAACCCAAACATGTTTGCTTTAATAACATAAAATACCTCGCGTTATTAAAACATAACACAACCATGTGTACAGTAACAAATTCTATCACATACAGGAATACAACAAAAGAGTTCTGTTGACATTACTATCCACATTAACAATATTTAGAATATATCTACAATCCAACAGATGGCTGTCCCTATTTTAACAGTATAGATGTTTTCTACGACCATAAAGCCGACAGTATTTTTTTTCTCAGCGTAGCCGAACACGCCAGCAAAATGGTGACACTAACTAACGACACGTCGGAACGCCGTTGGCCAATCAGCGCCTGCATGGTAACTAGGGGACCTCGGTGGCTGAACGATTAGCAGGCTCGCCTCCCACCAAGGCGAACCCGGTTCAATCCCCGAACGGGTCACTGCCGGATTTTCGCAATTGGGAATCGTGCCGGACGATGCCGCTGGTCGGCGGGTTTTTTCGGGGATCTCCCATTTCGCTCAAATCTCTTCGCTCGCTCGCCAGCGGTAGCCACATGAACAGGGGACGTTTCGCGACACGCGGAAGCCTATCAGACACAAGTTCCTAACCGGGAGCTCGCGTGACCAATCTGCGAAGGAACATCCATGTTATCTCAGAGTCTGTACTTTTGGCTGTTCTGTGAGAGGCGAAGTGTGCGCAAACTCGCATGTGGAGGTCGAAGGGAAATGGCATGAGTTCGCAACCCGTTCCGCCTCTGCCCCTTCACAAACCACTCGTTCCCGTGTAAGACAAGCGAGATAGCGTCCAAGGGCAGACATCTGCATGCAGAGTGGCCTACCACGTGACTGGGAACTACTGCCGTCTACAGCAAGCTGATCCGCGATATTGTGAGCTCTGCATTCGCTTCAGAGAAAAACCACTGATTCGCAGTCAAATGGCTCCACTAAGAATCCGTTAAGGCTCCTATGTACTGAAACGTTTTCTGTGAAATTGTTGTTTGCGCTTAAACGCGTGTCTCGGGTAAATAAATGTTCTGGAAATACGAAGATTTCCTAGAAAGGATTAAAAAAAACTATTGTCTATATCGTTATCTTTTTATTCTTATCATATTAAGTGTATTAATGGAGGAAAAAAAGCGCGTAAGTGGTCAAATATTGCATACTTTAGCCTATGAAGTTTCTTTAAACGATAAGAAAAAAGTACGATTACACGCAGGTAGCTTAATCTGTGGACTTTCATCGTGTGTAATAAAATCCCACTGTTACAGATCTAGTTTACACAGTAAAGCGTTAGGACGGAAACACTGCACGCCTTGCGCGTAGGAGCGATGAGACACTAGGCGTGCGTGTTAGTGTCGCCCGTATCGCTCCCTCGCTTCATGACCTTGGTCGCGCAGCTACATAGTTCCCTTCAAAACCACTAGTAGTTTCAGTGAAACAATTTAAATGATTGAATAAATGACAGCCAACTGCGTACGACGAATCTGAAGTTGTTTTTACTGATTTTAGCCAAGTCCTTACGAGAAATAAACATATATCCGATATTCATAGTTCATATTGTGCAATTTAACGCAATTGAAAAAAAGTAAAACAAAATTACGGTGCGCTCTATTTGAACTCACACTATCCAGCTTCTAGACCGTTACCTTGCCTTGTTTTCTTTTGTTTTAGTAGTTGCATATAAGTGACGTAGTCTAGTTGAAGTTGCTGACAAATTTCAGCGCGACAAGCGAACTGAAAATCTGCCGCGGAGGGGCAGGGCGCAAACCCACGACCCCTCGACAACAAGTCAGCTATCCTACCCCTGAGCTATGGCGGCAGGGCTCCAATAGCGCTAGCAAGACGTTGGTTTGCATGGAGAAAATGTGTAAATTTAAATTGCATGTCCTTTCTTTTCGTTTGTAACGGCTGGTAAAGTGCTACCTAATTTATGCACAGAAGTCTGTTGACATGCAAATGCAGATATTGAGTAGATGATAATTTATTTTACTATGGCATATAATTTGATTTGATGTGTTGTATTAATTTGCATATGGCCAGGATATTATTTTTGTCAATGATTCACGTATCAGATACAATTATTTTTCTATTTGCTTCATTATATTGGTTTCCAAATTTACTTCTATATGTAATATTCCATATAGCCATGTTGTTTTGGAAACTATAGGCCGTTGCCGTGGGCAACCTATTTTGTTGAACGATTAAGGAAGTAGTCGCCCTCTGATTGCCTATTTGATGGCATCGCTTTAAGTTTTAGTAGATCTAAGTACGGTCATGTTGTCTTACTGCAGCTCCAGGTCGGGCGTGACGCATGTTACACATCCTGTAGGATTTTATCCAGCAGGTAGAGGGAAAGTTGACGCGATGCCGCAATCGCATAACAGGCCAGTGAGAAGAACACCGGGGCGTGTATCAAGAGGAGAAGAGGTTCTGTTTCGTCCAGTTACTTACGATTTTAGTTCATTTATTTCACCTACCGCGAAATACCGAGTGGTACTTAAGTGACTGTATTACCGAGTCCCTAGGTCCGAGAACCTAAAGACTGTAGCTGTTGGAGAAGCCTCGTGGATCATGCTGCTGATTTACTATGTCAGACGACCACGATCTCGACGAGTAAGTTGTCAAGATTTTCAGAAACTGCAAGTATAATTTCATTTAAGAAAACCGCGGATATAAATTACTTACCAATCAGCTACATACGCAATTTTGTCAAACTGACACCTATTGAACTTAAGTAATTGTTATAACCCACAAATCGCAAATGAAAAGAGCCCTGCTCCCAATTAGATTGGCGTGAGCTTTAATTGATTTCGAGTAGTAATTATTACATTTGAATAAAAAGGGCTCCATAAAGTGAAATGTAATTACAAGAGGCATACATCACAAGGCTTTCTACTTCCACTACGCCCTCTTATATATGTCAGATGTTACGAACGTCTTCTGTTTGTTATTGCAAGTAATCTTAAAGCTAAGATTAAGTCTAAGAAACAGAGCTCAGCGTAATGTAATTATTTGCAATAAAACTTCAAATATTGATCTTTATTTGGACCGTATCATTTCCAGTAGTTAATTCTTGTAGGCAATAGTGTTGAGAAAGAGAATATGGTTTTTGGTTTACTGTGTTCTGTTCTCTAGCAACCCTCAGCTGTTCGAACGTAGGCTATTCTTTATGGTAAGTGTGCTGCATAGCTTCCTTCAAGTGTGCTCACTTCACTTGGTAAATGTGCGGAATATAAGCTGACGAAATATACATGGCTAGTGTGACACCCTACACGAGTACTCATTACTGTGGGGATATTTCTCTGCTCACACGAATCGCACTAAACCAACACTTTTACCCATTTGGCACCCATCTGTGGTTTCCACAACGCCACAGAATAATATATCGTATAATTTGACGCCCTTGCGCGGGGCATGCCACACTGTCAAATAAACACTAACCTACATAATTTGGTTTTCCCAACGTATAGACCGAGTGAATTTGCCAAATTCACTATTCATGAGTAGCAGGCAATTACGTTAATGAAACGCCAGAGGGAATGAGTAAACGAAAGAAGACTAGATACCACCTAAAGGTACCCACACACGATGATGAATTCCTCATCGTGTGTGGAGACTGCCTTGAGGCCACTGGTGAACTGCGCAGTCCGCAAAATCGGAATTGAAAAACCTTTCCGCTGGCCTGCGCAGTCCAGGACTGTACTGGCCAGAACTGGTGCGTGCGTACTAGCTTCAGCTGACCAGCAGGTCGATTAAGGCCGGACCCACAGCGGCGCATTGCAAGTGCCTTAGTACACATTTGTCATTTTTACGGTAATTTCCCGACCCTATGGACCACAAGTGTCCTACATCAAATTGCTCGTCTCGGAACCCTGTACACTGCTGTGTACAGTTGTAAACACTTACCGATAAGCTCTATATGACGTTCATCCTGTTGAATGCACATGTGCAGAGGTCATTGAGGACACACTCTAAAAACATTTTCTTCGCCACAACACAAATTGTATTGTAGAATAGAACATGTTTTTTTTTTAATATGAATCACTGCAAAGTAGCTTTGTCACAAAGAAAATTTTTGTTTAAATCATATAATAATGGCAACAAAAACATTGCATTACAATGACAATAGTTTAGCACTAATCTTTAAATTAAAGATATTTGCAGTTTTAATCATGCAAGCTTTATGTTGCAGCAAAGCAAAAATTCTTTCTTGCATTAAGGTAACACAAACGCCTTAGTTTGATTTAAATTGAAGAAAGTATATATTTGCTAACAAGCAAAATTAGCCTTGTGTAAAAGCTATTTTTTTTATTTGTACTAAAGATAATGTTTTGTTGTGATAAAACAAAATAGCATTGTTAAAACATAATTGCATTAGTCAAAAAAAAATAATTGCCTTAAGTTAAAGATAATGTACACTTTTGATAAACAAACAGTACCTTAATTTACATAAATTTAAATTAACGCAAATAAATTTATGTATTTGTTTTAAAGATAACGTTTTTTTACGATAAAGCAACAGTACCTTAATGAAACTACATTTAGAGTATTTCATAAAAAATTACTTTCTTTGTATCAAAGATAATATTGTTTTACAATAAAGCAAGTATACCAAATTGCAATCATAATTATATTATTGCTGGACATTCTTTTTCTCAAATCAAATTTTATTTTCTTTCTGATAAATTAAAGTACATTGATGCGACCATTATATACAGTAAATTAAAGAAATGTTTCTTTGAAATAAGTAAAATGTTTTCTTCTGATAAAGCAAACTTACATTAATAAAACCACATTTTGGGTAATGCAAAGAAATTATTTTCGCATTACAGATAATATTTTCTTGTTATAAAGGAAAATAACCTTTATGCAATATAGTATTTTACTATAGGGGTGTTCAACCCACAGCATTGGAAGTTTTCACATAATATGTAATTATATACTTAGATGCTGCCACAGGTTTCATCCTACAAACATTTGCAAAAAAATTATTCTCATTCTCAATTTTAGCATTAAAAAATTACAGATCTAAATAAACACACTAATAAGGAAAAAAATCTTGTTTTTGCTTTATTGCTCAATGAGAAATCTTAACAGATGAAAACCATATTCAAATAACCACTAAAAGTTGTCTTGTAATCCATATGATTGGAAACTGTACAAAAATAAACATGCATAATTTAAATCAACCGTAGTACAATTTACTAGCCTAATATTAATAAAATAATATTTACTTTGTTTGCAGCTATTTTATGTATATGTAAAGATGTGGTGATAAGTTCACACAGTGGTATGGCTTAACAGAAAAGAAATATCAAGGAAAATTGAACTGGACACAGGTTAATTATTCAGTATTGTAAACAATAGAGTGTTTGAAAAGAATATATTTCCCCATGTCTCAAAAACTACAAATTCGTAGAAAATTATATCCATCACGACTACTTACACAAAAAGTTATCTAACTGTTACGAACTATATTTCTTTACATACTGTGACAACTGCAGCAAGTTTATAAAGATGAAAATTACCATCATAATATATAAAAGAATAATTATTTCAAATTTAACATTAAATGGGTACAAAGATGCAGCATAAAGGAAATAATAAATTTTACAAACATCATTTATAACTAAGAAAACTTGACAGTAAAGAGCCATGTCTTCTTTAACGCCATTATAACTATTTCATTGTTGATTTAAAGAAAAATAACATAACTATATCCATGACGTAATTTTTGTCCTCCTTCAAGGTGAAACTGAACCAAGCAAGTGACCGAGATTTGTAACAGTTAAGTGATGTATGTCACCACATATTTGTAATAGAGAAATAAGATTTTGTGCACATTTTATTTCTGGAAGGTAGGCGTTAGTTTACAAATATGTAATCATATTCACAAATGAAGCCCTGAGGTGTTGCTGCAGCTGGAATTTGTACGGATGCATTTTGTTTATCTGCAGGACACGCACAGCACTGGGTTTGCTTACCCCGAGCTTAGCCATTGAGTCGTCACAATCACTGTGGACGATAAGGGCGATACTGCCACGAGCATCTGGTGCGCCATCGCCTCTAAGAACCAGGTCCTCAATTGCCGTGCAGTGCTCTTGTCGTGCTACCTGTATCTATGGGATACAGAGCGGTGACTGTGTTATTTTAATAGTGGAAAGTCTGTAAGGAGGTGCGATGCAATGCTCTTGAGTGGATGTATCACACGAGGTTTTTTTAAAATACCAAATTTGGAGTAATCTGAAATAGCATTTCTCATATCCGTGACGTCTTGAAAGTACTCATCACACCTCGTCTAAAGTGTGTGTTCTTCTCGTAGATCAGCTTATTAGACGAACTTTGAATAGTTTCGTGGGGAAATTCTAACCCAGTTCATCGGTTGCCATCCGTAGCCGTACACTCTTAGTCTCTCGTCATCAACACGACCTTTTGTTCTCAATTGTTACGTCACTTTCGGAACTGCTCTGCCTTCCCCTACGCCAATACCATCGTCTGTCACCACGCATAGGCAAAAACAAGATTTTACCCTATATTTCCTGACTTTTCGATCATCCTGCATTTTCCGAAAAGGTGTCATATAAAAATGGAATACAGCTTGCAATAACTTGTGGAACACTACGTAATTTCTTACATGTACGCTGCATGCCTGCATAGAGATCTTCGCGAGGTCTTGTTACCCAATATATTTGAAAATGTCAATTACATGTAGCAATTTTTGTTAAGGGGAATCGTGCATGAATACTGTATACTTATATAATTTTGATACAACTTGTTTTACAGAGGATTTTTTGAAATTTTTGGCTCGACAAGACGCAAATAACAATTCTGAACACCTTCTTACGTCGTTACAAATTTACTGCGTTCATTGTTCTCAGAGTATTGATTAAAGATAAGACAAGAAAATCCTTTCTTTTCTTCCAACAGTGCTCCGAGGATAATGAAGGCAGTGAATATCTAAGAACATAAAAATGTGTAGAAAACAATTATTTACGTCTTGTCGAGCCAAAAATTTCGATAAACCCTTTGGAAAACGACTTACATCGAAAATCGGGTAAATATACTGCTTTCATGCACCATCCCCCTTAAGTGTCATTAAAATGCCTATTGCCTTCCGTTAATCTGAATCAAATTCTCCTTGTTTCTTGCCATGGAAATAGTTTCTGTGCCAAATTTTAAATTAGAAACTTTTTACTTTTTTTGTAAAAGATTTTAAAGAAACTTTTTATTTTGCATCGTTTACGCCGTACACGAGGTTAATTGACCGAAAACCAGGTTATATAAACTCGACTTTCAGCTATCTGTGTAAACGTACCTACAGACCTTCCACAAAACCCTCGGTGAGTTTGGGCTTCGCCTCACGCTCACATATATAAATACACAAAGCTAAATAGGAAAGAACACCTGAGTGAAGTCGGCTCCAAACCACGGGATGGTCTTAACTTGCTAGACATAAACTTAAGACTTCAAACAGGGTTGACTTTTATACCTCAGGGATTCCGTAAGAATTACACCCCGAACACAATCGGGGTCGGGCGGAAACGGAGCGACCTTGAGTAAAGAATACGAAGAGAATATACACTCTAAACAGCCAGTTGTTACGGTGTGGGTAAGCCATGCCCACAACACTGGCACAGTCCACGCACGAGAATCGACACACCGCTGCAATGAGGGAGAGGCCACAAGCTGAGCGACGTTTTGGATACAGAGTTAAGTTAGTAAACCCACGGTGAGTATTTATCGCCGGAAGGGACATGAAACAAAGCCTGACGCCAGCCACCGCGGGGTCAAGAAGGACCGCACAAGGACTATCGCCGAGATGTGATGCAAAGCAGACTTCGACATCGAGATTAAGGTGAACAAGTTACAGTGCGTTCAGAAACATTTAGCTAGTTAATAATAACGTGCATCGCTTCTGCATAATTAGTTAGCTGTTATTATAATTGACTCCCCCGCTTTAAGTCAGCGATTGTAGAGAGATGTGTTATTGGCCGTTCACGATCAAATGAGCACTTTTGAAGCCCTAGTAAATTTTTTCTTTCTGCCAATTTATATCCTTTTCCCACCTGTTAATGTAAACCCTGCCATGTGAGTAATAAACACAGTGTATGCATTCACCATACCCAAAACCAAAAGTACGAGGTCACGATGAAATGTATTTATTGGTAATTATGTCTGATGAAACAGCTTCAGAAAGTGCTCACTTTACAGTCAACGTCTGAACAAACCCAATCTTTACCTTGAGCCACGCCTAACCCAAACCTGTTCGCTTTAAAAACATGAAACAATTCGCGTTATTAAAACGTAACACTGTGGAACTGGAGTGAAACAAACACTTCATTTAATCATTAACTGTCGTTAGCATCTCTACGTTTAATTGTGGAGCGAGATGATGGTTAAACGGCTCTTAACAACGAGGTCAGTGAGACCCGATAAGGGGTAAAGCGAGGCGAGTATGGAGCAGCGCCGGAATACAAGGGCGGGGGAAATGGGAGATCCCCGAGAAAATTCGCCTCCTACCAGCGGTATCGTCCGGCACGATTCCCGTGTGCGAAAATCTGGAAGGGACCTTTACTTTACTGATTACAGATAATTTTGGAAACAATTGCGTATATAACTCTTTAAAAAATGACAAATATAGCGTGTTAAAAACATAAATTTATAATGAAATATCCTAGACTTGCTACATCACTAAAATAATAATAATAATAAATTCGCCTAATTTTTATGACCTAATTTAAGACCTTCTCTTACTTTTCACCATATTATGAGTACGCATTTTCAGAATGAGAAATCGAAAGTTAAATATAATATTGACACAGTTGGTAGTCTACAATTTATATCTACTTAGCTCTACCATAGATAATTTCAACATGATAAGATAAAATCAGTTAGTATAACTTCAAATACTGTTTCATAGTTGAATAATTTGTGAAATAAATAATCTATAGTATAATGGCATGGAAATGAGATCGGCGACGTCGACAGATGGACTAGATACCTTCAGTATTTTACATAAGTATGAACTAAGGATAATAAAGGCATTCAGGAAGTTAGAATGACGTAGCACGACCAGTTTCCAGTAATGCAAGCCCGGAGGCTGACCCAAGGAAATACGGCGCTTTGGTCGTCTTCTTGTGGAGAGGAGAGAGTGAGCTAGATAAGGGATAGCTCCTCTCACCGGCGTTTAAAATGTGGAACGGATATTGGCCATCACTGCACGACGCCTCCTTAAAATCACTGCCCTTTCTAAATCACGTCCGGCCATCGACCAGCCTTCACCAGCCCGTAATGAAAAACGACAGCGCTGCGCTTCACAAGAGAAAGGCTTTCTCAGACGAAGGTATCATTAGGAGAAATTCAGGGATGCTAATATCACAAAACGAGATTTTATACCTACGCTGAACACTTCAACGGTTCTACTTTTCATGTGATATTATTTTCAGCGAATAAAACGTTATAGGCTGTTCACGGTAAACAACTGTGCACTTTTGAAAGGCCTACTCGTATGCACTTTGTGTATTCGTCCGCCATTTCTAAAACTCATATTTCCATGGACCTGATCTCTGTATTCACGAGTCGGTCAAGTGCAACTCTGAAATTATTAGAAACGTAAGTATTTTAATTCATTAATCTTATACTTGTATGCATTAAAACCAATATGCAAAATAAATAATTTAACTATTCACATGTGTTTCCCTAATTATTTTCATTCAACGTTAAGACATGGAGCCGACTTCCACTGGCGCGGTCGGTTGGTGCGCCACCAGTCTGTGGTGCGGGAGGCTCTGGGTTCGAATCCCAGGTAAGGCATGGGTAAGCTAGTCTGTAAGCCGTCCCCTGCTAAGCTTTCCAGCATAGGACCGGTGGGCGTTAACAAGCCCTTTACTATACTATACTATATGGAAGTATGTATTATTTCCTTCCTTCGTTGCCAACTATACTGGGCACTGGCCTATTGGTGTGCTCGTTAGAACATGTGCAGGTCTGGTCTTATACTATACTATATGGAAGTATGTATTATTTCCTTCCTTCGTTGCCAACTATACTGGGCACTGGCCTATTGGTGTGCTCGTTAGAACATGTGCAGGTCTGGTCTTATACTATACTATACTATATGGAAGTATGTATTATTTCCTTCCTTCGTTGCCAACTATACTGGGCACTGGCCTATTGGTGTGCTCGTTAGAACATGTGCAGGTCTGGTCTTATACTATACTATATGGAAGTATGTATTATTTCCTTCCTTCGTTGCCAACTATACTGGGCACTGGCCTATTGGTGTGCTCGTTAGAACATGTGCAGGTCTGGTCTTATACTATACTATATGGAAGTATGTATTATTTCCTTCCTTCGTTGCCAACTATACTGGGCACTGGCCTATTGGTGTGCTCGTTAGAACATGTGCAGGTCTGGTCTTATGCTATACTATACTATATGGAAGTATGTATTATTTCCTTCCTTCGTTGCCAACTATATTGGGCACTGGCCTATTGGTGTGCTCGTTAGAACATGTGCAGGTCTGGTCTTATACTATACTATACTATATGGAAGTATGTATTATTTCCTTCCTTCGTTGCCAACTATACTGGGCACTGGCCTATTGGTGTGCTCGTTAGAACATGTGCAGGTCTGGTCTTATACTATACTATACGGAAGTATGTATTATTTCCTTCCTTCGTTGCCAACTATACTGGGCACTGGCCTATTGGTGTGCTCGTTAGAACATGTGCAGGTCTGGTCTTATACTATACTATACTATATGGAAGTATGTATTATTTCCTTCCTTCGTTGCCAACTATACTGGGCACTGGCCTATTGGTGTGCTCGTTAGAACATGTGCAGGTCTGGTCTTATACTATACTATATGGAAGTATGTATTATTTCCTTCCTTCGTTGCCAACTATACTGGGCACTGGCCTATTGGTGTGCTCGTTAGAACATGTGCAGGTCTGGTCTTATACTATACTATATGGAAGTATGTATTATTTCCTTCCTTCGTTGCCAACTATACTGGGCACTGGCCTATTGGTGTGCTCGTTAGAACATGTGCAGGTCTGGTCTGAGACATTTCCCAAAGTTCGATATCAAGAGTGCTCTATTGGCCGTGGACGGCCCACATTTGTATACTCGCGTGTCAGAATCGCAATTTAATGATTTTAATATAACTTGCATTAAATAAACCAACGTATAAAATAAATGAAAATAAGGAAAACTGGCATGTACGTACTGTATAAATTCGCTTTAAGACAAGCTTACAAAGTTATTTTAAAACAATGCCGGGATTTTCCTCAATAAATTGAAAACGCTAAAACAATTATTTCTGTATGTTGTTATCGACCATTTAAGAAAACGTAACAACATTTCTCTATATTATTACATAGAGATGCAACTTGCGGCGTTTTTTGTATTGAAAATGAATGGTTTTGCTGGATAAGCAGTGTGACATGTGAGGTTTTTGTACTGTACTGCACTGCAAATTTGAATTCCGCTCCGGTCTTCCATATTGGATAAACAACCAGTTCTCAAAACGTGGCACTGGTAAGATGATACTGCATTCCATCCCTAACACGTTTCGTAACATAATTTCAAAATAATATCTATGTAATAACTTTTCCTGATTTTCCGGAATTGGCATCACGTATAGCCTCATGTACAAAAGTGAAACGTGGTGCAAATAATTAAAAAAATTAATAATCGTTGTCAAGCGATTCCAAAACTAAATATCAACGCGGTTAGCATAAGTTTAAGTAAAGATCAGGAAACGCTATCGTTTGCCGTTGCATGCAGGATCTCAACCCCCCCTCACCCCTCAGGACATTACATCCCGGGCCTGCGTTGGTAAATTCGTGGGTTTCAATACCAATAGAACGTAGTTTCCCTATGCATAATTTTCCCAAATACTCTAGAGAACAACACTGGATATCTTGCTTATTTGCAAGAAATTCTGCTTTGGGCGTCACGTCCAACAGTTTACCAGCACCCTTATTCACTAATGCCTTTCTTTCACTTAACTAAACGTTCCGATACAATCATCTAGGACTAGCTTCGGCTTCCTTTTATCTCTGATTTCTTCTCGAAACGATGACCGAAGTAAAATGTCTAAATTTAAACCAAGCGTGAATTTTACGGAAAAAAAAGTTACTGAATATGCTCAACATGAAAACTATTGCTGGGGACATATTGCATAGCGTCGCCTCTTGCCGGTAGGTAATATTTCGCACTCTCGCGTGTACAGACCAATCACGGTTACATCCTAGTTTTCACGACGCTCTGCTAAAGTTCTAGTTCTAGGATATCCCTCCGCGTCGAGCAAACTAAGTCAAGAAAATCACACCAAAGGGACAAAACACCGCATTCGTGAGCACTCAATGTAACAGTATTTTGCGGGAGAACTATTTCTTACTAGGCATTGCCAACACGCCTGTTGTATTCATATCAATTATGTACGAAATATTACAAGTTATAGATAAACTATAAGTAAAAGGTTGATTTAACCAAAAATAAGATACTTTTATTTTAACGCGAGTATAAAACACTTCTGATGTGTGGTATGTTTAGGAAACGGGCAAACATGTCGTAGATTGACTGATTGATTCCAAAAGTGCGAAGAAACTGCGAATGGACTATATCGTTTAATGTCGAGCGTATTTGGTTCTCCGTCTACATGCCTGTCGGCTGTTGCTGTTAAAGGCTGTTCACGATAAAGTGAACACTTTTGAAACCAACCTTAGAATAAAGTCACTGCCCCTACCTGCATATATTTCAATAGGCACACTGAGTGACATGCACCCAGTAAAGTTGGTAACGATGGAGGGAAACTAATTCCATATCTTAACGTCGAATAAAACGTATTAGGAAACCATTGGAAAATTTAAACTACTTATTTCGCTTTCTGGTTTTTTTTAATGCAATAAGTGTAAAAACGAGCAGATTTGTAAAGCATTTCATCGTTAATACAAGTAGAACTCAAGCAGGGCTTTCGAAAATGCTCAGTTTACCGCAAGCAGCCTGCACGCGCGCGTATTTCGTCATGTGATAGCGCGCTCGTGAGAGGTCGGGTTCAGTCCGTATACTAACTGCAGAGTAGAGTGCACATTGCCAGCTGCGCAACAACCTGGATGCATTCCGCAACACCTAACTGCTGTTATGCCACCCGCTGTTTAGAAAAAAATACCTCGTCTGAAATACTAGTCTGCGTTCTCCAACAGACATTTAACGCAATCGGGATACATTTCAAGTTCATGTAAAGTCCTTTCTGTGCGTGTATTTTTGAAATATAAAATCAAGAATTGAATTTGAACTGCTTAAAGTATTTCGATGGAATTCGTACTATTGAGTGTACATTGGAATTAACAAACCCATAATAAACAATCACTGTTGATATAGTTTTCCAATAGATAGTTGAATGTTTTTCTAATAGTAATTTATAGAAACAGCAAAACCAATACGTGCCGGACGATGCCGTTGGTCAGAGGGTTTTCTCGGGGATCTCCCGTTTCCCCCGCCCTCTCATTCCGGCACCGCTCCATACTCACCACACTCACCTACATCGTCTCTCAAGACCACGATGTTAAGAGCCGTCCAAATCTCTTCACTCAATCGCTCACAAAACCAATACATGTGTTCAAGAAGAGTTGGTTAAGATTCATACAACTTTATTATGTGGAAGTAAGTAATAAAAAAATCAAAAAGCATTCTTAATTTTAACCAATTTTTATCATCTTAAAGGCTTCTGTTAGGAAGTTTTGTTAAGAATAATATTTTTCACCTTCACTATATATACACTTCATTATTTTGTTAATTTTAAGAGAATCATTTAGGCTTTATTTACTGCACTGTGCACTCCACCCACAACGTATTAACACACGATACGAATTCTGTATTATAGAGATTTGGTCCAGATGTTGAACCTTGAGCTCGGAATGCGTTGAATTTGTGTTTCTCCTTCTTGTGATGTCTTTGGCGTAGACTTATTTACTATTTGTACTGGATTGTGGTGCTATATGTTGTCATTTTTAATTAAATGGTTAAATTTAGAACACAAATGAGTTGTATCCTCTCATAGAAAGTATTTATGTTTGGCAATATAGTATTATAATATCAAATGAAATGTTAATGGCAATTTTATATGAAACACAAAAGGGTGTGTCACTGATGATACATCACCAAAAGCCTAGAACAGATTGTTTTTTGATCTATGTATCTTATATGATACATTGCCAAAATCCTGACAGTTATGTGTTTGTTTATCTCTGCATCAAAGAAGAGACACTGCCAAATACTTAAAAACAATAGTTCGCAATTTCTCGCGCATCATGATATTTTACCACATGTGTAATTTAGGTCTTGCAATAACAGGCAAGCATTAGGAAAATAGGCAAGTTATGCCACCTTTCTGATAGACCTAGTTCTGATTCGTTACAAAAATTGTTATATGTTTTCATTAAGTGTACACTAAATTGAAAAATAATAAAAATTCAATAATGTTGTTAACAATTTTTTTTTTTTTTTTTTTTTTTTTACAGGGCCAGAAGATATATTGTTCATCAAGAGTGCAATCCATCATGGCGTTGCTTCCTACAAATGGGAATGTTTCGGACACGGCCTCAGACTCCGAAGAGGACCTAGAAGATGGCATTTTAAAAACATCGAAGGAAGACCAATGACGAAGCGAACTCTGCAAGTTCTGATGCTCCATCCTTCACGCAAGTTCTTGGAAACTTACTTTTTGAACTGGACTCAAATAAGGAAATGCAATCATTGGAAAAATACACAGTACAGGTAGTTCCAGAAACGAACTAACATTGTGATGATTTGAAGCGAGCTGAGGACACCTTAAAGGCAAATACATTAAACACATCCTGTGATTTTGCACTGTCTACGGCAGATCTGATTGCTGCATTAGAAGTTGAAAAAGTTACAAATCTCTCGGTTTCCTCAAACACAGTTGATATAGTAATAGGCCTATAGTAATAGCCACTTCCCCACCAAAAGTGGAAAATATTCTTTCTAACTGTAAAAAGGATAGTTCACACACTGTTAAATCAGCTACTACAGAATATATTTCATTTGCAAGTGACCATGCGTATAAATACCAAAACACTTATTCTAACACTATCACAGCAAATTATTTTCCTATGGCAGCGAGTCAAACAACATATATTTCTACTCAAAGGAATAAATATACCAACTCAGACAACTCCATTGTAAACTCTGTTCTGCTAGACACTGCCACAACACAAGCCAGCTTGCCACTTTCCAGTGTCGTACTTCCCGCTGTACATAATTAAAATATGTAATTGACCCTGCCTACAACATAACCAGATATTTTAACAAGTTCAGAAAATGTCATACAATCATCTGAAAACCATTAAAAAGGGAGTCCGGAAAAATAAATTCCAACCTGTCATAGATCATCCAAAGACGCCAGACCACAAAACAAAACCACATCATTCCCCTTCGACAATTAAGTCCATGTATCCTCTAAGGGAGAGAACATTTCACATGCATCAGAAAACAAAGCACAGTCTCCAAAAGAAAGTTGGAAACGTAAAGTTCACATCCAAGCCAAATAGTGGGAAAGCATACAATGTCCAAACCTGCTGAAAAAATCATAGGACCTACCACGCAAACGAGCGGAAATGAAGTGGGAAAACGCTCCCTTTCGTATGCAGGATCAGTTTGAACTAACAGATAAGAGTTTCCTTTGTTGCTTAGTACAATAAAATCTCCCTTTGAGTACTTCATGTCTTTTATTCCAGAGGAAATTTTTGATATTATTGTTAAGCAAACAAATCTGTATTCAACACAAATCACACAAGCTAAAGGAGGAACTGCTGTTACTGTAACGAGATATGATATTGCAGACTTTATAGCTATTGAGATTCTAATGGGTGTTTTTAGACATGCCATCTTACCTTGATTATTGATCAAATAGTTTGAGGTATGATAAGATAACTAGTCTCAGGTCACTCAAAAAGTACAAACAAATAAGGAGTTTGTCACTTCGTAAATTATGATGAAGAGAATGACGACATATTTTTAAACAAGGCCTTTGTTTGATATTATTAGATAATGTTGCTTACAACTTGATCACGAGTCTCGACTTTACATTGACGAGATGATCCCATACAAAGGGAGAAAGGCAGGAAGGAGACGGTGTCTTCCTAGTAAACCAAAAAAATTGGGGATTCAAGGTCTTTGTTCGTGCTGGAGTCTCTGGTATCATTTAGGATTTCCTTTCTTATGGGGGTGATGATACTTTTCATGACCGCCTGTTCACTGGAGAAGAATAACTCTTTGCACTTGATCCAAAAGTTGTCATAGTTCTATGCAAAACGATTCCCAACCCTGCAACTTCAGTTATTTATTTTGACCATTTGTTTACAACTCTTCATTGAGTTCATTACCTGCGGAATGAGTTTGTTGGCATCTTCAGTTTAGGTACCATCAGGACAAACAGGATCTCTCGTTGTGATACACTACCTGACGGCAAATCACCGAAGAAGAGAAAGCGAGGAAGTTTCTGTAATGTTGTTTCAGACGAATATAAAGTCCTGTTGTCAGGTGGGTCGACAACAAAGGTCCCTAAACTCTAGTTTTCTCCTATGCTGAGCGTATCATCAAGTGTGAAGAGGTACTGCAAAGATACTAGAGGAAAAAAATTGATGGTGCATGTCCATATGTTGTGAAGGAATATAACACACATATGGGAGGTGTAGGTTTGGCAGATATGCTAATCGCCCTCTACAGGACACCCCTAAAAACCCGTAGGTGGAACCTTGCAATTTTTGCTGCACAAGTAGTAAATATTTGTGCAAACAATGCGTGGCTTCTAATGATACGAGTACTTCAACTGAGAAAAATCAAACATGGAATGCCACCCGAATTCTACATTTCGAGAGCCTGAGTTTGAAGAAAAGAGTTCGTGGTAGACCTAGCATTGCCACTGTCCAGAGGATCACAACACCGATGAAGCATTGACCGTCAGATGAAGTGAGGTTTGATATGGTTGGACATTCCCCGGTGTTTACTTCATGTGGGAGATGCAAGCTGTGTACCAAGGGCCAGACATCTATGGAATGCACTCAATGCACGATTAGATTTCGTCTGGAGGAAAAGAGCAATTGCTTCGTAGACTTCCATACTCAAAACTAATTACACTGAATCAGGAAGGAGACATTAGTGAAATAGCAAAGTGTGTGTCGAGAGAACTAAATTGTTTTCCAGTTGTACTGTATTACATATATTTTTTAGGTTTTTAATTCAGAATGTATCCATCATCTATGATGGTACATCCTGATTTTGTGACTTAATGATAGTATATTCTATGATTAGTAATTTCATGGTAAGTTTTATTTTACTTTTTATTATATTTTATTTATTTTTGTCATGTCTAGTATTGTAACTTTTAATTTGAAATTTTCATAAATTAATAAGTTGTTTACCATTGTAATCACTAATTAAGATTTTGTATCTAAGAACAGTACATGTTTCCATTTAATTATTTCATACTCCTCATTTTATTATTTATTTCTTTTAAACACCTACTGTAAATTTGATCTAATTGTTAGCAGTGTATCGTATGTGATGCACAACAAAAACAATATTAATTTGTACATATTTGGCAATGTATCATATATGATACTTTTTTTTTTTTTTTTCGTACTTTTAACATAAACCATATTTTCCCAACATTTTTTCCACGTCCTTTAATACTTACAGCATGAGAAAACTATAATAATAATTTTTTCTGCCTTTTATTTTCCTGCCAAATTAAGGGTTAGAGATAAATTGAAACTACGTTAGAAGAAATTATGTATCTTAACATAAAAAAAGTCGCAAATAGTCGCAAGTAGTCACGGGTGGATAGCGAAAGGTAGTCAGTCACGGGTAGTCAGTCACGGGTAGTCATGGGTAGTCGCATATATAGATGTGTGTTTCAATAATTC
The DNA here is from genome assembly GCA_029891345.1 of Dryococelus australis. Lineage (NCBI taxonomy): Eukaryota > Metazoa > Arthropoda > Insecta > Phasmatodea > Phasmatidae > Dryococelus > Dryococelus australis. The sequence goes on from CM056995.1 coordinate 361,385,838, forward strand.
CATAAAATCTGACCGAAACTATGGCGGGCTGCTAGTTAATTATGAATAAAATATTATAATTTATAGATAAAGTATTAGAAAAAGTTTATTTTAAACCGAAAATAGCATATTTAGGAAACAACCAAACACGTCATGCAACTGGCTTAGAAGTGAAGAATATCGTTTGAAAATATCAACGAAAGTGACATATTGTGGGTTTTCGAGCACACATCAAATAATGTGTCAAGTATAGTGTACTCCAGGAGCAATTTACACTACAAGCAATGTACGAGGAGCAGAGAAGCACTGGAGCACGTAGTCAGTGTGACATTACCAGCCGCCTGCACATGTATGTACAGTTATAGCTGCGCCCTTGAACCCGCAGTGGTCGGGTCGGCCTGGTGAAAGGCTAGCCGCCCAGCCACTGTGCCGCTGATCTAGGCAACGTGCCCGCGTCAGCACGTGATCGTCGATTGTTTCAGGGCGGGAGGAAAAAAAAAAAAACTTCCCTCGCGTATCTCGCTGCCACTCGAGAGCAGCGTTGCCAACTCGTCGTGGCATGTTTTCCCCTTTCGTGGCATTTCCTAGCTCAAAAAATTGTGGAACGGGAGAAAAGGGAATGTTAGCTTGAGAATGTCTGAAATTGGGTGGGGTGGGGGGGGGGGGGGACCAATAAAAACATTGTAAAACTGACAAGGAAACACTTCGATTCAAACCAAACACAATTTTCACCCCATATATCATGACGATTAAAATCAGTCAATAGCTGCGGTATTAAACTTGTGTTAACGCGTCTAAACGAATTCCTAACGAAACTACGAGGGAAGGAGACAGTGCTTCCGGAAGAGATGAGCTTAAATACATTTATGTAATCAGGTTGGCATTTCGAGCCAATTAAATTGAGTGCATACCTTTCAGAGTTAAGGAAAATCATATAAAGCTGCATAACAACACACACTTGTAGGTAACACAGAACACGAATAGTGTTTAGGGCGCCGCCTTCATGGTGACAAATGCGCCGCAGAGTGTTTGAAATCCGCGATTTTTTTTTACGAAACCATTAAACGTGTCCCCGTGATATCGGTATACGAAAAGAAAACTCACTGCAGACTAGGTACGTATAATACTCTCAATACATCATGTACATTATAAGTGCTGCTCCCGAGCTCTCCAACATATCTAAACACGGCTATTTCGCTCTCCTGTAGCCCATAATATACAGGTTGGAAACTATTATAGGGACCTGCATTGAACCTTGATACAGACATTTCACTGATAAGACGATAGGGTCACAGCTTAAAGTCCCATAGGTACACGCAGCATAGCGGAAGCACTCGCAACACGCCAGTTGAGCGCCTAGCGCGTAGAAGCGAAGGGGCATCAGGCGCGCGTGTCAATGTCGTCCTTATCAGTCCCGCGCTTCGCTTCCTCAAACGCGCTAAAACATCCAAGTAGGCGGCGTCCTTGAAATATGTTCGCGTAGTGAATATGCTTGCGTGTGTTGGAATCGAAAGTAATTATGAGTGTTTGTTTATGCATACAGGGGTTAGTCTTGTAACATTACAACTGGAAACTGTACGACGACTGCTAAAAACATAATTAGTGTTTTTGTCCTGCGTTGTATACTTTGTGGGAAATTCAGTAGTGATATGGGATAAATGGCATTTTCACCCATCGTCTTATGGTTGACAACACTGCTCGAGAACTCTAGGGAAGGCTGCTTAGATGTTTCTCGTAAAACAATAAGTATCCTTACACCTGATGTCAAAATTAACACCGACTATATTATCTTTGTTCCCATTTGATGACTGCGTGCAATTACTGCAATTGGGAACTGTGTGTGTATTTCGTTATTTCTTTTAAAGGAACCATTTTTTTTCTGCGACTTGTTACCTTTTTCCAGACCACGGGAAAATTACGAATCTGTCAGTTCAATATCATAATTTTTGTGCCGGAACAGGCCACAGTAGGTATCGTAGGTATCCTACTCACAAATAAAACGACAGTTACACCGTAAAAAATAATGGGAGAATTGCCTGACAAGTGTCAGGTGATATTCACAAACTTGTGGGGGAAAAACAGTTTTCTTTACAGGTAAGGTAAAATGACCGCACTCTTGAGTGAAATTCACATACATGGTAGTGGAAAATCCCATACATGGATGAGAAAATACCTTACAACGCGTGCATCTCTTCAGCATTGCCTCAACAGCTGAGTGGAGGGACGGGCGGAAGAAACAATAATCCTCTAACATGCTAACATTCACAGACGCTGTCACATTGTCAGACTGCAATAAAGTATATTTATTAGGGGTTAATGCCTTTTGGGAGGGCCTTAAAAAGTGCTCACTTTACCGTGAACAGTGTATAATAATCCGCGATGATATTAAATACAACTTTATTATACAAAATAGTTCATTTTCCCTTAATTCTAAGGGATTTTTCGCCCACTTTTGTTAGGTACTCTTCCTGTACGATTAGGGAATAGCACTTTAATTGTTATGTACATTTACTTTACATTTAAGAGGTAATTTTCCCTTATATGTAGAGGTAATTAGCATCCCTTAAATGTAAGGTAATTTTACAATTTCTTTACAGTGTAATTGAAGTTAGTGTTATGTTATACGTTCTTTTTTATCATTAATGAATAATGAGAAATAAAGAACTAGGTATTTGTTTCCAGAAGTGGTGAGCAAACCAGGCTTGGTATTCATCAGCACTGAGCTCAGCGTCTTTCTCTTCGCGTGTTTGAAGGCAATGGCTTCTGCTGTGAACATTCTGCGTCAAATCTGCAGTCTTATCTGTCACAGTTACGTCGCTGAAAAACAGAGCAAGCTTTCAATTTACTTCAGTGGGCCGGTTTTTGCGCACCTAATTTTGATCAATCTCGAGAGTTCACAGTGAATTTGACTGTTCCAAGTCACCGGCTGTAAGAACATTCAGTGAATATGCCACTGGAGGACCATCGAGTCAAATATAACTTTTGGTTATCAATTTTATTTAGGCTGTTTCTACTGTCACGCTTTGCAAATAAACTTAATAAACACAGAAGGAAATGTTATCCCTAAGTGGCACTTTGAGAGACAGTATCATACCCATGTACTTTTGATTTAATTATTTTGTTTTTGTAAAAATGGTTTGTGATGTTCGTGTATCCAGAACATTTAAATTACATAGAAGTAACGACAATGCCTGGAATGTTAAATGCGTTTTAATTAATAATAGCACTACCTTCAGTTTGAAGATAAATTGCAGCAAACAAGGAAAGGAAGAGAGTGTGCCATGAAAGAACTCATCCATTACATGGGCATGCACCGCACATGCACAGACTGAAGTCCAAGAAGAGTTTCTAAGAACATCATAGGAAATTACAACCACAACTGAAAAAGCCAGATTACAACTGTAGAAAGTTAAGGCCTCCCTCCCCGCTGGTGTCTGAAACATTACCACCTGGCCATGACAAAGGATGGCTGACATGGAAGTCTCTGAATAGGCTGAAATCAAGAGTGGGCAAATCCAAGGTTAATCTGACAAGGTGGGGTATGCTAAGGATGACAGCATCAAGTGTGACTGTGGAGGAGACCAGACTGTTCAACACATCGTGGAGGACGCCAGCGAGCCGCATACGACGAGTTAAGGTAGCATGGACTATACATTTTGTGCGAGTCTCCTGTTGCCATACACACGTCGATTGACCCACTGCCGGCCACACGCTGTGCCCCCCCCTCCCCCCTTCAGACTTGCGTGAGTGACCGACGAAGGACGACGTGAAGTTGTCGAGGTGACAGCGAAGACGAGGGCATCTCAGATTCAGGGCCTGGAGGAGCTCTGGGCCGCACAGCAGTCGTCAGTATATGGTGAGCATACGTACGAAGTAGCAGTTAGGCGTCATCCCAGTTCTTGAGGTCCCGTTAATCGTTCAAGTAGAAGAACATTAATTTCTGGCAAGGCTAGGGCTTTAACTTCTACTCATTGCTAGACGTTTGTACTTGCTAATATTAACACTTCGGTTAAGAGTCATTGAAACATATTGTTCAGTGAATATTGATTGTATTGTTTATATCAAATATTATTTAACGTTATAATAAATGTGTTATATATAAAGAACTCTTAACTTCTTAGAGTAACCACTGACAACTACGCACCCCCTTAGTGTCTCCCATTCCTACAGTGTTGATAGATGTTGAATTCACTTGTTAGCGGCCACCAGACAGGGCAACAGTAAGCAGTATAGGAAAGGATAGAAAAAGGAGGCGCTACAACATGCTCCAGTGTCGACTGTGTCCAGTCTCCGGCACGGAAGATAACCTATAACAGGCCTCGGAAAATGCATTTGAAACGGCCAAGTTTTGGACCAATATTATTTGATTATTGTTACTGAGTATAAATGTATGTTTCTGATACGATAATAATATAATAATAATTTTAATTGGCAGAATGGTCGGGTATTTTCTGCCTACTTTAGATACAAAGTTCAGGTTCTTACAGAGGAATAATCTATAGCAAATCCCGAAGTAAACGAACCTAACGATAAAAGTCTTAGATAACAAGAACGTTTGCTGCCAATAAGAGGCTTTTACACTAACTGTGATAGCCTTTCACGTCGGCACACACTAAGAGTTTGGACGTACGCAATTACAAATCGTTACAAGGTCACGTCCCGAACTCGTTTGGAAGGTAGCGAAAGGTATAAGTTTTCTTTCTCTGCGTGTACACCATGGCTGCGGTGGTGAACTGTGTTTCACTCAGCCTCGATACTCAGATGATGTCCTGGAACTACCACCTGCGCAGATTTTTTGCTCCGCGATTGGAATTCATATCCAAGGTGAACATAAAAAAAGAAGACAATTTAAATAAGAATTATTGAACCACTTACTTACGCAACACAGACCTTGTTCGTTCAAACCTCATATCCTGTTTGCACAAAACTTCGTTTTTTCATCCACGAACGTTCTGTGAATTTTTAGAACTTTATGAAAAAAATTGCCTTTCGCTGTGTTGGGGACACGGCCATTTGTCTAAATTGACGCGCTCGGACGACTTGATGTTTATTTTACGTTCCTGGCTACGCTTCACTCCATCATGTGGGGTTTTACGGGTATCGCTGGATTGCTTTTGAGATGCTCTTTCCAACCGTATACGATTTCTGTATTTCGGCTTGGCTTTTTGACGAGTACCTATAGGCCGAAATTGTGTTAAGTTTTCTTAATTTCTTGCATTAAACTCGTACAATTTTACTATAACCACGCCACACAAATGGTTTATACACGCAATCGATCTATCTTGACGAGAGCTGTCGATTGAAACTCGCACGATCGTCTTAGCTTCTCCTAATAAAAAGTTATACTTTAGCAATCGAGTGATGTAATTTAATTTTGAATGTAGACGATAGATTCGGAGCTGCAATGCCAAACTGTATCCCCCGATTTTGTTATCATAGGGTTTTCTGGTTTGCCTCCCACTATGGTTGCAAATTTAAAGACGTATTCACGTCAAAATTGTTTCATGAAGTTCTATCAGGGAAATAGTTTTATTTATTCATGTTTGTGTTGCTATGCGTATAAAAAAAGTAATTTTTGGTGCCGAAACGGGATTTGAACTAGAACCAAGATGATACTAGTTAAATAACTACAATACTCAGCTACGGGAATTACCTATGCTATTTATAGGCTGTTCGAGGTAAAGTGAGCACTTTTATAAGGCCCTCCTAACAAGCATTAACCAATAATAAATATATCTTATTGCAGCCTCAGGCATTAGATTTCGAGAGTGGGGAAATGTATACCTACACTGTGTTTATTGGTCACATTGCAATGTTTATATTAAAGAGCAGCAGGAAGACGGAAATTGGCTGAAAGGAAAAATGTAGAAGGACCTTAAAAAGTGTTCACTTTACCGTGAACAGCCTATAATAAAAAAAAACTACTATTTACACGGGAGCACGTAACATCCACCAGGCCTTCATTACTTTGCACGCGTGTTTTCACCCGTCTTTCAACTTACACTGTAATTTTTTGTATTTGTACAAAAAATGACTGGAAAATTGTTACCAATATTGGATAATTTTTGTAACTCTACAAGTAAATTAGAGCACTGGTGTGGAATGTGCAAAAATTATCTGGAATTTGAGCTCTTAAGTAATGCAGACTTCGAGCCTGTTATAATCATGGAGAAGTTCGTATATATTGCTTGTAGTGTTACAGCACATATTTTGACAACTACTTTCGAAATAATTGTTTGCAAAACGTAAGTTACCATTTTTTTAAACTGCGTAGTGACACAAGGTAACCTAGGGTAGTGGGAGAAAGTGTTTTTACATCTTAAACTGGCCTAACCAGAAGTATTAGCTAGGTGAGAGGTATTGGACTTACCTAGGATAATTATGAATAAGCGGGTGGTTTTCACAAGCACTTGTTAAACAACCACGCCTACGACTGTCCACAGATGCACAAGTTACCTCTTCACAGTAAAGTCACATACTCGTATTTTCAATTTACTGAGTGAAGAGATTTGGACGGCTCTTAAAAGCGCGGCCTTGAGAGCCGATGAGGGTGAATGAAGTGAGTATGGAGTGGCGCTGGAATTAAAGGGCGGGGAAGCGGGAAAACCCTCCGACCATCACGGCCCCTTTCAGTTTACTGCTTTACTGAAGTGTTTCAAGTGTGGCCATCTGTTACCGGTAATTTGCACTGACTTTTGACACAATAGGTACCTTAACTTTCGCAGTGATGGTCGTTTTCTGACGGCAAAGACGAAGACTCTCCGTGCAACATCGGCGTGGCTAGTTCCCGGGAACAAGTAGGGAAAGATTTCGTATTTTATAAGCAGGTCAACTGTTCCCGTCTTTACGGACTGCTTTATCGTATTATAATAACTTGAAAATTTCGTGAGGATTTGAGTTAGTTTAGTGGAGTGGAGAGATGGTGAAATGAGGTGAGAAGGAGCTGCGCCGGAATGCAAGGGCGGGGGAAACGGCAGATCCCCGAGAAAACCCGCCGACCAGCGGCATCGTTCGAGGCACGATTCCCGCATGCGAAAATCCAGGAGTGCGTTAGTTTAGGAAATAGTGGGCGATGTGTGGGGGGGGGGGGGTGCGACCACAAAGGGCAGCATTGTTGTCGACTTGGTAGCTGTATCTCTTGTTATTCTTCTCGATGACAAACCACGTGAGCACGTGTTTAGAGCTACCGTGTGCCACGTTAAGTGTTGAGTGGGCGTCTCTCAGCCCACGTCTGTGACACACGGGCGTGCTGTCCTTCTCTCTGAATAAAGTCTGTTCACGATCAAGTGAGCACCTTCCGAAATCAACCTTAGAAAATATTCACTGCCCCTGCCTGCATATACTCTAACTGGTTGACATGCACCCGATAAAGTTGGTAACGATGGAAGGAAATTAGTTCCATATCTTAACGTCGAATAAAAGGGGATAGGTAAACACTTGTGATAATTTAAATTATTTCTTACTCTTTCTGTTCTTTTAAACTCCTCAGTGTGTAAAAGTTAGCAGATTTATAAGATGTTTACTTTTCTAATAACTTCGCAGTTTCAGTTAACCTACGCATGGATAAAGTGATGAGGCCCATGGCAATGTTAATGTTACATAAGGCGTAAGAATACAAAACGGGCATACAAGTAAATCTTAAGCAGGGCTTTCAAAAGTGCTCATTTTACCGTGAACAGCCTATATGAATTAGTTATCTCACTGTGCTGGGTGAGAAAAGGGGGGCGGGGGTTTCTCCTTGTAAAATCAGTTATTGAACTGTGACTGGATCAACTAATCATTAAAATTCATTGCAAACGAGTGTTTGATGCAGTGAATTCTCTTTACTAATCACCGTTAGGAGTGTACATTCCATTCCAGGCAACTCTGTGATGTAGTTGGTCGGAATTCGGATTATTACAGACACATCAATGTAAAAATATTTTCTGGTGAACTTCCTAAACTGTAATGGAATTTTCTAACCTATACACTGTATGATAGTAATACCACACATCAAGCTGCAGATATAGGAATGTTTAGCATCGCTACTATACAAAGTTTGGAACTTCCCTACGCATTTGACTGTTTCCTGAGCAAATGTAGGAACGTTACAATCAATGCACAGGGAAAAATTACCATTCCTGCTTTCTCATTAAGCATATACAGAAATATAGTAAATTTCAGAATAATTTCTTAGAGTGCACTATTGCATATGGGTTGTTCTCTGGAATATTAATTGACAAATGTATAAAAACCACAATGAAAGACATCTTTGACTTTATAGATATGCATTGTGTACTGCTAGGAACAAACATTCGTTATGACAAGAATTGTATTGGAAAGTGCTTATTAACATTCCCCGGTGTTATGCCTGAAGGCTTATCAGGTGACGGCTTACAAAATAACTTATGACCTAACATCCATGCGTTACCCAGGATTCGAACCCAGAACCTCCAGCACCGCCGACGGGCAGCGCACAAACCGACTATGCCACGGGAGGTCGGTAATTCAACAAGAAACGTGTTTGTTTTTTCATCCGTCGTCACCGAATTGCCATTCGAATACGAACGTATAGCACACATTTATAGCACGCAGAAGATCTGAGTTACGCCTGCTACGATACGTGTTCTTCAATCTACGATTTTCGGTTACCATAGTACGGTGATATTTTGGCATTTAGTGGTTACCATAGTATGGTGATTTTTTTGCATTTAGTGGTTACCATAGTACGGTGATATTTTGGCATTTAGTGGTTACCATAGTACGGTGATATTTTGGTATTTAGTGGTTACCATAGTACGGTGATATTTTGGCATTTAGTGGTTACCATAGTACGGTGATATTTTGGCATTTAGTGGTTACCATAGTACGGTGATATTTTGGTATTTAGTGGTTTCTGTAAACTACTTCTTTAACGTGAGGCGAGACTACTGCGGTTACATTTTCAGGCATATATATATATATATATATAAACAAATTTCCCTGTGTTTGCACTATTTAAGTTTAGGAGTTAGCTTATTTATCGGGAGTTAAACATCGACACCTCGTAACTCGCATTATTCTCAAAAAATCGATTTTAAGGTTAAAAACTACAGAAAAAAATTATCCTATTTTCTGTCAAAAATCTTATAGGAATTAAATTTCCTTTCTTCTCCAAAGCACACCATAGCTATTGTCCATTTCAGACAAGTGGTCTCCAATTTGACAGACAATGTGACCAACCTACCCATTACGTAAACAGTTAGTGCTCTCGCTCCTGCAGTGTTGTATCAGCTGATGAACTGCTGCGGGATCCGTGTTGTTAGGTTCGCTATTTTGATGACGGTTTTGGAAGAAAATAGTACTCAGAACTGAAATTTGTAATTTTAAATCTTAACTATACTTACAACATTTATGGTTTAAATTATGTTTCTAAAGCAATACTAAATTTTCTTGGCTATTAGTAACGGGACTTAAAAAAACACGTTCAGCATTTACGACCGAGTATGTCGACACATACGAACAATAAACGTTTCCAGCCAATAGCTAGCCATGTTTATGTTTCCAGCCCGGTGAAGGCAGTTGTGTGTGCGCTTTTTTTCTCATCGTGTTTATTATTCGAATATCTTATTGTTTTTGTCGGAATATTTAATCGGTTGTTAATTATTTTTTATTTGCTTTTCCCAAACGTAGTTGGTTGTATGTACCGTTGTAGTGCGTTTTGTTGAGTGAAATGTAATATTAATGGGCACGTCGTTAAAACTGCTCGTTCCGCCATTTTCCTAACCGCCTTCCACAATGAAGTGACACGAATATAATTTCCGAACATAAGTTTAGGTTTGTTTGTATCAGGAAACGGGCGCAGTGTTGATTTTACTGAATGTTTTTGCAAATAAATTATTTAATGCTAGTGACGAACAAACGGGATTTTAGTGAAGTAAACTCGCAAGGATTGCCATAGAAAAACACGTGTTCAAGAGGTTACAACAGTGAGTTTGCGTGTTTTGTAAATGTATTTGTAAACCGTTAATATATTTCTTGAAATGCGCGTGGCCTGAAAAATGCCCCACTTTCCACACTTTTGTAGTGAGTGAATAATATTTGTTTGTCTAAATCGTAAATTCGAGTGTAAGGTTAACTTCCGTCAAAGTGTGTGCGTGTATATATTGCTGCATTTGAACGAATACGAACAACGACGTATCTATCGCGTTTTGTATTTTCACTAAAGCTACAGTTTTCGAAGTCGAATAATTTAAATGCTATTTCCATACGAGCAAAATTTTCCACTGCTCCATCAAAACAATATGCAACTTAAAATGCCACACACTCGTGTCGGAATCACATAGACCCGACCAACACAGCACGACACGACCAAAAACGCAACCACGACACATTTCAATGTGACTACTTGAATTTACAGCACGACCGACACCACGCTATCGGCCTTTACCTACCTTTTTAGAAGGCGCTGATAAGCTAAGTAATTTCAAAAGCGGTGAACAAGAGGGACATTTGTAATACATAATGGTGACACATTGGTATCGCTAATGCATACAAAAGTAAAATTATTATTTTTAAGAGTTATGTACAGTAATATTCAATTAATGTTTCTTTTAAGCTGCGTATTTACCATTGTAGGGAAAGCTTGCAATACAATTTCATTTTGCAATGTTGTACATTCTGTGCATCGTGCCGCACGACACGATGAAGAATAGAAATAATTTCTAATCCAAAATTGCTGGTCGGACAACACAATCGGTCGGGCTTACGACGACCTATCTCGTATTTCATTGGCTGTTGGCCGTCGTGTCGTGCGCGTTGGGGCTATGTGATTCCGGCATCATGAGAACATCAAAATAATCCTGTCTCACGAAAGACGATAAAATAAAGCCCCCCCCCCCCCCCTGCTCACTTTTTCCTTAGAAATAAAATAAAGATGATACCTTAATTGGGCGTACATCTCATTGCTATGAACATTTGTCTGTGTTATTATTGATTGAAACTCTAACACACTGGTTCTGGACGGTTTCAAAATGTAAAGCTTACTGATCATACGAACTTTTAAGTTGTATCATTTGTATTTTTTTATAACGTAAATAAAATTTGTCAAGCTTGTTACGCAGGGAACATTGTTAGCAAATTAATTTACAGGTTTTTCCTGTTTTTCAAAGGCTGTGTTTGAAAGTAACATAATTGCATGTAGGTTTCAACGTTGGGAGTCTTTCATAAACGTTTTGGGCATTTTTGTTTTGCAAATTAAAAGCGCTCATATGTTTTTAACATACTTTGTTAAGAATATTGTATGAGTAACAGAAGAATAATTCACATAAACAGGATTTACATTGGAAAGACAATTTTTCGATATCAAGTATATTATAACATGTTTATCAAACAAAATTCTGTCAATTTAAGCACCCAACGAAGGTGCTCCAACATCATAAAGAAGTGTCTCATACATCAGCAGGAACTGCGACATTTCAAAATTTATCGCTAAGGAAAATTAACTTTATGGTGTCTTCAATCTTGGGTAGGTCTTCAATCTTTTTAGTGTGGAAGTAAAATGTTCGTTTGATATATTGTTGCTGTAGGTCACATCTGCTTCTCTAGGTTGTGCGACTGAACTTCAGTGTAAATATCAACACTGAGTAAGGTTTTATTCGCAGCATGACAATCTGAACACGTAGGTGTTTGAGAAAAGTTATTAAAGTAGTTTGTATGTAGACCTGCAATACTTAACATTTGAGTTACTTAATGAGAGTTATTAAAACTGATGAAATTAAGTAACATTTGCTTAAATATTATTTTGGCTACCTACATACTTTAACATCCTGAGAATTATAACCACCATAAAAGCATCAGGCTGTACAGAGTTTGTTATTATATCATACCACGAAACTGAATTATGTACTTTTAGTGCAATAGTAGGCATAGCCTGTATGTAAGAATATATACTGTCTTTGAAAAGAGGGTGTGGGAGGGGGAGGGCCAGTATTTCGGTGTTTGTGCATTCCTGGGGGGGGGGGGGGGATCATTTGATGTTCGTGGAAGCCATGTTAAATTTTAATGTTTACAAAAACTTTCCTCAGGTAAGTGTGACAAGATTAGTTGTCATTAATAAATTTCGAGTATCGTATATTAAAATACATTAAAATATCTTATTCATTTGACAGTCAAAATACAATTTCATTTTCGTGCATTCTGGTTACAAATTACTTGAAAGGTAAAAAATTATCAATTTATAGACTTATTACATGGGCTGTTAGTCATTTACATAAAATATTTATAAATAAAAAAAATGGGATTGTTGCCAACCTGCAACTGTTTGAACAGCCCTTCACAGCTTCTAAAAGTAATTTGGGAGGAGGCACATGCAGTTTGTTTACAAAAGCAGGCAGTCATATGTTGTTTGTTTACAAATACTGGCAGTTCACATGGTGTTTGTTTGCAAACAGTCACCTTCAATGAGAGTTCAGCTGTGGAGGAAGGATACATAGCCACCCAGATGCCATTGGCACTACTTTTCTAGAACTGTCAAATTTGAGACCACTTATATATGAAATGGACTATAACTCGTATCTCAATATGTACAATGTGGATGTGATACAGTCACTGAATTGTGGAAAGAGGGTAGGTAATTTAAGAAGCCGATTAATTTGGAACAATTGTATTGAATGATATTATCAAGTACTATAATAAAGATGGCTACAATAGTGTAGTTAATTTAAAAAGAAAAACTGTGGACTGTGTGGAATCGCTCCGGGATTTTCGCATGTGGGAATCGTGCCAGATGATGCCGCTAGTAGGCGGGTTTTTCTCGGGGATCTCCCGTTTCCCCCCGCTATTTCATTCCGGCTCTGCTCCATACTCGCATCGCTTCACCCTCTTCGGCTCTCAAGACCTCAGTGTTGATCCGCCCAAATCTCTTCACTCACTCTGTCGCACGATTTCGTATGGAATTACAGTAGAAAAGAATACATGAAGTACGAATCATTTCGGCCTGAGAACAAACTACACGACCTTGCAGTCAGTGATGACATCACGTCCACAGAAGATGGGGGTCATACAAGTCAAGCTTGATTTTGATGCACCATTCATAAATCTTGGTAAGAGACTCAAGAAAGTAACTTTGATGTTACCATTGTGTCATTCCCTAAAACATTTACAGGATGATTGTGCATCAAGAAACAGAATAGGGATCGGTTGAATCATGTAATTCCAATGGACTGCCGCCATTCTTATTGTGATTCTCTGCCACATACTAGGTGTTTACAAAGGACACTTAAATGTATTAATTTTATACTATTATAAGCACCTATTAAGTAAGGTGGATAGCATTAAGTAATATAAATTATAATCCTTATGTTGATGACAAAAATTGCAGTGTTTCCTTTCATTAAATTTTATTTTTTATTTCGATAATACTTTATTTTTGTAAATAAAATCTACCAATAGTGTATAGGCAAATTGTAACCTTGGCAACAAAATTTTTGCTGGCACAGTATAGTCAAAATAAAAGAAACTACGCAGCACTGAAATTGTTACCTCGTATCTGCTATATAATGGGACTAAAAGAATATTGACACCTCGTGTAGTATATTTTGTATTTAATTGAAAATAGCAGGAAAATCGTGAGACAGTTGGTCTCACACTTCCCGACGCCTAGCGAAACGAACCCATTTGTCGCCTGCGCCCTGACGCGTTTCTGGCACGTATGCGAAAAGAAAAAAAAAAAACACCGCCATCGTTTGAAAACACATTTAAACACTCTCAACAAGAATAATACTACAGTGGAAAATAAAGTGCTTTAAAACCTTACCTTATTGAAGAGTTGAACTCTCTGCTGGAACTTAAACGTGTGCGACACGATATATTGACTTTCTACAAGGTTACCGGCACGGAACTGCAGCATGTCCGCTCAGCAGACTATTGACCCGACGCCTGACATGGCCGACGCCGTTTCGGCAAGTCACCACTCGAGAGCAGCACTGTCGCTTGGAGCGTTATTTTGCTCAGCGGCAAATTGAAATAGGCAGCGCAACTTCCACATGTTTTCCTAGATCATGAGAACATTTAGAAGGTTCCACTAATGGTGATTGGCGGACTTCCTATTGGTCCGTTTTGCGTTTTTTTTTTTGTGAAAACTTATTGTATTTAACGATCTCCGGAGCCTGCCTCTGGGCAAGTCGTCTCCTGGGATCGTGCCAGTTAAGTACAATCTTGATAATATAGCCTGTAGTTCTAAAGCCCATCAGGCTACTCGTAATGAAAGGCGAACGCTCAGAGGTTCTTAATTATGAAATTAAAATTTTTGCATTTTCGTGTAGAAGGGGGATACGTTTTAAGATATATGATATTTTAGAATTTGTAAATTCTAGCTAAAAATTGCACTGAAAAATGGTCAGAAATGTCATGTATGGAAATTTTAACATATAATCCTTTGTAGAAGGCTGTTAAGATCAGAATTCTTTTATTTTGTGTCAGCCTCGTGTGGAAAGTATAAATTAAAAAAGTAAATAAATAAATAAAAATGAAAACTTTTTAGGGGAAAGTGTAATAATTCAAGACTTCGAAAGTTTAAAGACCAGGGCTATGAGAACTTGTAAGATGATATTCTGAAAAGACAAATCAAATTGGAGTTTTGTAAAGTTTTCTGAAATAGCATTTGTTTAGAAAATTTCAGACCATTGTGTGGTCGTTAGTATTTTATATCTATATAAGCCAGTATTAACTAAAATGCAGTATTTTAGTATGAGGTTTTCTACGCTTGTACTATATAAATTTTAAATGATAACCGCTTGTGTTAAGGCGCTTTTATATTATATTTTCTATACCAAAGTTTGATAAAAACTAAAAGTTGAACACGATCTATTTGCTTAGTGAAGTTCATATATGTGTTTGTGAATTGAAATATTATAATAAATAATCAGTTCTGCCAAACTATGCAAGTCTTTGATTTAATATGTAATATTAGGGTGCGTTTAAACTCTGTCTTATGATATCCTTTTGCTGGTTTTCTGCTGTAGCGTTTGTCGAGGTTTTTTTTTTTTTGAGGTTTCGCCTTGCATGCGCAGCCAGGCGTGTCCACGCAGGTGTTATCCCAAGGCTAATACTATTTCGGCTGTGTGCCATTACCGTACGTTCATGATACGTTTCATGTCAGTATGTCTATGGAAACACTATCCTAAAAGTTAACAAATGTGTTGGAATAATTACTTGTTGTGATATCAATGTAAGTTTCTTTTGCATAATGGATAAAATAAAATGCACCAAGTAATTTCAGTGAAAGAAAGATAGAAATTATCCGAAAGTTCAATGAACATCTGGGAACTTAATTTTACGATGCAAAAGATCTACCTATTCCTCTCAGTGCCTACACTTCACACGAGATACAACATTGTTTACAAACTTGTTTTGTGGCAAGTGTTTAAAAAATAGTAACTCTAAGATTTTTCACTTATTTTAAGAGGGAAGACTCACTTTAAATTTTTTTTATACCACACAATCACTGCAAATCTGTGCCCGAGGCACTGCAGTGTTTATGCAAATCTTTTTGTGACCACTCAATATTTACATCGCAGTATTTACACTGTATTCTGTTGATAAAAAGGCTTCATTTTCAAAATCGTGGCCATGTGTAAGAAGTCTTAATTTTGGCACTGTCAGATGATTTTGCGACGTAAAGATGACGAAGTTGAAAATATTTACTAGTACTGTACAAATATTAAGTTTGTAATTATTACATTGGAGTAAAAAGTATTGATCTGTATTAAACCTACATATTTATTTCCACAGTATCAACAACTTTTTAAAAATAATAGATACGTTTGCCACGAGTCTACCCGTAAACGATCGTTTAGTGGCAGAATTGTGGTCACTGTATTGACTCGTAAGCACAGCGATGAAACTCAGCAATATCACTGATCAATTAATCAATCATTCTTATTCACGAGTGAAAACTAAAATGTTATTTGTGTTTAGGTCAACAACACGATGAATGCTCACAGTTTTATATGTTATCAGCGCATATGCGAAGTAAAACAGATACCCTAATGCAGTATAACACCTGCAAACTAGTAGCACTATTTGTTTGTAATAGTTTTCATGACGTAAGACTCTCGGTATTGTGGTTTCGAAAACATTTAACAAAAGCGATTACATCAACGTTTTCGAATATGAAAGTTGTTGCAAAATTTCGTGAATAAATTTAATTTCTCCATATTTCACATTATTTTACGGTATTTTATTTAAAGATAAGTCTCACCAGGGCAGACTTGAATCTTTGCAATACACTTTTGTGCCATTTATAGGCCTTGGTGCAGGGTTTTGCTGCATATGATCAATTAAAAAGAAACGCATTTCTGTTTTACACCACTTCCTGCAAAAATGTATCTTAAGTGGACACTATACAACAGCATTTAATCATCTAGTGTTTATACGCTCAGTTTAAACCAAAGAAACTTAATATTGCACATCATTTTCATGTTGTCAGTACATAACTACAGTCTTGTAGTTTTACAAAAGAAATTAAAATCATTGCACATCAGTCTTCGTGTTATCAGTACATCCAGTAGAGGCTGTTCACGGTAAAACGAGCTTAAGATCTACTTATATGCACGGTGTGTATTCTTCCGCCTTATGTAAAATTAACATTACCATGGTCCTCGCCGCTTTCTTCATGCGTCGGTCAGCGAAACTGTGAAATTATTAGAAAAGTAAACATTTTATAAATCTGTCAATATTTACACATTTATGCACTAAAAAAAACAGAAAGCGAAATAAATAATTTAAATTTTCACAAATGATTACCTAACACTTTTTATTCGACGTTAAAATTATGGAGCTAGTTTCCATCTTTCATTACCAACTTCACCGGGCGCATGTCACTGTATATGCAGGCATGGGCAGTGACTTATTTCTAAGGTTGTTTTCATAAGTGATTACTTTCTCTTGAACAAGCTTTACCATCTGAGCTGTTTCTCCGGGCGCAGACTATACCTGGGCGCGAGGCAGGGACGGTAAGTCGGGGCACAGTGGTTTGTGGTGGAAGGCGAGGAGGAGGGGGGAGAAAGGAATGAGCCGCCGCCTACCTGGCCGCCTGCTGTCGCTGCGTCAGTCGGCAACAGGCTACCAGAGAAAGAGCAGCGTGCGCGGCAGGATCTGCGGCTCTTGTCTTTGTGTGCGATCGTGCAGTGTTAGGCGGCGACGCGAACGCGCGAGTGGGCGAGTAGGTAGCGCCCGCGGAGCGAACGAAACATGACTCGTCCCGTTGCTCGACGGTGAGTGCGCGTTGCACGGAACACAGTGCGGGTCGGCGACTCCCGGCGAAAGAAATATCGGCAGTGTCGTCCCCTGGGGTTTTCGGCATTATCACTCGTTTATTTTGAACGGAGCTTCCGCGCGCGCGATGGCCGTTTCAAGGGCGCGGACCTGCAGGACTGGTGGCACCTACGGGCTGGCTTCCTACGCACTCGCCTTCATCCTTCTGCAGGTGAGATTTAGTTTCCAACACTTTCTCTCAGCTCAAGTGCGCGCACTACGTGCCTTTGGTGTGACGTCACCTAGCTTACTCTTGGTGCTGCCTGCGTCCCTGGTGAAGCACGTGGAAGGCTCCGCCCTAAAGGCCGGGCTACAATTAACGTATGCCTAACACATTCACAGTTATAGTGATACACATACAGAACACAACACAAGCACACAGTGGCCTAGCTACAATTGATATAACGATGATATTAGTTTAATTATGTTACTACATTTGTATCAAAAAAATTAAGTTATGTATAGTTGGTAGTGGGTTTTGTCACAAAAAATCTTTTCGAGTGATCTGAGACGTGTTTAAAATTATAAACTAATTTCATTTCAATTTTTACGATCAACTTTCCCTAAAAACGTTACAAAACTTCCGTGGTTGCGATTATCCAAAAAATAAACAAAAGCAAATATCTGCCCGAGGAATGAAGTTAAAATACACACTTTCTTGATTTGTAAAAAGTTTTTCATTTAATAACGGGACTTCTGATTGGCTGAAGAATATTGACGCACACTGATAGTAACAAGAAAAGTTAAACCAAACTGAACATAAGTGCTTATCGCTATGCGTGATTATAGCCACTCTTAACTGAAAACCAGCAGTTTAACTTTTCTGTATATCATTGTGTTGTGTTAGTGATGTGCTTATAGCAATTGTAGCCGAAGTGGACTAGAAGAATGCGTACTCTCAGGGCTGTACTTGTGGCGGTTGCCATATTTGTTGTTGCCGACGCCATGTCCTGATTGGCCGATTCGGTATTCTTGTAATTTGAGATTTGGAAGGTTTCTATCCAGACAGTGACTGGACTTGCACCTGATAAAAAATAAATATTAAGGATCTGCAATACTAACGTTAATTCTACTCAGGTTAGGAACAAAACGAGATTTCTTATGAAATAGTTTGGCATAGGGAACATAAGTATCCGCCGCTAGGTGCACACTGTTCCAGAAACCTCATTTTCGAATAAAATTTTAATATATGTGAATGATGAAAGAGAGAGAGAGAGAGAGAGAGAGAGAGAGAGAGATCTTTACTAGTAACAAAGTTATTTTATATTTTACTTATTTTTATTGCAAGTATCCTGTTTTTTAAAGAATAAAATATTCGAATATGTTACACACGAGACACTAGCGCATACCCCATTCCGAGGGACACCCGAATCTAGCGAGAAGATTTCCGCTCATATGCTAGAGTTCAATGCCCTACGAGAGTACCAGCAGTTTTATTTGTGTACTACTAGCGGCGTGATACTGTGAGAAGGCGTCTCAATCTTTCACTGGCCGATCAGGAAAGTCACTCCGATACTGCACGTCTCTTATTCGTGGGCAGACACTTCAGACGCCTAACATCTACATTATCCAATCACAAAAGTGGATCTGAGCTAAAGTGTTATTTTGTTAGTTTGTTTGTTAGTTTCATTGCGTCCGTAAGATCTTTTTTAAATACGCAAGCTGTACAAAGATATTGGACATGCACAAGTCAAATTACAATATACAAAGTTTACACACTTAAAAGAGTTTTTGGTTAGAGAAGCAAATTTCTTGAAGGTGTTGTGGTAATTTATTGAAAAGTTGGCTACCAAGGTAGGATGGCCCTTTCTGGGCAACTTTTAAGTTGACTGAAGCCATGTGCGTTTTTTTTATTTTAGTGCCATGTTTATGAAAGGACTCATGTTTGTGAAATAAATGACTTTTTTTGGACATGAATATAAGTACTGAAAACATGTACTCGCATGCAAATGTTAAAATATCTGAGCTCTTGAAAATAACTAGCCGTGAAATATTTGTGGGTGCCCCTGCGCCTATAAAATCAATTTTACTGTACTATTTATTTATTTATTGAAATTTTTTTCACCAGAATGCTGGTATGAAACTTGAAATTCTCTACACTTTGAAGTCAAATGGCGTGTTTAGCGGGATTGTGTTCTTCGAAGTCCCAATTTTACCTTGTGTTTGATATTTCACATTGAACACTTGATTTGTGCAGGGTAAAATCTTATTCCAAAATTCACTCACTAGCACTGAATTCAAATTCTAAGCTGTAAATGCAGGACTATAATTTATTGAATCAATAAATTGTTAAAAACAACGCCTGGGAAGAAAAATGTATATATTTGTGGGTAATAACTTTTGAAAGTTCATGCCTTTTCAAAGCCTAATCTAGTGCACTTTTTAACATTTAAAACTGTTAGACCAAGTCGCGCCATTTTGTAAAAACTCCATGCTGTCGGTTTTGGTGATTTGGTGTCTTCATCTGAGAAGCAACGTTCGGGGAATTTTCCATGCAGCGGGTTCTGCTTACTTTCGCGGAAAGAGAATGACGCAGTGTCAGACAAGCTCATTGCGTCAAATCCTGGTTGGAATCATTTCCGCCGGAAGTCAAGCGCGCATTTTTAACAGCTTAATTATGGCGGGTTCTTATACTCAGTGCTCAGTTTCCGCCCCTGCATACATGCAAGCGAATGTACACATTTACCACGACGCTAATATTTCCGAGAAGTATTTTGTTGTCGGTTACGGGGACACGTTTTTATTTTGAGAGGTGCTGAACATCGATTTATAAAGTGAGAGCTTTGCGCAATAAAGCTGGAGTCGCAATACGACTACGACAAGCCCGACACGACGAAGTCCGAGTAGCAGCCAATGGAAAAGCAAGGTCGCTGCGACGTCAGTCCGACCAAATCGCAGCCCCGACAGCCCGAAAACTAGATTCTGTTTCTACTTTCCATCGTGTCGGACTCGTCGAGGCGCGCAAAAAATGTAAATACAACAGCACAATACAAAATTTATTCCGTATTTCCCTACCGCAGTAAATAAATTAACTTGCTGCCAAATTAACGTTTCAGTTTGTTTCTAAAAACTTTTCTCTCGTATAAATTCAAATATTCTCAAAAGCAAAATAATCATTCACTTTAGTCCCCATCGTGAGTTTTAAAAATTGAATATTGGTTAGTATAATGTTAACTTGCCGTTTTACAATTTTTCCAACAGCCAACTAACATACTTGTCGCGCAGATTTGGTCGGGGTATTGTGAACACTGATTATAATTTAAAATAAAATTCCTTCGAGCGCTGGCATCATATCCATCTGTCGTGTCGTGTGCGTCGGGTTATTGTGACTCCAGATTTAGAAAAACACCTTTTCCCGACGAAAAAAAAAAAAACTTTGATTTTAAGGGCACACTCCTGCAGTTATATGTCGCAATTTTCGATACTCAATTATAAGGTCCATTCACTGTTACTTACAAGTTTTGTGAAGCCTTGCTTGGGTTCAACTTCCTTGATATTCCTTCGTCTCACGCAAACAAAGCTCGACCAAGTTTGTAAAACTAAACCAGATAGACAACGGATCGGATTCGTGCACACTCAAAGTAAATAATGTAACAATTTCTCTCTGAAAGATGGTGGGCTAAATCAAGTTCGCTAAAGTCTGGAGGTATTAATAAACGAGTTAATAATCATTTCCTAATCTTATTTGCAACTACAAACGAAATTCTCTCGACTCAACATCTCACAGTAAATTGATATCACTTACCGTTTATAATTGAGTTCAATTGATACAATTTATTAGTACCTCAAAGAAACCAACGAAATTGCATAATTAAAAATTAAGTCCCAATAGACAGCGTATCAAAACGTATTCAATTATTTTATAGAAATGATGTGTCCATTTTTGACAGTTCCAATATTTACAATAAAAACCGTATTAAACGTCCATTCAGTCCCACCTCAGTTCAGTCCATGTCCCGCCAGTCCGCAGTGTTGTTTAACAAAGAAGGCAGTAATTCTACACGTCTTTTATAAATTTCCCCAGACGTTTTAACTTGAACGTTAGATTTGTCTAACTACAAAGACTGTACATGGCCAGTACAACGCAAAAGAACTGCGCGTTTCCACATTGACACATAAGACTTCAATTTGGTAGTCAAGTAAAACAGATGAAGTTCGAACTTGGTGATCAGATTAGGTTGTATCGCAAGCTGGTTGGTACGCCTGGTGACATGCATTTTCATGGTCCACATTGACACATGAGACTTCAATTTGGTAGTCAAGTAAAACAGATGAAGTTCGAACTTGGTGATCAGATTAGGTTGTATCGCAAGCTGGTTGGTACGCCTGGTGACATGCATTTTCATGGTCATGCTGAATTGTATTTTAATCCATAATAATTTTTTTTTTTGCCGTAATAATCGGTTTATGTTTTGTTATTGAATCTGTTACCTTTTTTTTCTTAACTAGCTCATAGTTAACATTTATTGGTAGTAGGGTGTCGGTGGTATTATAAAGTATATATCGTTCGTGTCATAAAGGAAGCCTGACTTACTTACCTGCACCAAACGAACTAGAAAAATGAATTTCCACCTGCACCAATAAATACACACATACGTGACTGACAGTTGACACTGAAATTACAATTCATGAAGGGAACTTATTAGGAGGAATACACCCTTGCGGTGTATTAAGGTTGTAGTTTGATAGTTGATTTCTGATCCGATCTACAGGATATCAATTCTTTATTTGCTTGTTGTTTGTGATGACTGTAACATTATTATTCATGCTTCGTATTTACGTTTCTTTGTCATAATTGTACTGCTGGAGTAATTGTGATGACATTGTTGTTTGTTTGGCTGAATTCGGTTCAGTGGTTCGAATTTTATGGGTGATTTTGTTTTCCAGATAATGGACTTGGAATATTTGCCAAGTGCGAGCAAGACACTAATATTACATGTCTTGCCGCGTTTAAAATTTTTAACATGGGAGATAAGCCTGCTGCCAAGCCTTCACCTGGTAAGGGGTCTGTGCGGTAAGATATTGCGTGTTGTTTTTTGTTTCCTGTGTCTTTCTTTTTGTGTCACTACAAGAACAATTATTCTAATGACCTAACACATTATGTATACACTCTATGTAACCTGAAATTAAAATAAGTACGCATAGTACGTCTGTCGAAATATCGTTAAAAAAAAAAAGTCTTCAATTAATTTTTTAATTTTGCAATTTTTTTTTGTTTTGGAATTTTTAGATTTTATTAACATTTTAAGAATTTCTATTATGGATTCAAAGTTATCCAAGGTCATGGGTACGGAGTCAAGGTCGCAGATGTAAGGTCAACTTGAAGGTCATCCAGATCTAACATGTTGGTCGCAGTCAGTCATCAGTTCCACCTAGGTGATGAGAATGTAAACAAATGACAAAAGAAAGAACCAATGTCGCGGGTGGAGTGCATTCGACAGAACGAGAAAGTGCGAGGGAGGTGGAGGCCTGCCGACTAATTAACCAATGAGAAACATTGGAAATGGGAGAGGAATATTAATACAATGCGATTGATAGGAGGGAGGTCAGTTGTCTGCTGGACATGGTGCTATGGTGGATATCAGGAAGTGTCAGTTTTTATTTAAAATTAAAATGTTTAAATTAAGTCTTGTTATATTTTTTTTACAAATATTTGGGGGGTTTTTTGGGATTTTTTTTTTTTTGGGAATTTTTGGGTTAAAGGTAAAACGTCACTGGGTCAAGGTCAAGTTCACCGACATTCAATATGGCAGACAGAACCAAGATTACTGATGGTTGGTCTGACTACGGACACTGGACCTCTTGTATCGATTTGGCATACCCTATACCTATAAAACCAATATGGCCGCCACTGTTCTGGCCTGCAGACGCGAGCCTCCCAAAACCCCCCAACTGGCTGCTAATTGCATTTCTGCAGCTCATTTTTGCGGTTGACGGATCGGTTCTTTTTTGAGGGAAAAAATGGGAAATTTTGAGGGGGGAAAAAGGAACGTTTTGGAGGGAAATTTAGTCGATTTTAAGGGGAAATGTAAGGAAATAATGGCCGCCGGGGACCGAAATGACAGAGCATGAAAAGCTATCTCCGGTCCCAGGTCCAGATTGCCTATAGTCCCCATAATCATTCTACTTGAGTAGCATATCACAAGTGTTTTATACTTCTGTTAACATATAAAAGTAAATTATTACTGGTTAAATGAAATTTTTACTTTTATTTTATTTACGAATTAAGTTTTATTTAAATATAATCAATACGAAAAAAAATTGAGAAGTTACGTGTGTTGGTAATGCCTAGTAATAAATAGTTCTTATGCTAGTTTTTATCAAACTTACTGCCCACGAAGGCGGAGTGTTGTCCTTTCGGTTAATTTTCGATGGACTTTAAGCTTTAGGTGGCGTAATAGCCTGACAGTGTAACTTTAGCAGGGCTTCAGAAAAGTTTGAAGTAAATGTGAATGGGCTATACGTTCAAAAATTACCCTATGGAAAAAAAAATAAGATTATTATTATTGTTAGATTTAAAATTGTTGTTTTGATGTAGCTATTTAGCTTACATGTTGAGTGGATCACCTACAACTACACTCCTACTTCTTTTTACCTTCCGTTCGGTAGGCAGTCCTTCGTTCAGTTCCCCATAGTTTCTCGAAATCTATCCAGGCGAATGCTGGGGTGGTTCATTACTATAGTGTATTTGCGGTTTTTTTTTCTCGCGCTTTTTGAGTTAAACTTTTAAAAAATCACCCCATGTATGACATGTTTGGTTGTTTCCTCTATATGTCGTTTATCACAGGCATTTTATACTAGTGCTAACATGAGACCTTATTTTTGGTTAAATTGTAACTCTACTGATTATATTTTATTTATAGACTAGCGACCCGCCCCGGTTTCGCACGGGTGTGATTTACAAATATGGCGTTGTTTAAAAATGGTTTCTGTGGGTCGTTCTTAAAAGATAATACTGATACAGACTTTTTTGCAGGTCTTTTTGAGATCTACAATTCTGTAGTGCATTGATTTGGAATATCGCTTATTGTTTAGTCGGCGTAAGTCATGTAAGCGCCTGAAAAGCGGCTTTTGCCAACTTGATTAGAATACGTCGGCATTTCTCTACTATCCTTACATTAAATATTAATTTATTATATACCTAAACCTTCCTCAAGAAATTCTCTAAATGATGGCGAAAACCACATTAAAATCCATCAAGTAGTTTAGAAGCCTTAGCTGAATATACAGACACTCGCGGCCTGGCGACTGTTGTATACTATGTGTAGGTAATAGAATATCATATATTAATACTGTGCATAAAAAAAAAGAGAAAATAGTGGCATTGATAAAGCCTGATAAGAAATAGTTCTTATGCAAAATATTGTTACACTGAGTGCGCACGAATACGGTGCGTTGTCCCTCTGGTGTAATTTTCCAGACTAGGTTAAGATTTGTTTGCACGAGGCGGAGGAATATATGGAAGTAGAACCTTAGCAGGGCTTCAGAAAAGTTTGAATTAACCGTGAACGGAATATACGTCCATGGCTGGTTCATTACCGGCTCCATCTTCTGTGAGCTACTTGTTCAGTCTCTTACTGACCTCGCCCTACCTAAAGGCTGTTCACGATCAAGTGAGCACTTTCGAAATCAATCTTTGAAAAATGCCGCTGTCCCTACCTGCATATAAAATAATGAGCACAGTGCCCGGTATTCGTCCAGTAACGTTGGTAACAGCGAATGGAAAGTTGTTCCATGTTTAACGTTGAATTAACTGTTACGTAAACATTTTTTCGAACAGTGAAATTATTACTTTTGCCGCATGTCTCATATATGCATCTAATAGTAGGAACTAAAAATTTTGTAAAATATTTACTTTTCAAATAAATTCAAAGTTTCACTTGATCGACGCGTGAATAAAATTTCCAGGCCCCTGGCGACGTCAGTTACGCATATGGTCGAAGAATAGACGATCAGATCTGAAGCAGGGCTTTCGAAAGTGCTCAGTTTAACGCGGACAGCCCTTACGCCGCGTCTTCACTTTCCTTCTCCTTGTATGCATTTCATTTACAGACTTATGATATCTTAAGTTGTCGAAACTCACCCCAAATCTGGTACTGATTGAAATTTGGTTTTAAACGAGAAGATATTTTTTCAGGAAGCAACTCGACTCAATTGCGGGGGCGTTACTGCAGTTAATAACAAAGATTCACGCCGTCTTGTCTACTGTCGAACACAGATGTGTTTTCCACTCCCATGAAATAACACGCGGGGTGAAGACCCTGAATCTTTGGTAGCAACGCTTGCAGTGATAAATGTCAGTTTGTTTTGAAACGCCGGACAACTCGAAGGGGAATTCAGACGCCTGTGGTCACATTCCACGGGACCTCCTACGGCACAGTCGGAAGATGTATAGCCGGACAGACCGCGGTAAACATACCCTCGGTGATTTCGCGCGTCCCGCCATCTTGGACCGGAAAAGGGGGGCAGTTAAGCGAGAGCACTTATTTACCCGGTGATGAACTGCACTGCTAGTTGTAGGTGTCGGAAAGTTAGTTAGGGAACGTCCTTAGAAAAATGGGGGAATACTGCATACCACGAATTCCAGGCGTGTTCCCCAAGGGCGTTATTTAAGCCACGTGGAAAGTTCTGGTTATTCGACTTACTGAAACAGCGTTTAGCGATCGTT
Source organism: Dryococelus australis (assembly GCA_029891345.1). Taxonomy (NCBI): domain Eukaryota; kingdom Metazoa; phylum Arthropoda; class Insecta; order Phasmatodea; family Phasmatidae; genus Dryococelus; species Dryococelus australis. The sequence continues at coordinate 361,411,759 of CM056995.1, forward strand.
CTATAGTTTTAAGAGTTCTATGGGCCTGCACGTTTTTTGTGAGATAGTTGTTTTCGCGAACACGCGTAACTCGGTAGATAAATGTTCTGCAAATAAGAATTTTTGTCAGAAAATTTAAAAAACAATTATCTGTGTCCCTATTATTGTACTTTTGTTATATTTAGTATATTCTTGCAGTAAAATAAATCGTGAAATATCGCATTTTTAAAGCTTGCCTGTGCAGTTTCCTTAAACGACAAGAGAAAAGTACAAATATACGGACGTAGTTCAATCTGCGGGTTTTCATCGCGTGTAACAAAACCCCACTGTTACATGTCTACTTTGCACAGTACAACGCCATGACGGAAACACTGCACGCCTTGCACGTAGGAGCGATGAAACACTAGGCGTGCGTGTTAGTGTCGCCCGTATTGCTCCCTCGCTTCTTGACCTCGGACGCGCAGCTCCAACTAACTAATTAGGGGCAAGTCTGCGTGGAGTATTTTGTTTGGCATAAGTAGTACCACCATGTTTGTTTGTAAAAGTTGTCTGGCTCCAGTTTCCATCAAACATTTTGTATACCTACTAGATCATTGACAAAATGTGAAATTTGCCTAGTTCAGCCATTTTATAAATTTTTTTGTTTTTTAAAGACTATAATTTCCCTCGCCACAAAACTTAAAAATTGGAAACCCCAACTAGATTTCAGATAAGGTTATGTGGCAATTTAGTAATAAAAAATTGTTTGGACAAGAACACTGTTGGAAATGTACATAAAACAAGTAAAAAAAAAAATCAGAAGCAACACATTTAAGCGCGTAGCAGATGTCGCTTATAAAAAATAAAATTTAATTTAAAAGTTAAAATCATTTTCAACATTCTTAATGTTGTTTGCGTAATGCGCAGAATGGTAACACAACAGCAATGCCTTGCCTTGGAAATACATTTGAACATATACCAGTCTATGATCGTCAAATAAATAACTTTAACATTGAGACGGGTTCAGAAACATCCGAGATGATTTGATCAACTTAGTTCTATGGAAGAAATTGATAGCCGTATTTCCAGTTCGAATTTCATCAAATATGTTTGAAGGCGAACACTTGTAAGTCGGAAAAATTATGTGGGTGGGAGGAGGGCAGAGGAGCGACTGAAAATTTAAACTAACTTAAACAATGCGTAAGGGGCAAAACACAGGAATTCACTGGACGTTTCCTACCTACTTATTGTAAAAGTTTGAAGTCGTATTATGTACCCGAATTCACAACAAATTATCTCCGCCGCCCCCCCCCCCCTCTTTTCCACCCCTTGGTTCAAGAAATACTAGTGCTCTAAATAAATTACAGTGTTATTCTTAGCACCAGGCTCGCAGTGTATTTCTCGGTTGCAGAGCTTTTGAAATATTTTCCTAGCTATGACGCCATTACACTTCCAGAAACACTGTGGCGTTTAAGTTACCAATAGTTAAAATGCTTTGTAGATAACATGTAGTATTCGAGACGGCTATATTTAGTTAATATTACTTTTTAATACCTGAGTTAGTTTAGGCTTAAGTTAGTTTGTTGTTGGGGAGAGGGGTAGACCGAGCGTAATGCTACCCGCTTAATTAGTCCCTGTTCTCATCACAAGTTAAGTTAAGTGCCAGCCTATACAAGCTATTATAGGGTGTTCACGAGTCACTTCTCCTACTTGCATATGTTTTAACGGACGCACTGAAATACGTGCGCCCATTTAAGTTGGTCACGATGGAGGGAAAGTAGTACCATATAACTACGTCGAATAAAAAGTGTTAGGTAACCATTTGTGACGATAAAAATTATTTATTTCACTTTCTGAGTTTTTTAATGCATCAAAGTGTAAAAATTAGCAGATTTGAAAAAAATATTTACTTTTGGAATAATTTCACTGGACCGATGCATGAATAAAGTGATGAGGTCCATGAAAATCTTAATTTTACATAAAACGTAATACTACACAGCGTACATACAAGTAGCTTTCAAAAGTGCTCATTTGACCGGGAACAGCCTATAAAAGCAAATTCTGAACATGAGTAGTGTTACAGTGGGACATGGATTTAAGTGACACGCACTTGTATTCAAACTGATGTCCCTGTACAAGTTTGAAGTTGATAATCCTAGTGTATCAAAGTCTATCGAAGTTGATGCTGCGACTCCTTACAGCACTTACATGATGTAGTTGGTTGCGAGGTGTTCTGTGTTCGAGTCTCAGCTATGGCAAGTGTGTGTGTGTGTGTGTGTGTATTTGTAATTGCCTCACTAGTGTTGATATTGCTATCAACAAGACATCAACACTCACCTGCCATCTATACTTTTAACATCTTCATCTAAATTATTTGCAGCCATGGAAAGTAAGTAGGCTCATTAGTTATATCGATATAACTTTTTGTCCTAATATTGTCTTAACAGTTCTGGTTAGAAGTTGTCAAAAATTTAACAACTGGCCCTGCTATTGAAAATATTTATTACGTCTAAAGATTATAGATAAATTTAATTTATCCAACAGGAATTAATAGTTAAAATCATTTTCGTCTTAATGTGCAAAGATTTAAAACCCTTCCCCGCCCCACAAAAATACAGTAAAAAAGTCAGATTTCAATTGAAAATCGTTATCCTTCTTTGGACCTGATTGTAACTCTTATATTGACTTAATATAAAGTAAAATTACTCTGTCTAATATCCCGTGGAAGATATTCCACGAAAATTATTAATGCACAGACAGAATGTAACAATATCACACTAATATAGGCTGTTCACCGTAAAGTGAGCACTTTTAAGGCCCTGCTAAATTTTTCATTTCAATTAATTTCTACCTTTCTGCCACTTTTTAATGTAAACATTGTAATATGACTAATAAACACAGTGTATACATCTCTTCACTCTGAAATGTTAACGTTTGAGACTGCAATAAGGTATATTTATAAGGAGCTAATACCTTTTGGTAGGGCCTTAAAAAGTGCTCACTTTACCGTGAACAGCCCATAGCAAAATAGATGTAATGAATAATGAAATAAATATTAAAATAAAATACCGTCATAAACATAAATCCTTCGGAATAAAAACAACTTATTTCAAAATCAAACACTGTTGGTATTAAAAAAATACATAAAAATTTAAAATATGCTACTTATGCAGATGTGACAGGAATTTAGTTAACTGTAAACTTTTGCACGCTGAATTAAAATAATATTTTTAACGGGCCCGCTGCGGTATGGATTTACAATTGTCGTTAATAGCGGAAGTGTGTACGAAGCGTGACTAAGAAACTTGAAGACTGTTTCATTTCCTTGAACACGACTACCTTCCCTTGTATGTAGTATTGTAACTTCATCCAAGTTGACTACTGTAAATGCTTTCATTACTAATAAACTGAATAATTAGTTATTATCTCTACCGGTATTTTGGTTATAGCAATCTTAGGTGGATGATTTAACTATCTACTTATTGTCATGCTCTAGTCAAATTATATATAACGCGTTGTTGAAACTATTTTATTAACGCGCCCCTAAATGTAAACCTCTTCATGATTTCGAAATATTATCATATGTCCGGTAACTGTTTACTCGATACTCGTAATGATATTCTGTTTATGTAAATTATCATATCCCAACATCATCCACGCAGTAGGACGTAAACTCAGCAGGCATCACTATCTTAACGTGCGTTCGTTTTCTGTAGTTTGTACAGAGAAAACAAAAACAAAGAGGACTTCATTAAGAGTTTGCATGCAGCTTGTCTAAAAACTTTTTCGACGTTTGACCTTACTCACTAGTCAGTGCTATAAAAATGACTCAAAGCTAATTGTATGTTACATACCAATTGCTTCTATTTCAGTCATTCAGTTTTGCGGCTATATTATCGCCATTAGCGCTAAACTGCTAATTCAGAAACTAATTTCACCTGAACAGGTTTCCGCGTATTTCGACAAATTGCTGTCTTGTACACCATATTTTTAACGGCGAAATATGTAAATGACTGGGATAGTCGGCAAAGTATATAAAAATATACAGTTATTTATTTCCGACAGTAAACTTACTTAAGAATAATCTGCGTTTTTTTTTTTTTTTTGGAAAACCAGATACATGAATCGCGGACCGTTCCCGTAATTCTCATCGCAGTCGATAACACAGCAGCGATGTGACATGTTGCCAGTGTAAATAAGAAAAACACTCGCACACAGTTGAACGTTACTTACGCACTCGGCTGAAAACCTTGGAGGTTGACTACACTATTAACACGCGTGCTAAAAATACATCTCTGTTAAATATTGCAGCTCACGAAACCCAGGTATATGCCAATTCTTCCACCGTCTCTGTCGTCCGTAGAAGTGAGGAACTCTATAACACCAACAACTTTTAAGAGCAGTGCTGCCAAGTGCATTATGAATATGCGCCAATGCTTACACACACACACACGCACGCACGCACGCACGCACGCACGCACGCACGCGCGCGCGCGCACGCGCGCGCACACAACACACACACACACACACACACACACACTTATTCCATAGTCTTTTTAAAATGCTTCTTTTTAACTATTTGTATACTTTACCTACACCTTTATACATTTTTACATTCACTTTGATCAATGTGTAAATTGTTGCTGTCCATTCCTCAGTTTATTTTAATTTGTTGCTGCATTCAATTTTCATTATATGTAAGTTATTATTATAGATATGTTTATTTATTTTAATGAGCTAAGATTCAATACGCTGTTTTCCTCTCAGGTACTTTATAAGTTATGCACATTTATACTTATGATTGGTAATGCGGATTAGGGAAACAAATTTTGTGTTTTTGTAGATCAGTATTATTGTGCTATTTTAATTGCCTTGTCTCTAGTCCTGGTCAAGATATGTACATAATATGAAACTACTGATATTTTTCACTTTTACTTACTAGTTTTTATAGTATTCATATTTATGTTTCGCCTCTTGTTGATGTAAGTATTTTTCTTGGTCTTGATGATTACTGAGTTATACCTGGTTAAGTGTAAGAGAAGACATTGAAGCCTTAACTTCGCCAGTATAAATAAAGTCGAAAGTAACCCCAAGAACTGGCAGCTGTCGCGCCAGAGAAGGGAGATGAAACACGTGCAAGCATCTGGACTCCGGCAGGCAGGGAGAGCTAGCCTCGCTGACTTCACACACCACCCTCTGTTTTGAGAGCAGGCCTCAAAGTCCAGCGGGTGTTGGTTCAGCCATAATCGATAGAGTGCACACCCCATGGGCACTTTCCCTTGGGCCTAACCGTACGGCAAGCAAAAATTAAAATTGCGAATACAATAACAAACGTCGACGACGACGAAAAACGTAATTAAACACGGCAGCGGAGTCCACAAAACTCGACAGAGCTATTATTCGAAAATCGTGAAACGGCACACACACACAGTGACGTCACAACCCCGACGGCGAGGTTCAAAAAACCCGAACCGTCATCTACGGCGGCTACAGAAGAACTGCGAGTCAAGATCTGTTCTTCTAAGATCGTGGTCTAACTCCGCAACAAAAGCTCGCTTCACTTGTTTTTATTGCACGGTATAGGACGTAGGCCGTGTTCCGTTCCCTGCACTGATGCGACCAGCCGCATAGCCGTATGTTGTTGCGTTACTCCTTGCGTTTAATGCTGGACTGGGGAACGGAACAATTCCATGCTCTATTTTCGGCGCATAATTTGAGCGTTTTGCTTACGAATTGCAAGACAGTTACATACATGACGATGGTAAACCCGTGATCCTATATACAATTGTATATGTAAACAAGGCAATCGAATATTTAATATTTAACAGCCACCACGAGCACATATTAGCCTCGAAGTCATACACATAGTAGATTAACATGCCACAGGTTGCCATTCCAAGCTGTTTTATTTTCGCCTGGTTACGTATGCTTGGGTTTTATTTACTTTATTTCAATGTTGGTGTTGACGGGGGGCTTTAGTTTAACATCTTTCGTGAGACGGCATTGTTTTGGTGTTCTTGCGAGTGTGTGGCATTCTGAGTAGCACATTGTTTTGATGGAGCAGTGGAAATTTTGCTTGTATGGAAATAACACTCAAATTATTGTAACTTCGAAAATGTTTACTTCAATAGAAAAACAAAATGTGATATACCTATATGTCGCTATTCGTATTCGTACAGATTCAGGATATATATGTATATATGTATATATATGTGTGCGTGTATATATATAAAATCACCCATGCACACTTTGACCTAAGTTAACCTTACACTCATTGAATTCACGCTATAGGTAAAGAAACAAATATTATTTACACACTACAGAAGTGTTAAAAGTGCGACTTTTATGAGGCCACGTGCATTTCAATAATTATAGTAACAGTTTACAAATACATTATTTACAAAACACGTAAACTTAATGTTACTTTAATTCGCAACCTCTTAAACACGAGTTTATCTGTGGAAATCCTTATGTTTACTTCACCAAATTCACGTTTGTTCGTCACTACCATTATGTAATAATATTTGCAGAATTATTCAGTAAAACCAACACTGCGCACGTTTCCTAAAACCAACAAACTTGCCCTTTGGTCACTGCCAGAGCTAACCTCCAAATTCGAAAATTTATGGCATTTTCCCGCCACTGTAACATTAGTGCATGAAGCATTTGTGCTTTCTCCTAGTGCAGTTTATGCGTGAGATTGGCCAGAAATAGAATGGCGTGTGAGGTGCATCTCTATGTGCCTGTGAGAAGGGTTCGGAACTACTTTGCTGCACATATATTGCACTGTGAAGGGAACGAAATACGGCCATAGCCGCCCCCTGGCGGAATATTACTATAGCGGTAGCGAAATCTCCTCTTTCCACATTGGCAACACTGCTGGTATCGCAAAATTTCCGACATTCTCTATTAGTTTATAAAATTTTCTCAATAATAGGAATTTTTATTTCCACTAAATGGCCAAATTTCAAGCATGAGACCGAGAATGGATTTCTTGGAAAATAAATCAAATGTGACACCATTTACTATTTTCAGAATGAACCCAACCGTAAAAATAGTGCTTCGTCAATACGAAAACCAAACAGTTTTGGAACTAATGCCCACGGACGACTCTACAATGTCCAAAGAGGGTACAGTAGTTCGTATGTCAACGAAGAGCTTAACAAGAGGGAAAGTTACTTCAGTCGTCGTACATCTGCCGGCCATCAAGACCAGCAGACGGAAACTGGTACTGGCAGTGTAGACGTCCGGCCTCCTATGGTGTCAACTGGAACGCAGTGCCGTCCTTAAGACTTCTAACACGTCCGGCCTCCTATCGTGTCAACTGGAACGCAGTACCGTCCTGAAGACTTCTAACACGTCCGGCCTCCTATGGTGTCAACTGGAACGCAGTGTCGTCCTGATGACTTCTAACACGTCCGGCCTCCTATGGTGTCAACTGGAACGCAGTGCCGTCCTGATGACTTCTAACACGTCCGGCCTCCTATGGTGTCAACTGGAACGCAGTACCGTCCTGAAGACTTCTAACACGTCCGGCCTCCTATGGTGTCAACTGGAACGCAGTACCGTCCTGAATACTTCTAACACGTCCGGCCTCCTATGGTGTCAACTGGAACGCAGTACCGTCCTGAAGACTTCTAACACGTCCGGCCTCCTATGGTGTCAACTGGAACGCAGTACCGTCCTGAAGACTTCTAACACGTCCGGCCTCCTATGGTGTCAACTGGAATACAGTGCCTTCCTGAAAACTTCTAACACGTCCGGCCTCCTATGGTGTCAACTGGAACGCAGTGCCGTCCTGAAGACTTCGAACACGTCCGGCCCGCCATGGTGTCAACTGGAACACAGTGCCTTCCTGAATACTTCTAACACGTCCGGCCTCCTATGGTGTCAACTGGAACGCAGTACCGTCCTGAAGACTTCTAACACGTCCGGCCTCCTATGGTGTCAACTGGAACGCAGTGCCGTCCTGAAGACTTCGAACACGTCCGGCCCGCCATGGTGTCAACTGGAACACAGTGCCTTCCTGAAAACTTCTAACACGTCCGGCCTCCTATGGTGTCAACTGGAACGCAGTACCGTCCTGAAGACTTCTAACACGTCCGGCCTCCTATGGTGTCAACTGGAACACAGTGCCTTCCTGAATACTTCTAACACGTCCGGCCTCCTATGGTGTCAACTGGAACGCAGTACCGTCCTGAAGACTTCGAACACGTCCGGCCCGCCATGGTGTCAACTGGAACACAGTGCCTTCCTGAATACTTCTAACACGTCCGGCCTCCTATGGTGTCAACTGGAACGCAGTACCGTCCTGAAGACTTCTAACACATCCGGCCTCCTATGGTGTCAACTGGAACGCAGTACCGTCCTGAATACTTCTAACACGTCCGGCCTCCTATGGTGTCAACTGGAACGCAGTACCGTCCTGAATACTTCTAACACGTCCGGCCTCCTATGGTGTCAACTGGAACGCAGTACCGTCCTGAATACTTCTAACACGTCCGGCCTCCTATGGTGTCAACTGGAACGCAGTACCGTCCTGAAGACTTCTAACACGTCCGGCCTCCTATGGTGTCAACTGGAACACAGTGCCGTCCTGAAGACTTCTAACACGTCCGGCCTCCTATGGTGTCAACTGGAACGCAGTGCCGTCCTGCAGACTTCGAACCTGTGACAACACGTAGAAGAGTTGTTTCATGTGAGAGAGTAGATAAAGGCAGGGCAGCAGCGAGCCCAGCACAACAACTTGAAAAGGGTGGTGGAGACACAGTACCGTATTCGAACATCTTTACGTGCTTTCTAAGACGTCAAAATACCGCAGAACAGCTATGTAAAAATATTCCAGGTACTGTTTGGGCAAGAATACATTTCTGTATAGGCCTAATGCGAACATTATACAACCAGAACTAAGTATATGTAAATCGATCTGGAGTGATCTACATATAATAATTTTTATATTCGTGTTTTTTTTGTTTTATTTATACTTTGACTTAAATGTTACCTATACTTTTTTTTTTTTTTTAGAATTGTATTATATTAAATATATTCATATTTTTTATTTAGTTTGCATTTTGATATGTTACAAGTATTGTTTTCACAGTTAGGAGCGTTTAATAGTAGTAGTAAAAAAAAAAGAAAGCTCTTAATAAGGAACGTTGAAAGGCAGTCAAGAAGTCAAAGTGTTGCTGAGCCCTTAATTTATGGTAAACTATTATTCTTCGAGCTTGAAGTATGGATTCTGGACTGAATAATATTGTGACGAGACAATACTGTAAATATATGTCGTCAGCCAGGATTTGATGTCAGTCAGTTTGTCAGGTCTACGGGAGATCTACTACAGACTCTACAGAATTTTGATGCTGCCAACTAGTCTTCCTGCTTTAACGAGAAGCTTCTGATCTTCACCCGGTTCCTGATGTATTCGGAGACACCTGATCTTCACCCGGTTCCTGATGTATTCGGAGACACCTGATCTTCACCCGGTTCCTGATGTATTCGGAGACACCTGATCTTCACCCGGTTCCTGATGTATTCGGAGACACCTGATCTTCACCCGGTTCCTGATGTATTCGGAGACACAAAAAAGGATTATGATGGAATCTAGGCTACATTACTGTTACAACGAATATGTTCCATTACAGCTAAGTACTAGTAATTAATTGCTATTCAAACTACATAGATGTTCATGATAATTCATTTTGTTTTCCAATTATTATTTATTTAAATAATTCTCGAAGTACATAGATATTTAAACGACTTAAAAATGCTAGTAAATGCACGATTAGCTGACACTAAGGGATTCTTTGACATTATACAGAAATAAAACCCCTTGCTACATAGGTCATACATGATTGTCAGATACCAACACATAGGCCTGTTTGAGCTGTACATGATGCATAAAAAATAAATGTTTATATAAATATTAATTATCCTTTAAAATTAATTTTAAAAACGTATGTTTTTTTTACCTATAGCTGACGCCTCATTTTCTAGTGTTTCCTAATGCTGACACTTTTTGTACATATAGCTGACACAGGTTATAATTTATAATTAAACAAGATAAATAACACTTTAATGAAGTAATCATTGTTTATTAAGTTAGTTTAAAAATTAAAGATATTTTGCACATATAAAAATATTTTTAAAAAAATTATTTTTTGTTATGGTTTTCAAACTTAAGAAAATTTAACGTAACTGGAAGATATTCATAATAGGCTAAGAGAACACGGATGTTTTTACATATATTTCAAAAGTTGGAAAAAACTACACCTAGGCCAATTCAAAATAATCTAATATTCCTCGAACAAAAGAAAGTAGGGCCTACATAAGTTTAAAACAAAATATAACCTTAACAAAGAATAATCAATTATTTTATCTGTGTCCTTTACTTGTGTAAGATACCATCATATTTCTGGGGTTTATAATAGTTCCCCTATTTCTCTAACTCTACAAACTCCTTGCATTTGTAACACAAGGTGGATTAATTTCCTTTAGGCCTCTTCTGTCTTCATTCCAGACTTTGTCTTTCTTTTCTTGGCCATTACCATCCTGTGGGTCCACTCTTAGACATCACTCATACTAAATATTCTTTTTCATCTTTTGAATATATGATTTCTTGTACCTGTCCAGGAAAGTACACAGAATCATATTCAACTATGACATTATCATTTTCTTGGTAATTTTTCGCTTTCACAGCTTTCTGAATCACTAAAATTCTTGCTCGTTTCTTGGTACAAGAAATGCAAAAGAAAGGCTCTATTATTTGTTATTTTTTCTTTCCCTTTGCTTCCTCCTTTCAGCTGTTTCTTCTAGTTTCTTTTTCTTTTCATTTGCTTTCTTCTGGTGATATTCTTGCCACAGCTCTAAAGTGATAACAGATGGCATTTTCTCTTTCCTGCGCCTTCTTTTTCTCTTCATTTTCTTCAGTCCAAAAAATAGAGCTCTTTTGAAAAGTGATGGGATATTAACGTTGGGAGCCTTTGGCGTACTATGTACAATAGACGATGAAGAAGAGCTACTTTTGAAACAGTCTGTGCACTCTTTATAATTGGGGATATTTGAGAAAAGCTAGAGGATGGACATTGTAGGTTCTCTTGTATTGTTAGATTTATGATGGTTGGAACATTAGGACCAACACCTATAAGAGGCTGAATGGCACATATAATTCTGTCTCACGAAACAGTTCCACATCAGGAGAAAGAGTTAAATCTTGTTGAGCATTCCCTGACATGTTGATAGGAGTACTTGGATTTGCTTTGGAACGCATCTTTTTCCATACATTGAAAACAGAACTGTCCACAAGAGGTCCAGGCCAATTTTCAGTGCCAGAATTCACCTTAAAGGAAGCAAGGGCATGGTATTCTCATCAATGAATGATTCAGAAGCTTTAAAATGATTTTCCATATAATTTAAAGATATCTGTGGAGTTATTCTTGCTTCAATAGTCGATTTGAGCAGAGGAGCAAAGTTGACCCTAGTAAAAAATCCTGACATTCTCCAACCTCCAAGAGAAAACGCTTTCCTTCCACCCTGCCTCCAAGGTACGAAATATGACTACATCCATAGATTGCATGATATGTGTTGAGTTTGGGTACAGGTTAACCAAAATTATACCACTTTGTTGGCAGAAATTACTGAGATGCAATGGCATGTGAGACGAATGACCATCCGCATAAAGAATAACGGGGAAAGTAATGTTCTGTTGCTTCAGCCATGGATAAAATACATTGGTTATGTAACTATAAAATTTATCACATGCCATCCACCCAGTTTCTGAACAACCTACACCCCAATGAGCAGGAATATTCTTGCATATCTCAGCTGGCAGCTGTTCAGTTTTATCATTCTTCATAGCCAATACTTTATTGCCTTTAGGTTTTAACAAATGCCGACTCATCACAATTGAAAATTCTGTTGGTTTCCCTGATGACACTATCAACATTGTTTTCTGAAAGAAATAATTGTACTTCTTTGAACCAGTTGTGAAGCTGTAAAGAAGCAACATCAGAACAACTTTTAGTCAAATTTTGTGGCGTTCGAAATGAGACCAGTGGGTTCCTTCGGAGGAAACAGTCATACCATTTTCTGCTAGGTTTATGGTTCTTGAATTTTTTATTTACGTCCGAAGCTAATTGTGCAACTCTAGTCATAAAATTGACTTTCGTAATGGGGAAACCGGCGTTGGCCATTGTTTCTATCCATGTCGCTGAAAGTTGCTCTTTTCCTGAAGAGAAAAGCATGACTGGTCCCACCCTCGCTGAAGCAGGATTTTTGCCCGTAACTTTATACACAAGGGTAGTTTTCGGCTCACCATATTTTGACGCAGCTGTCTTCACAATCCCACGTTTCACCTCGTCCAATGCAGCAGTCATAGTCGACTGTGGATATTACTTAGTTGAAACACCATCTGAAACACAGCAGTGGCAAAAAAATATATTGTACGTCAGTTTTAGGTTATGGTCTGTATCAGTAGCCCATACCTGACACAGAGGGGTCAGTTATAGGTTCCCTTTGTTGGAATGTCATGTGGAGAGAATATATCTCAACAATAAAAAACTAATTTTTCACGTATATAATAGCCCAAATTAGTTTTACACCTGAAGTTGACACCCTGTCAGGTATAAGTGTAATGCCACTATATTGTACCAATGGCTGACCCTCCATAATTTATATATAATTTAATAGGTTTTGCTTGTGCAACTTTTAGGAACTGAAACACATTAATTATCCATAAAATCAAACATTGATTTAACTTTCAGAACCCAACAGACAAAACGCAGAACCTTATTTAGTATCACTAATCTGGTTATGAAAACTGCTAGGCTTCTCTCCAAAACTTTATTTACAGATGCTCCATTTCAACAGTGAAGTCAAAGACATGCATAGTTCACTGTAATGCCAACCTAATTAGTTTCCTTCCAAAGAGGAACATTTAAACTAGAAACAGATGCACAGAGGAATAAAGTAAGAGTACAGATTTCCTTATTTTTTATGGTTAAAATTAGCCTGTCAGCTATAGGTACAGGGCTTGTATTAATATTTGGTCTAAACCATATTAATTCTGGACATAATACTCATGTTACTAGTATCCATATTTTCCTCTGATTGGCGCAGACTTTCATAATTTTTATTTCTGTTAATATATATATATATATATTCTTTAAAGAAGTTATAGTATTTGCTTAATGAATGGCCCATAATTTGTTTTCTGATTGAATCAAACATGGCTCTCTTATTTGTAATGAAATGTCTTCTATGAGGTAACATTGCAATGTTAAGTTCCAAGGACCATGATATGAATTAGTTACTTTTATTAAAGTGGTTTATCATCAATTCACTTGTGATTCACTATTGATTGAATTAGTATTAGTTCGTAAGAAAAAAGGTATTTGTAGTGGACTTGAAAAAATGTTCGGGTTGCAGTAATCTTTCTGAGAGCAGCATGTACGGAGGTAAATAGAGGTGTGCGTGTGTGTGTGTACTAGCTCGGACTTTCTGAATATACAATATTCTGTAATGCAATGTGGTATTGCAGTGTTGTCTAGAGTTCCGTGGCGTTAGGTATTCGCGTTAAAGAAAATTTGTCGCCCACGTTCCATACGTTACAGAAACATTTAATGGCTAACAACGGAGCAGGTGAAAACATTGCATTAAAACGTTGTAGTACACACTTCTTTATCCTTTGCGTTAAATATACCGAGACTCATTTAAGTACGTAATTAACAGCTCATTTAATTCTTATACTTACGTTATCTGACTATACTGCGGCCTCTGTTCACTACGCTTGTCTCGCATTCAAGTTGATATTATACTCGCCACTTATTGTTCATTCTACTCTCTCAAGACCTCGCCGTTAAGACGGATTCCCACCGGCCATCTTGGGTTTATCACCAAAGATTTTATTTCAGAAGGTGTTTTGAAATTTCCCGCACGACATAACCTAAATAATATATTCTCATACTTTATCGAACTGGCACACCTTCACTACATTTCTTTATTGTTAGCTGGTAACTGTCGAGGCGAAACGCGAGATTATTTCTTGCGGATGATTACAACAGTAATAGAGAAATGCTAACCTCAGACAATGCGCCTGGGTTGCTGGCTACGGCTGTCCGATGACGTAATGAAGTCTCCGGCCTTGTGGTTCCAAGGCTTATACATGTATTCGCACTGCTGGCCTAGTTTACCCTTGGAGGCACTGTTTGATTTTTCCCGCGCCTCCCAACACTGCTACTCAGGCGGCGTGGCGTTCCTATGGTAGCTCCAACGCCTCGTAACATGGATACGCTAGTTGTATATACGACCACCTGTTTTATATCAATACAGTGACGTGAATATTAGGCTCAATATCCTCTGTGAAAATCTTGTATAGTATGTTCACGGTAAAGTGAGCACTTTTCAGGCTCTTGGTTACTTTTTTTCCTATCAGCCATTTTTATCCTTCCATTACTTTTTTTAATAAATATTGCAATGCTAGTAATAAACACAGTGCATATATTTCACCAGACTCGAAAGATAACGTCTAACGCTGTAATGAAATAAAGTTATTTACTATTATTCCAAATGAGAGAGCTTCATAAAGTGCTCATTTTATCGTGAACAGCCTACACCTTCCCTTTTGCTATATGTCACGTGTATTTGGGAGAAGGCATTTTCCTACACGTCTGAGCCAATCAGAATTAAGTTACCCCGGTAATGTACGTTATCGATTCAGCAGTAAAATCATCATTCAGTCACAAAAGTGGGTCTAAGCTGAACTATTTCGTAGTTTAGCTGGTCGTAAAATCCTGTCGGAGATGATCGTAGTTCATTTCGGGAATCACGAGAGAGCAGCACTAACCCGTAGTCGAGCGTGTTGTTTGTATCGTGGTAACGGTAGAGCGCGAAGCGGTAAAGATGCATCACTAACAAAAAAAAAAAATGAAATATGCATTTTAAATAGGGTTACCAGGCGTAGCGTACTGCTTTTCGAAGGACAGACTTTTTTTCTCCAAGAAGTGTCCTGCGGGATGCGAAAGGCCAAATAAAGACGTGGAATACCCTCCTTTGGCCATGTGTGCGAAAACTCCTGCTTTTTACACCAACAACCTCTGAAAATTTATATTACTATTTACACATTCAGTGAGTTTTAAGGACCGATGTTACAAAATAACACTTTGCTGCGTGGCATTCGTTCAAACGGGAAATATATTTCAAAGAGCACATAAAGGTTAAACTGTTCTACTAGCGAGTTAAATTGTAATAATGAGCCTGATTTACTTCCGGGTGATATATATATAATCTCAAATCACATATGCCCATAAATCTGTGGTGACTTACGGCTGTCAGACTTGGACACTCAATGAATTTACAAAAGGCAAACTCAGAACAGCCCAAAGAGCTGATCAAAAAGCAACCGACATCAGATCAGTTACTAAAGTCGAAGACATCTTGGAGAAGACAGCCACCTGGAAGTGGTAATGGACCGGCCATCTTGCTCGGAAGAAAGATGAAAGATGGTGTTGGAATGGAGTTCAAGAAATCATCGGAGACCAAGAGGAAGACATACGCAGGGTTGCTGGGGTTAACTGGCAGAGAATCACCCAATACCGTTCTACCTGGAGAAGACTATTGAAATTATACCTGAATATCTAACTCTAAGAAGCCACATCATTTCAAGATTGAACTGGCTGATGATGATGATGATGATGATGATGATGATGATGATACAATTTTCACATTTTTAGATCGCATTCGTTTTTGTTATTTACAGTGCTGCCATGCAATTTATCCACGTTCCTTTCATTTTAAATCACATTTCTTCTGTCAAGTGTCCTGCTTCATGTAGTGACAAATCTGATCGTCCCGACTTCAAATGTATGAAACACTATATATTTGTACTGAAATATAATATACGTTTATATATTCCCTGGGCCGTGGTGGTGTAATGGATAGACTACTCGCTTCCAATCTATAGGCGAACCAGGCTTGATTCCCGACAGGGATCGTGCTGCCGATGCTACTGGTCGGCGGGTTTTCTCGGGGATCTCCCATCCATATTCCCATTTTTTTTTCATTCCGCCGCTTCTGCATACTCAACTCACTTCACACTCATCGACTTCCAAGACCTCGATGTTACGAGCCACCCAAATCTCTTCACTCACTCACTATATGTCACCTTTTTGGGTACTTTAAAGCACATTTATTCTCTGGAGAGTTAGTTGGAGCTGCGCGTCCAAGGTCAAGAAGCGAGGGGAGCAATACGGGCGACACTAACACGCACGCCTAGTGTCTCATCGCTCCTACGTGCAAGGCGTGCAGTGTTTCCGTCATGGCGCTGTACTGTGCAAAGTAGACCTGTAACAATGGGGTTTTATTGAACTCGATAAAAGCCCACAGATTGAACTACGTCCGTATCTTTGTACTTTTCTCTTGTCGTTTAAGGAAATTACACAGGCAAGTTTTAACAATGCGATATTTGACCATTTTCACGAATTTTTTTCTCTCCAAGAATATACTAAATATGACAAAAGTAAAATAATAGACACATAGACAGTAGTTTTTTTTTTCTGACAAAAAGTATTTGCAGAACATTTATTTACCAATATACGCTTATTCGTGCAAACAACTATTTCACAAAAAAAAAAAAACATGCAGGTCCTTATAAATCTTATTACTTCGGCAAGAACGCACCTTGCTGGCTTGTCTGTATATGACTATAGTCAGAGGTATTTGAAACACCGTCATAGATACTTTTTGAGTTATAGAATACACTTTCTCTCGTAAAGGCAGTCACGCGGTAGCTGTCTTATATAAAAACCGCCAGTGCCCTAGAATAAGTCTCAGGCTCACTTGCTAGTACCCCGTTGCGCCGATATCGAATGATACTAGTTCCAAACTAGAATCCAGTTTGATCTTGGTTCCAATGTAAAAGTGTCGTACCAACGAAATTTCATCATTCTGTATCTCCGATTCGTCGATATTGGTTCCAAAGTGAGAGACAAAGTATGAGACAAATTTTTGCTATTGGTTTGTAATATGTGACGTCATGGAAGTAGGCGTGTATTTTACTATTGATAGAACTAGATGTGCGATGTTTTATCTGTTTTAAGTGAATTATTGTTGTACGAATTTTACTGAATAACTTTTAAGTGCGTATAATGTAGTTTTAATTTCCCAAGAAAACAACCAAACGTAGTTCTATCTGCTGGCGTATTTTCAAACTACATTTGTCGACGACGGCTGCTGATCTCGGATCGAGATTTCGCACCGCCAATTTCGGCGGTTCGAAATTAACTTCTCGCTTGTCGATCTCCAGTCCAGCTCTGAACGAGAATGGTGCGACAGTTTTCAGTGTCGATCTTAGATCCGATCTGGGATCGCGTTTCGAACCACGATGGTGCAACCGGGAATAATATAAACTCGTATGGCTCACTTGAAAGAGCGTATGGAGTGCGGACTGTGAAACACTCGTGGGTGGGTGCTAAGGGTCGTGTTCGGCGCAGACCTCGGACGCGTATTTCTCCGCCGAGCAGCTCGCGGAACGTAAACAAAAGACGGCGGGTGAGTGGAAAGCGAGCGTGCACACGCCATGTTTTATATAAGAACAGACAGTGAAGCCCAGGAAATGCTAGCCTGCTCGCGCACCATTGTGATCGCCACAATGGAGCGGGCGCGGCCTTCCTGGAAAGCGCGCCGCGATGGGAACCACTCGCCTGGTTTTCACTTCTCCAGGCACGCGACTGGACAACACTCCCCCTCTCACCTCATCTACGTGCTTCAGCACTCCCTGTTCGCCGGCGGTCGGAATCTTGTAACGGTGTCTCTCAAACACCGCACAATTCTCCACGTTAACAAAGTCGCTGGTTTCCGCGTTCTACGAGGATATCGGCACGGTAAAAAAAAAACAACTAATTGTAAAGTTTGATAAACTTTTGATTAAATCAATTTCGAATATGTAAGTAAAATGAGCGCAGAAGGTACAAAAATTAATTTAAAAGTTTGATAAACTTTTGATTAAATCAAGCTGTCTCAAATATAATTCCGTCTTTCTAACCCTCAAGACCAGGGGTTCCCATACTTTGGTTTATCACGCTTCCCTTCTGCAAAAAAAAAAAAACTATGCCCCCCACCCGTCCCCCTTACTGTCTCAAACTTCATTATTATAAGGGTAAAAGATAAATTAATAACAGTCTCAAAGGTTTTATTTAATCATTAAATTTTAATGCTTATTGAACACACATAGTAGTGAAAAATCAATCAGTGAGACTGATGAGTTTGCATCTTTTTAACAAAATTCCCAATTCTTGGTTGGATAGAAGAAATTACACAACGTAAATCACTGGCAATACCGAGTTTGCTTCTATACTTTGGCCCCCCTTAGCATGTCGTCACGCCTCCCTTCCCCCCTACACCCCTCCCTCTGCATATGGGCGGTGGTTTGCCTGGATACACCGCGATGCTCTCCTCCTATGTCACCGAAGTTTCCATTTTTGGCTAGCAAGAAACGCAGATATCCTCCTGGGAGGCTCCTAAACGCATATTTCTTGTACAACAGAGTGAAAAAGAATGGCGAACAATAAATTGAATACTAAAGTGCCTACCAGGTAGTATGCACGGAATTGTGTGATCCATACACACGACACTAGCTAGTGAACTAGAAAATGGATGGTTAATGTCAACTATGTATGATTTGGAAGCAGTTTTTGGGGTTGTGGGGGTAATTTGTGCATTATCAATAGCATCTTCCATAAAAAAGAATAAAAGATTTAGTCCAATCAGACATACTTCAAGCACTGAATATATACAAATGTAGAAAATGTATAATCACTCACAGAAAAAAAGACGAACCCCTCTATTTTTTTAAATTCATGCACATAGTTATTTACAATAGTGGCACTGACATTTTATCGTATTAAAAACATTAACATATCTGCTTATTGCCAGCATCAACCAAATATGTTTTGTTTATATTCGACATGTACAAGAAAGATGGTGAAAAATAGTATCGTCACTATATGGCACTAGCTAGTATACAAGCTGTTGTGTGCTATAGTAACTGGCATACTCGGCGGCCGTTCACACGATGCAAGTCGGAGTGTACAGGAACATGCTCACTTGCTTGTATAAGAAGTATGTCAGTGTGTACTGGGCTTTAAGGGGAGTGCCAACTGCTGGTG
Organism: Dryococelus australis; assembly: GCA_029891345.1. NCBI lineage: Eukaryota > Metazoa > Arthropoda > Insecta > Phasmatodea > Phasmatidae > Dryococelus > Dryococelus australis. The sequence goes on from CM056995.1 coordinate 361,430,874, forward strand.
GAGAGAGAACGATTGGGCAGGTGTAGGAAACACTTCGGGAGAAAAATAATTGTGTTATTGTTCATTTTACTATATGGGCGTCTGAATCGTTAATATGTAACGTTGAACCCAGTGATATTATAAAAATACAGTATTTTTTCATATAGTAATAAATTAAAACATTTAAAAAATATATATTTGATATTGTTTTAGAGTCTTTGTAATGGGTAAACTGCTGGGTATTTTTAGAAAAGAGAAAAAGAATATTTAGTCCAAATTATAGTAAATAAAATATTGTCTTCTCATTTCTCACAAAGTGGAGGAAAGTTTGCAATTTTTCCCTGTGGGATGGTTTTCGCTTGGTTTCTCGATGTCTTCTGCTAAAGCCATAATTTTATTAAATATCGTTATCGTTCATTAGGGATATGAATGGTGTGGACGGAAAGTCGGTGAATGGTCACTTTTATGCTGTGGAAGGGTTGCCTCCGTGTGCTCCCGCCGCAACTTCATGTCAACGAAGCAGATCTGTATTAGGCCGGGCGCACACTGGCGTGTACGTCTGTTCAGAGTAAACTGAGCACTTTTTGTAGTTCTGCTCGAGATATACTTTTATGTGCATTGCGTATTCTTTCACGACATATTAAATTAAAATTGCCATAGGCCTACTAAATAGCTTACAAATTCTCTCACCTTCAGAATTATATGCTTTAAGAATACTTAAATTATCCACATATGTTTACATGAAACATTTAACTAGGGTCTCAAAAGAGCACTTTTGAGACCCTAGTTATTTTTTTCTTTCAGCCAATCTTTATCCTCTAACCATTTTTTAAAAATAAATACTGCCGTGTAAGTAACAAACGCTCTGTATATTCCACCGCACTCAGAAGTTAACGTCTAAGGCTACAATAAAATATATTTATTGACTATTATTCCAAATGAGAGGGCTTTCAAAAGTGCTCACTTTACCATGAATAGCCTATAATTACTTCCCCTCCGTCGTTATTAGCTTTACTGGGCACATGCCAGTCATTGCGGCAGTTAAAATACACGTAGATATATTCTGTTCACGGTGAAGTGAGCAATTTTTAAGGCCCTGCTAAATTTTCCCCTTTAGCCAATATCTATTATAAACAATGCCATATGGCCAATAAACATAGTGTATACGTCCCACCACTCCCAAAATTTTACGTCTGGGCTGCCATAAAATATATTTGTTAGTGGTTGATGCTTATTGTAAGGGTCTTAAAAATGTTCACTTTACCATGGATAGTCTATGGGGCAGTGTCATTTTCCACACGTCGACTTCTGGAGGCATCCATGAACCGTGAACAGCTAAGATATAGGCTGATCTTGGTAATATGAACAGTTTTGAAAGTCCTGCGTAAGATCTAGTTGTGTGCACAATGTGTATTCTTCCGCCTTATGCAAAATTAACATTAACATGGGCCTCTTCACTTTCTTCATGCGTCGGTCAAGAGCAATTGTGAAATTATTACAGAAGAAAATGTTTTGCAAATCTGCTCATTTTTTTTTTCACTTCGCTGCATTAAAAACAACATAAAGTGAAATAAATAATTTAAGTTACCAGAAATGGTTACCTGACACTTTTTATTCGACGTTAAGATATGGAACTACTTTCCATTGATCGTTACCAACTTTACTGGGCGCATGTCACTCAGTTCGCACGTTAAAATGTGCGCCGGTAGGGATAAGTGACTTCTTTTTCTAAGGTTGATTTCAAAAGTGCTCACTTTATCGTGAGCGGCCTGTAACAACAGTAGAACCTCCGGCAATAGCGTGGCGAGGTTCTGCCATTCGACAGTTGCAGCAGCAGCAGCAGCTGCGGGAGAAACGTCGCGTGTAGGCGAAGTGCAGTTTGTCAAGTTGTTGGCTGAGTGAAACTGCAGCAGCAGCAGCCTACGTGGCCAATGTGAAAGTTGATCGGCGGGTGATAGCCATCTCTCAGGCAGCCCAACCCTAGTACACGGCTGTGCGAGCCGATCAACAGTGGCCACGCTAGATACAGTGATAATAGTACACTCACGCTTACTACAAGCTTCTCTGCAAACTTCTGCTTCCAGGATATCCATCCGCCTCGTGCTAACAAACAAAGCTTAACGGAGTCTAGACAATTACATCAAAGGGACAGCGCGCCGCGTTCGTACTCACTCGCTGTGATACAATTATGCATAAGGACTATTTCTTACTAGGCATTAATTACCACCACACCTATTTTCTTACCTGTTTTTATTCATATCAGTTATAAATGAAATATTTCAAGTTAGATATAATGTAAGTAAAAATTTCAATTTAACCAAAAAGAAGGTACTTTTATGTTAACACGAGTATAAAACGTTTGTAATATACGACATGATAGGAAACAACCAAATACATCGTACATGGATGATTTCTCCAAATTTTGATTAAAAAATTGCGAAGGAACCGCGAATAGACTATATATATAGTCAATTTCACGTTTAAATTAAGCACTTTAGAAAATCATGCTTAGTGTCTCTAAATTACTACTTTTCTAAGTTATGTGATCCTGCATTGCGTGTTTCTAAGTTGCGTGTTCCTAAGTTATGACTATACTTCGAAGCCATGTGTTTCTTTATTGCGTGTTCCTAAGTTGTGATTTTCTAAGTTATGATAGTTCTAATTTGTATGTTTCTATGTTATGGTCGTTCTCATTTATGACTTTCTAAGTTACTGTTTTAATTTGTAATTTCCTGACGATTCTGAGTTGAGTTTCTACGTTACGCAAGTTATGATAGTTATAGTGTGTGGCGATTTTTTTCAAGAATTCTAAGTTATGACGGGTCTAAGTTGTGATTTTTCTAAGTTATGTGTGGTTCCCGCGGATCTAGACTTTCATGAGGGAAGGGGCAGCTTGATGGATGGGGCATCATGCATTATGTTCATACCACATGCCTAAAGGCTGTTCACGATAGAGTGAGCACTTTTTAAATGAACCTTTCAAAAAAAGTCACTGCCCCTGCCTGCATATGTTTTATCGGACACACTGATTGACATTCGCCCAGTAAAGTTGGTAACGAAGGAGGGAAAGTAGTTCCATATCTTAACGTCGGATAAAAAGTGTTAGGTAACCTTTTGTGATAACTTAAATTATTTATTTTCCTTTCTGTAAAAATTAGCAGATTTGTAAAATATTTACTTTCCTAATAATTTCACATTTTTAATTTACCGAAGGATGAATAAAGTGATGAGGCCCATGGCAATGTTAATTTTACATAAGGCGGAAGAATACACAACGTACATTCAAGTATATCGTAAGCAGGGCTTTTAAAAGTGCTCATTTTACCGGCGAATAGTTTTTACCAGTACGCATTGCATTTTAATTCTACATGTAAATGTACTTGGTGGATAGGCTATCTAGATTAAAATTTCCTATTACTAAACTAAGTATACAATATGCATTAATACTACCTTATTAACAGCGTACTTTGATTATAGAATATCGTTTTATCCTGTGTAAAATCAAACTCCAAGGGAGGTACTAAAGCCTCCTCTCCATCTCCCTTTGGATCCTCCATTGCTATGCCTATTTGTATAACATTCTCTATGAAGTTGTGGCCATCGGCATTGAAAACATCGTTACTTTATATTTCTTTCAGACACTGTTAAACTAAGTATACAATATGCATTAATACTACCTTATTAACAGCGTACTTTGGTTATAGAATATCGTTTTATCCTGTGTAAAATCAAACTCCAAGGGAGGTACTAAAGCCTCCTCTCCATCTCCCTTTGGATCCTCCATTGCTATGCCTATCTTGTATAACATTCTCTATGAAGTTGTGGCCATCGGCATTGAAAACATCGTTACTTTATATTTCTTTCAGACACTGTTAAACTCGCAGACCTTGCACGTGATGACGTTCGAAGCATATACAATTTTCAGGCTTCTTAGTTTATTCATAAACGTGTCAAAAACACTGTTTAGCCGTTTTTGGAAACAAACACAATACAGGATAATTCTCTTGCAAAAATTATTGAACTAATATATAATTCCGTGGCCGACCTAAATATATCTGAATTATTATGCAGGGGAAAGCATTATTGCATTTTTTAAATTATTGAATTAATAAAAAGTTTTACAAAATATCAAATCTAAAAACTTCGTGGATATTAGTAAAATTAATTCCCCCCCCCCCCCCCCTCTTTAGCGACATCACACATTTAACTAAAACAATATCCTTTATTTTTTGTGTTTATTATTATTTTTAATTGTTTAGTTTGTTTACCCCGTGTTTACAAAAACAGTGCAAATGTGATTTTTAGTTGTGATTATGCAAAGCCCAAAAAAATGTAAATTTTACTAGCTTGAAATGACGTCACATACAATGCGTCCAAGTTAGAAACTTTTTCACAAGTAAAAAAAAAAAACACATCGCTCTTAAGTAATCGGGATGTAAAGGAATTTTGATCATGAGGTTTTGTGACTCTATCCACAACTGTTTATCTACAATTTTTAATGAAAAAAGCTTTTAAAAAATGACGATATTTTTTTGTTGTCACTATGCTTAGTAAAAAAAAAACATCCGCAGAAACGTTCTTTAAAGCAGAATTTGAGCAAATTATCGGGAGTAGAAACATGAGTTCTACAGTATTCCAGAAATTTCGCGCACTAGGATCTTCGGGATTGCATTCTGTTGATCGAGACAAGGCGATGTACTAGTGGCGGATAGTTCATCACGCTACCGTACAACCACTCGCGCCATCTGTAACTCCATTCTTAACCCGTTACTTAAACTTGCGCAATCGATACGACGATTGGCTATAGCCTACTATAGTGTTGGTAGCAAGGCTCGTACCGTATTTGTTTTAACAGACGAATCTTGCTGTGCATAAAGCATTAGGTGAGCTGCCACCCATACTGGACAATTTTTTTTTCTAACCTGCTTTGTTTTGGTAAGCGACGACGACCACAATGCATACAACTGCAGTCAGGGAATTTGAAGCGGTCAGGAATTTCAAACACGTTAGCTAAATGTCAGGGAATTGTGATATGCATGATATATTTGGTAGTTCTTTCATCAATCGTCCACCGCTGAACTATCATTTATATATACAATTGTTTTAACGATTGTGGACTAAATGGTTAGGCATCTTTCATTGCAATCTATGTAGCTATCAATTTGGTAAGATCAGAGAAGTATTTTCGTGTAAAAGTGTGTTCTTATTTAAAGGCGCCAGTCCTTACAGAAAAGTGCTAGAAAAAAGTCAGGGGAAAAAAAAGATTATCTTTGTCTGGAAATCAAGGAGATGTCGGAGAATTTGACAATTGAAAAAAGTGGCAACCCTGGTAATTCTTTGAGACCCATATTAATTTATGGTTGAGGTGTTGCAAATTCACATCACTTGTTTCGCTATCACAACCAGCGAGGTTGTAAGCTGTGTGTTACGCAATATTATTACAAACCGTTCTTAACTAAGGACATTAGCACGGTTTACGAATTAAGCTCGAGGAAGGTCATTGCATAATGAGTTTTGAAGTATACAGCACTGCACAAGAAGTACTTCCTGTGCGTTATGTACACAGTTGTGTACACTGGGGCAGAATGACGTAAGTGCACATTTATGTGCGAGGCAGTACAAATAGGAACCGAGGTCAGTGCGTGAACATTAAACATGGCCGTAAGCTATTGCTAGTCCAGGGTTGTGTTTGATTCCAGTTCACGGGACCAATTTGAAATTATAGGAATAGGGTCCTTCTACTATCGCAATGCTTAAAGACAATTTTTGAATACTCTATATCGGAATAGTATACTGGAATCGAGCCATTAAGTGTCGAAATGAATCCTACAGCAAGGCAGCTGCTGGAATCGTCGTTCGTATGGATATTTGTTCGTATATACTTTTTCGTTATGTTTGACATTTGAAAATAGACAACCCCTTGTGGTTTAATGTAAATATAATTAATAAAGGAGAGGAAAAATTAAGCATCAAATTAAAACGAATACCTTTGGGAAAAAATCGTGTAAACAAAGTTAAGTTGGTACATGAAAACTGGTGGAATTAATTTTTTAACACCGAACAACTGAAAAATAAATTCTCTTTAAACAGATAATTTTTTTATATTTTTACAGTTAACAATTATAGCTGGAATGTTGGTAAATGATTTTTTAGTGATATATTTACTCTAGCAAAATATAAATTCAATAGTGAAGTTATTCAGTCATCACTTTATTATTTACTTCATTAAGGTAACGCTTGTGACAGTTATTTCTGGAATGTAATAACTATTCTAATTATAATGTAATAAATATGTTGAATATATTCTTTATTTTAATAAACGCTATCTAGCAGCAATGTTTCAACTCTTAAACGTGTTCCTCCGCACGTTTCGTTATTTACTTTATTAATGATTGGCGTAATTACGTCAAGTACTAATTCTTTTAAGGGAAAAAACTCAATGATAAAGACCAGTTCCTGTGTATTTACTGTGTCTCAGTAACTTTTAACTTTTATTATTCATAATATCTATCAATCGATTACAAGCCTTTTCACTCGTCAAGATAGTTTTTTTTTTTTTTAATATATTTTTAGGAAAATTGCTATTGCTTAGCCCGGATTATCTGGTAATAAATACATTTTTTTTTAAATCAAATTTTCTGCCACAACATATTTAAAGTGATTGGTTCTGCTTATGCAACGACGCCAATTTGCAATATCGATTCTCCAAAAATCCGACACATTTCATTCCGACCCATTTAGGCACTCCGACACTCGCTACTGGAATGTAAGTATCGGATCGATCAGCTAGCGAATTTATTCCGACGGTTTGAACAGTCAGGCGCCAGGAATTAGAACCGCGAGACGCCACCCGCAGCGCCACTGAACTGTGACTACGAGCCCAACTCTTGCTCTCGGAGATACAAATTCCCGATAGTTTCTATCGCGAGAGTAGCTCTCGAATTACTATCGCCGTGCACGATAGTTACTGTCGCACCGTCGCGACATCAGCTCGAGCTATATAGTCGATAGTAACTGTCGCGACAGAACATGCAACTATCGTCGTGTAATATCAATATCGTGATAGCGCGGGCCACTAATTTGTACATGTGTTCGCTTTGACAGTAACATTCCAGAATTATTTGGATTCTTTTAATACCTGTTGCGGTGCTTACACTATGTAGCGGTGTTATATTATCATATAGGTATGACACGACGTATCGCCAGTATATTAACTGTCGCATAATAAACCATGGGAACAATATATGTTCACACGTCATTAATATACTGCCACGATATTTTACTACCCCAACAAATACCAAACTCTTGACGAAAGGATATAAATCCAGGGCCAATCAACGTATTTACACAAGTATTGTCGGGCATGTCCCTTTCGAGGTTAACTATCACGGCATGTCTCGACCGTATGTGTAAACAGGATCTATCGCGGCAGTTACTGTCATACACTTTCGTGATATATACTATCGTGGTAGCTACTATCACCGTGTAAACGCGCCCTTATGCTGGAATCCCAATAGCGCGACAGACGCGACGCGAATAAATAATTTTCCAGCCAATCAGGATCGAGACTTTTGTGACGTCAACGCAACGAGAATCGACCGCGCGACAAAATTTCCGAATAGAATATATTTATAATTTACTCGCGTCACGGCGCGACAGGTCTGTAAATCTGTAATTAACCTGCCATATTGTTCGTGCTAAAGTTTTATGTGCACGATTATTTACCGCAAGCATAAGGAACGCAACACATTTTAATGCCTAGATGTAGTTACAGCCATATTTTCACGCTCAAAGCACCAGCGGACAAGGAAAGAATTTTTTTTTAAAGGAATGCAAAATAAGGAAATGGAAACACTAATGGCCATCGTAAAAGAGGTTAGTATGTAGTAGCAGGAAGCCATTTATAAAAAAATATTTTTAAATGTTTATCGCGAGGCGGTGAGATCTAGTGTTCACATGGCGCATCTGTCGCGCTCTTGCGATTCCAGCTTTAAGCGGTATTCACAATAAAGCGACGCGACGTGTCGAGCATTAGCCAATCATAGCCTTGGCGCCAGCGTCGAGCATCAGCCAATCAGAGCCTTGGCGCTAGCGTCGAGCATCAGCCAATCAGAGCCTCGGAGCTAGCGTCGAACATTAGCCAATCATAGCCTTGGCGCCAGCGTCGAGCATCAGCCAATCATAGCCTTGGCGCCAGCGTCGAGCATCAGCCAATCAGAGCCTTGGCGCCAGCGTCGAACATTAGCCAATCATAGCCTTGGCGCCAGCGTCGAGCATTAGCCAATCATAGCCTTGGCGCCAGCGTCGAGCATCAGCCAATCAGAGCCTTGGCGCTAGCGTCGAGCATCAGCCAATCAGAGCCTTGGCGCCAGCGTCGAGCATCAGCCAATCAGAGCCTTGGCGCCAGCGTCGAGCATCAGCCAATCAGAGCCTTGGCGCTAGCGTCGAGCATCAGCCAATCAGAGCCTTGGCGCTAGCGTCGAGCATCAGCCAATCAGAGCCTTGGCGCTAGCGTCGAGCATCAGCCAATCAGAGCCTTGGCGCTAGCGTCGAGCATCAGCCAATCAGAGCCTTGGCGCTAGCGTCGAGCATCAGCCAATCAGAGCCTTGGCGCTAGCGTCGAGCATCAGCCAATCAGAGCCTCGGAGCTAGCGTCGAACATCGAGGACTTTGCACGAGCGACAAACATTGGTTGTGACGGTCGTCGCCAGCGTCGGGGAATAAGAAGAATAACATTTCTGTGCTTCGTAATAAATAAATAAACTGGCGAGAAGCTGGCATAAAGAACAAATGGTTTGCACAGATACTAATTGGAGTCCACATTTATATCAATTTTAATTACCTTTAGGAAAACACAAGTATGTTTTCCGATTCCTGAAAAGTCTTTCATATTCTAAAACAACATTTAGAATTTTAATATAATACTTTTATTAAAGAAACGTGTATACGACTACAAAATAACAATTTTACTAACTAAATGGCAGTAAAATTCACTGTATTTCGTTGGTTTTTAGCATTTCATTGCAAACTTACTTGCAGGATAACAGATGGCAGCACAGCCTGTGTTGCCGGCAGCCGACGTCAGAGTATCGCTCTATTGTGAATACCGCTTTAGTCATCATGGCGAGGACGTGAGTTACGGGGCTCGTGTGCGGGCGTCGGCGAAAAGTCACCTCGCTAGACGTGGAGGTCAGGAACATAGGTCGCTCAAGACAGACGTTTCTAGCGCGCCCTGTCGTCAGCCGAGCCGAGTAGCCCGTGAAGACAGGCTGTCCTGTCACACGCTCCACGGTCAGTGCAAGTAGACCTGTACCGCTTAAGACGACTCCTTCGTAACACATTGTCTTCTTTGACTCCAGGAGAAGAGGGAGGGCGGTGGCTCCGGCATGTCGACCAGCAACGGCAGGGCCGTTTTGGATTATGGTCATGTGGGGCCCCGGGCCGACGTAAATATGAGGCCCTCTTTACAGCTACAGTTCACAAATTATAGTTTTAAACCATGACACATTTATACGGAAGTTGATTTATCTTTACTTCTTTACGACTTAGCCTTTTATTCTAAGTTAAGTTACGTTTTTTTCTGTGAATGCGTTTGTTACTAAACTAGCCTACTACTTCAGATGAAAAATAGGTTTCTGTTGCGCTAGATATAATAAAAACATGTACTTCAAATAGTAATATCTGCAGAAACCCCCTCAGGGTTAGATGGTAATTTTATAAAAGTAAATTCATTGAGAATTATTTCTTTTAATCCGAAAAAAATTGGCCCCCGTGGAATGTGAGGCCTGGGGCAAATGCCCCCCCCCCCCCTAGACGCGGCCCTGAGCAGGAACGTTGCCTCCCTGGGATGACAAAACCGTGCTTGGTCACTCCTACAGTTTGTAAACATTTACAACTTACTTTAGGCTGCTTGCCTCGATATTTTTAAAATATACCTTGTTTATAGGTAGTACTCACATAACCTGCTAAAACTCCAATATTTCAGCAGGAATAATTTCATTTAAAAATTTAAAACCTTGACCCACATGTGATACTTGTTAGACACGTGCATAACCGCATGGCGCTAACATACAGCGAACGCACTTTGTGAGCGTGAGTGGAGAAATTTGGGCGGCTCTTAACATCGAGGTCTTTAGAGCCTGTGAGGGCGAAGTGAGATAAGCATGGAGCAGCGCCGGAATGCAAGGCCGGGGAAAAGGGAGATCCCCGGGAAAACCCGCCGACCAGCGGTATCGTCAGGTACGATTCCCACGTGTGAAAATCCAGGAATGACCCCGCCGGGAGTCCGAGCCAGGATCACCCTGGTGGGAAGCGAATAGTCTGACCACTACACCACCGCGACCCCAGGGAGAGGGGGAGTACAGCAGAACCCTGTTAACATTTCTCAAGGGCCCCAAGAAATGTCATCCGTATATAGGAGACAATCTTATAAAAATGTAATTTTTTCTATTGGAAAAACATGTTCGTGGGTTAAGAGAAGGCAGCTTGTTAAACAAGAAAATGTTATAAGAGGGGATGTTTGTTATAACAGGATCTTACTGTACTTAAATAAACATTGGTACGGTCAGAGAAGGTATGGGTCTTATCCCTCTTCTCGAAACAATATGTTGGCGCCTACGATTGTCTGCAAGATCAGTATCACTATTGCAGGAAACGCATGTTTCGAGAATACGCCATTTCTCCAGGAAAGAAGGGGGGGGTGGGGGGGGGGGGGGTGGGGGGAGGAAACGGTTATCCACTGTCGCCACTTTTTTTTACTCGTTTCTTCTTAAATATGTTCAGATATAACGAAATAGTGAAAATGGTAAACAGTGGCATACTCAACTCTTTCCCGCGCAGTTTCCGTTGAGGAAAGGAGACAAACTATGAATTGGCGCATGTTGTTTAAATTACGTGTCGTGTGCCAATAAATATCCTGCGGCTACAGATCTGATCTGCGAGAAATGCAGCTGGTTCCAGGTCCCTCAAAGCTATCTCTCTGCGTCCAATAAACTCATAACCCACTACAACACATTATGGTAGGTAGGATGCTCGTCTTATGACGAATAGTATTACTTTGGCTTCTGGCCAATTAAAAAAAAAAAAAACACAATCACCAGCCTTAAGTACGTTACACTCATTCTTCTCAAGCCACAATGACGAGGAAAAGCCAACTACTATATATGTTGGTAAAGGCTGTTCACGATAAAGTGAACACTTTTGAAACCAACATTAGAAAAAAGTCACTGCACCTGCCTGCATTTATTTTAACGGACGCACTGAGTGACATGCGCCCAGTCAAGTTGGTAATGATGGATGGAAAATAGTTCCATATTTTAAAGTCAAATAAATACTGTTAGGTGACCATTGTGATAATTTTAATTCATCCAAGTGTAAAAATGACCAGATTTGTAACATATTTACTTTTCTAATAATTTCACAGTTTCACATGACCGAAGTATGGATAAAGTGATGAGGCCCATCACAATGTTAATCTGACATAAGGTGCAAGAATACACAACGTGTATCCAAGTAGATCTTAAGCAGGGCTTTCAAAAGTGCTCATTTTATTGTGAATAGCCTATATCTAGGCTAGCCTACTGAAAAACAGAAAAATCATAAAATATGGTTACCAAACGCCAGTATATTTGTTAGTGCCAATCTTGGAGAATAAGCACCAGGTGCAAAAAAAAACCCTGGCCCACTGGATATGCGTATGTTAGTCTTGGGAGGACTCTTCGCAAAGCAAGGAAATGATAAGGGTCACACTGTCACGCGCTTCAAGTCCGCCATCGCCTCTATGCGCAACGCTCTGTACTGGCGTGCAGTGTTCTCGCCGCACTGGCACTTCTCAGCGGTTACCCTATATTTTTTATTGGTGGAAAATCTGTAGCACGGTTCCGTGCAGGGCCCTCGAGTAAATTTTCTATAAAGGCTGTTCACGATGAAGTGAGCACTTTTGAAACCAACCTTAGAAAAAAGTCATTGCCCCTACCTGCATATATTTAACGGGAGCGAAGAGTGACAAGTATCCAGTGAAGTTGATAACGATGTATGTGAACGTACTTCCATATATTAAAGATGACCAAAAACTGTTAGGTAACCATGTGTGATAACTTAAATAAATTATCGTGCTTTCTGTATGCTTTAATGCCTGGACGTGTAAAAATTAGCAGATTTTGTAAGTAGGCTGATTTACTTTCATAATAATTTAATACTTCCATTTACCTGACGCATGAATAAAGTGACGAAGCCCATGCCAATGTTAATTTTAGATAAGGTGGGGGAATACGCAAAGTGCATACAAGTATATCTTAAGCAGGGCTTTCAAAAATGCTCACTTAACCATGAACAGCCTATAGGAGCCTGTAATGAACCTTGCTCCATACAGACTTCCCATCAATAAAATGATTGGGTCACTGCTTGGAATTGCCGTGGGTACACGCAACATGAAGGGACCACTGCACGCCGGTTCAGAGCCCTGCGTGTAGAGGCGTCGGGGCACTTGATGCGCTTGGTAGTGTAGCCCTTATCGCTACTTGTTTCTGAGTGTCTAACACGAACATATCTCCAGATAGATGACAACGGAAGAAGGAATGATGAAGATGACTTTGCTGAGCTGTGGTCTAAGAAACTTTTGCTGACCATCGCAATGTTGTGGCAAACGGAACGCTTGAAATATGTTTACATCTTTGCGTTAAAACAAAATGACATATTAAGGGGAATATGTAGCTGCACGCCGGAGGTCGAGAAGCGAAGGAGCGATACGGACGACACAAGCCGTGCAGTGTTTCCGTCCTAACGCTTTACTGTGTAAACTAGATCTGTTAACTGTGGGGTTTTATTACACGTGATGAAAGTATACAGATCAAACTACCTGCGTATGATCGTACTTTTCTCTCGCCGCTTAAAGAAACTCCAAATGCAAGGTTTAGAAATGCGATAATTGACCAATTTTAGGATTTTGTTCTCCATTAATACACTTAATATTGTTACAATTTCTGTCTTTAGAAATTAAGTGGGCTATACCAAGTTCGTTAAGGGACGGAAGTTTTAATCAAATAAAAGAATTAATTATGTCCTTATTTTATTTACAATAACTACAGGAAAATTCTCTGCACCCAAAATCTCACAATAAATATATATCACTTGCTCTTCACAACTAATTAATCAATATAATTATCACAAAGAAATCAATAAAGTAAAATAATTAAGGATCAGTCCCAATAGACAGTGTAACAATCTATTCAGATATTCTGTAAAAGATGTTTCCAAATTGGCAGTTCGAATATTTAAAATAAAATCAGTATTACACTCCCATTCAGTCCCACCTCAGTTCAGTCCATATCCCGCCAGTGGCAATGTTCTAGAGACCTCCAAGCGCCCTCACGCACAGTAGGCTTCACTCGTCGGTTTCACACCCTCTCGTCCATTCACGCCACGAACACCTCGCCCGTCGTCGTCCCGCAATCTCCTGTCGTCGTCCACACGTCATTTAGCTCGCGCACACTTGGCCAGGCGGCCTCCATCAAAGACTGCCGGCCGCTGGGTTGCGGCAGTGTATATAGGTCTTAGGCCGCCACCTAGAATCTTCCCCAACTCGCGAGTTGCGCCGAGGAGGGCCGGGGCGCCAGCCAGTCTTACCAGAACATTCTTGCATCGTCGCTAAACGTATCGGATTCTCTAGCAGGCGAGAGGAGGCCTGTGACGCCAGCAAGTCTCGCCGCTGTCGGTATTCAAAGGATTCCCAGAAGGTAGGCAACCGGCTGCTAGCGCATTGTTCTAGGAAGAGGATAGGGCGAGGTAATTCACCTCCTACGGCGCCGGACAACCGAGCCGGCGCTAGTTGCAGCACGTAACAATATGATATAAGTAAAAAGCTAGCGACATAGACAATAGTTTTTTTAAATCCTTTCTGGCAAAACTTCGTAATTCCAGAACATTTATTTAACGAAACACGCGTTTACGCGCAAACAAAGATTTCACAAAAGAAAATTTTCAGTACATAGGACTCTTAATGGCGGCAGTTTTCAAATAAAAAGTGTCGCAACCAAACTTTAATCCAGATGTCTCCATACGTGCCTCTCTTCACCCTCATCGGCTCTCATGACCTCGACTTTAAGAGCGGCCCAAATCTCTGCACTCCATCGTTTCGTCACATAGTTACCACTGTCGTGTCACTTCCAGATTTATGCCCGGTTACACCATCGTGATTCGAAACTCTATCCGAGATCGGATCTTAGATCAACACAGAAGACTGTTGCACCATTCGACTTCAGAGCTGGACTGGAGATAGAGAGGAATTTCATTTCGAATCGTCGAAATTGACGGTTCGAAATCTCTATCTAAGATCATCAGTCATGGTCAACAAATGTAGTTTGAAAATACGCCAACAGATAGAACTACGTTCGAATGCTTTCTTGGGAAATTAAAACTACATTATTCGTTCTTCAATATTATTCAGTAAAATTCGTACAACAATAATTCACTTAAAACAGATAAAACATCGCACATCTAGTTCTATCTACAGTGAAAAATACGCTTACTTCCATGACGTCATATATTACGAACCAATAGCGAAATATGTATCATACTTAATCTCGATCTCTCACTTTGGAACCAAGATCGACGAATCGGAGATCCAGAATCATGAAATTTCGTTGGTGCGACACTTTTACATTGGAACCAAGATCAAACTGGATCCTGGTTTGGAACAAGGATCATTCTATCTCGGATCGGGGAACATGTTGGTGCAACTGGGCATTAGAGTGCCGTCTGGTTAGAAGCGTGGGAACTCTAAGGGCGACTTAGGCACGCGCTTATACCTCATCATAACCTCTACGTGCAAGGCACTGATCTGACGGGCAACCATTCCCTGAGCAACGATCGTCTATGAGTTTTTTTGGCAATGCAACTGACTTTTTGTGGTTTTGATAATGAATATCAGTTTGCTGTACGTTTCTTTAACTGCCGTGTACTTGAGTCTTCGTTCTTACGAAGAATTGTGAAAATACCATTTCTAACATTTTCACTTTAAGAATTCTTACTGTAGAAGTGAATAGAAAACGTAGACTTGTCTTCGGACATGCAAATCAGTTCACGCCAGATCTGTTCTGTGCCCGATTTCCTGTTGGCAGTTTCATATTATGAAAAGGTCACGTCATGTGACTCGAGTAGGTATATAGGCTGTTCACGGTAAAGTGAGCACTTTTGAGTCCCTAATGACTTCTTTATCAGTTATTTTTTATCCTTCCGCCTTATTTTAAAATAAATATTGCTATGTAGGTAATAAACATAGTGTATATATTTCACCGGACTCTGAAAGTTATCGTGTATGGCTACACTAAATTACTATTATTGACTATGATTCCAAATTAGAGGGCTTCAAAAAGTGCTCACTTGACCGCGAATAGCCTATACAAATGAGTGCTCACAAATTCGGTGCGTTGTCCTTTCGTGTATTTTCTAGACTTAAATAAGCTTAGTTTGCTGAAGGCGGAGCAATGTCGTAGATGTAGAACTTCAGCAGGGCTTCAGAAACGTCTGAAGTAACCATGAATGGATTATACGTACAAATGACTGAGGCCGCGGTCACACAAGTCACAACTACTTCTCTTCGAACATGTTCAGATCTGTACGTGGTTACATTGTCCTAGAACATGTTCAGCACTGCACGTGGTTGCATTGTCCTAGAACATGTTCAGCTCTGTACATGGTTACATTGTCCTAAAACATGTTCAGCACTGTACATGGTTACATTGTCCTAGAACATGTTCAGATCTGTACGTGGTTACATTGTCCTAGAACATGTTCAGCACTGCACGTGGTTGCATTGTCCTAGAACATGTTCAGCTCTGTACATGGTTACATTGTCCTAGAACATGTTCAGCTCTGTACATGGTTACATTGTCCTAGAACATGTTCAGCTCTGTACGTGGTTACATTGTCCTAGAACATTTTCAGCTCTGTACATGGTTACATTGTCCTAGAACATGTTCAGCTCTGTACGTGGTTACATTGTCCTAGAACATGTTCCGCTCTGTACATGGTTACATTGTCCTAGAACATGTTCAGCACTGCACGTGGTTACATTGTCCTAGAACATGTTCAGATCTGCACGTGGTTACATTGTCCTAGAACATGTTCAGCACTGCACGTGGTTGCATTGTCCTAGAACATGTTCAGCTCTGTACGTGGTTACATTGTCCTAGAACATGTTCAGCTCTGTACGTGGTTACATTGTCCTAGAACATGTTCAGCACTGCACGTGGTTACATTGTCCTAGAACATGTTCAGATCTGCACGTGGTTACATTGTCCTAGAACATGTTCAGCACTGCACGTGGTTGCATTGTCCTAGAACATGTTCAGCTCTGTACGTGGTTACATTGTCCTAGAACATGTTCAGCTCTGTACGTGGTTACATTGTCCTAGAACATGTTCAGCACTGTACATGGTTACATTGTCCTAGAACACGTTCAGCTCTGTACGTGGTTACATTGTCCTACAACATGTTCAGCTCTGTACGTGGTTACATTGTCCTAGAACATGTTCAGCACTGCACGTGGTTACATTGTCCTACAACATGTTCCGCCCGCAATCAATAGAAATACCTTCATCAGATCGACTTTTCTTCTGTATTGTGCTGTGAATAGCTACTTTGAAGTAAACAAACTGTGTATTAATATGTGTGAAAGTTATAGGATTTTCTAAAGCCGATGAAATAAATATAAAGTCAGGTTACATAGCGATATAATTTGCAGTGTGCCTTACAATTAATATTATTTGCATTAATGCTTGAAAATTTTTTGACATTAGTAAGTGTTGGAAGATATTATAAACCTTTACGGAGGCGTGTTTGTGAGTTTAGGATTTCCTTTTGTTTGCATTCAGCAACAGAGGTTTGATCACGCGAATATGTTCGCTTTGGTATAGGCTGTTCACTGTAGACTGAGCGCTTTTTAAATCCCTGCTTAGTACCTAATTGTATTCACATTGAGTATTCTTCCACCATATCTAAAATTAATATTGCCTCTAGTCAGATCATTTAAGTCATGCGTTGGTTAAGTGAAGCTTTGAAATTATTAGAAACGTGAATGTCTTACAAATGTACTAATTCTCATCCTTATCTGCATTATAAAAACAGAAAGCGAAGGTAGTGGTTTTAGTATTCACAGCTGTTTCTGCCTAACAGTTTCACATCAATGTTGAAACATGGAACTAATGTCCCTATGTCGTTACCAACTTTAAGGCCTGTCTACAATCGCATGGACACAAAAAGTTAAACACTAAACGTCACCATAAGAAAACTGGTATGTCTACAATCGACGTTAACAGGAATTAAAAAAAAAAAAAAAAAAAAAAAAATGTAAGTGTATGTATACAAATATTTTTGTTTGTGTTTGAAATTTAAAAATAACTTTTTGTATAAATAAAGATTCCGCAGACTTAATAGTTGCACTGAATTATTTTTTAATGCATTTTGCGTTATTTGTATATTGATTTCTAATAACATTAACAGATTAAATACGTACCGCTATAGTGGTGCTATCTGTTGCCAATCGTCTGTAACATTTGTTTGTGACGTTTTGAATTCTGATTGGCTGGCAAGAACGCAAAGACTTGATAGTTGGCCAACTTGTACCGCGTTGAATTTTACGTTTAGCGCATGGCAACGTTTAACGTCGGCTGTAGCTACAGCGTATACGATTCAGGGATCCACGACTTATTGTAACGCGTTATTGTAGCGTCAACGCGATTGTAGACTCGCCTTTACCGGACCAATGGCAGTGAGTATGCCCGGTAAAGTAAACGAAGATAGGGGTAGTGATATTTTTTAAAGGTTGATCTGAAAAGCGCTTAATGCACTGTAAACAACGTGAAACAATGTGACTGAGCGTGTCAGAACAGTCTCTAGGGTAACCTCCGCCTAACGACTATAGACTGCCAATAGGAACACGCGGGCTATGCTTGCAGCACGTGTAACTGGGCTCGCAGCTATAACGATGTTAATGGCGATGGCCGCGGTGAAAAGGCCGGCTGTTGTGTTATCCTGTGAACGCTTCGTGGTTTCCCCGCTCTAATTGCCGTTCCCCTCTTCCGCCTCCTTTCTCTCTTCATCATCCTTGGTAGTCCTGCCATCGTCCTTTCTCAGCATCCAGGCCCTCGTGGGACAGTGGCGTCTGTCTGAGGGCGGTTTGTCCACCAACTACATTGGCTCCTCCCAACTACACCTTCTCGGTCTACGGCACAGGCTGAAGCATAGTTGTATTTTGCTGGTACTCCATCCTTAAAAAAATTAATAGCCCTTTACCTATTGCACTTAGACCAAAACTAAGGGCATATTCTTGATCAGCATAATTAATTACACCAGAAAAACACTATCACAACACTTTAACATTTCCGATAGAAATTAGCCAAACACAAAACAAAAATTATCCATTTGAAATACATTGTGTATATTACGACTACGGTTTGCATCATCAGAAACGGCATGTTTTATTATCATGTTATTATAAATAATTATGCTATTCCGTTCAATAAACTATACAGTATAGGGCACGTGATACGTTATAAATATAACAAACCGAAACACATTTACATGTACGTTTAATCAATAACGAATTAACACATACCTAATTGTTCATGTGTGTGTATAATATATATAATGTTAGTTTATAATTCATAAATATAAGCTACTACTGGAGAAATTTTTAACACACAGAATAAAGAAAGCTTACAGTTAACTATTCCTCTTTATTAAATAAAGACAATGTTTGTCAGTGTCTACTTATACAAAATATTTACCGTTACTTATATTTATACAGGCGCAGGACTGCGATGCTTGTTCTTCTGGTGTCATTTTCTAGACTTAGCAAATCTTTGCTTGCATGAGATGGAGGAATATGGAAGCAGAACTTAAGCAGGGCTTCAGAAAAGTTGGAGGTAACTGTGAATGAAGTGTATAAGGAATTCCTTACTTTTTAACTTAGCATTTAGTAAGTTTCGTTACGTACTAAAATCTATGATGTTCGAAAGAAAAGTTTTAATATCACGTAACACTTTCTTTTGATATAAAGAAATATTTCTTTACCGTAAACGAAACGAGACCAAAGAAAATATTTATTTGTTATATAGAAACACGTTATTGTCATTAAAGAAAACTTAATAAACATTTAATCACAGCAAACATAAGTTTCTTTAACATTCGGGGATAGGCCTAATTAAAAAGTGATTTTCTTAATGTAAACGAGTCCTCCTCAAAGAAATGCTTTCCTTTGCTACACCAAAAGCTTGTACGCATTTCTTTTATAGTAGTGTGTGCCATGCGTGGAATCTATTGGTCCGTAAAGTTTTAGGCAGGTTGGTCTCTAGGTGTAGGTTTGGGAATGACATTGAGCCTTTGTGTGTTTTGTTGGGGGGGGGGGGGGGTAGAGGGGTTCGCTACACGCTCTACAGCTTCGCTTCTGTGTTCTTGGTTATTCCGCTCTCCCGGAGGCATCACCGAACCAGCAACCTCCAGCTCCGTGGTTCGTCATACTGATCTTTACGTCATCATGGTCAAGGTCAAGGAACAAAGCGACCTTAGTATGTATGTGTGGATAGAGTGCGTCTTCAGACATATTAATGTCAGGGGTACTATCGCTCAGGTCTTAGTAAATGTAAGGCCTAGATGCTTTCGGAATAAAAAAAAGAAAATCGTGTTGTCGGAATACCACGGTTTATCCTTCAGGGCGCCACGTGTCGGAGCTCACTAAACACCTACCTCTGAAATTATGGTTTTCGGGTTCGAATACCGGGTGAGCCATTGATAAGTGCGTGTTAGTTTAATATATAAGCTGTTCGCGTTTTAACGGGTCTGCCTACTAAGCCGGCAGTCTTGAACTTCAAATGGGGAATCAATGTTAAACGAGATTCCTTTTCATTGCGTACATTTTAAAGATAACTATTTCAAACAAAAAACATGTCGACGCGATTTTCTCAGAGAATATTGCTATATAAAATTGTTTTTGGAAAAAAAAAATTACCCTTCTTTTTTTTAAATATATGTAAATTTCAATATTTACATTTTATAAAAACATATTAAACAAAAAAATTGGCAAACAATTTTTACGTAGCGTCATTCCTTAAGAAATTTTAAGTAGAATACTTTTCGTTTGCACTAATTTTAAAGATAACTATTTCAATGAGAAGGAATTTCGTTTAACATTGGTCCCCATTTGAAGTTCGCGGCTACCGGCCTGGTAGGTAGGCCTGTTAAATGAGCAGTTTAAGTCTTACCTGCATTCTTCTTTCGCGGAAACTGCGTATATATTTACAACATACGTAATATTGATCATTTATTGACTACCGTGCGTTCGTCAAGTGGAGTTTTGAAATTTCTAGAGACGTGATCATGTGCATCACTGCAGTAGGTGCCCGGGAAAGAATTCAGGTGACTTTAACTTAAATATTACGTTTTCGATATTATGTAAAAGCAGCAAACTGCACTCTATAAATCTGAAACCGTGAGAACTGGAGCAAATAAGTGAACACCTGTGATAATTGAGCAACTGTTAATCAGCACCAGATAACAAATTAATATTATTGCTGAATTTCACTGATTTATTTGTGAATCCCACCGAATGTCGAGAATTTCGCTTTATTTGACAGTCGGCAGTAACTTATCAACGGACTTTCAGATAATGATATTTCACTGATTGATATCACTGATTCGGGCTTAGTGTCATTAAGTCCTTTAAGAACGCACTTGCTCTATTTAGGATGCTCGGACTGGTTGTTATAGGCCGTTCACGGTAAAGTGAGCATTTTTGAAGCCCTGGTTGCTTTTTTGTTTCAACCAATTCATATCCTTCTCCCACTTGTTAATGTAAACCCTGCCATGTGAGTAATAAACACAGTGTGTACATTCACCATACCCAAAACCAAAAGTCCGGTGCCACAATGAAATGTATTTATTGGTTATTATGTCTGATGAAACTGCTTCAAAAAGTGCTCACTTTACCGTGAACGGCCTATACCACTTCATATCAGACTCGTCACACATTCTGGTTACAGCTACATGCGCTAAGCTACGAGAAAACAAAACAATGTCCCGCATGGAAGCAGTAGCGTGTTACTTAGCTAATACCTGGTCACGTAAAAATCAACTCACTCAGCCACAAGGGTGGTAAATAACCAAAATCGACGCAGCGCCTAAAATTGTGCAATAATCTGTGACTGAAAGGGTTAAAATGATTACCTGCGACTGATAAACATTTCGTGGATGCAATTAATTTTTCAGACTGGAGTTGTTTATATTATCTCAAAAGATACGATACATGTATGACGACCTCAGCTTCTATGCGAACACGCCCAGCAAGAAAGCAGCTTCGTGTAGCAGCCAATGGCAGTATCTGCGTGATATACTAGGAATTCGGACAGCGCTAGTATGCACTTGTTTCTTAAGTCTGTTACCACGTTTGGGAGGCAATTCCTTAACAAAAACGAGGTAGAAAAGATAGTACATATCTTTTTTTTATCATCCAAAGTGATTATTATAGGAGTTATACACCCCCTAAAAATAGGTGGTCTACAAAGTTTTTAGTTAAAACTTACAGAAACTAGGGATCAAAGAAAATAAATGAAGTCAGTGTGTCACTGAAATGCGGTAAGTAAAGGTCGTTCATGATAAAGTGAGCACTTTTGAAATAAACCTGAGAAAAAGTCACTGCCCCGGCCTGTATATATTTTAATGGGCGCACTAAGTGACATGTGCCCAGTCAAATTGGTAACGATGGAGGGGAAAGTAGTTCGATATCTTAACGTCGAATAAAAAGTGTTAGGAAACTATTAGTGATAAATTAAAATATTTCTTTCACTTTATGTGTTTTTTTTTTAATGCATCGAAGTGTATAAATGAACAGATTTGTAAAATATCGACGTTTTTTTTAATTTCATAGTTGTACCTGACCGACGTATTGATAAAGTGATGAGACCCATGTTAATTTTACGTAAGGCGGTAGAATACACAAGGTGCATACAATTAGATCTTCAGTGGGGCATTCAATAGTGCTCATTTTACCGTGAACTGTATGTGCAAATAACACTCCCCATCAGTACCTACCCCCTGAGAATTTGCGAATTTTCAAGACAGATTATTAATCACCATGCACAAGTGTACAAAAAATGCCGCCTGGTTTTAACACTTTGAAACTCTCTCAGTTTCCGGTAGAATAACAGAATAGTGCCTACGTGAATTTTTTATACATTCGTTTCATATAGTTTCTGATGCATCTACAGTAGTGTCCTCACATTTGAAGATAATATATTCCTAGGGAAGTTACGAACTTTGTATAGTAGCCTATAGTGCAGTTCCCATATCTGCATCATAATATGCGGCATTATTCCCACGCTGACTAAAGATTTAGGAAGAAGGAAAAAAATGTTGGGTACAGTTTGCCACACGTTCTGCCTCAGTTCAGAACTTTCAGTTGGTCGTCCGCCTCCTTGGGACTCGTGCACGTGTTAATGTTAGTGAACGGGTTCCCGCACTTGCACGCTCGTGAGTACGCTAGTGCGTGGGAGCTCAGGCAACCAGGACGCTCTGCCGCAGTCTCCCACATTCCTTAGCATTACGCACTATGCAACTGCAGTCTTTTCGCCATTTTTTCACGCACTTTTCGAATCAAACCTCTGAAAAAACTAACCCCGTGTATGGCATGTTTGGTTCTTTCATAAATATATCATTTATTACACGCGTTTCATATTTCTGTTAACATAAAAGTTTAAATAGAACTTTCATTTATATTTCGTCTATTAATTATATCTTATTTACAGTTAATACGAATAGAGACAGGGAGAAAATATGTGTATATATAAATATATGAAAATATGTGTACTAAATATTATTAAAGAGAGTGCGCATGAATGCTGAGCGTTTTCCCTTCTAGTGAACATTGCTAGACTCGGTCAAACGTTGTTAACACGACGCGGAGGAATACCCTGCAAGTAGAACTTCAGTAGTACTTTAGAAAAGTTACAAGTAACCATAGTAGACAAGCAGTGGTCATTGTGTAACCCCGGAAACGTGAAGGCGTAAAGCCACTGGATTCTCATTTTGTATGGTCTTTCTTTTTTAAGACATTTATTGTTTTCAGATGTTTCTGCAACCACGAAGGAATTGGTCAAACACGAAATTTGTTAGTATTTATAAAGAGAGAAGTAGTACGTATTAAGATTGTAAAGGTACAAATTAACACGAATATAAATGATTTCTCTACAGACTCCTACCCAGATTTTAATTTTTTTGTATATGTGAATATAAGTGAATCTGGAACTATTTATTATTTTGAGTAATTAGTTGCTTATGTAAAACAATAGTTTTAATTTCACTTAGTAGAGTAATGAACAGAAGTGCTACTGTGTATATTTTGAATCAAGTGTGTTAAGATTATTTGTCTTTCATCCATGAATGTGCTAAGAGCAAATACTTACTATACTGGCAATGTTGGAAATATTCTTTAAAACAAGCAAAAAAAAAAAACTGTTGTAATTTACGAATAGAACTTTCTGCAGCGAAAAAAAAAAAGAAATTAATTATCTGCTCTGTGTGTGTGCTGGTTAAAGGCCTAGTTACAAACCAGAATTTTTTTAAGTCAATACCATATATGTTCCACCACACTCTGGAAGAGATGACATCAGTCAATGGAATATGTACCATATGTAATTATAATAGGCTATAACAAAAAGCCTTACTTGTTATTATGTAATGAATGTAAAAGGTTCATATGCATGACCCGAACATGTCATCAAATTAAATGGTGAGTCGCTATTTTCTTTGATCAGAGAAGACTGAGAGTTTTACAGAGTATCGGAGAAGACTGAGAGTTTTACAGAGTTTCAAAAGCCGCGCATGTTAATTGATTTTTGAGTGGAATTGTATAGTTATTATGGTTTTCATATGTTTGCGTTAAATTAGTATCTAGTTTTAGTTATTGATTTGGAATGGCGTGTGTACGGGGTTAGGTGTAATGTTTAAGAAAATTAAATATTCAGGGATCTTAATAATTTGAAATATTATATTTTTCTTAGAGTTGGCAATTGGAAGATAGTGTCTTATATTTTTCTGAACCCGAAGAAGATAATATTTAACATAGTCCTAAACATTGACTCTGATATTTGATTGATAAAATTAATACATAATTAATTTTCTTCATTTACGCCTCTTCCTTTGCCCTCACTCATCCATCTTATTCCCATCCATCTTATTCCCATCCAATTATTATTCTTCTCTTACAACACACTCTTACTATCTCATTGCAAGATAGTGGAGCTCTGTGACTTTTCAAAGGGGAGAAATTGCCATGAACAACTTCTTCCAGTAGATATTTTAGAGTTAGTTAGTTCTTCCGCCTCTGAATAATTAGACTCCTTGCAATAAGAAACGTGGACTAAAGTTGAGGTAGGTTAGTTACCGTCTTCTGCGCTTGTACCCAGCATTGACCTACCCCAAACGAACACAACTTTACTGCTAGAGTCACGTGGTCGACAATGATAAGCGTATTTTAATATCTTACTTTTCAAAACACAAGCCCTTCCTTTCATGTGAATGAAGTGCTTTTGTCGATTTGAATTAAATTTGATTGCGTAGTTCATGAGAGTATTGGCAATGTTGGAACACAGACTGGCTACTGCGCTGCTAAGGTGCGCACTCTCCTCTAACCGCCTGCCTAATTGACGCCCAGAACGCAGCTGTTAATCACAACTTCATGTCCTGATCTCTGGGGCGTTATGCACACCATGGCCTTTATTCTATATCAAACATGTGACGAATTCTGTGTGAGAACAACTCTCCAAGGCGCTGATAGCACCACGTGAACTTAATTTCTCATACAAGCTGTTTGCTTTGAGCGAATTACCTACGAATATTTTGTCTAGTTGTGATTTTCCTAGCATCTACTAATTTCGTCTTTCGGATTTCTTTCCGCCTAACGGTTGTGTTAAATGCAAGTTTCTGCAATTTCTCGCAAAAATGGTTTTGCCCGACTACATTTCACCTTTGTTTTGCCCGACTACATTTCACCTTTGTTTTGCCAAACGAAATTGTAATTAACATTATTTTGCCTTAGTTCCATTTAGCCTAATTTCATTTTCGGTGAATTATTTTTTTTCTTTGCCTTCATGCAGTGCTATTAAAATTACTTGGTTGTCATTCTTCCAAGAAGATGATGTTTTGTTACTTGTGGCATCCAATTTAATAATAATCAGCTAAACGTATTAACATTTCATAAGGTGCAACACATTTACCATTTACTGCAAACATCAAATAGCAAACCACTGTCGATATATAAGATTACGGTCTATTCGCTGTAACGAAATATTTTGTTGTGTACATATGTTCGTTTAATATCCTAACTTAAAACATAACGATGCATCTGCAATAGTGTTTGGTACTTTGTATCTAAACACAGTTTGGAGCTCCGCTTTTACGGTCTCGTTACTTTTTTTCGGATTAAAATTAGGCCATACTATAACTATAGAACACACATCTACACACACACACAACGTTCTATTATGTAAAGCTACTACACAAATGTTGTCAATATTATTACTAATGTTCTGGGACTCTCAGAGTGCGTTAGAGTGAGACCGTAATTTTTAACTTGACAGCATTGGTGCAATGCCTGTTGAGAAACATTTAGAAAGTGTTTGTCTGCAGGTCCTGTGTAGACTAGTGTAAGTGCTGCATAGTGTGTTATGGTAGTTGCTGTACATAGCAAAAAAATTGTTTTTTTTTTTTTTTTTTTACGAAGTTAGTGTCGCCTCTAACTGCTACTTGATTTAAAGGATGCTTTAAAAGCTGAGCACTTTTGAAATCAACCTTTCAAAAATGTCACTGCCCCTTCCTGCATATCCAGGGCTGTCAGGTAATTGACGGGGTATTGAGTATGCCACACGAATCTGTGATCAGAACTAAGTAGAAAATACTCCTTTGTAAAAATGCGCAAGACCATTCGTTTGCGAAAAAAGAGGAGATGAAAGATCCAAAAATCATCGTGGCAAACATGTGGTATTCCAATTAGATAAAACTTAGGCGATGTGGCAACGCTGCAACTAATGTGAAGACATACGGCAAGGGAACTAGTCGAGCTCAGTAGCGCCAAAGGGGCCACGGAGTTCACATGCAGTGAATACTGGGACACTGCAATGGCCATGGGTGCGTATGGCTGCCAGGCTTCGTGCATGCTGCACGCATCCAACGTGCGGAAATGTGTATTGCTATGGTCAGAGCAAACTTCCCGGACACCTGTTATGACCTTTCGAAGTTTTTCATGCTGACGATGTATGCTGTGTTCAACGTGAGTCATTTTATCTACTTTAATGTAGTTTTTCTCGTAAACTAAGGACATTAAGAATGAATGTTTACTTAGTTTTGATCACATATTCGTGTGGTGGAGTCCATATCCGCGAATTACCCAACATTCTGTATTTTAACACGCACGCGCACACACACACACACACACTCACTCTCACTCTCTCACACTCTCACTCTCTCACACTCTCACTCTCTCACACTCTCACTCTCTCACACTCTCACTCTCTGACCGGCGTGCGCCAAGTAAAGTTGGTAACGGTGTAGGGCGAGTAATTTTGTGTCGTAACGTTGGATTGAAACTGTTAGGTAAGCATTAGTGAATAATGTGCATACAAGTAGATCTTAAACAGGGCTTTCAAAAATGCTCAGTTTACCATGAACAGCCTGTATTAACGTTGCTGCTTGTCAGGTTTTTGTGAATGAATGACTGATGAGGAGACGACCCAGCAACAAGTACGCAGTTTACTGGCTACGATTGGCAAGCGATGACGGAGCGAAGGCAAGTAATTTCGCTCCAAAATAACGTTCGTTTACTGCGCTTGAAGTTACAAACCAATACGAGTCTGAACGGGAAATTCGTTGAAGGACGTGAACATTTCGCGACTTAATTTGAGGACAAGATCTCTCCAACATGTGCACGTCTCAGTTCATTTTTTAAATTGATTCCCAGAACTCATACTCGCAAGCTGATTTGCAGCGCATAAAGGACGGAACCAGGTGCTACCTGGCCGGGATTGAAACCTACCTCTCTCTCTCTCTCTCTCTCTCTCTCTCTCTCTCTCTCTCTCTCTCTCTCTCTCTCTCTCCTCTCCTCTCTCTCTCTCTCTCTCTCTCTCTCTCTCTCTCTCTCTCTCTCTCTCTCTCTCTTCCCCTCTCTCTCTCTCTCTCTCTCTCTCTCTCTCTCTCTCTCTCTCTCTCTCTCTCTCTCTCTCTCTCTCTCTCTCTCTCTCTCTCTCTCTCTCTCTCTCTCTCTCTCTCTCTCTCTCATATAACGGTCTATCTGCACACTTTGCCTGATAATCTCATCTACTCTGCAAGGTTTACTTCCTATCCAGTCTGGGGGATTATTACTATATGAACGCTCACGTAATAAATCAACCACCATGGTACTGTTTAGCAAATGTATACTCCCGCCTCAGCTGTTCCTGACACAAGAGGCCTTACTGCATGTTTGTGTCAGCTGTTAATGTTTTTATCGCAGAAAAATCATTGATACCAGATGGTGACTTTGGGATTTTATATATACGTATGCTTAAAATATGAAAAACATTCAGCAACATGGAAAACAGCTACATGAAAATTTTTAAATGTATATATTTTAATTCTGAACATATTACATTAGATCAAAATTACTTTTCAAAGTCAACTGTATCAAGTGTCAGAACCGATGGATTTGAAGTTAATTTGCCTCGTACAAATTGCATGCAATGTAAGCCTATATTACAGCGATGTTTGGCTTGTGCTTGTCATAGCTCGGCTGTTATGAGTGAGTGAGTGTGTGAGTGTAACACTTAAGTTTAAGTGCGGTTTATGTTAGGATTCATAATATTGCCGACGTCAGTGAAATAAAATTATATTCTTGCTCTATTTTGGTTTTGTGGAGGGGTAAAGGAGAGCAGGTGTAGCTGAGCTTTTTCATGATCACTTTCATTCACGTAACAGGGTTTCCTATCAGTTTAGAAGCATACAGGATTATGGCCAGTTTAGAGTTTTCCATCCTCAAACTGAGTTGTACTGTGGCTTTCATTATGCAGTTTTCTAATTTGTTGTCTCAAAATTTAGAACAGTTATATTTCTATATGAAAAACTTTTGAGATTCTGGTTGCACCGTGGTAACAAAAAAAATGGTGTGCATTTTTATTAAACAATGTGTAGAATTAAGAACATAGCTCTGCACAACATTCAGTATAGCATAGGGAGTTTGTCCAAAACAGGGAACACACTACTTAATAGTTTTATGTGAGCAGGATACTATTTTTCTTATGAAATGTAAGTATTTCGTAGCTTGATGGCAAAATGTGAACATGTGTCCAAGCAACACGTTTTCTACCAGTATCATATAATTGAAGTATTATTCAAAGTGCTATGTAGTATCACGTCAGATAGACGGTCCCAAAAATCGTCTTGGTGGCCCTCGTTCGGTAGTAGCTGAGACTCCAGTACAGAGTGCTCGTGGAGAGCCAGCAGGTTATTGAGCTCGTGAATGATATGTTCTCAGTTACGTCTTATGGCAAAGGCGAGGCAGACAGGTAAAACAAAGGTGTGCCGTTTTAGTGTGTTCTGTGAGCGTGCAATTTTTCTTTTTCTATTTTCTTGTGTGCGTGTGTGTGTGTGTGCGAGAGAGAGAGAGAGAGAGAGAGAGAGAGTTGTTACCGTACTCTGTCGCGTCGCTTGCCGCTATGTTCTCGGTTGCCTTGATCGTCTCGACTGGCGACCTCCAGCACCTCGCAGCCTCGTGACGTCACTGGCAGCGACTGTCAACTGTTCCGGCAACTTGGGCGTGGGTCGCCTTCTCCCACATGCTTGCTCACCTTCCTCCAGCTGACACTTACTTCTCTGGCGCTGTTCGAGTTGCGAGAGTTGGTGACTCGCAGCTGCTACATCTAAAGAAGACATTCCATGTTAAAGGCTGCTCACGATAAAATCAGCACTTTTAAAATCAACCTTAGAAAAAGTCACTGCCCCTGCCTGCATGTATTTTTATGGGCGCACCGTCTGACATTCGCCCAGTAAAGTTGGTAACAATGGATGGGAAGTAGTTCCATGTCTTAACGTCGAATAAAAAGTGTTAGGTAACAATTTGTAATAAGATAAATTATTTCTCTCTCTTTCTGTTTATTTTTTTAATGCATCGAAGTGTAAAAATGAGCAGATTTGTAAAATATTTACTTTCCTAATAATTTCACAGTCTTACTTGACCCACGCATAAAATAAAATGATGCGGCCCGTGGCAGAGTTAATATTACACAAGGCGGAAGAATACACAACGGGCATACAGGTAGATCTTAAGCAGGGCTATCAAAAGTGCTCATCTCACCGTGAACAGCCTGTATGCAAGAACTGCACCAGTATCCGTCTGGTGAGGGGTTGGGAAAACCACTTGGAAGAAAAAGCCACACAGGCGGATGGGATCGAACCCGCAACCTCCCGAATGCGAGTCATATACACTACCATTGAAAAACCTGGCCGTCACTGCATACATTTTCACAGACACGTTGGCTGGTATTACCCCCCACCACGGTAAACAAGTGTAGATAGTGCTCCAGTAGATGTGTTGAAACTTTAGCCTGGCCACCAGACTTGAAAAGCATGTTTGCTCGCTGCAGCCAATCAACAGACAGCGAAAGTCTGTGCCGTTAAAGAAACTTCATAGGCATGCTTTAAAAAATGCGATATCAGACCACTTTTACGATTTTTCTCTTCATTAATACATTTAATATTATAAAAGTAAAAAGACAGCGACATAATAGTTTTTTTTTTTTTTTTAGTCATTTCTGGCAAAATTTCGTATTTCCAGAACATTTATTTACCGAGACACGCGTTTAGGCGCAACAAACAACGATTTCGCAGAAAACGTTTCAGTACATAGGAGTAGTAGGGCCGGGGGGTTCTCGATACAAAGGTATGCCGCCTTTGATTAATCGGATTATCGATTTGATATCAAATTGATGGATTAATTCTTAATCCGATCAATTTTTAATCTGATCTTAATCCGATAAAATAATGTTCATTGAGTGATCCAATTTAATTAATTGGATCAATAAATCAAAATTATTTTGTCGGATTAAGAATTAATACAATCAATTTGATATCAAATCGATAATCCAATTAATCAAAAGCGGTATCCCGTTGTATCTACCCCCCCCCCTACTACTACTCCTCATAGGACCCTTACCTTGAAGCAAACAGCTGGGATACTGGGCCGTGTGTTCCGAGACTTCGCCTCTGCGAGAGGAAAGTGTGGCTTCGGAAGGTTGGGTGGCCTCCAAGGGTCGCCCAAGAGACACTGCTGGAGGTAGTTCTGGTGGGCGGGAAAACCTCACCATGTCGTGTGCGAATGGCCTGGCGAGCAGACTGCGCGTGGGCTGCAGTCGAGAACAAGTCTGCCTGGACTGGTTTGCGACACTCGTAAAGCATGAGAGAGAGAGAGAGAGAGAGAGAGAGAGAGAGAGAGAGAGAGAGAGAGAGCGGCCACCTCTTGCCTCTCGACACCCAGACCTCTCACCGAGACAACCCAGCCTCCCATCAAGGTTGTAATTCCACGTCCCTTCTTCTCGTTTTCATTAGCGACGTCTCGGAGGATTGGAAAATTTTCGCGAATTAATTCGGCAACGAAATAGGCTTCAAACCGGTCTACGTATCGAGTTGCTTTGGCCTCTGATTCACAGTTTATTAACTCGTCCTGGAGGAGAGCCGGGTTTATAACAAGCGTGCAAGAGAACGGACGTAATCCTCCAGTCTGAGCTCTTACCAGCAGCCGATTCACGAACAGCAAAAGCTCGAAAGTGGACAGAAAAAACGCCGTTATCCTGCAGGTCATCGAACTCTAGGAATTTTTCCTGTCCATGTCAAGGGCGTGGGAACCTTGCTCTTTTACGTGTATAACTTTACCTGGTATTAAATAATATAGTGCAGTTAATTCCTGTGCAGAACCACACAACTAGAAAATCAGACATCCGTAAGTCTTCAGTCACCTCGGATAGTTCCTACTGTGTTAACATTAGTCAGATACTCTTTCAATGTATTTTATACCTCCCTTAGTAAAATTCTACATGCATTGGCGAAGTTATTTATTACCAATTAGAAACACAACCTGGAACATTATATGCTGTTAACGGTAAAGTGAGCACTTTTTAAGGCCCTTCTAGATTTTTCCTTTCATCCAATTTCCATTTTCCTGCTGCTTTTTAATATAAACATTGCAATGTGATCAATAAACACAGTGTACACACTTCACCGCCCTCAAAATCAATTGCCCGAGGCTGCAATAAGATATATTTATTATTCGTTAATGCCTGTTGGAAGGGCCTTAAAAAGTGCTTACTTTATTGTGAACAGCCTATACATATAATATTACTACTGAACCTTAAAATATTAGCTACTTTGAAAATAATGGAAGACCAACAATGGCAGCTTTGATTTTACGGACGTTTAATAAAGATTAGACTAAAAACTGATTTGATTGGTCAAAACTAAGCTCATATGCTCAGAGTATCAACTACCAGGCTAAGAAAAAAAACTAACGACATTACTAATAATATTATGAACCATTAAGAAGATAACATTTTGTATTTAACTCTCTGATTCTGTTACAGAACTAGAATTGTTGCGTTAACAAACAAGTATGGTAATTACAACAGTGTCGGCGACTGTTAAAGCACCCTCTAATTATTTTAAATATTATAGAACTAGTAAAATTGACAATGCAAAATATAAATAGGAAAATGTTGATATTGTGAAGTATTATTTATTTAGTGGAGGCTGTTGACAATCTGCGAGGATACCGTGCACCCTTCAAAGTGTTGACAGACACCGCCATGTTAGACATTAAATGTAATAATAGAAACAAGGGTGCTGGAATATTCTACTTGTTTTTAAAAGCCCTATATCACTTACACAAACAGGACATAAAAATTAAATAACTAACGCCATATTTTGATTGGTACTACATGTTATCTGATGTGAAAGGGAAACCTGTTTACACAAACTTTACACTTAAATCATTTTTATATCAGAGTACACCAAATGTTGTATAACTTACATATTTTAAACATAAATTAAAGATTATTTTATTAAATAAATAAGCTAACTAATATGTGAATTCGCCGCGTCAAGATTCGTGTGCAGGTACGTTACGTGACATGCTTTAAAATAATTATTCTACGTAAAACAAATACATTTAAAAAAACCTTTATTTCATAACATATAAATAATAGCCGAGCGGTCTAAGGCGCTTGTCTATCAACCCAAGGTCCAGCAGTTCGAGGCTGCCGTGTTCCACAAGGAGATTTCTAAGTTCTAAACAATAAGTACAGATAGCAGCGCATCCCATGAGCCGACCATTGAATTACAAAAGACCACACAAGATGACAAGGGCTACATTGCCGCTCAGCAAAGGCAACAGAGCAGATTGTTATCACTACCATATGCTACTGCTAGGCGCACAATCAGCTGTGTAGAGCCATAGCGCCATCAGAGCAGCATTGTAGGGAATAAGAAAGTAATGAAGTTACTGATTTGTCACGCGCTGACATTTTACAAAAATATGTTCTGTTGTCTCTATTTTAACAGTCT
Source organism: Dryococelus australis (assembly GCA_029891345.1). NCBI lineage: Eukaryota > Metazoa > Arthropoda > Insecta > Phasmatodea > Phasmatidae > Dryococelus > Dryococelus australis. The sequence goes on from CM056995.1 coordinate 361,463,481, forward strand.
TTGAGGGTAACGGCTGCAGAATTATAGTTCCTACAACAATATTTTTCTTTCAGTATACTGCCCTTAGGAGTCACTTTAGATCATAAATCGTATATATGTTTTCCCCTTTATTCGTGACTAGCCCGCAGCCATTTCGGTTTAATTAAATACACCCTGTATAAAAATACATAGGCAAGACTGCCACATGTATACTACAGTCCAAAAGAGAAGAGAATGTGAAGAAGCCGGAGGGGGGTTTAGACATTTCTCCTCCCGTCGAGATTTTTTTTCTTTTGATTTTGATGTTAAGTTAATCAGATTATTTATTGTTATTGCAATACCCCGCCGGGTCACTCCGGGAGTTTCGCAAGCGGGAATCATGGCGGACGATGTCGCTGATCGGCGGGGTTTCCTCGGGGATCTCCCGTTCCCCCCACCCTTGTATTCCGGCTCTGCTCCATTCTCTCCTCGTTTCATCCTCATCGGCTCTTAAAATCTCGTTGTTAAGAGCCTCCCAAATCTCTCAACTCTACTGAAAGTTGGTAGGGGAGGGGTGATCGGTGATTGTTCAGTCGTTGCGTTTATTCCCTCGGGTAAGGACGTTCGGCTGGCTCTTGTGGATGAACATCGACTAGAGCGAAAACAATAGACAATGTTTTCAGCTCAGACATTACAACCACAGCTGTCTTCCCTCATGCTTACACTCCCACTTTCCCAGTATCGTCAGGCAACACCCCTTCTGCTCTTACAACCCTCAAACTGCGCGAGCAGTATCTTCTCGCACTCTACCGCGAACTACCGCCGTACGCTCCAGCAACATGGCGCAACATCATCCGCCAGTCAGTGCCTGGACATACGGCGGTCCAACCGATAAGGAATACTTTGCAATTAGGCACGGGGATCGTCCTCACAGACTCAGCCAATGCGCGGCCGAATACGCTTACCTAACAAACCTTCATAATGAAGAGTGGAGAGATTGGGCTTCTCTTAACATCGAGGTCTTGAGAGTCGATGAGGGCGAAGCGGGGTGAGAATGTAGCAGCGCCGGAATCCAAGACTGAGGGAGATCCCCGAGCAGCAGCATCGTCCAGCACGATTCCCACATGCTAACCTCCGTGGGTGTCACCAACTGGCACAGTATTTCGCTGCCTGTTCTTTGTCTGCAGCGAGCAAACATGCTTTTCAAGGCTAAGAGGCCAGGGAGAAGTTTCAACACGCCTACTGGAGTACACATTATATCGTCGTTCTTATATCCCACCATACTTTTTCTTCTAGGCAAAGATTCGCCTTATAAAGATTGTCGGTCGAGTTTCATCCATTCGTTATATGAACCCACTAATTGCTCTCTCCATTATACGATTGTTAAAAGAGATAAGAGTAAATTGTCCTAGATTGCAGCTAAGACGGAAATTATTTCGTGGTTTCGTGTGAAGCGTGTGTCACGTTGGAGGGGTGAAATACATAATATATGTGAAACGGGCTTTCTTACCCAGCGGCACATAATACCTATAATGCAGAAGTGAAACTCACTGCTTTTACCCCGAACTCCACACGCGTGAGACTAAGGAAACGGGGTCGCGGTGGCTTGGCGGCTAGATTGCTCACCTCCCACCAAGGCGAACCGGGTTCGATTCTCGCACCTGGGAATCGTGCCGGACGATGCCTCTGGTCGGTGTGTTTTCTCAAGGATCTCCCGTTTCCCTTGCCCTTACATTCCGGCGCTGCTCCATACTCACCTCCCTTCACCCTCATTGGCTTACGACCAATCCACTTTACTCCACTACTCCTCCGGATACAGGCCTACGTTTGGGTATTCGATATTAAATACCACTTACTGCTTATGAGGTATCTAATATCTCGGAGGTCTGTTTTCTCGCAAACCATTCGTTGGAGGTTTTCTTATCAAGAAGACATTTTTTCACGTCTTGCAATGGTTGTTCTTTAGTCGTGATCATAATTTACGTAACGGTGAACGAAGACCCTTTTTTCACTATTTGAAGGGGTGGCAAACATTATATATACACACACACACGCACACACACGCAGACGTGCCTTTTTAAGTTAGAAAAAAACATATGGTGGAAATCAAGTACCAAAATACTAAGGAACTCGTAAATTGTAAATTTTGTATAACCAAACCCTGTCAATAATTACTCTGAAACCGAAATTAATACACGAAAATAAAGAATTTTCGCTAAGAGATGAAACCAAGCCAAATCTTAACCCATTTACAGTATTTCTTCGCGCAAACATATTTCAGCATTTTCGAGGGCATCCATCGTACACAATACAAATGTAAACTTTGTTATTCAACTTCATTGTTGTTATTATTATTAGGCCCGTATTTAATGTACTTTTATCACTGTCACATATGTATTAGCTATAATGAATAAATTATATTTTAATTTGTGTTATTTGGTTACATTTTATGGAACGAATGACACTTTTTACAAAAATCGTTTCATGCGAAAAACTAAACCGCCTGAAAAATTAGAAATTAATCCTTACTGTAGAATCACAATCACGCGAATACCTCTTAAGGCTAGGAGCATTTGTATTTTCTCTCATATATGCAATGAACTCTTAAAATCAGTAGATCCATTGTTGTTGATTGCATTATATAGATACTTCGTTGAATCATTAAAATCATATAAATTTACAGTGGCTAAATAACAGAGTGTTTAGAGCTTAGAATTCTTTTTACTTTTCATATAATTGTTCTCAGAGATAGTGCTTGTTATATGTGAGATGCGTGTGCGAAGAGAGAGATAGAGCGAGACTTCGAGTTACCTAATGATTTAATCAAAGAGAAATATGTTCCTAATTTTCTTTATTCGCTCTATAAAAGATGATTGTACGTGGGTTTTTTTTTGAGTGCATTCTCTAAATATATGTTAAAATTTTTTAAGATAATACTTCTCAGTCTTGTGTTTATCCTATATGAGCTCCTTTGTTTTATTTCCTGCGTACTGAGCGAGGTGGCGCGTTCGGGAGGGCCCGGGTTCGATTTCCGGTCCGGCCATCCTGATTTCGGTTTTCCATGGTTTCGCGAAAAAAAAACTCCAGGCGAATGCTGGGGATGGGTCCCAAACCGATTCCTTCCCAATCCTTCCCCACTCCCTCTTCCCTGTGAAATTTGCACCGCCTCTAATGACCTTGCTGTCGACGAGACGTTAAGCCCACTTAACCACCTAAAGTCCGTTCACAGTAAAGTGAGCACTTTTGAAGGCCAGGTTACTTTGTTCTTTCAGCCACTTGTTAATGTAAACTCTGCCATGTGAGTTATAAACACGGTGTATGGATTTCACCATACACAAAACCAGAAGTCGGAGGACACAATGAAATATATTTATTGGTTATCGTGTCTGATGAGATTTCCTGCAGTTCTTTCTCTCGTCGCACGTTCCATCGTGAAGCGATACCTCGTATGGCTGTCAGTTATGTCGCGAGAAGTGTCTGCCCCAGACCGGAGTGCCGCTGTCAGATTCTTACACAATAGAAAACTTTAACATTTGGCTTCACATTTCCTTTCCTCTGACGAAACCCCCAGTACACAATACAAGTTCGGCTGATTGAACATCGGATCTGCGAGCATCGTTAAAATGTATATCTTGTTATGAAAATAATTATGTTATCCAGGAATACATTTTACGTATGCCTTTTTTTAATAGGCTTAAAATTTATATTAAAAGTTTATTTCAAAACGAAAAGCTCATTTGTTTACTTTATTAAAATATGTCAAGTCATATATTTCCTCTACACATTATATTCCTTTGCCACTTATTTAATTTAAGACGAGCTTAGTTTAATATACCTAGATCAAAATCGTCCTACAATAAAATAACGCACTTTCCACATAACTTCTGTTAGATTCTCGGCAAAACGCTGCTTGACTTTGACTTTAAATTTCAACTATTCGAAATCGTAAAGTCAAGAGTGCTTGACTTCACCTTTGACAGTTCCATAAGAAACAACAGTCGGAAAGCAATCGTAAAGTCAAATGTTAAAGTTTTCGATGGTGTGAGGGCCTGTGTTCTCTCATCTGTTTGGCCTCTAGTGACGGCTGCGCGACGCCCATACTGATTTCAGACGCGCGCCGGTTTGAAGAAAGTGCTTTGCGGTTCCACTTGGCACCGCCACAGTCGCCACCATCGATCTCCCTGCGAGGGTGGATCCGGGTTTTCCAAGTGCTGCCAAAACTTTCCACCAACCCGAAACGTTCTCAGGGCTCGTCCTGTGTGTCATGGGGTTCCAGTGGCGTGTGTTCAAACCACGGCGAAACTGTTTCGAGTCGCGGAAAGTTGTGGAAATTAAACCTTTTGCCTGTGCTTGATTGGCTGTTGCACGTTGCGGAAGATTCGCTATTTATCGAACTGCCTTCTGTCGAGTTATCTCGAAATGCTAATCCCGCGAGTTCCAGTATTAAGCTTCTTACACAATAGAAAACTTTAGTATTTGGACTTTTTCTTTTCTCCCACCAATACACAATACAATTGTAAAGTCAGAGTTCAGACAATTGAACATCGGTTCTGCGAACTTCGTAAAAATGTGTATCTTGTTATGTAAATATCCATGATGTTATCTAGGGATGTTTGTTAAGTGCCTTTTTTAAAAGTAGGCTTAAAATTTATATAGAAAGGTTATTTCAAAATAAGAAACTAATTTGTTTCTTTATATTAAAATATGTCAATTTATATATTTCCTCTTCGCATTATATTTGTTTGCCGTTTATTTAATTTAAGACGAGCTTTGTTTAATATACCGGGATTAAAATCGCCCTACAATAAAATAAAAGCACTTTTCGCATAACCTCTGCTAGATTCTCGGTAAAATTGCTGCTTGACTTTGACTTAAAATTCCAATTTTTTGAAATCGTAAAGTCAAGAGTTCTTGACTTTGCCTCTGGCAGTTCCATTGTGTCAAGCTCCATAAGAAACAACATGTCGGAAAGCCATCGTAAAGTCAAATGTTAAAGTTTTTATCTTTGCAAGAGTCTTTACGCGCCAGTAAATCGAATTCACTAGTCAGCAGAATGTATTTGAATTAGTGGCATTTATCCCATAGATGCAAGCTAAGCAATGCTTATCCTATACACATTGGAAATGTTTGGCCCTTTACAGTTTTCGGCTTAACTTTAAACACATTTAATTCTGAGTTTCCCCGTTTCCGATTCGAGAAACAGAGTTTTTGTAACTCCCGTACTGTACATGCATAGTGCTGCTATCTAGTATTTATTTCCACAAACGGAAGCGACTAGCGATGAATCGAACTCGCAAGGGAGTTACCCTGCCGCGTTCCTTCGACAGGGTAAGCAGTCGATCTGTTTGCTTCCTGCAGTCCTACATTTTTTATTGGAAATTGAATGAAAGCGTTCCGGAAAACGGGGAGTTTTCTTGTAATTTGTAATAAGCTCTCTAAGTAATATTCAGTTTAATTATTATAACATTCATTTCGGTTCCGTTTTTATAACTGATGTTAGGTAAATAGATGTGGAGGGTAAGTAAAGTTGGGCGTTGCATTTGTTAGCACAAATCTAAAACACTCAAATATGTGGTGCCATTATATTGCTTACCCTGTAAAAAAACTCACTACACGCTATTGCTCCCAACGTCCATTCGCCAATCAGCGCCCGGTAACCTACATGCCAACTGGCGACCCGGCCAATACGGAAAGTTTCGATGCACGAGGTAGCCAATCAGACACAAGGCCGCTTGCATAGCGTCCCGCAGGAAGTCTGAGAATGCCTGTTCCCTCATGAAAGTAACCGCCACGACGTTTCTTCTCTGTGTACGTTATCTATTCTGTGGCTTCGCCATGTTGGTGGCCAGGAAAGACACGAACCGAACCCGGTTCGCCTGGGCAGGAGGAGTGTACTTCCTTCATCATTATGTTCCTCCCAGGGGCCAGTCACTATATAGGGCTTTCGCTGTTCTTATCGACCACTAACAATTCCGTTTGTACCTACATCGAAAAGTAATTCAATTATAAAATAATTTATTCATCGGATTGACGATCAAGCAGAGGTGTCCTTTTTTACGTTTAAGATCAAATCAACTTTAATCGTACACACGTTAAGCATTAAGCAAGCAATTTAATTAATGTTTTCAACTGTCTTTGTTGCAGTTATTCCATAAAGTTGGAGTTCTTGACGAAGTTGTTATTTTCAAGCTTCGTACGTGAATTGAATTGAGAAATGGGGAGAGTTAAAAAGAAACGTGTAACAAGATGTTGGGTTCCTCACAGTGAAAATTCGAAGCCAAACACAACTGTACTTTACCTTTCCCAGCAATCCAGAAAGGTAAGTTTCTAGACCAATTTAGTTTGTTTGGACTGGTATCTAGGTTTGGGCTGTTTATCTGGTTACGGACTTTCAATTGTTTCCTATAATAATCCATACTTTGCCTGAGTAATTGCCTCTTTTAGTCAAATACTACAGTTACCAGTCAAAACAAACAAAAAAAAATTGTTTTTGAAACTTAACTTTTTGGATTGCAGGGAATCTCGGATAAAGGTACCGCCCCGCAGAGCAAAAAAAAAAAAAAAAAACAGAAAAATACAAACTAATTTAATTACATCAGTTTGGTGATTATTAATGCTAAAAAAAAATCCTTACTGTGTCCTCTAAAATTATATTTTATCAATCTTAATGCTATAAAGTAGCCACGACAGAATAATTATTTGTTTTTATGTTGGTCACACGAGAAGCGTTAGTGGCCCGATCGTAGAGCGGTAATAAGCAAATAAGTTCAGCCTGGCAGTGAAATCTCTTTTTGCCTTGCATTCTCTTTAGTACCTTCCCTCCACGTGATGGCGCGGCAGTGCTGCCCCAAGCGGCGGCGCAGACTGCAGCTCGTTACTCCACGCGCGCACGCATCAGTGCGGGACGATGCCGCTGCGCCTGTGTGCATTGTTAGTTTGTCGCGCCTCGTTGCAGAACTAGCAGAGTGTTTACCTGCTGCTGTTGCTGTTCCAGACTCCCTAGCACTGCCGCTTCTTGCTTATTATAGGCTCCTCACTTCTGAAAGTCCTGCGTAAGATCTATTTGTATGCACGTTGTGTATTCTTCCGCCTTATGTTCAATTCACATTACCATGGGCCTCATCAATTTATTCATGCGTCGGTCAAGTGAAACTGTCAAGTTATTACAAAAGTAAATATTTTACATCTTTGCTAGTTCTTACATTTTATATGCATCACAAAATCAGAAAGGAAAATTAATCATTGTTGTATTGTACCGAATACTGTTAATTGAATGTTGATGCATGGATCTGCTTTCCCTCCACAGTTACCAACTTTCCTGGACCAATGCCACTACGTTTGGCCGTTAAAAATACACGCAGGTATAGGGAGACACATTTCTCAATGGGTGATTTCATAATTGCTCACTTTACCGTGAACAGCCTTTAGCAGTACGTCAAGAAAATGATGTCGTTGGTCTGGAAAATAATTATGTCATTGTATACTAGCACAATATACTGTTCAAGTTGTAGACGTTATCAGTAACTACTTTTACCTCGTAAAATAATTTAGCTCACAGTTGTCTCATAAATACGTGTCAAAATCATAATTTTACTGTTTTACAAATAATGGAAAATAACTTACGTACAGAAATGAGATAATTCACACTGAAAGAGGATACAAAGACGTCTATAAAACTGTACGATTTTTTTTCTTCTGATTTCAAATAATTGTTGGAAATAAGAAAATACGTGCACATTTTTTATTTGTGGCTGGCCGTGAATTTTCATGAAATAACTTTTGCTAAGCATACCTTCGAATGACACATGAAAGCCAAAACCATCCGATTGCGCTTGATAAATTTTCCGCAAAAATGGTTTGCTTTATTGAATTGTGCCTTCATTACAAAAGCAGTAAAATGTTGACTTTGATATGTTATTCTGCAAAAAAACGATGCGATCTTAAAAACTATTATATCCGAGGAAAATGTAGTCGCAGATAATGTGTACGACTTGGAACTGCATGTGGCAAGTGTAAGTGTAAAATAACGAATTTTTCGTGGGCAACATCCTTAAATGCTCGAGGACTACCCTTCTAGCCTTGCACTCCAGCGCTGCTAATTATACTCACCTCGCTCAACCCTCATCGGCTGTCAACACCCCTAAGTTAACAGTCACCTATGCAAATTTCGCGAGTTCAATGACCTGCTGTGTACACCCGAGATCACGTGTTTGTTCAATGGCTGCCGACACACACAGTAGCCAGTGTTACAACACGCCTGGCAGTATGGCACTCTCTACTTGTTTTCCTTGCTAGTCTGCTGTTGTCTCAGAGTCGTCTAGGGTGTTTCTAATAAACTGTTATCCAATTGAAATGGCGACTTCAGTGTACGCGTTTTTGAGTTCTATGTTTTCCTAAAATGAATTCGCGAAATTTCCGTATCGCTACCTATACATGTCCGCTGCACTATTCGTCGGCGACGTGTGCACTTTAACTTCCCCGCCGTGCATCAGTTGCACCTTGCACCTTGCACCGCACGACGGTCACGTGGTGGCACTGTGTTTGGCCGCGTGTTCATGCAGGCATAGCGACGTGGCTGGCGGGCCACTGCCCCGTGGGGCGTCCTCGGGAGACTTTCACTGCAGCAGCAGCCGCCGCCGCTTTCCACTCTGCTCGACCGCTTTCGTTGACTCCCCCGCCCTACCCTGGACTTACTCCACTGTGAGGACACTTCGCCCTGGCTAAGGTTACTCCCACCCACACTTGGAATATCAGTGTTGCAAGTTTGGCCACTAGGTAAGCGCTGGTGTCGCATGTGTACCACATTTCTGTTTTATACGTTTAAAGAAATACGATAATTGCTATTAACGTAAATCAGACATTAAATTACTTCTTAACTATGTAAAACCTTTCTCTTTTATTATTCGCGTATATTAAAATTACATTTAAAAGTGATCTCATTGGAACACTGCGCACCTAGCGGCGGTGATTTTCCCTATGCCACACTTTTCCATAAGAAAACTGGTCGAGTTTCTAACCTGAGTACAATTAACCTTACCCGAGGACATGGCACCGTCCGCTATGTTCCCTTCAGTACCTGACACACTGCATTCCGGAGCTGGACCAACCATGCAGTTACGATCGACATGGCGCACATAACATGCATAGCATAAAGAAGCATAAGCCTGTGTTTGACATTGTAACGATCTACAGCTAGTGATTGGCGTGACTGACTTGGCGTTAAGCTGGTCATCTCTGGGTATCTTATGCCAAGTTTTTAACGCCGGCCAATAAGAATGCGAAACGTCGTAAAAACTCTTGTAGCGAACTTAGGTGTATATAATTTCTTGTGCTGGAAAATTTATTCCCTATTCGTTTGCTCTTTCTGATTGGTTGATAATGGTTGATAACTTTGCAAATAATGTTATTTAAGGCAAGGCCATCGTGGGCGTGGCCTAAAGTTGATGCAGACCGATTTTTCGTCTTCTGCGGATGTACTCAACATAGGGACACCCGAATTTCGCGAAAAGATTTCACGACCAGTTGTATTTCATAACACTTTAGCTCAGATACGCACTTTCCTCTATTAGATGGTTGGTTTGCATGTAACGCGTGTTGGGTACCTGCGCGTGAATCACAGACGTGTAGTATTGAAGTTACCTGGTTCTGATTGGTCAGCCGAGCAGGAAAATGGCGTCTCACAAATACACACCGCCAAAAAGCAAAAGAAAACTGCTGGAACGTCCGTACACTGAGAAAAAGGTTTTGTTCAATCAAACACGATTTGTTTGGTGCGACCAGATTATTTGTCTGTATAGTTAAGTATTTTGTTATCATCATTTGGTTGCACCAAACGGTAAGATTTGGTTGGTGCAGCTAAAGATTTGTTCGGCTACACGTACGTTAAACAGTTTGGGCCGATATAAAAAAAATTCAAAAGTTCGACCGAGTTTCGAACCCAGATCACCTGCGTCCACGCGGTACGCCTTAGTAATCTCAGTTAATGTGACAACTGATGACGCCGGAAAGCTTTTAAAAGAGATATACTGCCAATATTTGGCAACGTGTGCAAACAAATATTTCAAGTTTTGCAGCTTTACTTGTCAGTTTCTTGTTGCATTGTTTTATTAACGTGTTGATACGATTGTTAAACATCAATAGATCCACTCACGAACACGGTTACTATCCTAATCCTCACAAAACATACAAACGAACCCTCCAGCTGTATTTTCGAACGAAGGCAGTCAAATGAGTGGCCAAACAAACATATACAGTTGATTAAACAAAATATTTAATTGGCAGTCTAATTTTTTTTGTCCCAACGCAGAGATTTTGTTTATTCAAACATATATTTTATCAAGCGAACAAAAGCAATTTTGTTGCTTTTTAAATTTTGTTTGCTCAACAATATATTTTGTTAGGGCAACGAAATAATTATTTGGCCGTATACAAACAAAATATTTTGTTCGATTTTCTCTCAGCGCATAGTAAGGAAATCTATCATGTGTGGATATCGTTTCGCGAAACGAACTGCTCCCAATCGGCGAATTTTACTGAAAATCTTTTGAAACAGTAAAATTCAACTGATTATTTCACTTGCTGGTATTCACTGGTTAAGCAGCGATTTATACTGATGCCTTGTGAGTTAGCGTGGCGCATTCCATGGCTTCGTCAGTACATATAACACATCACTATTTCGAGAGTCGGTAAAACAACTCTACTGATTGAAATCATTGCTTCTGATTAACAGTGTAAACGTGTTTGTCTCTATATTAACTATGAAACACAACAAACTTTTACCAATTAGAACTGATTTCATGCTGGATGCAATTAATAATTAAGAGGTGTAACATTTTAGATTTGCAGTTCAGTAGTTTGATATGTTGAACAATAAAATTAAGATAGTGCTATGTATACTTTCTATAGTACGCCTAGGTAATTTTAATACTGATTGCCTCTGCATTTAGAGTATTCCGTAATTGTTTTTCTTGCTTTATGTTTTGTTGCAGGTACAGTTGTTGCAATTCTCGTTGACTAAAGGCTTATTTTTTGTTTGTGCACGCTGAAGGATGACAATGTGAGTACAATGTTCCTCTATGTTACAATTGTTATCAGTAGTTTAAAATGATTTTGTTTTTAACATCAAAGGATTGGTTGATCCGATGTAGCGTCTCGTAGAATATTGAACTATCATGGAGATTTTTACTGTTTCTCGATGTACGACATACCAGCTGTTATCATTTAACAGTTTGATTACAAATTGGTTCAAGGAAGTATACAAACGTCTCGGCAGTGTTCCGAACTCAAATCCTCTCTATCCCCGTCGTATGTGATTGCAGTCTGTTTCGCGGTTTCTTCACATTTTCTGGATCAAACCATTAAAAAATCGTCCTACGTAGGATGTATGTGGCTGTTTCCTATGTCGTGTATCACAAGCGTTTTACACTTGTGTTCACATGAAAGTATCTAATTTTTTCGTTTAATTGAACGTTTACTTACACTTGTATACATAAATTATAATATTTCATTTACAGTCAATGTGAATAAAAACAGGGAGAAAATATTCGCGATGTTAAGGGCCCTATTTACCTGCGCGTTCAAGGTCAGGAAGCGAGGGAGCGGTACGGGCGACACTAACACGCACGCCTAGCGCCTCATTGCTCCTACGTGCATGGCGTGCAGTGTTTCCGTCCTAGCGCTTTACTGTGTAAACTAGATCTGTAACTGTGGGGTTTTATTACACGCAATGAAAGTACACAGATCAAACTACCTCCGTATGATCGTACTTTTCTCTTACCGCTTAAAGGAAATCCATAGGTAAGCCTTAAAAATGCGATATTTGACCACATTCACGATTTTTCCTCCATTAATACACTCAATATGATAAAAGTAAAAAATAGCGATATAGACAATAGTTTTTTTTTATTTTTCCGTTCTGGCAAAACGTCGTATTTCGAGAACACTTATTTACCGAGACACGCGTTTAGGCGCAAACAAAGATTTCACAGAAAATATTTCAGTACATAGGACTCTTAATGTCTTGTAAGAAATAGTTTTTATTGCAAAATTTTATGACAGTGAGCGCGCAGGAATGCGGTGCGTTGTCCGTTTCGTGTAATTTCCTAGACTCGGTTAAGCTTTGTTTGCATGAGGCGGAGGGATATCCTGGAAGCAGGACTTTAGTAGGGCTTCAGAAAGTTCATCAGTTGCCTGTAAAAAATTCAGTCCAAAGTTGGTACATGGAGAGTGGTTACGCGCAGCTAGCGTGGTCACTCTACCTCATGTCCACTCTACGGGACCAGCAGCTCGAGATCAGTGTGCACTTGTATATGGGCCGTCCACGGTAAAGTGAACACTTTTTAAAGACCCTTCCAAATATTCTTTAAGCCGGTTTTTGTATTTAAGCTATTTTTTTAAAACATCTGCATTGTCACGTGACCAATAAATACGGTGTATACTTTCAACACTCTCAGAAGTTAATGTCTGGGGTTGCAATAAAACATATTTATTTGTGGTTAATGCCTGTTGGAAGGGCCTTAAAAAGTGCTCACTTTACCGGGAACAATCTATAACAAGCAGTCTTCTTAACATAGGGGAGAAAACCCGCTGACTATTCCGACGTGTGAAAATGCTGGAATGGAGCCCGGTTCGCTCTATCCGCTATATATATATATATATATATATATATATATATATATATATATATATATATATATATATATATATATATATATTCTGCACCCGCGATCCCCGCCTGTGGTTGTGTGTGCGACGTCCTCGCCTCGCCTTAAGGGGGCCGCCTACCTGACGCGACGACATGGCACAGAAGCGAGCGAACGCTAAGGGCGACACTGGCACGCGCATCAAGTGCCGTATCGCCACTATGCGCGAAGTACTAAACTAGCCCGCAAGCTTTTCGGCGAACCGTTTTTTTCTATGGGACTTTAAGCGGCTACTATATTATTTTACTGCTGGAAAGTCTGTTGCAAAGTTCAATACAGGATTGTATCTGAGTTTCACGTAGATCCGGTCAGCGCATTTTGACATACTGCAGTGTGAAAATGCTGTGTTTAGCTATGTCGGAGGTCTTGGAAATGGTGGTTCTGGTATGCGTAGTGTCATGAAACAAACATTCCGTCATCACCTGAAGTTTGTTTTCTTTTCGTAAATTAGCACATTGGGCGCACGCGGAATAGTTTCGTCAAATAAACGCATCTCCCAACACACTGCAACACATGGGCGGGCGGCCCGGCCCCCGTAACGTTCACATGCCGACTGTGTCGTGAGTGTTAAAGGTCGCCCGCCACACAAGAACAAGCTGGTTATCACGGCGGAGGTCCTGTCACCCCCCGGTGAAGGGGGGGGGGGGGGCGTTCTCACTCGCGGCTCTTCGTTAAGGCCACTGGTGCACGAAACCAGTAAGTTTACGTAATTTTTGTCATAACTTCTTTCACAGCGGATTTTTCAAAATTGTTTCTTCGCCATGGCGTAAATAACAACTTTTAACGCCTTCTTAAAGACTATTCACGATAACGTGAGCACTTTCGAAATCAACCTTAGAAAAAAGTCACTGCCCCTGCCTGCGCATATTTTAACGAGTGCTCTAAGTGACATGCGCCTAGTAAAGTTGGTAACGATGGATGGGAGCTAGTTCCGTACTTTAACATCGAATAAAAAGTGTTAGGTAACCATTTTTTATAACTTGTATTGTTTCTTTCTCTTCCCGTTTTTTTAATGCATCTAAGTGTAAAATGAGCAGATTTCTAATCATTTCAGAGTTTTCCTTCATCGGCGCATGATTAAAGTGATGTGGCCCTCGACAATGTTAATTAAAGGCGGAGGAATACACAACGCGTATACAAGTAGATTTTAAGCAGGGTTTTCAAAAGTGTTCATTTTACCGTGAACAGCCTATACGTTGATATATAGTCACTGCTGTCTTTACTCTCGAGGCACTGATTGTAGATGAGAAAGCAAAAATTCTTTATTTTCTCCCATCAGTGCTCGGAGAATAATGACGGCAGTGAATATCTAACAACGTAAGAAGGTGCTTAAAGTGTGTGTTTTTTTTTTTTTTTTTTTTTTTTTGACGAGCCAAAAATTTTGGAAAATCCGCTGTGAAAGATAAGAATTATATAACTATATTGCTTTCATGCACCAATGGCCTTAAAAAACGCGGCGCGGCGTACTCCACTCACGCAGGCGACTCGTCTACATCGCTTAAGACTGCTGCCCAGTTTGAAAGCAGAGAGAATTTGCTATAGTTCATTCACGGGTACTTCCGACTTTTCTGAAGCCCTGCTAAAGTTCTATTTCCTGGATATTCCTCCTCCTCATACAAACTAGTCTAGAAAATTGTACCAAAAGGACTGCGCACCTCATTCGTGTGTACTCAGTGTAGTTATATTTTGCCTAAGAACTATTTCTTACCAGGCATTACCAAATATAATATATATTTATTTTTCTTCCTTTTTTTATTTATATTAGTTATAAATGAAATATTATAACTGTAGGAGGAATATAAGTAAAATTTCAATTGAACCATTAATAAGATAATTTTACGTTAACAGAAGTATGAAACGCTTGTGATACATGACAGTTAGGAAATAACAAAACACGTTACATATGCGATGATTTAAAAAAAATTTAGATTCAAAAAGTGTGAAGAAACCTTGCATTGTCTATATAGGAAAATACATGTTGAGGGTATAATGTAGCTGCGCGTCCTAAGGTCAAGAAGCGAGGGGAGCAATACGGGCGACACTAACTCGCACGCCTAGTGTTTCATCGCTCCTACGCGCAAGGTGTGCAGTGTTTCCGTCATGGCGCTGCACTGTGCAAAGTAGACCTGTAACAGTGGGGTTTTGTTACACGCGATGAAAACCCTCAGATTAAACTACGTCCGTATATTTGTACTTTTCTCTTGCCGGTTAAGGAAACTGCATAGGCAAGCTTTAAATGATATTTAACAATTTTCACGATTTTTTTTTCTCAAGAATATCTACACTTTATATGACAAAAGTAAAAAGAAATAGGACCATAGATGGCTTTTTTTTTATTTCTGACAAAAAAGTAATATTTCCAGAACTTTTATTTACCAAGATACGCGCTTACAACGCGCAATCATCGAATTCACGGAAAGCGTTTCAGTACACAGGACCATTAATGAAATTCAGTTTTATGGCATTCGTACTAAAGATACATACATATATATATATATATATATATATATATATACCACCAGTGACTTTTTTGAGGAAAAAATGCGCGTTTCTTTGCTACCAAAGCCTTTTGTTAAATGCCTGTAATGATTAGAAAAGTAAATAATTAAATAAAATTGACTGAAAAACGTGTTGTTATAATTGACTGGATACAGGACTTGAGAGGATAATTTCTCACACTTAGATTTTCCAATCAAGTTTATATCTTAGAAATTGGTTTCGAAAAACAAATTTAATTAACAAGTATTTGCCTATAAAGACTGTTCTCGATAAAGTGAGCATTTTTGAAATAAACCTTAGAAAAAGTCACTGCCCATGCCTGCATTTGTTTTAACGCGCGCACTGAGGGACATGCGCCCAGTAAAGTTGGCAATGATGGTTAGGAAATAGTTCCATATCTTAAACCTCAAATAAATAGTTCTAGGTAACCATTTGTGCAAACAGAAAATATTAATTTCTCTCTTTTGTTTTTTTATGTGCCTAAGTATAAGAATTAACAGATTTGTAATATATTTACTTTTATAATAATTCAACATTTTCACTTGACCGACGCATGAATAATGCGGCCCTTGACAATGTTAAATCTACATAAGGTGGAGGAATACACAACGTGCGTACAAGTAGATCTTAAGCAGGGCTTTCAGAAGTGCTCATTTTACCGCGCACAGCTTATAGCAAATAACCACTGCTTTCAAGGCAGGCAACAGCGCTGAGGCGGGCTCACGATGAGAAACATGTACGGCATGAAGGTGCATATGTCGACATGAAAGGCAGGCAACAGCGTTGAGGCGGGCTCACGATGAGAAACATGTACGGCATGAAGGTGCATATGTCGACATGAAAGGCAGGCAACAGCGTTGAGGCGGGCTCACGATGAGAAACATGTACGGCATGAAGGTGCATATGTCGACATGAAAGGCAGGCAACAGCGTTGAGGCGGGCTCACGATGAGAAACATGTACGGCATGAAGGTGCATATGTCGACATGAAAGGCAGGCAACAGCGTTGAGGCGGGCTCACGATGAGAAACATGTACGGCATGAAGGTGCTTATGTCGACATGAAAGGCAGGCAACAGCGTTGAGGCGGGCTGACGATGAGAAACATGTACGGCATGAAGGTGCATATGTCGACATGAAAGGCAGGCAACAGCGTTGAGGCGGGCTCACGATGAGAAACATGTACGGCATGAAGGTGCATATGTCGACATGAAAGGCAGGCAACAGCGTTGAGGCGGGCTCACAATGAGAAACATGTACGGCATGAAGGTGCATATGTCGACATGAAAGGCAGGCAACAGCGTTGAGGCGGGCTCACGATGAGAAACATGTACGGCATGAAGGTGCATATGTCGACATGAAAGGCAGGCAACAGCGTTGAGGCGGGCTCACGATGAGAAACATGTACGGCATGAAGGTGCATATGTCGACATGAAAGGCAGGCAACAGCGTTGAGGCGGGCTCACGATGAGAAACATGTACGGCATGAAGGTGCATATGTCGACATGAAAGGCAGGCAACAGCGTTGAGGCGGGCTCACGATGAGAAACATGTACGGCATGAAGGTGCTTATGTCGACATGAAAGGCAGGCAACAGCGTTGAGGCGGGCTCACAATGAGAAACATGTACGGCATGAAGGTGCATATGTCGACATGAAAGGCAGGCAACAGCGTTGAGGCGGGCTCACGATGAGAAACATGTACGGCATGAAGGTGCATATGTCGACATGAAAGGCAGGCAACAGCGTTGAGGCGGGCTCACGATGAGAAACATGTACGGCATGAAGGTGCATATGTCGACATGAAAGGCAGGCAACAACGTTGAGGCGGGCTCACGATGAGAAACATGTACGGCATGAAGGTGCATATGTCGACATGAAAGGCAGGCAACAGCGTTGAGGCGGGCTCACGATGAGAAACATGTACGGCATGAAGGTGCTTATGTCGACATGAAAGGCAGGCAACAGCGTTGAGGCGGCTCACGATGAGAAACATGTACGGCATGAAGGTGCATATGTCGACATGAAAGGCAGGCAACAGCGTTGAGGCGGGCTCACAATGAGAAACATGTACGGCATGAAGGTGCATATGTCGACATGAAAGGCAGGCAACAGCGTTGAGGCGGGCTCACGATGAGAAACATGTACGGCATGAAGGTGCTTATGTCGACATGAAAGGCAGGCAACAGCGTTGAGGCGGGCTCACGATGAGAAACATGTACGGCATGAAGGTGCTTATGTCGACATGAAAGGCAGGCAACAGCGTTGAGGCGGGCTCACGATGAGAAACATGTACGGCATGAAGGTGTATATGTCGACATGAAAGAAGCTATTCTTACGACATTCTTCATAGTTGTGACGTCACGTGTCTTGTAGGGACATGCCTTGCGGGTTGACTGACATGCAGGAAATGTCGATATTTCATTTCGTGTCGTGTACGTAAGGCCTTCAGCTATTGAATTAGAGGAGAAAATAAGAATATGTAATATAGTGTATTCATCCGAATATCTAATTTCTAAAAGAAAACTTGCATTTTTGTTCACCTTCACTTTTTAAAATAATAAGTAAAAATTTGTTTATTAGCAAATACATCTTTACATCACTAAAGTGCTGTTAATTTCTAGTCGTGTATGATTGGTTGAACATAAGACGAGTGCATTCACGATGAAAACCACACAGTTTTGTAAACGTTCCATGCAGACGTCTCGTACCTACACGAAATGATCTGCTTGCAAGTGGCGCACGCCAGTGTTTCTACGTTCAATTAAGATTGACGTAAGTTATCTGTACGAGAAGTTGAACTAACTTAATGTTAACGTAAAGGTAACGCACCCACCACAGTGCCGGCCAGTCTGACGCAAGAGATTTTCTTTTGTATTTGGGTTTACGTATTCTTTTTCATCACCGCAAACTTCCTCCTAAAACTATATATGTTTAATGGAATCAGTTGATAACTTTGTACGATTGCAGAGGAAGTTGGAAGTTTTTATTTCGTTTGTGGGTTAGCCCTTGTGTTTGTTTGAATGGTAAGAAATTTATATACTTGGAATATCCCAAACTTGTAAAAAATGTGTTTGCAAATAGGTGCTAATTTAGGCGTGAGAACCATTATTAGGCACACATGCACGCAAAATATCTGAATATTATAGAAATAATTGGTCACATACATATATTTTACGACTTATCCTTATGCGAATTCATACCTGAAATGGGCTATGGACGCAGCTAAATAATGATTTGTGATTAGGTAGGGCACAACAGTATTAATATGGGGTTTACTGAACATACGAATTGTACAATAACTATTTACGTCGCAACTATTGATCGGTAGAGATTAAATGTAATACTAAGATGCTAATTAATTACGTCACGTTTTGCTACCGCAGGTACTACTATCACAATTTAATTGGAGTCGCCACCTTGTTCATGTTGCCTGAGACTGACTCTAGGAGGCGGTTAACGACGGCCGGACACCCACATCTCCACGCATTTCTAGGTCCGCTGCCCCGATGACAAAAGACACCGCTCCCAGTTATACGTTGGCCTATATCGGGCGCGTTGTTGGCGCCGTTTACTGGCAGTATAAAGGGGGCTCCTGCAACTGCCTTTCGCAACGTGTTACTGCAATCACGCTCGTGCCCTGGTTCACTGTTTGAAAGTGTGATCAGGCAGGCCGTTCAGCTGCTAAGGCGTGATCACTTCCCAACAATATGTACAATATGTTTATGTGTACAGACGTATACGCACATGACCTATAGTTTTCCAGATCTCACACACAGCATATCTGCTTGTACCGCATGACGACTTCTATAAACGAGCGATTGTAACACCAGTGTGAACAAAGCTATGATCCCTACTGCTATATGGTATTCATGGTTACTTCCAAATAATCTGAAGCTCCACTAATGTAATACTTTCAGGCTACTCCCCCGTCTCATACAGACCAAGCTTAACAGAGAATAGAAAATTACACAAGTTGGCATTTGTCCACACTCACTGCAATAATATTTTACAAAAAAAATATTCCTTACTATAGGCTGCTCACGGTAAAATGAAAGCCCTGCTTATGATCTACTTGTATGCAAGTTGTGTATTCTTCCGCCTTATGTAAACTTAAGATTGACATGGGCCTCATCACTTTATTCACGCGCCTGTCAAGTGAAACTGTGAAATTACTAAGAAAGTAAATATTTTACAAATCTGTTTCTAAACCGAAAGCGAAAGAAATAATATGCGTTAGCACAAAGGGTTACCTAACACTTTTTACTCGATGTTAAGAATGGAACTACTTTACGTCCCTCGTTACTCAGTTCGCCCGTTAAAAATGTATGCATTCAGGGGCAGTGACTTTTTTCTAAGGTTCATTTCTAAAGTGCTCACTTCGTTGTGAACAGCGTTTAGAAATTATCAACACGCTAATTTTATCCGTGTTGTTATTCATGTCAGTTATAAATGAAATATTATTATTTACAGGTATATAATAAGTAGAAGATAAATTTAACAAAACAAAAGCCACATATGTTCACCCAAGTAGGTATAAAACAAGTAGGTATTACATGACAGATTTAGACGCCATACATGGTTTGATTTTTCAAAGGGTTGATTGAAGACGTGTGTCGAGACCGCGTACAGACTATATACAAACTTCAATGTGAATCACCTTGCGCAGTGTTGGGCCGCACAAATCAACCCCTGTCCTGGCGAAACCTGACGAGTTATTTGCTCGGACGGGAAACGGAAACAATCACCAACAGTGACGCTATTCGGCGCAACTAGTGCAAAAATCGCCCCCCCCCCAACCCCTTGCACTAGTCACTTGGCTGGCTGTGGTCTTTCCGTCTTGCAGCGGGCAAATAAAGATTTTAAGCGGTCACGATATCATTTTTTTGGCGGAAATGTATTGCCAGGTTCACTTCAGCTCCGCATTTCCCCGGTCGGTATAGTTACATCCACAATATTGTGCGATGGAGGGATAAGTTTTTTTGTCTATTTTGGGAAGACTCAGAAATAATATCTATTTCTAACATGCGTGTTCGCATGAAAATGAAACAACCATTTTCATGTTATCAGCGAGTGTGTCATTTTCACAGATAAAGGATGTAGTGTGGTAGCGTGAATTGAAAAAGTGAAATAACAGCCGTGATGAGAGAAAGTTTGGGATTATTAATAGCAGAATGTGTGTGTAAAAAAGACGTGCTGGCAAAGTTATCCTTGTTGTAAAAGAACAGTTTACTTTCTCCAAAGTTCTCGTTTCCCAGTGAAATCCAACTACGAAAAACATCCTCGCCTATTACAGCAGTTATATATATATATATAAACAGTTGCTGTGGCTATACGTATGATTGTTTTATTATTAGTTTGTATCGGGGCCGCGGTGGTGTAGTGGTTAGACTACTCGCCTCCCCCCCAACGTGAACCGGGCTCTATTCCCAGCGAGGTCGAACTCTGATATTCGCATGTGGGATTCGTGCTGGACGACGCCGCTGGTCGGCGGGTTTTCTCGGGGATCTTCCGTTTTCCCCCGTCCCTTCATTCCAGCGCTGTTCAGAGTAGTAAGACATTCTTCCACTCTAGACTTGTTTCTTTTCGTGCTTATTTGCCGTATAAAAGCTACCGCCTCTGTGAACGGCATTGAACAACGTCTTATGCAGGCAGAACAGTTATTGTATTTAAAACCATTGTTTACTAACTTACACACAAGAGCAGTAACATACAATAAATATGGTACACAATTTGATTAGTACCTACAGTAGATGGGAATATAGAAGTGATAAGTTAATATATACAGTCGATTGTGTATTTAGGAAACACAATTCACAAATAGGGGGAAAATGCCTCTCGAACGAAAATAGACAAAATAAGATCATTCATACTGGTTTTGTATGGACAACTAAATGGATGATAGTTTTTACAGGGATCATTGTCATCGGCTAAAAATAGTGTTAATATATTGTCATGTACTACCATCATATACTACCATACGATTTCATAAAGGTTGTATTGGGTATAACGGTGTGATCAGGCACGTGCAAGGATATATACGCCATAATCTCAATACAAATCATAAATACGAAAGTAACTTTTTAAGCGCCGAGGACTGAGATCCTGTATTATTTCCCTTTGTGCTCCAACGTTATCCAATATCTTAATCCTTGTAAACCTTCCATTAGTACAATAGAACCGTAGAACTTGCCAATTATGCAGTAAAAATAAACCCTCAGTCGGTGCGCAGGGTTCACTGAAACCTAGAAAGTGGCCAGATTTTTCCGCACTAAATAACTTTCTCCATTCAGAAATGTCACGGCTATGTATGATAATTAGAGAAGGTGGAAAATAGCGAAACTTTTTTGAGCCAACATATCTTCTATAGCACTCTGACTAGATTATTCTTTCATGGCTGGATGACCAGGGCATTGGCTCGGCTAAGTTGTTTCCAGACCAATCACGAACATTCTACTTTATTGTATTAGAAACCTCATTGGTCCAGTGGAAAGGGGTGGTATCTTCATACACGCATGACAGCCAATAAGGAAAGAAAACTGTCGGACGCGTGTACAGTATGTTGAATCCTAGCAAACAGTCAACTTTTCCCGCGATAAACCGCCATCTCTAATGATAATGCGGTCGGGGGGAGTTGAAATTGAATCATCACTGGTTCTGACTCACCCGCCACGCGAATCTTCTTGAAAGAAGGAGGCAAGAGAGCAAGAAGGAAAGGGTTGAGGAGAGAAAAAAAGGGGCGAATTGTAAGCCGGGTGTACTTTCACTTCTGCAGAGTTGGTATTAATTACACGCCTTGAAAAGTAAAATGCCGGCCTGGCCGCGACACGTCACTCAGGCAGGAAAAAAAAAAAACCCCGTGTGAGCTTCAGTGAGTTGGTTCCCAGTTAATTGAACGCCTTTGAAATCAACCTCTGAAAAAAAAAAAATACCCCTTCCACCTGCTTTCATTTCAGCTTACGCACTGACTACCAGGAAAGTTGGTAGTGGATTACAAAAGGTAGGTCGTTCCGCATCATGACGTTGTGTTTACATAGGAGATGGCCGCTGGAGCCGATTAATTTTGTTTTACACACGTTCGAGCGTAGGGAAAACACGCTGTAGAGTGCGCAGGGAAGCTGCGCGGTAACCAGTCTCCGTGTTGCAACCCCGGGATGCTTTCTACCAACAGCTCTATCAAAACAGTGAGGTTTCGATTCAAGGCTAGAACTCTGTTTTAATAAATACGTCCATTTCGAGCGAGAGAGAGGTGGGAGAGGAATCGAATTAAGAACGTGTTCTCGTAGTAGCTAAGCTGCGAGAACTACAAAAATATGTTTACTGTAAAAAATAATGGCTGCGGAATTTTTAGTTATTCCTAATAGGATACGGGCTTTATCTCAGAAATTAAGAGATAAACAATCCTTCATCCCCCCCCCCTTTTCACACGCCTTTTTTTCTAACAGTATGACAATATTTTACATTTTCAACAACATTTCTATAAATATTATTATTAATAGACATCTAATAAATATATTGCTTTTGTACAGTACAGAAAATCGATTGCTGTATTGCAAATGTCACTCGTATTTATAGACGGTAAATATTGCTGATGTTCTTAATGCAAACATTTATTTCGTAAATATCGTTTACAAGAGCAAATATATCGATCATAATAATAATGGAAATACTGATGTCAGAAATAAAAAAATAAAAAATGGGAATTGCGGAAATGCCAAAATCGATAATCCTGCAGGTACCGTGATTTGAAGTATATTGCTGTGCATGATCTGTAGTTTATTGCTGTTAATTTTTAGGCCCTACCACACTTGCGAGATTCCAGAAATAGTATTGTGACTGGAGTGTCAGTATGTCACAGTGTCCTACCCGGAGAAAATACATTATTTTATAATATAGGACAATAAGCAGACATATTGAAAAGCTCTTCTGTTAGAGCTCATTGCAAGATTCTCTATTGGTGCATGTGTTGTGAGCATTTGCATTGCAAAATGAGGAAGAAATTTGCAGAAAGTTTGTACCACATAACTGCTACTGCATTAGGGGGATGCGCCATAAGAAACAGCAAGATACATGAACTGGCGCCATGATCTCACGCAGTTGGTACGAGGTATTGCTAGCGAAGATTGTTTGCAAGGTTAAACAGGTAAATGTCGGTAATGGCTGTTCACGATAAAGTGAGCACTTTTGAAATCAACCTTTAAAAAACTACACTGCCCCTGCCTGCATGTATTTCAACTGGCACACTGAGTGACATGCTCCCAGTCAAGTTGGTAACCATGTTGGAAAGTAGTTCCGTATCTTAACGTAGAATAAAACGCGTTACGTGTCCATTTGAGATAACTTAAATTATTTCTTTCGCTTACTGTTTTCTCAATGCATCTAAGTGTAAAAACAACCAAATTTGTAAAATATTAACTTTTCTGATAATTTCAGTTTTACTTGGCGGACGCATGGATAAAGTGATTAAGACCATGGCAATGTTAATTTTACATAAGGTGGAAGAACACGTAACGTGCATACAAGTAGAACTTCAGCAGGGCTTCCAAAAGTGCCTATTTTACCGTGAATAGCCTATAATCTTGTTCTTCCACATGATATCTCGCGTCCAATGAAGAAAGAGGTGATCAAACAGAGTGAGAATACCAAGAATATCAGCCTTCATCGCTGACCCTATTCAAAACAAAGACGAAGAGTCTTGAGAAGGCTGTAGATAAGCGTCCTAAAAGAAGCAAAGAGAAAATTGAAGGCAGGCCTCTTGAGGTATTTAAGTGGAGTTGCGTAAGATGGGAGCGACGAATTTTGTCTTCTGATACATATTTTCCTGGGTCGGGAATTTAACTACCGTATTTACCCGAATTCAAGACGATATATTTCTCAAAATTTTACTTTCACAAGAAGGATCATCTTTTTTTCACATTCTAAGTATTTTGAGGTCAATGCTCTTGCTCGAGTAGTAGCAAGTGATGGACAATGTATATAAATTTTTCAATCAGACATATGTTTCGTTATTGTACATGTCACTCGCTTAACAAAATCTTTAAAACAACATACTTGATTTTTTTTTTTTGGAGTTAGTAGGAATGGACAAAGAAAAAGGGAATCTATTATCGATGCATTTGAGGTATAGTGTATAGTGTAAATTAATAACTGCGAATAATTCTACTACATTGAACCGTTGTTTAAGCGACAAGACTAATAGTCTTGCTGAATTACATAACGTAGTAACCCTAAGCTCAAAGAAAAATGGCTGGGTCGTCTTATTATTCATAGATGAATTAACGTGAGGTCAGGAGGATATTCAGAGTTAGTAAAATCCTACATTACCGGGTGATTTAAGACTTGCGTTCTCTTAAAGATATTCACAGAAATGCAGAGGATAATAGAGTTAAATTCGAAATAGTACACGTAAAATTTCTTCAAGAAAAGCAATAAAAGGATAAACTTGTAAAATTCAACGAAGCTGTGAAGTTGTGCATGGTAAGGTTTTTTATTATTATTTTGTTGATATTTCATATAAGTACCGAAACTGAAATAATTACATTCATACTTAAATACATTTCTTTATTACTATTCCAAACAATTGATCCGGTGACAGGGAATTTCCGTTGTTACAGACGAGCTGCGAAATACTATTAAGCTGGGTTTACAATAAAAACACTATGCGATAAGAATGCGGTGAGCTCTGATCCGGCGTACGGAAACACATTTTCTGTATTTGCAGTTTCCAATTAATGTTTTAATTCAAAATCCAGCCAATGGGAACGGGTGACAAGCCGGTCATGTTTATCTTTCTTCCTAACCTAACCTCGCATATCTTAACCGTATCTAAGCAGATCGTACTTCAAAGCCGACTTTTTGTACCAGGGAAGCTTATTTTTGTGAACAAATGTAATCGTGAACATTGTGCACACACGCGCGTTTTTAATATTTACGTTATTGTAAATAAGTTTCCCGCCATCAACACCGACTGCTCTGTTCTGATTGGTCGCCGCCTCACAAGTTTCACCTAAGATATAACATATAACTATTTCTTCTAACGCTTAAGGAAATCCCAAAAACGCGTACGACCGGCAAAGTTCCATTGGAAACCAATACATAAGATAACATAGGGGAGACCGAGGCTTGTTGTTACACGACGTCACAGACGCACTGCTGGCGGTAGTTCCTTCGCTCGTCCAAAGATAGTAGCACTCATCCAGTCCATTAACTCACTTCTCGCCAATTGCGCTTTGATGCCCTGTTCCGTGCTTACACTCAAAAGAGTATTTTCTGCCATCAGAAGTAAACTTAAAGTTTTGCAGAGTTTCTGTCGCCATTGAAGAATATTCCCCTAGAGCTCAGTGTGATACATACTGCTGTGACCTCTCCTGAAGGAGCAGGCCACAGATCAACTAAGGGGATCAAGGGTAACTCGAAGGATAAGCTCTCGGATCCAAAACATAAGTTTATTAAATACTAAATCTTTACAACTCCGCCTCAAGTAGGCGTCTCGATTAATGCTAAGCTTCTACAAATAGTCTGCAACAATTAACAGATATATCTTTACAGTTAATGTATCACAAAGAGGCACTGATGCCCTTAATCGCTCTCAACGTAGCGTAACGTTAATTAAGGCAAACTGCTCGGAGGGAGCTTAATGCTGTCGGAAGTCCCGCGCCCTATCGTGCCTCAACTCGCCCTACCAAGGTATTTAATATTTACCCTCTTAGCCGTCGTCGACTCTTGGCAGCTCTCTCGACGGCGTGCTCTTCGGGCGTCGAAGGCGGTCCTCTCGTCTGGACGTTCTCGAGTAGAGCCTCCGGCAGCGGCAGGCAAGATGGCGCCCGGAGCCTCCATTGCTCTGATCATATATAGTACTTGCCTGACCTCGTGCTCGATCCCCCGGTATGTGCTGTTTAAAACAAGGCTCAGCTGAAAGAGGTCGCTCCGCACCTTGCCTCAACGCGATGCTGAGCTATCCTCGCAGGAGCTGGCCCCAGCAATACCTAAGTAGCATACAGAATTCAGGTATTTATATGCGATAATGATAAGCTTCATTTAGTTTTTCTGTGTTCGGAATCTTATGCCAAACAAAATGGCGCCTGAAGGGGCTTGTTGTTACAATTTGGCGGGGGTAACTGGTTACAGAGTAACAACTTGCTCCATGATTGTGGTCAACATATTTGAAGATTTTTCAGGGACTATATAGGCCCAAAAATGCGAACGTATAAGAGAAAAATGAATCGGGACAAAACACCCAAAAAAAATAATACTTTGAGGCAGCACAGGAAGTACTGACAAACAATGCTTCGCTACGGAAAGCTTCTTCCAAATATGGCCTAAATTTTATGAAACTTTAGAGATTCTACAAAAAAAACTTCAAGAAGAAAGTGTTCGAAGTATGCTATTTTTATTTATTTATTTAATGGGCAAAATTATTGAAAAAAGGAAATATTCACTAACGAGTCATGCTAGGCCAGAGATGGAAATAATTTTTTTAACTATTTGTTCCATTAAAATTTTTTTTAAATATTTACTTTTATTGATGAATAAGTGTATGCCCTACTGCTTTTAAACAGAGCCTCGGAAACATAATATATTCCGCTGGATCGGTAAATAATAAGTGTTCTTGATTTTCGACTTATCTCATTGACGTAGGCTAATCTGTCAGTAAACATTATTTTGTCTTGATGTTTCACTAAAAACGTTCGCTATTAATCAAAAACTTATGTATAATTAGGCTTAACATCAAATAATTTCCACATAGAAGGAAGCCTACCTTTTTAATTAGTATAAAAATCAGGCCTATTTTACGTTTTTCTTAATTTTAATACAGAACATGAGCCACTACGTGTTGGCTGCACCAGGCCGCGTCAGGTATTCTCCGATGAACAGGAATCTGAACTCGAAGAATACGACATAATTAGAATTGTAATAAATTGCCCCAATTTGTACCCCACGGTGGGGCATATTGTTACACTGTGCAAGAGTGAAATTAACAGTAAATTTCAAATGGAATTCAATTACGAAAATGTGTAAAAAATTGGGATTGTGTACTTTAAATACGTAACAATGTTTGACCATAGATACATGGATAGTACAATAATTACGTAATTTATGCATCATTGAAAAACATTGTAACAATTAGCCCGGTCTCTCCTACTTTCAGTTCTTCTGCACACCAAATAGACTAAAGCATGGTTTAATTCGTAATTTTTCTATTGTAAAGTCAGCTTTAGTCAGTAAAGGGAGACAGTCGATCTGCGTGGGCGGGGATATAAACGCCTCACAAAAAGTTGGAACATTGTGAGAGAGGGCAGTTCAGGTGGTACGGGTTCTGTAGTTCTTTTGTGATCAACAGAGGGCTCACTAGCGCATTGAACATGCCTGGGACAATCCGACGACAGCAGTTTATAATCGTCCACAACCTCCATAAGAGTTGCCCAGTTGGAGAGGGACCTTCATCGGGAAGACAACACATTGACTACAAGCATGCCACGGCATGTTAGGGATCTGTACAATGCACATGAAAGCTACTCAGAGTCCTAAGCTGCAGTGGGAAGATAGACATCCTCCCTAGTCAGAGACGTTTTTCTTTCGTGTTTATTCGTCTGTGGTGTTGGAAAAATGTTTTTTTTTTTTGGTTAAAAACACTTTGATTTTTCACGCTTTGCATTGGTCCCGTTGGTAATTTCTAATTGCTATGCTTTCTTTACGCATACTCCATACGCTGGTGCATTCTCTACGTATATTCCAAACACGGTTGGTAGCATTGCCCTGAAGTGTCGGTGTGTAGGAGGCGCGCCCACTGTGACCTCACGCGGAGAGGGGAAATGCAGGAGGGGTTGGCGGCTCTGTCACGAACGGCCGTTATGCTCACAGACTAAATATGAGGTAGAGCTATCTCGCTGGCTGCGTACAACCAATCTCCATGTTCCAACATTGAACTGCTTTTCTGCCTACACGTCTAGCAAAAATGGCTTGGATTGGGTTTGAGGTTATCTAGTAAACAAAAGCTGTTGAGATGCTTTTATACTTCCTCTAATAAATCTGTAATGCTCTTTGATTACATTCAAACTGATAAAAATACTTTATTAATGTAACAGTGCTTGTCGTTTAAAAACTAATATGTAAACAAACACGTTCATCACTGTTGACCGTGTGACTTGACTGTTGTGTAGGATTGGGGTAGGTGAATGTTGGGTACATGCGCAGAAGACGAATAAGCGGTCTACCTCATCTTCAGTCTATGGTCATGCCGCCTGTTCTGTGGTTGGCCGCGGCCGTGACGTCACCAGGAGATCCATCCCCGGTGGTGTTGGCAACACTGGAGGGAGTTCGTGTTGCTACTCGACGCGTACAACCGAATAAATTTAAAAATCACACGCAATGGCATCGATGCGGGCATTCGCGAATGCCCTCCCAGGAAACAAGTTCGCTGTGTGGGGGGATGCGGTATCGACAGCATACAACCCACCCGCCAACAACTATACACTTTACATGTAGTCTGCTCGTTGTTAATTCAGTCCTTTTTATAACTTGCTATAGGCGGTTCCCGGTGAAGTAAGCGCTTTTAGAGTCAACCTTACCTCTGCGTACAAAATTCATTCTTCGTTGGCTGCATTCCAAGTTATTGGTTTTCTGCTTCATACACATTAGGGTATGAAATAGTATGGAGGTTGAAATTGGAGCATGTAATTATGTTTCTTTGTAGTTATGTTAATCAGTTACGGATGTGTATTGGACTCTATCGCACGTTTATTTACATATATTTTTTATGAAAATTAATTATTCGAATCTCCTAGGTTTATAACTATTCCAGTAAAAACATGTAACATTATTATTGAAAACCACCAATCCAATTTTTTTTTTTTTTTTTCATTTTATTTGAATTATTCTATGATATTTTGAGACGCACTCTGAGATAAGAGATTATAATCTAAATATGTAAATTTCAACTTATTTGTTAATATTTTATTTTCTTTGATTTTAAAACCTAATTATTTCTTTCTTTTATTGTTTTGAAATAGGATTAATGTAAAATTCCCAGCATCTACGTAATGTTAAGAGTATATTTTTGACCCCAGAGGTTAAAGTGAAATTTTGCTGAGCTTTAGAGTTAAGAAGAGGGCTGAATCTCGGTAATAGTTAGATAGTTTTATTAGTGGATCCGGCCTAAGAAGATACGCCGAGCATCTACAGTGACAAAATGTTGGCTAATGGTATTGGCCTATCCACAGGGGACGCCTACGTATTTTTGAAGTTCAAGACATACATATTCACTAATCAAAGTGACATCTGTAGACTTCAGAGATCCTATTTCTAGGGTGGTATGTTTGCAGAACATTTTATTTCATGATTACCATGTTTATTAAAGGTAAAAATCAGAGGTCCCGCTCTACCTATTATCTTAGCACCAGCGCAAACATTATTTGAAAAACCCGAAATAAATAGAAGTGAACATTTTAATTGTAATAAACATCTTTTCAAGTTTCAGAGATTTTATAAAAAGGAAGTTCAGAATCAAAGTATTTTTGAGAAGTGAGGTATTTATTTGCATTAAGTTAGACTGGAGCTCGTTAAACTCATCACGTATCAAGTGAATACACTGGTAGAGAATTACTTCAGGGATATAATTATTTAATTTTCTTTCATTTTAAAGTTTAATTAATTTTTGTTGCAGCTTTCAATTATTTAATTTTATAATTCTCTTAATTTTCACTAATATCTATATTGTGAGGATGGTCGTACATTAATCATACTTGCAGTCTCAGTAATAATTTTATCACAGTTAATCAGATCTCAAAACTTATTCAATTTTTCTTACTATTAAAGTTTATTTGCAACGAGTTTATTTGAATGGTGAATGATTATTTTCTGGTTAATTTTCAGTATTATTAAAAGATGTTATCCCACTTATTATTTATATTTGACAGTAGTTATTCAGTGTAATTTGAATGAGTATATTTTGTGAGAATATTTCAGAGTTCCAGAGTTTACAAGAATGCCTGAGTAAGGTAAATTGGTGTCCATATGCAAATATCATTGTGTATCATTCTTACACAAAACAAATGAATTAAACTTCCTGAGTCAAATCTCACACTACTACACATTCATTTGGGACAATTTACATGTATATCATTCCCCAAATAATCCTCACAGTAGCATGTTTAATTTCATAAAAATTCACACTGTCACTTGACTGACGCAAGAATAAAGCCTTGTCCATGACTATGTAAATCTCGCGTATGGTGAATAACTGCAAACTGGGCCGAGGCAGGTCCTAATCAAGGCTTTCAAAACTGCTCCATTAACAACGAGCTCTCTTATCTTCTCCGTCCGATTTTTGGCGTGAAATTCAAATGAACGCCTTTCTCGGTCGGTCACTAGGGGGGAGTTTGCGCTCCAAAGTGCGCGGGACACAGCTCAGTCAGTTCCCTAAGCTCCAGAGTGACACATGCGCCGTTAGAGGGCTTAGGTTGCGCAAACCAGCTGGCAACTAAACCATTCGGATCTGTAAATATCACTTCCTGCGGTGACTCATTAAAATTAGTGATCAATATCGCGATTCTGTGTCCGACCATCGGATTATAAACTTGAATAACCCCTTTTTTTTTGTTGCGAATTCGGGAAAAACAATTAAACTATCATGTAGCCCGATAAGTTCTCTATCTTAGAGTACTTAATTCATATTATATATTTCAGAAACGTGGAAGAAGCAGCTCCGAGAAGTTAACGTGTCCCCAAGCCGAGACACATGAGAAGAGCCGTCAAGGAAGCCAAAAAGAGAAAGAGTCCAACCTCTCAGCGACATGGAGAGAATTCGCCTGCATCGACTGAGGCAGAAAGAACAGCAGCACTGAGGCTGTGGTGGAAGCCCAGCCCAGCCCGGGCCGGCCCTAGTGGGTCCGGAACGAGCTGCCTACCGAAACGCCAGGCAATTCCCGAGATGCAAGCAACTATTATATCGTGTCTTCAGAGAAGCGACGATACCACACACGAGGTACCCAGGATACTCTGGGAAAGTCCCCCAGCTCAGCAAGTCCCAAGATGCAAGCAACTATTATATCGTGTCTTCAGAGAAGCGACGATACCACACACGAGGTACCCAGGATACTCTGGGAAAGTCCCCCAGCTCAGCAAGTCCCAAGATGCAAGCAACTATTATATCGTGTCTTCAGAGAAGCGACGATACCACACATGAGGTACCCAGGATACTCTGGGAAAGTCCCCCAGCTCAGCAAGTCCCAAGGCTTCGCGCGTATCCATCCAAACCAGATCACGTGCCTCCACTTACTTCAGTTCTTACCGACTACTCTTTTCATTTCCGACCTCGATGCACATAGAATTTCACGGAATATCTACACTGTAAAAATGATGGTCAAATTACCCGACAAGTGTAAGGTAATATTTACAAACTTGTGTGGTAATCATAGTTTTCCTTACGGGTAAGATAAAATTACCGCACTGTGGAGTAAATTCACGTACATTGTGGTGAAAAATCCCATACATGGATGGGAAAATTACCATACGACGTGTGGATCTTCTAGTCGATTTGTAACTATTTGGTATATATATATATATACTATATATATATATATATATATATATATATATATATATAGTACCTTCTAAATAATTTTTTTAAGTCATATATATGTATATATATTCTACCTAAAAATTATTTTTTGTATCGTCATACAAGCTGTCCAACATGGCTCTTTATTTGTAAGGTATAACTACCGCACTCTGGAGTCAAATTCACGTACACAGCGGTGCAAAATCTGACAAATGGATGGGAAAATTACCTTACGACGCGTGCATCTTTTCAGCATTGTCTGAACAGCTACAGCGCGGCCACTCCCGGATTTTTGCATGTAGGAATCATGCCGGACGATGGCGCTGGTCGACTGATTCACCAGCAAACAAACGCAGCAATAACACTCAGCATGAGCCACAGACTGGAGTGGCAAGATGCTGTGGTCAACACACTCGCGTGTGCTATGTAGCCGACAAGTGGGGCTCCACATCCCAGCAACCGAGCCGGCCACTTCCTCGCGGAGGATAGCCAACACCGACTAGACAGAAGACCCCCCAGTCCGCACGCAATGGAATACACAGCGTGTGACGTCACGCACTTTAAGGCCAACGGCCACGAGTTGAATTCGTTCGACTGGCCAGTTCTTCAACGTAGCTTTGTGCGTATATACACGCTGTGTCTGGGTTTTATTTGTAGTTTAAATAAGGTTTAATGCGATGTTTAAGTAATATATGCTACGTTTATGTACTCGTATTGAAGTGTTGTTCTCCCCAGTCCTGGGGTAGTTACCAGAACGGCCCAAAAGCGCACGTGTTTAAATTTCCAAGAGCCGCAGAACAGAAACGAAAATGGATTTTGGCTGTACCACGGAAAATTGTACAACCCAGCCAACAACCACGAGTAAGTCGTTGCTTTTTAGAAATGAATAAAATAAAAATATATCCTAATATATTTCTTATTATTTGAAGTAAAACTATGTTTGGAGACAAAACATTTGATAATTCGAAGTAATATTCTTTCGTGATACAAAACAAATATTCTTTTTTGTTTAAACTGTTTCCAAATATCAAACTGTCGAAAATACTGAAACTTGTTAATGTCAGCTTTTCAACTTATTTTCTCAGTATTCGTTCATTTAGTAAATACGTAATAAGTGCTAATAAATGCATGATTTGTGCACAGTAAGTCCCGTTCAGAATAATAAATTTTTGTTAATTTTTAGGCTGTCACTAAATATAATGTTCGTATGCAACAATGTGGGTAATGCGAAAGATATATGGCATTAAAATGCGTATTATAATAAAATATTACATATTCTTACACAATGATAAATGTGAAAAACCTTAATGCACTTTAGCAAAGTTGGCATATATCTTATCCATTATCATAGGCGTGTAATGTTTTCTGGTGAATAAGAGTGAAATTAAGACGAAGGCTCCTCGCCAATTACGTAAGCAACGTTATCAATAAATGTAAAGTGAGAAAGCATAAGTAACCAAAATGTAATGCGTTGTTTTATATTGTATAGGCTGTTCACGGTACAGTGAGCCCTATTGAGGCCCTAGTTACTTTTTCCTATGAGCCACTTCCTATCCTTCCACCACGCATTAAAATAAATAGTGAAATGGAATTAATAAACACTGTTCATATTTTTCACCGGACTCTTAACATTAACGTCTAAGGCTACAATAAAATGTATTTATTAACTATTATTCCAAATGAGAGGCTTCGAAGTGTGAATAGCCTTTAAGAATGTCTGTTTTTGTAATACTTTCAATGCAGATGTAATACACTTCTGGCATATTTGTACAGGTCCTGCCACTGTTTTCATGAAGTATGTTACGTGATTACTTCGAGGCTTGGCTTTCTCGGTGGGACTACCTGCTGCGGGGATGGTTCCTTTTCGGTTCCCCGACTGACGAAGTGGCATGAGTGCTTTGTTGGGAGTCTGTTACAGTTTGACAATGTTTCATATGGTAAAATCACTGTCACCTCTTTTGCAAGAAAACTGGTTGTTATCATGGTCTCTTGAATGTTTTCATGCTCGGATCCTTGTCTTCACATCTGAAAGGAAATATCACTGATAATGTCCTCGGAAAATATATAAATGTTAATTTGGTTACCAAGTACACTTGCCTTAGACTATAGGGGCGTTGCTTTCCATTACAGTATTTTGTATCGCTAGTGCAGCTGTTCGTTTCAGTATTGTTTATTTGAAACTACTAATGCGCGTGAAACTGATATGTATTATTGATGGATGACGTGCAACAAGCAATATGCAAATACAAACTGCAAAGGATAGATCTAGCCATTACTATTGTAGTATGAAGTGAACCTTTGTCAACTAATATATGATACAAAATACAGTTATTGAATGGTTTAAACAATTGCATAGTTATGTTAGCGTGTGACACACTGGATATGCGCATGGAAATTAAGCAGGTTTTTATGCCAAGTTAGGTCACATTGTAAAGTGTAGGCGTTCATGCGTTTCAAATTTCTCAGATCCACGCTTAGTAAGCTTCTCTTCCGTGCACCAGATGATGTCTCTGCTACTAAGGCAGCCATTAATCACGTCTAGGATTCACAAAACTCACACCAGTAATAAGATGGTGCTCATCAGTACACTTTAGCGAACAGTGTGCATCAGTTAGTAGAATACCAACCCGATCACTTTAATTCCCCTTTGACTCAGATGTATAGACATAAGGCATCCAACAGAATAATAGTCGCAAATGTGAGGTGTCGTAGCCATCTGCAACAACATTGGGTAGCCGTAGTACAATATGTGGAGCACAGAATGTTTGCAGGGTATTATATTAATGTTCTACATGTTTACAAACAAATAACCATAAAACATTAGCATGCACACACTTCTTAGATACGTGGTAATGATAAACAACATTGGTTTACTAGGTTTCATTGAAACATCTTGGTTGCTATGTCTCGACGAAAGGGCACAACAGCTGCTACCTAGTGGGGGATGTAGAACTACTAAGCTTGACCGTCACAAGATACCTCTGCTATCTGGGGGCGACAGGCCTGGTTGAACTACATACTCAACACAGGACAGTAGACGGTCTAGTTGTGATTCCAAAGTCACAGTGGATTGGACATGAACTTTCGCCTCCTATGTGAATGGGACATGAATGGGTTTGGAAAGTTTGCTCCTCATTTATCGCATGTCACCCTGTGGCTCAGTATGCGTAAGAAGTGTTAGTGTTCTTTTGTTACATTCTTACACACTAATGTTGTCGAAATTGTGCTGCAGTGTTGTACATGAATGAAACGTTCGGACAGAGACGGTCCGACCAAATTCTGAGTTTAATGTAATAAAAAATAAATAATTTATAGAACAATGCACGATAGATTGTGTCGTTGGGCTGTTGGTTTGTAGTTAGCTAAACTGTCACTACACCTATTTTGGAATTGAGAAAACAGCTTATTTGTGGTACTTACCACCACCACCGACACCAGCAGCAGAGCTGAGATTGATTTACTGAAGAACTATTTTGGAATTGAGAAAACAGCTTATTTGTGGTACTTATCACCACCACCGACACCAGCAGCAGAGCTGAGATTGATTTACTGAAGAACTATTTTGTACATTTGGATTAGAGACTGTGATTTCGGATGTAATCCCATCTACACTCTAAGAAATTATTCGGAAATTTACCATACCAGAGTATACGCTTAGCGAGAAAGCAGGAATGATAATGTTTTCCCCTATACATGCATTGTAACGTTCATACATTTTCTCAGGAAACAGTCAAATGCGTAGGGAAGTTCCAAACTTTGTATAGTAGCGATGCTAAACATTCCTATAGCTACAGCCTGATGTCTTAGTATTACTACCATACAGTGTATATGTTAGAAACTTCCATTACAGTTTAGGACGATCAGGAAATTTTTTACATTTTATAACTATTTTTCTGTTGTTTCGTGGTCCTGCATCCCCTGGAGGCTTTGGAGGACTTAACGTACACTATAAATCTATTCTTTTGCTTATACAAAAAACGTGCCGCTCAGCTACCAAAATAATTGTTAGAATGACGTTATTCCTCTGTAATAAATACATCACAGAATGCACGTTGTACTTTACGAAGATAATGTAATAATATCGTTCTTGTGATTTTTCTTACTTATACTAGAAAAATAAAATTAAACTAGTCTGTTGATTCTGGGAAAAATGTGCATGGTGAAAATTTTCATAGGTAAAGGAAATAAGTTGTGATAATATTGAAATATTCTGAGATTTGGATTTGCTTTTCAACGTTACAAGCTAATATTTTAATCCATTATAATTCAAAAATGTTTTTATTTAGAGTGATTATAAATTATTACTTCTTATGATTATGTATAAGTAGAATGCAACTGAAGTATTTAAAAGCTATTTGTAAGCAGCAACTTATATTTAAATTAATTTCCTGTATAAAATACGAAGGGCACGTGACTATGGTACAAATATAAATTGTTAATTATGTTTTAATAATATTTATTTTGACTAAATCTATTCATTCTAGCACAATTATTAAAACACAAGATATCTTCTATCCATGGATATAAGTATTGCTGAGAATTCGTAATTATTCTTGTTTTACTTGTACTATATGTTAATATGTTAGGTAAAGCTTAAGGAAACACTAAAACATTCGTGGTATATTATTTTTAAATTAATTTTGTTAAAGAATAATTATTCTTGTGTTAAAAGGAAATTGTATATACAATATGTATTATTAACTTATATTGCTAGTAAACCTTACATATGTACCACTATTAACACACACACATTGACTGAAAATTTATGAGTACATTTTTTTAAAATAAATTTTCAGAGTAAAATATTTTCAAATTAATTTTAATGTTTACAAAATATCATTGTTATTCACATCTAATTTACGTTTCGCCTAGTTCCATTATTCTGCCCTCCCCTTTTTTCTCTTTTATTGTCATTGTATTATTATTTGCTGTCCCATGTGTATAACATATTTACAACATTGCACACAATCCACGTGATGACGTCACAGCAATGCGCGCGAGCCCAGCGTGCCAACCAAGTAGAGAGCTGGCTTCCAACTCTGCTGCGCATCGCTGGCGCTAGCTAGACTGCCTTAATATGGTGCGCTAGCTAGCCTTAATGAAAGTGCTCATCAGTGTTGGCGAAGTTCGTCAGTAGCATTGGAAGCGCTGTGTGCAGGCTGGTGGCAGCAAAGTTGCCCTCCTCAGTGAATGACGCACTGCAAACGTAGGAATAGTGGATGTGGACAAGATGTCTCATCTGTCCGGCTGCCTTTGTCATCGACAATATTGCCTGTGTCTCCCGTGATGTTCCTTTAAGAGTTCATCATGCGGGAACAATCACCCTCTCCACCAGAGTAGCACCGTTTTTATTTCTGCCGAGGCACAAATAATTTAACATGACATCTCAGTGACGTGAACATTTTATTTTACAAAAAAAAAAACAGGTACAACAGTGTGAAAAGGCTAACAAAGTTTTCTTTAATTCGAATACTTTATACAAATATTAAAAATATTGTTTCATACACAATAACGTTTAAAGAAATAGTTACACATTCATAATATATCACAGTAAATACAAACGAGCTCAATTTGTCTTGTAAACCAAGCTTAATAACATTTTGCTAAAGCATTAAAAATAATCATAAAGTGCAGCTCAATTAGACTTAAATTCCGAGAAACAATTCTTACACTCCACAGACTTTCTTTAACCTGAATGAAATGGCCTTTAACACCTAGGTTGAAAATTGATAAATAGATATAATAAAATATCTTGATAACACACATGTGTGTCACGTCAACTCAGTGCCCTTTAATATTACGTAGAGGTGAAGATCGATATTCAATAAGTATTCCTCAACTGGACCCGAGTACCGGGGCACAGTTAAGCCAAACAGTTTCATATATGAACTATTACGCTTATCGTATAATGGCAAGGGAAAATTCATTCAATATAGTACTCAGATGTAGCATGTTCACGAACCAGTATTTAGTAGATCTGTACGCTAAAATGGAATCAGAACGATTGTCCTACATTTGCAATAACCAAACAATTGCGTTCATTTGCAAGATGTTCTGCGGGGAAATGAACAGGTAGTGAAGTAGATTAGTTAATGATACTGCCGTCATCATTCACAGGTGTACCTAGGTATCTACATTAAAAAAACCTCCCAAGATGTCATTACTTACTTTAGAAACTATGGCGAACCGGACATATTTATAACGTTCACATGTAATCCTAGCTGGCCTGAAATTAAAGAAAATATCCATCCCAATGCAACACCTCAAGATAGACAAGACATAGTAAATAGTGTTCCATTTGAAGATTCAAAAATAAACAAAGCTCAAATATTTGAATCACCTCGATGCCACATGCATACTGTCGAATGGTAGAAGCGTGATCTACTGCGCATCCACTTTCTGTTATGGCTGACAAACAAAATTAGACCAGATCTAATAGATACTGTTATTCCAGCAGAGTTGCCGAGTAAGGAGGGAGATCCGATACTTCATGATATCGTGCAAAGGTACAGTATACATGGGCCCTGTGGTGCTTTAAATATATAATTCATTGCGCATGCGTGAAGGTGCTTTCACTAAGATGTTCCCGAAATATTTTCAAAGTTGCACATCTACAGGTAACAAACACAGAAGATTCTCTCCAGATGACGGCGGACATGTCACAGTTGCCAGGAACAAGGAAATATATAATAGATGGGTCGTACCTTATAATTCAGTACTACTTACGATTTTTGATTCAAACATGAACGCCGAATTATGCAGTTCAGTAAAGAGTATTACATATGTTTGAAAATATATAAATAAAGTTACGTACCAGGATACTTTAACCTTAAATTCTACAAATGATATACAACAATATCAATCTGGCAGATATATTTGCAGTTCTGAAGCCGTGTGGCGAATTTTAACGTTCAGTATACACGAAAGAGCCTCTACAGTTACACATTTAGAGGTCCATTTATAAAATGGACGACGAGTTTACTTCAATGAAAACAGTGTCAATGATATTGTAAGTAACCCCAGTGACACGACATTAACGGAAATTTTTAAATTGTGCTCCGAGGACGACTTTGCAAAAACGCTCACCTATGACACAGTACCCACCTATTATACCTGGAATCAAAATAATAGGGAATTTCAACGAAAGAAACAAGGTGTGGCGATCAAGGGCTACAACGGTGTTGAAAAAAAACAGATGCGCTTGGTAGAGTATACGTCATCGATTCCAATAATAGTGAGTGTTTTCACTTAAGAATGTTATTGTACGTGGATAAATGTCCCATTTCTTTCGACCGTCTAAAAACTGCGGAAGGGGTCATTTTCGACACCTTTCACGCTGCGTGCAAAGCTTTGGGTTTACTAGAAGACGACACTCACTGGGAGATCATACTGTCGGAAGCTGCACTATGCAGTTCAGCAGGACCGCTTGGATATTTATTTTCCAACCTACTAGCTTTCTGCCAAATCACTTACCTGTTGAGTCATTTAAATGATAACCAGAACATGTTCAACGAAGCGTTAATTGAAGCAAATAAAATAGTAGGATCTCTAGCAGGCGAATCCATCACAGATTTTGGTCTTCTTTTGCCAGTAAACTCTAATGTAGACCTTGACAATGCTGATTATTGAGGGAGACATCGTATGATCAATCTCGGCTTCTACCAATCCTCAAACAGAAAGAACCAAGCCTTGAACCCCGATCAGAGGGAAGTTGATGATGTCCTGCTCTTATCCACAACAAACAAACAAACAAACAAAGAAGGCAGGGTGTGTTTCCTCGATGTTCTGTCACACCCTTATAGCTTCCGCACTTATCAGCCAAAAAAAAAAAGACACAAACGATGCAGCTAGACGGGCCCCTTAACATCTGCTGTTAATAACATCAAACATAAATCTTTATAGTCCCCCACTTATAACAGTAGGTATTCGTTGCAGTGCCTCGAAGTATGTATTTAACGCGTCATAATATCGATTGGGTGAAGTGTTTGAAAAGAAATTAAGAACATTCGCATCCACGGCTGACTCATTTGAAGAACTCGATGTGTTCCGTTTCTACTAAGAACGTGGCGGAGTAGGCGCGGAGAAGGAAGAAATGCTGCGGGCATTGAAGTCTTTTCCAGCTGCCACGTCCATGGCCGTGGAACCGGCCAAGGAATGTTTACCAAGAACTGTGATCTAACACTTGGTCGCATAACGGGCCGCCGTACGTCACGGGCAGTGACGGGCTCGATTGAAGAGTCGTTATTCTGTAGCTGCAGTTGCAGCACCAACACACTCCACAGTAGTCTGCATCACCCAACAACCGTCATTCTACCTCCGGCTGCTGCCGTGACTTGCGCCACTTTCCTCTACAACTTCGGCTCGGCTCGGCTCGCGAGCAGCTCCTTGCATATAGTCCATTCCCGATTTATTCACACTTTTTTAAAATCAAACCATTGAAAATATCACCCCAATGTATAGCATGTTTGGCTGTTTCTTAAATATGTCATGCATCATAAACTTTTATAATTCTGTCAACATAATATTATTTTATTTTTAATTAACTTAAACTTTTACATATACTCTCTCTATAAATTATAATATTTCAATAATAAGTAATACAAATAAATCCAGTGAGAAAATGTGTGTGTATTGGTAATGCCTAGTAAGAAATTGTTCTTGCGCAAACTGTTATTAGACTGAGTGCACACTATTGTGGTGCGTTGTCCCTTTGGTGTGGTTTTCTAGACTTGGTTAAGCTTTGTTTGCACGAGGCGGAAGAATGTCCTGAAAGTAGAACTTAAACACGGCTTCAGGAAAGCTGGAAGTAAACATGAATGGGATATACAGCAGCGGATCTAGAGCCCAATTAAGGAAGGAGCTATCTGAGTTTCGGAGCACTGTGCATCACGATCAAACCACTTGCTTAAGGGGGCCGCCTACCTGACGCGACTAGGCACAGGAGCGAGCGAACGCTAAGGGCGACATTGGCCCGCGTGTCGAGTGCCGCATCGCCACTATGGGCGAAGCACTAAACTAGCCCGCAAGCTTTTCGGCGAACCGTTTTTTTCTATGGGACTTTAAGCGGCTACTATATTATTTTACTGCTGGAAAGTCTGTTGCAAAGTTCAATACAGGATTGTATCTGAGTTTCACGTAGATCCGGTCAGCGCATTTTGACATACTGCAGTCTGAAAATGTTGTGTTTAACTATGTCGGAGGTCTTGGAAATGGTGGTTCTAGTATGTGTAGGTTTTCTTTTCATAAATTAGCACATTGGGCCCACGTGGAATAGTTTCATCCAAAAAACGTATCTCCCAACACACTGCAACACATTTCTAGCGCCTAGTAGGCAGCCCCCTTAAAGATTGTTCACAGTAAACTGAGTAGTTTTGGAAGCCCTACTTAGGAACTACTTGTAGGTACGTTATGTATCCTTCCACCATATGTAGCCTAAAATTAACATTGACTTGGACCTGATCACTTTTTTATGCGTCAATGAAGCGAAACTATGAAGTTATTAGAAAACTTAATGTTTTACAAATGTGCTCATTCAGACGCGTTTATACATAATAAAACCTGAAACAAAATAAGTAATTTGCAAATGTTCACTTATCACTTTTGATTGAACTTGTAGACGTGGATTAACTTTCCATCGCGGGGGCTCATTGTGCATTGAGCAGGGAGTGTACTGCTGGAGGACAGTCACGTGCGTGAGAGAGGGGTGTGGGGTACAGTCATGGGCCGATCCCGGGCGGCCACCAGGCCAGGTAAGGCGAGGCGAAGGTCGCAGTATGGGAACAATGGGCCGAGTAGGCAGCATGCCAGCCTTCCCCGGTACACTCTGGGGCGGCGCGCCATTCCAAGACGTTACTCTGACAGTATATTAATAAGGCCACTATCCTTCATTTATACAGCTTTTGCGGGAATTAATTTTTTGTACCTAAACGGGAGCCGATATTGTAAAATCCTCTTACAATTTGTTATAAATTGTTTTTGTTATGTACTCTCATTTTTTTTCAACACAAAAACTGTGTAATTTGCACTAATAATTAAATAAACAAAATTTTCCTTAGTTAATTAATTTGATACAAGTATACACTTTTTTTGTGTCAGATAAATTAGACTGCACAATAAAAAATAATTTGTAACAAAATTGTAAAAGGATTTTACAATATCGGTCCCCGTTTGGGTACAAAAAATTAATTCTCGCAAGAGCTGTAGAATTGAAGGATCGTGGCCTTAGCAGCAGAATTTAACAGCTGAGGAAATCATGAGTAAATGGGTTTGTCAACGAATATGATGTAAATAGCATTCTGTATTTACAAATATTTACTGATTGTCACCAATGAAAATTCCAAAAGATATTTATCAATTTCTCCAATTTCATTCTTTTCCACAAAATTAGTTATATACAAAAGCTTTACTTATCATTAGTTAATAGTAAACACTATATCTAAAAATACAACCTTTATACAATTTAACTTTTAAGTCAGAATATTGTATGACACCTAGCATGTACTGTAAGAGACCAACACTTGCAGGATTACTTATTATGGTGTTGAACCACCTGTAAAGGCTGTTCACGACAAAGTGAGCACTTTTGAAATGAACCTTAGAAAAACGTTACTGCCCCCTGAACGTATGTATTTTAATGGGCGCCACTGAGTGAATTTTCCCCAGTAAAGTGGGTAACGATGGCTGGAATATAGTTCCATATTTGAACGTCGAATAAAATGTGTTCGGTAACCATTTGTAATAACTTAAAATTATTTTTTTTCGCTTTCTGTTTTTAAATGCATCGAAGTGTGAAAAGGAGCAGATTTGTACAATATTTAGTTTCCTAAAAATTCCACAGTTTTACTTGGCTGACGCATGAATTAAGTGACGAGGTCCATGGCAATGTTAATTTTACATAAGGCGGAAGACTAAACAACTTGCATACAAGTAGATATTAAGTAGGGCTTTTAAAAAGTGCTCATTTTACCGTGAATAACCTATAGCAAGGAGACAGGTGATGGTACTGCCGAGCAGGGAGGCATACAGATGTCGAATGTCCTCCTGAGGAATCCTGCCGAAGCTGGCGCAACTTCATATACTTACTCGTACAGAAAATATCGTTATTTCAAAACTTGGTTAGAGGAAGTGTAATAGTCTAAATGTCCAAATTATGTGCGTCACTCGTCGGTTTTCCAGACCTAAATGTTAAGAGGCGCCCAAATCACTCCATTCTACAAAGTTATGTAGAAAGGAGGTGTGAAACGTCTGTGACTGGAAGTCTTGCAGAGTTGTCCTTGAGGCTGCTCTGACTTTGTGCTCCTATTGGACAATTTTTTTTTTGTGTTGGTTAAGAGAGCAGTAATGGGGTCATACCACCCGTCTCCCACCGCTGCGAACTGGATTACATTCACGCCAAGGTTTTCTCGAGGTTCTTCCGTTCTCACAGCCATTACAGTCATTCGTTGCTTCATGTTTGCCTCCCTTCACTCAATTCTCCACTGAAATTAAGGATATTTGCTGGTCTAATTATTTTAATTACCCTTATTTGTCATCCCTTTATTATTCTAAAAATGTGACAATTGCAATAATTATATCAAAATAAAAATATAAATATATATGATAACTGTAAAAGAAAATTATTAAAAACATATATCACTTAGAATAAAAATATAATAGTTTGAAATACGATAAAATTAATCAAATTAAATGCAAAAAGTAATTACAGATCAAATGTATAAAAAAAAATTACTAAGAAATATATACAGATTGATTAAATACTTAACTGAAAAGGTGACATTACATACTTCAATAAAAGCAAAATTCCGTCAGCTCTGGTGCAGGCTAGACAATTATAGGAATGGTTATAGTGTGTTTTGACAATTGCTTATGTTTTTAAAAGTTTATTGTTTGAGTTAAATAAAAGTTTTTATTTAAGTAATAATACGTTTGCTATGGCTGTGTCGTGCCATTGAAATGTAACAATTTGGTATTTGAATTTTTGAGATAGCACTTATAGTATTTGAGTTATGACTTTTCAAAGCCTTGAAGTGTAAGACATAACCTCAACCTAAACATCCTAGCGGATGTCTAATATTACTAATTTGACGCCCGGATGGATGCCCCACTTGCATGTATATGCGTTTCTGCATGTACGTTCTATTTTTAGACTGCTCCTACCGGAAGTTACATTTTTCAAGTTTAGAGACTTGGAAAGTTTTCTTTATTTAATGTTGGTGTTAATTTTTGTATTTTCGTACGTATGGAATTTTATTTTTAGTGTGTGTTCAAAGTCGCCTTCTTAGTGAAGCCGAGCCTTAAGAGCGGATGGCGTATAGACGACGTTACGGCCAGGTGACGGGCGATGGGAGGACTGTAGGAAGTGGACGTGTGAGGACACCGTGGCGAGACTCCTGGGGGGTGGGAAGGGGAGGGTTGTTGCGCAATGTTGGCTGGCCCGGGCGGGGCGACCTCACCATGTAGGGCCAGCAGCGAGTGTGTGGACCTGGAGGAGAGAAAGTGACGCCGCCAGGCAGGGGCGACGCGAAGCGTGGGCTCCGTCTTGCAGCACTCTTTCGCTGCCGCGTAGGAGGCCACCGTTGGCAGGCCTGCAGCACCCAGTAGCCGCACGGCAGATTGTTCGTCTTCTGCGCGTGTACCCAACATTAACCTACCCCACACCAACACAACTGTCAAAGTATTGATTTTCAAAAGAGAAGCACTTTTATACGAATGAAATAATTTGAATCTAATCAAACTGCATTACAAATTGGTTAGAGTAAGTATTAAAATAACTCAAAGAACTTGTTTACTAAACAGTATTCTAATCTTAAATCCAATTCACGCCATTTCTGTTGTGGTCATGTTGGCAGAAAAGCAGTTCAATGTTGGGTCATGGAGACTGGTTGTGCGCAGCCAGCGAGCTCGCTTTATCTCATCTTTAGTCTAACCACAGGACAGCACTGCTAAAGCCATTCGCACCATCTTTACACTTTTTCGAATCAAACCTTATGACGTGTTTGGTTG
The DNA here is from genome assembly GCA_029891345.1 of Dryococelus australis. Lineage (NCBI taxonomy): Eukaryota > Metazoa > Arthropoda > Insecta > Phasmatodea > Phasmatidae > Dryococelus > Dryococelus australis. The sequence goes on from CM056995.1 coordinate 361,508,196, forward strand.
TTTCCTAAACATGAAAGTAACTTATTCTTGGTTAAAAAGAAATTTTACTTATATTTTATCCATAAATGATAATATTTTACATATAATTAACACGAATAAAACTGAAATTTAAAAAATGTGTGTTGGGAATGCCTACTAATAAATCATTATTATGCAAAATATTTAATACAGAGTGCGCACGAATGCGATGTGTTGTTCCTTTGGTGTGATTTTCCAGACTCGGTTACGCTTTGTTTGCATGAGGCGGAAGTATATCCTGGAAGAACTTTAGCAGTGTTTCAAAAAAGTTGGAGGTAACCGTGAATGGCCACTCTGTACGCTGCCGCAAAGTGCATTGACGCAGTGTTACCAAAACATCTAACACAAGATTGCCCACTGTTTCCACGTTAAAGCCGTTTGCCAACATAAATACTGATTTACAGCGAAAATGTCTTAATGTTGCAGACATGTGCATAAAACGTTGACATCTGAAATTCTTTATTTCCTTACTGGCGTCAGTGCATGTGAGGTACTATTTTCTTGTTTGACTGGCCCAGTGATACTTATGTTGCTCTGGCACTGAACGTACGGTATTCCAGACTAAAGATGACGGTAGAGCGATCTTGCTGGCTGCGCACAACCAGTCTCCGTGTCCCAACATTGAACTGCTTTTCTGCCAACACGACTAGCAAAAGTGGCGTGGAATGGATTTGAGGTTACAATCATTGATATTTATCCCATAGACGCAAGGTGAGCAATGCGTACCTTATACATATTGGAAATGTTTGACCCCTTTATAGTTTTCGACGTAACTTTAAACTTAATCACATTTAAATCTGAGTTTCCCTGTTTCCGATTCTAGAAACAAGAGTTTTTGTAGCTACCGTACCGTATACATGCACAGTGCTGCTATCTAGTATTTATTTCCACAAACGGGAGTGATTAGCGATGAATCGAACTCGCAAGGGAGTCACCCTGTCGCGTTCCTTCGGCAGGGTAAGCAGTCGTTCTGTTTACTTCCTCCAGTCCTACATTTTTCCTTGGAAAGTGTTCGGGGAAAATGGGAGGTTTCTTTTAATTTGTAATATACTCTTTAAATAATATTCAGTTTACTTATTATTGCATTAATTTCGGTTCCGTTTATATAACTAATGTTAGGTGTTATACAATGGTAAATACATGTAGAGGGCAAGCAAAGTTGGAAGTTGTGTTTCTTAGTAGAAATTGAAAATGGAACCACAGCTCGGCACTACCAAATGTTATTTAAAACACTCAACTATGTGGGGCTATTATATCTCTTATCCTGTAAGAATAACTCTGTGTAAGTCACTGGTTAGAAGACTAATTACTTATTTAATAAAAAAGTGTTTTCAGATGTTTCTATACTTTCTCTAACCAATTTGTTATGGAGTTTGATCAAATTCAATTTAGTGGTAAAAGTATTTTATTAATTCAATAGTGCTTGTCATTTAAAATCTAAGATATAAACAAACACGTTCATCATTGTTGACCATGTGACTTAGGCAGTAGTCTTGCTTTGCAGTTGACACATGTTGGGTATGTGTTATTCGCTTTCGAAAAACTGCGAACGTGTCGTCCAATCATGTAAGTCGTAGAGATTTGCAGACTATCTTGGCAAGAAAAATTATCGCGGAAAATCAACATTTCTACACGTGCTTAGAGACGTATCCACCCTTTCTTTTGAAATGAAAATTGAATGTTCGAAAATATATATATACAACTTTTATTTTATTATATAATAAATGGGTGATCCTCCTTGAACATGAAGGACGTTTATACCATTTTGTGGTCCAGTACCTGTATGTTAGCCCTTTGATTGAAAATTACTTGTAAACTACACATAGTAAACTGATATTTGTAATTGTTTCACAAATGCGAAATTTGCAATCCCCTTGACCACGATGGAGGTTTATAGCATTTTGTAGATTCGTCTCTGTATATTGGCTCGTCGTTGGTTGTAAATTTTTTTTTTAACTAATAATTTCTGATATTGTAGCTTTAATATGTTTTCCAAAAAAAAAAAATTGAAATCTCTGCCACCACCAAATATTTCCTTGCTACGCCCCTGGACCTGGTATAGATCAGCGCTGGCTGTGCAATGGTCGTGGAGCCCTGGTCGAGCTCCGGAAGACGACAAATCAAAAAAGGAACAATTGCAGGCGCAGTTTGTCCGCCGCAGCGGATGAGCGAGACGTGACTCGTGTTAGCACGAGCGTGCCAATGGGTTAGCCGGTTAAACAGCACGCGGAGGGAAGGCAAATGTTCATGGCACATCCAGACAGCAAACTGCGCAGTTGGGGGGGGGGGGGGGATCACCGCGGATCGAACACGAAATGACAACACGCACGTGGCTCGGAGCCTGCAGTCAGCTTCAAGTACATGGTTTTCAACAGAACTATTAAACGTGCGTCCAACGTTCTGATCTGCGAAAGGAACACATACTCCATACGAGGGCTGTTCAGTGCATTCAAGAAGCCACGCACACTGGAAACACCATTTGAAAATTTTGAAAATAATTCATTATTGTACCTTGTAAAATAATACTTTTATATGTCTTTTAAATACTTGTTCATTGATACGAAGATATAACTGTACTTTAAGTTAAACGAAGTAGTGTAAACAAAACATGAAGAAAAAAAAAGTATTCTTAATAAATACTCTTGAAACTACTCATGAATTTTACTTGTTGAAAGTTAACACTTACTCCAAGTACACTTCTGATTTTACTTGTTGAAAGTTAACACTTACTCCAAGTACACTTCTGATTTCACTTGTTGAAAGTTAACACTTACTCCAAGTACACTTCTGATTTCACTTGTTGAAAGTTAACACTTACTCCAAGTACACTTCTGATTTTACTTGTTGAAAGTTAACACTTACTCCAAGTACACTTCTGATTTTACTTGTTGAAAGTTAACACTTACTCCAAGTACACTTCTGATTTTACTTGTTGAAAGTTAACACTTACTCCAAGTACACTGCTGATTTCACTTGTTGAAAGTTAACACTTACTCCAAGTACACTTCTGATTTCACTTGTTGAAAGTTAACACTTACTCCAAGTACACTTCTGATAAATGTTTCCAAATGTTTTTCTTCTTCAACGAGGGTTTTTCCTGTTCCTATCGGAAGTTTTGATCGGCGAACTGTTTATTAGCCACCTTGCCACGTCCTTGGGGGCAAGAGCGTAGGAATATAAAGTGCTGTATCTCAGAATATACGCGTCAAATACAAACAAAACTACTCATCAAAAGTCTTACACTAACCTTCCCACAGACTTTCCACCAATAAAATAATAGAATCACCGCTGAGTAATTCATAAAATAATGTACTTTTTATTACCTGCCGTTACTGATATTTTAGACTCGCTCCCACTTCTTGGAAATATGCCATTGTGAAACCACTTGCTAACCGCACCGGTGCGACTGTCTTAGACGATTTCCGGTCCATTAGTACTTTACCAGCATTGTCGAAAGCATTAGAATTCCTAGTACATCAACAAGTGTATAAATATGTGAACGACAACAAATTATTCGACAGTTACCAATCCGGATTCCGTAAAGGACATATTACCTGCACTACTCGTATAGATATCGCAGACTCTATCCGAATGGCCATAGGTAGAAGTCGTGTAACACTACTGATTTTATAAAATTTCAGTAAAGCTTTTAATATGGTAAATCATGACATTATTTTGCAAAAAACATAAACTATTTTTTTCATTTCTCACATAATGTAATACAGTGGATGACTTCGTATCTTCAAGGTCGTCATCAATGTGTAGTCATTGATGGTAAAAAGTCCACATGGCAACCTATGCACTTACTTAGGCGTTCCTCAGGGCAGTGTGCTTGGGCCACTTCATTTTCCTTATTTATTAATGACATATCATCGGTGCAAAAAAATGTAATTTATATGCGGATGATCTCCAGTCGTATTCATCTGCTTCTCCGAAACTAATCAGCTCTTTAATTAAGGACATAAATAATGACCTTGAATCGGTACACCTTTGGTGCAGCAGAAATAAGTTAAAATTGAATACTGCGAAGATACAATGTTAATGAATAGCTTCTCGTAGAATTTTAAACGAATGCTATAGATTGACTTTCCCTGACATTGCGCTAGCCGGTGAGATTATTCCTCTGTTGAATGAGGTGAAAATCTTAGGCGTTGTTTTCAATGAGACACACTCATGGTCGGGTCACATAAACACGGTTTGTCGAGATCATACGCTGTACTACATAAACACTATAGGCTTAAGAATTTTCTACCACTTAAAGCATGGGTACAGTTGCTGATATTCCCTATTTTTGATTATTGTCACAAGGTTTATGGAGACATCACGCAAAATTTGGCAGCCAAACTTCAACGCATACAAAATTCTCGTGTAAGACTTTTGGTTAACTTAAAATCACGTGATCACTTGTCTCCATACTTTGATAAACTAAGTTGGTTACGTCAGGACGAACGACATCATTTCCACAGTCTCACACTAGCGTACAAAATACTATCCTCGTATATTACAAAGTCAGAATACTTACGCACTCGGCTGAAAACTTGGAGGTTGACTACACTATTAACACGCGTGCTAAAAATACATCTCTGTTTTATATTGTAGCTCACGAAACCCAGGTATATGCCAATTCTTCCGCCGTCTCTGTCGTCCGTAGAAGTGAGGAACTCTATAACACCAACAACTTTTAAGAGCAGTGCTGCCAAGTGCATTATGAATACGCGCCAATGCTTCCACACGCGCACACACACACACACACACACACACACACGCATCATTATTCCATAGTATTTTTAAAATGTTTCTTTTCAACTATTTGTATACTTTACCTACACCTTTTGATTTATACATTCTCTTTGATCAATGTGTAAATTGTTGCTGTCCATTCCTCAGTTTATTTTAATTTGTTGCTGCATTCAATTTTCATTATATGTAAGTTATTATTATAGATATGTTTATTTATTTTAATGAGCTAAGATTCAATACGCTGTTTTCCTCTCAGGTACTTTATAAGTTATGCACATTTATACTTATGATTGGTAATGCGGATTAGGGAAACAAATTTTGTGTTTTTGTAGATCAGTATTATTGTGCTATTTTAATTGCCTTGTCTCTAGTCCTGGTCAAGATATGTACATAATATGAAACTACTGATATTTTTCACATTAACTACTTTTTGAGCTATCATATTTATGTTTCGCCTCGTGTTGATGTAAGTATTTTTCTTGGTCTTGATGTTTACTGAGTTATATCTGGTTAAGTGTAAGAGAAGACATTGAAGCCTTAACTTCGCCAGTATAAATAAAGTCGAAATAAATAAAAATAAATGGGTATAGCCTGTTCACGGTAAATGAGCACTTTTGAAAGCCCTGCTTAGGATCTACTTGTATGCACGTTGTGAATTTCCCGCTTTATGTAAGATTAACATTGTCATGGGCCTTATCACTTTATTAATGCCGACGTTAATACACGGAACTACTTTCCATCCATCGTTACCAACTTTACTGGGCGCATGTCAGTCGGTGCGCCCGTTAAAATATGTGCAGGTAGGGGCAGTGACTTTTTTTCCAAGGTTGATTTCAAAAGTGCTCACTTGATGGTGAACAGCCTTTACATCTAGAGCAGTTTCTCCACGGCAACACCGGACCGTTTTCAAACTGCTGTCATTAGCGTGGCTCGACGCGTGTAACATTCAACCCTCGCTACAATTGGCTCGTTACAGCCTTTGTTCGTCGCTCGTCGGCCGCCTATTGGTCGGCGTCATCTCGTCGCCAAGATCAAACTCAAGGACGTTGAACAGCAGTTTATTTCTTTTACTTTCAATTTAGTCTTGTGTCAGACGCTGTTCGCAATGCATGCACTGCCATGTATGTGTAATATGCCCAGCCCAGCAAAATAAAAAAAAAATTATTCCGTGTTTTTTTTTCCATTATCGCCACTGTTTTTAGAACGCACAAATAAAATACGTTGACCAAACTGTTTACAAAATAAATAAATGAAAGAAGCTGAAAGTTACTGTCGCGATTCATTTCAAAATCTACTTACCGTTTTTTTCTTTAAAATTTAGGAGCAGTTACAAATATAAAATTCGCAAACTTTTCCTTGCTTTCAAAAATAAATAACTTAAAACTTCTCTCTTTTTGATCGCATTGATACCTTGAGTTTGGGGTATCTCATATATATTTTAACTTCAGTTCAATTATCTCCTTTTTACAAGCACCTAAGTTAGATTTGTTATTTGTGTCTTCTATGTACGGAGTAAACATATCTAAAAAATTAAGAATCTCTGAACACCTAGATGAGAGATTTATCTGTAAATGATCGTAAAAGTAATTTACGCACGCATGTTTCTGATTTGCTAGATTTCTTAACTCTCTTTAAGGGCTGCAGTTTGTTGCTGAGTTTTTTGTACTGGCATGTACCTAAATTAGGCGTTTTTATCATGGTGCAAAAAGTCGTTAACTGCTGTAGATACGACCATTTCGGGCCACCGAAGGCTTCTTCGTGTGGCCTCGGCTTTGTTCGTCTGCGACGCCCGAAGCGACAGGACATGCCGAAACTTCCCGTAATTCGAATACGGATGTCATTTCTGGTTTTCTTCTTAATGCTCCCCGTTACAGAACATTAACCAGACGTGTGTTTTAATAAGTTGTGTGGATTTGCGGAAAATTTTAACAGGGCGGAAAAACGTGCTGTGTGTTTTTATTCAATATGAGCTTCTCGTATATGCCTATAGACATGCTCGCTGTTAATCGAGCACTTTCAAAACCAACTTATGAAAAATATCACTGCTTATTTACATAGGTATATTGTGACGTGCGCGTTGAGTGGCATTCGGCCAGCAAAGTTGGTAACGACGGGGAGAAAGTAGTTTCATGGCTTAGTTATTTCTTTCGATTTCTGGTTTTATTGCATATAAGAATAAGGCTTTGCAAATATGTAAACTATTTGGTTTTCAAATAACTTGACATTATATCTTGACCGACGCACGAATAAAGTGATCATTGCCCACGGTAATGTTAATTTTTAGGGTCATCTGTTGGTTTTTGCGCAGGATAGACACCAACATTCTACGTGCATACAAGCAGGTAAAGGCGGTTCACGGTAAAATGAGCACTTTTGAAAACCCTACTTAAGATTTGTTTGTATGCAAGTTGTGAATTCCTCCAACATATGTATAATTAACGTTGCCATGGGGATCGTCTCCTTATTCATGCGTAGGTTAAATGAAACTCTGGAATTTTTATAAAAGTTAATATTTTGCAAATCTGCTCACTTTTACACTTTGATACATTTAAAAAAAGGGACGCAAAATAACTAATGTAATTGATCACATATGGTTACGTAACACTTTTTATTAGACGTTAGCGTATGGAACTACTTTCCTTCCATTGTTACCAACTTTACTGGGCGAATATCGCTCAGTGATCCCGTTAAAATGTATGCCAGGCAGGATCAGTAATATTTATCTAAGGTTGATTTCATAAGTACTCACTTTATCGTGGACATCCTGTACCCTTTTGTCCGGGTGCCTGTGTGAGGATGTATTCTCTATTTGACCGGGCCTATCAGAATGAACTTACATCGGCACTGAACTTCCGTGATTGGCTGGCAGACGCCTCAGCTGCATGAGAGCTCAAATCACCCAATCACGAAATTGCTTTGGAGCTGACGTATTTTCCAACACTGCTAGTCGTGGATTATTTTCGCGAGAAACAGCTGGCCATATTAATTTTGGAGGTAGAAAATACAATGTGCATACATCTAGGTCTTAAGTCCTATATCAGACTAGCAATATCGTTGCTCTGTCACATGCTGTTCCCGTCCCAGGCAGTGCCAACGACCTATGTACCTACGCGTCCAAGGTCAAGGAGCGAGGGAGCGATACGGGCGACATTAACACGCACATCTAGCGCTTCATCGCTCCTACGTGCATGGCGTGCAGTGTTTCCGTCCTAGCGCTTTACTGTGTAAACTAGATCTGTAACTGTGGGGTTTTATTACACGCAATGAAAGTACACAGATCAAACTACCTCCGTATGATCGTACTTTTCTCTTTCCGCTTAAAGGAAATTCATAGGTAAGCTTAAAAAATGCGATATTTTACCACATTCGCAATTTGTTTCTTCCATTAATACAACTGAATGTGATAAAAGTAAAAAGAGAGTGACTAGACAATAGTTTTTTTTTTTTTTATGTCCTTTCTGGCAAAACTTCGTATTTACAGAACACTTATTTACCGAGACACGCGTTTAGGCGCAAACAACGATTTCACAGAAAACGTTTCAGTACACAGGAGCCTTAAAAATCCAACGTATTGGTGCGCAAGACCGCGACTGTCTCCTCTTACTCTTTCTTTCATCCTTGTCGAACGCGCCAATTGACGGCTATCTCTTTCATCTCGGGAGCAATTGGCACGGCTTCGTTAATGCCTTCGTTCTTCTACTTAATCAACTCTTCAGTTTTTTACTCGTCACTTTCGTCCTACCTCTTCTTCTCTTTTTACCGCTCGGTAATGTGTACGCCGCACTTAAGGAAGGCCTACCATGCCATCCCGGTCTGGTGGTAACATTACCATCTTGTATTTATTTACATCTCTTTATAACATATTCTTAATATTTAATATTAAAATTCAAATTTTTTTTACGACAGGGTGTCTGTAGGTAGTCCGTTCATCTGTACTTCCAACTTTCCTGCAAGCTCTGCCAAAGCTCTACGTCCAGGATATCCCTCACCTTGTGCAGGAAAAAACTTTACACCAGAGAGACAACGCGTCGCATTCGTGCGCACTCAGTCTAATAATATTTGCATGAGAACTACTTGTTACTAAGCATTATAAACGCACCTATTTCGTCACTGTTTTTATTTTTGTTAATTTTAATTGAATTATTATAATGTGTAGTTACTTTGTTGTAATAAATATGCCGTGCACAAGATGCTGGCACATAAGATTATCTTTCTTATGAGTCCTGCATTGCTTGGTGACTAACCTCCTCCCCCCCCCCCCCACCACCCCAAGCCCGCCCGACATGGTCGACGCGTCATCACCTCCAGGTGATGACGCGTCTTATCGTAAATCAAACTACTTATACAAGACACCAGAGGGGCGTATCAGAGTTCGTGGGGGATAGAGGTATTAATAAAAATAAAACAACTAATAGCCTATCAGTTGTAACGTGTGTCTGTACTTGTTATAGTCACTAACTCCCACTCATCATCTATACATGTACAGTCTGTCTATTGCCTCCATTCCAAAGTCTTACAATGACGTACCCCTGTTGCCGTGAGAACCACGAGGCCGTGCGGGCAGCGACAAGGCAATGACAAGTCGGCGCTAGTTCCGGTGACAGCCGGGGACAGCTGAAGAAGTATAAATGTAGCGATCTCTGGAGGCTCGCGGCCATGTTTGTTCCTGCCGACACCAGAGGGCCAACTGCGTCGCCGCCAGTTCAGCGGGCCGAGACGAACATCAGTGGGTAATTATCCATCCTGATTAAGACGTCCTCGGGTAACGTGAAGGGAGGGCGAGCGAGGCGATCACTAAGTGTTTTTACAAAGCAGATAACTGTTCTATTTATCTTGACATTCAGTAAATTAATTATGAGAATTAACGTAAAATATCACAACTGCTTGATTGCATAATTGAAAATGACAATAAACGTAGAGTTTGCATAAAAAGTATTAACCTTACTTGACTACGTCACCCCTTAGTAAATGGGTGACATGTTGCCTTAAAGCGGGGTCACAGCTAGGGCGGTTCGAAACATCGATATATCGATAGTTATCGATATGAAAAATAACTTATTGAACGATATCTAACTTCGAAAAATATATGTATATCGAGATTTCGGTAGTATTGAAATGTTTTGGTGTTATAGAAATGTTCGGTATTATCGAAATTGTCGGTATTATAGAATATTTATATATTATCGATAATTTCGGTACTATCGATGATTTCGGTATACCGAATATACCGAGTAACTGTGTGGAAAAGTATCAATATTAAATCTCTATGATATCGAACAGTCCTAGTCCCGCCCGTCAGTCTCACTCTTCACTGTACTGATGCTCGCAGTCCGCAGTTTTCACTCTCCCTGGTCACTTTCGCCGCCACGTGTCGCTCTGCTTACTCGTAGCTTTGTTGTCTTCGCACACCTTTTGCGCAATCCTCTATAGCCAGTGCACGGTAAAATGAGCATTTTGAAAGCCCTGCTTAAAGTCTATTTGTATGCACGTTGCATGTTCTTCCGCCTTATATAAAATTATCGTTGCCATGGGCCTCGTCGCTTTCTTAATGCGTCGGTCTAGTGAAACTGTCTAATTATTATAAAATTAAGTATTTTAAAAATTTGCTCATTTTCACACTTAGCCACATGAAAAAAAAAAAAACAGAAAGCTATTGAAATAGCATAAGTTATCAAAAATTTGTTACATACAACTTTGTATTAGACATTAAGATATGGAACTACTTCCCCTTCCATCGCTACCAACTTTATTGGGCGCATGTCACTCAGTGCGCCAATTAGAATATGTGCAGGTAGGGGCAGCGCCTTTTTTTCTAAGGTTGATTTCAAAAGTGCTCACTTTATCGTGAACAGCCTTTAAACACTCAAACTGCCATCTCGGAGGCTCGTCACGGCCTAGGTAGCTTCGCTGGCTCGAGCTAGAAGGTTCCACCGCACCCCGAGTACCACTGAGAGAGGCAAGGGCGATGAACCAGAACGTTCTTTCAAGGGCAACCTCAGATATTCAATCTGCTGGAGGTGAGGAACACACGTGTTGCGATAGTCTTATCGTCCTGGCATGCTCCACGTGTAAGGTTGCGACATTATAACATTAACATTAAAAATAATGCATACCAAATAAAATGCTTAGCCAGTTGAGGTAATGGGGTGTTATTAACTTCTCTAGCTAACAATAGGGGTTCAGAGTTTTTTTTTTTTTTGATACGAGGGCTGATTCAGAAATCATAACTATTGCTTATCTCCCGAAAATGACTTAACACAGGAAATGTACTGTCGTACAGTTAAAAGTGTTCGGCATGTACGTTTTAAAGGTGACCCGACACGGGGTATGGATGCAGGAATGTCCGGCAAGGGACAAAGACGAAAATGGCTGCATGAAATCACTGTTTAATTGATATATCCACTGCGTAAACTCGTGTGAACGGGTGCGTATCGTACATGCACGAGCTGTTTAACGTCCTTGCAAAGTAGGCTCCGAGGTTGTCCACGGTTCATTGCCGGCGATGAGGCAGACATCGTCGCAGCATTTCGACGAGACGCTTCTCACATTGACGGATCTCATGCAGCCGATGGCATCCCCTTTGAACGATGTTAAACAGCTCGTACACGCAGGGTACGTACTCGTTCACATCAGCGAATACAGTTGTACGAGAATACATCATGTTTTTATGATGGTTTGATTCGACTGTGCCCATTGCCGACCATGAGATACAGCCATACAGAACTCAGCAGGACAGAAGACGAAAAAACCTTGGAGAAACTTTATCATCTTTTGTCTTGTTGAGTTCTGTGTGTGTGTGTGTGTCCGCGTGCGCGCGCGTGGGATTTTTTATTTAGTCTCATGGTCGGCAATGTACACAGTCCAATCAAACCATCATAATTACATGAACTCACCACTACCGTTAAACTTCAAAAATAAAAAAGAGAATATATCAATTAACTTGTGATTTCAAGCAGCCATGTTTGTACCTGTTCCTAGCCGGACATTCCTGCATCCATACCCCCACGTGGTGTCACTTTTAAAACGCAGTCGTACACTTTCAACTGTACATAGTACATTTCCTGAGTTGGGCTATTTTCGGGAGATAAACAATAATTGCCATGCCTTTTCGAATTAGACCTCGTAGATTTCATTGTGAAGTTTCAAAAGGAAACTACAAGCGAACAACGTAAAGATGTTACAAGATGATTCTTTATAGTATTCAGAATACTTCAAAAATTGTTTTCAGTATACTAGTTACATTTTGTTAAAATATGTGTAGCACCATTTTTTAATATAAAATTCCCGTAAATACGTTAGCATGGTTTTAAAATATATTACTTTTTTTTTTTTTTGCTCTTTTATTGGGTTGCAGGAAATAATAATTGGTAAAAATGTAGGACTGCTTTTGGGCCTCGGCAGTGCGTATGTTGGGCGCCTAATGTCCAGAAGACAGAAGAATGCGTTCTCACCTGAGCGGACGACTCCATACTTGTCTCTGTCCTTCTGCATCACAAGGTCGCCCGGACGTGTGGCAAGAGGAAGCGCCATGTGCACTGCATTCCGGACGTGGTGCAATAGCACGAGGTGTGCTCATCCCCTCTGCCCCACCTGGGTGCAGGAACCAGGCTAGCACTCTCATCGCCGCAAGGCCTGGACATAATACGTGCTGCGATACAGAATTTAAAATGTGCTGCTGTTTGCAGGGTCGTAGTGAGATTTCGTAAGTTTTAGTGCCGATTTGAGTATAGAATTATGACTCAGGCATAAGACGGCAAAACCCAACGACCACAGGTAGTGGGAAAGAATATGCGGAAATGATCGTCCAGCGCAATGCCAAAAAATGCGGCGGGCCGATTATCATCTTCTGTGGACACCCGCGACAGGTTCAAGATCTGCCCTGACAACTGCCAAGCTCACGTATCTCAACAATGATACTGCGTTTGTTTACATTTTGTTTTAACCTCAAACACACGCTCTTAAGAATAACAATGATATTTTGTGTAACTTTATCAAACATTGTTTGCATTTGGCTTACAACGTGGCCAGAAGTAGTGTATAGGCTGTTCACAGTGAACTGAGCACTTTTGAAAGGCCTGCTTAAGTTCTACTCATATGTACATTGTGTATTCTTACACCATCTGTACAGTTAACATTGTCATAGGCCACATCACGAAACTGTGGAATTATTTGATAAGTAAATATTTTACAAATTTTCTAATTCTTACACTTATGTTCATTCAAAAAACATAAGGAATAATTACATTGTTTACGAATGTCCACCTGACACTTATAATGCAACGTTACTTTGCCTCCGTCGTTACTCGACCATACGCCTCAGCACTGTTGTCGCCGTCAGTGTTCAGCAGGGTATATATTATCATACGTTTCATAACATTCATGTATACTTCAATCTAGATCCAATAATAATGGTAACCTGTTTGCTCTTAATTCACAGCATTTACACGATCCCGCTGGTATATCAGTTGTCATGTACAGTTTCGCTGTTCGTGAGTGAAGAGATTTGGACGGCTCTTAACAGCGAGGTCTTGAGAGCCGATGATGGTGATTGAAGTGAATATGAAGCGGGGCCAGAATGAAGGGGGCGGGGGAAAACGGGAGCTCACCGAGAAAACCCGCTGACCAACGGCATCGTCCGGCACGATTCCCACTTGCGAAAATCCGGTGACCCGGCCGGGGATTGAACCCGGTTCGCCTCGGGGTGGCGGGAGGGGGGAGGCGAGCCTGCTAATCGCTCAGCCACCGCGGCCCATTCGCTGTTCGTGTTAACACGTATTGCTAATATCATGTAGTTAGAAAATACTTTAGTTTGCACGTGACCCGGTTATACACGTTTCGTCCGAACTGTGCATGGCCGCTCACCGGGGGGGGGGGGGGGATGGGTAATTTGCCCCAAGCTCCGGATCAGAAGGGGGTCATTCTAAGATTTCAGAATTAGACTGCCGTGCCACGATGCAAAACCTACTCGCGATGTGTACAGAAAAGAACACAACTATGCAGAGTATTACACCGTGTAAGTATAGTATGGGAAGTAAAAGAGGAATATCACTGTCTTAGACTGGTCCAGTACAGAGCTATACGGCCCCGACCAGCCCTCTCGAAATACTCTAGTTAAGGGGACTGTATAGCTGTGCGTCCAAGGTCAAGAAGCGAGGGAGCGATACGGGCGACAGTAACACGCACGCCTAACGCCTCATCGCTCCTACGCGCAAGGTGTGCAGTGTTATCGCCGTAACACTGTACTATGCAAATTAGATCTGTAACAGTCGGTCACATGTACTGCTTTATTGCAGAAACTTTTCTTCCTTCTAACATGGTCCTCTTTAATGGCACATCGGAAAAATTTGCAATTTAATTATCCCTTGACTAACAACTTATTGGCGGTGAAAATATATTGAGCTTTTTGTGATAGTTTTACTGTTTATATTTATTATCTTGATAACAAACGGTTAATGCCCGGTTGGACCAAAATCCAAAATGTTCCCCGATCAGAGGATCCAGTTTGATCTTTGTTCCAATGTAGAAGTGTAGCACCAAGGAAATTTCATTATTCTGGATCTCAGATTCGTCGATCTTGGGTTCCAAAGGGATAGATCGATATTAAGTATGAGACAAATGTTGCTATTTGTTCGTAAAATATGACGTCATGGATGTAGGCGTATTTTTCACTATAGATATAACTATATGTGCGATTTTTGATCTGTTTTAAGTGAATTATTGTTGTACGAATTTTACTGAATAATATTCAAGTGCGTATAATGTTGCCCCCCCCCCCCCAAGAAAATAATAGAACACAGTTATATCTGTTGGCGTATTTTCAATCTATATTTGTCAATAATGGCTGCGGATTTCGGATCGAGATATCGAACCGCCAATTTCGGTGGTTCGAAATGAACTTCATCTTTATCTCCAGTCCAGCCCGGAACTCGAATGGTACAACAGTTTTCTGTGTAGATCTTAGATCTGATCTCGGATCAAGTTTAGAACCGCGATGATGTAACAGAGCATAAGCTGTCTCCACGCAGCACGTTTTCTGCTGGTAACTTACAAATAAACAACGTAAATTGTAATAGAAGTTCGTAGTGTCACGTGAAACATGGGGAAGAGGGTGGCAAAAACATGTTTTCCCCAGGTCCCCAAAATCTATTGGATGGCCCTGGAACTGTATGCACGACCTTGAAGTTGCCGCGTATACATATAAGAAAGAGTGTAAGGTTGTAGGAGAGGGAACACGGATTTTGTGTATTACGCGATTTTATGTAGTTCGCTTCAGTTTGTCGAGCAGTATACGTGTCCGGAAGAGCGAGTCCGGAGCGGAGGAAATTCTAACCACTGCTACAATTAGTGCAGTAATCGGGAAACAAATTGTGTTCTGTCTTCCGCGCGCGCCCTCCCTCTTCAATTAAGACGCCGCCATATTTCACCTGGGAGGATCCTGTAATTGGCCGGTTCGTCTTGATGCCTGGGCAGTCCGTGTTCTAGAGTTGACAGACCGTCATTCGTCAAATTAATCGACGCTGTCATTCGAGCGATACAGACTGACTGGGCCGCCCCGTATCTAGCTGTTGCGGTGTTTCACTTACACTGCAAGACATTTTTGTACGTTTTACAAAAATTCCTTTAGAAAATGGCTACCAAATTTTTTCTTCTAATGCTATAACTTAAGGGTCCGATGTACTGATACGTTTTCTGTGAAATCGTTCATTGCGCTTAAACGCGTGTTTCGCTAAATAAATGTCTCGGAAATACGAAGTTTTGCCAGTAAGGATAAAAAACTATTATCTATGTAGCTATCTTTTTTACTGTTATCATAGTAAGTGTATTAATCGAGAAAAAAAATCGTGAAAGTGGTCAAACATCGCATTTTTAAAGCTTGCCTATGAAGTTTAGAGAAAAGTACGATTGTACGCAGGTAGTTTGATCTGTATGCTTTCATCGCGTGTAATAAAACCCCACTGTTACAGATCTAGTTACACAATAAAGCGTTAGCACGGAAACACTGCACGCCTTGCACGTAGGAGCGATGAGGCGCTAGGCGTGCGTGTTAGTGTCGCCCGTATCGCTCCCTCACTTCTTGAACTTGGACGCACAGCTACATGGTCCTCTCTAATATTGTATATTTTCACAACGTTGTTTTATTAAACATACAAAATTGTCAATACTATATTCGTGGTGTGGTTACTTCCAACTTTTCTGAAGCCCTGCTAAAGATCTACTTTCAGGATATTCATCCGCCTCGTGCAAACAATTCATAATTAAGTCTAGAAATTCACACCAAAGGGACAATGCACCGCATTCGTGCGCTGTGGTTTTATAATCTTCTGCATGAGAATTAGTGTGGCGTGTAGTGAGTATTTTTTTACCGGGTAAGCAATTTATACTAAGAAACGCAACTTCCAACTTTGTTTACCCTCCACATGTATTTACCGTATTATAATACCTAAAATTTGTTACAAAACGGAAATGAAATGAATGTAATAATACATAACTGAATATTTTCTAGAGAGCACATTACAAATTATAAGAAAACTCCTATTTTCCCCGAACACTTTCATCCACTTTCCAAGGAACACTGTAGGACTGGAGGAAGCGAACAGAACGACTGCTCACCCTGCCGAAGGAACGCCCTCGAGCATGCGGCGTGTTGGTTATTTGCGATTTCGATTCATCGCTAGTCGCTCCTGTTTGTGGAAATAAATACTAGATAGCAGCACTATGCATGCACAGTACGGGAGATACGAAAACTCTGTTTCTCGAATCAGAAACGGGAAACTCAGAATTAAATGTGTTTAAAGTTAAGGCGAAAACAAAGTGTCAATATTTCCAATACGTATAGGGTAAGCATTTGCTTACCTTGCGCCTATGGAAACGCCACTGATGAGAAATATTTATTACTTGGCATTGCCAATACACAACTTGGCAATTACTTACCAAAAAATATTTTGTAAATATACGAACTTTTTTTTTTTTTTTTTTTGCTGTGTGCCACACTGTTCATTTTAGTTCAGATAGGGAAGGCAGACTGTGAATTTTCAAGACAAAAAGGACAGTGGAAACTTACCTGGGAGAGAAAGTACTTCCCGAAAGGTATAACTTGGAAACTTTGATGTACATTTACCGGTAAATCTTCTATAGTCTGCATGGCCCGAACTCCCAACATTTAAACATTTTCTGAAGACGTATTCCTTGGCGCCATTTGATCATGGGCTTTGCGCTATTATCATGAGTATAACAGCTGTTGATTTCGTTTGTTTTTTTTTTGTTGTTTTTAGTGCCTCCTGACATTATGCATCAGCGGTAGAGAGGAATAAGTTAAAAAGTTTCAATCTAAAAAAAGTTACAATTTTTGTTTCCATTTGTTCATTTGTTTGGCGTTTGTTTTTGATGACGCAGTTATGGCGAAAAGCATTTTCAATCACGCGACCTCCCATGTAAGTACATCATTCTAAACAACTCCAGACACAGATCCACGCACTGTTCCCGGTAAAGTGAGCATTTTTTAAATCCCTGCTTGTGACCTACTTGTATTCACATTGTGGATTATTCTGCTATACCTAAAACCGACACTGCAATTGGCTTGATCATTTTATTTATGCATCTTCCAAGTAAAACTGTGAAATTATTAAAAAAGTAAGTAGTTTACAAATTTGTTAATTCATCCACTACGCCGCACTTAAATAAATAGAAATCAAAGGACATAATTTCAATATTGACAAATGTAGCCAACTGTACTCCGTGCTTGCTGGCATCATTTAGTGGGCCACGAGTGGCAGCAGTGGTCCATTGGCTTCCTGCTTCCGGCCTGCCACAAAGCTGGGTTTACGATTGACTCGACAGAATAAGTTCGCCGTGTGCTTAAGATATGATTGAAGGGTATTTGTTTATGACTGCCGTGTGCGGGTCTTGACGGGTCGTGTGCGTTCTTGGCGTAAGTACAAGTCAAGACGAAGTAGCCAATCAGAGCACAGAGACAGTTGTTGTTGGCGGGAAACTGTATTTACAACTTGTGTTTAGATTGTCGTATTGTGAAATTGCAAGACATTAATTATTTTAATAGAGAGACAGTATCCTATTAATTTAAAGAATAGTTCAAGGTGATGTTTTCTCTCGTGGAAGAGGTTATTGAATTACCTTTAATTAACGTTTTCAGATTTATTGATGTAGATGACTAATTTTGGCATTCGGCTTCCCTTCTATAAGATTTCACGAGTTTATGTAAACTGTTACACAAGCAGTAACCACAGATAATTAAATATATGTAAATTGTCAATTTTTCCAAGTTATTTCGGTTGCTTACATCTCCTACGATTTTGATTGGCTATACTTAACAGTTGCTAACTCAATTATTAACTGCAAATCTTCTTATTGTTCATTATCCGTGTGAATATCGAGACATTAAGTCTTCTGTTACTAATCGTAAACCCACCTTAAGTTAACCAGCTGTCGTCAGCCACCTGTTGGCAAGGCCCTTGTAGCCCAGCTATCGGCCACTTGGGGCCCACTTGAAAGCAGCTTTCCGTGAATTTAAAAATCAAAAAGTTATTCTGTTTCGTCCAAATAACAATGTTTTATTTCTCATCTTTATATTGACAAGGTATTATTCCACGATTGGTAAATTCTTCGGAAAAGCATGGAATCGAACTCACTATAATGCTGGCAACTACTCTTCCATGTATTGTGCCATGCTATGGCATACTCTCTCTCCTAACAATTCTGTTTCGTCCAAATAACAATGTTTTATTTCTCATCTTTATATTGACTAGGTATTATTCCACGATTGGTAAATTCTTCGGAAAAGCATGGAATCGAACTCACTATAATGCTGGCAACTACTCTTCCATGTATTGTGCCATGCTATGGCATACTCTCTCTCCTAACAATTCTGTTTCGTCCAAATAACAATGTTTTATTTCTCATCTTTATATTGACTAGGTATTATTCCACGATTGGTAAATTCTTCGGAAAAGCATGGAATCGAACTCACTATAATGCTGGCAACTACTCTTCCATGTATTGTGCCATGCTATGGCATACTCTCTCTCCTAACAATTCTGTTTCGTCCAAATAACAATGTTTTATTTCTCATCTGTATATTGACTAGGTATTATTCCACGATTGGTAAATTCTTCGGAAAAGCATGGAATCGAACTCACTATAATGCTGGCAACTACTCTTCCATGTATTGTGCCATGCTATGGCATACTCTCTCTCCTAACAATTCTGTTTCGTCCAAATAACAATGTTTTATTTCTCATCTGTATATTGACTAGGTATTATTCCACGATTGGTAAATTCTTCGGAAAAGCATGGAATCGAACTCACTATAATGCTGGCAACTACTCTTCCATGTATTGTGCCATGCTATGGCATACTCTCTCTCCTAACAATTCTGTTTCGTCCAAATAACAATGTTTTATTTCTCATCTTTATATTGACTAGGTATTATTCCACGATTGGTAAATTCTTCGGAAAAGCATGGAATCGAACTCACTATAATGCTAGCAACTACTCTTCCATGCATTGTGCCATGCTATGGCATACTCTCTCTCCTAACAATTCTGTTTCGTCCAAATAACAATGTTTTATTTCTCATCTTTATATTGACTAGGTATTATTCCACGATTGGTAAATTCTTCGGAAAAGCATGGAATCGAACTCACTATAATGCTGGCAACTACTCTTCCATGTATTGTGCCATGCTATGGCATACTCTCTCTCCTAACAATTCTGTTTCGTCCAAATAACAATGTTTTATTTCTCATCTGTATATTGACTAGGTATTATTCCACGATTGGTAAATTCTTCGGAAAAGCATGGAATCGAACTCACTATAATGCTGGCAACTACTCTTCCATGTATTGTGCCATGCTATGGCATACTCTCTCTCCTAACAATTCTGTTTCGTCCAAATAACAATGTTTTATTTCTCATCTTTATATTGACTAGGTATTATGCCACGATTGGTAAATTCTTCGGAAAAGCATGGAATCGAACTCACTATAATGCTGGCAACTACTCTTCCATGTATTGTGCCATGCTATGGCATACTCTCTCTCCTAACAATTCTGTTTCGTCCAAATAACAATGTTTTATTTCTCATCTGTATATTGACTAGGTATTATTCCACGATTGGTAAATTCTTCGGAAAAGCATGGAATCGAACTCACTATAATGCTGGCAACTACTCTTCCATGTATTGTGCCATGCTATGGCATACTCTCTCTCCTAACAATTTTCTTCTTGAATTGCTTTTCTTGCTATTTAATTTGTTTGTGCAAAACCCATTTTTTTTTTTTAATGGCCTTTCCTTGTTTCCTATCGGGACACCACTTTTGTCTTGAAATGTATCGATTTAATTTAATTTGGCGTAGAAGTAATTCAAAATTATTGTTGTACTAATTAAAGTATTGTATATGTGCTATTGTGCTTTATAATTGCCGAAAATGGCGGTGAAAATTTTGTATTATTTTTTATTTTTTTTTATTTTTATATTCTTTGATACGCACTAAACGAGTATCCTTTTTGTGGTCATCTTTAATATGTGTTTATGTATCTGTCTTCTCTCAGTATAGGTGGCAACACTAGTGTCAAATAACGACGATTGTATTCGTTATTACTATTTGTTATTTTAATTATGTTTACCGTTGTGGAATATTTATAGTTAATTTGTGGTGTAATTTGCACTCCATCTAGTCTTGACTATGTTTAAGAATGTTAAATTTCGAAATTTAATTTCTGGGTTTTCCATTGTACTTGAACTCTGCGATATGATCTTTCGATATTTATCGATTGATCATGTCGTGACTTTGGGAACATCGCCAAGCCTCTTCGTCCGTGAAGGAATGCGCTGACTCTGTTTTGTTCACTTTTTCCTTCACGGCATCAATTGATCTTTTAAATTTTGTTGCGGAGTTTTCGCCGTTTCAATAGCTTAAGCAGTGGCGTGTAGTTAGTTTTTTTTTTTTTTTTTTTTTTTTTTACAGGGTAAGCAAATTCTACTAACAAACGCAACTTCCAACTTTGTTTACTGTTCATATTTATTTTCCGGTTTATAATACCTAACACGAGTTATATAATTGTAAACGAAAATAATGCAATAGCAATTAAACTGAATATTATTTAGAGAGTATATTACAAATTATAAGAAAACGAAAACTCCCGTTTTCCCGAACACTTTCCATCCACTTTCCAAGGAAAAATGTTGGACTGGAGGAAGCAAACAGAACGACTGCTTACTTTGCTGAAGGAACGTGGAGCGTATTGTTGCTTGCGAGTTAGATATCGACGCCACTGGGTTTCTTACCACCTGGGCGAGTGAATTGTATTTTATATTTGTTCGGGCGCTTTGTTAATCATTCGTGTTATAATCTGCCCCCCTTTAACTGTTGTTTGGTGTGTTTAACTTGTACAGTGCGGTTCGCCCTTGCTACCACCTAGCCATTGTGGCGGCCACTAAATTATTTTGTTGGTATTCACACTACCAAATTTTTTTTTGTGGCTGCCACAAAATAAGTTTGTGCTCCTGTGCTTGCCTTGAGCAATGGGCCCGCGAACCATGAGCTGAGTTAGGCGAGTATTTAGGACTTATATTTCTGAATGACAATAGCGGGTGGATCGGTTTGGACGAGTTCCATCTGGAGCTCTTAAAGAAAATTTAAAAACCGGAACCTACTCATCGTTTGTATTCAGTATTAGAGTTCACTTTAACAAATATTGAAAAAAATGTAAAATTAAATTATTTATAAGCACACGTTAGTGCATCTCACTGATGGTATGTCTAATGAATTTTAGGGTTATCTCGCTGAATCTGTAACCCTTTTGTAATAGCAAATTCCTTTTTTTTATATCAAAAAGTATGGAAACAGGTTATTGGCTCAGCCAGTTAATTATATATAGGGGATGCACCCCAATAAGTTGTTCATTGTTACTTGTAAAATAAAAACATATAATTTAGAAGGTTGAAAAATAAAAATTTAAAAGTGAAAAATTAAAAATTTAAAAATTTAAATAAAAACAAAAGGGAAATAGCATAATCAAATACTCCACTTATTTGTTTTTTATTATTTATGGTAACTGAAGGCTGTCACCCCTTTTTTGCGGCTTTGTGTTCTTTACGTCCATGTGCGAAAAAAGGTAATAAACCAATTTGCTATAATTTCTCGTTATTGTTTATCTTCAAGTATTTTCCACTGAAGACATAACATTACCTTTCATAGCCTACTTACACATTGAGTGGTTATGATCTTGTATTTTTCTTTAAACGGGTTAAGCCCGTGTTAGTGTGCCTGACATGGGAATAAGGTAAAAAAATAACGTTTAAAATATTTGTCTTAGAGCTGGGCTCTCTATGTTGAATGTTTTTGTGCTGAACTTGAAGATCACATTTGTAGCGAAATATTTTCCTTCCATGTTCTCCCCTGGGGCACCTTGGAGCTTGGATTGGAGACCTTCAGCTGGGGTAATCCCCTTTTTGGATATTTCTTAGCTGTTGGTTTAGGACACTTGATATTGAGTACCGAGGGGCGGTTCAGTATTCATGTAGAACCTGTATACGTAAGTCTAATTACTTTTCACACATAAAAGTTGCATTATTAACTTTGTTACAGACATACTTATACCAGTATCGCAAATCAATACTGAGGTTTATTTGCTTTGTTTCAAATATGCTATTGTATTTTCGGATTACTTTCAGGTGGTATTTAAAATTATATACACATTTTACTTCACATATGCCTGAAATTAAAAAAAAAAGTGAAGCAAATTAACGTATGATATTTGCTATTTCATAACAGAATATAGTTGGCATCCCATAACTGGTCCATGAAATTGTCGCTAGTATGTCTCCAGCAGTAACAGTTTGCATGTCACAAATGGCCCATAAGCTTGCTGATAATGTTTCCTCAGTAGCAAGCAAGTTTGTTGGCATGCCATGTGGCCTACAGGCTTGCTGCTAGTATGTCCCCAGCAGTAAGTAACAGTTCGTATTTTGTCTGTTGTCTGCTTGTGGAGCTTCTGTTGAACTCTAACAATTATTAAGAAATGTTGACAGTCATAAATGCGAGCATTTGCCACCACTGCCAACAGTCGGAAAACTGTTAATTTGCTTGTTGTTTGCTACTTTAGTTTCCAAAGAACTGTATGATACTTACATTGTAAGAAGTTGAGGCATGATACTTCGCTTGTAGCTTTGCTGGGAGTATTAGAGTTATTATTATCGTTATAATAGATGCTTTAATAGGAGTATGTAGCTGCGAGTCCAAGGTCAAGAAGTGAGGGAGCGATACGTATGGCCCTCACACTCACCCGCTAGCGACTCATCGCTTCTAAGCGCAAGGCGTGCAGTGTTTCTGCCAAAATGCTGTACTGTGCCAATTAGATTGTATAACAAAAGGGACTTTATTACACGCGATGGGAGCCCACAGATTAAACTATGTGGGTATAATTGTATTTTTCTCTTACCACCTGAAGGAAACTGCACAAATAAACCTTAAAAGTGCAATATTTGACCACTTTAACGAATTTTTCTTCGTGAATACACTTAATATGATGAAAGTAAAACTTTAAGACCGTAGATAATTGTTTTTTTACTTTTTCTGGCAATAAAATTGCATATCCAAGACATTTATTTACCGAAACATGCAATGTGTTTTCATGCAAACAAAGATTTCTCAGAAGATGTCCTAGTGCATAGTCCTCTTAAGGTTGCAAGGAGTTTCCTTACCAGAGCTTACCCAAAATTATTTACAAATTTCATCGTTTAGTATGTTACCAGTTTATCTTTGAAAATTTGTCGATGTTATTGTTTGATTTCTTGTAAACTTAATAACTTCAGAATGTATCATGTATAAAATTCATATTTACTTTATTATTTAAATCAGTTGAAGTGAGACCTGTAAAATGGTACACAATCAATTTCTGAATTTTGTTAAAGTAAAATTTTATTCAGCTCATATGCTATCACTTTCACATCATAATAAACATTTTTTGTGTGGTTTCGCATTGACATTATATAAGTTTTTGACCTAAAGACAAGGAAGATAATTATTTTATCCTAGTCATGTTGTTTGTTTGGAACACACGGCAATATGTCGAGAACTGGTTGTTATAAAATAATTTTATGCATGAAGGCTTGCGGACGTTAAGAAGGGTGTCGTAATATATCCACGGGACGGGAGGGTTCGATGATGAAGTAGCCTCCGCCTGGACAGACTTCAGTCGACAAGGACTGTGACGGGACGTCGGCTGAGTGTTGCAGCGGTGCGGAACTAACATCGAGGATGTTCATATGCAGAGTTTGGAGAGGATTACTCCGTAAAACGCGGACTTCTCAACTCCGATGTCTATTGCGAACCAGCAGCCTTCTCCAGCAGTTTGTCTTCCAAGTAAGATCAGCTGTTTCAAGCCTAGCCCAGTTGTCAAACTAACTCATCGAGTCCTACTCGCCAAAGCTACTTGAAATTAAAATCGTATAATTGAACATTTGTTTGAGCATACCCAAAGACTTTCCGTAAAGTTAAAATCCTAATAAATTTTACATAGTTTGAGAACTTTTAAGATAATTTTCATGAACTATTGGACATCTTTACTGCAAGTCCAGAGGTCTAGTTGTATGAATCTCAAAGTGCTCACGGCTGAAATTTAACAGAGGATTTAAAGACTGAACATTTTAATTGAAAGGATTGTTCTGACTTAAAAATGCTAGATCACATTACGATTTCTCCACTGCTGTGTCAGTCATATGATATTTGTGGACTAAGTTTTCATTTTCATTAGTTAATACAATTCAGTCTCAAATTATCTCTGACAGCAAGAAGTTGGAAATAATTTAGTTATAAGATTTGCTTCGAAAGTGTATTGTTTTATGCATTTTTCTTGTTATTCTACGTTTCAATTTGTTTCTTTATTAAACTTATCTAAGTGAACTCATGTTCATCTTCAGCATGAATTTTGAATGTGTTTGGTGTTACTGATTGTACTGATGTAACTATTTGAGCGTGTCCTATCAGTGCTATACTAAGTTTTTCCGATTTTGAGAATTGGATAATTATTTTCAGTACATTCAAAAGAGATGGACATTACAAGGGTTGTCTAACATACACATTTTTTCAATTGTATTATCCTATAATTACACGTAAGGTCTAGTGGTCGGAACATTCACACAATTTTTTTATCGGCGCCTAACTAACACCTTCATTTTATTTTAATTTTTTGGTTTTAAAGAATAAAAACCCAAAAACACGTAGTCATTCCGCTACTACTACAGATGGCGCAACAACGCGGTGGCTATAATAGCAGAAATAGTCACGAAATGGAATATTTTTATTCAAACTATTAAGAGTAAGCATAGAGGATAAAACATTATGTGTAAAGCAAACAGAATGCTTATATTACCATACATATTCTGATAATAAGCTACACACATAGCCAATCACAGCTGTGTTGCCTAAGCAGAAAGACATATGGATTACATTGCATGTCTATGAAAGTTTTGTCATATTCTCTGTTTGAAAATAAATTTGGCAAATATTTTCATTACTATCCCTACCTGTATAATAAATGAATGGCCAGAGAGCCATATTTTTTTGAGAAATTCATTACATATCTTATAGAATAGTGGGGCAAGTGATATGTCAAGTTCCAATTCCGAAACCTTAAGTTTAGAAGGAACAGCCATGTTAAGCGCTACATCAAGTATTGCTGGTGATCATTACAGTGATATCGAAGAGGTCCTTAAAGCAGTAATTCACACTAACGTCAAGGCGAGTGTTTCAGAAAAGGTTGCTGATACAAATGAAAAAAAAAAAGAGATTAAATTATTAATATAGCTACATTTTTTAAAATGTCAAGTGGTGAGATTGATACTCTGGAATGCTAAGATAGATACTCAGAATGCTGAGTTAAAAACGGAATTGATAACTCAGGGTGCGAACATGGCTGCTAGGTGTGACGAGCAGCACAGTAAGTTAACTAACTTGGAACAACATCTAGTGCAGGTAGATGAGAAAATATCCGAGTTAAACGAACGTGTTAATCTAACAACCACATCATTAAACGTATTGGGACACACAGTTACAGTTATGAAAGAAAGTCAAATTGAGCAAACAGCTAATATTGAGTTAGTTCAAAGTAGTGCCGCGAGGTTAAAAACAAATGTTGAGGAAAGCGTTTCACAGATAGAGATTACCACAAAAGAAAATTTCGCATTGGTACAAGCGTGCGTTGAGACGTGAATACACGTTTGAGTTCCATAGAGGTTGATGTTCCAAAGGACCTACAGCAAACACTCATCGCTCTCGAAGATCAAATGTGTGATTTTGGAAACACGAATTACAGCTGTTGAATCCAAGAACACCGAATCTTTTACGATCGTTGATAACATCTTAAATAATGCAGATACAACTTGTCAACTTCGAACGACATATGGATGCTAAACTCCACACGACTACTTAGGATTACCTCGTCTCGCAGAAATATTTTGCAAATAAAAGCAAAGAACTACAGAATAAATTGTTGAGCATGACACACCTTTACGAAGTATTATGACTACAGTTAATGGTAGTACACCACCTTCAAACGGTAACAGTACTCCAACATTTGTTCCATCAGATAGAGATGATGATGATGTTAGAAGTATGGAAGTTCATAACATTTGTACTAATAATGTGTCACCGTACAACTTAACTGCAGCAATATTACGTCATCCTGCGAAACAATGAAATGAAGGTTTACTGACATTCTCAGGCCATAGTAATGAAAATCTTATAATTTACTTAAGGAAGTTGGGACGAATATGCGAAGTTGTTCAGTCTTACCAAACAAGAACTTTTGCTATGCTTGGGTTTAAGTATTAAGTCAACCATGTTTTATTGGAGGGAGGTCGAAAAAGAGAATGTACTTAGTTTTTCGCAATTCCGACAAAAGTTTCTACAGGAATATTGGAATGCGCGAATTCAAGGCAACTTGCGTGCACGCCTGAATTTGGAAAAAATTAGATCCAAAGATAACTAAGTCCCTAGAACAACACTACGGTGAGATGTTCGAACGTACTGGGTACTTAGATGCACCGATGGGAGACGAAGAATTTGCGGAGGTGATAATATTGCAACTTCTGATCAAATATCAAGATAGCTTACTTGAACGAATTCCACACACATTTAATTAAGACTGATCAAAACGAAAGACAGAGGGCGAACGTTGCACGTGATTCTGAGAAACCTGTACAATCACTTTATCCTGGATCTGGCCAATGTACAAATAATCATAATCAATTGCAACATAACACACATGTGAACACGCTCGGATTAACTACGGAAGACTGTAATTAACAGTAGTTTCAACCAACGTACGAGATGGGTAGCAGATTGTTTAGCTTCATGAACAGGAGGCGTGGGAAACGGTATTCACCTGGGCATCGGAAGAGATATAAGTGTGGACGTAACAATAGTGAACCCACCAAGAACCCCTCACAGCCCAATGCATTAGTGCATCCTGAAGGGAATGTGTATACGTTGCACGTCAACGAGAGCAGCGATAGGGGGAGAAGACCGAATTCTCCGACCGACGACAACTATACTAACTCGATGAACGATAATTGGTCTGATCCACAAATAAATGCGTAGCCGCCAAATAATCTACGGCATCCCGGTACGATGATTGTAAATGGTTGTAATCTAAGTAGTGTACCACCTTGGCCTTATTTTCAGAAAAATAATCCTCCACCTAACACATTAAAAAGGCCAGGATACTTTCAAAATAATGAGGGATTGAACCCCTTAGCACCTATTTTTCCGCCAGCTATGCAGAACAGTACAAGTGTTGCTAATCCACCAAGTCAGTTGACGGCTGACCAGAATAAGTTAAACTAGACAGGGTTGGTGACGAGGGTCTCCTTGCGCTGACTCGGTCATATCCCGCGGATACAGACATTATGTAAAGTATGAGTAAGGAACAAATTTCTGACAATAATAATGATAGTGTTTTTGTAAGGAAAACAGTTAGTCATTCTCCTAATATACTTGCATTAAATATGGATTAAACTGAACGAGAATTCTTGCTATGTAAGGATGAAGATATTTTACCTAATGCAAGATTGTCCTTATGTCCTGAAATAAACTTAAAAGTATGTGACTTAATTGTTCCTATGCTACTGGATAGTGGGGCAGAAGTATGTTGTGTAAGTGAAGAGTTGTTCAAAGAACTCGAACATCGCAATGTGAAGTTATGTATGTTACTGGTTCGTAGATTAAAAATTGTGGGAATTACTTCACGTGCCAGTCCAATTGTTAAACAAAGGGTTTTACGCATACATGGATTAGGCAAGCCAAAGTTAGCAAATGTATTTTTGGTCAAAGGTCTTATAAAACCATTAATCTGAGGTGCTGATTTCCTAACTTCGTATGGCACAATCTTGAATTTTGGTGGTTGGTTAATTACCACTCCTGAAGATAAAATTAATTTACCAGTCCCAGAAAAATGGAGTACTTCTGATGATGTTTTGAACTTCTTGAGGAATGACGTTCAGATAATGCTATTGAAACACGAACCTACGCGTAATGAAGAGTCAACTTTCTCTGCAGGGATTTCTAAAGCTATATCTGTTGTCGATGCATTAAATTACCTGCAAAGATCACAATTGTACGACATGTTGGTGCAACATCAGGATTGCATGTTGGAGATTCCTGGTACAAATAGACTTTATGGAGTCAAGATTAATGTTTGAGACGATATCATGTTTCACAAAAAAGGCTCACCCAATACGGCTAAGTATTCGACTGAAGCAGAAGCGTTCTTAAAGGTAACGTTGGATTGGAATGTTATTAGCAGAGAGGCAAGCCTTTATGCTAGTACCATCTTGTGTGTAAGAAAAAAATATTGTACCGGAAATATTAACAAGATCACTATAAAATATCGTGAAGGACCAATTAAAACTAGAGATGTCCTACGGTTATCACAAGGTGTACGATATTTGACGACACTTGATATAACACATGTGTATTGACAATTACCTTTATCTTCTGAATCGAAGAAGTACACAGCTTTCGTGTTCAGAAACTGTCAGTATGTGTTTACTGTTATGCCGTTCAGCTTATGTATTGTGGTGGCCGAGTTTACTCGATGATTAGATCAAACTTTAGGTGAAGAATGCCGTGGATTTGCCCGAGCCTATGTTGTTGATATTCTGATTACATCTAATAATTTTTATGATCACTTTAGGCATGTTCACATCGTACTTACTAAGTTCAAGATGCAGAAATGAGAATCAAGATTAGAAAATATTTGTTTTGCCGTTCTGAGTTACCATTTTTTGGGTCATATTTAGACTAATGAAGATATGCGTATAGCACCTGAAAAGTTGCAAGCTATAACGCAGTTTCTAGATACGACAAATGTAAAACAGTTACGTGCGTTTCTGGGAGTTTTAGGGTTTTACCGAAATTTATAAGAAAGATGCCCAATGGAATTGGCCTGACGAACATCAGGAAGCTCTTGTATGCTTAAAACAAATATTCCTTGCTGATCATGTAATATGCCATCCTGTACAACGTAGAGAGTTTTTACTTTATACAGATGCGACTGCTTACGCATTGGGAGTGAAGTTTACACAGAAGGATGAATGAGATGTGGAAAGAACTGTAGCAACGGTTAGCCGTACTTTGAATAGCGCAGAGCATAATTATAGTTACAGAATATGAAGCACTAGCCATTATCTGGGCCCTACAGAAGTTCCATGATCTACTGTTGGGAGAGATCATCAAGCTACTTAAGCAGCTTTTGGTGAGAGGTTAACTCTATGTTTATTATATCTGCAAGAGTACGAGATTGAAATTCAGTACATCGAGGAATCAGACAATGATGCAGCGGATTACCTAAGTCGTATTCCTGACACCCATTCTGATTGGTTACATCCGCCGAAGGAAATTAAGAAATTTGTAGTTGCAAATGTCTACCAGAAAAATCTGAAATCAAGTAAACGTTTGAAAGAAGTGTTGAAGCCGCTAGTTGAATTGCAAGAACAAGACAAATACTGCCAAGTAATTAAGGAAAAACTTTATGGTTACCACCTGACTCTGGTGTACAGAGATACTATACTGTATCTGATGAAGGAATTTTGTTCTTTCATATAGAAAAGATACACAACTTTGAGACATAATGGAAGCCTATTATTCCAGATAGTATTAAATCTTCTGTCACAGTTGAAGCACATGTTACACTAGGACATGTTGGTGCTAATAAACTATACGCTAGTTTAAGACGAATTCTGTTTTGGCCGAAAATGTTAGACACTATTAGTGAATGTACCTCTACTTGTGATCTCTGCCAAAAAGCGAAGTCACCTACAGAGAATTTGCAGGGTGAAGTCAAATCAATTTTACCACGTGGACCTTTGTCTATAGTATCCGTAGATATTTTTGAAAAGGATCCAGAAGTAATGTGACAGGAATTTCTAACTTTAATCAGGCAACAACTGTTTCTTGCAGCTGAGAGTCATAATAGGCATTACAAAACTAGTAAATAAATTAAGTTCCATATCAACGATTTGGTATTACGCCGTAGCAATCCTACGAGCAGTGCATGGGAAGGTGACACTAAGAAATTATTTTTAACATTTGAAGGACCTTTTAAATTTATAGGAATTGTCCAGAGTAATTGCTATGAACTAGCCTATTTGAAGGGAAACCCAGTGGGAAGATACAATATTACTCAACTGAGACCATATCGAGTTCCAAAGAGGAATTATAGTTTTAAGATCAGTGACTGCGAGGATATTGAAGTAATTGACAGTCCAGAATTTGATCATAGGCTGGACTGAAATGATATGGCAACAAGCAAGTCAGAGGATTTTATGTTAGTAGTTGATCCTGCCAAGTGATATGTCGCTGAGTCTTGAGTATTGGGAAGACGGTTTATAGTGTCTATTGTTATTGTGTCGTTATTATTTTTAGGAGTGTCTTGTTATGTATAATTTTCGCCACACCCTTACGTTTGCTCGCCAACCTTGAAGTCTGAGATCCTACTAAAATGATAAGAATACCTGATTCTACAGTCGCCATGAATACAGAATAATGTTGCTGTTAACGCTGTATGTAACCTGTCTTGTACACTGTGGCATACTATAGAAGAGGCCAGAAGAATATAAGAATCGGATACGTTGTCTGCATGTAAAATTAAGACCACTGAGAAGTTTCATCTACGAATTACACTCTTATTCATGGGCAGTAAACCAAGACGCCTATCATTATTATTAACTAGAAGATATGTACCTTACGTGACACTCCCTCATAAGCAAACATTAAACAAACAAATCCCTTGAAATTGAAATCACTTGAAGAATGGTACTTACATTTTGTAGCTCATATTCATAATTAAATAATATAGGGGAATCTCACTATTTGCTGATGAGAAGGAGTTGTGAAATGACACGCTTATTATTCCTTGTGAATTCTTCTAAGATTTGCACATGTAACAATTCAATTCGTAAACTTCTCTTATATTCATGGCCTTGCACACCTATTTTATCTGCTACTGCAAGAGTGAAATTTTTACCCTACACTCTTCGACAGAAGTTGGCTTGAATCGCTGTGGGGTCTTTTACAAGTATTTGAAAATAAATAGTTCCCACTCCAACAAGCGATGCTATAATTGATATTATAAATTCCGTCCGTACAGAAGGCATGCATACTAATTACAAAACAACATATGTTGGCTGCTGCCGGTACATATCGCAATCCGGAACAAACACAAACGAATGACCGGTACAATTTCTCTAATTCCCACCAGCTTAAAGAAGACCTCTTAGGCCCCAATCACGCTGTCGAATCTTTCCGTCAGATTGCTTCCAATAAGTTTGGTCAAATAAAATTGGACAGTTGTGACCTCATCGAAACGTCATAAACGCCGCCATATTTGTCTGAAAAAGTTGGATGGCTTCAGTTTCCATCAAACTTTTGAAGATTGGAGCGGTTCTAAATTGTATCTGATGTTTGAAGGTCTCAGCCAATCAGAATCGTGCATGACAAAAATGGACGCCAAGAAACTTAAAAATAACGCACAATTGCTGGCTACGAAGTAGGTTATGAAGATAATTTATTTATTTAGAAGCTGTCTGGGCATGAATGCTATTTTAATTGAATATTGAACATAATATTACGAGGACAGATGCATTAAATTTCTTTGTGCAGGAAACATCTCCGATAGATAAAATTCCAATTTACTAAATAAGCGAAAATAAATTACAAAACTCCTTATATTTCTCCGTGGAATTTTCTGTATGGAAAAAAAGACACACTATCTCACTATAATTCATATATTAGATTATCCCAATAAAAAAAATTTGACAGTGTGACACATTTTCAAACACGTTCGAGATTATTTGATAAAATTTGTTGGAGGGGAAAATTTGATGGCCGAATTTTGTCTTCAAATTTTATTGTCAAATATAGTTGGAGGTAAAAATTTGACCGTGTGACAGGGGCTTTAGGAACGCGAGTGTATCGCGGCGGCTGCAATGTTTCCAATTACAAACACTCTCGTTAGCAATCTTGTTTAACCGTAGTGTTTTGAGTTAGTTGATACCGTACGGACACTTAACCAAATGGTTCAGTAATGACGTAACACCTCTGCTCACTTCCACTATAACCTGCCACCTCACGTAAACTTAACTTTGACACTAACTCATCGACTGGCGAGGAGGCTCCACGCTTTCAGCACAGTGATCCAGCGAGTGAGTGAAGAGATTTGGACGGCTCTTAACATCGAGGTCTTGAGAGCCAATGAGCAGCGTCGGAATGAAAGGGCGGGGGAAACGGGAGATCCCCGAGAAAACCCGCCGAATAACGACATCGTCTGGCATGATTCCCGGCTGGGGATTGAACCCGGATCGCCTTGGTGGAAGGCGAGCAGGCTAACTGCTTAGCCATCGTGGCTGTAGTGACCCGATGAAGTTCTTAGAATCGTAAGTAATTTCTGCTGCTCTAATTATTGCGCTTATGTTTCAGAATAAAAATAAATCCAGTCCAGTGGCAGTCAGTTTCGAACATAACGTTTAACTTTTAATAAAGTGATTATACGAAAACTATTAATGCAATTAAGATGTAAGGCATTGCCCTTAACTCGTCGTAAGACGTGTACGACAAAAGTTCCTCAATAAGATATGCCACGATTTTCTCACCAGCAATTTAATAAAAACACATAAGGAAAAATCCTGCACTGTATATGTGTTTTTGCTGCAGGCCTAAATTGACTTATATTTCTGAAAATGAGCTAATTTTTAATTTGTGTTAAGAAAAGAACAAAGATAATCCTTTTAACTTTTAATTGTACGGAAAGAATGAAATATATAAATTTTTTTGTTTGCAAGAAAATGTATAGCTTATAATGTCCATAAATGTAGAGGCATGTGTCACAAATAGTTCCCCCCCCCCCCCCAAAAAAAAAATTCAACGCCCTTTTAGTGAATTCGAATGCCTAGAGGCATGGAACCCCACAGTATGAATACAAAGTCGCCTATCAGTCACCGCTTATTAACAGAATGTCCAGCGAGTTGGCATTTTGCGGATAGGAATCAGTGTTTATACGTAAGTGCAGCGGAGCGTGTGAAGCACACATCCGAGTGTGGCCCAATACTACGGAGCACAATACACACCCCCTCCCCTCCTCCCCGAACGCATGTGGGCCGGGCAGACAATTGCGTGTGTGTAATCACAAAACAACACTCACGCGAATGACTCTTTGTTGTTCTTCCCAGCAGAGTGTGACGTACATGCGATGACTACGAACCCAGCTGTGCAAGTAATTGCGCCATTGTAACTCTCTCGGTGTCAACTAAATAACGCCATTTTTAATTACGTGCGTTTGTTTATCTGACTGTGTTTTGTGGAACGGCAGTCCATCGGGGGTAGAACAAGATCATCAACTTACTGTTGTATAGAGGGGAGAGAGCTTCTTACACGATATAAAACTTTAGCACTTGACATTACATTTCCTTTCCTATGACGAAACCACCAATACACAATACAATTGTAAAGTCAGAGTTCACACAATTGAACATCGGTTCTGCGAACTTCGTAAAAATGTGCATTTTGTTATGTAAATATCCAGGAATGCATTTTACGTATTTTTTTAAATATGCTTATAAAATGTATACAACATATTTATTTTAAAACAAAAACTCATTTGTTTACTTTATTAAAATATATCAATTCATGTATTTCCATTTCACATTATATTTAATTTAAGACAAGCTTTGTTTGATATACCGAGATTAAAATCGCTTTACAATAAAATAACACACTTTCCACGTGACCTCTGTTAGATTCTCGGCAAAATGGCTGGGTGACTTTGACATTAAATTTCAACTTTTCGAAATCGTAAAGTCAAAGAGTGTTTGACTTTACCTTTGACAGTTCCATTGAGTCAAGCTCCATAAGAAACTAGATGCCGGAAAGCAAACGTAAAGTCAAATGTTAAGTTTTCAATTGTGCTAGGGCTTTTAGAATTGGCTTTCGAAATCCTGTAGTTTAGAGATAGGCAGAATCGAATATTTCCAAGAATCGAATACTTCGTTTTCCAGAATGGGCTGTTCACGGTAAAATGAGCACCTTTGAAAGCCCTGCTTGAGATCTGCTTGAATGTACATTGTGTATTCTTCCGTCTTATGTAAAATTAGCATTGCCGTGGATGCAATAACAAAAACATAAAGCGAAGGAAATAATTTTAGTTATCAAAAAATGGTTACCTAATACATTTTATTTGATGATATGATATGAAACTGTTACAATTACTCTGTCTAGAAATTAAGTGGGCTATGCAAAGTTCGTTAAGAGATGAGAGGTCTTAATAAAATAAAATGATTAATTGTAATTTCCGTATTTTATTTACAATAAATAAAGCAAAATCCTCTGAACTCAAACTCTCACAACAAATTGAAATCACTTACTGTTCACAATTGACACCAATTAATAAAAATTATAATTACGACAAAGAAATCAATGAAATTAAATAATTAAAGATCATTCCAATAGACAGTGTATCCCCCTATT
Organism: Dryococelus australis; assembly: GCA_029891345.1. NCBI lineage: Eukaryota > Metazoa > Arthropoda > Insecta > Phasmatodea > Phasmatidae > Dryococelus > Dryococelus australis. Next base: position 361,542,992 of record CM056995.1, read on the forward strand.
AAATTATTTTTATAATTTATGATTCCATTTTTGACAGTTCAAATATTTACAATAAAATCAATATTACACTTCCATTCAGTCCCACCTCAGTTCAGTCCATGTTCCGCCGGCCGCAATGTTCTAGAGTCCTCCAAGCGCCCTCGCGCACAGTAGGCTTCACTCGTCGGTTTCGCACCCTCTCGTCCATTCAAGCCACGAACACCTCACTCGCCATCGTCCTGCAATCACCAGTCGTAGTCCACATTTTACTTCTCTCGCGCACACTCGCCAGACGGCCTCCGTCAAAGACTGCCGGCCGCTGGGTTGCGGCAGTATATATAGTGTCTTAGGCCGCCACCTAGAATATTCCCCAACTCGCGTGATGCGTCGCGGAGGGCCGAGGCGCCAGCCAGTCTCACCAGAACATTCTTGCGTCGTCGCCAAACGTATCGGAATCTCTAGCAGCCGAGAGTAGGTCTGTGACGCCAGCAAGTCTCGCCTATGTCGGCATTCACGGGATTCTCTGAAGGAGGGGAGGGGAGACAGCCACGAGCGCATCGTTCCAGGAAGAGGGGAGGGCGATGCGGGTCTCCGATTACGGCGCGGGGCAATCGAGCCTGCGCCAGCTGCACCACGTAACACTACTTTCCATCCATCGTTACCAACTTCACTGGGCGCATGTCACTCAGCGAACCCGCTAAAATATACCCAGGCGGTGGCACATACAATTTTTCTAAGGGTGATTTCAAAAGTGCTCACTTTATCGTGAACAGCCTTTACTTTCAAGAATCGAGAACTTTTTCTTTCTGAACGAACTGCTTCAATGCGGATTATTATGTTTAGATAAAAATATGCAGTCGAGGGGCGGAGAATACCGATTCCAGGCAACTATATAAATGCCAGTAAAATAAAAAACTATGTCTTAAAAGTCGACTATAGGCACGAAACTGTCTCTTTAATATAAAAAAAAACTAAATTTATTATTTTATTATGTAATCTAAATGGAACATAAACACATGGGAACACTCCGACTTCAGTAAAATAACTATATTACATTTAAAAGAATAGACTACAGTCTGTTGCGTGTGCAAAAAATGTGAGAAGAAGCGTGGAACGTATGACGTAACATTTGCATGAGAGGGGCCGTGGTGCTGTAGTGGTTAGACTACTCGCCTCCCACCTATGTGCACCGGGTTCGATTCTCGGCGGAGTCGCTCCCGGATTTTCCCGTGTGGGATCTCGTGCCGGACGATGCCGCTGGTAGGCGGGTTTCCTCGGGGATCTCCCGTTTCCCCCGCCTTTTCATTCCGGTGCTGCTCCACTCTCAACTCACTTCACTCTGATCGGCTCTCAAGAACCCGATGTTAAGAGCCGCCCAAATGTCTTCACTCTCTCATTTGCATGAGAGCTCGAGTACGCATGCGGGACTGAGGCGTGAGTACAGATAAATGACTCGGCTAGATCACTTGGATAAAAGTATTCGAATACTTTGACCATCATTCGAGATTTCTCGAACTCCTAGGAATCGAATTCTGTGACATTTTGAACTCGAAAACTTCCATCACACAGCGAGCGAGGTGGCGCAGTGGTAACTCACAGGACTCGCATTAGGGAGGATCAGGGTTCGATTCCCTGCCCGGCCGCTCTGATTTCGGCCTTCCGTGGTTTCTCGGAATCACTCCAGGTGAATGCTGGGATGGGTCCCCTAACAAAGACCATGACTAATTTCCTCCCCAATTCCTCCTCCTTGCGCAACTTGCACCATCTCTGATGACCTCGCTGTCGACGAGACGTTAAGCCCAACTACCGTAGCTGTCCTTCAACCCTGACTGAAATGAGACGTGCAGCGACACACTGGGATGGTAGGAAGGCGCCTGACCACCTCACCGCCGGATGGTAGGAATGCGCCTGACCACCTCACCGCCGGATGGTAGGAAGGCGCCTGACCACCTCACCGCCGGATGGTAGGAATGCGCCTGACCACCTCACCGCCGGATGGTAGGAAGGCGTCTGACCACCTCACCGCCGGATGGTAGGAAGGCGCCTGACCACCTCACCGCCGGATGGTAGGAAGGCGCGCCATGGACTCACCTCACCGCCGGATGGTAGGAAGGCGCCTGACCACCTCACCGCCGGATGGTAGGAATGCGCCTGACCACCTCGCCGCCGGACGTGTAGTTTCAGTGCAGTGTCTTGCAAGGCGTGTTTCTGAAACAAACTATTAGTTTACGTGCCTGTAGTCTGTTTCCACACGATAAGAGGAGAGCAGTGGAGAGATTTGGGCCACTCTTAACATCGAGGTCTTGAGTACAAGCAGCGCCGGAATGCAATGGCGGGGGAAGCGGGAGATCATCGAGAAAACCTGCCAGACAGAATCGAACCCGCTTCGCCTTGATGGGAGACGAATAGTGTAAACACTACACAACAGCGGACGCTACACGAACAGAAGTAGCGCTTCATTCTAGGACGGAATACCTTCTCAGCATTTCACACCAATTCCAAACAGTGTTTGAAAACATTTTTATTTTTCTGGTTGAATAATTGTATGTAACTTCCCACCAACAAAATTAGATGCTCAACGCTTAAAGTCCCGTAGCAAATTTTGCGCCACGTGAAGCCTACACGCCAGTTGTAGCCTTGCGCGTAGAGGTGATGGAGCACTTGATACGCCTGCCATTGTCGTCCTTATTGCTTCGTTGCTTTTTGCGACTCAACAGCGGCAAATATATTCAGGTAGACGGGAGTTACAAAAATATTCATAACTTTATATTTAGAAATACATAATTATATATTTGTACGAGACACTTCCCAACTTATAGACATGACTTGTAAACACTCTTGTCACAATAACGATTTTAAGTGTTTTCGAAACGTATAAATAAATGGATCGAAAACTTACAAAAAAATCGGAACAAACATGACTGAGAGACCATGCACTAATTCATATTAAGGCATCCTCAGCAAAAAATTTTACAAAAAATCATATGCTGTTGAAAATAAAAATAGATGCAAGCATTTACTTATCTTGAGGGATTTTAATGATTGTGAAAACATCTCATAGCGTTGTTTTAAGTATACCTTCACTCACTCGCTCCTCCAAGTAACTCGTGGTGTATTATTTCAACGCGAATAATCTTCTCATTTGTATGGCGAAAAAAAAAAATCCCATTAAAGTTGTGATTCTGACATTATGCGGTCTGAAATGACTCGAGTGAGTAAATAGTAGTTACAAGAAGTGTTGTCTACAGGTGAACAGTCTTAGCTCCCTAAACGCAGAACTCTGACCGACGCATCTGCATTAACGCCGGCGGGAAACAAAGGTAAAGAAATGCCATTCCTTCAGAGAGCGCGCGACGCGAATCAGTACTTAACGCGGTAATTGAAATTCACACGCTTCTGACAGCCGATGGAGGAAATTAAAGATAGGGCAATCCGGGACCAGCAGTTTCTGCCAACTTTGCGAACAAATATTTCGCCAGATTGATTCATTCTCGCTCTGTAAATACACAAGTTTCTTAGCGGTGCAGAATATCATGCTACAAGAATGCATCACTCTGGTCAAATATTTGCTCACGTAATTGACTACTATTTCTTGGTTTTCAGTACTGCCTTATAAAGAACTGTAGACTACAGTTAACAAGATAAGCATTGATTGAGACGGTCTACATAAAAAGGGCACATAAGCAAAACTTTTATTTTAAAGAAAATTTAACTAAATATCTTACTTGTTATTTAAATTATAATTTTTGTTATTATTTGTATCCACAGCAATGAGAAATGCACATTTCTGGATGTAACATATATAAATAACATATTGATAAACATTTAATAGGGATAGAAATAACATTTTACCTTGCATGTTATAAACCCTGTTATGCAGATTAATTTCAGTGATTTAAATACAATAATGTACATTTAAAGTGAAGAATTTTCTTCGCTATTGCAATCCATCTGTTATTCGTTATATTAGTTTATGAATAGAATTTTAATTAAAATATTGCAGTCTTTGGTTATCTTGGCTATCGTTTACTGTACATACTGTAAAATCTCTGCTGTTCTCACTCGATTAATAATATAAACTGATCACATACCAGTACCTATATTTTTTGTAGATCTCTCGTCGTGAAGACTGTGCTACAAAAACATCGCTGAAGCTTCGTACAGCAGGTTTCCAGCTACGATAGGCCAGTGGCGTTGCCAGAATTGTCTCAGTGGACATTACACCCACGTTCGTGGCGCTAATGCATGCGTGACTTTGCGCAAATAATAGAAGAAAAATTACTCCACGGTATATTTAAACCCACAATAGTTTATGGCAACTACAAAACATATTTATATCCCAATTGACAACTCTTCAGTAACTTCATTACTAATTGATGACAGCCTTAGGGCAGTGGTAGGGTTGCGACCTTAATTTCCGCCCTTGGCTACCCAATGTGAAAGGCAATCACAGCAGTTAGGAAATAAGCCATGACAAAGTTTATTCTCAGGTTTTTTAATATCTTATCTCATAAATGTTTACAAATTTAAGTTTTCAAGATATTGCGAAAAGAAAATTTCACCACATGTGTTACACAACATGGCGATACAGAATATGCATTATACATAAAAAGATCGCACAGAACAATGTGCCCCTTTTACGTACACCGCCTCAATTTGTATCCCATGTGCTCTTTAAAATCATATTGAAAGTGTGTTATTTAACACTTTCTACACAGGTTGGAAAAGGGGGGGGGGGGGTGGATTACGTATTGGCACCACTAAAAAATTGTTCGGAAATTTACCATACCAGTGTATACGCTTAGTGAGAAAGCAGGAATGGCAATGTTTTCCCCTATACGTTCATTGTAGCGTTCCTACATTTTCTCAGGAAACAGTCAAATGCGAAGGGAAGTTCCCAACTTTGTATAGTAGCGATGTTAAAAATTCCTGTATCTGCAGATTGATATGTGTGGTATTATTGTCATTCCATGTATAGGTTAATAACTTCCATTACAATTTAGGAAGTTTACCAGAAATTTTTTTTTACAGTGAACGTCATACGTGGGACTTCCATGTGCCTGTGGAGATGTAAACGTTTCATTGGCTGTCGCACTTTGCCTACGTCACGTCTTCATTTCCCTTGCCTGCTCGGAAGCGAGTAGAACCGCGAAAACATAATACTGCGCGTCGTGGCGAGGCCAAGCTAGCCGCGCTAGACCCTCTTGGTGGGAGGTCCTTGTGTAAGCGACCGAACTCGAGTCATTTCGTTCGGCAAAATGTCTGGTGGCGCAATAGCGGAGCTGTGGTTGTAATTGCTCGAGCAATTACTGGCACGACACCAAGGTTGGGCGCCGTCCCAACACGCCGCAGATGACGCCCGTATGTCCTACCCAGCTCTACAGTTGTCATCTTCAGGGCGGGAGATTCGCGTTAAAATACTAATGGCATACTTACTGTTATCATTCACAGCAGACATAACCCCCTGAAAGGGGACATTAGGGACAATACACCCTTATGGTGCATTGCGGTTGTCATTTATTATTCCTAGTCTTCAGACATTTCGAGAGGTTAGTGAAGTTGGGTTAAGATGTACTGCAACAAGCACAGTAGAAGCGAAAGTTATTATTATTTCCCCAATAAGGTGCTTCGTAATATTAATTCAATTGAGGACGAGGTTGACAAAGCTGACACAGAATGGAGTGTTCGTATTGTGGATATAGAAGAAAGTTATATTTTGTTTTCCTTTCTATTTCGTTGTGGACTCCAAGGTGTTACAGCAAAAGCTGGGTCTGGTTTATTAGAGTTTTTTTTTTCAGACGTGCTAATAATTCTAAAGATCCAAAACCAAAAAGACGTTAGTGAAATTGAGTCAAGAGACAATTATTTGTTTGAAAACATTTCCAGTTAATGATGGTGTTGGCTGGCAGAGTTCTCCAAATCATCGGGGTTGTCGGAAACCAGTGACATCTGTTCTGTTGAGTGTTTGCGAAAACATCCTCGGTTCTATACTTTACAGTTGCTATTTACACATCTAGCCTCGCCTATTTTCTAATTGCCTGCTGGACCAGCGAGTATCCAGTTTGACTTAGACACTGTTTTACATTTCCTGGAGGGCAAAAGGAAATTTCTTCACCGAAATGAGATCATTCTCGTAATAATCAGATACCATGAGTTACTTTAAGAACTATTAAAATCATGCTATGAAGTGTTTTGCAATTTTAAAAATAAGGACGTTTTTTAAAAATGTTTTCGGTTTGTAGGAGTTCGAGTTTTTGTAAAATAGATTTTGTTAAGCATACCGTAAAATAAAATTGAGACATAATCATATAATCACCCTTGTTAAATTTGTTGTAAATGTGTTTGTTTTATTTGTGATTTTGCTGTCTAAAAATTATTTTATTCGAGAAAATATTAGTCATAAGTGATGCCTCCAAGTAGAGCAGTCTTCCGCGGAAATATGAAATAATGAACTTGTTGGTGAGCAGCAAGCAGCCTTTAACTTGCAGGTGGGCGAGTCTGTGCGCGAGGCTCTTGAATATTGTGTACTGTGTGGCTATGTTACGTCTGTGCTCTGGGTATCATATGGTTGTGTTGTGTTGCAGGGATGCTGCTCGGCGCTGCTGGAGCAGGACTTTGCCCCCGTGGTGACGGCGTCCTGCAAGTCGGGCACCATGACCATAAGAGTGCACACCAACCAGTCCTTCTATGGTAAGTGGCTCCTCCCTCTACCTGCACTGCTCGCAACCCCCCCCCCCCCCATCATCATTCCTTCCTCCAACGAACCACCTCTGCGTGTGGAATCAGAAACAGCCACATTTAACTCAAGGTCACAGCAACCAGCGGGTATTGCTCCATCGGAACTCACTATCAGCGGCCGCGCTTAAGAGCACACGGTCACCAGCCTTATTGAATTTTTTATTTATTTCTTCTTGATTAAAGTTTAAGTTGGTTTACTGGAAAATATGACAGTAGAAGCTTACCCAATATTACAGGCACAATATATTAACTCGTAATGCATATTTATCAAACTAATAATTAAATGCAGAATTTTATATATTAATTCGTTCTCGCATATTAATCACAACCTGGGAACATTTATTATCATTCAGGTACAAAAATTTACACAGGACCACGAAATTTAATGTTGCTATAACTAACAATTTTCAATAATGACTCTTACTCGTCTGTTATTACACTAAAACAAGCCATTTCTGTATAAGAGGTGATCCAGCCTCTCAATGGAAATAATCTCTACCGTAACCATATCCACATTACCCATTGCCATAATAAAAAAAATACTTTCCTACAGTTGGCATAATACAGTCTATCCACGGTTATCACAGAATTTCTTGAAGCCCTGCAGGAGTTCTACTTTCAGAACTTTCATCCGCCCCATGCAAACAAAGCTTACATCTAGAAAATTACACCTCGTTCGTGCTCACTCAGTTTAGTAATATTTTGCATTGGAACTATTTCTTACTAGGCATTACCAACACGCCGATTTCATCTCTGCTTTTGTTCACACTAATTATTTAAAAAATAATATAATTATTAGGTAAAATATAAGTGAAAGTTAAGTTTAAAAAAAGACAAGATACTTTTATGTTGACACAGGCACGAAACACTCGTGATACATAACATATTTTGGAAACGACCAACCATGTTCATACAAAGAGATATTTTTCAAAGAATTGATGCAAAATAGGTGAAGATACTGCGAACAGGCCCTGGATGTTTTCATTTGTTGGCCAGTGGGTTTCCAATTCCGAATTTGGAACTTTTCGCAAAAAGATTTTTAATTTTCACTTCACAGTCTTCAAGTTGGCCGGCCGACTTGTTATGTATTTTAATCTTTTTTTTTCTATGTAGGCATCTCGTTTGTAAACATTTGTGATGGCTACAGAAAAATAATTTAGGCTGTTGCAGTTATCATTTCCACAAACCAGGTGCTTAAGAAACAATTACACAAAATAAAAAATAGTAATTTTTAGCAAAATGTTTATTTAGCTTTGTGGCGGAGATGTACAGTTGTGGAAATAAACTTGACGCGTGTGTTGTAAAGCAAGCACATTTGAAATCAATCTTTATAAAAAATATATGTCACTGCCAATAGTTGCGTAGATACATGTGACACTCGGGCTTCGTCCTCATAGGCTTGGGGCCGCGGTGGGGTAGCGGTCAGACCACTCGCCTCCCACCAAAGGCAAAATCGAGCTCGATCCCCGGCGGGGTCGATCACGGATTGTTGTTAGCGGGAAACTTGTCGGACGACGCCGCTGGTCGGCGGGGTTTCTCGGGATCTCCCGTTTCCCCTGCCCTTGCATTCCGGCGCTGCTCAACGCTCATTTCGTTTCACCCTCATCAGCTCTGAAAAACTTGATGTTAAGAGCCGCCCAAATCTCTCCACTCCACTTCTTAACGGCTTAAACGAAGTTTCGTAGATGTATAAAGTAAAGGCAGGTAAAGGCCGTTCACGATAAAGTGAGCACCTTTGAAATCAACCTTAGAAAAAAGTCACTGGCCTTGCTAGCATATATTTTAACGGACGCACTGAGTGTCATGAGTCCAGTAAAGTTGGTAACAATGGATGGGAAATAGTTCCATATTTTAATGTATAATAAATAGTGTTAGGTAACCGTTTGTGCAAACTGAAATTATTTCTTTTTTTTTTTTTATGCGTCTGTATATAAGAACGAGCAGATTTGTATCATATTTACTTTTCTAATAATTCCACAGTTTCACTTCACCGACGCACGAATAAAGTGAGGAGGCTCATAGCAATGTCAATTATACATGAGACAGAGGAATTCACAACGTGCGTACAAGTAGATCTTAAGCAGGACTTTCAAAAGTGCTCGTTTTACCGTGAACAGCCTGTAGTTGGGCTTAACGTCTCATCGACAGCGAGGTTATTAGAGAGGGGAAAGTAGCACAAGGAAGAGGGATTGGGAAGGAATCGGCCATGGATTTTGAGGAACCATGCCGGCATTCCCCTGGAGTAATTTCGTGAAACCATGGAAGACCGAAATCAGGATGGCCGGTCCGGGAATCGAACCCCGGACCCTCCGGAATGCGTGTCCAGTGAGCCATACAACCGCTCGGATATGCAACATGAAGGATGTGTGGCCAGCCAGGACCCCGGATATCAACAAGGTCGAGGGGGCGGATATGTAACGAGGGCGACGCGTGCCGGAAGCCGGAAGAGCTGTTTTGGCCGATGTTCCGGCAACAATAGCGGGTGCTAATCAGCTGGAGAGATGATACACGGCGCTGGACACCAGTGCGGTGCAGCTCTGGTGTAACTCGCTAGTCCCCTGACTGCCGTGATACTGTCACGTAACTCTCCCCGTGGCAGATAACGCCACACGCCCAGGAACACAGGCGTCGAGTTTGAAGGCGCCTCCCTCCTTCTCCTCCTTTCCTCCCTGGGTTCACTTGCAATCGTCTGTCACTACTTCAAGTATAACTTAAGATGAACTGCTTGCCTCGTTATTTCGAAACTTTGTGTTATTCATAAGAATTTACGTAACCAAAAGCACTATAATTTCAGTATAAATTATTTTATTTATAATTAAAAATACAACATTCAGTATGAGAAAAAGAATGACGTGGAATACTCGAATCAATTTTAAGACAGGCCCCTCCTCTGTAAACTTGATGAGAATGAGAACGGATATGGGTAGAAAGGTATAGTAACACATTTTCCTAGTGCCTATACTAGTTCATGAGAGATGGAGGGCCTTAATAAAAACAAAGTAACTCAAAATAACTCATTTTAATGTTTTATTTATTAACATGTATTGGTATAATTATACACGTCATCCTTAACAAAACACACCCGACGAAACTTGCATTTATTTGGTTGTTGTTTGTCGTCGCAGGGGAAGACGGGGCGAGGCCGTTTGTCATTTCGTAACTCTATCCTTGTGCTTCAGATGTTTGATAGAGTTGAGTGCGGAACCCTCACCCCTTATGCACTTCCCGAGTTCCAGCCAGGGGTTACCCCGTTTACCGGAATAAATCACACTGCCTCTGTCTGACAGCCTGTGGCGGGGATGACGAATAGCACTTCATCCCTCGGATACGGCCGGCAGGTGTGCCGAGGGTGTACACACGTCAGAAATACGTCGGTCTCCCCTTGCTCCCCTCTCCTAAATGTTTCAGCCAAAGTGTGCAAAAAATGAAGCTGGGAATAAGGACCGCATCTCGGAACGTTTCGAGATTATCCACGTGTGTTGTACGTGAAGTCTACGAAAGTAGGTCTGGGCGTAAACATTTCTATAAGGCTGTTCACGTTAAAGTAAGCACTTCTCAGGCCCTAGTTACTATTTCTTTCCAGCCATTTAAAGGCTGTTCACGATCAAGTGAGCACTTCCGAAATCAACCTTAGAAAAAATTCACTGCCCCTATCTGCATGTATTTTGACGGGCGCAATGAGTGACATGTGCCCGGTTCTATATATTAACGTCGTATAAAACGTGCTAGGTAACCATTTGTGATAACTTAAATTATTTCTTTCGCTTTCCGTTTTTTTTCATGCATCAATGTGCAAAAATAAGCGAAATTGCACAATATTTACTTTTCTGATAATTTCATCAGTTTTACTTAACCAACCGATGAATAAAGTGATGAGGCCCATGGAAATGTTAATTTTATATAAGGCGGAAGAACACACGACGTGTATACAAGTATATTTTAAGCAGGGCTTTCTAAATTGCTCGTTTTACCGCGGACAGCCTATATCATCCTTTACCACCTTTTATAAATAAAACAACATGTGTATATACCATAGAACTGGAAAGTTAACGTCTAAGGCTACAAGAAAATACATTTATTGACTGTAATTCCAAATGAGATAGCTTTCAAAAGTGCTCACTTTACCGCGAATAACATATACCACGAATACAACTGTCCGGATTGGTTGCGTGTGTTACTGACTGTGTGTGCACGGTATCGGCAGGTAATTTGTACAGGACCAGGGGCGTAGCCAGGATCTATGTTGATGAGGAGGGATGGCGGTTGTGTTTGTGAATGAGATATGAGCTTTAGCTTACACATTCACCGTGATTATTTGTATTAGATTGAGAACGAAATGCCTCAACAGTTGTCTTAAATGGTAGAACATATTCTATCAAAGCTGTTGTTATAACTAGCAGAAGAATAATTACACCTGTTGATCATGTTTCTAAGTATTTATAAGATCCATAGTATAACCCTCGTCCTACATGTAAGTAGAATCATACGAAGTTTAACTTAAAATGCTCTATGTTACATCTGAAATTTACCAAAGTCGTCAGTTATTAAAAGAAAAAAAGAGAAAAATCTTCCACTCCTGTAGTATTAGCTGAAATTATTTAGTTTACCTGTACCCCCTAGCTACGCCCAAGGGAATATTCCATTGATGGACCGGTGTTAACGTATCACTTCTTCACCACTCTCTTTTATCCCGTACAGGCAGGGAAAAAGAGAGTAAGATACAGCTATGGAAACAGCTCCCAGGCGCTACCCTGGGAATCCTGTACAAGAATGCTAGCCTTGCAGCATAAAATATGTTTGATTGGTGCGGAGGGGGGAGGGGGTTAGCTTCTCCTCGCCTCCGCAATCTAACTGACAACCAACTGGGTGGCCAAGGTCCCTCACAAGGGACCGATCTACCCCCGCGCTGAGGGAGTAGCGTCCCAGTGATGTAAAATGGCGGACGTATCACTTTGTACCTCTCATTAAGTTTCCCAAAGCGACGGCCATCAGCCTCAACCCAAACATGACAACAGAGTTGCAAGGTTCAGGTTTTCCCACTGGATTTGGCGGCATTTTGACCCGTCCATTGAGGAAATCACTTTCAGTGATGGATCATTTTCTCATGGTTTTTAGCAGCAGATACGATACAACGTTTTGGAAAGTAATAATTTTTTAAATACTTTCTTCCCTTCATATTTACCGTACTTCTCTTAAGTAAAAGTACAAACACGTTTACATTTCGTTGCTTTTAGTTGCATTATATTAGTAATGCGTTCTTAAGACCTGGTGTTATTAATGCTGCACAAATTGTTAAAAAAAAAAAAAAAAAAGTTGAAAAATGACTAACGCGGTTTTAACCACCCGAGCTGGACGAGATTGGCAATAACGTAGCGTGTCGCATTCACCCGGGAAATCACGCTAGATCTACCTCATCTCGTCAGAACTTTCAGTGTAATACATTGTATACATTCTTGACAATTCCGACGTATATGACACCATGGTCATTATGACTCGTACTGAGTAATTACTGACATTGTTATTGATACAAGCTACTGCAGTAATTTGCTGTAAATATTTTGTAACATTGCTGTTTTTCAGGTTTTGGAATTAAATTTTGGTTCTAGATATTATGTTTGTATATGGTTACAGCGTATTTGTTTAGAGTGACAACTCATTTGATACAATATCCAAATTAAGCCGTATTATATGATTTAAACGAAGTGCAGTATGATCTTTGGTTATTTTACTACAATAGTTTATTTACATATGGATCATGTGCAAGTCATATTTAATTTGTTCTTGGAGAATATGAAATATTCAAATTTTTGTTGTTATTGTTCGTTTATTCCCTAGAGGGTAGGAAATATTGCATGTTATAAATCACATGAGGTTAAAGAAAAATATGCTGTTTGGCTCTCGTTTCGCCACTGCTGGTTGGAGGATATATGTGTGGCGTGGTCACACGACATCCAATCAAGGAGCATGTTACAAAAGAGATGATACTGAAGTTTCAAGTCGAACGTTTCACTTTAGCAAAAATCCTACCAACATCAAGGATGGACATGTGGGTGGAAATCATCTGGAAATTGACACAAGAATAAATATTATTATGTTTACGTAAGTAAGAATATTGCTGCAAGTTGTTTAAAAATTTAATAATTAATAATTTAAAACGGATTTTATTGATTACTTTTGTTTGAGAAGATGAGTGAATTATTTGTACACTTTGTTTGAGAAGAACTAGAGAGAAAAAAAAACAACAGAAAATTAGCATTTCGACCTTTGAATTGCACTGAAAAGTAACGACAGTTGTAATTATTTCATGTAAATACTTCTTCAGGGATTATAATCAGTATACGTAATGCCGCTTTCGTGTGCAGTTTATTATTTTGCTGAGAATTTTCATGACTTGAAAATTTAGTGATTTTTTGAGCGTTTTGGTGGTAGTCGGAATGGTGTCTAGTGGGAAATAAAAGACAACACTCGGCAACGCGTGAGTGAAGAGATTCGGGCGGCTCTTAACAGCGAGGTCTTGAGAGCCGATGAGGGTGATTGAAGTGAATATGGAGCGTCACCGGAATGAAGGGGAGGGTGGAAACGGGAGATCCCCGAGAAAACCGGCCGACCAACGGCATCGTCCGGCACGATTCCCACTTGCGAAAATCCGGGGCGACCCGGTCGGGGATCGAACCCGGCTCGCCTTGGCTGGAGGCGAGCGTGCTAAACGGCATGCGAGATTCTGCCGCACCCGTTCAGAAATATTCCCTGCGCGTTACGCATCGCAGCGAAGACGACTGCAATCCTGGCAGCCGAGTTCGTGACCGTGTTCATGGGGGTTTTCTCTCGCAAGTGATCCGAGATATCCCCGTACGAAATAGCCGAGTGTATCGAGGTCGGGTGACCTCGCAGGCCACGGAATACGGCCTCGCGACCAGGCGATGTGGCGTTCTGTATTGCTGGTAGTGCCCGCACGCGAAGACGACTGCAAACCTGGCAGCCGAGTTCGTGACCGTGTTCATGGGGGTTTTCTCTCGCAAGTGATCCGAGATATCCCCGTACGAAATAGCCGAGTGTATCGAGGTCGGGTGACCTCGCAGGCCACGGAATACGGCCTCGCGACCAGGCGATGTGGCGTTCTGTATTGTTGGTAGTGCCCGCACGCGTAAGACGCTGAGCGGGTTTGCAAAGTTTCCATCGTTGTGCGATGTGCTTCGTAAATTTTGTTTGTAACAGTGGCACTTGTTTACAATATGTTACGAAAAGAAGTAACTTCTGAAAAATGCATAGACACATTAAAAAAAAAGATTCACAATATTTTTGACAGCCAATGTTTCTATAGCTCACAAGAAATAATAAAAGAATATATACTAAGCCTGCGGAGCGGTGGTAAAAATAAATCACATTAAAAAGGGTAAATGAATCTTATATTTATTGTAATTACTATATGGTGCTGTGACCGAGCAATAACGTTAATTACCTCAATTTGTTAGTATTATTTCAGTAGTGTTGTATTATTTTAATTAAAATTTATTGTATTGTAATAGTATTTGTGTGTAACATAATCTGTATAATGTAGCTGCATTTGTAATATCTAAGCTGAATATGTATTGACAAATCCTGTATTCAGAGAACTTAATGTTCACCAGCTGAATATACTGGATGCACAAAATAAATACATAAAAATAAAATTAAGTGATGAAAGCCCGCAGATTTAACTGCAGGCGTACACAGTTGTACTCGCCTCTTGCCTGTGTTGGAAACTACGCAGGCGAGCTCTAAGAATGCGTTTTTTTTAACGTTCTTGCTCATATATATATATATAACATGTAAAAATCTTGTTAAGGAAAGGTTACGCAAGCAAACAAAAGAGCTTCGCTATGTTTATATTAGATGGTGTGTTGTTTTATACAATTTGATAAGCGTTTAACATACAAGAGATGATGACAGGCAGTAATGTAAATAACGTTCTTAATACGCGAAATAAGAGAGAAACCTGTCGTATTTCAACTGCGGACAAGGAAAAGTGTAAACAGAAGGGGAAAACATGGTTCCTTGGTCGGAGAAGGAAATTTGAGGAAGCTGCTTTGTAAGAAAGGAAAAGTTCTGAGTGGGAACCACATTCCTGTCTCACTTTCTCGCTCATACTTCGACAACGTAAGTGTTGATCTTAGAGGAGAAACGTACGTTATAATACCTATGCCAGGTGCGCAGTTAACAGTTTTCGTGTATCATCACTGAATGGTTTTTTTGTCATCGAAACTGCACGTCCGAATCTCGTGGATTAATAATGCTTATAGGCCGTTCACGGTAAAGTGAGCACTTGTTAAAGCCGTTTCATCAGATATAATAACCCATAAATACATTTCATTGTGGCCTCGGACTTTTGTTTTGGGTATAGTGAATGTATACACAGTTTATTGCTCGCGTGGCAGGGTTTAAATTAACAAGTGGTGGAAGGATATAAACTGGTTCAAAGAAAAAGTAACTAGGGCTTCAAAAGTGTTCACTTTAGCGTGAACGGCCTTTAGACTTTTTTTTAGACAGTTTGATTGCCAGTGCCTGCTATAGTGCATTCACAGTTACTTCCAACCTTTCTGAAGCCCTGCTAAAGTTGTACATTGATGATATTCCTACGCCTCATGCAAACAAAGCCTAACCGAGTATAGAAAATTTCACCCAAGGGACAACGCACCGTATTCGTGCGCACTCAATGTAATGTCATTTTGCACAAGAACTATTTATTTTTTGGTATTAAAACACAGTTATTTTCTCACTGTTTTTATTCATATTAATTATACATGAAATACCATAGTTTAGAGGTAACATATAAATAAAAGTTCAATTTAACCGACAATAAGTTATTTTTATGTTGACGCGAGTATAAAATGCTTGTGATACATGGCATATTTAGGAAACAATCAAGCACGTCATACATGGGGTGATTACAAATGTTTGAAATGTTTAAGCCGCAGAGTGGTAATAAGGGGTAGTGCAGTAAGTTGTGCAGCAATGTGTGGGTTATAAAGGCGCGCCTTTGCGACCGTGCGATATAAAGTCCCCGTACACTGTCAAATTCTCGCCTTTAACTATATTTGACAATAAAATTTGAAGACAAAATACGGCCATTTTCTGGGAGTGTCCAATTTGAATTATTATTTAAAAATGATTTTCGTAGTGAGATATTGCTTGGTTTTTCCATGCGGTTCATTACAGGAAGAAATCTAAGGAGAGCTGCAATTTATTTTCGCTTCTATACTAAATTAAAGTTATATTTATCAGAGATGTTTCCTGCACAATTAAATTCAGTGCATCAGAGTTCATAATAGTATGTGCAATATTTGCTTTAAATAGCATTCATGGCCAGAAAGTTTTTTCACAAATTAATTATCTCCATAACCTTCTTCGTTTACAGCAGTTGTTTGTTATTGCAAAGCTCTCTTGACGTCCATTTTTGTCGTGCACGATTCTGATTGGCTGAGACCGTCAAACATAAAAATAAGTTTTTGAACCGGTCCGATCTTCAAATGTTTGATGGAAACTGAAGTCATCGAACTTTCCGAGACAAAATGACGGCGTTTATGACGTTTCGATGACGCCATGACGTCATAGCTGTCCAACTTTATTCGACCAAACTTATCGGAAGCGATTTGACAGGGTGACAGGGGCTTTAAGATGCCGTCTACCTGGCGCAGAGTGTTTGAAATACACGTTTTTCTACGATATTATTACATGTGCGTCCAGTGCACTGACCTACAACAAGAACTCTAATTTTAAACGAGGGCTGTTGAGTGTTTCCAAGACTTCACGTTAGTTATAAACACCATTTCAGAGCACGCCAATATGGCTTTTTCAAGAACGCTGCACGCCGGTTCAGATCCCTGCCCACAGCCCAATATGGCTTTTTCAAGAACGCTGCACGCCGGTTCAGATCCCTACCCACAGCGGCGATGGGGGACTCGATGCGGGAAAAAGCACTGTGATTAGCGAGGGTCGACCTAATGGAGCCGCGTAATGGGGTTATTCCGTGCCGACAAGAGATTGCGCATTCGCCGCCCCACAGCAAGCCGACGGTGTCTCCCCCATCATTCACCCCCTTGGGGGGAGTGCCCGCTTGCTACCTGTAGCCCAGGAATCTCACGTCATTTGAGGCCCAAAGCTGAATCTTGGCACACTTTATAGAGTCGAATACGTTCAATAACATATCGATACTTTACCGTGTGCGTCACATCGAAACGTGCGACAAAGTCATAAGTTACGAGTTTGTGCAGAGTTCCACAAAACTCCAGCTTTCAGGCGTTAATCTTACTCTGCACTTTATACAAACTGTTCAAAATAATCTAGAAACAATTTTCTACATACATACACGCATATATAAATAAAAGTCTTGAAATATAATGTTAACTGTACACTGTAAAACAATGAAGTGAGAGAATGTATTATTTCATGACAGTTACGGAAATTAGTTAACGATTTTCAGCGAAAGGGAAAACCTTACGTGAAAAATACTTAAATAAATATTGTATGCTTCTTGCTTTTTCAGCTTTAGATCGGCATATTTGTGAAGGGACTAGACAGTGGCGTATCCAGAAAATTTTTCCGGATAGGGGGAAGGGCGCTGACTATTTTTCCCCCTTTTGTTCAGAGAATGAAATTTTATGTATAAGATGTAAATATGTGTGGTTGATAATAAATAAATAAATATAATGATTGCTATTTTAATATAGTATGTAAAAACATGTGCGACTGCACACGAAAGCGGCATTGCGTATACTGATTATAATCCCTGAAGAAGAGGTAAGTAAACCTATGTGGTTCAAATATTTGTATTTCTTAATGATTTTCCCATAAACCATTTTTACGAAATTTCGTTTCTTCTTTACAATATTCTCTTCTGTGAAGTTTTGTTTTATTTATTTGGTCGATAAACCCCCCACCCCCCAAATACTAGACTTTTTTTTAACTGTAGCTAAACAGTTTTGTCCTTTCAACATTTTTTTGACATCTTTCTGAGGCGTATCATATGATGAAGATTGGAGTCTGTAACATTTTTGTCTGAACTTGTGTCTTTTTCCGCAAGATTTAGTTTCCCTTTTCCAATTTCTTAATTTTGTTCTTAAGTTTTTTCCGACATTTTCTTTTTGTTTTTCTTCCACTATTCACTTTTGAAGTAGACGGCCTACAATCAGGCAAGTGCTGATTTGGATTTGGACTTTCAGATGGTGTATATATATTTTTTCAGTTCTCCGTTTACTTTGTTTTTATTATCACTGTATTTTTTCTTATCTTTCTCTTCATTCTTTTCGTGATTCCTCTTCTCTCTTTCTGTCAACTGGAATTTTTTTCTTTGTGATTTTTTACGTCATCTATCTTTCTTTTTTCCTTCTTCTTCATGCTGTTATGGAAACTACTCAGCATTGAAAAAAAAAACAAGTACTTATCATCGCAGTGCGTGTACCTATGGGACTTCCAGCGGTAACCCTATTATTTTATTGGTGGAAAGTCTGTAGGAAGGTCCAATGCAGGGCCCTTCAGTAGTTTTGTACGTATCTGAAGCGTATATTTTGGAGTACTCTGAAATGGCTTATCTAATGCGTGTGGCGTCTTGAAAGCACTCAACAGCCCTCTTCTTAGGTGTGTATTCTTTTCGTAGATCAGAACATTGGACGCACGTTTAATAGTTAAGTGGAAAAACGTGTATTTAAAACTACACTCTACGACGTGGCTAAAGCGAGCCAGGTAGACGGGGGCCTTAGTTGGCAGACTAAATATATAGAAACGGGGTTTGTCACGGCTTAGGAAATATTATAACACATATTTTACTGTCTTCTGATCATGTAGCCAACATTTACTTGCCCATCTCCAGTACAACTGTCAAAGTCACGTGTGTTTACACGGTGACCGTGTTTGTTTACATTCAAATTTCCAACACACTCACGTTTTTTATATTCATCAAATACTTCGACTTACTGGAATATATTCTAGTCTCATCAAAACTAGGCTAGAGGAAGTGTACAAGCATCTCGGAGAACTTATTTACGTAAACAGTGCACTAACGTCAAATCCTACACTATAGTTAGAGATGGTGGAAAATCGCGAACATTTTTTGAGCCAACATATCTTCTATAACACTAACTAGATTATTCTTTCATGACTGGATGAACAAGCTATTGGCTCGGCTAAGTTGTTTGCATAACAATCACGAACCGTCTACTTTATTATATTAGAAACCTCATTGGTCCAGTGGAAAGGGTTAGTAACTTCATGCATGCATGACAGCCAATAAGGAAAGAAAAGTGCCGGACATGTGTACAGCATGTTGAATCCTAGCAAACAGTCAACTTTTCCCGCGATAAACCGCCATCTCTAACTATAAAGTCTTTTTGTCAAGAAACGAGAGTTCGTGTTTGCACGCAGAGTGAGCAGCAAGGGGTGTACAAGCCACAAGCCAGTGCACTCTGCTGCAGTGAGACCCAGGGGGTCGAAGATCTATAGCGATTTTGCTTTAGTTGTACGGTGACAATCATATATTGTTTAACTTGAGTAGGTCAGCTAGTTTAACGTTTTCGAATTTTTCTTATGTGTAACTAATTTAATTTTATAATTTTATTTCTTGTCTCGTTTTGTGAATATTTCTGATTTTGTTAAATTTTTGTATCCATTTTGAGACCCTATATTCTAAGCGATTCAAGCAGTTAGGGCGTTGAAAGTGGTTCATGAAGGAAGGGGGGTTGAATGCTTTTAGCTTATTATTGGCCCACAGGTTTATACTCTGGTTTGTGATTGGCTAGAATGGCAGGCCCTTTAATTTAGCTCCAACCAGTCCTGCTTAGCACACACTCTTCCATCAGCAGCCATATTAGACAGATGTAGGAGTAGGACCGTCGCATGTAAGTGGGCGAAGGGACAGGGAGGGTGGTAGGGTTTTGATTAGCTTTTAGGGTCTTTCTAGACATCCCTCGACTTCAGATTGATATATTGTTTGATACCAGCGTAGAAAGAGTGCTGTAATTACCCTTCCGCTAGGTTAATGAGTTAGGAGGTAGAAGTAACATAGGACGACGTAACGTATTTTTTTCATATTGTAATTTAATGTCGTAAAGCACTCTAATCGACCCTACAACGCATCGAGAGCCTCCTACGAGTCCTCTCCTACACAATGAAGATGAGTCCTGCTGAGAGAGCGACGAGATTATCCTGCAAAACAGGTGGGCAAATTATTATTCATTTCGTGGAGCAGAATCGACGGTCATTACGGCTAGCGTACGCCGCCATATTGAATGCTATAAGTACTGTTTGACCCAGCATTAAAGTTTGGGCACGGGAGACCAGAGACCAGAGACAGTGCCCTACCGAGCTAAATGCAGTATTTTCAAACATTTAATGAAGTGCAACATATTATTTTAGTAATCTGAGAAAGAGTAACTTTTTATTTAATTTTATTTTTGCGGGCGAACATTGACTTTGAGCCTGGCAAATTAACAGGATAACTTGGGGATAATCTATCCTAAGCATGGTCACTTTCATCAGCAATATGTGTGAGTTTTTTTTATTTAGTTCTTTTCTGATTGCCACTAGGATTTTTCGAAACCCAGTTTCAGAAAAGTTGAAAAGAATATCAATATCAATAGTAAAAGCAGATATGCCAGGTGTCCGTTGTTTCTCAGTAGCGTTGCATTTTCCATGTTCCTTATGTCGGTGAGTTCATGTTAGTTTTTAATTATTTTGAGACTTGTGCCAAGGGATCTTGTACAGCTAAGTGTGTCTAAGGTGTTTAACATTGACGGAGTATTCCCTGCTCGAACCAGACTAGCACCAGGCGCGCAAGTGATTGCTAACTGGGTTTGTCACACACTCGCACGTAAACACTCATTTATTTTTCCTACTCTTGGCCTACACATTTTATTAGATTTGTTTTGGACATCGTGGTTGGTAACGGTAGTCTATGATCCACAGTGGATGAGAGTGCCATAGGTAGTTTGGTCCGGGCTGGTGTCGAAGAAGTCAGCCAGCATAAATATCTGTTTATTTATCAGTAAGAGTGAGTCTGGCGAGAAATTGGCTTTAGTTATAAGTTTAAGATCCAAATAACCCAGCCAACTAACCTACTTAGGGTAACCGCCAAAATCTACATACACCCAGTCTTCTGTTCAGCGTGTGATATACTCTACATAATTTATGCAAGCTCTGGCCCCTACCATCATACATGTAAGTTAATTCCGACAGACTTTTACATTACATTGTACATAATTAGTGGCTATCCCAACGTGGTGGCATCGTGTGAGTACCTGGGTACTTTAACATTTCATCATTAATTAAGAAAGCTGTATATTTTGTAAACAATATAATTTTCTTTACTTTTAAATACACTTAAATCACAAGTAAATTGAGTTAATTATTCTTATCAGTATTCAAAAAATATATAATTTAGATGTAGGCATGCACTGTCAGTGCCAGAGCGTTGACTTGTTTTGTTTCCGTTGTCAAGGTCGTTGCTGGGGAAGATGGAGTTGGCGTTTCAAATGCTGATTGCCTAACAATAAATGGCACGAGAGTTTTTGATATCAGCGACAATGCCTTTTTAAAAGCAATAAATACGTACAATTAGCATTTTAATAAAAGATTGTGCAGTTAACAGAGTAGCCAATCTATGTATTCTCTACCATAAATTGTTAAACATACAGTTAGTCCCATGTAAGTGTGTGTAAATACAGCATTTAACTATAACATTTCTACCTAATTGTTATTAGGAGTAACTTTTAGTCTGTCTGAAAATGGAAATAATTATATTTAAGAGTTGTACGGTTGGCAGCAAATTCTACGTAATAGCTCAAACATAGAGGGAAATAAGAGCCCACAAAAATAGCATTGAGCTTGGTCTATTTATCTTACTTGCTTCGTGGCCGGAAGCTCACGGAAAGTGTTGACGGGTTCCACAGGAATGAGATACGGTGGAAGGTACACGGGTTTTTATTTTGTTATGAACTGCCGACTGTTGATCAATTGCTTGCTGTTGTGAATGACGATCCAGACTTCCTGATTTCCGTAGAACCAAATTTTCCATTTTTTAAAGGAACTGCACTTCAAATATGTTACAAGTGGAGGAGACAGCATGTTGATAGACAGGGATGATATCATTCTATGGATGCGACGTTATTTGCGTAAAATTAATTAACTGAGGGGTGAAGGACGATCAATATACTAACTCGATAAAACGTGGTTAAATGCAGGACACACGCGAAACATCATCTCGGTGGATGCCACTATTACATCATCCAAACAGGCATTTCTGTCTGTTTACTATCAACTGGCAATAAAGGCCCTTCAGGCAAAGGAAAACGCCTCATAATCACGCACATTGGGAGCAAGTTAGGTTTTGTGGAAGGGGGTTTGTGGGTGTTTGAGTCCAAAAGGATTGGAAATTATCATGAGGAGATGTGTGCTGATTCCTAGAAGTGGTTCAAAGGTATACTTCCTGGACTTGGAGATAATACTGTTATTGTGCTTGATAATGCGCCATACTCCTCCCGTGAGAAGGAAAGAATTCCCAATGCAAATACTAAGAAGCAGGGTATACAGGACTGGCTAAAAGCAAGGAATATTGATTTCGAAGATGGCATGTTAAAGAAGGAATTGCTCAACATTGTTAACCAACACAAGTTAGCATATAATGCGTATGCAGTTGATGAAATGGCTAGGGATGCGGGTGAGTGTGTTCTGCGAATTCCCCCGTATCACTGCGAATTGAATCCTATAGAACTGGTTTGGGCCCGAATTAAAGGATTTGTTGCAGCGAAGAATAGGTCATACAAGTTGGCGGACATTGAAGTAAACTACTGCTGTAAGAAGCAATACAAGCGATGTCTCCAGATGAGTGGAACAAATGTGTATGCCATGTGGTCGGAAAGGTTGAAAGTAAACTACTGCTGTAAGAAGCAATACAAGCGATGTCTCCAGATGAGTGGAACAAATGTGTATGCCATGTGGTCGGAAAGGTTGAAAGTAAACTACTGCTGTAAGAAGCAATACAAGCGATGTCTCCAGATGAGTGGAACAAATGTGTATGCCATGTGGTCGGAAAGGTTGAAAGTTAAGTGTGGAAACTGGATATCATTATAGAGAGGAAGGAACATACGTTCATAATAAACCTTAACGATGACAGATCCGGTTCATCTGATTGAATGCGATTGGTGTTGTGTGTTGTCATTTGCGATATGCATCATGACGGTTACATTTCATTTTACTTCATTAATTGGTTTATGTAGGGGGCGGCGATGATATGTAGGGCCGAGTGTGTGATAACTGACTGCCCCTGGCGGCAACTCCACTCAGGGCCAGGGAGCCGTGATTACAGCAGCTAAAAGTGACTTGACTTGCGCAGTGAAGGTCATGCGCTGGTACAGCCGGAGCTCAGCCCACTGGTTGTGCCATTCTGGTAATAAAAAAAAAAAAAAGTATGAATGTTTGCAATTAAGGTCTATAACCATATTTAGGTCATCTTTCTTACTTTTAACGATGTCTGTATTGACGACAGTTCTTATTATGGTTATTATTTTCAAATTGTTAACAATTCGTGTTATACACGATTTAGCACATTACGCATAATACACGTCAATATGTTACCGCAACTGTGTTCTTGACCCTGATGTGTGTTGGGTTATTTCGTTAAAAGGACGGCCATAGTTGGAGTAAATATTAAAACGAAGGAGAAACCAGCCCAACGAAGAAGGCAGTAAATTCAAACTCGCAACTCGTGTCGCTTATTTTTTGAACGTAGAAGCGACATATTCAAAGATGTGTGAACATGCATACAAACAGACCTACCGTAACTTTTATTCCGCTTATATTTCTTTCTGTAGGCACTTCGGTTTTACTGGATTTATTTTATTATGATTATTTTCTGGCTAGGCTTGTAACTTGTTGGAATTGTGCAGACATTCTAATCACAGAAACTTCAGGCACGATACACAACTGTGCCAGTAGGTGTTTGAAACAAAGTTACACAGACGTGACGTTGAAATAATTTATTTCTCCATAAAAACAGTTCACGATTAAAACGCATACATTTCGCACTTCCAATATTTGCAATCGCGCACGTACGCGCTCGCAGACACGACCCAACGTAAAGGCAACAATACTCTTTCAAACACAGCGGCTACGATGCTCGTAACGTTATGCTTTTTTCTTTCCTGCCGTGGAAAACAGATTTCTTACAACATCGTAACTTGTCGCGATGCGGGTTTTTAAAAAAACACGACGTGTACAACCTTGATGCGCTAATTATTAGCATATTTCGCAGGAAGAAAAATTAACACTTCGTTCCGTCAGCCAAGAGCAACACGCCATTTCAAAGTATGTCACCCGCCGCACTTCTGCCAACTTCTGATTTGTAACAGTCGCACCATCACAACTAAATGTATTGCAACAAGTATTCAAACGTTAAAGTCTCGTTTCAGTTGTAAATTAAAAATGAAAAAATATTTATATTTGTTGCAATAAGTCTGAAATATGCTAAAATTTACAACATGTATGATTTGACCACTACTGTTAGCAGTGCGAAACTTTGAGAGAGATAGAGAGAGAGAGGAGAGAGAGAGAGAGAGAGAGAGAGAGAGAGAGAGGGGGGGGCAGGAGGGGGAGAGGGAGAGCGCGATAAGCTCCGTTCCGACTATTCAAGTTTCTTTATCGGACGGAAAAAAACACCATGTCACTAGGGTCTACTCACCGTAATTTGCGCTGCTATTTCTAACTGTAAAAATTACATATGATTCCATCAGTGCTACCTAAAAATTTCATTATTTCAGTAGGCAACGTTTAATTTACAAATAGCGCACCAAAAAAGTTGGCCAAAAATATTTTAACTGTGAACTGTTTCTTACTATATCAGTTGAAAACATGTTGTTGCCCTTAATTAATTAATAAATTTATTTATTTCGCCTTATTTTTTCTGTGGGCGCAGTTAAGGCATAATTTGTCTGCTCTTCATATGAAACTTTGCACATTCTGTTAATAAACTCCGCATATAACATAGCAACATGAGGTGATATATAATATAAAAAATTCTAAAGCTCTTCATATGAGACTTTGCACATTCTGTTAATAAACTCCGCATATAACATAGCAACATGAGGTGATATATAATATAAAAATTCTAAAGCTCTTCATATGAAACTTTGCACATTCTGTTAATAAACTCCGCATATAACATAGCAAAATGAGGTGATATATAATATAAAAATTTGGTACTAAAGTAACTACGTAACATACAAAGTAAGACAAATTGATAGATCAAAATCTCGTAAGTTTACACAAAATAGTATTTGCACTATTGATCTCTCGAGCTGATACAAAATTACGTTTACAGTCTCTATTACACATAGGTAGGCAGATACGCTATTTACATGCACTACACCATATAAGAACACATGAGTGAAATCAGCTGGCAGTTTTACAGACAAACAGTATAAAATACCAATTTTAACGACACGTTGTATCATTGATGAATCATACAGATAGGCTATCAATGACTTAGATGCTGCTTTCATTCATGAATTTATATTATCTTTCAAAACGAAAATAGTGACAATAAAATATTTTTCACCTATTACAAATTCAGGAACAGAATTGTCGAAGGGACTGGGGATCGGCTCAAGTGAAAATTCTTAAAAGCTTTGTGTTTTGAGGGAGTAAAATAATAAATACATACATACATTATGTTAGGTCGAGCGCTCTTCAGAATTTTTGTTCTAAGGATGTGCTGCAACAGAAAACAAATGGCTTTCACGTGTTTCTTGAGAACTTAACTGCTCGTTAGGTATCTCGTATCTTTCGGCAACTAGTTCCATTCTCGAACACTTCAATATTTATGACTTTACATTGATTATTCCGAGTCTTTAAATCTGATTTAAATGCCAAACCTTAATGCAATGTATAAGATGTTTAGCGTATGTTCAATGTAATATGTGTAAACTTATTTATTTTGACAGTTGTGTTGTATAAGCCATACAAGTCTAATGATTATCTATGTTTTCTTTGCATGAGTAATTTGTCTTTGTAACAAGCACTACCTTTTGTTTTCTCGAAAGAATCAGACCACACAAGCCGACCTATCACATTTGATTGATTTTTCTAACAATAGTCTGATAGAACAAAAAACATATTCATTCTAATTTGGAATCAGTGAGAGGCCAGCTCAGAATAGAAGGCAATTCTGAGTATGAAAGATAATCTATCATATTTGATTGGCAAAATTTGATATTTACGACAGAGATACAGAATTATTCATGCACTATTGAAATGATGAGCCAATATATGTTTGAAAGAAGACGTAATCCGACATAAGCTGTACGATGAACCCGGACAGACGGGAGGACGGCCCAGTGGAGGAGGACTTCTTGGTTGGGACTTCGCGCCGAGGACGACGCGGTGTCTGGTGTTCGGAGAGCCAATCTTGCGAGAGGAGTGCTACTGGCTGCGGATTCTGGGGAGGTTCTGGTTCTGCACCCACCTCCGCTGTTCCGGCCCGCAGAGGACGAGTTCGCTGAGCGCCACCCGGAGATGTGCTGTCCGTGGTGAGCGGGAGAGCTGTTCCTGGGTTCTACACCAGTGAAGGATGACTCCACGACATCGGCAGAGTTGCGGTTATTTTCCGTTATTGACACAGCTCAGTCGTATTTTTCGATTATAATATTTCGTAACCAAAGTTCTTCAAAAGTAACATATAATTTGAAATTGGTTTAGTTCAGTTAGCTCTTATTAAAACCACTTATCAGTATTAAAATCAAAGTAATTTTACTCGTTTCTATTGATTTACTTGAATTAAGACTTCTCTGTTTCAAACTACAGAGGTAATGGAAATTTGGACGAATACGTAGATTTTTTTAGCGTGGCAGCATAGAGTTCAGACTCACTCACATATACAACGATATCTTATCATTACATTACACATTCATATCTTACATTACATATCTCAAAAATAATATTTTATAGCCAATGAGATTGTCCGTAATATTGTAACACACATCAGAGGTGTTACAGTATAAATTTGAACGCCCAAACGTGTGGCTATAAATTCTCCACGCATTGTGTCTATTTAACACATGACAGCATTAACAGAGAACAATTTTGCGAAAAAATATGTGTTGTGAATAGGGATCACCAGCTATCATCCTTTGAACGAGTATTTCGTTCGTGCGCCGTTCCCAAAAACGTGAAACGGTAATAGAGGTCAGGTCGATTGCCAGTGTAGATTATTTTGTGCAGTGCAAAAACGTGAAACGGTAATAGAGGTCAGGTCGATTGCCAGTGTAGATTATTTTGTGCAGTGCAAAAACGTGAAACGGTAATAGAGGTCAGGTCGATTGCCAGTGTAGATTATTTTGTGCAGTGCAAAAACGTGAAACGGTAATAGAGGTCAGGTCGATTGCCAGTGTAGATTATTTTGTTCAGTGCAACAAGGGCACGCAGAGTGCGTCGATTTTCTGATTTGAGTAAATATTTCTCTCTAAAGAAGGAACTGACGTCTCGGAACTTTAGATTGATAACGAAATAAATATTACAAGTTATAGAAGGTATTAAGTTAAAGTTTAATTTTTTAACAATATAATACTTTAAAGTTAATCAGTGTGTTATACATTTGTGGTATTCAAGTTTTAAAAAAACAGGTTGGCATGTTACTCATAGGGTGATTTTTCCAAACGTCGGAAGAAACCGTGGATTGACTATACAATATACAGTTAAACTGAGACCAAACTTTCAGTTGCAAGAATAGAAGTTGGATTGAATATAAATTATTTCCTACAGACCCCTACCCAGGTTAAAATTTGCATATGGAAAAAAGAGAGGTATTAATATACTGTTTTAATTTCACCTAACGAAGTAAAGAGGAAAGCGCCTCTGAACTTTAAAATCATGTTTGTTAATAATTATTTTCTTTAGTCTGTGAAGTGGCTAGGAGCAAATTATTATTTTAGATACTCGTTAAAAACAAAGTTGTTATGTTGTTGTGGTTCGACATAGTATATGCAAAAAGGTTATGTTTACTGTATGTTAATTAGATGCAGGCATATTTAGGACTGTAATGTTTATTTATTTTTCATATGTTTTGAACTGAATATAAGTGCCACATACCTCAGATGAGTATTTGCAACATATTAAAATGACGTAATTTTAATTTTTGTAAACCACCAATTCATTTGACTTTCATTATTCTATGGTAATTTCTGATACTATTCTGAGATTTAGCATGTTATTATATTATTAGCCAAATATTTCATTTATATGTTAATTTTTGTTTTCAGTTATTATTTTGTGAATTTGAAAACCTAGTTAACTATTTTTCTTAATTATTTAAAAGGTATTTAATGTTTTGATTTATTTTATTTTATAGTGATTACCGGAAGTAGTTCGTAGTTAATAAAATATTTTAAATTTTTTCGCAAAGTGCTGAGGGTTTGATGCATGGGTGTCATTTGCATGCAGGTTTCAGGGTTCCAGAGGTCTCCAATTTCTCATGGTAAGAAAAGAGTTGCTACAAGGTCCAAAAGTGTAATCGCTGATAATGTGTACACACACTCACATACTTTTGGCGCCCAAACCCATACTCATAAACATACATAATGAACAACACACTGTCACTACACGAATCTAGAAAGAATACGATTTTCCTCAGACTCGAACACATGTATAATTTGGTTCAGCCAAAACCTTGACAATGTTAAAAAAATAACTTTTCAGTGGAATGAAAATAATTATCCATTGTGTGTGCTGCTCAAAGACTTAATTTGCAAACCGGAAGTTTTACATTGAATATCGCATATGTTTCAACATATTCAGGAAGAGTTGATTTCAGCCTATGAAACAATTAGCATATGTAATTATTATTAGGCTGTATCAAGAAGCCTTATATGATATTCAAGCATACGTTATCGAGTTACATTTGAAAATCAAGATATACGTGATATAAAAAACACGACGGTAATGTAAAATGTAATTTTATTCATGAACGAAGAATCTGCGATCAAAAGAAATATTAACTCAAATATGAACTGATCTGCTCTGAAATTAGTTTCCCAGTGGAAACTGAGAGCATTAAAGAATCTTAATGAGCTGTGCATCTTAATGACGTAAATGATCACAGCAAATTGATGTAACACTTAACTTTATAATGATTATCACATGTCTCTTATTTGCTTTAAATGCCAAACTTTAATGTTATGTATAGTATGTTTTACGAAGGTTGATGAGAGATGTGTATAATTATCCAGTTTGACAGTTGTGTTGTTTGTACTATGTAAGTTTAATGATTATCTGTGGTTTCTTTGCATGAGAATGTGTGTATAAATGCCACACCAGCCGTCCTATCGTAATTGATTGATTTTCGAACAATAGCATTTTAGAATGAAACTTATTCATTCTAAATTGGAATCAGCTAGGAACTAGCACAGAAATTATGAGTGTCCCGAGTAGTGAAGTTAATTTCTGATTTCGATTGATAAGAGATTGTTATTTACGACGGAAATCAAGATTACTGCATGCACGAAGTGAAATGCCGAGCCGTAGCAATTATAAGAAGAAGTACGTCGACATGAACCAAGATGTAAAGACAATTCGGTTAAGAAGGATTTGGGAGAACCGACTTCGAACCAGGGGCAATGTGGTGTGGTGTCTGGTACTTAGAGAGCCCTACCGACAAGTGGAGGACTTCTAGCTGCGAATCCAGGCGAATTCCTGTTCTATGTCCGCTTGGGTTGCTTCGGCCTGCAGAGGACGAGCTTGTTGAGGTCCACCAGTGGATGTGCTGCTGCCAAGGCGGAGCGGGGGAGTTGCTCCTGCGTTCTGCACCCGTGAAGGATTACCTCACGACTTCGGCGGATTTGTGGTCATTTCCCACTATCTACGTCGCTGAGCTGAACTCTTCCCCCAGACAATTTAATACATTTCAGACACCAGCACGTATAAATTCAATTATTGGCAGTCATTTGGTATGCAATGTGTAGGCTGGTGTTGTCTGTGTTTGAGAACTAGAATAGCATAAGATTTCGCATTTTAACGTTTATTTAAACATATTATATAATTTTGATTTGTTTCGTTCCTTTGAGAAACTAACGGGGAATTGGTTACTGTTAAGGGCACTTAATTGCATTAAAGCAAAGATAATTGTATTTGTTTCTTTTGATTTGCTGTACTTAAGAATTCTCTGTTTATTTGAATTAGTTGTCCAGTTATCAATTTAAACATAGTTTTGTATGCTTTGAAATGCAGAGATAATTCAAGTCTGGAGAACTGTACTGATTTTCGTGGTAGCATAGATTTTAGCCGAGTCATATCATTAACCTAACATATTAAAAGCTCACACATATAAAACTATTGTTTATCATTACAATATAAATTTATATATTCTATTAAATGTTACATAAATCATATTTAATCACAAATACGCGTTACCATAATTATGTAGCACACATCAGTAGTGTTACAATATCAAACTACAAGTTTGAGAAAATAAAAAGATTACTTTATGTTCAGAAACACAATTTTCTTTAATGGAATTATTGATTTGCTAAGTTTTCATTCATACATGTGTGAAAGTAGTACTTGACTTCTTTTAATTGTTTGTGCATGCATTATGGTTAGATTGTCAAAGAAATTAAATATTCTTTGTCCTTGAAGCGTATGAAATGTTGGATTCTCTATAGTGTCGACTTTGTGCAGGGCCATAGTCTACTGGATGATAAGGAGAAAATAATACATAGTTTGGTATGTAGTGGTTGGTTCAGATATTCTAGTTACTAATATGTTTAAAGTCACAATTGCGCGTATAATATGCGTGTATTTAAATATATATTTATAGAAACATTTAATTTTTCCAACGAGATGACATAATATGAATACATGCCATATACAGAAATCCTAGCATGGTAACGTGTAGTCATTATATAGTCTACCATCCTCTTACAAAAATGTTGCCATTCCACGTATAGACCTAGTTATAGCTCCTGAAAATAACAAATATTACTCAGCGAGGTTGTTCCCTTACACAGTTGAAATAACTTCTTAAGGCCCCCGCCTACCTGGCTGGAAATAGTTGACCACGTTTGAGGCCGCGTAGCGAGGGAGCGCTAAGGTCGACACTGCCAAGAGCATCAAGTGTGCCATCGCCGTTAAACGCAAGGCTCTGCACTGGCGTGCAGTGTTCTCGTCGCACTGCGTGTGCCTATGGATTCAGTGCGGGGCCCTTGAGTAGTTTCGTATGTATCTGATGCGTATATTTTGAAACACAGCGTTTTGAAGAAGAAAAAAAACGCTTTTAGTTATGTTGGAGTACTCCGAAGTTGTGTTTCCAATGTGCGTGGCGTCTTGAAAGCCCTCAACAGCCCTCGGCTGAAGTGTGTTTTTTTTTTTCCGTAGATGAGTACATGGGACATACGTACTTCAAATCCTGCACGCACTTCCAGCATTGAGTAAAGATATACCTATAGTGGGCTTCCCCAGGTCACATTTTCTGACCACTCCAGCAGGTAGGATTCTGTAGTTTGTGTGATGAACACCACGTCGCGCTAGTTCATTTTCGTGGCGTGTGCGCGGGGAATGTCTGTGGCGTTACCCCCCCCCCCCCCCCCTTCTCATACACCATGTCACCTCCAGTCACAACTCCGCAACAATATAACGTGTTCTGAATGTTTGCTATACCCACAAGCTGGGACAGACAATATGGCGGACACCCGAGTTCCTAACTCAAGCCGTATATGCCCGTTTACGAAAATATTACACGTTCTGTAAAATACGAATATGTAGAAAATGAAATTTAATGTATGCATAAGTAACGAGAAACATTGTATATTACTCATAGAGTCATAATAAAACAAACATAACGTTATAAAATACGCGACAACTGTGGAATTATATCGTATATGTAAATTATTTCATTGATGTTCGGTAAGCTGTGTGTTTAGCTCAGTGTGTTGTGCACGAGTCCGATCTTGATAATTGTACATGTTGGAGTTCAAATCTCTGTTAGGTAGCGATTTATTTTATGTGATATACTATTGCTGTTTATAACTTATGTTATTATTAGAAAAATGTTTATTTCCAGAATACCCTTGCCTAAAAGCAATAATACGCAAGTAACAGTATTGTACAATCGACGAGCCGTGGTTGTTTGCTAAATAAATCGATTGGTTTATAAAGTAGATCATTTGAGCTGTATAGTGTGAGTAATGTTAACAGGCACACATGAAAGCCTCAAGTGTAAAGTATGAAAAAATATGAACCCCCCCCCCCCATAAGGGGAAAAGAACATTATGAAAGCCGAAACCAGCAAAATGAACATTAAAAGAAAAAATGTGCGAACTGTAAATAGAAGTAATAATAAAGAGAAGTCATAAATTGTTATTGTAAAACTTGAACCAATGAGTTTAGCCATAACAAGTGTTACAGCCTAGAAGTTAAGGTGAGGCAGGTACTACACGCCAGTTCATCACGCCTGTGACAGCAGAGACGAGTGATCGACGACCCTAGGACTGATCAGAGCGGAGGCATTTCTACCATTCGAAGAGATGGTGACAACTTATATTTTTCATAAAGATAAAACTTTATTCTCAGTTAATTGGTAATAATATAAGTTGGACTGAAAACTTTTAAGCAACATGGCTTAGCCAAATGAACACTTGTTAGGGTAGAATTGTTATTTTATTTGTTTTTGTTTTATTATTGATGTATATGCAATAAAATAATGAATAATTTCAAATGCTACGTGAAGTGTTGTGGCGCTAGTGATAAATTTTACCCCAGCTGACTTGTTAGAACTGTGTTAAAATGCGCTGTGTTTGCGCAAATTGCTGGCGAAAACGTGCCTCAAGTTATGTTTAAAAATTAACGGCGTGTGCTACAACCTCTAGATAAATGTGTTGAACAGCCATTCCATAGATAAACTATCCGGTGGCAATATGTATTGCGAACGTTCCTGTAGTTAAGTTATCCTTTAAACAATTATTCGAAGGTTCTGGTTCCTTACAGTGTATGTTGACAATGGATGTTATTGTGTTCAATTGTATTGTAATTTTATTATATTAAATTTCTAGGTTATTTGGGCTATATGGCTTTTTTTTATAGCCTAAGTGAAAGCAGAAAAACACTACAAAAATGTGTTCACTATTGTCATGAGAACACTATTGGGCTTGTCATATTATAACTGATGAATTTGGTAAAAAGAAGTACATGTTTCGGTTATATACAATGTGTAACTAAAAATCACCGACAAGCTCCGTGCGGTTATTCCTGACTAATATGTCTGTATCATTATTCCCATAAATTATTATTAGGGGAGCTATGCGCGTCCAAAAATCGAATTTTTGGTATGATTTTCGTTTCAAATATCAGGAATTACTTACGATTAAGTAACAAATCGAACAATAGCGTTTCTTAGAACGGAGTTCTTACACATGTGAAAATGTGATGGGTAATATCATTCAACTTATCCCCCTTCATCAGAAAAATAGGGGTGCTGATTCGTAACAAAACACAGGGTGGCAACCCTGCAATTTAACCAAAAATAAGGTACTTTTATGTTAACGTAATTGCCAAACGCGTGTGATACATGGCACATTTAGGAAAGAAGAGAACACGTCAGACATGAGGTGTTTTTTTCAAATGTTAGCTCCAAAAAGTGTGAAGAAACAGCGAGATGATCACTAGACAGTGCATTACAGTGTTCGTGTTCATGTAACTCATGTTACAGTCTGCTCCGAAATGTACCTAATTGCAACATAGAGTGTGGATTTGAATGAGGCATAATTAGAAAAGTTATTTAGCCGAATATTCTCAATTTGATGCATTACTTATCGTATTTAAGTGTGGTGTATTCTTTGAGTGCATGTTGCACGACTTGGCAATTTTGAGAAATATCCACAGAACACTATAATTCCAGCTGGTTTAAGTCGTTAAATACATACCCAGTTTTGAAATTCTGGGCTATATAAACCCAGGAATAAGACGCATTTCTTCATAATTATTAATGTATTGGTGATAACCCTCGCACAGTTTCTTGAACTTCATTATAGATTATCATAATGTATGTTACTAATTTCATACAACTCGACATTGTGGTTAGTACCCGAGTTTTTAAATTATATTTTAAAAATTGATTAGCAAGGAGTGGAAGGGCATATGGCTTCTTTCAATTTCAAGGCACCTGGTTCCTCAAAATAATATGCCTATAGGCCTAATGTTGTTTCCCATTTTTGTTCATCAAAATTTAGTTGAGAGAGTCTAGAGATTTGGGCTGCTCTTAACAACGAGGTCTTGAGAGTCGGTGAGAGTAAAATGAGGTAAGAATGGAGCAGAGCCAGAATGCAAGGGTGGGGGAAACGGGAGACTCCCAAGAAAACCCGCCGACCAGCGGCATCGTTCGGCACGATTCCCACTTGCGAAGAACTGAGAGTGACTCGGCCGGGAATTGAAGCCGGGTTTGCCTCGGCGGGCGGCGAGCAGCCTGCCGGGTTTGCTGGCATTTGAACTGTTGAGAAATATCACACCTACGACCGACACTCGAAAATTGCAAATTATAAATTCATATTTTTATACATAACCTCCAGAACCAACAAGCGTGCATCAAAACACCACTACAATATTTTTGCGACGGCATCTATTAAACTTATCTAAAGGCATAAATGCTTGTCTACCAGTTGTAGATAGTTTAACCCTTTGATAAAAGTTCTAGTTAGCATTACCTATCGGTCGTAATATAATGTTTTGCTCCATCTTACAGGTAACTTTTAACCTTACTAGAGGTCGTAACACAGGGCATGAAAAATTTACAACGGCGCCCTTAATTAGTATAGGCATCGAGTAAAGATATACCTAGAGTGAACTTCCACAAGTTAAATTACCTGACCACTCCAGCAGGTCAGAATCTGTAGTTCGAGGGATGAACACCACGTTGCGCTAGTCCATCTTCGTGGCGTGTGCGTGGGGAATGTCTGTGGCGTTGCCACATTGTCATCTACCCTCTCTCTCACTCACTCATACTTCATCTCTGTCACCCCCAGTCACAACTCCGCAACAGTAGAACGTGTTCTGAATGTCTGCTATACAAGATGGCGGACACCCGAGCTTCTATCTCAGTTCGTATATATCCTTTTACGAAAATATTACAAGTTCTGTTAAACATATGTATGGACAAAATGAAACTTAATGTAGGCATAAGTATCGGGAAACGTTGCATATTACTCACACGCTCATAATAAACGAATAAAAACCACTTTAATAAAATACGCGATAATTGTGGATTTATGTTCTATATATACCTCATCACACGTGTCCACAGTAAATTGTTTGTGTAGCTCAGTGAGTGTCAGTTAAGTCCAGGCCAGAGACTTTAAATCCATTAAAGTTACAAGACATGAATTTAATTAATCTATAATTTGGAACCTTGACTTAAATATGGTTGAAGAATTGGCAAGGCAGGCCTTAGAACAAATGGTCTGGGAGAAAAGGTGTGTAGAAGATCAACTTCATGAGACAAGAACCAAGGTGTCCTTTTATAGAGGTAATTTCGGCGTTTGGAGTTGGCATTCGCATCAGTCTGTGAGCAGTTTAGGCGCACCCAAATGTAATTGGGAACTGGAAGGGAGTTGACACAAGATCTGCTAAAGGATAGGATGGGTCACACCAAATTGAAGTCGGATAAGTGTGGTGTTGAAAATCAAAATCAGAAGTTCAATTTTCAGAGTGGAGGTCAGCAGGTGAACTCAGTGTTCACAGGCCAGTCATTTGTTCACTCTCCTACCGCACGAAATTGTGGTGGCGCAGAGAGCGCGCAGAACATTTAAAAAGTTAATCAAGTGACAGACATTTTTTTTACAAAACATTTTACACGATTTTCCCTATCACATTAATTTCAAAGTAAAAAAAAGTGACTTAGTGCGCAGGTCTGCGCAACATAATTGTAGGTTTTAGAGTTCAAATCGCCGACGGGTAACGAATTTTTTTATGTGACACATTTCCAGAATATCTTTGTCTAAATGTTGTCTAAATACGCAAGTACCAGCACAGTACAGTCGACGAGCAGTGGTTGTTTGCTAATCATATCGATTGGTTTCTAAAGTAGAGAATTTGAGCTGTATAGCGTGAGTAATGTTAACAGGCACACATGAGAACCTTAAGTCTAGTATTGTAACAGTTCTGTCTTATTTTGGCCGTATAACCGTAAACGCGTGTTTAATTACTGAGAGCACAAGATTGATTGTTATGCTCATTAAAGATAGGCATTTAAAAACAGGGGCGTAGCCAGGATGGGGGAAGGGGGTGATATATTGGGACATATCCCCCCACCGAAATGAAAATAAAATTTGAAACTAAAATTACAAGTTTTATCTTATTTTAGTTCAAGGAATATGTAATCTTCCTTGAACATGAAGAGTGTTATAGCATTTTGTGGTTCCATATCTGTACAGAACCCATTGACTATAACTATTTATGTAACTATAAATGTTTAATAATATAGGTTTTGTATTTTGTTCAAAATAGAAATATGAAATCTCTCCCCCCCCCCCCCCTAAACAACCACGAGTACATTCTTAGCTACGCCCTTGTTTAAGTAATACGCCAATGTTTTAATGAGTGGCGTAAATGCCTGTCGTACATACATGTGAATACAGTACCTACCTTGTTTTTCCATACATAAGCAGTGCCGTTACTCATATCATTTTCCATACATTAATAGTACTCTTACGTGAAAATCTAAATCAATGCAGTTTTCAGGGGGAAAAAAGAAACAATCGTCGTACGTTGTGGATGCACCAGAAAACACGTACATATACAATTAGGTTGCATTTCTACCCCCTGTCCCCTGCGAGTTGTTTTGCCTGCAATTAACAAGTTTCTATGTATTAACACTTTAGGTAACGTGTGGGTATGAACGGATGCGTTCACTCGTATGCCTTCTGCTATAGAAACTTGTATGCATTCTGCTGTGCCCGTGAGTATAACAGAAAGTAGCAGAAAATAGCTATCGTGTAAGGCCGGCTTAAACGACTCACGCCTTTCGCAGAATTTAGGCGCCAGAAACTTCTTAAATCCTTTTTAAATACCGGAAGAAAAACTGTTTTGAAAATATGATACTACCTACTGCCAGTATTATACTGCCATATTACAATTAACACTGCTAAGTGGTAGGGGAATGCTAGTAAAAAGGATAAAATACCCACGATAAACTAATCGAATCTACACTTGCTGTATGAATTAATACTCCTTGTTGTGAAGATGATCGTACATGTTATAAAATATGATACTACCTACTGCTAGTATTATACTGCCATATTACAATTAACACTGCTAAGTGGTAGGGGAATGCTAGTAAAAAGGATAAAATACCCACGATAAACTAATCGAATCTACACTTGCTGTATGAATTAACACTCCTTGTTGTGAAGATGATCGTACATGCTATAAAATATGATACTGCCTACTGCTAGTATTATACTGCCATATTACAATTAACAGTGCTAAGTGGTAGGGGAATGCTAGTAAAAAGGATAAAATACCCACGATAAACTAATCGAATCTACACTTGCTGTATGAATTAACACTCCTTGTTGTGAAGATGATCGTACATGCTATAAAATATGATACTACCTACTGCTAGTATTATACTGCCATATTACAATTAACAGTGCTAAGTGGTAGGGGAATGCTAGTAAAAAGCATAAAATACCCACGATAAACTAATCGAATCTACACTTGCTGTATGAATTAACACTCCTTGTTGTGAAGATGATCGTACATGTTATAAAATGTGATACTACCTACTGCTAGTATTATACTGCCATATTACAATTAGCACTGCTAAGTGGTAGGGGAATGCTAGTAAAAAGGATAAAATACCCACGATAAACTAATCGAATCTACACTTGCTGTATGAATTAACACTTCTTGTTGTGAAGATGATCGTACATGCTATAAAATATATTTCGTTAGTATAGCATAATCGTGCAAACAAAATGAGTGGTCGTTAACGATAAAAGTTTTTATTCATTCAACACAACATGGTGCACACATAACATAACTACTTTTAGGAAAAGTAAAGTATATTTATGTAAATATTCCCTACTGTCACAAATCATTCCACTTTTTACATAGTGTTCGTAAATTCTTGTCATTATCCATTTGTAGGCCAGGAGACAACAAACTTTTCAGAATGCACCAGAAACTTTTGACACAGTCAAGATATACTAGCTGATCCCGGCGAGCGTTTTCCGTCTCTTACACGTTCTATTGTGCCTTCTCAATGCGTCCTCTCTATTAAGTCTGGTACGTCTACCTATGTTTGACCGTGGTATCGCTGGCATTATTCTCTTTTAGATCCACAAACATTTCCTGCAAGTTGAGCAAAGTCGACCCATAAATATAGAAGTCAGATTCCAGCGCCACCATTCGGAATGAAACATAACTAAAAACTTTACTCGACATCTCAGTAACATATGGTATGAATATGGTCTCAATTGGTCCTGTGGTTTGTCAGTGATGATGAGATTTAGTCACGCACAATGGATTATATATATATCTGTTATTCTTGGTAACAACTGTACACTATGGACAGAGAAATGCATTCATTCTACTGCGTTTATACACACCTGCACACCGTATTGCAGCGTAAGCTGCGACGTCTGAAGTAAAGCTAGTATTACAGTATAAATATTTAAGCATTATATTATGCATTAAGATGTGTGCAGAATAAACGAATGTGTGTTCTGTTATGTTTTGGTTCCCAGTAGAACTTACCAGGTCGTATGCGTTGGTGGAATTTACTTAAGCATTGAAAGAAATAGTTGTATTTTACATCCTTAGAAAAAAATGTTGAGGCTACGGCCAATTAGTAGAGAGCAGTCGGTGGTGTTGGCGGGAAGCTGTTATTTACAGTAACGTAAGTCTAAAACAATATGACAAAGGCTTGTGCCTGCACATGTTGATGATTATATTTGTTCACAAATAATAAAACTTCTCTGAGAGCAAATGTCGGCTTTGAAGTATGATCTGCTTCTACATTGTTGTTTCATACGAGCTTATGTCAGGAACAAAAGTAAACATGACAGGCTTGCTGCCTGTTTCCATTCGCTGGAATTAATAATTAAAACATTACATTAATGTAAAACTGCAAATACAGAAGGCGTGTTTATGTTTGAGAGATAAGCGCCTGCTGCATTATTCTAAATGCATTAGTTTTGTATTGTAAACGTAGGCTTTATCCTAAATGGCAGATTGTGCTGACAAAATGATCACGTGACCCGATTTTGTATACAAATATTGTGACAGTAAATTCATATTTCGTATCTTGTATATAGCGGATGTTAGCAAAAATACAAAATGACAAAATCAGAGCCATTTGGGTTTTGACATTTAAAACACATACGCGAATTCGTACTTAAAACGTCCTTTAGAACAAATAACTGTTCGTAAAATACACTAGACATCTTTTAAAAAACTAAATGCGTTCGTTAGTGTTAACACAACTAATAAACACTCCAGGGCCAACGTTTTTCGCACTGTTATTTAAGTGTAGAATATACATTGGTGTGCTGTGATACACTCGTGTAAATGTAAACACACACAGCTGCCAACGTTTCAGGCAATATCCACTAATGCACATAATTATTGTAAACTTGGATCTTACAGAGACGACAGTTGCATTGTCGCTTTAAAACAAACATATGTTAGAGTGGAGTCTTAAACGTGATCATTAACGTCCTTTTCCCACAGTGTTCATAAGGTTGCTGCTTAATGAGATGCACGCTCATACAGGGTTCGTATTCGTCTACGTAGTTAAATGTTTTACATGTCTCGGGAAATGACATACGACGTACACAGGGAAACGAATGTGTGTACGTCTCGCGCCCTTACAGCCCATAAGCTACTATTTTGGAAATCGATATATATATATATATATATATATATATATATATATATATATATATATATATATAGTTCATAATTGTTATTCCTAATATTCCTTTTTATAAAGAGTGGAATGGAGGCATTAGCTATCGAGAAACGCCACTGAGCAAAGTTCTGAACGATGTATACTCTTTAACCTTTAATGCTTTAGAAGAGCCGGGATAAACATAATTAGTTTTCGTCGTGGTTTGTTATAAACCGGGCGTGGCTTTGAATTTATAGTTTATGTGCAGAGAAGTTAGAACACTGTCAATGTTTGTACAAGGCAAGGAATGGATGAGTGAAAGCGTTATATCAATATCAGACATTTAATTTTTATTAATACCAATATTAGTGTTAAAAGGAAATTTACCTCTATTTGTTACCATTTTTAATGATACATTACCGATAACTGCGTTTACTGACTCAAATATATATTCATTCCTTTCTTGTAAAACGTCTATGATTGGTTAATAGGAACACTTTCATTGACATGTGCTTTCCAGCAACAGCTCCTAATGGGTTGATAATTCTACATTTATGTGCCTACGTTCAAGCACATATTCAGTATGTGTTTTCCGTCAAAATGCTTGTTCAGAATATTATCATCTGACTAGTTGCTGTAAGGGATGCAATAAGTATGCCTATCGGAATTTATCACGTATCGAGCCGAGTGGAGTATACTTATATATAGTGTGTGTATATATGTATATATAGTATGTATATTCCTAGGTTCAAACACAGCCTTAATGACATTTGAATCGACATATTGAACGTACTGATTATTTGTGCAAACAGTCACCTTTGTAGTAGATCACAACCCCAAACTGTAAACATTGTGTTCAATTGTAGACCGTCGTGCGTCTAACATACATTTCTGCATTATCTAACAATTATTTTCTGTCCATTTCCTTTCACATAAGAACGCAACGAAAAGTTAACTATGATGTATGACATCATTCACGATTAATATGACGTTTGTAATTGTAAGTGCTAACAGTACTCCTATTTTATCACGAACGCATAAACTATAGTAAAATAATATATTATAATTTAAAACAATAACCGTTATATATTTATGATAATCCATTTTCGCAGAGGTAAATAAAACCAAACAGTAGTTGATATCGCTGCATATTTCCGCAAACACATAATTCTACGACAGAAACGAAACGCATGCCATGGCAGCCACTAGTAAATCATGAGTTGGGTATTCACAGCTCCAACGAATGCTGGTAACTCGTGTGTGACAGGCTCGTCTTTGGCAAACCTTGAAGGAACACGTGGGTGAGCCGAGGCCAGGGTTATGGCATACTTTTACCGGCTGCGGAACTGGCAACACCGCGCGGATGACGTCGAGAACACTAGCGCTCCTCTGGATCAACAGCGGAACTAACACATAAAACTGGTCAGACTTTTTCCTATCCCACGGCCACTCTGGTGTATACCTTTAATCAATGGTATAGGCCGTTCACGATAAAGTGAGCACTTTCGAAGCCCTAGTTCCTTTTTTTTTTCAACCATTTCATATCTTTCCACCACTTGTTAATGTAAACCCTGCCACGTTAGTGATAAACACAGTGTATACATTCACCGTACCCAAATCCAAAAGTCCGAGGCCACAATGAAATATATTTATTGGTTATTATGTCTGATTAAACAGCTTCAAAAAGT
Organism: Dryococelus australis; assembly: GCA_029891345.1. Taxonomy (NCBI): domain Eukaryota; kingdom Metazoa; phylum Arthropoda; class Insecta; order Phasmatodea; family Phasmatidae; genus Dryococelus; species Dryococelus australis. The sequence continues at coordinate 361,584,290 of CM056995.1, forward strand.
GCTCACTTTACCGTGAACGGCCTATATAGGTGAGTATCTACAGGGTGAGTCCTTCAAATAGGACACGTGTGTAACGGGGCCTTTTTTTTTAAAGAGACAGCCTGTATAAGACGCGTGTATTCGTGCAGTTTGAAATATGGTTAAACGACGCATATTTCGTACATAAACAATAAATCGCGCGAAATAAGGTTATTTACATTCTATGTAGTCGTCGCCTTTAATTTCAACTCAAACGGCACGCTGATTTTGTTTCGTTCCCTCGTGCAGTCAAGCACGCATTTCGAAACGAAACAACACTGCACGAAATTCTGACAACTTAATAATATATGCAAGGAGAGGAACATGACCCAATAGACATTGCCAGTTTGTTCTTTCTCCCTCACGGGTTAGGCATCTTCATTCAGCCTGTCTCGACGTCTGTTTCGACCACGTCTTCATACATTTCCTTCTCGTTCCCGCGGCATTCTTCTCAGTTGTTTAATACTTCTTTTGTTTTTCGTCAGCTTGTCAGGCAATGATTCGGCGCTACGGTGGCTGAGCGGTTAGACTGCTCGCCTCCCAGCATGGCGAACTGGGTTCAATCCCCGGCCGGCTAACGCCGGATTTTCGCAAGTGGGAATCGTGCTGGTCGGTGGGTTTTCCCCGGGTTCCTGTGTTAAGCGCCACCCAAAGCTCTTCACTCAAGTAGTGATTCCTCTCCTAGTTCTCTCCGTTTGTCGGTGTTGTATTGTTTTTTTTTTGTCTGATGGAGTGACTCCTCGTGTTAATGTAATTAACTTCATTTCTGTGTTATATTGATTTTGTGTAGTTACAAACAAGAAATTTGTTTCCTGAAGACCTAAAATGATAAATGTATAGGTAACTGAAAGGGTTACATTAGATGGGATCATGCTAAATCGAAGTACGAGCATGCTAAATGGACAGATATGGTTTGGAAAATAAAGAGCGGTAGTCTAAAGAATTTCCCCTCTTCCCACCCCCAAAAAGTATCTCTTTATTTTACAATTGTATCACATAATATGTCAAATTTTAATATTGCAAAGTATCATTGTATGTTAATTAATGATTTGAATAAGATTTATAATTAATGTTAAAATTTATAATGAAATACAAATGTAATATGAAGCTTGATACTGTATAATAAATTTATAGCAGTATGTCCAACCAATAGGGAACGTTCCGCAGCATGTAATTACATATAGGCTGTTCACGGTAAACTGAGCACATTTGAAAGTCATGCTTAAGCTCTGCTCGTATGCACATTGCGTAATATTTTACCATATGTAAAATAATCATTGCCAGGGACCTATCCACTTTATTCATGCGTCGGTCAAGTGAAGCAATGGAATTATTATATAAGTAAATATTTGATGCACAGATAACAGAAAGCGAAAGAAATAATTACAGTATCCACTGATGTTTACTAAAAACTTTCAATTTAGCGTCGACACGTGGAACTACTCCCCCCCCCCCCAACTCCCTTCGTGTCATTGCTACCAACTTGCCTGGGCTCCCAGCGCCACTTAGCGCGTATGTGTCACAAAACTTCAGGCATGGACAGTGACATTTTTCAAAGGTTGGTTGTAAAAGAGCAGAATTCACTTATGTGAGACGCAATACTTGTTCCCGCCCAGGAACCGCCACCCATAGACCAAAGATGAGGTAGACCGATCTCGCTAGCTGCACACAGCCAGTCTCTTTATCCCGACATTGAATTGTTTTTCGTGTAATATCCGGCTAGCAAACACAGCGTCGATTGGGTTTTAGGTTAGAATACAGTTTAGGAAACAGGTGTTTCGAGATGATTTATGTATTTCCTCTAACCACTATGTAATGCAGTTTTATTGAATTCAACTTTTTAAAAGTATAGTATTCATATAATAGCGCTTGTCGTTTAAAATATAACATATAAACCAACACGTTCGTCACTGTTTTGACCTTGTTACTTTGACAGTTATGTTGCGTTGGGGTAGGTGCGCAGAAGACGAATAATCGGTCTACCTCATCTTTAGTCTACGACCACCATCCCATCTTGCCTCTGTGTGATATATAGCGAGAGTATAGGCTATTCACGATAAGATGAGCACTTTCGAAAGCCCTGCATAACATCTATTTGTATGCACGTTATTTATTCCTCCGCCTTATGTAACAATAAAATTGTCGTGGGCCTCATCACTTTATTCAAGCGTCGGACAAGGGAAACTGGGAAATTATTATAAAAGTAAACATTTAACAGATCTGCTCATTTCTACACTTCATTGCACAAAAAAAACGGGAAATGAAAGAAATAATTTAAGTTATCACAAATGGTTACCAAACACTTTTATACGACTTAAGATACGGAAGTACTTCCCATCCATCGTTATAGACTGTTCACGGTAAAGTGAACACTTTTATGGGCTTTATTTACTTTTTCGTTTCAGCCATTTTTCATCTTTTAGTCACCTTTTTAAATTAATATTGCCATGTAAGTACTAAACACAATGTGTGTATTCCACTGCACTCTGATATTAACGTCTAAGGCTACAATAGAATATATTTGACTATTATTCCAAATGAGAGGGCTTTCAAAAGTGTTCACTTTACCGTGAACAGCCTATACGAACTTTACTGGACGCATGTCACTCAGGGCGCCAGTTAAAATCTATGCAGGCATGGTCAGTGACAAGGTTGATTTCAAAAGTGCTCACTTGATCGTGAACAGCCCTTGCGGTAAGAAGCTGACGAGGAGAGAGAGAGAGAGAGAGAGAGAGAGAGAGAGAGATATGTAGTGTGTGTGGTGTGCGCAGGCGCTCTGCAGGCCAGGGACTTCCGCTCTGCCAGCTGCATGAACTTCGGCAACGGCAGCAAGGAGACCGAGCTCAGCATCAACCTGAGGGCATTACAGGGCGAGCCCGACTACTGCGGAGTCTTCTACAACAACGTGAGTTAACCACCATACACTACTCGAATTGACGAAAATGTAGAAGAAATCCTCGTTCATTTACTTTTATTTAATCTTTTATTACAAAAATTCAATACTCCATCTAAAAACTGTGACCCATATCCATTACCCATAAAGATGGCTCTACAACTAATCTTTCGTAATAATTAATTTCCCCGCAAAAAAAATATTTTTCTAATGAGGAATGGGATTCTAAGGCCGTTCACGGTAAAGTGAGCAGTTTTTAAGGCCCTTCTAAATTTTTCCTTTCATCCAATTTCCATCTTCCTGCTGCTTTTTAATATAAACATTGCAATGTGACCAATAAACACAGTGTATACATTTCACCACCATCAAAATTTAATATCTGAGGCTGCAATAACATATATTTATTAGCGGTTAGTGCCTGTTTGGAGGGCCTTAAAAAGTGCTCACTTTATCGTGAACAGCCTGTAACCACCAATATGGTATATGAATTCCAACCAAGGATTTATTTTATTGCTGCAAATACGTGGCAAGTAAAGGTGGGTTTACAATAAAATGACAATGCGTTAATAATTGTGCAATAAGCGCTAATCTCGCATGCGAAAACACTTCATCTGCATTTGCAGTTTCTAATTAATGTTTCAGTTCTTGATTCCAGCCAATGGGAATAGACGAGCCAGTCAGGTTTACTTTTGTTCCTCACCTAACCTTGTATATCACAACCATATTTAAGCAGAATGTACCTACTTATATCAGAGACGCTTATTTTTTTGAACAAATTGAACCTTAAGCATGTGCATACACACGCCTTTTAAATATTTTTTTATACTTAACATTACTATAAACAACCGTTTCCAGCCAACAACACCGACTGCTCTATTCTGATTGGTCACCGCCTCACAAGTTTCACTTAAGATATAAAATATAACTATTTCTCTTAACGCCTAAGGAAATCCTCACAACGCACACGACCTGCCTCCTGGATCACCTCAGCGCTGCCTCCGCCCTACGCTGCTCCAGCATCGGCAGACTCGCTGATCGGGGATCGCTCCAGCCTCTGTGAACGTCCAACCTCCGACACGCACCAGGTTACCAATCTCTTTGGTGGGGGGAAGGGGAGGGTGGTTTCGGCAGTATTAACGTCCATGGCCTACCCTGCTGTCCCCTGGTCGCGCTCTCCTGTGGGGCATCGCCCTCGACCACGGGCAGGCATCAACCTCATGGGCAGCTCTCCTCTCACTTGTGTCCAGGAACAAAATGAACTAAAGTGTTTTGTAATACAACTGGCCCTGAAATCTTTTAATGAAAAACTAAAGTCTCTACTTATAATACATCGCATGTTTAGGAAACAAACAAACACGTCATATACATGGGGTGAATTTTCAAAGGTTTGATTCGTAAAGTGCGAAGATAACCCGAATGGACTATAACATACATGCTCGCTGTACACGATTGGAACCGTCGGCGGTCGGTGGTGACCGGAAACACGTGGGAGCCGTTGTGGCCCCGAGCCGTGTGGTCCGGAGGTTCGGTACAGACGAAACCTGGAGGTCGGCGGTGACCGGAAACACGTGGTAGCCGTTGTGGCCCCGAGCCGTGCGGTCTGGAGGTTCGGTACCGACCAATCCTGGAGGTCGGTGGTGACCAAAAACACGTGGGAGCCGTTGTGGCCCCGAGTAGGGCGGTCTGGAGGTTCGGTACCGACCAATCCTGGAGGTCGGCGGTGACCGGAAACACGTGGTAGCCGTTGTGGCCCCGAGGCGTGCGGTCTGGAGGTTCGGTACCGACCAGTCCTGGAGGTCGGCGGTGACCGGAAACACGTGGGAGCCGTTGTGGCCCCGAGCAGGGCGGTCTGGAGGTTCGGTACCGGCCAGTCCTGGAGGTCGGCGGTGACCGGAAACACGTGGGAGCCGTTGTGGCCCCGAGCCGTGCGGTCTGGAGGTTCGGTACCGGCCAGTCCTGGAGGTCGGCGGTGACCGGAAACACGTGGGAGCCGTTGTGGCCCCGAGCCGTGCGGTCTGGAGGTTCGGTACCGGCCAGTCCTGGAGGTCGGCGGTGACCGGAAACACGTGGGAGCCGTTGTGGCCCCGAGCAGGGCGGTCTGGAGGTTCGGTACCGGCCAGTCCTGGAGGTCGGCGGTGACCGGAAACACGTGGGAGCCGTTGTGGCCCCGAGCCGTGCGGTCTGGAGGTTCGGTACCGGCCAGTCCTGGAGGTCGGCGGTGACCGGAAACACGTGGGAGCCGTTGTGGCCCCGAGCCGTGTGGTCTGGAGGTTCGGTACCGGCCAGTCCTGGAGGTCGGTGGTGACCGGAAACACGTGGTAGCCGTTGTGGCCCCGAGCCGTGCGGTCTGGAGGTTCGGTACCGACCAATTCTGGAGGTTGGCCGCTCGACGACCCGTGTCAGATTGCAGAGCCCCAGGTGGGGAACGCCTGCGTGCCGCGATGTGGATCTTAGTCACGCACTCTTCGTGTCCTGCCTCCTAGCACGACTCTCTCCTGGGCCACCACTAGCACCTCGCCACGCACGCACCAGGGTTGCCACAGGTCTGGAAAGCAGGGACGTGTGGGGAAATTTGAAAACTGCCTGGGAAATGTCCGGGAATTTCAAACAAGTTAGCTAAATGGCAAGAAATGCTGCGATATGTATGGTATATTTTTCAGTTCTGTCATCATTCGTGCACCGCTGCCAGACTCATATAAAATGGGTTTAATGATTGTGGACTAAATGCTTATAGACTGTTCAAGGTAAAATGAGCACTTTCGAAAGCCCTCCGTAAGATCTACTTGCATACGTGTTGTGTGTTCTTCCGCCTTATGTGAAATTAACATTGTAATGGGCCTCATCACTTTATTCATGCGTCGGTCAAGTGAAACTGTGAAATTATTAGAAAAGTTAATATTGTACAGATCTGCTCGTTTTTACACTTCTATGCATTAAAATATACAGATAGCTAGATAAATAATTTAAGTTACCACAAATGGTCACCTAACACTTTTTGTTCGAACTTTTATGTGGAAATACTTACCCATCCATAGTTACCAACTTTACTGGACACATGTCGCTCATTGAGGGTTTAAAATATATGGAGGTAGGGACAGTGACTTTTTTCTAAGGTTGATTTCAAAAATGCTCACTTTATCGTGAACAGCCTTTGCGCATTCTCCTTTGCAACTTATGTGGTGAGCAATTTCGTAAGATCAAAGAAGTATTCTGGCGTAATAGTGTGTTATAATGCAAAAACGCCAATCCTTACAGAAAAATAATTGTTAGAAAAAGGTCAGGGAAAAAATATTTTGGTCTGGAAGTCAGGGAAATGTCAGGGAATTTTCCAGTGGAAAAAAAGGTGGCAACCTTGGTACACGTGTGGGCTCAACTAGAACATAAAACTGATCCTTTCATATTTCGTCAGTCCGATACCGCTCATTACGAATATTATAACGCTGACACAAATATCGGTACCTTTCTGCCTCAAAATGGCGCTCAAAGATGGCGGCTCAGCTGTCTGACTACTTTATATTAAAGTTGCTGTAATTGTTTTTCTTAGACAGATAATTCCACTAGGCCACAAGGAAAATAACTACCAGAATCCAATAAACATTTTGTTAGTAAATTTTATTATATTTCGAATAATTACATTACCAATGTATTAAATTCAATTAACAATAATAGATTGACATATTTCAAAACAATTTTTACGCTGTTTGCTTCACATAAATATTTATAATTTTTACTACAATAGTTAAGAGTTAGCAAGAAACTGAACTAACAAGAAATAAGCATAGTGCTGAAATGCTACCAAATCTTGAATGACACACAGATATGCTTCACTTCTTCGTATACACATTATCATAATATAATATTTACACATTTCAGGTAAAAATGTTTCCTTCCAGAAAACTGACAGTCGCATACCAGCGAAAATTTTTAAATAATTCCACTAGGTTATTCACTGACCACTGGCTAACGGTTTTGCGCGCTAGTTAGGAATTAGTGTCCGCCGTGACAGCTGGAAAATCCACCTAGTTGGCAACCCTGCGAGCATAGTTCTCCCCAGGGTGACGACTGTGGTACCCGGAGCCGCTACACGGTCCGCGGTAACTTTCAACGAGACTAAGGGACGTTTGTACCAACCTCGTCCCCGATCCGAGATCGAATGATCCTAGTTCCGAACCAGAATCCAGTTTGATCTTGATTCCAGTGTAAAAGTGCTGCATCGACGGAATTTCATGATTCTGGAACTCCGATTCGTCGATCTTGGTTGTAAAGTGAGAGCTCGATATTAAGTATGAGACAAATTTTGCTATTGGTTCGTAATATATGACGTCATGGAAGTAGGCAAATTTTTCACTGTATATGTAACTAGATGTGCGATCTTATATCTGTTTTAAGTGAATTATTGTTGTACCAATTTTACCTAACAACATTCAAGAACGTATAATGTTGTTGTAATTTCCCAGGAAAACAATAGATCGTAGTTCTATCTGTTGACGTATTTTCAAACTACATTTGTTCTCGGTAGCTGCTGATCTCGGATCGAGATTTCAAACTGCCAATTTCGGTGGTTCGAAATGAACTTCATCTCAATCTCCAATCCAGCTCTGAATTCGAATGGTGTAACAGTTTTCTATGTCGATCTTAGATACGATCTCGGATCGAATTTCGAACCACGATGTTGCAACCGGGCATAACCTTCACTCCCATTTCTGGAAAATGAACGACTTCGGTGCCTTTGTGCGATTTTTTTTCTGGCCATCGCCTCCCTCGGCATGACTCGAGATGCGAACAACCTTCTGGGCCTGGTTATCTCAACTGTATAAGTGGCGGCCTACCACTGTGTCGGCCGCCAGGGCACGCTACGTTCTGTTATATTATACCTCCCAAGTTGATTGGGTTGTGGAATTTAAGGACTATGAAATAATCTCCAATTAACAAATATAAATTCCCTTACCGAAGTTAATGTAACAGTATAAACAATTGTGATGAGATTAGAAGGGGGGTTGGCTTAAGGAGGGTTGTGGATATGTGTAGGAGGGATAAGGTTAGGGGTTCGGATTAGCTCTCTCACCCTAGCTGGTCGAGACTCACCCCCGATCGCCCCTTCGGTGACCTCTAACCTCGGTGGACCACCGTCGACTGACACTCTGGCCCACTGCTGTCCTGACCACCACACTTCTCGTCCACACCCACCTTCACCAAAATCCTCAACTCTTATTGGCTCTCCCTAGCAGCCTGGGCGGAGTTACTGACGTTATTGCTGAAGGAGTTGCTGCAACCTCACAGTGTCAGCCAGACACATATTTGCTGCTAACACATGTAGTACGCTGTACTTTCTTCCACTGTCCCTGTTGTCTGCGATTATAGTTTATAAAACAACCTTTGGCCGCACTCCACACTGTTAAAAATTTCCGTATATTTACGGAATGTTTTACGGAAATGTGCAGTGTATATACAGAAAGGCAATCCGTAATGACGAAAAACGGAGTTAAGTCCGTAAATACAAAATATGGAAAGTCTCCGTATTCCCTTTGGCTTCGAGTTACCGGGACGAACAATGCCTATTCTATACGAAGCTTTCTTCGCCACTATAACAAGAAAATGATCTTTTCTGCGGCAGTTAAGGTTATCCATGCGACTGTGACCTATTCTTTCAAACATTAAAAAATAGCATTAGGCGTCTGTAACATTTGACAACCCTAAAAATACACTAAATTTAATAGAAACTGAATTTTTGCTTTTGTTTTACGATAACAAATATAGAAGTTACATCACAACTTTCAAGTAAGAGTTGTAGGTGAATGGTTAAAGTCGTGGGCTGGTAATTTTTTGACTCTGGCTCAAACCTCGCTTAAGTACAAGATATTTTAACTTATTTAACATAATTTTTATACACTGTAGAACACCCACATAACGAAAATTAAAGACATTTTCACTATATATCTTTCTGACATTGTAGCACACACCCACGTTGCAGATTTAATTTGGCGCAACACAATGGGGCAGAAATAAGTGTGGAACACGCGCCTAGCAGGACACAGAAGATTATATGAATAGGGAGAGTAGAACTCCGTATATTTTAAGGAATACACCATTAAACAATTACCAAAAATTTGAATACAGAACTTTACTTACTATAACATCTGGAAATTTGTAAATATTTTTATGTACCAGTTTTGTTAATTTTAGCTAGGATTTATTTAAATTCTTTATGCTTTTAAAGTTATTATAGTATGTGTGCAAATATGATAATCAGGACGGTCGTTATACGCTAGCGAAACTGTTATGTTTCCCATATTATTTGTTGTTGATGCAGCTGTTAACCTACTTTCAGTAAGGTATGTGGTAAAAAAGGGACACACGGTAACGTTTGAATAGGAATGGAATGCGAAAGCTTAGCATGCACGCGAAAGGCCTAGCTGGAAGTGCACTGTCCGAGAGACCTTTTGAACTGTGCATAATGGGAAAACGGGTACTCCTTCCCTTCAAAAGGAGTGAAAGGCTATCGGAAAATGTTTCGGATCTCATTCGTTCTGACCTCTGTGGCCCCACGGAATCATTGTCACTAGGTGGGCACAGATTTTTTTTATGTTTATAGGTTATTTTCGCACATGATGTTTGTTTACTTCTTAAAGGAGAAATCTGAAGTCGCCATATTTTTTAAGGATTTTAAAGCCAAGGCAGAAAAAGAAACCAGTTGGAAGGTAAAGAAAATCAGATCCGATAATAGAAAGGAATACGTCAACGAGGAAATGAGGCGATATCTTTCCAGCGAAGGTATCGTCCTCCAGCTAACAATGAGCTATTCCCCTCAACAAAACGGAGTTGCGGAAAGGGCCAACAGAACACTGCCAGAGAAGGCTCGAACCATGCTCTTCGATGCTGACCTTCTAAAGAGTTTCTGGGCAGAAGCAACATGCAGGGCATCCTCTCACACCAATTGCTCCCCTTGAGGAGTTCTCGGCGACAAAACATCATACGAGTTCTAGCACAGTAGAAAACCAACTTTATCACATTTAAAAGTCTTTGGCTGCGAAGCCATGGTTCATGTTCCCAAACTGCTCAGAAAGAAATGGGACCCTAAGGCAAGAAAGCTTATCTTCGTGGGATACTGTGATGCTTCTAAGAGGTATCGATTCCTTAATCGCAAGACTAGCATACTGACTTTCAGCAGGGATGTTACTTTCTTGGAAAATGGAATTGACAAGAATGAAAATTCATCAGCTAACATAGTCGAAAAACACACAACTGAATCAGCTCCAGATGAGATCCCCATATTAGCATGTGAGAAGGGAAATTGAATGGATTCCAGCGAACACGAACCCTCAGTTTGCAGTGAAGAAGGACCTTTTCTTGGTTTTGAGAATGAGACTCAGCAGGGAGCAATACAAGAGGCGGAGGAAACACCCAATGAACTAACACGAATACCATGGCGATCCCTACGACCAGCAAAACAAAAAACTTGGCCTGATTAAAAAATGTATTACACCGAAGGAATGAATACATCACAAGAACCTATCACCATTGAAGAAGCACTAGAAAGTGAGAACTCAGAAAATTGGCAAAGGGATATTGATAAGAAGTTCACATCACTGTTAAAAAATGACACCATTGAGGAGATTATTCTGCCGAAAGGTGCGAGACCTCTGAGAACAAAATGGGGTTTAAAGAAAAACCAAGTAGTGGTTACGAGCCGGATGTGTTCAAAGCTCGCCTGGTAGTGAAAGGTTGTAGCCAAGTGCATGATATTGACTATGAAGAAACATACTCACCAGTTGTTAAGTATTCCTCCATCAGGTATCTTATGTCACTATCGGCAAGAGAATATCTTGACATAGAGCATGTAGATGTGGTCACGGCCTACTTGTATGGAGATTTGGAAGAGGAAATTTATGTCATCCCACCTAAGGAATTCACTGCTTCAGAGGATGACAAAGTATGGAAACTGAAGAAGGCAGTTTATGGTCTGAAACAAGCAGGAGGAAATTGGAACATAAGAATCGATGAAGTATTATAATAACTTAATTTTCCAAGTCAGATGCAGATCCTTGTTTATGCAATTTCTGGGATGGCGCCAGTACAGTGGTCGTCGCCCTCTTGTTGATTAAATGCCATTTTTTCAAATGATAAATAACTTGTGGAGGCACTGAAGAAGTGTCTCAAGGATCATTTTGAAATAAAAGACTTTGGCCCCATCAACCAGTGTCTTGGGATGACAATCACAAGGGACAGAAAAAAGGGTAAGATATGGATTTCCTAAGAGACCTACGCCAATAAGGTCTTTGAACGATTCGGCATGGCCGAAGCCAAGCCAGTGTCGACTCCGCTTGAACCAGGATTGGACTTTGATGACATCTGCGACAAAGAATTTGAAGAAAGTAATGTCCAATATCAGGAGGCCATTGGTTGCCTCCTGTACCTTTCCCGGATAAGCAAACCTGACATTGCCTTAAGAGCCAGCTTGCTTAGTAGATTCATCCATTCATACAAGAGAATGCATTGGAAAACTGTCAAGAGAGTGTTGCGATTCTTGAAGGGAACATTAAGTTACAAGCTAGAGTTTTGTATAGGCAACAACGGTGACCTGGTAGCGTTTTGTGATGCTTACTGGGGAAACAAAATCAATGGCAGACATCCTGTTACCGGTTGAGTGTTCAAGTCATCAAACGGTGGAATATCATGGTTCAGTAAGAAACAAAGGACTGTGGCATTGTCCACGTGTGCGGCCGAATATATGGCATTGTCCTTTACTGTTCAAGAGCTGTTATGATTACGACAGTTGATATCTGAAATTGATCCTGGAGGTGTGAGTAAGCTCTGCAACGTAAATTGCGACAGCAAAGGTGCAATCCATTTGGCAAAGAATCCTGCTACTAACCCTAAATCGAAACACATATATGTCAGGTTTCATTTCCTTAGGAAACATGTCGAATCAGGAGTTGTCAATGTAATGTACTGACCTTCAGAGGATATGGTGGCTGATGTCTTAACCAAACCTCTGAGTGAGATGAAGCATCTTAGGTGTGCTGGAAAATTCGGACTTGTCAAGTAGTATGTGTACATTTGACTCTTTGTGAATGTGCATGGCTGATCAAATCAATAGTGTACATCCTTATAGTGTTTGGAGACCTAAATTTAAGGGTTAAGGGGTGGTGTTGGCATTGTAAATTGATATCTTCCAGGATGCATTATGTGTGTATTCTTGCTTAATTTTTGTACTTGAGCGTTGGTTCTACGTTCTACTTTAATTGTATTTGGTTCTTGTTTACATTCTGATGTTAATGGGCTTCGCACCATGTATCAAAATGTGATTGCCAGGGTGATTAGTTGAGTATTAATGAACCATTTACATCTCTAGTTGAATCTTCATTTCGGCACAACATTTTTAATAGTGACAAAAAACCTCCCGTGGAATGAGGCACACATCTAAACTTTTTTTTGTGAATCGTGCAATTAACATGACTTAAATCACAAAGAAAATCGTGCTCAACCACGAAGAGTGTGTGCCAAAGGTGTAAGCTATAGTTTTGCCACAGTAACGAGACTTAGTTAAGGAGACTTCTAATGCCCGGAGAGCGGCCAGTTTGTAATACTGCTTGACAGTGCTTCTTGCGGCTATGCTCTACTCCATAACGAGGAGTCAGTCGATGGAGATTAATTTCAATTGTAATTTTTACTATAAATATACATTTTTCAATAAGCACAAATACTATTCTGCAGTTATATATTAACAGTACTAGTAGCCAAAACTAATATATTTATAGACAATGACATAACACGTATAAAACTGTGGGCTACATTTGACATCTGACAAGCTTGATGTAAAACTGCACAGTATTATCCGTCTTGTCCCATACAAGTTCAGTATCCTAATAATAATTTTTGAACGATATGTGAATCAAAGGTTAAAGTTAAATAAACAAACATAATTTCTTTGAAATATAAGTGAACTTAATTGGATGGTAATAAACTGTGTTAGTCTTAAAAGAGTGAATCCAATAGTGATTTTTTTTTATGTTACAATGTCACGCTTGGAACTTGTAATATTCTGAGATATAGGGTACAATGTCCACCGCAGTTCTAGTATGCGAGTATCCGAACCGTGTTAATGTGTGTTCGAAATTTATATGCAATGCTGTGGGACTGGTCGGTGCACTAACCACTAAACCACCAAATCCCATTCTTGAACCACCACGAAAAAAAAAAAATCAGTTAATAAAAAAATATTTCACTTTGAAAAATGACCTTGTATAATGTGATTTATTTAATTTTCTGAATCCTTACATAGTTGGAAAAGATTTTATCATGTCGACCACTGAAATAACAATGCAAATTAATATTGTAGACACATGGTTTCAGATCAAAAACGTTGTAAAACGAAAATTTAATTTAATTTAATGATAAAAATCTCAATTTTTCGTCAGAAAAAGGAATAGTTTTGAGACTTCATTGTTAGGTTAAGGCCAGTGTTACAGTGGCGATTTGTCAGATTTCGCAACCATCTTACGTGTTAACGGTCGTCAGATCTAGCGGCGCTGTCTGAGAACTTGTTTGTGCCTTGTTTGCTTGTATCAGCAATTTAAGGTAGGTCGAGTAATTTGTTGTATGTGTGTTATCCGGCCAACTAGTTTATTCAAATTAATATTGCAGTGCATGTGTTACCAGCAGAATTGCATTTCTGAAAAAGGTTTTGCTTAGGTGAACATTTTATTTTAGTTAATTTTCCCTTTGTCAGTGAAACTGTCTTTCGTTTGTCATATGGTAATTATTAGATATATTTCATACTGAGTATGAATATTTAAAGAAATATGTCATTCGGGTTTATGTTGTCTTCCAAAACTTCTTGTTTACTTGTATATGGGACGGCAGTAGGCGTACCAGCCAGGATTAAGAAACGTACAATTTTTTGTCTGATATACATTTGTTCCGCTGTTAGGAAAGTTTGGAATATATTAAGGATTCTTATGGATTAGAACGTTTGAGGACTAGGCTGCAAGTCAGACTTCAGTGGGGCTGATCCACTAGGATCGTTAACAAATTAGTATTCCGACTAGCCAAAAACCAAATAAATAGTTAAAATGTTCACACGATGTTACGCCCACTATCGCCCGAGATAAGTTCCTATATTAAAACTATGGTCAAAACCATGTTTGTTAATGGAGATTTTAATTGCTCGAATAGTGACGTCCCTCGCCACAGATTGGCATGACCAACTTGCTAAAAAAAAAAATTGGAGCCTTCTTTGGAAATGACTGGCAGGTTTTCCTTGTGGGTTTATTTTCGTTTCCTTATTTTCAACTATATTAAGACCGTGGCTAATAAGCATACAGTTGGTCAGAATTGTGTTTTTCTGAAAATGTAATTAATTAAAAGATAAGATTGGTGTTTCTTAATGACATATCACTGATGAGATATACATACTTTCTTTAATGGCAATGTCAAAAGTTTATGAGCTGAAGGAAATTCTTTTATTAAATATGTAATTATCGGGTTTTTTTTAATGGTTTCCTTTTGATTTAGCTGTGGTAATTTTAAGAAATTGTATTTGTTGTTGGGATGTGTAATATATATTTTCAGTTATCTTCTAAAGATCAACAGTCTATGACACTGAAATATCCTACTGATTGGGGTGAACACAGGTATTCTCCTCTTCATATTTAAGCTAGGTGTCAGCCGAGGCAAACATTAAAAGTAAACATATCTGGTTTTTCTAACGTGGTAGCTCACAGCCACGTTTTAATGTAAACAATTCACGTTAGAACGATTGATATTTTAGATAATTTTTCTTCAGTTAATTAACTGTTTTGGTAATAGAGGGCAGCAGAGAGCGATAGCAGTAGTTAGTGCGAGCAAACGACGCATGATGTCGCCATCGTCAGAAACTAACTGTTCTTTTTTTAGAAGCAGTAGCTGCAGAGCAGCAGAGGTTGACGCCTCGTGGTTGTGTTTATCCTCACCTGAAGACCCACCTGCTCCGTCACATTGCTTCAACTTTTAATTTGAGTTATAGATAATATAGCGTGGAAGTGGTAATGATATAGCACGTGGTTGACTACACACTTCATCAAATATAAAACTAGATTTGTACTAAACAATTAGTAAAGTTTGAGCTTTAAAATCTTACTTAAAGAGAGTTTTAAGTGGTTATTTTGGGAGTGTTTATAATAGTTTACTAACGAATTTATCTTTCATTATCTTCCAAATATTGCATATTAGTATCACATGACGTTCAGAGCGAAGGCCGTGCTACAATTGACATGATCGTAACCACAGTAACAGTTGAATAGATTTCGCACTATGGAACTCGTTACAATCGCGCGCAACAATACAACCGTTGTCACGCATAGGTGAATAGGAAGTAGAACTTTTAATTAGCTTGTGCACGAAGCCATGAGCAGCCAATCAGAATCCCCTTACGAGATTTTCCATGCAAAAATGAAAGGAACAAACAAGTTGACCAACTTACATAAGCTAAAACTTAAAAAAAAAAAAAAAAAAAATCTTTAAACGTTTCACTTTTAAGTCAAATATTGTTAACAGACAAACGAGAAGATTCGGTATTATTATATCAATTGTTGCACAGGATTTTTATAATGGTAATGTAATGGTTTTGTCTACGTAATTGGTTATAGCTGTTATTTCTATTGTTGCACGGTCTTGACAGATACAGGCGGCGTTCAACAACAAAGGTCTGAAGTGCTATTGAGGGTGAAGCGAGGTTGAGAGATGAAGCAGCGACAGAATATAGTCGTAAAGGAAACGGGAGCACCCAGCGAAAACCCACTGACAACGACAGCATCCATCACGTTTCCCGTATGCGAAAATTCCGTGGCGTGACCCCGCCGGGAATCACATACCGCTGTGGCCACAAAGGACTCGAGGTACGCTGAGATAAATGCCCAGTCCAGCTGTAAAGGCGAGACAGTAATGCCATGCCGCAGCATTTTCCCCCTTAAGGCCAGGCTTCACCATGCATGGGATCATAGGGAATCAAAGGCTAAATTCAGACAAAGATCTCTGCCATTTTTGTGGTAGTTTTTTCAACTAAGGATTTTTTGTTAGAGATTGAACTCATCTAGATTTGTAAACCTTCCAAATTTAAATTTTTTAATTTCAAAAGTACATTTTCATTATTAATAATATTGTGATATTTTTTAAATAATTAAAAAGTGCATTTAAAATTTAAAAAATTATAAATTGAATGGTTTACAAATGTAGATACGTTCAGTCTTAAACAAAAAAAAAATTAGTTGAAAATACTATCACAAAAAATTACAGATCTTTGTCCGAATTTAGCCTTTGATTCCCTATACGCCCATGCATGGTGAAGCCTGGCCTTAAATCTGTATGCGACAGCTTTAATACGTATGGAACACAAGTTCTCTCAAAATGTATGGTAGAGGTAACACCATTACACGACGTGGTATTACCCTCACTGGATGTCACCTACGTGATCATACTGTAGCACCACGAGTACGGAGTGCCTATACGTGTGTAGTGTATGGTTAAGGCATGTGGCTAAACAATGACGTCATAACAGTAGCCTAGCAACGTTGTGTGCACCATATGTATCCTTTGTGCGCCAGAATGCAACTGAAAATACGCCCACAACATCGTCGTAACGGCGGGTGATAATTGGTGTATTATAGTAATGACGTCATAACGGAGGTTTCTGCAATTATGGTCGGTACATACTCACCTCTGATCAGCACTAGAGTTGTAATAAAGAGTTGTGTATGCCTATTATTTATTTACACAAATTTATTCTTAGTTTGTGACGTCTAAATTGACTTAGAATTAACGTGTAATGTTGAGTTTGCAGTGCTATCCTGCTCTGCTGGTTTTTTTTTTGTAATTTTTGTGTGTTCTATATGTAATCCGACAGAGCAAGTGAAATAAGTATGTGTCCAGCTGCTTATCATAATATATAAATAGCGTAGCAACACACTGCACTTCGCACATAAACGCACGTTGATCGGAAAGCTACGTATGTTATTAGTAGACGTTGCCAAAATAATTACAGTAGGATATAACAGTGATGTTGTAATTAAAATATTTAGTAATATTTGAAAATAACGATATTTAGATCAAAATACTGGGTTGCTGCAAGGTTGGTAAAGATGTAACAGCATTACGGATGTGTAAAGCACACGGAATTCCAGTTAAAACGCATTGCAGTTAGTTATTATAACCAGCCAGTCGTATGCAACTCTCTTACAAGCAACGTGCCACATCGCGTTGGTTTCTAGTTTGCTCTGTAAGGCGTCACTGTCCTTCGTTTGGTCATGTTGGTAACAACGGTTGACGAACAAACCATTATTCTGTTGGATAAACTGAGACCGGAAACACTGGCAGACCACTTTGAAGCTGGCCGTATGCAACTCTCTTACAAGCAACGTGCCAAATGGCGTTGGTTTCTAGTTTGCTATGTAATGCGTCACTGTCCTTCGTTTGGTCATGTTGGTAACAACGGTTGACGAACAAACCATTATTCTGTTGGATAAACTGAGACCGGAAACACTGGCAGACCACTTGAAGCTGGCCGTATGCAACTCTCTTACAAGCAACGTGCCACATGGCGTTGGTTTCTAGTTTGCTATGTAGGGCGTCACTGTCCTTCGTTTGGTCATGTTGGTAACAACGGTTGACCAACAAACCATTATTCTGTTGGATAAACTGAGACCGGAAACACTGGCAGACCACTTTGAAGCTGGCCGTATGCAACTCTCTTACAAGCAACGTGCAACATCGCGATGGTTTCTAGTTTGCTATGTAGGGCGTCACTGTCCTTCGTTTGGTCATGTTGGTAACAACGGTTGACGAACAAACCATTATTCTGTTGGATAAACTGAGACCGGAAACACTGGCAGACCACTTTGAAGCTGGCCGTATGCAACTCTCTTACAAGCAACGTGCCACATGGCGTTGGTTTCTAGTTTGCTATGTAGGGCGTCACTGTCCTTCGTTTGGTCATGTTGGTAACAACGGTTGACCAACAAACCATTATTCTGTTGGATAAACTGAGACCGGAAACACTGGCAGACCACTTTGAAGCTGGCCGTATGCAACTCTCTTACAAGCAACGTGCCAAATGGCGTTGGTTTCTAGTTTGCTATGTAATGCGTCACTGTCCTTCGTTTGGTCATGTTGGTAACAACGGTTGACGAACAAACCATTATTCTGTTGGATAAACTGAGACCGGAAACACTGGCAGACCACTTTGAAGCTGGCCGTATGCAACTCTCTTACAAGCAACGTGCCAAATGACGTTGGTTTCTAGTTTGCTATGTAATGCGTCACTGTCCTTCGTTTGGTCATGTTGGTAACAACGGTTGACGAACAAACCATTATTCTGTTGGATAAACTGAGACCGGAAACACTGGCAGACCACTTTGAAGCTGGCCGTATGCAACTCTCTTACAAGCAACGTGCCACGTGGCGTTGGTTTCTAGTTTGCTATGTAGGGCGTCACTGTCCTTCGTTTGGTCATGTTGGTAACAACGGTTGACCAACAAACCATTATTCTGTTGGATAAACTGAGACCGGAAACACTGGCAGACCACTTTGAAGCTGGCCGTATGCAACTCTCTTACAAGCAACGTGCAACATCGCGATGGTTTCTAGTTTGCTATGTAGGGCGTCACTGTCCTTCGTTTGGTCATGTTGGTAACAACGGTTGACCAACAAACCATTATTCTGTTGGATAAACTGAGACCGGAAACACTGGCAGACCACTTTGAAGCTGGCCGTATGCAACTCTCTTACAAGCAACGTGCAACATCGCGATGGTTTCTAGTTTGCTATGTAGGGCGTCACTGTCCTTCGTTTGGTCATGTTGGTAACAACGGTTGACGAAAAACCATTATTCTGTTGGATAAACTGAGACCGGAAACACTGGCAGACCACTTTGAAGCTGGCCGTATGCAACTCTCTTACAAGCAACGTGCCACATGGCGTTGGTTTCTAGTTTGCTATGTAGGGCGTCACTGTCCTTCGTTTGGTCATGTTGGTAACAACGGTTGACGAACAAACCATTATTCTGTTGGATAAACTGAGACCGGAAACACTGGCAGACCACTTTGAAGCTGGCCGTATGCAACTCTCTTACAAGCAACGTGCAACATCGCGATGGTTTCTAGTTTGCTATGTAGGGCGTCACTGTCCTTCGTTTGGTCATGTTGGTAACAACGGTTGACGAACAAACCATTATTCTGTTGGATAAACTGAGACCGGAAACACTGGCAGACCACTTTGAAGCTGGCCGTATGCAACTCTCTTACAAGCAACGTGCAACATCGCGATGGTTTCTAGTTTGCTATGTAGGGCGTCACTGTCCTTCGTTTGGTCATGTTGGTAACAACGGTTGACCAACAAACCATTATTCTGTTGGATAAACTGAGACCGGAAACACTGGCAGACCACTTTGAAGCTGGCCGTATGCAACTCTCTTACAAGCAACGTGCAACATCGCGATGGTTTCTAGTTTGCTATGTAGGGCGTCACTGTCCTTCGTTTGGTCATGTTGGTAACAACGGTTGACGAACAAACCATTATTCTGTTGGATAAACTGAGACCGGAAACACTGGCAGACCACTTTGAAGCTGGCCGTATGCAACTCTCTTACAAGCAACGTGCCACATGGCGTTGGTTTCTAGTTTGCTATGTAGGGCGTCACTGTCCTTCGTTTGGTCATGTTGGTAACAACGGTTGACGAACAAACCATTATTCTGTTGGATAAACTGAGACCGGAAACACTGGCAGACCACTTTGAAGCTGGCCGTATGCAACTCTCTTACAAGCAACGTGCAACATCGCGATGGTTTCTAGTTTGCTATGTAGGGCGTCACTGTCCTTCGTTTGGTCATGTTGGTAACAACGGTTGACGAACAAACCATTATTCTGTTGGATAAACTGAGACCGGAAACACTGGCAGACCACTTTGAAGCTGGCCGTATGCAACTCTCTTACAAGCAACGTGCCACATGGCGTTGGTTTCTAGTTTGCTATGTAGGGCGTCACTGTCCTTCGTTTGGTCATGTTGGTAACAACGGTTGACCAACAAACCATTATTCTGTTGTATAAACTGAGACCGGAAACACTGGCAGACCACTTTGAAGCTGGCCGTATGCAACTCTCTTACAAGCAACGTGCCACATGGCGTTGGTTTCTAGTTTGCTATGTAGGGCGTCACTGTCCTTCGTTTGGTCATGTTGGTAACAACGGTTGACCAACAAACCATTATTCTGTTGGATAAACTGAGACCGGAAACACTGGCAGACCACTTTGAAGCTGGCCGTATGCAACTCTCTTACAAGCAACGTGCCACATGGCGTTGGTTTCTAGTTTGCTATGTAGGGCGTCACTGTCCTTCGTTTGGTCATGTTGGTAACAACGGTTGACCAACAAACCATTATTCTGTTGGATAAACTGAGACCGGAAACACTGGCAGACCACTTTGAAGCTGGCCGTATGCAACTCTCTTACAAGCAACGTGCCACATGGCGTTGGTTTCTAGTTTGCTGTGTAATGCGTCACTGTCCTTCGTTTGGTCATGTTGGTAACAACGGTTGACGAACAAACCATTATTCTGTTGGATAAACTGAGACCGGAAACACTGGCAGACCACTTTGAAGCTGGCCGTATGCAACTCTCTTACAAGCAACGTGCCAAATGGCGTTGGTTTCTAGTTTGCTATCTAGGGCGTCACTGTCCTTCGTTTGGTCATGTTGGTAACAACGGTTGACCAACAAACCATTATTCTGTTGGATAAACTGAGACCGGAAACACTGGCAGAACACTTTGAAGCTGGCCATATTGCTTTGTTATGAACTTTTCTCTTGTCGTGTAGGATGCGTGTTTACTAGGTGGTATCTTTTAAAGCAGTAATTTCGACGTCATCATCACGTGACTCGTGAAGAGCGCGATCACAGAGAACTCTTTGTTTTAAAAGAAATTGTCAACGTACCAGTTTGCTTGTTCCTTTTAATACTCAATAATGGTTTAAGTAACAGTCGTCCTTTTATTCTGAGGACGTTTGACTTTCAGTTACACTTGGGGAATTTTTGTGTCCAACAATTGTAATTTTTTTCAGATATTTTGAACGACGCAGGATATTTAAGGAAAGAATTTACTTTACCAAATAAGTTCAGAGGATACGGGACTATATCTATGGTGTCGGGGTCCAGTGGTTTTTAACAAATTATGTTAGAAACGTGGTTTTTTTTCTTAAGTATGGCGCAGCACTCGTGTAAACAAACTATACTAAACCCCAGTTCTTCATAATATTTC
The DNA here is from genome assembly GCA_029891345.1 of Dryococelus australis. Taxonomy (NCBI): domain Eukaryota; kingdom Metazoa; phylum Arthropoda; class Insecta; order Phasmatodea; family Phasmatidae; genus Dryococelus; species Dryococelus australis. Next base: position 361,605,483 of record CM056995.1, read on the forward strand.
ATAACAACAAACGCGCATAATTAAATATTTATAAAATGGATGAAAAATTGTTTTTCGTTAACTTCACAGTAGTTTGTTTGGTTGTGGAGTAAAATAAATTTCTGCATTTTTAAATTTAATTTGGAAGCTATATAGGAAAATACATATATATATATATGTGGCTCCAATACTAGCTACAAAAGGAAAATCGATGTGTCTTTATATGCTGAACTGAATAGAGCTGCATGAAATGTGTATTTATATAATGTCTGTGGAGGTACTTGTTATGTGGCTGTTTTATTCTCTGTGGGGAGTTAGAAAACATTGGTAACTGAGTTTTCTATGTTCAAAATGCACAGTGACTAGACGGAGAATCCAATAAGGGTGCGACCTGTAATATTTGAACGAATAGTGCCGTGGGGGTGAAGGACTAGAAAAGAATTTGTTGAACATTCGGCATTGTGACGTAAAGATGTATGTCGTGGAACAAGAAAACTGAGCCCGAAAAAAATACTTAAGACCAAGAAAACTTCGGACGAGAATATAAATATTCGTACACAACACTGGAAAATTGCAAGAGGGAATAGTCAAAAAACAGAACAGCAACAAATGACGAAAAATATACGTATAGGCCTATAAACACGACCAACAGACAACACATGCTAGAAACCTGCTTGAAAAAGCTGGGACACACCTGACAAAATAAGTAGGAACAAAATGGGGGACAACACAATAAAGAAACGCATTCAAAAACAGAAGGTTTGCCAGATACGATAAAATGCAAGCCAGGTATGCTGTAGTCGAGAATATATATGCACACAGCCAGAAAATCCCATGAAGGAATCGAGTCAAACAAAACAGGACAGCAAGCTAAATGCGGGAAACTAATATACTGTTATACGTAAGAATATATAGGTACTACGGCCAAAAGACAACACACCGGATACGACACAGGCTAGTTATCTAAACACACACGACGAAGAGAGCTGACAGAACACAACGTTTCGGGAATTCCTGTCTGTTCCAGTCTTCAGGCCTTTTTCTTTATATAACAGCACAAACATCAACTCTCAAGTCCTTTTCTGCTAACTCACGCTCCTGGCATTCTTCTTCTACGCCACTAGCACACATCTACAGTAAAATAATGTCCTCAATTATTCTTCACCACAGGATCCACTTTAAATAACTATTTTTCCAAATATATCCAACGAGCTTCAGAATCCAATGACCGATATGCCGACTTAAAAGTTCCAAGAATACAGATAATTTTTCGCCAGAGTCCAGTTTGAATTTCAATTTCAATTTGCCACAGCACAAGCGATAGGCGAAGCACTTCCGAAAATTCCCTTGCTAAATATTACATTATTGTGCTATGCTGCCAACTATCGATTAATGTTTACATTATCGTGCTATGCTGCCAACTATCGATTAATGTTTACATTATCGTGCTATGCTACCAACTATCGATTAATGTTTACATTTAAATAGATTTATTTTAGCAATCTGTTTTACACAGCTATATTAAAAGCCGCATTTAAGTATTAAATTAATTTAATAATCCTGAAAATATTACAGTATGTGGTCATACTCAACTCGAAAACATTTGCAAAACATAACAAGCTTATGGAGTAACTAAAAAACAAAGAATTCTGCCTACAGAACTGTCCTTCAAATAATAAATATAAACAAATCTGCAGTGAAAATAAAGTAAGAACATGATAAGTTGTCAGAAATACTAGATTGTCATATGTAACTCGATTACGAAGTTTAAGTTATGCAGCAAGCGAGTACATGTAAAACTGTTTTTTACCAACTGTTGCTCTCGTAGCATCTGCTACATGGATATCGATGTTATATATTTATAACTCGATTACAAAGTTTAAGTTATGCAGCAAGTGAGTACATGTAAAACTGTTTTTTACCAACTGTTGCTCTCGTAGCATCTGCTACATGGATATCGATGTTATATATTTGTAACTCGATTACGAAGTTTAAGTTATGCAGCAAGTGAGTACATGTAAAACTGTTTTTTACCAACTGTTGCTCTCGTAGCATCTGCTACATGGATATCGATGTTATATATTCCGCAGTCTTGTAGCTGCAGAACAGACACATTCAGAATGTAGCGTCCCTAACTCTAGTTGTAACTGCTGCATATTTCTTGTGAAAAGATAATTATATTTTCGTTCTTAGAAAAGTATCTTATGATATCTCGGAGGAATTGTAAATAATAATACACCGAAGTGAGCAGTGAGCTATGTGCGTATTGTTTCTGTTTCCTTGAGCCGGAGAGGGGGGAAAGTGGGGGGGGGGGGAATATTGTTACTAATGTTTCTACTTGGTACTATGTCAAATAAGTAAATCCGTTCTTGCATTTTTGCTACTTTCCATTTTATACGATAATTGATATTTGTGTAGTTTTTCAAGTATTATTCAACAATTTGTATTCAGAAACATAACTACTCGGACGTCTATAATTTTGAAGGAATTTGAATATTTTATTTCATTGAATTTTTTTATTAAATTTTTCCAGCTCTCCGATTTTAGAAGTGCGGTGTACAACCTCCTGTCTAAGACCCGGTGTCTTAAGTTAACTGGTAATTGCTCTTGGTCGAATCATCGTAATATGCACGCTCTTCCCCGAACTACTTATAACATTTAGTGTCATTGTATGCGCTGTCGTTTAATTTGTTATCGGTTACAACTCTAATGATGTAACGGTTTTTAAAAATAATGAGTTAAGCGACGGAGAGTTTTAATACTTGAATATTCTATATATGTAGATTAAGTTAAAAACTGAAGGAAAAAAACCCTTAATTATTGTTTCTGCTTAGTACCCAATTTTAAAAAATAAATACAGGAACATAAACATATTTCATTATTACAAACAATTCAATTATTTTAAAATTTCTTGAGATTTTCTGGTCCCAGTGGTTTTGTTAAAATATCTGTAATCTGATTTTCTGTAGAAAAATACTTTGCGTTAAAAACATAGACTAAAGATGAAGTAGACCGATCTCGCTGGCTGCGCACAAACATGTCCCCTACATTGAATTTGCTCACCTGCCAATACAGCTTGCAAAAATTACATGGATTGAGTTTTATGTTAGAAAGCCGTTTAGTAAACATGTACTTTTGAGATGATTTTATACTTCCTCTAACCAATTTGTAATGATTTTTGATTAAACTCAAACTGGTAAAAGTATTTTATTAATATAATAGTGATTGTCATTTCAAAATTAAGATATAAATAAACACGTTTATCACTATTGACCAGTGTGACATTGACAGTTCTGTTGAAAACTATCAAATGACAGTTCTGTTGAAAACTATCAAATGACAGTTCTGTTGAAAACTATCAAATTTTTCCTTTCTGTGCTGATACTGTTCCAAAACCTGTACCCAGATGTACGGAGTAACTTGTTAATAAATTAAAAGTTAAATTTGAAGTTAATATTTTAACTTCACTAGTAAGTTTTCTAGCAGAGTAACTTTTAACTTAAACTAGTTACTTTTTTTTTTACCTAAAAATAACTTGTTATGAAGCTAAGTTAAAAGTTACTTTCATAAACTCGTGTTTGAATGGTAAATAAATCGGAAGAGAAACCAACAAACTTAAATCTCCATAGTGATTTATCTATGGGAAAAAATTTTAGATCCTTATTCATAGTCAGAGCTTCGTCCAAGGATGATCCAGAGATGATCTTCCTCATAGTTAGTCTGAGTTTAGTCCGGACTAACTATACCGTATTCATAAACCCGACCAGAGTGGGACTAACTGTAGTCGAATGATCATGGACATACATAGTTGTCAAGTTTAGTGCGCATGCGCCTTGCATACTTTCGTCTCTAGAAAGCGCTAAATCTATAATAATATTATAAAGAGGTAGTGTTTGTGTGTTTGGATGTAGGAGGTAATCTTCGAAACTACTCATCCGATTTTAAAAATTCTTTCACCAGTAGAATGCTACGTTATCACTGAGTGTCATAGGCTATATTTTATTTTAAAAATCAATAGGGATTCCTACTAAAACTCCAATAATGTAACCCAAAGTGTAAATAAATTACCTATAAAATTCCTTACATTGCGTGCGCTGCGAAAACTATTGATGATAGAACAAAATAATGTACTACGGCTTTGCAGGACGGACAGATTCGGAAAATAAAACGTGCTGTGTGCTGCGTACGTCGCCAACCTTAGAAGCTCTACTGCCATTATGGGGGGAGTTACTTTTGTGTTTGCTGGGGATTTTCGGCAGACACTCCCTATAGTTACAAAAGGGACGCGTGCAGATATCATCAAAGCATGTCTTAAATCATCTCCCTTACGGAGTTCTATTCAACACCTAAATTTGCGAACGAATATGAGAGCCTATCTTGGTGGAGACACGCATAAAGAGTTCCCACAACAATTGCTCAGACTTGGAGGAGGAGTTTTTCCTTCTCTAAATTTGGGCACTAATTTTGCTGAAATCATTTTAAATGAGACATTAGGTCAGATAGTCCACAGTCTACAGCATCTTATAGAAGCAGTATATCCGGGCCTCGAAAATTTACTAGAAAGAAACTTTCACTGGTTGTGTTCCAGGGCAATAGTATCGCCTAGGAACGACACTGTCAATGAAATCAACAATCTCATTATACAAAGAGTTCCCGGCCAAGTCAAAACCTATAAGTCGATTGACACAGTCACCAATGTTGACGATGTCGTCCACGTTCCTCAAGATTTTCTAAATTCGCTTAATCCTTCTGGCTTGCCACCTCACGAACTATCATTAAAAGTCGGTACTCCTATCATGTTTTTAAGGAATATAATCCCTCCTAACATGTGCAATGGCACAAGATTGCTCATTAAAGACTTGAAAGAAAATTTGATTGTCGCGACCATCCTCACCGGTCCAGCAGCCGGCCAGCTGGCAAACATCCCGAGGATTCCCATGAGTCCCACGGATTTGCCAATATCTTTCAAACGGTTGCAATTTCCCGTAAAAACATCGTTCGAGATTACTATTAATAAGTCCCAGGGTCAAACTTTCTCTTTGGTTGGAATCGACCTACGAAAAGAGTGTTTTTCCCATGGCCAACTATATGTTGGTTTATCACGAGTTGGAAGTCCCGAGAAACAGTACATTTTGCTACCAAACAATAACAGGACGTCAAACATTATCTACAGAGTATGTCTTAGCCAATAACATATTAAGTACTTCTATCTCAGATAAGTTGCATTGTAATATAATGTATATTAATATGAAAAATTATAAAAAAGTAAAAAAATATCAAATAAAAATAGCAAAAAACCTTTAAATTATAAATTATTTAATTAATTATTAAATTATAATGTGCTTTTTTTAAATTCTTTAGGAGAGTTATCCAACCTAATTAACGCCGGGTTAAGCAATTTTTTTTTATCTTAATTGCACCCGTGCGAAGCCGGGGCGGGTCGCTAGTACAATATAACTTATTTACAAGAAAATATTTATTCTTTTCAAATTTAACAGTAATTTACGATAATCATAATGTACATAACAAGAAAAAGAATATAATCTATTATACTGTGTGTTGAATTGAAAATAAAAATAGACTTTTGTAATTATAAGTGTATTTGACACAGCAACTTTGAAATAGAAAAAGTGTATATAAAATATCTTGGCCCTATATTTGGTTTTGATTATTTACATTCAAAAGTGATGCTCTGGGTAATGTGGTGTGTTATTTTTCTACCTGCTCGTGTAAACAAATCACATTATTCATTACATTAACATCGCTATTTATTTTACCCTTGTTTTATGACTGTATCATATACGGCAATGCCTGCAGAATGGAGAACGATAAAATTAATATACTAATATCTTATTGTTTCATATTGATTTGTTAAATTTTCATAGGACACCCCTATGCACTGGTTTCATTTTATTAATACTGTCTTTATAGTGATGTTAAATGTGTATGATAATGTTAAATACATTACAAAAATTCGCTATTAACTGGTTAAAGTTCTATCTCCCAGAAAAGATTCAAACTCACATTCATCTGCACACCAGCCCACGATGTTACCATTGTTCTACCAATACATTTTGGTTGTTGACGTATACTTATATATCCCGTGCCCTCACAACTTCTCCCATGTTAAGTTGAATATCATGATGTATTCTTTGCTCCAGTATATAAAATTCATTGTAGGCCTATGGAACGTAATTTTTGTAGTACGTCATGCAGAATAATTTGCCTATAAGATGTCATGAATCGAAATTTAATGTGGATTTTGATGACGTCATCGAAAACTACATTTAATTGTCTACACTTTGTAACTTAGGATTCTTTATCCTATGTAACCACGCACGAAAAACTTCGTCTCTAAGTGGAAACCGATGTCTTACAGAAAGTTTGCACATCCTGGGACACAAGGGCTCTTCTTCCTTCCCCATTATGCACCCATTACCGAAATGAGATATCTAATACTGTGTCATTTTACAGTCAATATGGATAAAAAATGATCCTCCTTTCCCTAATTTTATATTTATATTATGAAATTTAAAAAAAACTACTGTAATGGTTCTGCAGTAATCTGGTAGTAAGGTTTAATATTTAATATGTGTTAAAACATGAAATATATGTTTTATATATTCAATAATAATTATTGAATAGACAAAACATATATTTCCATGTCAAGAACAGCAAAAAAAAAAAAAAAAAAAAAAAACACACATTTATAATAGTGATATTTGAAATTCACGCCTTGTGAGAGTTCAAATTTACCGCCACAAATGTTAGTTCGGGTTCACAACCGCGAGGGGCGCTTAAAACAGTGTTTCGTTTACCAACATGGAAGGTGCCCTTCTATATAATCCCTCTGTATTATATGGGTTTCCAGAAGGCCCAGCAGAAATAATAATAATAAAATATCTATCTATGGCTTAGACTAAAGATGAGGTAGACCGATCTCTCTGGCTGCAGACAACACTTTCCCAAAATGGCAATGGATTGGATTTGAGGTTAGAACACTGACTAGTAAACAATTGCTTGGGGTGTTTTTATTTGACTTCCTCCAACCAATTTGTAATGCAGTTTAATTAAATTCAAATTGGTGAAAGTATTTTATTTACATAAAAGCGCCTTTCCTTTTAAAATTAAGATAAACAAACTTGTTCATCTCTGTTGACTATGTGACTTTGACAGTTGTGTTCCTTTAGGCGCCTGTGGGACGATGGACATTATGGAAATAGGTTTTCAGGGGCGGTGAAAGTGAGGTCTGGATGGTGGTTATACCCGGTGGCGCCAGATGTCGGCGAGGCGACGTCAAAGAGATGGTCGACTTCCTCGATCTCGGGGTTGCGGACCGTCCACCCGGACCAAATAACCTGCCGATGATGATGACTGATGACTGTTAACCTCTGCCCCGTTGAGAATTACTCCAGATGAGTGGTGCTTATGAAGCGATAGCTTGTAGGCCGACTATACACCATTGTTGACGGAGAAATGCCTAACTCTTAAGACTCGCGTACGTAGGCTCTCAGGGCCTCCCACATGCTCATACAATGCGAAACAAATCCAGAACACTTGCGGATGAAGAAACTTACGTGATTAAAATGAGTGGGTGTTGTAAGGGCCCGTCCCCTGACACGCATACTGCAACGTAAATAAATAACGTGGTGAAAGTTCACACTCACATATTTATTATGGCAAACTACATCCCTTCGATGAGAGTACTTGGCATGAATTACATTTGCAGCTATTTGGACCGGCCGTGCTGTGAAAAGGAAAATTTCTTTAGACAATTAAATTGTCATCTAAGACTTTAAGCTCCCTGAGGCAATGCTAATCCACTAGGAAGTGAAAGTGGCTTACCGGGCTACGAGATGTGAAAAATGTTCCAGAGACCTTAAGTCTATTGTAGTTACATGTCCAGTTGCAAAATGATGATGATAGCCTGGCGTGCACGGGAAAACTCCGGAGCTTAACACACTCCCGCCACCTCCAGTGGGATGCTTCGTGATGACTCCGCCCGATCCAGGGGCGACGCAGGCTATGGCTGGACAAACAGTCTTAGGGCTGGGGTATCTAGAACACGTCACTTTGCAGTAGGTCATTGTTGGGTACATGTGCAGAAGACGAATAAGCCGTTTACCTCATCTTTAGCCTAAGGTCTATGGTCTATGTTTCATTTATACTACCTATGTTGATGCTATGTGGGTTTGTGAATGAGGTCATCAGAGGGAATGGAGATTTTAGGGTTAGAAATGGTTCGTTGATACGTTGCATTTGGTGCCAGCGCAGAGAGCACATACGATGGAAGGTGTGTGGTCAACAGCTCTAAATGTTGCCCCCTCTGATGAACCAGCGTCTGTTGATGTTGACCTGTAATCCTTACCCCTAGTCTAGTGAGAGGTGTGTAGCCCCGCTCAACGGTTTGTTCACTCCTGTGAGAGATTGTTTTAGGCCATCTCTACGCTTAAAAATCATCAAAGCGGGTAATCTGGCTGTTAGGCGGCCAGAGAAAAGAAATATTGTGCATTTAACAACAACACAATATTTTATTTCCTTTGCTTCCTCTAATGACGCACTCGTGAACAAAGAACTCTACTAAGCTTGGAGAGCTCTGATGATGTCAAAAAGGCGTGAAAAGCCTACATGATATTTACGTGAAAATTTATGTCCCAGCCATGTAAAAATGGATTGGATTGTTGAGCGGTGCTCTCCTCGGACTGAAGAGACAATTAAATGTTCCGGTATACGAATTCATGACTATTGAAAGGTAAATGATTGACCAATTTGACGCAGGCCCAGAGGTCGCACATGGACGTCCGCTCCACACGAGTGTTTAGACGCTACTGAATGTGGGTCACATGGGAGCTTGCAGCCATGCACAGTGTTCCTACGCGAATGGATGAAAAAACCTTAGATCTAACAAAACATTGATGAATGAAATGGATACATGTAACATTGATGAGAGGATGGAACAAATGCACAGTATAAAACTTTATTTTAAAAATGATGCCAGTAATAAAAATGTTAACACTTAAAACTTAACGTCTTTGTATAGCACATAACCACAATATTATGATGGTTTTAAGAAAGGTGCGTATCACCCTGAGTTCACTGTCTAGTATGTGCTTTGTTTTGAATTACTATAAAAATGATCAAGATTAACTTCGCATATGAAAACCTTTTAGAACAAACTTAACCTAAACACAATAAAAAAAATGCAAATTGCTCTGTGGAAATTATGTGGTATATATTATGCTTTATGTGTTTTCATGTAAGGTTGGGTTTGTGGCTTGCAGTTGTATTCGAATTTGGTATGGCACTGACTAACAATAGTAACACTTCTCAACAAAAATGCTGAGCAAAAATAACAATATAAATAACACTTCACATGTAAAATAAATAAACACAGCAAAGAATAATCATACTACATATAGATATGCACTGAAATAAAAAAAAGGCAATGGAAATTGAAATACACTGCACCACAAAATACTCACACGAGGGACACTTAACACACTAAATGTAGCACTGCCCTCTGCCGGATGCTGAGGCTGGCGATGTGGCGAACGGTCTCGTGGGGACAACAATTGGGACATGTCAATGCACCCCCCCCCTTTTTTTTTGTGGAGGCCGTTCGCTCGACAGTGCTGATGCGCTGTCTTATTCAACTGCAGCAGGTGGCTGGCGGTCGGAGCTTATCACATGGCCACAGGTCGTATCTGCTGTGTTGTGGCTGTCGATGATCTAGGCATGACGTTGGTGTTGTGACGGCTGCTTCTGGCACCAGTATGTGCCCACAGATTGTGCATGCGGCATGCTGTGTGTAACAAGGCCGCTTAGAATGGCGGAGGGGGAAGGAGCGGTATTCTTTTCCTATCTTGTTACTACTGCTGATGCTGTTGACACTGAGTGGGCGGTATCTCTGTTGTCTGCAGCGTGAGTCGGGATGATCATGTTGATCAGACGTGGCCAACTCAGAGGCAGATGAGCCCATGAGTTGTGCTGGAGATGCTAGGCATCTAGAAGCGTCCCAACGCTGCCAGTTGGGAGTGTCACCTGGCAACCTGACCGTCCTCAAATGACCCACCTGGTTCGTCTGTTGCGACATCCTTAAAGGTAATTCGGGATATGTGCGAATAAGGCTGACTGTGTGTGACAGAATTATACAATGATTCTTCCCCTTGCTCTTTTAAAATCATTCAGCAGTTTGCTCGCAACAGTGTGAATGTGCCAGCAAAACAGCTTGTGAAAGGGCTATTGAATTCAGTCCAGGGGGTGCCGTAGCATGATACTCCTCCCCACCATATTCTTGATTCATATCCTAGGTATTCACCAATGCTGTTTGGCCAGTCGTCTTCGTCAACACCATAGCGACTAAGCCTGTTAGCACAATCTTAAAGAAAAGTCACCGGGTCCTCGTTTGCCATGCCAGAGTATGCAGGCAGGGACTGAAATCTTGCACATGTTTTAGGTGAGCTGACAGTAGTCGCTTCGTTGTAGCATGTGGTGTTATAAGCACATCTGTGGTGCTGCTTGCCGGAACTAGGGCTGCTTGAAGCAGCGGCATTGAGTGAGCAGGGGCATGGCGATTGTTGATGTCCCCGCGCACATGGCCAAAGGTGGGCATGACAGTTGCATACACTGTTGTTGTCTCTGTTCTCTTTAAAACACACTGTCGATGACTTCTATTCCTGGGTTATGTTGTTGTTCGACGATTGACGTGTTGTAAGGAACCCAAGGATAGGTCCCATTCTGATGCTGGTAAGCTGCCTGTGATCCGTGGCCGGTGCATCAGTGTAGCAGCAGGCACAGTCAATGAAGAATGTTTCTCGCAGTGTAGCTCATTCTTGAGATGATACACACTTCTCATGGTAGACGGAGGCACCGAGTGCACGCAATTGTTGCTGCTGCTACTCCATCACACCAACTGAAATTTGCACATTTTCGCAAGGTTCGCCTAGAATGCATTGGTGAGTGTATGTTGTTGATTTGGGAACTGGTGCATGCGCAGAGCGTGGGCATATGGACAGGGTTGACAAAGCCCTGGACCTGTCGAGGTCTCGTGCACTGTGCGCCCACATCATCCGGTGTGCCTGCAATGGTTCATCCTTCAGCATTCACACTCTCTATTTCTTCCCGCAACCCAGCGAGCTGCGGTGGCGTCGTTGCATATGCAGGTGATCCCTTGCAGAAAATCCAGTGAGAACGGATCTGTATTCGGCATGGGATGCAAGAAAATTACAAGCAAATTTATGAGGGTTTACCATTTGCTGTTTGCCTGTCCAAACACCCGAGGTCAGTTACATGACACAGTTGGCATGGAGAAGTTATGTTGTGGTCAGCTGTTTTGTTTTTGCCAGGTCATGTGGCCGCGTTGCTCGCGGCTGTCACACAGACGATGCAGCACGGGAGGGGTGGTTCAGGCCAGCACAATGTTGGGGTGGAGGAGGTGGTGCACTCCCTCTTGTCTGCTGATCTTCCCCCAAGATGGTGGAAGGGTAGCTGACATCATGGGCGCTGCAGCGAATGATAGCTTTGTGTGTGCATGCTCAAAATAGCAGATTCTCCTGGTTGGCCAGGAACAATGGCGATTTCATGTGCCAAAATTTGCAATTTGATGTTTGCTGGCCCCAAAATTGCTGGGAAAAGACATAGAATGGTAGGAAATGACGTGGGAAAATTTTCGAATAGCAAAATATTGATGAACCAATAGATTCAGCAGAGCCTACGCTTGTGAGTACACGAAAAACACACGTGGTCCGCAAAACATAAAACAGAAGAATTACAGAGACATGGAATGCACTTCAGGGAGTCACAAAACATGGAAATACACTGGATACAGGTAGTGGCATTGTGTAGAAGGCATACGTTGTCGGATGGAATTGTCTGCGACTTGTGTGCAACATGCGACACAAGTAGGTTGGATTTCGAATCTTGTTGTAAGGCACGGGAAAACTATGGAGATGTTGCCGGGCAGGAAAGACCACACGGAATGGCGCCAATTGATGCAATGTGGGTTTGTGATTGAGTTCATCCTAGGGAATTGACGTTTTTAGGGTTGGAAATGGTTTGCTGATACATTGCTCTTAAAAAAGGTGCAAAAACCCTACACGATATTTATGTGGAAATTTTCTTCCCAGCCATGTAAAAATGTTCCGATATGCGATTACATGGCTATGGAAAGCTAAATTGTTGACGCAGGCCCAGAGAGGCCGCACACGGCCGTATGTTCCACACGAGTATCTAGACGCCAATGAATGTGGATCGCACGGTAGCTTGCAGGCGTGCACAGTATTCCCACGCGAGTGGATGAACAACCCTTAAATCTATCAAAACATTTATAAATGAAATGAAATTAAACGGATACAGGTGTCACTGATGAGAGGATGGAACAAATGCACTCTATAAATCTTTATTCGAAATAGGACTTCAGTAAAAATACATAAAAACATTAACATTTAAAACTTAACATGATTGTATAGTACGTAACTGCAATATTATGGCGGTATCAAAGAAAGCGTGTATCGCCCTGAGTTTACTGTATATAACGTGCTTTGTTTTGGATGACTGGAAATATGATCAAGATTGTCACATATTAAAACCCTTTAAATCCATCTTTACCTAAACACAATAAAAAATAATGCAAATTGCCACATGGCCATTACGTGGTACGTAGTATGCCTTATGTGTTTTTATGTTCGGCTGTGGCCTGTGGTTGTATTTACATTTGGTATGGCACTGAATGACAATAATAATACACTTCCCAATAAAAAATGCTGAGCAAAAATAACAATATAAATAATATTTCACACCTAAACTGAATAAACACATCAAAGAATAATCATAATACAAACACTTCAAATAAAAATAAATACGCACTGAAAGAAAATGGAAAAGGCAATGGATAATTAAAATACACTGTACCACACATGCAGACATGTGGGACACTAAACACACTAAGTAGCATTACTCTCGCGTGAGCGATGTGTGAACTGCTGGACGTTGCTGCTGCCGATTGGCGAAAGGTCTCGAGAGGACACCACGTGGAACACATCAGTGTCAATGGTGCTTATTTCAGGTTCCTCATCACAGTACGGTCGTTAGTTGATTCCTCTAAACTCAATCTTTGCGAGTTAGATAAACACGTACATGTTAGCTGCTTTGATGAGTGGAAGACATAGAAATGGCCACAGTTGAAACATTTTTTTTTGGTGAAGTAAAAATGTTTAACCGACTGCACCACGGGAAGTCGGCAAATTGTATAGTAGTGTATAAATACAAAATTGTTTGATGAGCTAGTCACTGCAAAGCAAGAATGAGACACACTGGCAGTGACTCTGATGCCCGGTTGCACCAACATCTTCACCGATCCGAGATCGAATGATCCTAGTTCCGAACCAGGATCCAGTTTGATCTTGGTTCCAATGTAAAAGTGGTACACCATTGAAATTTCATGATTCTGGCTCTTCGATTCCTCGATCTTCGTTTCAAAGTGAGAGATCGAGATTTAGGTATGAGACAAATTGTGCTATTGGTTCGTAATATATGACGTCATGGAAGTAGGCGTATTTTTCACTATAGATAGAACTAGATGTGCGTAGTTTAATCTATTTTAAGTGAATTATTGTTGTACGAATTTTACTGAATAATATTCAAGTGCGTATAATGTTGTAATTTTCTAAGAAAACAATCGAACGTAGTTCTATCTGTTGGTGTATTTTCAAAATACATTTGTCGATGATGGCTACTGATCTCGGATCGATATTTCGAACCGCCAATTTCGGCGGTTCGAAATGAACTTCATCTCGATCTTCAGTCCAGCTCTGAACTCGAATGATGCAACAGTTCTCTGTGTCGATCTAAGATCCGATCTCGGATCGAGTTTGGAACCACGGTGGTGCAACGCGGGCACGAGGCGTACTCGATCGGCGACCAGCGGGGGAGCACAGCGGAGCGGTCTGTAGTCTGCATTCCTCGGCCGTTGCCTGTGATTGGTTGCTGTCGGCAGGACCGGTTCACTCTCCAGACACCACGGACCTCGCCCCCGCTCTAGCACACCGACCTTGGTTCGAGCCCCGGGGCTGCGGGTTGGGCGTCCTGCCCTGCCCACTCGTGCCAACCGTAGCCGGGTTCAGCTGTACCTAGTCATATAGCTTCATGCAGGATGGACGAATTCGAATATAGGCTGTTCACGGTAAAATGAGCACTCTTGAAAGCCCTGCTTAAGATATATTTATATGCACGCTGTGTAGTCTTTCGCCTTATGTAAAATTAACATTGTCATGAGCCTTATCACTTTATTCATACGTTGATCAAGCGAGACTTTAAATTATTATAAACGTAAATATTTTACAAATCTGCCCACTTTTACATTCCGTTGAATTAAAGAAAAATAGAAAGCGAAATTAATAATTTAAGTTGTCACAAATAGTTACCTAACAAGTTTTATTCAACGTTGAGATATGGAACTACTTGCCCACCATCGTTACCAACTTTGCTGGGCGCATGTCACTCAGAGTGCCCATTAAAATAAATACAAGTAGGAACAGTGACTTTTTTCTAAGGTTGATTTAAAAAGTGCTCACTTTATCGTGAACAGCCTTTATCAAGATGTAGTCAAATTGAGATTCGATCTAGCGACCATCTCTCCGTAACTCACGTACTCGTATTTTTTTTTTTTTTTTCCTTTTGTCCCCAATACATGACGTCACCAACACTCTGGCTTTTCAACTTGAAAAAACTTGATCATCACTGTGTTTATTTTTCAGGAAGAAATAAGGTTTAAGTATTTACGATGCTAGTAAGAATTATTATCATTGAATTATGAATGGTAGCGTGGAAATTCTTCAAGTTTGGAGAGCGTAACTTAATTTTCTCGATTATATCGTAATTAGTGAACGCGTATGGCCGACTTGCTAGTATTCAAGTTGGCAATACTGCCTCTACTCTCTCACGGACGGTAGCTTATTGTTGGCCTCCGCGTCCTCGCACTGCATCCACAGAGACAACAGTCGGCACTTCCATTTCGTAACGATCTTCTTATTTCAAAGTCAATTTTCACGGGTGGTAGGTGCCTGGATCAAGACCAACAGAAGAAACGCGTTACCAAAAAAATAATTACCTAGTATAATAAAACAAATACAATTGTTTTAATGATTATTTTGTTATAAATACGCTTTATTGAGGTAGTTAATAATCACGCTGCGTTCAATGTTTAATAAAGTAACTTATTTACTAAAGAAAAGAAAAAAAATCCAGAGGCTATTGCCGGATAGCATTTACAGCATGTTTACAGCTTGCATTATTGTTGAGAGGTTCTAGAACGAAGTTCTAAAACTATGTAATTAGAATCTAGGTGACTAGCACCATTTAGTTGCCGAATACTGTTTTCGGCAATGATTAAATATATACCTGTGCTATTTGTGTTAGCTCTGTCTTTTAAATATTTACGTTACCTCCAAATGTGAATAACATAATAGAATAAATCTCGTACAAGCAGTGCTAAAATCGGATTAAATATTTCTAATCGTTTCAGTACAAAACACTCATAGTTTTGACTCAAAACAGGCCTGTTCCATAAAATCATTCATTCTAGTGGTAAAATATCTATGTTGGTATTTCCACAGGCACTTACTTCAAATAACACGATTGTAAGCCCTATCTAATGTCATCAGCTGACTGCATATGCACAATTCTCTATCAATACAGCTTGGGTTCTTTCCTGAACAATTCATACTCCACAAGCGTACCATGCATCCGTCAAGTGGCCTGCCTAGCGCTTGAACTGCGTTGCAGAGTGTAGTTTGAAATACACGTCCTCAGGAATTAACTTTTGAGAGTGGTGAAAGTATACACCGCATTTATTAGTCACGTGACAATGTTGATATTAAAATACGGCTTAAATATTAAAACTTGCTTAAAATGAAATTTTGCAAGGGCCTTAAAAAGTGCTCACTTTACCGTGAACGGTGTATATAAACCAGTAGCTGCGCTGAGCAGTAGCACGTTTTATGAATAAGTTACTCCCAGGGAACATCATTGGGCACTGAGCTTCGTAGAGTACAGTGCCGGTCAAATATTACCTTCCTGTGCCACACGTAGACAGTTGGCTACAATGGGCAAAAAGGATAGTTTAAAAAAATTGGGTTAGGCTGTGTTGGGGGCACGACCATTTGTTTTGCGTCAATACGTCTACGTTGACGCGCTCGGACGCCTTGATGTATATTTTACGTTCCCGGCACCTCTTCACTCTTATCATACAGGGTTTTATGGGTATCACTGGATTGCTTTAGAGATTCTCTTTCGGACCGTATACGATTTCTGTATTTCGACTTGGATTTTTGACGAGTATAGGCCGATATTGTGTTAAGTTTTCATAATTTATTACATTAAACTCATACAATTTCGCCATAACCATGCCACACAAAAGTTTTTATACACGCGATCGATTTATCTTGATGAGAGCTGTCGATTGAAACTCAAACGAGCGTCGTAGCTTCTCCAAGCCAAAAGTTATACTACGTGGAAGTTATGAGACGCGGCGAAACGAACTCAAAATTGCCCCCCCCCCCCCCTCCAAATCCTAAACGTGCGTGTGATGCTTCACAGTCCTCATTCAACGTAACGTATTTTTTGATCCTTTGGCAATCGAGTGGTGTAATTGAATTTTGAATGTAGACGATAGATTCGGAGCTGCAATGCCAAACTGTATCCCCCGATTTTGTTATTATCGGATTTTCTGGATTGCCTCCCACTATGGTTGAAAATTTAAAGATGTGTTCACGTCAAAATTATCCCGTAGTTAACTGTGGCTGTTATAGGTTGTTCACGGTAAAGTGAGCACTTTTGAAAGCCCTGCTTAAGATCTACTAGCATGCACACTGTCTTCTTCCACCTTATGTAAAATTAACACTCACCAGTTTATTTATGTGTCGGTCAAGTGAAAATGTGAAATTATTACAAATGTGATTTTTCTTTGCAAATCTACTCATTTTTACACTTCGATACTTAAAAATTAAAAAAAAGCGAAAGAAATAATTCAAGTTATGAGAGATGGTTACGCAACACTTTTTATTCGACGTTAAGATGTGGAACTACTTTCCACTCATCGTTACCAACTTTACTGGGCGTATGTCACTCAGTTCTCCCGTTAAAATATATGCAAGTAGGGGCAGCGACATTTTCCTAAGGTTGATTTCCAAAGTGCTCACTTTATCGTGAACAACTTCTATATTCATTGCCAAGGAAACACAAAGCTTTATTTCCCAAGAAATGAGATATGGCACGGGAGCCAGGTGGTTGTGGGGCCCGCCTGCCTCGTGTTGTTTACCGTGTTAGATGCGGTTGTGGGGCCCGCCTGCCTTGTGTTGTTTACCGTGTTAGATGCGGTTGTGGGGCCCGCCTGCCTCGTGTTGTTTACCGTGTTAGATGTGGTTGTGGGGTCCGCCTGCCTCGTGTTGTTTACCGTGTTAGATGTGGTTGTGGGGCCCGCCTGCCTCGTGTTGTTTACCGTGTTAGATGTGGTTGTGGGGCCCGCCTGCCTTGTGTTGTTTACAGTGTTAGATGTGGTTGTGGGGCCCGCCTGCCTTGTGTTGTTTACAGTGTTAGATGTGGTTCTGGGGCCCGCCTGCCTTGTGTTGTTTACCGTGTTAGATGTGGTTGTGGGGCCCGCCTGCCTTGTGTTGTTTACCGTGTTAGATGTGGTTCTGGGGCCCGCCTGCCTTGTGTTGTTTACCGTGTTAGATGTGGTTGTGGGCCCGCCTGCCTTGTGTTGTTTACCTTGTTAGATGCGGTTGTGGGGCCCGCCTGCCTTGTGTTGTTTACAGTGTTAGATGTGGTTGTGGGGCCCGCCTGCCTTGTGTTGTTTACAGTGTTAGATGTGGTTCTGGGGCCCGCCTGCCTTGTGTTGTTTACCGTGTTAGATGTGGTTGTGGGCCCGCCTGCCTTGTGTTGTTTACCGTGTTAGATGCGGTTGTGGGGCCCGCCTGCCTTGTGTTGTTTATCGTGTTAGATGCGGTTGTGGGGCCCGCCTGCCTTGTGTTGTTTACCGTGTTAGATGCGGTTGTGTGGGGCCCGCCTGCCTTGTGTTGTTTACCGTGTTAGATGTGGTTGTGGGGCCCGCCTGCCTCGTGTTGTTTACCGTGTTAGATGCGGTTGTGGGGCCCGCCTGCCTTGTGTTGTTTACCGTGTTAGATGTGGTTGTGGGCCCGCCTGCCTTGTGTTGTTTACCGTGTTAGATGCGGTTGTGGGGCCCGCCTGCCTTGTGTTGTTTACCGTGTTAGATGCGGTTGTGGGGCCCGCCTGCCTTGTGTTGTTTACCGTGTTAGATGCGGTTGTGGGGCCCGCCTGCCTCGTGTTGTTTACCGTGTTAGATGCGGTTGTGGGGCCCGCCTGCCTTGTGTTGTTTACCATGTTAGATGCGGTTGTGGGGCCCGCCTGCCTTGTGTTGTTTACCGTGTTAGATGCGGTTGTGGGGCCCGCCTGGCTTGTGTTGTTTACCGTGTTAGATGCGGTTGTGGGGCCCGCCTGCCTCGTGTTGTTTACCGTGTTAGATGTGGTTCTGGGGCCCGCCTGCCTCATGTTGTTTACCGTGTTAGATGCGGTTGTGGGGCCCGCCTGCCTTGTGTTGTTTACCGTGTTAGATGCGGTTGGGGGGCCCGCCTGCCTCGTGTTGTTTACCGTGTTAGATGTGGTTCTGGGGCCCGCCTGCCTTGTGTTGTTTACCTTGTTAGATGCGGTTGTGGGGCCCGCCTGCCTTGTGTTGTTTACCGTGTTAGATGCGGTTGTGGGGCCCACCTGCCTTGTGTTGTTTACCGTGTTAGATGTGGTTGTGGGGGCCGCCTGCCTTGTGTTGTTTACAGTGTTAGATGTGGTTGTGCGGCCCGCCTGCCTTGTGTTGTTTACCGTGTTAGATGTGGTTGTGGGGCCCGCCTGCCTTGTGTTGTTTACCGTGTTAGATGTGGTTGTGGGACCCGCCTGCCTTGTGTTGTTTACCGTGTTAGATGCGGTTGTGGGGCCCACCTACCTTGTGTTGTTTACCGTGTTAGATGCCGGCGTCATTGCCCCGCTCAAGACCCTCGGCTGGCTTGCAGTGTTGTGCTGTGTCTACCTGTGGCGCCTAAAGCCGCCAAACTATCATTTCATTCGCAAAAAGTCTATATAAGGTTCAGTACAAAGCCGTTCTTTATCTGACGCACATATTTCGAGATAGAGCGCTTCGGAAAATAAATTTTTTAGCCATGCTGGAGAGCTTTAAGGGGAATGGTGTATGGAAGCAGCATATTAACCCAATTTTTGATATAAGTCGTTTTCCAAAGGGTTTATCGAAATTTTCGGCTTGACAAGACGTAAATATAATTTTCAACACATTTTGCGTCGTTAGATTTTCACAGCATTCGTTATTCTCGGAACACTGTTGGAAGAAAAGAAACTAGTATATTTTTCATATCTTCAATCAGAGCTCCGAGAATAGCAAACGCAGATAATTTTTAACCATGTAATAAGTCGTTCAAAATTATTTACGTCTTGTCGGAACCAAAATTTTCGAAAAATGCTCTATGAAACAAATTGTGACAAAGATGATATAAATGTACGGTTTTCGTGGACCATTGGCCTTAAAGTGGTGCTTCCAGTGAGCGGGAAGTCTTGAAAGCACTCTACAGCGCTGGTCTGAATGTTCGGTTCGTTTTACCTCACACTAACTGCTCATCTCCATCAGTTTACTGTTGTTTCTAAAGGCCGTTCACGATCAAGTGAGCACTTTTGAAATCAACCTTACTAAAAGTCACTGCATCTAACTGTATCTATTTTAGCGTGCGTTCTGAGTGACACGTGCACAGTAAGGTTGGTAACGATGGTTTGGAAGTAGTTCCGTATCTTAACGTCAAATAAAAACTGTTAGGTTACCATTTGTCATAACTTCAATTATTTCTTTCGCTTTCTGTTTTTTTTTTTTTTTTTTTAATGCATCGAAGAGTAAAAATGAGCAGATCTGTTAAATATTTACGTTTCTAATAATTTCGCAGTTTATTTATATAAAGTGATGAGTCATATGACAATGTTAATCTTACATAAGATAGAAAAATACGAACGTGTATACAAGTAGATCTTAAGCAGGGCTTTCAAAAGTGCTCATTTTACCGTGAATAGCCTATAACAGAGTTGCAGCACTTCGTAAAGCCCCTGTCGCACTATCAAATTTTCGCCTTCAACTATATCCGGCAACAAAAATTTGAGGAAAAAAAGGCCATCAAATGTTTCCCTCTAACAAATTTTATCAAATAATCTTGAATGTATTAAAAAATTTATCACACCGTCAAATTTTTTTATTGGGAGAATCTAATTTTAAATATTATTTTTAAATAATTTTCATAGTGCCATATTGCTTTTGTTTATCCTTGCAGTTCATTGCAGGAAGAAATGTAAGTAATATTGTTATTTATTTTCGTTTCTTTAAAAAATTAACATTTTATTTATAACATATGTTTCCTGCACAAGGAAATAAATGCATCTGAATTCGCAATATCATGTGCAATATTCACTTAAAATATCACTCATACCCAGACAGCTTCTACATAAATTATCTTCATAACTTACTTCGTTTCAGCAATTGTTCGGTATTTTAAGTTCCTTGACGTCCATTTTTGTCGTGAACGCTTCTGATTGGCTGAGACCGTCAAACATCAGACAAATTCGTAGAACTGCTCCAATATTAAAACGTTTGATGGAAACTGAAGCCATCAGACTTTCTCAGACGAAAATGGCGGCGTTTGTGACGTTTCGATGAAGTCAGAACTGTGGAACTTTATTTGACCAAACTTATTGGAAGCAGTTTGACGGAAAAATTAGACCGTGTGACAGGGACTTAAGAGTGGCGTACGAGTTTTCCTACATTCACTTGACGTAGCTGCCGTTCGTTATGTAACACAACGATCATCCATTCCGGAAGACATCTCATTAATAGTGGAAAGGGTATTTTTATGAGTTCGGTAACGTATGTGATGTCTGTACACTCGAACTTCATCTGTGTATTCGCTGGTTGCTGCGCCAGTTTCTCAAGTCAGACCAGAGACGCTCTATGAAGAGTTAAAGGGTGTTCACGATAAAGTGAGCACTTTTGAAATGAACTTTAGAAAAATGCCACTGTCCCTGCCTGCGTATGTTTTAACGGGCTCACTGAGGGACATGCGCTCAGTAAAGTTGGTAACGATGGATGGAAAGTAGTTCCATATCAAAACGTCGACTAAATAGTATTAGGTAACTATTTGTGATAAGTAAAATTATTTCTTTCGCTTTCTGTTTTTTTTGATAATGCACTGAAGTGTAAAAATGAGCAGATTTGTAAAATATTTACTTTTCTAATAATTTGACTGACACATGCATAAAGTGAAGAGGCCCACTGCAGTATTAATTTTACATAAGACGGAAGAACACACAATGTACATTCAACCACGCAATTACCTTTACGAGACCAAATTGTAATCTGTAATTCAAAATTTCACCCTGCAGGTTTTTCGAATGCCTCGTGACTGGGTGTAAAACACCATGTCTCTAGAAGGGCAGCAGAAAGTAAATGGCCGCCATGTTGAGGTTACATACGCTACACGGAGATAAATACACGTTGTAAAGCTCCGAAGAAGAGATATATTGGATTCAACTATATTGTATTTTTCAGTCTTGACACTCTCTGGCGTAATGACGATAAAAGCTGTTCACGGTAAAGTAAACACTTTTCGATTCAACCTTTGAAAAATGCCACTGCCCTTTTCCTGCGTATATTTTAACAGGCGCAATGTCTGAGGGAGTGACTATCCATGTCTTTACGTTGAATCGGAAGCGTTAGGTCAATGTTTGTTGTTAATTTTATTTTTATTTTCTTTATGCTTTTAACTGGTAAAGCAGTTTCGTCCTTGCATAACAAGTCCCTGGCGCGCGTCTGTCTGCATGACTGCGCTAATCTCGAGAACCATTGAACAGATATGAATGCGGTTTCTACTCTTATGATCTGCTTTTATCAGGGAAGGTTTTGTATGCATTAAGAGTTGCCCTAGCACTTGTATGAGCTGAACATTAACGGTATTAGTGAATCAAGTCGGGGAAAATGAGCTATTTTGCTGCTTTCTAACTATGCTTTACCAAACTGCAGGGCCGATTATTATAATGCTTTCATTGCTAGCAAGTTACATTCTCCCATAAAGCTACAGGCATGTATTAAGTGGGGCGAAAGGCAACTTACCCTGTCATAACCTTAAGTCTTATGTGTTAAGTCTTTTCCTATTTTACTTATTAGTGTATCGCTGTCAAAACGAAATTATACCTGGCGAAGCCGGGCCGGATCGCTAGTTTAAATTAATTTCACGGTTTCAAGTGACCTATGCGCGACGGTTGAATAAATTGATCAGGCTCATAGCAATGTTAAATTTACCTATGGTGATAGGATACAATGTAATTCGAGAAGCAGACCTTTAGCAAGTATTTAAGAAGTGCTCGGGTTACCGTGAACAGCCTATACACAACTCAACGGACTCTGCCACGGGTTTTGTGCTGCTATCTCGTGATGCTTAAAATTAACTGGGTCCATCTGAAATCTTGTATCAAGAAAGTAAATTTCAAAGCGTTATTCGAAAATGTATTAAGATACTAATGCCGTTCTTAATTGAAAATCTTCTTTGCTAACGAAACATGCGAAACAAGACATGTTGTAATAACAACATGAAAATAATAGGATTCAGCAAGTAGTGGATTTCGGAATATAACCCCCAGTATTGAAAAACCTATGCGATATCGCATGAAGGTATAGCTTACAGAATATCACATAGTGACAGTTAAGATTAACTGTCGTTTCAGTTGTCGTTATCATAAAGATGATTTTAGTTAGTATGTTTAAACAAGCTAAAGTTACATAATAGGGTCTCGTGACATGGTTATTGTATCCTTGCAAATCTGTATTATTACCATGAATCATCCAGTACGTGTCAGACAAACTGCACTGTTCGGTTGAACAAGTAAATCAAATGAAAAAAAAATGTTTATATTCTAGTGTGTCCTGAAAAGAATTCATACTGACGATTAGAGACCCGGAGATTTCGTGAATTAATTTCAAGATAAGTTAAACTTCAACCACACGTGCATTTAAGTTTATCATTCTATTAGATCACACGACGACTTTTAACTAATAACGAACGTGCAAAAAAAAAAAAAAAAAACAAGGATCGAATCCCATGCTACCTAGGGCAAAGATCAGTGATAAAATTACTCATGCCCGACTGCACAAAGGAATTATTGCCGAATAAATCCAGGAAATGTTCGGATCTCTACTAATGGGCAGGCACCTACAAAATCCGCTTTAATATCCTACGCTTGTCTAAATTCCGTCGTTCGCTGACCATTTGTGTGAAAGGACGTGAAGGCCTGTCTCAGCCGATAACAGCAGCTCGTAGGTAGACAGGCACGCACTCAGGATTTTGCTTCGGAGAGGTGTTACCATATGAACAGGCAAATACTTAGTAAAAATATAATGTATTCACAAAATATTACACTGAGAAAAAGGTCATTGAAGTTTGCCAACTACAGTATAACTACTACACAAACTTTATTTTACATATGTGTTTCTGTGCCATGGTCAGGAACAAGTAGTCAGTATTCGAATAGCTCTTGGCTTGCTCTAGGACCACTTCTTTTAGTCCTCTTTCATTTTCAAGAATTCTAGTCACATCAATGAGGTTAACGATTTACGGCATATTCTCATCGGAAATTCTATTAAATGATTAAAGGGGGTTTTCTTCAGGTGGGCCAAGCGACCAACCCTGTGTCCCGTCTCTTGCTGTAGCTCAGGTCGCACTCTTGCATGAACCTTTCATAAAGTCACCAGTGGATGGAATCACCACGTATTGTGCTCAGGTGTGTGTACGGCAGTGGCGTCTAGCTTGTCTGTAGATAATAACGCGAACCTTGCACACGTCTACTGGTAAGTGATGCCACACTGAGAGAAGTCTTTGTTACAGACGACAAAACTGCTTTTTTGTATAGGGCCAAAGATATATTTTTGTGTAACCCCAACTGGATATTTGGTTGAATGAACGTAACTTTTAAAACAACATAATTAATTTAATTCATCTAATAAAATACACGCTTGTATAAACAAAACCTCTGTGTTGGGCCAAATGAAATTACACTGCCAACAAAATAGTACAATCAACTATATTTATTTGTTTGAACACTTATTTGATCGCTTTTTTGGAATGGCTATGTTTGTAATTTTTGTGACTATTAGGATAGTAGCAGTAAGTGAACTAATTGATGTTTAATAATAATATAAACATACTAATAAAGTAAGTACGAGAAACTAAAAAGTAAAACTGTAAAACTTTTAATATTTATTTGCTCACGTTGTCCAGTATTTGAAAGGCGTGCATTGAAAAACATTTCAATGTTACCAGAACAAAATAGGACATAGTGCTCGGCCGCAAACGCTTTAGGATTGAATCCCAGTCGGCCTTGGTTTTTTTTTTTTTTTTTTTTTTTTTTAAATAACCGAAACTGTTAAGTATGCGGAGACAAAACAAATCTTTAGTCGCACCAACCAACAATATATTTGTTTGGGGCAATCAAACAAGAACAACTAAATTATTTCGTCTCGACGACCAAATATTTCATTTCCCCTGTGAAAACAAGTTGGTTACAGTGCAGAGGCCTGTGTTGTAACAATCTAAGGTTCGTCGCCCCCCCCAGCAGACGATGAGGAACAGCACAGTATCGGGGTTTCCAAGCGGCCAATCACCGGACTGACAACCGCTTGTCGGAGACCTCGCCGCCGTCACGGCTTGTAGCGAGCCTTGGGAGTCGGCCGCACATCATCGCATCCGTTGGTCCAGAACCACCCTGCTCCTTCCACTTACTACTCTGTGCTTAGTCAGGGTCACGTGGGAGTGTCTACCGGCCAGCGGTGGCCAGACTACTCGCCTCGCACCTACGCGAACCGAGCTCGATCCCCAGATTTTTTCATGCGGGAATCAGTGCCGAATGATGTCGCTGGTCTACAGGTTTCCTCGGGGATATCCAGTTTCCCCCGCCCTTGCATTCCGGTGCTGCTCCATACTCACCTCGCTTCACCCTCGTCGTCTCATGCGCGCGCGCGTGTGTGTGTGTTAACAATCCACGGATTGGTTTTTAGCAATTTTCCACGCACGCCTCTTCACAGCTTTCCTTTTCAATTCAACAGGATCTGCTACATTTCATGTCGTTGATAACTTGGCTCATGTAGCTGAGACTTCCTCGTCCTCTGTCTCTCTTCCCGTGCATCTTCCCTTCAGTTATCGCCTTAGGTACTGACTGTCTCTCAGGATGCGACCAACTCGTCTAAGCACCTTGTCATTAGTGAGAAGAAACATCCTGCTGATCTTCAGTATTCGTCTGTAACACCGGGCCTCAAATGACCCCCTCCCAGTTGTTTCCTTCATTCACACACATTATATTTAAATCCTGATCAGGAATGCATTCCGTGAATATCAGTCAAGCCGCGAACCCGTGGTGGAATTTATGAAGTAATACACGATGTCCGCAATTAAACATCCTAATTTTGCTAGGTTCTCAGGAGAAAGCAAATGGAGGTATGGGCTATTTGTCGACGCACTTGAGTAGCACAACACGTGCAAGTTTTTAAGGAAAAATTCGGCACACTTTTACGTGAGCTCCTTTGATGATCCGCTGGATGTCCATTCTGTACTCGTACATCCAGGTCCACTCCGAAATGGCCGGAGTAATGGTATTTATTCCCGGCGGGTTTTGCTCCCGGATCTTCGCAAGTGGGAGTTGTGGCGGACGATGCCGCTGGTCGGCGGGTTTTATTGGGGACCTCCCGTTTCCCCCCGCCCTTACATTCCGGCACTGCTTCATGCTCACCTCACTTCACTCTCATTGGTTCTTAAGACCTCGATGTTAAGGGCTGCCCAAATCTCTACACTCCACGCTTCCATAATCCTGGCACGGAGGGATTTAGGATCTTGCACCTTCTTCGTGCGAACTTTCTCTTTAACGTAGCCGCACAAAAAAAAATCTAAGGGCCTGATGTCTGGGGAACGTGGAGGCCGATCCTTCGATCTATCTCTTCCTATCCACCGACCTGGATAAGTTGCATCCTGAGCTCGCCGCACTATGAGTGACTAGCGGAGTGGAGCATCGTCCTGTTGGAACGTGTTCCAGCTGATGGAACGTATATAGCTATAGCATGACCGGTACACTATATTGTTACGTGTCGCTGGTCCGTGCCGCTAACTTTGGCTTCGCATCCGGCGCGAGCGAGGTAGTTATATAATAGCGGCGGCAGCGTGAGCGATGATAACAGCATATCAGATGCAGGGAGCGAGCAGAGACTTTAATCTCTGTAGCGGCGCATTCTGTCGAGACTGATTGTATCGATTTCTGCGTTTATCTTAAGAATGCTCTTGATTACTGACGTTATCCCAGCGCGACTCGGGGTGCGTTGAACCTTCGAGATATGGTCATGGCCAACACTATAAATATTGCGGCAGGCCCCAGGCCGGCCAGTTGAGTTGATTTGGAGTTGATGAATGAATGAATGGCTGAGTTACGAGCGATAGAATACGAGCAGCGGGAGAAGTGACCAGCGGAAGGGAAGTTTGCGACTGCGAGTATCAAGCAGTGAAGGGTGCGGCTGGCAGGTGGACTATAGGACAAGATGCGTTGGTGAAAGTCATAAATTATGACAACATATATAATGAACACGTGTTAATAATGAGTATGCGTTAATTGACTGTAACCAACAGAGACAATTAATAAGTACGTTAATTAGAGTTGAAATATACATTAAATATATCATTAACTGTTAAATAAAAGGAGTAAAAGTTGAGCCAGATAATTTTGCTGTAAATAATAGCATATTGAATAAATTAGAAAACAAATTTAATTTCTTTTATTAAGATCTCCATCCCTCACGAATATAGATATACCCCTCAGGTGTCCTCTCACGTAACAATATATATTCTGTTCGCGGTTTCTTCATACTTTTGTAATCAAACCCTTGAAAAATCACCCCACGTATGAAGATTTTGATTGTTTCCTAAATATGTCATCTATCACACGCATTTTATACTTGTGTGTACATAAAAGTAGGCTACCTTATTTTTGGTTAAATTGAACTTTTGCTTGTATTATATCTATAAATTACAATATTTCACTCATAATTAATATGAATAAGAACCGGGAGGGAATAGGTGTTTTAGCAGTGCGTAGTAAGAAATAGGTTTATGCAGAATATATCATACCGAGTGCACGCGAATGTGTTGCGCTGTCCGTTTGGTGTAATTTTCTAGACTTGGTTAAGCTGTGTTTGCATGAGGTGGAGTAATATCTGTGGAAGTAGAAATAGGGCAGGTGTTCTGAAAAGTTGGAAGTAACTGTGAATGGTCTATAGCGTGGAAACAATCGCTTGTTAGAGCACCCCGGTGGCAGACAAGCTCACGATGGCTCTGCAGACAGGGTCACCAGGTGTGTGGTACTCAGAATGAGGACACGTTCAAGCAACTATCATTAAAAAATAAAGGACACTTGCAAGAAAATTACACGAAGAAACAGGACACGTAATTCTACAATAAAAATATACAAAATTAGTTTAGTATGTCGCATGCCAGTTAAATATATATTAACTGCAAAATTGTATCCCGAATTCAGTTAAG
This sequence comes from Dryococelus australis, assembly GCA_029891345.1. NCBI lineage: Eukaryota > Metazoa > Arthropoda > Insecta > Phasmatodea > Phasmatidae > Dryococelus > Dryococelus australis. Next base: position 361,633,139 of record CM056995.1, read on the forward strand.
TAATACAATTGTTTTTTTGCAACCAGGCAAAGTGATAATCATGTCATTTCCACTTAGTGTGTAGGCGCTACAGAATAATTTGCAAGCAAATAAAATATAAGTATTCTTACAAAACACATTTTTACATAAAAGTATTCATAAAAAACCCAGTTTTAAACAAGCACTGGACACAATTTTGTTAGTTGATAGTTTATCACTCTCGCAGAGTTCAGATACAGATACATTTCGATCGTATTTATTTGACGATTTTATTAGTTCAAACAGGTTTATATTTCCTAGCAAATAATCTTAAAATTTGAATTATACTAGGCATATCAACTTAGACATGTAAAAAAAAAAAATAGCCAGGAAAAATATACGAGTATCGATAATGACAAAATAATCGCGTAACTTGTCCAAAAAGTTTGCACTTTTGCAGGAAGCACGTTGGCTCCGTTACTAAATGCTGAACGACACCTACAACCCATGAGGCCTCAAGAAGAGGACATGTTCGGGTAAAACACGACGTCTGGTTAACCTTATTTACAGAGGACTTCCGCTGTGATCACAAGTGCGGTGCTCGTAAACCATCTCCCCCCCCCCCCCCTCTCCTGTAATTTCTGGCGAACTTTGTGCGAGGAAAACAAGTGCGGCGTGACACAGGGATCCATCCGGGAACGTGGCGCAGCGAATCGATCTGCCCGGTTAACGCTTGCGACCTACTCGATTATTCTAGCTACAGTGACATAGCTGGCGAGCGGAACACTAACACGACAATCTGCGCCATGCCTCGAACACCCACCCTCCAGTTTCGTCCCTCCTTTGTTTTTCTCACACACAACCCTCCCCCCTCCCCCCCTTGTTACAGACACTTGAAAAGTCCGGCGTGGTAGAGGAAAGGCGTTAGTTCTCCCTAACAACGCATTCGGCCATTGACGGAAGTATAAAACGCTTTCGATACATGGCATACTTCGGAAATAAGCACACACGCCATACATGGGGTGGTTTTTCAAAGGTTTGATTTTAAAAAGTGTGAAGTTGACTATTGCCCAGTTGCACCATCGTGGTTCGAAACTCGATCCGAGATCGGATCTAAGATCGACACAGGAAACTGTTGCACCATTCGAGTTCAGAGCTTGACTGGAGATCGAAATTTCGAACCGCCGAAATTGGCGATTCGAAATCTCGATCCGAGATCAGCAGCCATCTTCGACAAATATAGTTTAAAAATACGCCAAAATATAACATTCGATTGTTTTCTTGGAAAATTTAAACAACATTATACGCACTTGTATATTATTCAGTACAATAATATGTCTCTTAAAACAGATAAAACATCTATAGTGAAAAATACGCCTACTTCCATGACGTCATATATTACGAACCAATAGCAAAACTTCTCATACTTAATCTCGATCTCTCACTTTGGAACCAAGATCGACGAATCGGAGGTACAGAATCATGAAACTTCGTTGGTGCAACACCTTTACATTCGAACCAAGATGAAACTGGATCCTGGTTCGGAACTAGGATCATTCGATCTCGGATCGGGGAAGATGTTGGTGCACCCGGGCATTAGACAGAGAGTTAGACGTCACACAGAACCGCTGCGCCAGCGCCTGGCCAGACGTGACGTAACACGCCGGCGTCGAGGCGCTGCGAAAAATGACGAGCGTGCTGGGAACACGTCTATAGTCCATTCCCCATTGGAAGCAACTTTCTCGGAGCCCTGCTAAATATCTACTTGCAGGCCCGTTTCGTATCCTTCCGCCAAATGTAAACAAACATTGCCACGTGACTGCTATGTAGTATCTGTCAAAATCAATGTTTACATTCCGTTGTGTGTGTACATGTGTTCATATAATTTCGCTACACCTAAAAATAAACACTGAAATGTGACTTCTACTTTTATACCTGTCAAATGTGTTGTTTACTGATTACAGCTTTTCAAAGAATTCTGTCTTAGGTCTAGTTCAAAAACAATTTCGTACGAATATTCACAGTTTAGGCCTCTAACATTATTTAGGTCAACTTTATGACGTTTTAAAAATGCCTGAATTGACGATAGTTCTTAATAGCACATTACACGTAATACACGTTAATATTTTGCCGCGACTCTGTTAAACACTGTTACAACTGTGGGGCAATGAACTGTAGTATTTAACTTTTTGTTTTTGATATGCGTTGGGTTATTTCTTTAAAAGGACGGCCTCAGTTAGAATAACGAAGGAATAGACAGACCAACGAAAAAGCGACATTAAAATCAAGCACGCAACTCGTGTCGCTCATTTTTTACTATAGAAACTTAAAATATAGCTGTCAACATGCACACAAATAAACCTACCGTAAGTTTTATTCCACTCATATTTATATGTATTGCTACTTACTGTGTATTAGGTTTATTGAAATTTATTGGGGCTGGGCTTGGTTATTTTGTTGGGATTGGTGGTAAATCACGTTACACGACTGTGTTTCAAACACCCAGGGCAAAGGTACAACGTTGTGATAAATAAACAGACGTGGATGTAAATAAATTACTTCGTCATAAAATCAGTTCACATTTACAACATATAAATAGTTCACATCAAATATTGGAAATCACGCACACACACAGATCCAGCGTAACTATCACCAAACAGCCACGCCACGCTATTTCTCACGCAGCGGCTAACGAAACACACCGTAACAGTATATTTATTACTGCCGCGGAAACACAGATTTATCACAACATCGTAACTTTCTTAGGTAGGTTTAAAAAAACACAACGTCTACAAACGTGATGCGGTATTTTGAAGTATTTGTCGGAGTAAGTATAATTTACACTTCGTTTGGTAAAACAGCAACACGCCATGACATCATGACTTGCCACGTCTGCCAACTTCACTTTGTTTCTGCCCCTCCATCATATCTAAATATGTTAAAATAAGTATTCAAAAATTAAGATCTCTTTTCAGTTGTAAATTTCAAATTCAAAAATCATTATTTTGCTGTAATAAGTATGAAATTTGCTACACTTGAAAACATTTACAAATTTACCCGCCCACTGGCGAAGTGAAACTTCCCGAATGTGAAAGAGACAAAGACACACACAGAGAGAGAGAGAGAGAGAGAGAGAGAGAGAGAGAGAGAGAGAGAGAGAGAGAGAGCGACAAAGTTCGCTCAGCACACAGTTGCTTCAAAATTGCTCTCGCTCGATAAAACAACACCGTACCATTACGGCCTACTCACGATATTTTCCGCTGTTATTTTAAACTGTAAGAATGAGATATGTTTCCATCGGGGCTGCCTAAATATTTAAATAGGCACCGTTTAATTTACAATTAGTATACTAAAAAACTAGGTTAAAATAATATTTTAACTGTGAACTATTTCTTACCGGTCGTTGCCAACACGTCGCTGCTCTCACTGTTGTTAATTCATATTTAAAAAAGAAATAAATATTACAAGTTATAGAAGATAGTAAGGTAAAGTTTCATTTATTCAGTAATACAGGTTATTGAAAAAACAGGTTGACATGTTTTTCCTGGAGTGTTTTTTCAAAGGTTGATTCTCATAAGTCGCTTCGAATCGGGAATGGACTATAGTGAGTTTGTGTGACGTCAACATGTGCTTCTAGAACAGTCGGCACCCAGAGAGCAGGCAGAACGTTGACACGTCACGTGTGGCTGGACTGGACGCTACGCTACACTTGTATGTATGGCGCGAAAATGGATATCGAGCATCTAATTGAGGGTACTGTTACACTGGACAGACATGTCAAGTGTCCTAGAGAAATAGCAGAAAGTGTTTAGACCTGACACACATTCAGCTGATATTTGTGTCTGCAATAAGTGTCTGTGTACAATAGAGATTGGACACTGGACACAAGTAAATATGAAGTCTAAAAAGATTGGAGCAGCAATGTTTATATTAGAGAATAGTAGATTAAAAGGAAAGAAAAAAACGTTCTCTGTGGGTCCGTGATAAGATAATACCACGACACACGCTTGGTGCGTACAATATGTTAATAAAAGAATTAGCTGTGGAAGACGCAGATCAGATTCGGAATGTTATACGACTGACTCCAGCCACCTGTGAAGAGCTAGTGAGATATGTGAGCCGTCTGATTTGCAAACAAGATACAAGTATTTCAGTAAAAGAATGTCTTGCACTGACATTACAATTTCTGGCATCATGTAAGAATTAGATATAACCTATATGCTGTCAAAATGTTCTTTAAAACTATCTCAGTATCTGATCGTATTGATATGGGATGATGCTAATGAAATAATTTGTAAAGGTGAAGAAATATTACCTTTATGAAGGACAGGTATAAAGTTATATTTTCTTGAACGTCATATAGTCTATTTACTTTTATCACAACTTCACAGCAAATTATATGCGCTTGAAACAATTTGAAATGGCGACACACTAGCATAGCAGAGTGAAGGATTAGGTTGTACTGAAAAAAAAAAACCTGGAAGGAGAACGGAGCGGGGTAGACAGTCCGTGCTTGTGAGGTCTGTGAGGGAGTGGAATGTGTTGAGGGAGGAATTGGTATCTGTGAGAGGAGTTGGTAAGTTTAGGAAGGGAATGTAAAAGGAGTTGGTTGGGTGAAGGAGAGGTGAGAGAGCTCGCCACCGGGCTGTAGCCTAATTGCGAGTATGTATGTATGAAGGTGCACCAAAATCACGTTTGTTCGTCGGTAGCATTAAATAAATTATTTGCAGAATTATTCAGTAAAATCAACAATGTGCACGTTTCCTGAATCTAAAAAACTTAACTATAGTCCATTCCCAATTGGAAGCGACTTATGAAAATCAACCTTTGAAAAACACTCTAGGCATAACATGTCAACCTGTTTCTTTCAAAAACCTGTATTCCACAAATATATAACACTGTGGTTAACTTTAGAGTACTGTATTACTGAATAAATGAAACTTTACCTTAATATCTTCTATAACTTGTAATATTTATTTATTTTTTAAATATGAATTAACAACAGCGAGTGCAGCGACGTGTTGGCAACGACTGGTAAGAAATAGTTCTCAGTTAAAATATTATTTTAACCTCGTTTTTTAGTATTCTATTTGTAAATTAAACGGTGCCTATCGAAATTTAAATATTTAAGTAGCCCCGATGGCAACATATCTCATTCTTACAGTTAAAAATAACAGCGTAAAATATCGTGAGTAGGCTGTAATGGTACGGTATTGTTTTATCGAGCGAGAAAGCAATTGAAAAACTGTCTGCTAGCGCGGCTTGTCGCTTTCGCTGTTTTTCTTCGTCGCTTTCAAACTCGGGAAATTTCACTTCGCTAATTAACTAGGAAATTATCAATGTTTTCAATTGTAGCATATTTCATACTTATTACAGCAAAATAATGATTTTTGAATTTGTAATTTACAACTAAAAAGAGATTGTAATGTTTGAATACGTATTTTAATATATTTAGATATGATGGCGGGGCAGTTACCTAGTGAAGTTGGCAGACGTGGCGAGCCATGACATGGCGTGTTGCTTTTTGTCAAACGAAACGTAAATTATTCTTACGCCGAAACTTCAAATTAATACATCACGTTTGTAGACGTTGTGTTTTTTAAACCTACCTAGGCAAGTTACGATGTTGTAATAAATCTGTGTTTCCACGGCAGTAATAAATATACTGTGACGTGTATTTCGTTAATCAGTGCGTCTGTGAAATGGCGTGCCTTTGTGCATCGTGGTCGATACGCTGGCCCTGTGTGTGTGTGATTTCAGATATATTATTAGCACAATTTATACATTTCAAATGTGAACTGTTTTTATGACGAAGTTATTTATTTACATACACGTCTGTTTATTTATCACAACGTTGTACCTTTGCTCTAAGGGGTTTGAAACACAGTCGTATAACGTAATTTGCCACAATCCTAGAAGAAAAATACTAAGCCTAGCCCGATAAATTTCAATATACTTAGTAAACGGTAAGAAGCAATACATATAAATATGAGCGAAATAAAAGTTATCTTAGGCTTATTTCTGTGCATGTTCACCGCTATCTTTTAAAGTTTGTGTGACAAAAATGAGCAACACGAGTTGCGTGCTTGAATTTAATGTGTCTTTTTCACTGGTTATTCCTTCGTTTTAATATTTATTCCAACTGAGGCCGTCCTTTTGGAGAAATGACCCAACACATATCAATAACAAAAGGATAATTACAAATAGTACAGCCCTTTACCTCGCAGTTGTAATAGTGTTAAACACAGTCGCTGCAAAATACTAACGTGCATTACGTGTATTGAGCTACGTCGTGGAAAACAAATATGTTAATGTAAAATAACCGTAAGAACTGTCTGCAATTCAGGCATTTTTAAAACGCCATATAGCTGACCTAAATAATGTTACAGGCCTAAACTGTGAATATTCATAAGGAATGGTTTTTGGAATATGATAGAATTCTTTGAAAAGCTGTAAACTGTAAAGAACACATATGGACTATACGTAAATTATATTCGTCAATTCATTGCCGGCGGCGTTTAAGAAAAAGAACTAGTAGTTTTACAAAGCGGTATACACTCGCCTATTACTATTACACATTTCGCTCAAGAAAATGCACTACGACCAACTATGCTTGAAGAAAGCAAATACACAAATAATTAACTACCGATTCATTATTCCGACAACACCAGCATGATGCTCGTATAAACACATAGCCTCTCTGCCATTGCTACACTACATAATTAACTCACGATACAGAAATATAACTTCAGACTCCCGAACATGTGTGGATACAATAAGATGCATATAATAATGTTCCCCATAATTGTAACTTTTGTATATTATGTGTTACGTTTAAGAAGTACGAAACCATAAGATATGCAATAAATACGGCCACCACGCTTCTCACCCGTCATGTTGAATTTCCACTTCCCGATCGGTACGCGGCTTTAGACAACATATAGCTGCCGAGTACTCCTTCAACTTAGAATACCGAAACCCGGAAATATGACGTAAGTCGTTATTTTACGATCGGGAGCTCCGTTTCGACAAACTTAGAATAAACGCCGAGGTCACTGTAGGTACCATGTCGGTGTCCCAGTTTGATTTTGTCAAGGGAAACACGTTCTCGCACTTCTAGGCTAAGGGTTGCGTCACTGTGCCGAAACTCGTTTAGTGATTTCTCGCAACTCGGCTCCCCATCCATCCCTCCCTCCGGACCACCGGTCTAGCTTCTGCGACTGCCCAAGGCAAGTGCGAGTCACCTGCACAAATGTTGAGGGCGGTGGAGGGTCGGGAAATTTATCTCTCAGCAGGTAACAATATCCAATATCCTTGCCGTGGTGTCTGGTTTGCATGTAGGTTAGTGTACTTCCTAACCATATGTAGCATACGGTGTGATATGTTGAGAAAACAGGAGTGCCCCACAGGGGGGGGGGGGGGTTCGGAAGACAGGTTGTCTCAGTGTCGAGTTGTGCAATGCAAATTCTATGGCATACAGCAGTGACGCTCAACCCCCCCCCCCCAAACTCCCTTAATTCTGCACTAACTGACATTGTAGGTATAGACTGTTCACGGTCTAGTGAGCTTTTTTTTAAGGCCTTCCCAGCAGGCAATAGTGGCTAATAAGTATGTTTTATTGCAGACTCATACATCAACATTGGAGAGTGGTGAAAGTATACACCACATTTGTGTCTCACATGGTAATGTTGATAAGTGACAAAAAAAAATTGGCTAAAAGGAAAATTTTGGAAGGGGCTTAAAAAGTACCCACTTTACAGTGAATAGCCTATACAATGAATTGATTTAATTAAAACTTAATATAGACTAATTTCCGTAGATTTTAGTATTTAATGTATACATGCATTGGCATAAAAATAGCCGCACCCAGAATGAGACGCCGAAGTGAAATTAAATTGACATGGGCAGTGTGTACGATGATGCAAAAACTGATTACAACATCAACACAAATAAGTCGTATATTCGAACAAAATTGTGCGGTTGGGAAGTACCTGTAGTATATCGTTAAACCACTTCTATAGTGGATACACGAGATAGCATGGTTCGGCAAGGTGTTATAAGAGGTATTTAATGCTGTCCTATGGAGGGTCGTCCCATGGGGTTTGTTGCAATTGCCACTCGTCGAACCTGGTGCCATGCATGTTCTCTAGCCAACAAGTCTGGGGACCTGGCTGGCCAACGAAGGGCGTCGGCAGCACAAAATGAGCTCTAGGAAACCTGCGCAGTTAATAAGCGGGGATTATCCTGTTCGGCAATTGGTCAATAGAGCCGTATCATAAAGGGAAGCACACGAGACATCGGGGTCTCAAAGTATTGCATCTTTATTCACTTGATTATATGCTGTTCACGGTAAAGTGAGCACTTTTTAAGGCCCTTATAAATTTTTCTTTTCATCCTCTTTCCATCTTCCTGCTGCTTTTAAATATAAACATTGCTTTGTGACGAATAAACACAGTGTATATTTTTCACCATCCTCAAAATTTAATGCATGATGCTGCAATTATATATGTATATATATATATATATATATATATATATATATATATATATATATATATATATATATATATATATAGTGCGTGCGTGCGTGTGTGTGATTAAAGCCTGAGGGGATGGCCTTAAAATGTGCTCACTTTGTGAACAGCCCATACTATCGCACTCAGAAGTAAACATCTAAGGTTACAATAAACAATATTTAGTGACTATTATTCCAAGTGAGAGGGCTTTCGAAAGTGCTCACTTGACCGTGAATAGCCTATATAAGCTGTTCACGGCAAAATCATCACTTTTGAAAACCCTGCTTATGATGTACTTGTGTGCACGTTGTTTGTCATTCCGTGTTATGATGTACTTGTGTGCATGTTGTTTGTCATTCCGCCTGATGTAAAATTAACATTGCCATCAGTCTGATCACTTTGTTCACGCGTGGTCCAAGTAAAATTGTAAAATTATTAGTAAAAGTAAATATTTTACAAATCTGCTCATTTTTGCACTTTGACGCATTAAAAAAAAAAAACAGAAAGCGAAAGAAATAATTTAATTTGTGAAAAAGGGTTACCTAACAATTTTTATTCGGCGTTAAGATACGGAACTACTTCCTGTCCATCGTTACCAACTTTACTGGGCTCATGTCACTTATATGCAGGTAGAGTCAGTAACCTTTTTTTTCTAAGGTTGATTTCGAAAGTGGTCGTGAACAGCGTATAGGCAAGCGGCAGGCGGCGGCCGTGCACCGCAGGCAGGGAGGGCAGGACGGCGGAGCGTCATTGAGGACTCTTGTGTTGTACAACAGCGGGGCTGCGCTGCTGGTGTGTAGAGGAGGGAGGACGTGTACGGCCCGTTACTGTGGCGGGCTGTTGTTGTGGCACAGGAAGTACCGGTGACCCAGTGCGAGGCCAGTTTCCGCCACGCACCTGTCACGTCACGTGAGCTGCTGCGCGCTCCAGTCTCTCTCCTCGTCTTCTCTCACCTGGACCAATAACGCCGACGAAGTGTCAGCCAAGCCTCCATGCCTGTCTCCCCTCTAGCTTATGTCATTACGAACAATATACTCCCCCCCCCCCCCAAAGGTTGATTTCGAAAGAAATGCTTCCTTTACCGGGAACAACCTTTAAACCCTTTAGTAGTTGCCTTTGGTGCCCTGATTCAGAGAGGTGTCGCGGCGGACCTATTCTGTATAAGCTATTCACTGTAAAGTGAGCACTTCTGAAAGCCCCCTCTTTTGAAATAAGAGTCAATAAATATATATTATTTTAGCCTTTGACGCAAGTTCCGAGTGCTGAGGAATATACACACTGTGTTGATTGCTTATATCGCAATACGTTTTCGTAAAGGTGGTTAAAGGATAAGATATGGATGAAAGGAAAAAGTAGCTAGGGTCTCGAAAGTGCTCACTTTACCGTGAACAGCCTATACCACCGTTCCCCACATATCGAAGGGGAGTCTGTTTATATGTGATGCACCTTCCATAAGAGTACTACCACAGTCCATGCATGGTTACTTCAAACTTTCATTAAGACCCTCTAAAGATCTACTTCCAGGATATTCCTCCGCCTCACATAAACTAAGTATAGATAATTACACTAGACGGCCAACGCACCGCATTGGGGCGCGCTCTGTGTAAATATGCTTTCCATAAAAACTTTTCCTGGGTAGGCATTATCAACAAGCCTATTTTGTCCCTGTCCTTATTCGTATCTATGCTAATATTATGAAGACGTCGGTGAAAAATGAGCTACTTGACTGCTTTCTAAGCATGCTCTACCAAAACCATTAAAGATAAATTGAAACAATGTTACGAAAAAATGTCGCAAGTACAGTAGTCGCAGGTAGTGACGGGTAGTTGCAGGTAGTCACGGGTAGTCGCATATATAGTTATGTATTTAAATAACTCCATAAACCAGGAGTCGGGTCCGCGGAAACCGCGGGCTGAGCCACCAAAGATGAAGCAGGTAACCGTACGAATTAGTATTTATGTTGCAATGTCGTCTGGGAACTTCGGCACGAGCTCGCTGGCACATCCCGACATGCAGTAGCAATTATGGTGAAAGTACGACTTAACACTTAAAACCTAATACTTAAGATAAGACATAAGACTTAGGCTTACGAAGGGCCTAACCGTCAATTTGGGGGGAGGGGGGTGGCGGGGCACGGAAAGGTGCCCCACCCCCAAATGCGCCGTCCAGACCGACCCCAATCCCACAACAAAATTGAAAACGTACCCACCTTGTCTCTCTAAGTCCTCCCAGGGTTGAGGAGGAGTGGCACTTTGGTGAAAAGGGGTGGGGGGGGGGGGGTCGACTTCCCTCCACTCCTTACCGTTTGCCCACAGTGGCCCTCCAAAAACAATAACTTCCGTTCTTTATTATAGAGTATGAAGCTGAGAGAAGCGATGACGGGCTGCTAGGTAGTTATACAAGTGTGAAGAAACCGGGAATGTGTGTGCTACATTACAACGCCTTCTCATCAGTGTTTGCGAAGTAAGTTGACGAAGGGGAGTGGGGGGGGGGGGCAGGACAGGGTAGGTTGGCTGTCTGTTGTAGGAGTAAAGAGATGCGCTCTCAGATCACGTGACGAGGGTAATGTTGTTGTGTTCCAGAGGACGGGCGACAGGTCGCTGCCTATCGCAGTGCGTCTCCACCGCACTCTCGAGCTGGCGGACGACAAGTTCTACGTGATCACGTGTGGCAAGGCGGGCTTCAAGAACGCCAACAACGAGACTTCGCTTGTGTCGCTCAAGGTGGTTGAGGGCGGCCGGCGTGTTACAGAGGTCTTCAAGAGCCACAACTACACGCTGCGCGCTGAGATATCCCGCCCTGACGGCGAGTACCTTACTTCTCTCTATCCTCCCTCCGTCTCTCTCCGGCGGTCACGTCGTCTACGGGAAATTCTTTTTCCTTTTGGTCCATGTGTCAAATGTTTACCAAACTTTACTTTTCGAGGGACGGACTGATGAGCCACCGCCTTCTCGCTGCATTCCTTAGACGTGAATACGCGCTTTGAAATAAATTGCAAGGCGGTGGATCTATGTTGATGTAGCTTTGGTGGTAAATTCAGGATTAAAAATGTAATAATGAATCATATCAATTTTATAATTAACTTTCTTTACGTCAGTTTCAGCCATAAATGTTTGTGACAAATGGACACACATATTATCAAATATAAAAATTATTTCCTACATTATTATTACTATGATTTTCTTACATGCAATCATAGTAAACATTATGACGATATTCCATGACGAAGATTTTCTTGCAAATTCTGCTTTCTGAAGCATCCGGAATGGAAATACGCTTAAATTGTTTGCAAATACAAACTTCTTTATCGGTTTTTTTTTTTGCATTTGAAAAGTACATTTGAGTAAAATATTTTATAATGTTGCAAAATTTATAGATACATTCTTCTTTCATGTACAGAATACATCGCACTTTTCTGACAATTTTCATGGTGTCTGTGCTAATTTTTTATTTATGATTTCTTCACGTTGTATAGTCGGGTGCAGTGCTCTATAGGTAGGCGTACTATACGGCCGGGATTAGCCCGGATAGTCCGGGATTCAAGCACGTGTCCGAAGTGTCCGGGATTAACGAAGTGTCCGGGATTAACGAATGTCCGGGATTAACGAATGTCCGGGATTTTCGGATATCTGAGTGAAAGATCGGGCGGCCGGGAAATTTCGCTCTGTTGTGATTTAGCGGTTGGCAACATTGCATGCAGCGATGCTCAGCTAGACCGTCAAAACAAAGCAAAAGGCAGTCAGTCGACATTGGCATGTGCTCGTTGACAAAGGAAAGGAATATAAAAAATACGAATTTATTTACAAAATAAAAATTTCATAACACATAATCACGGATTGAAAAACAATTCTACATGACCAAGAATATGCGTGTCACCAGTAGTACGAACAAATTTCCGATACAACCAAATCTGACCACCAAGTTCCATCTTCTTCTTACGTGAATACATAGACGCATTACCAAAAACACTAATTACATCAATATTGTCTGCCTTGCCCTCATGAACTGGAAGTCTTCCAACAGATGGCACATATACTGTAATCGCAGGACGCAGTTCTCAGTAAATTTTTAGTTGACATTTTTATTCTAAAAATAATAATGTATAAAAAAATTAAGTTACTTGTAAACCAAAGTATTTTAACTAAGTGGAAAAAATGATTATGAACCAAACAAAAAAAATATTTTTTATGTTATTCACTAAAAAAACAACCCCTTCCAAAAATGTCAGCGATTGGAGTCCATAAATTATGGTAAGCCTATCTGTAGGCAGTTGCTTTACTTCACCTTAACTGGCATAGGTGTACCCCACCGAGTAAACATGGCGTAGAGTGATCACGCTAGTTGCGCAAAACCAGTCTCTCGTGTCTCAGCATTTGCACTGCTATTCTGCCAATACGACTGTAATAAACGAAGCCGATAATATTTGAGGTTGTAACACTGTGTGATAAACAAGTGATATAAAATGTTTGTATACTTCCTGTAACCAATTTACAGCGCAGTTTCATTAAATTCAGATTGGTGTAAGTATTTTATCCGCAAAAAAAAAATGTTCTCGTATTTTGAAAACTTAAGATATAAACAAACACGTTCATCAGTTTTGACCATGCGCAGAAGACGAAAAATCGGTCTACCTCGTCCTTAGTCTATGGCATATTCAATGACGTGAAAGTGCATACACTAAAAGATTCTGGCTGCGGTCGCACAGGACGCAAAACTACTTCACTCGAACACATTACCTTCGCTCCGGACCTTAGGCTCAAAATGTGAACATCCGTGCATGTCCTCAACATTGAGGGCATACACGGATCTCAAAAATCACATGGTCAACAGAGATGGACGTGCTCGTTTACGTTTAATTTCTCAAGAGACCCGCCCTTTTACATGAATGAAATATTTTCATTTAATTGAGTTTATTTATTCTAGTCGTATTCAAACTGGGGCAGAGAAAGTGTGCAAACACATTCAAGTATGCGCTTACACAAACGGCGTTCTAGCCTCAAATGATACCCACGTTTTTTTGACAGTGATATTGGCAAAAAATCATTCGAGTGTCGGGAGACTGAGGATACGCTGATTGGGGGACGCGGTGGCTGAGCGGTTAGCCTGCTCGCCTCCCACCAAGGCGAACCGGGTTTAATCTCCGGCCGGGTCACTCCCGGATTTCCGCATGTGGGAATCTTGCCGGACGATGCCGCTGGTCGGCGGATTTTCTCGGGGATCTCCCGTTTCTTCGGCCCTTTCATTCCGGCGCTGCTCCATACTCACCTCAATCACCCTCATCGGTTCTCAAGACCTCGCTGTTAAGAGCCGCCCAAATCTCTTCACTCACTAAGCAGATGGCATAAGCACCGCGCTCTCTTACGCTTTGCTCATCACAAGTTCAGTATTCGATCTGAGATCACATTCGTTCATGACCCTGCACCAACTCACAAATCTGTCGTACCATTTCAGATTAACGTAGGGTTCAAGATAAATTCGAAATTTATTTGGAATCGAATATTGCGGTGATTCGAAAGAGTACAATAGTGTTTTATGCGTAGTTTTTCATGTGGTAAATTTAACCTTTCTGATAACTCTCTGAAAATAAAACGTTGTCGAACTCTCTTAACAAAATTATTTTGTGGTGACTATACATAGAACGTTGCAGTAAGTTATTACAGTAAAATTAGTGTTGTTTGCTACTATTACATTTGGGAGGTGTGACTTTCCACAAAATATTTGTTGCTGCCCCAGTTTTATTTTTTAGTGTTGCCTAGTTACTTTTTTTTTTTTTTTTTCTATTCGTTCAATGTTTGTTTCAAGTTCACACACATTTGTTCGTTTACTGTGCAGTGGCAGGTTTGATTGTTTCTACAGGCTGTTCACGGTAAACTGAGCACTTTAGAAAGCCCTACTTAAGATCTACTTGTATTCGTGTTGCGTATCCTTCCGCCATTTGTAAAATTACCACTGTAATGGACCTCGTCACTTTACTCGTGCGGTGGTCAAGTAAAACGACGACATTATTGAACATTGAAATATGTTTACAAATGTGTTAATTCGTACACTCATGTACTTATTAAAAAACAAAATGCAAAAATAAGTAATTTCAGAATGCACATACGTTTACGTAACGCTTTTAATGTGATGTTAATATTTGGAATTATTTTCTCTCCGTTATTACCAACTGTACTACCAGTTAACACACTCGTGAAAATATGTGCAGGTATAGGCTATTCACGGTAAAGTGAGCACTTTTGAAAGGCCTCTCATTTGGAATAATAGTAAATAAATGTATTTTATTTTAGTTTTAGACGTTAACTTCCGAGTGCGGTGGTTTATTACTTACACCTCAATATTTATGTAAAATGATGTTTAAAGTATAAAAAAATGGCTTAAAGAAAAAAGTAACTAGGGCTTCAGAAGTGCGCACTTTACCGCGAACAGCCTATATATTGTATTGTATTGGAAACAGCTTATTAACGCCCCCCGGGTTTATGCCTGAAGTCTTATCTGGCGACGGATAATAAACTGATTTATGGTCTAACTTAAACTAACGCTTATTCCTTAGCTAGGATCCGAACCCTGAACCTCCCGCACCGCAGATCGGCGGCGCACGAGCCAGCTGCGCAGAGACCAGCGACGTTTGTCAGAGATTGGCTACAAAAGTGCTCTCTTTACAGTAGACAACCTGTAGTTGGAATATATCCCCGGCAGTCGAACGGAAAGACAGGCAATGCTTGATGTTGCACGTTGTAGGCTCGCAGGGACTGCTGGCAACTCCTTGGCGCTGAAACTCGTCCTTGACACAGACGAATAGCTGGCTAATCAACTCTTGTGCGAAACACAACAGTGCGGCTAATCTAATGTCAACATGAAACATGTCGGGAGTCGCAGTACTGCATGTCGGGTGCGACATGATCGTAGCTGCACTCTGGTGGACACAAGCTGAACTACTTAGTTGGCTCTTAGTTAATTAGAAACTTTCAAATGTATTACAAAAAGACTGTTTTAAGAGAGAAAAAATGAAAATACACACGCGGTTCCCGCCTAAAGCAGAATCACATGTTTGGGGATAGGGAGGAAGCGGTCCTCTGAGCTAGACTGCTCAATAAAAATTATGAAAGTACCGGATATGGGTTTTGAACCTTGAGAAGGAGTCAGTCTTGGCGTATTTATATGATTCACCGGGAATAGTAGAAAATCATAAGTATCTCAGTAAACTTGAGTCTTTCAGTGGTGCATATTTTCGTTATTCGGAAGTATAAAGCTGGGCTTTTTGTTTAAGTGCGAATTACAAAACTATTTAGAGGATGTATATTCTATAACTCGCATGATACCGAAAGAAAAAAATATATATTTCTGCGATTTTCTGTATACCTAGTCGAGCCGCTGACATTTCTCTTTGTCTGTCTTCTGAGAGATAGCCCACTGACATTTCTCTTTGTCTGTCTGCTGAGAGATAGCCCACTGACATTTCTCTTTGTCTGTCTGCTGAGAGATAGCCCGCTGACATTTCTCTTTGTCTGTCTGCTGAGAGATAGCCCACTGACATTTCTCTTTGTCTGTATGCTGAGAGATAGCCCACTGACATTTCTCTTTGTCTGTCTGCTGAGAGATAGCCCACTGACATTTCTCTTTGTCTGTCTGCTGAGAGATAGCCCACTGACATTTCTCTTTGTCTGTCTGCTGAGAGATAGCCCGCTGACATTTCTCTTTGTCTGTCTGCTGAGAGATAGCCCACTGACATTTCTCTTTGTCTGTCTGCTGAGAGATAGCCCACTTTCATTCGGAACCAATGTAGCGGTTCTTATATTTCGGATTCGTTATTGGCCTAGAATGCCTCGGGACGTGTAGAAATATGCTCCAACGGCAAAAGTAACGTCAGTATATAAAACAATCGAAGCATGGCCTGGCACCAACCTTGCCGATAATTTTCCCGGCATCTACTTACTTCGTGAACTCTAATCGACGGATTGGAGAAGAGAAACGGGAGAGACCCGCAAAAACCCTCCGGCCTGCTACATCGTCCGGCACAGTTCACACGTATGAAAGTCTGGGAATCGAACCCAGCTCGCCTTGGTGGGGGGGAGCGCTCTAGCCGTTACGACACCGCGACCCCAAACCCCAATCAGCTACGTTACCGGCCACTGGAAGTCAGTCAGCTGTTACCAACTGCTGGACCAATCGAAGAAATGGGATACAACGCCTTGTAGTAACGGAATTCAGCGCGTTGTTGATTTCCAGTGAATCCTTTTTTTTTTTTTTTTTATTTATATATATCGTAGAGCAGCTTTCGTGTTGCACCCATAGACTAAATATGAGGTAGACCGCTTATTCGTCTTCTGCGACAGTACCCAACATTGACCTACCCCAAAGGAACACAACTGTCATTGTCACAAGGTCAACAGTGATGAATGTGTTTGTTATATCTGAATTTCTAAATGACAAGCACTATTATATTAATAAAATATTTTTACCATTTCGATTTAATCAAAAAGCATTACAAACTGGCTAGAGGAAGTATAAAAGCATCTCTAAGAAATTCTTTACAAATCAGTTTTCTAACCTAAAATTTAAACCACGCCGTTTCCGCTAGACGAGTTAGCAGAAGAGCATTTCAATGTTGGGACAAAATTCCCGGTGTAACCGGCGCTGGCCTCACCAAACCCCTCCAGGTGGCCGATACCTATTAAAAGGTCATACCTGGAGCGCTACTTTCTAACCAAGCTACGTTAGCCCCCACAAACAAAAAGCTAAATCGGCTCTTTTGATCTCAGGTAACCACCGGGAACTTTTCAATTTTGAAACCGCCATGCTGTCAGAAAAGTAAAAAGATAACTACACTAAACTACTCACTCTCACAAACTAACTACTTTCCGCGACTGCGCGCATCCTTGCTCGTTTGAAGTTCATCAAGCGGGATTCCCATAACTGCCTTCTCGGCTCAGTGCGTCTGGGTTGTGCAGGAGTTAGTCTCGGGGGATGTTCGGTAACCAGTAACATCTCCCTCCACCTCGCCCCCAGATGCAAGGAGCTTGTTTCTAAACTCAAAACTGTGCTTCGTAACGACACTCATGCGCGCGCGCGCGCACACACACACACACACACACACACACACCACATAAAACCATCGCTGCGCACTTTCCGCATTACAATTGTCCGACATAAAAATCAAGCAGGTACATTCATCTTTGTCAGATCAGGTAAAAAATAATGCCAGAGCCTTGCTCTATGGCATCACGTCATTTCAGGGATAGACTTAATCGGTATTTTTATCTGGCCAGGTGGTTGGAGGATCAATGGGTAGGAATTCGGTTTCCATTTCCATTGCGTCTGCTCCATTCCAGATCGAAAGTTCCTAAACTCTTCGATCATTCCTCCCAGATGTTGGGACGGAGAGAAATGCGCAGCCAGCGAGATCGCTCTACCTCATCTTTAGTCTATGGTTGCACCCAAGTCTGCGACATTGAATCTCTCATCGCCAACAGACCGGCCGAAATAACGTGGCCAGCTGTGATGGGCATGTTTACGGTGAATTTCCAACACCCACGCCCTTTAATAAGGACAAAGCACTCTTAATTAACTTGAACATATTGTGGAGCCGAAGTGTTGTAGTGTTCTGACTTCTCGCCTCCCACCAAGGTGAACCGGGCTCGATACCCGGTGGAATCGCTCCTGGTAATCATAACCGATGATGCCGCAGGTCGGGTGGTTTTCTCGGGGGTTTCCCCAGTCCTTGCATTCCGGCGCAGCTCCATGCTCACCTCGCTCCGCTGTCATCGGTTTTCGATACCTCGATCTTAAGATCCGCCCAAATCTCTCCACTCCACTTCAATATGTTCTTATTTACAAGAAATCTTGTCCATGTTGTTTCTTATAGCGCTGTTGGCAATACAGCAGTCTATTTTTGTAACAATCTAGAGTGGGGGCCGCGCAACTTGTATAAGCCATTTACGTCATATTTCCTTTATGGCATGGTTATTTAATTAACGGCCCACGGGCCACATGCAAGCAAACAAAATACTTCATGTGTAGTTCTTTTTTAACTCGAATACGTCTTTAAATTTGCGACCATAATGGGAGGAAATCCAGAAAATCCGATGATAACAGTATCGGAGGATAGTAGAGTTTGGCATTGCAGCTCTGGATATATCGTCTACATTCAAAATTCAATTACACCACACGATTACCAGAGGATCAAAGAATATGTTACGTTGATCGAGGAGTGCGAAGCATTTCCCGCGGGTGGGGGCAATTTTGAGTTCGTTTCGCCGCGTCTCATAACTTCCGCGTAGTTGAACTGTTGACCAGGAGAAGCTACGACGCGCGTTTAAGTTTCAATCTACAGCTCTCGTCAAGATAAATCGATTGCGTGTATAAAAACATTTGTGCGGCGTGGTCATGGTGAAACTGTATGAGTCTCTAATTTAAAAAATTACGAAAACTTAACACAATGTCGACCTATAGGTACTTGTCAAAAAGCCAAGTCGAAATACAGAAATGGTATACGGTTCGAAAGAGCATATCAAAAGCAATCCAGTGATACCCATAAAACCCTGTATGATAAGAGTGAAGCGGTGCCGGGAACGCAAAAAAAAAAAAAAAACCATCAAGGCGTCCGAGCGCGTCAACGTAGACGAATTGACGCAAAACAAACGGCCGTGTTTCCAACACAACCATACCCCATTTCTTTATATGACATATGTGACTTTTAAATACAATCGCGTAGTTAAACGTCAATTGTAGCTATCACATAGCATAATACTTTTAATAAAATTACCTATCACTCATATATTACACATTGTACAAGTAAGCTGAGTGAGTGCGGCTCGGCAATCATTGTAATTATTAGTAAGTGGCTCGATGGGGAAACTAATAGAATAATTTTAGATCGTATAAATCATGTCTTCTTTTTGAGGATCGAATGAAAATCGATAGTACGGTTGAACAGTTACGGACTGCAAGTTGTGACGTCATGACTGTATCACTCCGCTCGAGTGCGCGTTCTGAAAGGCGCAGGCGCACAGAACACAGGTTCCAGAGCCGACAGTTTCAGTTCCGTTCCACTAGTCTGACTCTCTCTCTCTCTCTCTCTCTCTCTCTCTCCTCTCTCTCTCTCTCTCTCTCTCTCTCTCTCGCGCCGAGACAAGTATACGACGTCCACAAGTCCTTTATTGTGCCTCATCCTGCTTAGCGAGGTCATGTTTCCAGCCTCTCTGGGGCCGCGGTGGACGAGCGGTTAGCCCGCTAGCCTCCCACCAAGGCGAAGCAGCGTACGCGTAGCAGAATTAACAAAAGGATATAAATGCTAATTTGAAAAATTAATCTAATGATTTGTTTTACCTGGCGGTAGGACAGAGCTGTAGCCAGTTGTGTGGGGCTGAAGTATTCAGGAGGAAAAAAAAAAAGGTTTCCTTCAGAAAAATTGAAGATGTCTTGTAAAGGACTAGAAATCGACATAAGTTACTGAGATACTATGCATAAACTTGGTGTTTATAAAAAATATTTTAATTCAGAATATTACAGGCAGTTGAAAAAATAATAAATAAAACAAGTAGTTTGAGTAATTGTATATATGTTTTGTTATTAACTTGCGGAACAGGACATGTCGGCGGTTAAACCCTCCAACTACGCCACTGTGTGTGATAAGTCGGGGTGAGGACACAACCTGCCCTCTGCACCCTAAACCCGGACTAAATACTTCACAGAGTCGAATATTGAAAGAGAGCTAATAAAACAAGTAGTTTGAGTAATTGTATATATGCTTTGTTATTAACTTGCGGAACAGGACATGTCGGCGGTATAACCCTCCAACTACGCCACTGAGTGTGATAAGTCGGGGTGAGGACACAACCTGCCCTCTGCACTCTAAACCCGGACTAAATACTTCACAGAGTCGAATATTGAAAGAGAGCTAATAAAACAAGTAGTTTGAGTAATTGTATATATGCTTTGTTATTAACTTGCGGAACAGGACATGTCGGCGGTATAACCCTCCAACTACGCCACTGAGTGTGATAAGTCGGGGTGAGGACACAACCTGCCCTCTGCACCCTAAACCCGGACTAAATACTTCACAGAGTCGAATATTGAAAGAGAGCTAATAAATCGATACTGGCTGCTGATTAGCAGGTGGAACATAGGGTAGAGTGTGAGTCCCAGCTACGCAGTCACCAGTTTGTGAATTACAACACAGAGCTGTGTCTTTCCTCTGTCTGTTGTACTGTCGGAACCAAGTGGTTTTTGACACGATTAGCACATTGTTCGCATAAATCTATGTTTTACAATTTTATTGCACTTCCACATACACATTCACATTTTTTGAAAATCCAAGTGTTTCAAAAGTTCACATTAATGTTTGACTCACGGGATTTTGACAGTCCTGCTCGCATTTCATGAGCCAGTGATGGTGAAATGCGCTAAAGACAATAATAGGTTTACTTCCTCTTTACAATAGGTTTATCTCAATGATCCCTGGAATGTCGGTTAACTTGTGATATTAAAAAGTATGAAAAGAAAAATTACTTTCTATACTAGTTATGTTATTTTGATAGTTCTAAAATTTCTTGTGTCTTTACATGAGAGATACAAAGTTCTCAATTGAACATGCAGCGGTATGTTGTTGTGTCTTTACATGAGAGATACAAAGTTCTCAATTGAACATGCAGCAGTATGTTGTTGTGTCTTTACATGAGAGATACAAAGTTCTCAATTGAACATGCAGCAGTATGTTGTTGTGTCTTTACATGAGAGATACAAAGTTCTCAATTGAACATGCAGCAGTATGTTGTTGTGTCTTTACATGAGAGATACAAAGTTCTCAATTGAACATGCAGCAGTATGTTGTTTGGTCGATACGTGTAGTAGATTGTAACTTTTTGTTTTGTTTTTTTTTTCACAGGCACGTACGGTATTAGGGTGAAGTCCTGTTTCGCCTTCGATAAGAGAAACAGCAGTGTCAACCTCATCGATGAGAAAGGGTAAGTCATCATACTCATCATGCACTGCTGTTTTTACTATGCGGCCGGGTCACATCTCTCTCTTCACAATTCCTTTTCTTTCACTACATCCTTGTCATTATTTATTCCTTCCACCTCCTAAGTCTTGCTTACTACGTCTTCCATACGTCGTTCCCATTATCTGCACATTTTGTCCTCAAACTGTGGTTCGTGTACCAGTAGTGGTCTCGGGCTAGATCCCAGGTAGTCCTCGAAACTTTATGAATATGCCCCTCAAGTATATCCAGTTATATGAGATGCGTAGATCGTAATCTCTTTAATTAGGTTTATTTCATTTTGTTTGATACTGTGCTCAGTTATTTATCTTTCTCTTCCTCCTTCGCGTTTTAAAACACGATCTATGTTTACACTTATAATGTATTTCAATGAGTTATTTAGATATTATTCTTACATCTCGGTACTCCAATAGAAGACAGTATGAGGCAGGTGGTCGTGTTAGGTTAGATTTACATTCTTCATCTAGTGGTTCGAGGTAAAGGAAGGTTTGAAAACCACTGTTCTACGCATACATTATCATTTTACAGTTTCCTTCATTACCCTCTGGAATTATTATTGTTATGTCCGGGCTATTGACTAGCACCTAGGTCGCGACAACATTTGCGCTCCTCGGAAATACTTGTGCTAGAAAGAAATATGTGTGAATTCAACCTGCTATTTTTTTTTGTGATGCTCAAAATTATTTTCCAGTTTTTTTTTACTAACTACTCCAAATAATTTCGAGTTCACCACTAAAGGAAAATTGGCGGAGTGAATTCCACATGTGTACACTGTAAATTCGAATCAGTGGGAAACCATTGATTCGCAGTGAAATTCAACTACTCTAATCAGTGAAAATGGCTACACTTAGATTCAGTGGAAAACCACTGATTGTTTCAGTTGGTTCAGTGAAAAACTTTGACTGATTGTACTAGTGATGGCCAACTGCAGCGGCGAATTAAATATTGTTTTTATCGAGATTAGTCAAATATTTACGAGAAATAAACATATTTACGATAGTTTACTACTTATATTGTGCAATTTACCGTATTGTGTATTCTTCTGCAAAATGAATATAGCCAAGGGCCTCGTCACTTTATTCATGCATCGGTCAAGTGCAACTGTGAAATAAGAAGAAAAAGAAAATGTTTTGCAAATTTGATCATTTTTACACTGCGATGCATTACTATCGCCGTGTAAACGCGCCCTTAACCTTCAATTTAAAGTATTTGGTAAACATTTTTCTATACCGAAGGGATTTATTTTTCTCTGTTTTTTTGCATATAAACGTGAAAATAAGTAAATCTGTAAAACATATTTACTTTTATAATAGTTTCACAGTTCCACGTGACCGACGAATGGATAAAGTGATCAGGCCCATCGCAGTGTTAATTTTCCAAATGGCGGAAGAATACACAGTGTGCGTACAAGCAGAACTTAAGCAGGGCTTTCAAAAGATTTCAGCTTACCGTGAACAGCCTACGCAAGATTCCACGAGATTTTTTTTTTAAATGTTCCAATATTAATAAATCGTTGCCTGTACGGTATACTTAACTGGCATCGTGTCGAAACAAGCTCCACACGACCAAGAGAACCTCTGTGGCTGAGCGATTAGCACGCCTCGCCCCCACCACGACGAACCGGGTTCAATCCCCGGCCGAGTAACAGAACTTTCGTATTTGGCTTTCTCGGGGATCTCCAGTTTCCCCGCGCCTTCATTCCGGCGCCGCTCCATATTCACTTCAATCACCCTCATCGGCTCTCAAGACCTCGCTAAGAGCCGCCCAAATCTCTTCACTCACTCGACATGACCAGAAATATGCAAATTGCCAGCAGTTTTCTATAAACCCATTTTTCATCGCCAAACCCAAAATTCATCTTCTTAAGAGAGAACAAAATAGGTGATGAATAAATGCTAATTACAGCTAATTACACCCTCATGCCTTGGCACTGTCAAGTCCACTTCCAAGCTATAGCAGCTATTCTTATGGCAACGTCCAACATGTAATTAGACGATAACGCACCAGAAGATATTGTCCACGGAAAGTGTATCGAAATATCGTCGTTGTAAATTATTATGCTTAAGTTGTTAGTGTAGAAGACAGTTATGTTCTTTTCAGTTATTTATTTAAATTTGGCCCACAAGGTATAACTGTTAAAGCAGGAAGTGGACTTTCGGAGAGTCACCCTGGATAGACAATCAAAAAATAAACGTTCTTATAACATACGAATGAAACAGAATAACTATTTCTCCATAACCATTCCAAACGGTTGGGATTTATGACGTATAAATGAAGGAAATAGACATTCTCTACATGCGGTGTTTTTCCAAAGGTTTTGTTCAGAAAACGTGAATGTACTATACTAACAATCCGCGGAGTTATAGGCCGTTCACCCTTAAGTGATCACTTTTGAAAGCCATGTTCGAAATCTACTTGTATGCTCCTTGTGTATTTGCTGCCTTACGTAAAATTAATATGGCCATGGGCCTCGTCACTTTATTCATGCGTCGGTCAGGAGAGTATTTGAAATTATTGGAAAAGAAAATATTATACAAATATGATTACTTTTATACTTGGATTCCTTGTATAAAAAAAATCAGAAAGCAAAATTAATAATTTAAGTTATCACAAATGGTTTACCGAACACTTTATTCGACGTTAAAATATGGAACTACTTTCCATCCATCGTTACCAACTTTACTGGGCGAATGTCACTCAGTGCACGCGCTAAAATATATTATGTTAGGAGCAGTGAATTCTTTCTAAGGTTGATTTCAAAAGTGCTTACTTTTTTTTTTATCGTGAACAGTCTTTAATACCGGAGCAACTGTGCCACGATTAGGACGGTGGGGGGGGGGGGGGGGGGGATCGTAGTTTCCTTTCGATGATTAGCTGTGCATCCCGTCTATACTTGGTCTATTGTGCCGGCACTTTTGTGATATTTGAAAGGCAGTGGAGTGTTCCCAGGCCCAACAATGCGGCTGCAAATTCATGCGGAACACGTTCTTCGCCACCTGTCCAGAGCATTCCCCTTAACGCCTATACGCGTTAAGGGGAATGGCACATGAAAGCAGTATATTTACAGGCTGTTCACATCAAAGAGAGCACTTTTAAGGCCCTGCTAAATTTTTACTATGAATCAATTACTCTTATTTTACCATTTTTAATATAAACACCGCCTCGTTACTAATAAACACAACCTATGCATTTCACCGAACCCAAAAGTAAACGTCTGAAGCAGCCACAAAATACATTTATTAGTGGTTAAAGCCATTTGTAAGGGCCTTGAAAAGTGTCCACTTTCCCGTGAACAGCCTATATATGTTTTCAATATAAGTCGTTTTCCAAAGGGTTTGTCAACATTTTTGGGCATGACAAGACGCAAATAATAATTTCCAACACATTTTTACGTTGTTAGATATTTTTACTACCGTCATTATTCTCGGAGCCCTGATGGACGAAAAGAAAGAATTTTTGTTTTCTTGTCTTCAGTAGGTGCTCCGAGAATAACGGATACAGTGAATTTGTAACAATATAAGAAGGTGCTCAAAATTGATGTTTACGTCTTATCGAGCCAACATTTTTTAAAAATTCTCTGTAAAACAATTTATGACAAAAATTATATAAATATACGGCCTGCGTGCACCATTCTCCTTAACGCGTTTCGTTCGTGCGAAAAAGAACTACTGCTGAGATTACTGAGTAATCTTGACGTTTAAGTACACAACGGAAAGGATACAAAACGCTAGTATTGTGTCAGTTTGAAGTATTTGCTACACTAACGATTTTTTCTCTAACTACCTTATTACCGAGTGTTAGGTGGACGGCCGGTGGGTAGGGCGGGATCTTATTGCGTCTCAGGTCTAACGCCAAGGAGAGGAAATCATGCAAGAAGACATGCATCGCGGCAGAGAGGGATTGGACAGCCATGGCCTGCCATGACTATTGTCCATTCACGGTTTCTTCGACCTTTCTGAATCAAACCTTTGATAAATCTCTCTATGTATGACGTGTTCAGTTATTTCCTAAATCCGCCATCTGTCACAAGCGTTTTATACTTTTGTTAATAAAAGTTAATTTTTTTCCTGTTAAATTGAAATGTTATTCATATATGATCTATAAATTATAATGCTTCATTTATAAATAATTTAAATAGAATGCAGGGAGAAAATGGGTATGTTGGTAGCGCCTAGTGAGAAATAGTCCTTATACAAAATACTGTAACACTTAGTGTGCACGACCATGCAGCGTCTTCCTTCTGGTGTAATTCTCCAGGATTAGTTAAGCTTAGTTTACACGAGGCGGAGGAATATCCTGGAAGTAGAACTTTAGCAGGGCTTCAGAAAATGCTGAAGTAACCGTGAATCGATTATACCTCCCTAAGCGTACTTATAGCTAAGCTAACGCTATAAGAGACTGGGAAAAACCGCCATAGAAAGCGTAAAAAACCCTCTCGACAGAACAGCATTAAAAATAATTCATGCATTAAACAGAAATGCTGAAGGAGACGGGAGTGTTGGAAAACACGCGCTTGTGAGTAGAGATGAAAATATTCCCTACGCTAATTCAGCGCCGTGGACATAGAAGCGAGCGGTAGGGCGCTGCCAACCGTAGGGACATGTCCCTGTTTCTTGGGATCTATTTTCATAATTTTTGGATCAAAATTTTCAGGCAGAATGTAGGATAATTTTAATATTGTGTACAATATGGGCTCAGGACTCCTTAATTATCTTTTAGTGATAGATTCTTCCCTTTAAAGGATGCGGAGAAAAATTGAATAACATGTGATACAGGCGAAAAACATATTACGAAATACGGTAAATGGATCCGAATTCGACATCACTCCCCTACAACACTGCAATGAACGACGTGATGGAAAACGTAATAAATTTCCACGTGAAATATAGGCTAAATGTTAATTTATAAATTTATTACAAGTAAATATTATTTTGTTTATTTAGAATGACAATCGATTGCAGACAGTATCGATTAATTTGAAGAGTGGGAATGACGATAGTTCCACAAGGGCCGCCATTATAAACGCTCAACTGTCCTCCATCTTTCTGGAGAATGAGGTCTGGCGACCAGCCAGCAGTCAACCAGTATCCAGTTGCGTCAAAATGGCGCGGGATCTAGACGAATTACATGGACGAAGTAATAATTAATTTTTATGATCAAGTTAAAGATTTCAATTTGAATTGTGCTCCGTATTCACTCATTCCTGTTAAGTGAATCAATTTATGGAACTGGAACACTACACATAAGCTTATATTTTAATTTTTCAGTGTTTCGCTTTTCAGACGTAACTTGTAATTCGAATACAAAAGTAATAGTTACATTTTACAAACCAGATAGTGCTAACATTAATAAATTATATTTATTACTTTATATTGTTATTTGTTGTAATATGAAAGTATTAATTATTTAAATGTATGAGCCATAATTCATAAAAAATGGAAAGGTTAACAGAATGCCTAAGTTAAAAAACAAAGTATTTTTTCCTTAACTTTAAGCATATGACCCGAGTATAGTAATATATTTGCGAATTATATTTACAAAATTGTCCCTATGACTGAATTTTGAATCTATCAATTAGTAACCGCAGTAACAATAAAATAACGATGTTAGGCACTGGATCTGTTTGTGAAGTACTACTAATAATTAATTAGTGCCTTGCCTCATAAATCCCTTTTAAAAATATCGTAATTATATATATATTTTTTAACTTTCGTTAAAAACATCTTAGAAATGGCAATTTCGCTCATATTTATTAGTTAACTGGCAGTATTTAAAATTCTAAATGCTCTCTCGGACGAATTGAGACGACCAGAAAGCTTCTTTATCAAATCAAACAGAATCGCCTTCTCTTTCGGACTGTAGGGTATCACTAATTTTTACTCGCCATCCCAAAAAAAAATACAGCAAAACTGTTCCCAACACAAATTCAAAGTGCAAATACACAAAAAAAAATAATTTGTATGCATACATTCGACAAAACAGACACGATGTTCATTGATCCCCCCCCCCCCCCCTAACAACGCCTTGAGCATAGTTCAACTATGGTTTGACCATAAAAATCTTTGCTACGTGGTCAGATCTCGTATCCACATCCCATTCGTCTAGCAGTCTGCTGGTTGACAACTATAATGTATGAAGGGTGGAGGACCGCCAGCAAGTCGCTGAACGAACGTCTGCCAACAGTTTGCCGGCTGACCCAACACGATGGACTCCCACCCCCCCAGCATTTATTTTGTGAAATAGTTTCTCGCGCGAATACGCGTATCTCGGTAAATAAATGTTCTGAATACAATTTTTGTCAGAAAATATAAAAAAGAATTATCTATGCCCCTATTGATTTTTTTATATTTTTTATTTTGTCATATAAAGTGTATTCATGAAGAAAACATTCAGTCAAATATAGCATTTTTAAAGCTTGCGTATGCAGTTTCCTTAAGCGGCAAGATAAAAGTACAAATATACGGGCGTAGTTTCATCTGTGGGCTTTCATCGTGTGTAATAAAGTCCCAGTGTTACAGATCTAATTGACACAGTACAGCGTCACGACGGAAACACTGCTTGCCTTGCGCGTAGGGGCGATGAGCCGCTAGGTGTGCGTGTTAGTGTCGCCCGTATCGCTCCCTCGCTTCTCGACCTTTGACGCGGGGGTCCATCCCACTCTTAACGCATAATTGAACGCTTAATTTTCCTATCGTAAAGGCAGTTCTAGTTGGCAACGAGGCACGGAAATAGCATGTGCCCAGAAGGACTTCAGGAAAGTTGTCAGCGAGCAAGAGTGGCATACAGCGCACAGGCTGCGTGGCGCCAGCATGCAGACTGCCGCTATGTGACGGACGGCGGAGAGCAGCGAGCCGGGCCGGCCGGGGTCAACGTCCGCGGGATGCTCCCCTCTCCTCGACCCTTGTTCTCGTTCGCCGAGGCAAACCAAGGGGCACTGTAGCTGATGCACTCCTGGTTTGGAATGCCACTTGAGCTTCACTCTGAACAAGGACGAAATTTTTAAAAGCAACTAACTATTTTCCAAGAGGTAACGAGGATTTTAGGAATGAAGAAAACTTGCACCCCAGCATTACACCCTCAGTCGGATGGGATGGTCGAGAGGCTAAATCGTACCCTGGAACAGTATCTGGCGATCTTCGTAGAAGACAACCAGAAGATTGGGACTCCAAGGTATCCTCATGTCTCCTCACATATTGTTTAACAGTCCACAAGTCCACAAGGATAACACCTTCAAGATTGCTGTTTGAGAGAAAGAGCTCCACCTATCTGGTGACTTGCTGTTCGGACGTCCAGTGGAAGAAGCAGCACCCACCCCAGAATATGCCATTAAACTTCTTCAAAAGTTAACCGATATTCATGAGTTTGCATGAGGAGACTTTTCAAGGACAGATGGTGTGGTTGTATAACC
The DNA here is from genome assembly GCA_029891345.1 of Dryococelus australis. Classification (NCBI taxonomy): domain Eukaryota; kingdom Metazoa; phylum Arthropoda; class Insecta; order Phasmatodea; family Phasmatidae; genus Dryococelus; species Dryococelus australis. The sequence goes on from CM056995.1 coordinate 361,662,018, forward strand.
CTCAAAGGAAGAAGGGATATTGCCCGAAGCTACAGAAATGTTGGGAGGGCCCATACAGGTTCCTGAAACAGACAAATGTGGTCTTCTGCCGGATATGTCGACAGGGCTCTCGGGCGAAGCCTAGGGTTGTCCACGTCGACCGATTGCCACTGTACGGCGGACACGATGTTCAAGAGTCTGTTCGGGACGAACAGGATTAAGGAGGGGGTAGTGTTACACGCTGCAGCTCGCACAGGCCGCGAACTCCTGTTACAGCGCGGTCCGGCTCTGTGGAGGGTGACTCACTTCGAACCTCCCCCTCTCCCCAGACAGAAGCGCTCGCTGCCTTGTTCCGCCGGAGGGTGGACAGCTGAAGAATGATTGGCAGCGGCGAGACCTGGCTGGCGTCACAGTTCCTCCTCCCCTTACTGGGGATGCAGACAAGTGTAGAGGATATTATGGGAATTAGGACCCTCCTCGGCACAGCGGGGGATTTAGAGAAATTTCTGGGTGATGGCTTACGAACCTATAAATATTTCAGCGGTCTAACGGCCAGCAGTCTGGCGGAGGCCATCTGGTCGAGAGCGGGAGCAAAGTCTAGTGCGGGATGACGGTGGACTAGGTGTTCGTGGTGTGAATGGACTAGAGGCTGTTATACTCGACAAGTGAATGCTACTGTGCGTGAGGACGCTCTGAGTACTCTAGAAAATTGTGGAATGGTGGGACCTGGACTAAACCGAGGTGAGACTTGAATATCATGTGATGCGAATTTTATTGTAAATATTAGAACTGTCAAATATGGACACATCATTTATAATTTAATAGGTTTTGATACACTGTCTATTGGGACTGATTTATAATAATTTGTTCATGTTAACTTCTTTGAGGTAATAAATTGTATTGATTGACATCATTAACCGTAAACAGTAAGTGACATCAATTTATTGTGAGATGTATAGTCGAGAGAATTTTGTTTGTAGTTGTAAATAAAAGTAGGATATTATAATTAACACTTTTATTTAATTAAGACCTCCATCGCTCAACAAACTTTGTTTAGCCCATTGACTTTTGTAACAATATAAATACACCCTCTTTGTTAATTAGGTTGAAGTTTAACTGTTAAGTGTAAAGGATGTTATAATGAATTTATAGTTTTCTACTTCAAAAAATATTTTTTATTTTTATTTTGATAATTATGCTTCGGTTATTTGAATAATAATAATATAATGGCAAAAAGAAAAGGCATTGGAATTTAACACTGCACACTTCACCAGGAAGGAAACACGGGGATGTGGGAAATCGTGGGTAACAAAGGGAACTAGAACAATCCATGTGGCAGTAAGCTTGACCACAGCTCGAGGAATACCTACAGATACAATTTTTTGTGACATACAGCAAAGCTTTCAACCATATAACAGAAAAGACTATTATATTATTTGTTATAAAACACACATCTATGATGGGTCAAATTAAGTAGGTATTACATGGTAATTATTAATTGTACGTGGTTAAACCAGACTTTGCAGCACTTGTACAAAATTCTTCAAAAAACTGCTGAAAGATTTATATTAAATACAGCAAAAATCTAATATTTTAGTTACTCCACTTAACATGAGCTACATACTCTATACCTATGGCAATAGTCAAACTGCCCCACATCACCTGATTAAGATCTTCTGTTTCTCAACACAGCTCAATAAACAACAGCCAAAGGCTTTTTTAGTGTATTTATGTATGAAGAACAAATGTCTGCAGTGGTATATATGCAAAATAATAGTTTATTCAGTAACATTTTATGACTTGCTGTTTGGCAAATGTTTGAGCAATGCAGTGGTGCAACAATGTTGTGATTTATTTCTGCAGATGTCCTACCGACCCAAAAATCATCACACCTTTCAAGTTCGATAAGAAGTTGGGCGTGGCAGACGCCACGTTGCGCTCCATGTTCCGTTTCCACGACAGCAGCGAGGTGCACTTCCAGTGCGACATCGTCGTCTGCAAAGGTAAGCGCTGGTTGTCATTTTGCAACTAGAGGCCGCTCGCTGCCTGTCTGGGTTCCTTACGGCTCTGGCCAACTGAGTTATACTAGTAGGATCACAATTTGAACTTCAGTGCCTAATCCGTAAATTAGCAGGTTAGCTAAAAGAGCCATTATAATCCTTACAAATATGTTTTTAACAAATGTGATCAAAGATGTTGCACATATTATGCTAGAAAACAGTAAACGTCACTATCTCATGTTTTAAACTTGCGTCTGTTCCGTGCTCTGCACAGCTTCAACCTAGCATAGAAACAAATCACTACTTAAATTGAATCCACTTGTTGTGAATATTTTCGTCTTTACCAAGCTTTGGTCTTTGTATGCACTTGATGTATCAAGCTCAGCCACACACTTGTGCATATGCACATGTTATTTATATGGATGTATATAAATAATAATTGCTATTAATTTCTAGTTACACTGGATGATACTTCAGTTTTAATCCTGCCCTTGGGATTTGTGTTGTATATCTTCTTTACATATATAATTTAAATCCTTTTATGCCAGTTTCCAAGTTAGTGTTTGCATATTCATTTTAGTTTTATTTTGTAACAAACGGATATCATTCATACAATAACATATAATTAGGCTACACACCAGAATTGTTTAGGCTTGTAAATGTTCAGTTCTACAGCAGGCTCCAGAACACGCTTGCATTATGTGAATGGAACACTTACAGGGAGCTGCCCAGTGTCTGTGTGCGGCACGGAGCCACTACCCTCGCCCCAGGCCATCTCCGAGGATGGACTGGAGGAACTTTCAAGCCCTGAGGAAAACACGATAATGGCCAGTACCTCCGTGTACGTCCTGGAACCAGGAGAACGGCCAGGTAAGAATGTGTGTCATACAGCAAACTCAAGTTATGCGTATGATGACCAAGTTTAAAGTTAACATTGACTTAAAATTATGCAAATTCTAGCTTGCTGCCGTAGGACTTCTTACACCATACCCTTTGTATTCACCCTTCCCCTTTCCACCCTATCCCCCACCCCCTCCTCGAACACCGCAAATCTGTTTTTCTACGGTGAGCAAGTGTTGAGTTTGGTTTCCAAGAAGAACTCAGCCTACTTTCCCTGAGATTTGAAACAATTATTATAAAGTAAATGCTCTTTTAAGGTTTAGACATTTGAAACTATTTCTTGGTGAATTTAGAGCATGCAAATGGTACCTACTTCAGCAAACCAAGTTTGGTTTAAATTGGTGTAAGATATATGACATATTAATACAAAAATATGAACACTATTTTGTATAGAAAATATTATGATACAAACATTTTTGGTAGTGTTCCATAATTCAATTTATATGCAAAATGTGGTGGAACTCTACTGAAAAGTTCCTAAGTTGAATTTGTCAGGTGACATTATATTTCTATGTGGTGGACTAAGGAGGGTATTAATTTGTGTACAGTATTTGGTGCACCAACTAATAATCTTGAGTATGACAATTTGGGTTCAAATTATTCCCGAGGTATAATATACAACCAAAGTACAGGTTGAGTATAAAAGAATGCCCCAACTTTGAAGGTTTATAATATCAAAACCAAATAACCTACAACCTTGGTTGACCAATCAAATAAACCGTAGAACCGTGAAATTTGTTTACCATATCATCATATACGTTCAATGTGACCATCACGAGCGACCCGAACGACATCTATGCGATACTCAAACTCGTTCCACACTCTTGTCAGCATGTCCGGTGTTACGGTTTGGATGGCGTCCATAATTCTAGTTCTGAGGTTATCAATGTTAGCCGGCAATCATAACACTTCATCCTTTATGTACCCCCATAGAAAAAATCGCCTGGGGTAAGATCCAGGCTTCTTGGGGGTTAATGATGAAGAGCCTGGTCACCAACTGCTCCTCGACCAATCCAGCGTTGCGGCAATTTCTCGTTCAGGTATCTGTGAACAGCTAGGTGCCCATGGGGTGGCACACCATCCTGCTGGAAAATGAAGTCCCTCGCAGCCTCCTCTGAGGAAACAACTACTCTGTAAGCATGTCAAAATAAGGGATTTGAGTAACAGCGTGCTCTTGAAAAAAGAAAGGACCAAAAACCCTGTCTTTGGATACAGCGCAAAATACGTTCACTTTGGAGGAAGCAAGCTTGTATTCTGTGGTTTCATGTGGATGCTCCTGACCCCATATCCGCACGTTGTGCTGGTTCATCTTACCATTTGTATCGAATGTCGCTTCATCGCGAAAAACCATCTTAGACATGAAGGCATTGTCTACCTCGTTCTGGGCAAGAACAAACATGTAGAAATCACGTCACAGGTATGTCTTTTCGTAAGAGCCTGTACAAGCTGTAATTTGTATAGATGTTGTTCGGGCCGCTCGTGGTGGTCACATTGAACATTTATGAAGATATGGTAAACAAACTTCACAGTTTCACGGTTCATTTGATTGGTCAACCACTGTTGTAGGTGGTTTGGTTTTGATATTATAGACCTTCAAAGTTGGGGTATTCTTTCATACTCAGCCTGTATTATAATAAGGCAGTTATTTTGCAATTAAGTACCTTATACATTTAAAATTATTTAATTCAGGTTGAATGCTATTGTACTGTATGTATGTGTTAAATAATTTGGAATTTTTTTTGTAGTTCCTAGTGTACAGAACAAAATATTATACTACTATATTTTTAGGTTGTGCTGTTTTATAAAATGACTGACAAGGAAGGCAACAAATTTGTGAATATAGTAGTTGCCTAGATACTATCAGCATCTCCAATTAATTTGAAGTAGCGCTAATAGTTCAATAAGTATTGCATATTGTTCTTGAACATTAAAAAGCTCTATTAAAAATAACTGTCTCAGCTAATAAAATTGTTTAAGTTTTTGGGAGTTGCCTGAGTAATTTCCCCAAGATATATGGTAAAAGATTCGTTTTTCCAGGTTTTTTTTTGTTTTGTTCTCATATCATGCAGTCCTCAAACCACACTTCCATAACGTCTGAAACATTTTTGAGGGACACACACATGCCCCCCTGTGCAACAGAAACCCACTTTTCTTTAACACTAAGTGCTGATAACGTAATGTTACCTCACCTGCATTCATCAATCAAATAAGGAATTTTGTGAAATATTGTGATGTCTGCACTCTGTGACTATTATAGTTGGTGATGTATTTCATAACCATCTCTTTTCATGACCTTCACTGAAAGAACTCAAAGAGTAAAGAACTCAACTAAGCATGATGGATTGTATATTATTTTACATCAGACAAACACTTATAACTAGGACACTGTCAACTTGGCACTGTATTAGCTGACAGTCAACCACTAATAAACACTTTTGCATTATTGCCAATTGCACCCAGTATATTGTGAACCAATAGGATTGTGCGTAGTATTTGCTGCCACGCTGGTCAACAATGGTAATGGTTGCTGTGCGTGCTCGAGGGAAATTTTGAAACTCAGAATTAAATAAACACTTGAAAGTTTTGTTGATCTCAGGAGTGCCATCAGAAATAAGTTAAAGATGAAGTATATGTTCATTGGAGTTTATTACCGTTTATTCACAAAAAAATTGACACCCATATAAAAAAAAACAAAGCAAGAGATAAAATGGCAGTATGGTCACTCGCCGCCCTGCATGAACACCACATCGCTGAACTGTCTGATAAATGCACTGCAATGACTACTTGTGAATTACTTCTGTGACTGCGAAAAACGTGTGCGAACTATGAAACTGCGTGATGACGATAAAGCCGCACTTAACTTATTTATACTTCCTGAATATTACATCAAGTAAACTTGGTCCAATTGTGGTTTCGGAAAGTGCGCTAATGTCTAAAAATAGCCTGTGATATCTGACGTGGGTCTCGAAATCAAAGTATTACACGCCTGTTGCGGGTCACGTCAATCAACCGTGACATCAGTACTCTTGTTGCACTAGATGGTACAAAATACGGCTGCTACGTATCTCGCAAATTATCATTGCTACGATCTTCTAAATATTTAATCAATTACTATCCTTTGCACATAAATATAGCAAATTAAAATAATTCCCGATAATATAAATAATAATATATTACAATCCTACATGTGTAATTGAGAATACAAGGTTTAACAGAAACGAAGATCCTGCAGCTGTGAATACAGACAGCACATTTCTGGCGTGACATGTGTTCAAATATATACTGAGATGAATACACGTGCTCACGAGCATTTCCCTGACCGTTTTTACCACCACAGTCATTTATCGCATTTAGAGTATGCCGGGGCGAGATGAACAGCCAAGAGTACACCGGTGCAGGTCAACGGGAACAGAAAGTTGCTTCCCCACTGACCTGAATTGCGTATCTCACAGTCATCTTAACTAAATCCTTCCAGGAGGTAACTCTTAGAGGAAATTAGCAAGCGGTATGGTACAGTGTTCCCACAGTCACAGCCGTCGGGTGCACGAGCAATTGGAGTGGGTGAGCGAAGAGATTTGGTGGCTCTTAACAGCTAGGTCTTGAGAGCCGAACGAGCAATTGGAGGGAACACAGGATCTGCCTGCGCAGCAGTGTTCTACGAATCTCCAATCTGCATGACATCGGCGGGCCTGCTGGGCAAAGTGAAGTGCTGCGTCGCCTAGTGTTTTGCAATAAAAGTTAGGGAATAGCATTGCTTTACTAATTCTAGAATGCCGTACATACAGAAGTGCAACGGTCAGTAGTTTCCTTTGTAATTAGTGTGAAATTAAGTCACACTTAGTGCATTGTTCCACGCAGAAGACATAGCATGGTGACATTACAAATTGCGTGTTGTTGTTGTTGAAGTAAAATACACTCAACAACAAGGAGGCAGAAATGCAATGCACGCAACAAAATTTTGTGATTTAATGAAGGGTTAATTGTATAATTAATATGCTAGTGTCTTATGTCTTTGCTTTGCAGTAAACTGCCAATAATGACTATATTTATTTTATTCAACATTAAAGTGCATTGATACTCCCCGCTCACGTAACTTTGAGCAACATGTTTTATTAATTACTGTAGTATACATATGTAGAAATGCAAATAATCACCAAAGTGTTCATCTCATTTCATCAAGTGGCAACTTGATGCCGGCACAAGTGCTTGGCACGGACGCTCCCTCTATCTTGGCATCTGCAACTTGGAACTCGAATGAGACGGCAGTGTGGGAGGTCTGCTCTCTGACCACCCTTGGTACGCAGCATGTAGGCCTCAACTCATCTTTGCGATGCCCTTCTCAAAGGGCATAGCAGGTGAAAACATTTCAAAACAAAATGTATAAGACAGAGCAACAAAGTGTAAGGATTTCTGGCAAGAACACCCATTCATTCTCTTAAAACATTGCATACTTTTATTTAGATATAAAATACAACTTTGATTTGCCTATGAAGTGTTCAATTGACTTGGCCTTCAAACTTTTATCAAACCCCGGAAAAATGCATTGATTCGTAGGTGTATAAAATTATTATGCCTTTTTTGACATATAAATGCCCATTCATATAATTTTTGGGTTAATAAAAATAAAAATTGACCTAAGATAAAAATGATGCAAACTAGAGACAAAATCTTATTTAGTATTTTATAAATTACAATATTGAAAACGAACTTTTCCTTTTAAGAAATTCTAAGATTGATGGGATAAGTAATAATCTAAAAAATAAACACTGGTGATAATATATAATATATTTTATATGTGATTATGCACCAAAGTTTCTATCATTCCTATTTAGGTTTCATGAAGTCAATGCCTCACAAGAAAAAGGGGTTTCAATCCAAGGATCACAAATTTTCAATTATTTTCGAGCTGTTGAATTTTACAATTTTAACATTTTCTCTAAAAAATAATTTTATAAACAAATGTTCCACAATTACTCATTATTATGTGTCTCTCTTTTGGGTTACTTGAAAATTATTCAGACTCATTAATTTTCTTTACTTTCCTATTATTTTTCTAAAAAATGATATCATTTTAAAAAACACTGCAGCATTTCAGCATTAAAACAGCCATCTAAAATCATTGATGATTCCTTAGTTTTATCCCAAAATGGTTGAGTTTCTAAAAACATTAAAATTTTACTTAATCATAAGTCTTGTTTGGACACAAAATGGCTGTTATTGTGAGCGTATGTAAGCTTTTACAAAAATTCTATTAGTCACTTACTAAGAAATTCTATCCTTAAATAGATTAAAAACTCCCTATTTTTCTGGAAAGGCATAGCCACCATCTTGCCTATTTTCCGACTTGAAGGGTAAAAGTTACATTGTAGCATTATGGTGTACTTAACTTGTTGAGAAGTCCAGGAGGAAAGTCGGTCTCTGGTGCTACCGACCACCTCCAGACATTATATAATCCACAATTGGGCAGTTGCACCGTCTCCGACAAACAAACATTTTAAATCTGGCCAATCATTGCCCAGAGAACATTCAGTAATAGTCTTGGAGCTTTCCTTGGTTGGCACCGACTTCCTGCCACATGGGCACACTTCTGGCGGACACGTCACCAATGGCACTACTGGGCCACATGGCGGCCGCTCAAAGCTCCAACCTTCGCTAGCTTGCCAATGCACCCTCGGTGCTTGCTGCAGCCAGTGGATATGTTGCATCGTGGAGTGAAGTGTTGTCGTCAGACATAGTCCCTTGTAACAAGGGTAAACACAGCAGACTGTCCAGCAGATATGCAAATCAGTTAGGTGTTATTATAGTGTGTAGGAAATGTAGTTTTTAATTTGTAATAATAGTCTTTCATTCATGTGAATGTGTATTTTGCCAGGATACAGAATGCAGTAATGTTCCATTGCCTCGTAGTCAAGCGGCACATTGGTTGGATAGTGAAAGGCGGGCTTGGAGATAAGTGTCTTATCTTCAGTGCAATAGACATAGTTTACTGGAACCTTTCTTTTCACTTGTACCAAGGGGCAGAGCGGACTCACTACCTTTTCTTCACTTCACGGGGACGTAACTCGCAAGTAAAACCACCACATGGCCTTGGCCATTTTTTACAGTGTATGGCTATCGGCAGGCCAACGAGTGCCGAGTCTGTTCTAGTTAGTTTGACTCCGTCTGGTGAGACACGAGATGAACGGAGACACAAATTACTTACTGATAATGGGCACCAGCAGTTCTTCCCAATCACCGCACTGTTGAGACTCAGGGTTCTTAGGGATGCTGTGGGTTTTGTGTGTCCTGTCACCCGAGCATACTTACGATACACTTTGCAATACTAAACATTTATCACTGAAAAATGGTGTGGCGAGGATACTGTCACTACAGAAACGATTGAAACACTGTGAGACTTACTTTTATTTTACCGCTCATACAAATATGGTGCCAGGAATTTAATTGGTGATAAACTCAGTCGTGTCTAGCTAACTCCGTTTGGGTGCTCCCCAGCCCGCAATTTCTCTAGCACATGCCTAGATGTACGACTTCTACTGTGATGTTTGATAACACAGCCTTCACAAGGAAATGGGTTTACAGCACCTAGGGTGGACTGTAGGTGTTTTCTGAAGACGGCACGGAGAATTACAAAATGAATCTGCACATGAACACGTGTGATTATTTGCCATCACTAGCGCGGTCTCGTAGGGCTTGCCCTCCAGCACATGGTTAGTGTGGTGACGGCCTATACACATAGCCGGCTAGGACGGAAATAATATCACTGTACAAAATTACGCAGTAAATGTGGATGAAACAAGATAGGGTATGATATGAGTAGTCACAATAAACACGCAATTGCATGAAAGCAAGCTTAGATGGCGTGGATGCCGCTGGATAAATTTTGTAGCAGACCATGTGGTGCAGGTGAAGTTGTACTATTTCTCTGTAAAAATGGCATATATTTGATCAGACAAAATATTATTATGGCTGGGAAAAATATTCCCCTGACGATTTAAGCATTTCTAAACTTGTAGCGGGCCTGATGGTGGTAAAATCAATCACGGAAGTGACAGCATGGTCAAAGATACAAAGCATAAATTTACGTGGAATTACATGGAACCCTAAATGAAAAAAATATATAACCCTGACATTAATAAAGCACATATGAAATTACATAAATATACCCTGAAAGCGCATGGATGGCACAGATACGGACTTAGAGATATCTGACCACGTGGTTGTACAGGATGTGGCTGTAAAATAATTAAACATGAAAAATACCCTCAAATACATACATAAAAATAAAGTCCTCAGTATTGCGCGTAGGAATTATACAGAAATTACACTGAAATGCCTTTAACATTGGCGAGTGGCGCCTAATTCAGAGTTGCGCAGGCCACGTGGCCTCTCAGACATCTTTCTCCCCTTCTCCTTGATTAAAATTCAAAAAGCAGCAAGGGCACAAATAACTAAATTAAGCGGAAGCATAATGCTGGAGAAATGTCTGGCTAACGTACGCAAAGCAGAGGTTGACTGGTATTCTAAAATGAGCTATTGAAATCTACATCAGTGTTCAAAGGTTGTAGTGCGTACGTGACAGCATCTTACCTCGCCAGCTCTCCTCGACGGACTGCCCAGAGGCAAGCGTCGTGCGGACCTACCATGGCCGCCTATGGGTTTCACACAACCGGAAGTCCTATGCACGCCAGGAAAAAATTTTGAATATTAAAATAGAAATGACACAAAGAGAATTCAGATACTGATTTACATTTTATATGCAGATTGTTAATTTTCTCGATTTTCTGAATGTCTTTTATAACGGTGTTTATGCCAGAATAATACTGTTCATGTTCTTCGCGCATCTCATTTCAAATTCATAACCAAACATTGTGCAATATTATGAAACATACAAATATTAAACATTTTATAACACTGAGCCCTGAAATAATGAAAGACATATTTAACACTTGAAAATACAATATTCCCGTTATGGGAAAGTTCAGTTAAAGGCCTCCATGCACACGTGCTTCCCACGTACCATATGGTTGGTGAGCGCAGTCATGGTCTTAACGCAGCTGGCTGTTAGCCGGCGTCAAGTTTAACCATTAACATCTTGAAGGTGTAAATCAAAGTGAGAAGTAAATGCTTTTCGTTATAAATTACAGTATTTGGTTTTTTATTGTTCAAGAGAACACATGAGGCGCTACACCAACTTGTAGCCAACCTAGAGTACCCAATGTATTTTTTTTCAGCATGCAGAGTGATTGTGAAAACTCGGTTAGTGTTAGAAGCAGTGTAACACGGTGTATGGAGTGGCCTACGGTCCATTGGTAGGTGGTAACGTGTGCTGTGACTGTATGGGTAAGAAAGTGTAATGCGTAAATGCACGGGTAAGTGTGCATCTTCACTGCAATCAACAACAAGTGACATAGGCTCCAGGGGCTCCCTTGGGCCATCAGCGACACGACCCCAACCCTGCTGTACTGAGCTGGCGCTGGGCAAAATTACAACCAGTTTGCCTCCACCTGAAAGTTCAGGTGGGGTAAAGCTGCACCTTCCAGGCCCTGGACACCTCGACAACATCGGTACCAACTTCAAAATCTCTAGATTTTGGCCCCATAAAGTAAAAGAACTCTTAGCATGGTGTTAAAGTGCTGCTCAAGTGGTTGCTTGTAACAAGTGTGTGTTGTGTGTTGCAGCTTCTCTGCAGGTGTGCGACGAAGGCATCCACCCTCCCTGGCTGCTCTACCTGTGCATAGCGTTCGGCATCATGTTCCTCATCATGCTCATCATCAACATCTTCCTGTGCTCTGCGATGACATGTGCCTGCGCCCGCACCGAGGTCATAGAGAAGGAGCCCAGCATCATAGAGGACTACGACCCATACAAGAGCTGGCACGGCTCCCAGTACGGATCCAGGTACAAACATCTTTATCTTTTCCATATATACAGAGCAGGTAGTGGTGCCCGTGGTAACACGCTGGACTCACATTCGGGATGACTCAGGTTCAATATCCTGACCAGCCATCCTGATTTCAGTTTTCTACGACTTCCCAAAATCACTCAAGGTGAATGCTTGGATGGTTCCGTACTATGTGTGATGGTTGTTTCTTTGCCCATTCTGCTTCTCTTCAGAGACATACTCCATCTCTAATGGCCTCACTGTCTACAAGCCATTAAGCCCAGTCTACCTACCTTTTCCACATAAATGGTTGTCACACCTGAAGTGTTCCGCAAAGCCCAGTACGTGATAAGCTTGCCACGTTGTAACATATGTACCCACCTGTCTCACCTAAGAGGCCAGTCCTTGAGATTCCTTTGCAAGACTGCTTCATATTTCCACATACAATATAACTGTAGCATTGGTTTTCGTTGTGGAAAGATCTAGCACCGTAATTTTTCTCTAAAAATTGGTAGAAATGTGGATGGATACCCAAAAGATGCATGGATACTTTTGAAAATGATCAGAACACAATGAGAGTTTTGGGACGTATGTAATGTATATTAATGCTTGTTCAGAGTAAAGTGTTAAAAATGGGAGAATTCGGACATCTGTCCACATCTACTAACACAACTAGTTACTCTCTGTCTCATGTAACTTGGCAAGATTTTAACAGTTCAATGAAAGTAGTGCCAAATTTTTATCTTTCGTTTATGTATCCTTTCGCCATCAGCTGGTGCATCAAGTGGCGGCTGTTATTTTATCAACACGCTGTCAGCTAATCTACTCGTCATTGTGATACCAAACAAATGTTAAGGAATTTATAGATTGACATCTGTCTAAAAAATTCATAGGTAATAAAAGTAAAAATAGAAAACCTTGGAAAAAAATTTAATACTTGTTAATCTTTTCTCAATTTATTAAGATATAGTGAATTTGGGATAAAATTTGCGAGATGGTAATTGCAGTAGTTATCACGCTTTGGACATTACAGCTAATGTGTTGAGACTTGAAATAAAAGTAATTCAGGGAACTTGCTTGACAATGCACTTTCATCTACCAACAACTCACAAATTACTTTTGCCAAGCTGTTATGCTGCTACTAGTTTCACCAATATGTGTCGTGAAATAACATAAGAATTGCTTAAAAACTACCCATGTGCATCTGTCTTTCTTAGTTTCATTAATATAGTATGGTAACAATAGGAAAACAACAAAGAGATGGATTTACAGGAAGAGAAGAAAATGGCATGTGATAGCCGAAGGCGTACAATTACCGCCCTGTAGAAATTACTAGTAATCAAAATTGCTGTACGAGGAAATACATGTGTTACTTTAAAAACTATACAGAGCTCGCGAAAAAAATAAAACAATTGGTATCCGTTTGTAAATTTGTAATCTTACACGAGAAAGCTATTTTCCCTGGCTGGTAGTGTTTTGGGAGCTGGCTAAAGATGGCGTGGCAGTGCGTGTTGTGAGCAGAGCATGTTCATCAACAGATAGCAGCACGTTGGCCTGCCTCTTGATTCTGTATTTTTAAACGTTCAGTGTTCTCATAATACTGGCTCGATATGACAGGAGTTAAAAATATATTTTGTCAACTTATTTGAAAAATAATTTAAAGATACCCTGCGATATTTCTGTAGGCTGTTGGAATTAATATCAAGCATGTATGGATGACTGGGTGAGTGGGGATACGACGTTAACAGAACTCCCAATGTTTGAAGTTGCATTTCATTTGAATACGGACCATTGTGATTTGCATTACATTTTGAACACCTTTACATTATTACTTTAAACATTAAATTCTGTTTGTAACCCTAACAGCATCTGTTAAGTGACCTTGTAAAAGAAAATGTATTATTTAATCTAGGAACTCTTTCTTTTCCACGTATTTTCTGCATGTCTGATGTGTATAGGCAGTGCAGTCAGAATGGCAAATGTAATATTAATTTTTGTTCTTTTGTGCATCAGCTGATACAGGAATTTGTAAATTGCACGTTGTTTGTTTCGTATATGTCAAGTTGCCACTCGCTGGCTGTCGTGATCTAGCCAAGTTATACGAGACAGAGTAGTGACTGCCAAAGAACTTTCGAAAACCTTTCAGTAGTTTCTTCTTGAAGCACAATGTGTATCGTTTAATATGTTACGTGTATAAATTACTTTCTCCATGCACCCAATAACCAATATATGTAATCAACTAAATGAGGCTGCGAAACTGACAGAGATATATATATATATACACTTGTGAGTAAATCCCTCCAAGTTAATCTGGCCGTGGATCCTTTTACGTAAAGTCAGAATATATCCCACGAGATCCACATTTTTATAAAAAGTTTACCAATCACGCATTCATTTATTGGAAAAATTTGTATGTTGTAATTTAATGAAAAACAAATTGACATGTGTCATTCTAAGAACTTGGTTGGTGAAAACTTTACTGGTAGTTAATCACTTTATAAAATGCATTTAGATTCTAGCGTAATGAATTAATACTTAAATTGCAAAATGGATATAACAGGGTTAAAATATTCTAGGTTAAAAAGACTGATAAACTGTTATAAAATGCTACGTATTATAACATAACACATTTCGCTATCTGGTGGTGGTTTGTAAGTTTAATGCTAGCTGATATTTCTCATTATTTCTATGTGGTGGTTTTACAGCTTGTAAAAAATGAAATATTTGTTACTTTCACTCAATTGTTGTAGTTATATCTCTATGATTAAATCAAACTCACTATCAAGTGATCACTTTCAGTACCTTGCACCAGTCAAAGACAGTGCCCAACTAACCTCACATGATATTTATTTTTTATTGTGTGTCATACTTGTTTGTTAGGCCTTGTACACGCTAGCTATCGTAACACAGTCGCAAACACGAAACATTGGCAGATGTGTAACATGGTCATGCTGTCAGACTACGCCGGGAACATGGATGTTACAGATGGCCCATATTTTTATCAGAATACTACTGTTTCTCCCATCACTGTATTCCTTTTCCTCTCCACTCACACACAACTCATCCATTTTCTATGTTGGCCGTCAGCTAGGGCAATCAGCTGCTCCGCTAAGCATCAACCCCCTTCCTTGTCATCCATGTTGACCTTTCCTTAAACATGGCAGCAACATGCTGACTTATTCAGCATGCTCATGTTCACAGGTATTCCCTGAATGGCAAGCCTGGTTACACGTCTGGGGGATCGACCATGAACTCGACGCGGTCCATCTCGACAAACAGCGACCACTACGCCATTGTGCACTCGCGGCCGGGCAGCCGCTACTCTGCGCCCGGGTCCCAGAAGGCAGCGACACTGTCTCACCCACACCACAACGGCCACCACAGAGGCCCACCGTCCAATATTGGCTCACAATACTCCACTGGGAAGATGTGACCGCACTCCGACACGAGAGCCTGCATTCTTCCACTGACTGTAACTGCAATGCAACAGTTAAAATACTTTCAAAAATCCCCGAAAAAAAAATGTCATAAAGCAGCATTGCTGCAAGAAGCTAAGTTTTTACTCCTAAAACATTTTATATACAGACTGTGTAATACTTTTTTAAAAATTCTTATCAAGAATTTAAGATTTGATTATCGTATTAGTGTGTTTGCTTATGTGTGCAAAAATGTTTAAGTTTTGGTGCATGTCTAAATGACATAAGAGCTAATTGTTTTCATTAAAAAAATATTTAGATATAAGTGCTAATAGCTGTATAATGAGAATACATATTTGTACATTTTAAATATAATAGAATAAGTAACTAAATTAATGTGAATTTTACTGTGATACAGTACTGTATATATATTTTTAGATGAAGATTTTTGAGTATCTGTAATAACTAACAATTATATTAATATTTTTTTAATTCTATTTATATATATATATATATATATATATACATGTATGTAATGTTAAAAATAATTAATTGCTGGCCAATAAGACAGACAGTGAATGGTTTTGTATGTACGACTGCCAATTATCTGACATAATCTGTAAATTAGCATCATAATCCATACAAAATGAATTGTGTGGCCAATAAAATGTTTGTGTTAGTTTACAGTTTTAGGTAAAATGTTTAATCACAGTCGGAAGTACTGCATGTTTACTGGAAAACATGTTATTTTGTACTTAATATCTGTGACAAGAATTACAAATTTCCATCTTTTAATGAGTTAACTTTTGTAGCAACTGTGTCATGATTTTCGAACATTCACCCCTAATATCTGTGTAGACCTTAGAGGTTAAAAATGGTTGTATATTGTTTCTAACGTATAATTACCAGGGAAATTGGGAATAGCATTCTATTAAGACGGCTTCATTTTTATAAAATAGGTACATATTTACCATGTAGGGGCCTATCAAGGGGAGAGAAGAAAGGGCTGTAGCCCCTCCCAAAAAAGTTAAAATATAAATTTTAAAAATTAACTAAAAAATTATGTACTGAAAACCGAAATAAACAATTGCAATCAGTTTCGCTTGAGTGTGCACATGAAATTTAAAAAAATATATTTTACATTGGGAAAAGGCATTTTCTTCTTATTTTAATAAAGTGCTGATTTCAGGAATCAAGCTTCAGCCCCTCCCAAAATAAAATCCTGCATACGCAACTGTTACTATCTAGATGACTTCCTTTCGTTTGGAGTTCATAACTTGGTTAGCTTAAGGAAAGGAAAAAATTGAATTATTCTACAAAGATATTGTAATATTTGCTGTACGGTATTCCTATCTGGTTTTCAGGGAAGAAAATTCACCTAAATAGTGAATATTGTAGGCTGTATATAGTAATTAAAGAGCGCGGAGCCAATAATATAACACAAAATTGTTTTCCGTAGTAAAATTTACATTATTTGCATTAAGGGAACCCCTCTTTAAGCATAATATGGTAAGTAAATGTGCATTGCTCAGCAAATGAGTTTATACTTCTTGACATATTCATCAACTTGGATCAGAAATGGCTCAGTTTTCTTTAAAAGTTAGCTTTGTTAGAAGCCATAATTTTGGATTTACAGTGTCTATTATTAGTTCTATTTCAGATTTAGGTTCAAAAGTTTACGTACCTCATCAACAACATTAGGACATAATATAAAATTGCTGTGTTGAGTAACATCTACTTAAAGAAAAATCATCTTTGTTTCATCAATACTGTACAATGAAGTTAATTTTATATAAATAGAACTAGCAATGCATGTTTGTACTACAAGTAAGTGTAAATAATGAGATGATTAAAGTAATAAAATATCAAGTAACATATTTTTTTGAACAAACATTTATTAATGAGTTTTGTTTAAGTGTTTTATATATACTGGTAGTGTAGTTTGTTTAAAGGAAATTTAATGAAGTAGTAATATAAAGCAATGTGGACTGTTGGAAGAGAACTATAAAAATTAATTGAATGTTGTTAAAAAATTACTCGAAAATTTAACGTTAAAGAAATTGTTCTAATATTGTTGTGACAAATCATTTACGTGTGTGTTTCAGAAGTGAATAGCAGCTGTAGATTGTACTCGTCCATTTTAGTTCCAACAAGATCTTCAACGTTGTTTAAATTAATAATCAGGGGTGTCCACAGGGGGGTTTAATGATGCAAACTGAGTCATAGAAATTTGAGGGGGGTTAAAGTTTGTGTTCAAACAGGTAGTTTGTGTGAGTAAAAGAAAGACGTGTTAATATGATGAACAGGGAAGTATTTTTTTGATTGCAGAAAGTGCTTAAACAAAAGCACAGACTTTTCTAATTTTGCATGCCTAAGCCTCTTCACAATGACCTACCCTTTTCGAAGTTTTATTGTTACATTTGTCAGAACTTTCACCAAGGCTGGTAAAATTGTTTAATATAGCTTGAGTGGAGGAAGGGGTAATTGTAAAGGGTTTTTTAACGTCCCTCAGTTTTATGCTTGTAAGCTTAGCAGGGGATGGCTTACAAACTAACTTATATTAACACCCATGCCTTACCTGGGATTCAAACCCAGAGCCTCCAGCACCCCAGATTGGTGATGCACCAACTGACTTGCATCATGGGAGATGAGCTGGGGAGGGGGGAGGGGTAGGTGAACATGAAACAAATTAACTTTACTATATTTCAAAATACTTTACATGGCATTTTAATTTGCACCTCTCTGCGACTGCAGGTTTGCGTGTTATCTCACTCACTCAGTATAGATATAGAGCGAGTTACACTCAGAAAATTACCTACAAATAGGTTATAATCCACTTTCCCATCCAGAACTTACATGTTTAGGTGCTGCAGGGATATGTGATGTAATATTTTAATTCCTCATATTTTGTGGTATCATCTGACTGAATAACAAATTTCGAAAGTGCACAAAATAGTTCAGAGGGAAATATATTTATAATTTTTGCCTTAAGAATCTAATCTAAATTTTTAAGTTTTAGTATTTTGCCGCTGATCCTTGCTGTGTGTGTGTGCGTGCACTCACTTATGGTGAAAAAAAAAGGGGGGGGGGGATTTGTGGCAATTCTGCTTGCACACATTAGAAAAAATATTCAAAAGGCGTCGGGGCGGGGGGGGTTGCATCATTGTATATAAGGGGGGTGGGCACCCTTGTAATAATCAAAAAAAATGTTCAAATTATGTGAGCACATTGACTGCATGCACCTTGACTTCTGCTGCATGCAGATAGTGTCTCTTGATAAGATATGGAGACACATGACTTTTAACGTCAAATTTCCGCACTTGTTGAACGGCAACCCTTGACACTTTAGTTCCCAATCTTGCACTGACTCACTATGCATCATACAACATCAACAGAAAATTTTATTCTCTTTAATATTTTGTACAATGTCTTTTCCTTAATCCTATATTTAATTTTTCTTTGATTTCTTTGTATTTTAAGGCTGCATTTTCAACTAAAAAAAAGGGAAGTATAATAAAACCAAAAATCGCAAAGATATAGATTTTGTAGAGGAAAAAATATTTTTTTCTACCAATATTTTCTATTCTTTTTTCAGAACAACAGTTTCTGCTTAGATAATGAATTAGAATTTTGACTTTGGTAAGCTTTAATGAACTAATATAGCAGTTAGTTAAGTGCTGAGAGATATATTAACCAATGACTAATTGTTTCTGTTAAATAAATATTTTTGTATTATATTGTAAATTCATAAAAAAAAAAAAAACCTTAAACGTCTGTGAGACTGTGAAAGTGTGGCAACAGGCTCTCTGGTAGTTCATAATTTTATACTTTCTAATAGATCTAAGAATGTATAAAAATGTTCTTTTACTTTTTAAGAAATTCTTTGTTCAGTTGGTAATTACTCTGTGTGTCATGTAACTTGGCAGGATTTTGATGGTTCAATGAAAGTAGCACGAAATGTTTACTTTAAATTGATGAATCCTTTCGCCATCAGCTGGTGCATCAAGTGGAGGCTGCATATTTTATCAACACTCTGTCAGCTAATTCGCTTGACATTGCACTGTAATACTAAACAAGTTTTCAGGTATTTATAGACTGACATTTGTCTAAAAAAATTGTAGGTTATAAAAGTAAAAATATAAAACCTTTTGCAAAAAAATACTGTATTTGCTAATTCATTTTTTAATTTATGCGAGACAGCAAATTTGGGTTAACATTTGTGAGACTGTAATTGTAGTTCTTATCACACTCTGGACGTTACAGCTGAAATGTGAATAGACTGGAAATACAAGTAATTCGGGGAATTTTATTGACAACGCACTTTCATTCGCCAACAAACTCACCGACTTTTGCAAAACAGTCATTCTGCTATTACTGACAGGTAATAAATAGCTTGAGTTGAAAATTCTGGCATGGAATAACGTAAGAATAGCTTAAAGACTGCCCAACCACATCCTAATTTCTTTGTTTTATTTATGTAACAATACGAAAATAAGAAATGGGTTTGCAGGAAGAAATGAACATAGCGTGTAATAGACGTAGGCATAATGATTTCTGACCCAATAGAAATTACTAGTATTCAAAATTGCCGTACACGAAAATACATGTTAATTAAAAAATTTTACAGAACTTGTGGAAAAACAAAACCATTGTTATCTGTCCATAAATTTCTAATTTTACAGAAGAAAGCTATTTTGTTGTGGCTGGTAGAGCTTCAAGAGAGAGCAGACAGATGGCATGGCAGGGCGTGTTGTGAGCCGAGCACGTTACTCAACAGGTAGCAGCACATTGGCCTGCCTCTTGATCCAGTCATTGTAAAAGTTGACTTTTCTCCTATTACTGGCTCAATGGCTATTTCTGTAGGCTTTTGGAATTAATATCAAGCATGTAAGGAAGGCTTGTTTGGAGAGTGGGGATACAATGTGAAAAGAACTCGCAAGGTTTGAAGTTGTATTTAATTTGAATACGGTTTGTTTTAATGTACATTTCATTTTGATCATATACATTACTACTTTAGCACGTATTTTAGTTTGTAACACCAACAACCGCTGTTTTGTGTCCATGAAAAATAAAATGCATCAATTAATTTAGGAACTCTTTCTTATCCATGTATTTTGTGTTTGATGTGCATCAGCAGTGCACTAATAGCCAACGTAATATTAATTTTGTGCATCAGCTGATACAGGATTTTGTAAATGGCAAGTTGTTTGTTTCGTGTACGTCAAGTTGCCACTCACCGACCGTCATGATCTTGTCACGTTATACGAGACAGAGAGTACTAGAGGGTGAAAAATAATTAATAACCTCCAAAACAGTTTAAAATGTTTACTTGTGAAAAGTAGGAATAATAGGGTTTATGTCAGAAACAAACTGTTTTAACATTTTTAGATTGTAATTAGTTTTCTTGATTTTTCCAGAACTTTCCAATGACTGATACTTAATTTTATGTAAATAATATGTTGAATCTGGCTGTTTTGTCATACTGATTAAAGTATTTGCATATCAAAATATTATTAGTAATAGTATGTTCACAAATTCTGCAATAAAATATTGGTTCATTAACACATGTAAGTGATATGACCATGGTAGAAACAAGTAGATGCCCATTGATAAATATAATGCAAAGTAATAAAAAATATTCATTACTTTACTGAAATATTTCATTTATAGAATGGATACATGTTTTTAATTTAAAATGATAAGTTTAATAACTTTACTTATTTTATATACATTATACGTTTGTGTGTTACTTTTAAACATATTTGTAAAGTATAATTTGTTTCTACATTTTTATTGTTTACATTACGTATTTCCTTCTGTGTTTTATGCAGACATTAGTCGTATTGTTTGCTTAGTAGAATGTAATATCATTGTTGGTATTAAATGTCAAATTACTGAAGTTTTAAGTACTTTATAGAGGTTGTATTCAAAATGATGGCAACACTCAAAGAACACTGTATGAATGCCTACCTTCATAAACTTTTATTAGCAATTGCTTCAGCCAAGTTAATGCAACGCAGCTTCACCTCCGAGTGAAAAGACTTACTGTTACAAACGAAATAATGACAAAAAAATTATGTGTGACCGGTAAATGGGTAGTGACTGATTGTGCTGTAGTACATCCCATTTGTCACGACACAGAATGATTACTGCAGAACATTTAAGAATATGCACTGTGCTAAAGTGTGTTCTGATAATGTTAACATTGTGTTTGTAACAGTGTTATGTGCAATAATTACAATTACATGCTTGTGAAGGGATTGTTATATTAAGGCTCTATGACCTTGGTGACATTGCATCTATTTCCCTGCCTGATAGTATGCACTTGTTTAAGGATGCTGCATACCTAAGAATGCCATTTGGTGGGTAGAAATCCCCTAAAAATATTTTAAAAAGTTTAATCAGAAACTGCCCAGTTTTTTTTTATCTCTGCATAATAATAATAGCACTTAAGAAATATTCCATATTCAGTTATTAGTTTCCATTTACGTATAACTTCCATCTCTAATGCAAATTTTTTGAAAGTTGAAATGGCTTAAAAAAAAATTCTTTACAGTCAGTTTTAGGCATTAATTTTGTAGCACGAGATGTGGAAAATACTATGGAATCATTGCAGTATAACTTCATCTTTATCTTCATGACATAAATTAACAGTTTTGCTGCTTGAAGTGGTGTATGGGCAAGTTGCCGACAGATGGACTCCATGCCAGTTTGGCGGCTTGCCCGTAGAGGCTATCATGAGGCATGTGATGTGCATGACTGGGTCACCCTCAGCGCTTCTTTGCTTCCGGGCCTACGTGTGCAGTGTACGTCTTAGTACGCAGCATCAGTAAGACAGCTGGGTTGAAAATATTCAATTCAACCTGTACACATTGTAATAATGTCGTCATTCGCAGCGAACACAAAACTGTTGTTAAATTGCCTTCCTGATTATCAGTACTCTCTGCAAGTGTCTACGAAACACCAGCCAGACAACTTCATGTGCTCAATAACCTGCTGTCTCATACATATCGTGATGGATATCACCAAAATTATGCCAGCCTGTTATCTCCAAAATGCCAGAATCAAAAAAGCACGAACTGGGAAAATTCCAGCCTAATGACTGTACCTAATCATAAAGCAGCGAACATAAAAAATATCCCCGCATGGTACTGTTTTAAATACTAGATTGGCAGACGATGTCGGCCAGGGACCTCCCAGCCAGAGCTAGTTTGGTCAGCCAGTACTATCGGGCTGAAAGTTCTTCAAAAGTTTGTGTTTGTTGGGTTTCCTGGCAAAAAAAGAAATTACAGTCCATAATTTTTTTTTCCCTCTTAATTATGCTTCAAAATAACCATTTTTCTGTTTGTGAAACACACAAATAAACAACTGAAACCATTTACAAAATATGAAATAAGGGAAACTGTCTTAATTCAGTGTAAGATGTTCTGAGCAAAATTTACTTTAAATAGGTAACTTCCAAGGAGAGCCACAGGGGAAAAAAGCAACAACTCTGATTCTTTAATAAAGAATGAGATACACATACATGCATGTATGTACGTGTATATGTAACAGTAAAATTGTGATTTTAAATTCTATGTTAATGCAAAAATTGTGTCATCTAGATTTTTTATATTCTGGAAATGAAATCATAATTTAATGTGTACAAGTTGAACAGTGTTTGACAGAAATATGAAACAATAAAAAGGTTGCTCTCTAATGCTCAGATAACACTTTTTGAGTTCCACTAGCATAGCATTATACTGCAGAGAACTTTATGAAAACTTCTCGTAACCCAATGGTACTTATTTTTTTTGCCAATGTCGTTGAATGTGTGATGGGGTTTGGATTGGGGCATCAGAGAAAAGAGGTTACGTAGCCTGGATAATGGTTTGTTGCTGTTATACCAGGTCGGGCACCAGTGCTCAGAGCATGAGATAATGATGTGGGTTGTGAGCTGCTCATCCTAAATGTGGCCTCCCTGATGTACTCCATCTCTGGAACTGCTGTTGGTGTTGATGAAAGCTATAATGCAATGCCTAGGCTAGTGGAGGATGTATAGCCTCTTCCAAACGCTTATCTCACTCCCAAGGAGATTGTTCCACACCTTTATCCGATACATAAAAATCACGAAACTGGATATGCAGCCGTTAGGTGGCTGGTGCAAATAAACACGTCCTGTTCAGCTGTGACCATATTAATTTACTTGAGTCCCCATCGGGCACTTACATGAAATTATCTCAGTTCTACCGGGAGAGCGCTTACACGGAAAAAATGGCATGAGGCCTAATAAGTGACAATTACGGAGAAATCGCACCCCGGCCTTGTAGCAAACCAGCCGGGGATGAGTGGTGGCGCTAGCTCCGGGTAAACTAAATACTTAAAATTGTTCCAGAAATAAAATTAAACTATTGTAATGAACCCTGCTGGTTGCAAAGGATGAACGCCTGGAGCAACCGTACACTACGTCCACCCCGCGAGATGGCGATGACGCTACTGACTGACCGGTTGGCATGGAGCTCTGCGAGTGGCAGAGCCTTCCCGCGTATACATGAAAAACTAGGTATTTAATTACTAAATGTTGTGAAAGTGAATGAAATGGATAATGTCTGTGCAATGCTGATGCTGTGGAAGACACACAAAACCATTCATCGTTATTATAAAAATATACATAAGAAAATATAAAATAAAATAACTGGTGGCCTTTGCCTTTTACCGTAACCTAAAAATACTCTCTCTTTCACTGGGGTTGTGTGTGTCTCTTAGTTCACGGTTTGTAGTGTTTATTATCTCACAATGTTCAGATTCAGAAAGTGGTGTTTAATGTACACCTCCTTAATTTTACTAGAGTGCATGTTAATTATAAAAGAATAAAAGTACGGTTAGTTGGCCACGTCGCTATCTTAAGGAACAGGGCTGGTGGCGCACGTCAACACTTAACCTCAAATGTGATGAAATACTGGTCATGGTACTGACCACTACTGGATTGTACCGGTTAATGACATAAAAAATATATAATACACATAAACACTCCATACACAATAAATATCTCTCCAAGACTAAATGACTACCTATGTTTTACTGGACACTGTGCTGGGACACGAATGAATGCATGGTGTGAGAAACAGAATCTTAAAATATGCACATGACATTGCACAACACAACCCTTCATGGAAAAATATAAATAACACCATAAAAAATATATACACACAATACACTTTCACTTAAAAATACAGCGCACTAAATAACAAACATATTGTAAACATAATAACAAACCATTTTATACACACATGGTACACGTTACTGTAAACACTACATATTAATTACAACGAAGCACTGCACACGAAAATTAATTAAATAAACACTGCACTTGTTATTTAAAAAGGCCATATAAAAATGTACAAGAAATAAAACACACACACTAAGGCACTCCACTGATGCACTATTCGCACGCACGCAAAACATTGGCTTGAGAGCTGCTGCTGCTGCTGCCCTCGCGTGGTGGTATGATGAGTTGATGCCGTCTGCTGCTGTTGACGTGGGGAACGGCTTAGAGGGTTGTACCTGATACACGTTGTGTGGATGTCGTAAACTTACGTCACCAGCAGTTTTCATGAAGTTCAGTCTATTTTAATGCTATTGTCATAGGCACTCAATGTGCTGTTGTGACAGCATTCAGTTTACAAAGAAACTGATATGTCTGAAAGTTTGACAGTACTCGAAATATAGTGCAGTGCTAGATTATACAGATGGTGTATTTTAATGTTGTCACTATTTTTTTCTTTTTTAACCTTGTTACCCATAAGCTTGTAATGGCATTCTGTTGTTTGTTTTGTATATAAGTAAATTGTGAAGTTGTATGTTTCTAGCAAAACATGTTGAATATGCTGTGAGTACTAATATTGTGAACTACAATTTTTACAAAAATTAAATCAAATGTAACTAGTAAGAAATGTTTTTTCCTTGAAAATTGATTAATACTAATTGCATATTAAATACTAAATACATTTATTCATTTTTAAATCAATATGTGATGTATAACCACGTAAAAAATCTAGGCAACAATCAGTCCACCCAAGAAGTATGTAAGAAGAAAGAGTTGGCATTCTCAGGTAAGGTCTTG
Source organism: Dryococelus australis (assembly GCA_029891345.1). Taxonomy (NCBI): domain Eukaryota; kingdom Metazoa; phylum Arthropoda; class Insecta; order Phasmatodea; family Phasmatidae; genus Dryococelus; species Dryococelus australis. The sequence goes on from CM056995.1 coordinate 361,687,296, forward strand.
ATTCTTATTTGATGGCTAGATTTGGGACTGTAAATGATTACTTGCTGCCAACCACACATCTTAAAATCTATTAGGTAATCATTCACCAAACTGTTATTAAACATTTTAAGACTCCAAGAAAATTATAAATATATCAGTGCATTAGGTACCAAATTCATTTTGTCCCTGCAGGCCGGTATTAATGGCTACATGATTATGCAAGATTGTTAAACATTTGTAAAACATAAATTCATTGTAATGATGCGTTACCCCTTTCCTAATCCGTTTGCCCGCCGCATCACATTGCATCAGTGCAGCCATCATCTGCACTCTTCTTTATAGTAGTGCATTAGTACACGTGGTTCTTTGCACGGATTGCCCCGAGCAAGTGTAAGGGAGGTGCAAGGCAAGAGTATGTGTTAAGTGCAGTGCAACAAATGTAGCACTGGCTTAGTGGCCATGTGCTCCACAGCGTGCATAAATACATAAAGCGCAAATAGGACATAAGTGTTTTTCAAAAGGACTTAAAGGCAAATGTTGTGTCACACAAAGACATGCGAACACCAAAGACGTCCTCTTAAATAGCCCAGTGATGCCTTAGTCTTGCAATTGTTTATGTATATTTTCTGCAGTGTACATATTCACATATAGTCATCACCATGTCATTTCACCCTTTGTTTTGCAGTGCTTTATGTTTTATTCCATGCAGAGTATTTTTATATTATGTTAACTAGTGTTTTATGCAATGTATGTGTTAGCAAGTAGTTCCAACGCTGCCAAGCCGGCTAATGCGCCATGTTCCCAGAATCAGTCATCACTGAGAGTTTCGAGAGGCCGGACGTGTAACACCGTGTCTCGTGGTTTTGCATGCTCAGCCATTTTTACTGCGATAGCTTAAATCTTATAGAACTGTTTCACTTCAGCCTCTTCCCTTCTCCAGTGCTCACATTGCCTGGGGAAGTTTTATTTGCGCATTAAGTCACTATACGGGCTTCGCGACATTTTAATATTTAGGCGTGGTTGAAAACTGCCCACTCTGGTGCACAATTACCCCTAATGACATTATGACAGGTTAAGTGTGCATGTTGTATTTAGTAAAACAAGGGGTGAAATGATATGGGGATGACAACACGTGAAAATGTACACAACAGAAAACATACACACACTAAACACTTGCAAGACTCCAAGGCATCAATGGGCTGTTTAAGAGGGCATCTTTGGTGTCCGCATGTCTTTGCACGAGACATCATTTGCCTTTAAGACGCTGTGGAGCATGTGGCCGCTCGGCCAGCGCTACACTCGTTGCACTGCACTTAACACATGCTCTTGCCTTGCTCCTCCCTTATCTTTGCACGGGTTATTCAGTGTGCAAAGCACCATGCGCACTGATGCACAACTACACAGCCAAGTGCAGATGATGGCTGCGCTGATATATATATATATATATATATATATATATATATATATATATAGAAAACAGGTAGTTGTTAAAATTGTTGGCTTTTCTAAAAAAAAAAAAACAGTAAAAAAATCTCAGAAATTTATATGTATGTATGTATATATATATGTATATGTGTGTGTGTGCGCGTGCATGTGTGCACGCGCATGTGTGTGCATATATATAGACACACATATATATATAAAAGAGTCTATTTCATGGTTCCTTTAGACTTTTTGAATCAAACATTTGGATAACCAGAACATGTAGGCCTATGACGTGTTTGGGTTGTTTCCTTAAAATGCCATGTGCCACAAGCATTTTATACACATGTTAACATTAAAGTTATTTCTTACTAGATTGAAATGCAATTGATATTTTATCTATAATTTATATATCATTTATAATTACTGTGGAATACGACGGTGAGAAAGAAGGTGTGTTGGTAACGCCTAGTAAGAAATAGTTATTATGCAAAATATTAGTACATTTAGTGTGCATTGTCCCTTTAATGTAATTTTCTAGACTCTGATAATCTGTGTTTGCATTAGCGAGGGAATATCTTGAAAGTATAACTGAGCAGGCCTGGCTTTAGAAAATTTTGAAGTAACCATGAATGTAATACACTAACATTAGTAATCATGGAGAATATGAATTTCAATGGGGGTATCAAATAGGATAGTGGGGAGCGCTTTGAAGAGGAGGGAAATTGTGGGGTAATGCAAGTAAAAATATGTCAATTGAACTGTGCAAGAGGACATAACTCCATACTTTCTCGATTGGTGAATTAGAGGGGATGGGTGTGCAGACATGCTACCACACATAAGGAATAAAGTACATTGAGGACTAACAGGAATAAACTGTAATTCAATTGTGTCAGTCAGATTTAATCCTAAGAGAATAATTACAATGATAAATTGCACCCAAACAACACGTAACAGGCAGTATTCAAAAGGCAGTGCTAAGGTCTGACTAGAATACAAGTTCACCATCTGGATTTTACTTCTCAAAAAAATGAGATCACTTATTACCATTTCAATGTTTCTACACATGGCTTTGAAAATACCATAATACAGACGTAAAGTGGGTACTGCTAGATGGCCATACTAAGAGCTGACTAGATTAGGAACACCGACATGTTTTGCTTAAAAACTATCCAATGTAAATTATAGAATCCAAAATTCGCTACCAAAAACTGCGTATATTTCACCATAGGTAATACTTGTATGGAAAGAGTAGGGCACCAGTGGTGACGCGTGCTATAATTTCATGGGCCAGTTACTGTGTGCAGGGGGCAGTAATGGCATTGTTCTCCCCAATAACTGGAGAGGGGGATCCTCCCCCGGGAAAATTTGGATTCCAAGGTGCAAAATGGTGCCATTTAAACATTTTTTAGTACTTAAATATAAAATACACAGCTTGTAAAATTATTAATATTTTTTAACATAAAATTTTCCAGAGTGAAAAATATTACAAAGATAACTTCATCAAACCCAGAACATTGTCCACTCAAAATCAATATTATTTTAATACCTGTCGATAGTGAGGTATTTACATATGGAGCAATTTTGATTGTACAGAATTGTAGAAAGGAAAAAATGATTATTCATTTGTGTAAAGATGGAAAGCAGTCAACATGAACGAGCAGGAGCACAAATTACACTTAGAATTATATCTGCAAACTGCTCAAAGCAGTATACACTTGACGTCGGCTAACAGCCAGAGGCACTAGAGCCTATGACGTTGCTCACCATGCACGTGTCACATGTCCCGCACATGTGCAGAGAGGCCAATAATTTAGAACTCTCACATAAATATTATTTTTCAGTGTAAAATGTGATTTATTGTATTTGCAGAGTTTAATATGTCTTAAAATGTCTTAGTGTTTGTTGCTAATTTAAACATGTTTGGTTATAAAATTCAAAGTGACCACTGCACTGAGATTAAGAACACTAATATTCCGGCATGAACTCAGTCATAAAGAGACACTAAATTAATATGAAAATTCACAGGAAAATTATAAAAATGTAAAACAATATTAAATTAAATTTGTGCCATTTTATTTCTATAATAAAATATTTTGCTTGGCGTGCATAGCACTTCCGCGTATGTGAACCCCATAGGTGGACATGGTAGGTCCGTGCGACGCTTGTATCTGGACAGTCTGTCGAGGAGAACTGGCAAGGTAAGACACTGTCACGTAAACACTAAAACTTTAGTAGTACCGGTTAACCTTTTGCTTGCGTACATTTTTGCCAGACATTTTCTCCAGCATTATGTTTCCGCTTTATTAATTTATTGCGTTCTTGTGGTATTTTTAACTTAATCGAGGAGGAGGAGGAGAAAGATGTCGGAGAGGTCACGCGACCCACACAACTTGAATCAGGCGCCATCCGCCTATGTTTATGGTGTTTCATTGTAATTTCTGCATTATTGCTAAGTTCAATTTTAAGGGCTTTGTTTTTATGTATGTATTTGAGGGTATTTTTCATGTTTGAATATTTTACGGCAACATCACGTATAACCACGTGACGACCGTCGCCAAGTCTCTGTATACGCCATTGTTGCGTTTGAGAGCTTATTTATGTAACGTCGTATGTGCAATATTTCATTAAGGGTTCTATGCTAAATTTTTGTCAGGGTTCTGTGTAATTTCACGTAAATTGATGCTTTTGTACCTGACCACGCGGTCATGTTAATGTTTGATTTTACCGCCATCAGGCATGTTAGAAGCCTGTAACCACTTCAGTCGTAAAGAGAATAATTTTCTCAGCAAGAATAATATTTTGTCTGACTTTAATTTGCAGTTTCCATGCAGAAATATTGCAATTTCACCTGCACCATGTGGTCCGCTATGAACTTCATCCAGCGGCATCTGCACCATCTAAACTTGTTTTCACACATGTGTGTTTATTGTGAATACTCATCTCGTGTCCCATCTTATTTCATGTATCATTCAAGGGTCTATGTAATTGTGTAATTAGTGTACGGTGCAATTATTCCCGTCCTAGCTGGCTCTGTGTATAGGCCGTCACCACACTACCCATATGCTGGAGGGCGAGCTCCGAGTAATCACGCATGTTAATGTGTATTAAGGGCTTTCATTTGTAATTCACAGTGTCCTGTCTTCAGGGAACAACCATCAGTCCACCCTAGTGGCTGTTGGCCCTCTTCCCTTGTGAAGGCTGTGCTTTCACGCACCTCGGTGAGATCATCTATTTAGGTGTGCGCTAGGTTAATTACGGGGGAGCACCCAAGCGGAATTGGCTAGTCATGACCGAGATAAACATTTCATTGGCACGTTGATGTGTATAAACAATATCAATAAAAACAAGTATACAGTGAACTCAATTTTTTATTCAGTAGTAACAGTGTCCTAGCCACATATGTTTTATATTAATTGTGTATTTCCACTGATGTTTAGTAAAAGTTTAGTATTGCCTACATGTTTGTAAGTATGTACGGGTGAGAGGAACACACAGAACCGATAGTATCCCTGAGAACCCTGAGTCTCAATAGTGCAGTGATTGGGAAGCACTGTTGGCGCCCAAGTTACCAGTAAGTATTTGTGTCATCGTTTGTCTCTTGTCTCACCTGATGGTGCCACACTCTTCAAAAATATTTGCATTGTTGGTACACTGTAAAGGGCGTAGGGGATTTGAAACAACGAATAACCCTATTTTTTCCTATACAAAATCAATCCTTCTCTTTTTTTTTTAACACGCATTCCGCCGTGACAGGTTCATGAAAATCAACGGCGAGTTTAATTTCTGACAAAAGTTTATTTTCAATGGAGAGAAGTGCAATATCAGAGAGTCCATTTTACCGAATTGTGTTCCGTGAGTATGTCTTTATTCGTTTTAGTGTTAAAAAAGAACGCTCCGCAGATGATGTACATGGCATTGTTGCCACTAAAGTACATAATTTATGGAGCTGTGGAAGAATATCTTGAAAATCAATTTCATGAATGTATTTAAGAAAATTTTGAACACTTCTGGTTTTCATGGCATCATGGCTACACACAACTTTTAGTTCAGACAGAAGCTTTTCATGGTCGAAGTAACTGCCATAGTATTCAATTAGGGACTTCAACTGGACCTTAGGAAAACTATGAGAAAACTCCTGGAATTTTGTAGCATTTACAAGTTCTAACCCATGGTCCTGGATCGACGCCCGCTGCACCCGCCGTAGAGAGAGCCTCTTCGTAGATGACTGCAATATTTGGGTAAATATACTGCCCATTAGGGCGGCTTAAGGCATGCGAGGTTTTGGGAAAAATGTAGGCTCCAGTAAGCTCCATAAGAGCAAGAGATATTAAGGATAGCAGAAGATAAGTTCAAAACTTGTGTTGTTTACAGGGTGCTAGATTTCTTTTTACAGGAACTAGAAGATATGTTTAAAGCACCAAATCCCTTCTGTAGGCTTTTCAGTCCAGTTCTGAAGTATAATTCTTTAAATGAAAAAGAATTGAAGGTGAAGGCTGAAGATCTAGTACGACAGTTTAAAAGTGACTTATCAGTCAATTTATGCGATGAAATTGTGCATCAAAAGCATATTTTTTCTGTCGTCTTTGAATCTAATATTGAAGTATACCCTTTGAAATTACTAAACTCAATATATGATAAAAATTTGGAACCAATATTCATGAACGTCTGCATTGCACTCCGTCTCTTTTGTACACTTCCCCTTACTGTTGCATCGGCAGAAAAAGCATTCAGTAAACTTGGAAATAAGTTGGAGACCTGGCAAAGAGCATCTATTAGCCGGCAAAGATTAAATTAACTATCTTTACTGGCTATAGAACACAGCCTGGCTTCTAAGATGGACTTCACAGAGATACAAGTATACTACATTATGAACATTAAGTACATCTTATGTATATAATTTGTGGAATGCATTAAGTGGTTTGTGTGGTGTTATTTTCTGTTTCATTTATTGGACATTTTACAACTTAAAGAACATTTATTTTCTCTCAAAAAATCTTAATTTGTTCATGTTTTCGAAACGTGTTTCGATGTGTGTTACGATGTTGTCTAATATTTCGGCGTGTAGCCTGGATTACAATCCTTGTTTTGGGTCTACTTCGTCTTTGTATCTCAGGCAGTTTTTTTTTCTGGTCCCAGACCAAATTTTAGTGTGTCAGAGAAAACATTTCAAAATTGTGTCTGAGTTTACATAGAAATACTTTCGTTTCCTGTATCTCCTGTATACATAAACTCATGTCTAGTTGTTTGGTCTCCATTACGTTATATAGGTGTCCAGTGCTACTAAAAATCTTAGAAATCAAAACTAGGAAAAACACTTTCTCAAAAGTTTCTAGAAAACTGATGAAACCTTTTGCTGAAGACATAGTGTCACAACCCCATTCCTGTGAATTTTCTGTTATTGTGGAAAACATTTCTTAGAGGGAATCTCGATTGTTAAATGCACTTTGAACAAGTCTGTCATTATAATTCCATCTTGTTGGCACAACACTTAGAAGCTATTTCCCAACTATCTGATCTAGCAATGCTACTCACTTAGAAGAGTGCGGAAAAAAAAAAGTAGACAGACCAGAAAGGGTACTGAAAAACACGACACTTGCTAATGATATTTACGGACTGGGTTAAGAAAAGGTTCAAAACATGTGCTGCACAATGTACAAACACTTCACTTGAAAATTTTTCACATACCAGTTTTTGTACACCATTTAAATCTCCCGCCATTATTGCAGCTCCATCATAAGATTGCGCAACAAGTTTACTCCAGAGTTAGTTGTCGTAACAAGTTCTATTGCATGACTTGCTATGGCTCCCGTAGACCTATCACAACTAACATCAGTGAATCCATAAAACCGTTCATTGATATCTCCATCATTCGGTACAAATCTAAAAACAGTGGACAACTGAGAAAGTTTGGCACAGTCCGATGTCTCGTCAAGTAAAATTGAAACAAAAATTGATTTTTCCATTTAATTTTTAATTTCAGCTAACACAATATTTTGAATGGACTCTCTTAAGTCGTTCTGGATATTGCACGAGAGGCCAGAAAATACTGTGGACGTCTCAAGGGGCTGCAACAATACTGGATTATAAGTTGCAATTAAAGCAAGTAACACAACATAATTACTTAGGTTTTCTGATTCTTTTGTCTCATCATGACCACAGAAAGGCAGTTCCTGTACACCCAAGAAACAAACATCATCTATTAAACGCTTCAAAATTTTTTTGTTTCTTTAAACTTCTTCGTTATGTTGTTGTGTGCTTAATTGTTTGGATCTATCTAGACCAAAATCAACTCTATTTTTACCAAATTCTTTAAGAGACAAAAACGAATTTATGTGAACTTCAGAACGCTTGTGTTTTTGAACAGCATTGCACAGATTGTTAAGGTCACAATACCTAGTTGCAGTCCACGTGTTAACATCCTTCGAAAACAATAAACATGGCCAACAAAACAGTTCGTTTTGGCTGTTACATCCAGCTAACCACGAGTGTTTCTGATAAACATTTTTTTTTAGAAATGACATACAAAATTACCTTTCTTGCGTGTTGTGATTGTAAGTTCAGGTGTCGGCCTACCCTCTTTTATGATGTCTCATCTTTCCTGAAAAGTGAAAGCACTGCTGGAAAAATGCTTCACTTGTAATCCACTCACACCTCACTTATATCTGCATGTTTCTGTTGCACTCATTCTATCTACTCAGTTCTCAGTCTCACACTGTAATTTTATAATTTTTATGTAGGGTATATACATCAGGCACGAATATGTATAATATTCTCAGCACCAAAACTAAATGAAATAAAAACAATATGATTCGTGTTGTGTGCTCGAACTTGCCCACGCATCGATCTAGTTACTGTAAACTACACCGCACCAACTGCCTGCGGCTAAGCCAGCTTCGGCTATGTCCTCTTCAGTTCGGTGAAGAAAGCACTACCATCGTAGCTTCTAACACAGGTTGACACAGCCATAAGCCCCCGCACCTCCCCGGGCTGGCTTCCTACCCAGGAAACCATTGCAACTGCCTACCTGCTGAAAGCATTACTTACAGCGCTTCCAAACATTTTGGTTTTACTAGCCAACGAGTTGTTTTTTAATAATGTACAGTATTGTTTCCCGAGTAGAATGTGTATCGCATGAGTGAAAAGGGAACTGAAGTTTTACGTCTTTCATGAGACGAGATTGTTTTAAGGTTCTTCTTATGAGAGAGTGGCAATTGGAACTCACATTGTTTTTATGAAACAGTGGAAAAGTTTATTCATAGGGAAATAGCATTCAATTGACTATAACTCAAAAGTGTTAACTTCATCGGAAGAACTGAATGCGATGAATATTTCTCGCATTAGTATGAACAGCGACACATTTAACACATGAATAGCACTGCATTTGTTATGTAATGAACTACATTAAAAGGGTGTTTATTTGGGCCATGTACATTTGAAAACCTCCCACAAGAACAAAATGCAATAAATATGTTATTGATAAACCAATACACGAAATGCACAATGTAAACATGTCCAACAAATTTAATTTTCCACCAAAACTCATTAGAAATTCAATAGAATAAATTGGTGTTAAACAAGGTTTCTTGAACATCCACATAAATTAAAAATATTCTATTAACAATTTAAGAAAACATTATTTATAAAACACCCAAACAGTCAATAATAAATTAATAATACATATACTTGCAATTAGACTACCGCCCGGTGGCGAGCTCTCTCACCACTCCCTCACCCAAACAACACCTCTTCCACTCCCTTCCTGAACTATCCAACCCCTCTCACAGATACCAATTACTCCCTCAACACATTCCACTCCCTCGCAGACCTCACAAGCATGGACTGCCTACCCCGCTCCACTCTCCTTCACACCCTATAAAGCTTCTCACTGTTGTTTCCTCTTCCTCTAAATACCACCTTACTTAGCTTGCAGTGTAGCCCTCCCCATCCTCCCTCTTCATTCACCATCCTGTACATCCTGACTAGCCGTTCAACTTTCCTCCTGTCCTTCACTGAGCTCCACCACATTTCTTTCATCATCACTGATGGCCTATAGTTCTCTTCTTCCTCATAATCCTGCCCCTGCCTTCTCCACCTACCCTTCACCCATCTTGCTGCCCTTCTCTGCACCTTTTCCAGTTCTTGCACCTCCACCTCCACATATGGGTCCCATACTGCTGCAGCATATTCTAACATTGGCCGTGCCATTGTGCCATATGCCTTCTCCTTCACCTCACAGCTGACTCCCTTCAGCACCCTTCCCAGCATACTGAGAGCCCTTCTTCCCTTTGCTACCACCCTCTCTACCATTTTTTTTCCATCTGAGGTCTCCCTGCAGTACAATCCCAGATACTTATATTCTGCTGCTTCTTCTATCTCTTGTCCCTCCCATCTGTACATATCCCTGCTTATCACCTTCCTTGTAAACCTCACTACCTTAGTTTTTCTTACATTTATCTTCATTTTGTTTTCCCTGGTCCACAACCATATCTTGTCAATGTCCCAGCGTACACAACACAAGGACCCAGCACGCTTCCGTGTGGCGACCCTGACGTAACCTCCCTTCCTCCGATATTGCCACCCCCCCTTTCACCCTCTGCATTCTCCCCCTGAGGAAGTCCCCTATCCATTCCACTACCCTCCTGTTCGGTATCAGCTCCTCCACTTTCCTCATCAATGTCCCATGGGGCACCTTATCAAATGCTTTCTCAAAATCTATGAAGCAGGTATCCACCTGAAACCATCAATGCTGTAATTAACAGACCCCACTCGTTTTTTCTGGGAACCGATCTTTTCCATCGTGTTTTGCCCAGTACTGCCATTTTACATCACTGGGATGCTACTCCCTCAGCACGGGATTGGACCTTCGCCACCCAGACAGTTGTCATTTAAGTTGTGGAGTAAAGGAGAAGCTAACCCCCTCCCCCCCACCTCACCCATCAAAAATATTTAAAGCTGCTAGGCAGACATTATTGTACAGGATTCCCAGGGTAGCACCTGGGAGTTGTTTCCAAGACAGAGTTTTACCTGCCTTCCCCTACCTGTACAGGGTAAAGGTAGGCGGTGAAGTTAAATTAAAAAATGGATTTAATCGGCGCAAAATTTTGAAATTCATGGCTTTGAAGGCTGTCGCTAACCCCATGTAAGAGGGCCAGCTGCAGTAAGTGAGTATAAACTGAATTTAAAGCCAAAAGAATTTATACCAAACTGGAGTGGCATAGGTAATTAATTAATAAATACTTGGATTTTGTGTTTGTTGTGAATTTAAGATGCGCGGAAGTGAATACCATGTGTTATTGTAGTGGTGATAGTTTAATATAAATGGAGTTAATTTATGTAATAATGAGATTGAATGATTAATTATAGTTATGTAAACTGCGTGAGTGAATGTACTGTGTCGAGCGACGGGGTAGGAATATGATGTAAACATCTGAGAAGGTCGGAGTCTACGTGTGGAATGCGCAATGCTAGCCGCCCCCGCTTATCACCGGGGACAGACCCAGCTGCAGATCTGCCCCCTCAGCACGGGGTTACTTTCCAGGATTACCCAAGCTCTACTCTGTCATTGGGATTCCAGGATGCCTTTTGAGCCTCCCTTTACTCCCTCTTGTCAGGTAGCCTTGCAGGGGGGGAATTTTCAGTCAATCCGTACTCAGCATAACCTTTCCGGTATCTTCCGTCCATACCCTTATCAGTTTAGTAATGGCACTTGTTCGGCGGCTTTGGCATGTTGAGGTGGGCCTTAGCCCATGGTGGACCCAGGAGGCAGCATGCACGAGCATCCTACTCTCACAAAGTCGACGTGAGGTCCTGTGGTGTCACCCACATGTGATTGGTTTCTTCCGAATGTTGCGGCATCTTGTGGGTGAATTGTGATTGAAATGGTGTGGTCCTGGGAAAGAAAATGAGGTTGTGGTTGATAATGAAATGTGTATGAAAAGCAGTATTTAGCAGCAATTTCTAGTTAAGTTGAGCTTGACTTTACTATGGTGATGTATTGTGATGGAAATGGTAGTGACTTTATGCTCTTTAATCTGCTCTGTTGAATTTAATTTTAAATATTGTGCTGTTGGACATCTTGGAGGAGAGTTGTGAAACAGAATGGTGAGAACCTGGAAGAAAAGGTTGGTTAATTAGTTTCTGGTGTTGGATGTTGATGCGGAATGCGCTGATTTAGGTCATCTTGAGGGTGGATGGTGAAGAGAAATTCAGTTGATTAGTTCTCGTTAATGGTTGGTGACATGAGATGAGATGGTGGTGCATTGTGAATGTAATGGGTGTGATTTTTACTGGCCATGCGCACATGTGGGTACCACTCTCTGCTAATAATTGTCCTGAACCTGTCTGGTAAATTCCTGTTTTAATTTACTATATTTGTTGTGCTCTGGTTATTTGCCTTGTACTTGCTCTCTGTTTCTCATCTGTTGCTGGCTGGTTGATGCTTTATTAGTTGTGGATTTGCTTGGCCTGTTGTCAGTTTAGTTTAGGTCTTTTGGCTTTCTGGGTGTTGTCTATGTCGTAGGTACCTAGTCTTCGTATGGTCCGGGTTCTCGTGGTTACTCGTTTTGTGGTAGAAGTCTGCATTTCTGTCTGTTATGATGGTAGTGATTTTCTTTGTCTTTGCTCTGTTGTGCAGTTCGTCAGTTGGTGTAAGTCGTGTTGCTCCCATGGCAGTCTGTAGTATTTTATTTTGGGTGGTTTGTATGGATTTGATGTGTGTGTGTGCAGCGTGTCCCCAGACCTCGCATCCTTACAACATGGCAGATTGTAAAATGACTTTGTACGTGGTAACTTTTGTTCTGTTTGTGAGGCTTGTTGATTTCAGTATGGGATATAGGAGTCTGTATGTTGCGTTTGCTTTCAGTCTTGCTTTTGTGGTGTGCGGTTGCCGTGTTAATTTCCTGTCTATAGTCAGTCCCAAGTAGCGTGTTGTTGCTGCGTATGGTATGTCTTCTCCAAATCGTGCCAAGTTTTCGCGTGGTAGGATTGTCCATCGTCTTATCATTGCTAAGGCAGCCGATTTTGTCGCATTTACTTTAATGCGCCATTTTGTAAGCCATGTTTGCAGGTGGTCAAGTTGTCTTTGGAGACCTACTGTGGCGTATCTTAAGTTTTTGTCTGTTTTGTATAATAGTGTGTCATCTGCAAACACAAGTGTTTTCACAGTCTGCCGTTGGTATGTCAGCCGTGTATATTCAGTAGAGAAGTGGGGAAAGTTTATAGCCTTGTGGTACTCCAGCTGTCACTGGTTTTGTCTCCGATTCCACTCCATCGAGTGTTATGACTAGTGATCTGCCAGTCAGGTAGCTTTGTAGGAGTTTGCTGTAACAGTCACTGTAGCCTTGTGTGGTCATTTTGTGGATAAGTCCTGTGTGCCATACTCTGTCAAATGCTTTTTTGACGTCTAAGAATGTTGTGAGTGTTCATGCTTTGTCTTTGTTGCTGTTTATGGCTTCCTGTCCTGTTTGGAATGTTAAAGTAACGTCTTCTGCTAAAGTCATTATTGGGTGGATAGTTGAGTGGGTGGCTCGGAAACCATATTGCATGTCGGGTAGTATGTTGTTTGAGTCTGTTTCAGTCCAGAGTCTTTGAAGTAGGATCTTTTCAAACAGTTTGCTGATAGTATTGAGGAGGCTTATTGGTCGACGGTTTGCAGGGACTAGTGGGTCTTTGTCTGGTTTGGGTATTGTTACAACTATTGCAGTTTTCCATGATGGTGGGAAGTAGTTAAGTGGTAGTATTGCATTGAAATTAACTGCTTAGAAGGTTATGGCTTTGTCCGGGAGGTGGTGGAGTGCTTCATTTCTTATCCGGTCTGGTCCTGGGGCTTTGCTATTTTGTAGAGATTTGATAGGTGTTATTATTTCGGCTTCTGTAGTCAAGTTTGGTTCTGTTTGGTTTGGTTGGTTTAGGAATTGTTGCAGGTGGTGGGTAGCATTGGTTGTGAAGTGTTTGTCTTGCGAGGTTTCGTTGGGGGAAAATTGTTTTTGTAGAGAGGCTATAGCATTTGATTTTCCTTTTGGGTCATAAATTCGTCCGTCGGGTGTTATGATGGCTGGGGTCGGTGCTCGTTTGGTCATTCCTCTTAATTGTCGCGTGATTTTCCACATTTTGTTTCTGTTATCTGATGTCTCTGATACGTAAGTGTCCTATGATTTTCATTGGAGTTCGTTTAGTCTTTGTCTCATTTTGGTTTTGGCTCTGTGGTATTCTGCCCTGTTGGCCTGGGTGCGGGTCCGTTGGTACGCGCGGCGCGCTTCTCTTTTGTGTATGATTAAGATGTCTATTTCTGGTAGATATTTGAAATCTTGAAAAAGTGGGTGATTGTGGAGAGTGGTTGTATTTCGTATTGTCTCACTAATTGTGTCTGTGAATATTTTTATTGTTGCGTCGATGTCGGCTGTAGTTGAAATCGGTTTTGGGTCTGGCAGTATGTCAGTTAGAATGGTGTTGTATGCCCCCCCCCCCCCCCTTTTTCATGTATTGGAATGCCTCTCTGTGGGTTTGTCGTGTAATTATTTCTGTGGAGTTTCAGTTCGCATATTATATATTACTGGGAGATGGTCAGAGTCCGGTGTTATGTCTATGGGTATGTCGTGAAGGAGTATGTCGGGTTCTACATTGTGCGTATTGGAATAAAAGGTAGGTTCTGTTGGAGCTATTAACTTGTAATTATTATTTTCCACGTGGGTTTTTAAGTTTCGTTCTGCTCTATTTGTTTGTTTGTCTGCAGTTCCAGTCCGTGTGTTTGCTGTTTAGATCACCTGCTAAGAAGATGTATGATTGGTGTTTTGTTAGTTTGTCTATGTTTTCGTTAGTTATTAGGTTTGGTGGGGGTTTGTATGCGGCTGTGAAGATAATGTCAGTTCCTCCAGTACGTACAGAAATAGCTGTAGCTTCAATGTGGTCAAGCGAGGGTAGAGATATTCTGCAGTGTTGTAATGTTCGTTTTACTATTATAGCTGTGCCGCCTTTCAGTGCTCCTATTCTGTCATTTCTGTAAGTCTCGTAGTTGAAAAAGTGAAGTCTATAATGTGGTTTTAGCCCTGTTTCGTTGATTAGTAGTATGTGTAGGCCTTATGTCTCTATGAGTTGTTCAAGTTCGTACATTGTGTCCGTATTCTGTTTGCATTCCAGTACATGAGGTTGATAGTGGGGGGCTGTCGTTCAGTCATAGTCTTGTGCCAATTAGGTTGATGTTGCCTCCAGTACTATACGTCTCCTACGTCCCTTGTCCATCTCCAGCCTTGTTTGTTATATGTACGGTCGGAAGTATGTGAGCATATCCATGATAAGTGGGTCTCTGAGGAAGTCAAGAAGTTCTTTGATGTCATTTATTGTAGATGTGACTGATTGTTTGTCTGGTTGAATGTGTTTTTGTTTGTTTGTTTCTGTTGTGTTCTTGTGTGCTTTGTTGGTCTGGTGTAGTTTTATTTTTGTTTGGTGTTTGTTGGTGAGTGAGCAGAGGTGGTGGTGCAGATGTGGTTTGGTGAGTTGTGTTATGTGATGGGATTTGAGTTTGATGTGCTTGTTCAACGTTAAGTGTAGCTTGTCGTTGTTGCCAGTAGTTGACTCGTGATAGTTGTGGAAATTCTGGTTCGTCTTGTATGTTGTGTGTCATTGATTGAGCTTCGTTTTCTGTTGTGTTGTGATTTTGTTTTGGCCTCGAGTTCTTTGCTGCAAGGACAGCTGGGCACTGTCTGTAGTTTGCAGGGTGTTGGCCTTTGCAGTTGACACAGTGAGCTGGTATGGTGGCGGGTTTCAGGCAAGATTTGGTGTGGTGATGTTCGTCTGGTTTTTCCTGTTTGCATTTGATGCATCTGACTGGCCAGGCACAGTTGTTTTTTGTGTCCACCCACCTCTGACAGTTGGCACACTGTGGGATGTTGCCAGTTTATGGCTGGTATTCTTCCCAGTACACTGTTGTCCTGTTGATTATGTCAATTTTGTGTAGTAGCTCTGTCTCGTAGTCAGGTATTATCACTTTGAATATTCCTTGTTTACGTATAGTTCTCTCTGGTCCTTGTCCTGTCTTGGAAGTAAATAGCTTTATGTATTGAAAGTGAATGTGGTGCTCTGTCAGTTCCTGTTTTATGATTTCAATGTCGATGGATGCAGGTAGTCCTTTGAGGATGGCTGAATGGGATTTTTCTTCTCTTGGTGTGAAGGTGTGAAAATGGTTGTTCTGTTTTTTTAGTGTGTCCTTTGCTGTGTTGAATGCATGTGTTGTGGTGGTTAGAACATTGATTCCCTGCTGGGTGAACGTGATCTTGTATTGTGGTCCGATTTCTGCATTTAGTAGTGTGATGAGTCTGTTGTAGTCATGTGTTTTGTAGATGATGATGGGTACCATGTATTTTGGAATTCTGGTTGTTTCGGTGTTATTGTCTGTGTTTGTTGTTTCAGTGGCCAGTTTGTCTTGTGAGGTGATGTTGTGTGTTTGTTATTTGTTTTTGGATTTTGTGGTCACTATTTTATTTTGCTTCTTTTTTGGTTCAGGTTGGTCTGTGTCTTTGTTACTGTCTGTGTCAGACAAGGAGTCGTACGTGTTCGTCATGTCAAGTTGGAAGTCATCTCTTGGTTGTTATTTCAGTTTGCTGACTTTCTTCGGTTTAGGTTTGAGGAACTCGTCAGTCTTCATCTCTTTGTCTGGTCTGATTTGCTTGTCTGTACGTCCTCCAGATGTGTCATCCATACTTGTTGCTGGTCTCCTGGAGGCCTACCCAGCGGCCAGGGTGCAAGCGTTGTCGACCCCACAGCCGACGACAACCGCCCTCCGAATTCCCCTCCTAAGAATCAGGTTTGAGCGTAGTCACTTCTGGGATGGGTGACCGCCGGCCAAGGCACTGACCCGCACGCCCCCATGCTCCAAGCACCACTTCCTCGATCCCAGATCCCAACAACGGTTGGATAATCAGGTCCGAGCGAGGGCGTTTTTAGGATGGGTCGCAGCCAAGCCAAGGTATCGATGTGTGCTCCTCTTCCCGCCCAGCACCCGCACTCACCCCCCCCCCCCCCAAGGTCAGACCAAGGTCGCGGAAATAATCCTCAGGCAGTTGAGTCTTTGTCTGGTCTCTTTTACTGTAGTTTGATTTGTCAAAGTCCTCGGCCAATCACAGGCAGGCTAGAAGTTTCCGTGTATGCAGCTAAATTACTTCAGTTTTTTTTCTGGCAATTTACAATTATATAAATATATAAATGGTAGTTGGAGCAGTATAGTACAGTTTAACAACTTATTAAGGGGGGGAATGAAAATTGAAAAGTAAGGTTTTAATTTAAGCTAATGTAAGGGAAAATTTAGGTTGTTAATTGGCTGCTTAAGGAAATTTTGTTATTCATTTAATAGTTATATTACTTCTAGATAATGTTCAAATTTACTGGCTAATTGGTTGTTTAAGGAAAATTTTGTTCTTCAGTTAATAATTGTATTGCTTCTAGATAATGGTGTTCAAATTACTACTGTTTTGATACTGAAAGTTATTTGGTTTGTTAGTTTCCTAAACCTAAAATGAACTATTTTTGCTGTGTGTGTGCTATGCGTGGGAAAACCAACAAAGATTTTCCTGTTCTTATGAATTTCTGACTACTTTCCTTCCTCTCACGCCCCTTGTTCTGGGGAGGCTATAGAGAACACTCAGTCCCGAGAGGTGTCGGGAAAACCAAGCCCTGTTGTTTAGTGCCGCAATTTGTTTCCTCCCATTTACTACACCTCAACAAAAGCTAGCTATGATTCTAGATAGAGGAGCAAGCAGCTAAATCAACCTTCCCCGATGAGCTCCAGGTCCAGAATGCGATGCTAGCGCAGAATTTTTTTTTCTAACTACTGTATAACTAAGTGTTAAGTGAAAGCCTGGTTGGTAGAGCGGGATTCAATGCGCCTCAGGGCTGGACCCCTTACACCTACAAGGATAGGAAATCATGCAAGGAGACGTGCATCACGGCAGAGAGGGATTGGGCAGCCATGGCCTGCAATTGGGGCCATGATTACCTCCCTAAGTGTACTTATAGCTAAGCTATCACTAGAAGAGACTGGGGAAAACCAGCATAAACACAGTAAAAACCCAGTCGACAGAATAGAATTCAAAATTATTCATTCATTAAACAGAAATGCTACAGGAGACAGAGAGTGTGTGTGTGCGTAACATGCTCGTGTTAGTAGAGATGAAAAAGCTAGTAGAGAGAGGGGACGGGAACTTTATTTCCTTTTGCCAGGGCAATTGGAAGGAGACACTGGCTTGTAACCAGAGAGGTGCGACCTTTCTGGTGGAGGAAGAGGCACTATTGGGCGCTAGCGCAGAATAGTCTTATTAAAAGTGGGCAATTTTTGTCGTGGACTGATCGGAGGATTCCAGCCAGTTTCGGGGCTCAATTTTGATGAATTTGTACTGTATATGAGCGCTGAAGGCGTAAAATAATGTTTTACGTATAATTCTATGTAATTTAAGTATCAAACCAGTAAAATTCGAGATTAGAGCCAGGAAAACGCGTCGCGTGAGTGAAGTTGGTCTGTAACTTGGCCAGAGGGCTCTAATTGGCCGAGAGAACTTGGTGGGGCGGAGCTTACAGATGGTTGCACTGTCGTTATTTACCGTGAACAGCTTTTAGAATTTATCAGGAGGATTAAAGTATAATATTATGTGTTGTAAATAAAGGAATTTCATTAAATTTAGTGTTAAAAAGATGCCACAAAACTTTAAATTTCTGTAGCTGGCCATTTAATGCATTAAATAAATAGTTGAAAAACTTGGAATTTTTAGTGCTGTTCAGTACTGTTTGCAAGTTATTTTAATTGATTTAAACAGTAAATGGAAAGATGGCCAGTAATATTTATTTAAGAGCTGAGTTTAATAATTGAATATTATTTCTCTTGCAGAAGGCAGTTACTTGTAATAAAATTTGAGAACTAGATGAAAATAGTCATTCCAGTACAGTTGGGAGAGTGGGAAAAATTTTGCAGGTCAAGTAGCTCGATTAGGGCGCTATGTACGATGTCATGGCTTCCAGGACAAGCATGCTCTTTTCTTACTTGTCGGAGAGGTGTTTGGCAGTACAGATGTAGGGGCAAAAGTGCGCCAGGAGGGATTGAAAGTCGCACTCTTGCAAAAACTCCACTAGTTCACAGAGTTCATGCAGCACGTCGTCCATTCCTCCCAGCGAACTTTGCGGGGAAGTGGTGAGGTGGGAATGCAGTTTGTGTTGTATTAAGAGGTGTAGTGGTTTGTTTGTGCAGGGCCTGTCTGAGTGTCTGCGCATAGGAAAAGCCTGGCTGAGTTGTTCTGACAGAGTGGCTGGCCAGGTTCCTGGACGAGGCAGGGCCTGGTTTTGAAAGTTGTGCTTTTTAGAAGGCAGCTTGTCGCTTCTGCACCAGGTCCTGGAACCTGGGGCAGTCTGGTGAAGTGGTAGTGTGCGGGCCGGCGCAATTGCTGCATTTAGATGTTTGTTCTGCCAGGATGCAGGCACTCGCGGTGTTTTCCGATGCAGTGTGGGCACACAGACGGCATGGAACAGAAGTTCCCGAGTGTGGCCGAGGGCTTGGCAGTTACGGCATCTAGCCATGTATGTTGCTCTTTTTTGGTAAAATTTACGATGTACCAGTGTCATATTTACTTTCCTGACTGAGACGAGTGGGGGGAGAGAAATGTCTTGCCCTGCTGTAACACAGAAAAAGCAGGTTGGCTTTAGCGTGAATGTGCTGGGGTTGTTTGAGTGAGTGATTTTCTTTTTGAACTGGTAAATGTGAATGATTTTGTAGCCGGCACTTTCCAGATCTACTTGGATGTCTGCAATTTCTGTAGTGGGCACGAGGTCAAATACCACTTTGTGGGGTTTGTCAGTATTTGAACAGTATGTGAAGTGTGGAATGAAGTTAGCTTTGAAAACATGGTTTTTGTTGCCTGGAAATGTACGTGGTTTATGGTCATTAGCTGAATGCCTTGTGTTGTGAGGAGGAGAGAGAACCCATCTCGGCTGATTCCTTGTAATTTATGAGTCAGGAGGTTGTATTTCGTGGCATCAGGGACCACGATGCAGTATTTTTGAGCAGGTTGTTATGACTTTTCAGCTACCGGCTGTGTGCTGGAGGGGGGTTGGCTTGAGGAGACAGGGGTTGGCTCTAAGGAAGCCTCGTCTTGGACTTCCTGCAAAACGGAAAATCGATTTTCAACCAAAATTCTAGATGTTTTTGCCTATACGAGTTGAGATGCTTGTTCTCGGTAGTTTTCCTGTCGCCAGTGTTGCTCCTCCATTTCGGTGTTCTGAACTCCGTGTCCATTTTCATGTTCTCCTAAGGCGGTGGGGAGGGGGGTGTGTAGCCGTTGTGTTTGACTATCGCTGCTAGAGCCAGAACTTACGGAGCTGCATGGGCCATCATTCGCTTCAAAAGAGGTTTGTGGTTAAGATCCAAGGTGGAATTGGTTCGCAGGTACTGAGCGATGTTTACAATCTTGTTATCAGGAAAGACATAATCGTAACCCGGGCCACGCCCCACAAGGGGGGGGAGGGTGAGACTGTGTGGAACGACTGCGATGTGTTGTGTAGCAAGTGACGAACAAGTGTTGTAAAAAGTGTTCCTAGTTCGGTGCTGCACACTGTGGCCACTGACCCCTAAGGCTCTAGATGACCTGTTGCCAGGCCGACCACAGTGTACAGAGTGTCTGCCGCGAAACTAGTAGCAGACGACTAGTAAATGCAGGTCGCAACTTCCTTGGTTGGAGAACAAGGTTGAAGTGGATTGCTACAGAAAAAGCACATTTAAAATATAGACAACTTGTGTCCACAGAAGACTAAAACAGAGCCATTGTCGCCAACACAACTAACCCAACTACTACTATATTTCGAGTCCTAACGGTGATTTCTATCGCCAACAAACGAAAAAATACAATGTATCGTCCAAACTTTCTGTGATAACTTGCTGATTGCTATTCGCAAGCTATCAGGTGGCCGTAATACACAAGAACTGCCAACACACTACTGGTAGCCTTGTCAGCTGAGAGTTATTCAGCACTATATCAGATGGCAGTACTATAGGCCCTAAGGATTTCGTAAATGCACGGCTTGGTAAAAATAGGTGACCTCCTCAATCCAAGCTGGGCGATTTATGTCGTTTACAGGAGCTTCTCCCTTTCGTATTTAAGTAATAGCCTCACAAGTTAACTTCTTCCCAAATTTGTAGGTCCTTTTAGGATTGACAGATTTCCCGTCTCAAATACTGTCAAACGTGTAACTCCCTCTTCTGGCAAATTCTACCGCAAGACTCATGTGAGCCAGATTAAATTGTATGTTTCAAGAACTTGATTCCGTATGCCATGGTGCATTCTAGTGTCATGATGCTATGTATTTGTAAGTGTCGTATGTAAAATTTTCTGTTCCCTTTATTCGTCCCCCTTTGTTAAGTTATATGGAAATTAGAGATGAAAACTAAACAATATTTTTTATATCTGTCTTCCGCTCGAGATGCTTGGTCGTGGTGGCGCTGACTTGGTATGGTGGTTTACGCTTGACGGTGTGTGGCCGTGGGAAAAGGGGTTAGAAATGATTTTGGGGGCGGTGAAGGTGAGGCCTAGGATGTGGTTTACCCGACTAGGCGCCAGGCATTGTCAAGGCAGCACCGAGATGGTAAATATTTGTGGTAGCACGACGACACTTAATGACCTCAGGATTGTAGACCATACGCCCGGACCCAATCTCCTCACCGATGATGCTGTTGACCTCTGCCCCGATGATGCTATTTCCAATTAGATTGCATGATAGTTGTTTACTAAACAGTAGCCGGTGGGTCGACTACGTACCATGCTGAGCAGTCTCTGGCAGTAAACTCACAAAACGTCAACTCTCGTGTACGTGAATTGTTAGGGCCAACAACACTCCTATAAAAATACAGGACAACTTGCTAATACATATACACTTCAGAAAACTGGATAAAATAAAGAAATACTGACATGGTATGAGCGGGTATAGTTAGGGCCCATCCCGTTAAACGTACAAGGCAGTCGAAATAATTTACGCACTGTTCAGTCCAGCGGCATTTATTCGATACCACTTCACATCCCTCTCAGGGGAACTAATGCAAAGAAGTGTGGCTGCACAATACCGGCCACTGCAGTCAAGCGGGAAAATAGTCTTTCGACAGTAATGAACTTGTGGTATTAAATAATTTCCGGGGCGATGCTATTCCCATGGGAAGTGAGGGTGGTGTACCGGGCGGCTAAAACAAGAAGGTTCCAGAAAATGAAGTCTATTACATTTTAATTTCCATGCTAGATAATGAAGACGGCCCGGCATGCGGGGAACACCGAAGCTCGTGACACATGCACCACCCTTGTATGGATGCTATTTGCTGACTGACTATCCCGCCTGATGCACGGGCAGGCCTCGGCTGATCCAAGTGCAAGAATCGAAAAACTTTCTGCTACAACATATATCTCCTGCTTAACAGCATGATACCTGCCAAAACTTATGTTAAACATATACATATAAGACTTTCAAACACAAAAGCACTAATGATTGATAATGAACATAGCACTATATGAGTGATGAAAGAAATACACACGAAAACAAGCTCAACAATACCCTGGGAACAAGAAAAGATAAATAAGCAATACATTTTCTAATAACACACAACAAATATAAAATGGCGTGAGCCCTGGATCCCTCAGGTCCATTGATTATTAGGGTTTACTTTCATATTACTCTGTCTCACAGAGTTTCTATTGTAGGCATCTTTTGCAACCACTGACTGCAGAGCACAGGCGTGCCCTCAGCTATACTACTCTGCACTGCACTTCACATCGTCGCGCACACACGACCTGGTGCACACTACATGTGCCCATAGCATGCACATCCCTGCTGTGGTGGCATTGCAAGTAGCGGCCGGACAAACTGTCTTAGGGTAAGTGAACGTGGCACACGTCATGCTTCAATGGAGGCGTGTGATGTGTGCCGCTTTCCCATTTATTTACTGAACGACTTCTGACTCATCAAACTAGTGTAGCTCTACATAACCCAAGGAAGGGGCAAACCCAGCAACATCTTTAACGAATGTCCTTAGATCGCCAGTACCTTGGAGGGCGTTACTAAACACTTGAATATATGATTGTGAAAGCCGTCAAGAACAACCTCTCTCCTACACCCCCCGGTTTATACCCTAGAGCAGAGAGCCAACAAGCTGCCATGTGTGAAGCCACGTCGCACCCTTTTGCCCCAGCCTTCCCGAAATGTGATGACTCATTGGGGCAAAACTATCCCGAAGCTCCGGACACACCATCACGAGCCACCACATCTGCCACGAGTGCCCCGCAACTGTCACAAGATGCCCAGAATGAAAGAAACTGAGAGTGGTGCATTTATTCCCTCCCCGACAGACATCATAATCCTGTGGTCGAGAGCACTGTATAAGTCCATGCACACCTGGGCTCAGGTGTTATTCGGCAATGTCAAAGTGATGATCGACTTCCTCGATCTCGGGGTTGCGGTACGTCCACCCGGACCAAATATCCTGCCGACGATGATGACTGATGTCTGTTAACCTCTGCCCCATTGAGAATTACTTGAGATGAGTGGTGCTTATGAAGCGATAGCCGGTAGTCCGACTATACACCATTGTTGATGTAGAAATGCCTAACTCTTAACACTCGTGTACATGGGCTATCAGGGCCTCCCACACACCCACACAATACGAAAAAAATCCATAACACTTGCGGATGAAGAAACCTACGTGATTAAAATGATTGGATATTGTAAGGGCCCATCCCCTAACATGCATACTGTGACATAAGTAAATAACTTAGTGAAAATTCACACACACACATATTTACTATGGTAAACTACATACCTTCGATAAGGGCACTGACATGAATAACAGTTGTGGCTATTTGGAATTGGCCATGCGGTGAAACAAAAAAACATCTTTCAACAATTAAATTATTACGTGAGACTTTAAGTTCCCATATAGGGCTCCTTGATTGACAGTTTTGTGAACGGGCATCCTTGAGCATTTCTTAATTAAGTTTGAATTACAGGGTCTCCTTTTAAGAGACGTGCGCACGTGGCTTGCTCAACACTTGCAGTTTCCTGCTCATGTCATGAGGGCTCTCTTCGGCCTCTGTGGCCGCACTCGTAACTGAGGTCTTTGCTGTTCGACTGCTGTGGTGCACTCTCTGACCGTGTACACGAGCGCCTAGTAGAGTGCTGGTAGCTGCAGCGGCTGCCGGCGATGGTGGGCAAACGGGCTAGGGGGAAGCGGATGGCATCAAATGCCCCCTCCCTGCTCCCTGCGTACCGTTTGCAGCTGGCGACTCACTCGCAGCAGGATCATCTCCTCTGATTCCTATGGTGAGGATGCAGTATGTAGGCCTCCCTACATGCTGGCAGTCAGTTGTTCCTTGGCTGCTATGTGCAAACCTTCACTCTCTGGAGCGTTGTGGCACTACTGCAGGTGGTACATTCCCATGCAGGAGCTCTTCGCCTCTTGGGATGTTGGAGAGGTAGTGCCACACTCGCTGTCCTCACTGCTTGTGCCTTCACTCTATTCATTGCTGCAGTCGAGTCATGTCCGGTTGTGTCTCGGTAATAACATTCCAGTAGGTTGGGTCCTGACCTGAAGCTCTTGTGCATTGTCTTCCTGCAGGTTTACAGGTGGTGTCGCCGAGGTGGGCTCTGGTTCTTCCCCTACTCCATTCTCTCCTGGTAGTACCGGTTCTGTTTCCAGCACTTATTGTTGACGGTATGGCTCGACGGCCCATCACTGTCGTACCTGTCGATGTCGGCTACCGGGCTCACCCCTGTCGACACCTCCGTGTCAGGTGGTTCCGGACCTCCTGCATCCTCTGCCAGTATACTTTCTTGAGGTACTGTGTCACCTCCCATCGATAGGCGGTCACCAGGGGGCTCGTTAGCATCTTTGTGGGGTTCCTGGTTGTTCTTGCTTCTTGCCGATGATTCCGGCTCCTCTCATTTTATAAACACCTCGGGAGTTCCTTTTCCCCTCATCGCTGTGTTGTCGCTGCCCCTTCTCAGATGCGGCGACCTGCTCGTTCGCAGCACTGGCATGACGTAGATCCCTGGTGAACTTAGTTTCGTTTGGCATCGACAACCCCACTGCACTAGTTGGTCTGACCCCTCCTTCAGATCCTCGACCACTATCTGCTTCACTATCTCTCCAAATGTGCTCGTCCTGAGCGTTGCCCTCCTGGCCGATTTGGGGCTCGTCCTTGTTCTCGGGAGCGTTCTCAGCCGCTGCCCGAATGTCATCATGGTGGATCCTTAGTTTCTTGCAGCCCGTCCTGATCAGGTATGCGGTCGGCCCAAGGTCTTTACCACTTGGTGAGAACATGTCCAGCATTGTCAGTCCCACGCAAAAGTTCTTGTGGGTCACAGAATGCGGACGAGCTCGGGCGTATATAGCCTGTCCTATCGTTAGTGTTTTGTGTGGTCGTTTGGTTTCTGGCAATCAGCGATTCGCACTTCTCACCTGCCGATCCCATTGTTCACGGTAATGGTACCTGTACCTCTCGTCCTGCGCACCACTTGTTTCTGTCTCGCTACTCTCTCTCTCTCTCTCTCTCTCTCTCTCTCTCTCTCTCTCTTTCTCTCTCTCTCTCTCTCTCTCTCTCTCTCTCTCTCTCTCTGACAGTTTTCTTGCTCAGCAGTGTTATATTTCTTCCTAGCAGGAATTGTGCCTGGATTTGTCCGGTCGCTGCATTTACTCTTCTCCTTAGCGTGAAGAGTGTGGCGGGCAGGTGTTCGACCCAGCTGTTATGGTGCTCACCCACACCGAGCCGAGTTGCACTTTAAACTCCTGGTTGTGCCTCCCCGTGGGGTTCGCATGGGGATGGTAAATAGCAGATTTTATGTGCCGCGCTCCCCAACTCATACAAAGTTCACTCCATTTTCCCTGGTTAATTCGGATCCGTTGTCCGTAAGTAACTCTCTTGTGTATCTCCAGAGTGTGAAAAATTCTGTTTCCATTTATCTCGCAATCTGCCTGGTTCTAGCACTGTTTACCCGGTAAGCTTCAATCCATCTCGAAAAATTGTCTGTTACTACTAATACGAATCGCCTTCTGCTGCATGACTTCGGATAAGGCCCCATGAGATCTAAACAGTTTCAAATGGTCGTTCAGGCTGCCTTGGCTGCTGTTGATTTTCGTCAGACTGCCGGGATTTGAAAAAATTATATTTTCTGGCATAATGACTGACACCAGGCCAGAAAAACTGTTCCAAAATGTTTTTAACTATCTGCTCGGCTCCCGGGTGTCCTGTCATTACACTCCCATGAGCATGTTAAAACACTTTCCCTGTGACTAGGTGGCACATGCAATCTCCATTTGGTATCATCTCGCAGTGAGCACGTCTCAATACACCCTTATACACATCTCCATCTATCAACATGTTCTTTTTCACATCGCTCTTTCTTCTCTCTCGCAAACTCACAAGTTTCCTGCGCTATCATTATGTCATGGTACAAATCTGCTATCATTTGGCCATTCTCTCTTACCGTTATCTGGCTTAAGTTTGCCTCCATAACCGGTTCTGTAGTAACTGGGGGTAATACCTTCTCACATTCAACATCGTTTGTGACCATTACTTACGTTTCTGGCACCCGTGACGTGTCCACTAGTTCGTTCTCCTTTTCTGGTACGTGTTCGATAATAAAATCATAGGCTTGTAGCAAAAGTGTCCATCTTGTATGTTTGCTCCTGGCTTCCTGCATGTTGTTGAGCTATACTAGGCAGCGATTACCGCTTCGCAACGTGAACCTACGATATTCTACGCACGGCCTATACTTTCGTATCGCCAATTTAACGGCGAGACATTCTCTTTCATTGACATCATATCAGCATTTGGTACTTCCCAATTTCGCAGTCGTGTAGTCGATTACCCTTCTCTCACCTGTGTGGTCGAATGGTGGAGCACGGCGCCCAGCCTTTCCTGGTTGACATCGGTCTGCAGGTAAAGGTGTGTTGCTGGATCGTACCGCACTAGAGCGGGACATTCTCGGAATTTTTCTTTGGTCTGCAGAAAGCCTGTTTCCTGTTCGCTTCTCCACACATGATGCTCTTGTGGAGATAGCAGGTCCGTGAGGAGTGCGGGGATGACGGCAAAATTCTGTACGTGTTCACATAACCAATTGATTAGGCGGAATAATTTACGTAGTTGTTTATGTGTACATGGTGGTGCCTGACTCTCAATCAGCACCAGCTGTTCGGGGTTCTGTCGGTTTTCTTACTTGTTCATCACGTGGCCTAGAAACTCTAGATCGTTCTTGCCAAGCCGGCATTCCTTAAGGCACATGTTAATCCATTTATTTCTAATCTCTCGAGTACAAGTGACAGGTGTTTTAGATGTTCCTCCGATGTCTCCGACTATATGACTACATCGTCGAGGTAGGCGAGTGTGAATGTGTCTATCATACCATTGACAACAATGTTGTAAGCGATATGCTAAAGCAAATAATAAATATATGAATGTTTATGATAGTACAAAGGAAATCTTATATCTAACATATCTGGACTCCAATAACTTATATGGATGGGCTATGAGTCAGTATTTGCCCTATGGTGGGTTTAAGTGGGCAAATACAAATATAGATGTAACAAAAATAGAAGATGATGCTAGCAAAGGCTATATATGGGAAGTTGATTTGGAATACCCACATTAACTACACAATCTCCACAAAGATCTGCCATTGGCACCAGAGAATAAAATACGGGAAGATTAAAAAAAACCCAAACTCTTGACTAGTCTGAATGGTAAAGAGAAATATGTATTACACTATGTAAATCTTAAGTAATATCTATCTCTCGGAATGAAGTTAAAAAAGATCCATAGATTTCTGGGGTTTGATCAATCAGATTGACTCAAGTCCTATATTGATCTAAATACAAATATGCGAATAAAGTTTACAAATGACTCTGAAAAAGATTTCTACAAGCTAATGAACAATTCCGTTTTTGGAAAACCAATGGAGAATATTAGAAACAGGGTGGATACACGACTGTGCACAAGTTCTAAGCAAATGGATAAACTAGTGGCTAAACCAAACTTTAAAGATAGGACTATATTTACTAGCTCTTTGGTTGCAGTTCATATGAATAAAACAAAACTGTGCTTTAACAAACCCATTTACGTTGGGATGAGTATACTCGAACTATCGAAAGTCTTATGTATGATTTTCACTATAATATAATGAAGCCAAAGTATGGGGAAAATATTGAACTGTGCTACCAAGATACTGATTCGTACATCTATTATATAAAAACACCAGATTTCTACAGTGACATGAAATAAATGGTCGACCATTTTGATACTTCTGACTATAGAAAAGATAGTCCATATGGTATACCGTTAGTTAACAAAAAGATTATTGGCAAAATGAAAGATAAATGTAATGGAAAAATAATGGAAGAATTTATTAGTTTGAAATCGAAAATGTATGCAATAAATGTGGAGGGTGGTGTAAAGAAAAGAGCAAAGGGTGTGAAAAACGATGTAGTCAGAAATGAGATTAGTTTTGGTGACTACAAAAAGTGTTTGTTTGGTAAAAAAAAAAAAAGTGTTGTACAAAAGTATGAATCTTATTTGAAGTAAGAAACACTAACTCTATACGATTGAGATGAGAAAAAAAGCATTAAGTTCTGAAGATGATAAAAGATTTATTCTTAAAGATGGCATTAATACACTACCATGGGGTTACTACAAAATTGAAAAAGAGCGATACTATGAAATATGATACAGCAGTAAATGATTACCTTTACGATTGTCTCCTTAATTTTGGTATCCTCTAGCAGAGACGAAAATCAAACACTTTGCACAATAAAATATTTAAATGATTTTGGGTACATAAAAAAACCTGACAAAGATATTACACATGCAAATTCATCAATAGTTTCAAACGCTCTCCCGAACAAATATCTTAATGAATAGGCAATTTCGTTAAGCTTATCGTTCCTAACATATTTACCTAGTTCTATCCCCGACATTTGGGTGTATGCTGATTCAGATTCCGAACCTAGCAATATATGTATCATTGTTGAAGTGATGCCAGGGTTGTCTATACTTTTGATTATACAACCATGTTTAGAGATCTCTATTCTTGACAACTGGAATGGGAAGAAATTCTCACAAAGATCAATAGTTGAAGTTTTTTCATAAGGTAAAATTGCATCTCTTTTAATTAGATCATACTGTTGGTATACATAATCTTCATTCGGATGTGAAAATGCATCGCCAATAGAAATATCAAAATCAATACACTTGTTGTATTCATTCAATTTTTTTTTGTTTGGTCGTTTGGTGGAAACGACTGATGCTCATAACTTTCAATTTTTCGTTGATCCATTTATTAAATAGAAAAAAAATTTCTTAAACAACTACACTTTTCTTATCAACCTAAGAATTATGACTATTATCAAAACCTAGCCATTGAATTAGCATCTTATTTCCTTTTCTTCGGAAAACTTTTTCCACTAAGTAGTCTTTATCATATTTGGTCTTAAGCAGGTCTGGCTCATAAAAAATACCTATAATAAGTTCATTTTTTAAATTCTTTTATTCTGTATGTCGTGGGTTTTGTGTGCAATACTTCACACACCTCAAATATTTCACTGGGCCAATATGGTGTATATCCTTTTTCAAACAAATTTTTACTTTTACTTATACGAACTTTATCTCCTATTGCAAACTTTGGTTTAACCATTTTTCTTTCTCCTCCATACATGTTGATTAGAATAGAACCTTCATTCTTTGTATTTACATTGGCGGGTTTCATTCCGATTGTACTGTGAACAGTGTTTTTGTATTCACTTATTAATTTAGGTAGTATAGCCACCCATTTATAGTTTCCATGTATAGTTAATATCTTCCACATTTTATCCTTCAATGTTCTATTAAATCTTTCTTCAACACTAGCTTTTATTCACTGTATGTTGAATAGTGTGTTATGTTGTTGTTGACCATTTATGTTTTAAATGATTTATTGAAAAATTCTTTACCATCATCTGTTTGTAAATGCATGGGTTTGCGATCATTCAAGATAGTTTTAAATGCTAACGTAACATTTTCACCATTTTTATCCTTAGTAGGTATTGCTCATGCATATTTTGAAAAAAATCTATCACAGTTAACATATATTTAAATCCTTTGTTAATTCTATGTATATCTTTTAAAGATCCAGAATTCATTTCGACTAAATCAGCTTGCCAAAGATTATCGATACCAAAAGATAGAACAGTTCTTCTGGGGAAGTTTTTTCTCATTGGTTTATGAATTTTATTTACAATATCGTTTTTTATACTCCCACGAGTGAATAGCGAGTTATTGGTAATACGACGCGAGGCGAGTACTTGGTGAAAAACGATTAGTCATTACGGGAGTGAGAGGGGAAAATTTCGTATCAGCTTTCAAACTCGATTTGCCAAAACCTATTCCTCATTGCAAGCTCAGAGCAGGGCTGTGATAGATGTGCAAAAAATGGGCGAATCCCTGACTGTGTTTGCAACAAGGAAGATAGGGCAAATCAAAAACTTTCATCCACACGTAAGCGAGCATGAGATCCTAGAGGTAGCTGCGTCAACGGTACGGAAAACAGGCTAGCAATGACACCGTTAATTCACAGTAGCACAGAGGACTTCATACGTTCTTCCGCATTGCTGGTCCAAGCCAGCCGAGAACAAAATGCAATGCCCTTCTGCTTGAAGTGCGCACCTGAAACTTTTTCAGACAATGATGGTTCAGGTACTCTATGGGTACATTGGAGATTTTGCCCTCACGTACCTAGATGATATCATCTGGTCCGAAACCTGGGATGACCACATCAAACACGTATCACTAGTCCTAGAGAGACTAGCTATCAACAAATTGTCGTGTGCGAACCGCAAGTGTCTCATTGGTCAGCCATGCATACAGTTTCTTGGGCACATACTCGATGAGCACGGATGTCATCCAACACAAGACATTTAGCCCCCATTAACGACTACGAGGCACTGCACATGAGGAAGCAACTGAGGAATTCTTTGTGCTGGTGAACTGGCTGCGAGAAAATATACAGGATTTTGCAACCATAACCGCACCACTCACTGACATGTTGTCACCCAATATAAATTATGTGTGGAGAACGGAACACAAAGCAAGTTTTCAAGAGATAAAGAGCAAGTTCAGGGCGTGCAAGACATTGGCTCGACACGACCCAAGTCGCCATTTGTATCTTCAGACAGACACAAGTGAGAAGGGCTTGGAAGCAGTTATTTATCAGATTGGAGATAACCAAGAGAAGTGCATCATTGAATACAGCAGTGCAAAGTTCGGGGCAACTAAGGGTAGATACGACGTAAATGAGCGAGACTGTCTGGCAGTAGTGTGGGCCGTGAAATGGTACAAGGGATAACTAAAGTATCAACGGATCACACCTCAAAGTGACAACCGGTGCTTACTCTGAGTTCACACCATGAAAGAATCCAGCAAATTTGCATGTGGCGCACTCCTCGTCCAAGTGTACGATTTCGAGGTGGAGCATGTACCAAGAGCTGAGAATCAGCTAGCAGATGATCTCTCACATGCACCAGGCGAAACCGTAGTGGTGGACCAAGAAGAGTTAGACTACCTACTTCCCCCGTACCATAGTCAATCGCCCAACAACTGGCGAGGGCTGCATGAGCTATGTTGTCATCGAGGCTCCTGAGGAAGCAGAACTCGAGGTCGACGACTTGGAGTTTAGCATTTTAATTGCACATTTACAGTGTACAGACACCCAACATTGTGTCACCTCCATCATGAAGAGTGAACATGATTTGTGGCGAATGAATGGCACGTGCTTCGAGACACGACCACATCGTACTAAAGCAGCCTGGAAGTGCCCAAAAGTGCAAGAGCACAATTGCTACATCATGCAAATAATGCACGATTTGCAGGCCACCCTGGTGTGTCACAAACCACAAGAAATATGCAGAGCTATTTCCACTGGCCCGGCATTACCAGAAACATCCGGCAATTCGTGAGGGTGTGCCTAAAGTGTACTCCTTTCAATAGTAGGAGAGCAGGTGGAGTAACACAATAACAACCACAGTTGCCGCAGGAGCCATTCGAGTCCATCTAGTGGGGCTATATCTGTAGCCCCCCCCCCCCCTCACATTGGCAAGAGATTCATTCTTGTGGTGAGTGACTCGTTCTCAAGATGGATGGAAGCATACCAAGTTTCAATTGCACGGGCACACCACATAGCCTGTGTTCTGGAGACCGAATTCTACCCCTGATGAGGCTACCCACACACCCTCTTCACAGACAATGTTACCCAAATTACGGTGAAGCATTGGAGAGAATTGTGTACCAGGTGGGTAGTCCAGCATCATACAATGGCCGTGTACCACCTGTGGACCAACCCAACTGAGAGGAGGAATCGAGACCTCAAGACACAGTTGCAGCTGCGGGTAGAAACAAACCACGTAAGTTGGGCTGAACATCTGCCCGCGGCCTAGTTCACAATCAGACGGAGGGTGAACCTAGCCATGGGTCAATCACCAGCTGCCATTCTGCTCGAAAGGGAGTTGCCCTTCCCTGGGGAATTCAGAATCCGACAGGCAAACAGCGACACAACAGAAAGTGCAGCAGGCAAGTGATTGCGCAGAGAGCAAGACCTTTAAAATTCATGCATTCACCATGAGAGTTACATAGGACAATGGGTACCAGCAACAACAGGTCCACCAAAGAGGCTCGGCCCGTACAACATGTTTACGTATGCGAGCACAAGCTGAGCAGTGCAAAGAACAACTTTTGTGCAGTGTTTGCCCCTAATTGGTGCGGACCACATGTTGTTGTAAAAGCGCTGGTTTATACAATTACCTCATTAAGGTCAGCAGCTCTACTTAGCGACGACCTTCACCTAGTCGTGCAAGGACTCAGCGTAGAGACTCCTGAACAAGAGGAAGGGCCCAATGACCACGAGCACGTAGCAGAAACGCCCAATGGCGAAGCAGAGGCAAGCTCAAGTCCAGATGGGAGTGTTCTTTGGCACTTTTAACCCACTGCCACACCTGTTAGTAATACACCCATAAGGTTAGCAGGGGAAGGAGAGGAGCAAGAGGAAGAGGCCACACTGTCTCAAACATATCATGACATCAACATCGCAGACGCTACAAACTGAAGTGTGCCAGACCGGAGTGTCATACAAAGCGAGTCATTGGGGGCAACTGCCGGCTCGATTAGCCATTAATGAAGCTGCGAACAAGACTTCGCCAGAACGCCAACAAAGACTACGATACTGGCTGACCTAGCATCTGAGGACAGCATCAGGGGCGCAGGAGAATGTTCATCAGAAGGAGAATCAAGTCCAGCAAGGGGCAGCATATATTCCCCCTCGCCAGAAGAAGGAGCATAGAAAGGTCCGAAGAGCAGTGACATCATCAGCAGCAGCAACGATTCGATGGATGAGCGGGTCTCGACCCCTCTCCTCCGGTCCAAGCATTGGCATCTGAATCGGCTGATGTGCACCACTTGCAATGGGAACAACCCCCTTTGGCGAACACGGGCAGCAGCACTTCACCATCACAGGGTCATCGCCCTGGAGCATCTGCAGGCAGCACAGCAAAGGATCATCATGGGCCTTACAACCCGAAACCCTCAACCAGCTGCGACCGCCGACATCCTGTTGCACCTAGCGGTGTAGCAGTCCCTTGGGGGTCTGTGATGACCAAACGTTCACCAGAAATGGGGGTGTTTCACGTATTCCTGGCATCCACGTATCCCTTGTGCCTGTTTGTTCTATCGCAGATGCATTAACCAAACAGCAACACTCAACCGATCGACATTAGGTCATTGTCTCAATCAGTGCAGGTCGACAAGAACGGCGTTTACACTTTTCTTGCTACCCTATAACTCATAGCCGTGTGTTATAATATTTAACATTCATCACAAGAGGTAAACTTCGTGATTAATGGATGTGTGGCCAAAACTAGTGTGCCCCTTTGTCACAACTGTTAGATGCAACATCCATTAGAGGGAATACTGGGATAAGTGGCTCCGCTTATTCCCACAGCTTTCTAATATGCACGATGTCGACGGACCCCGTGGCCGAATCTGGAGTGCGACATGGCTCCAAGTAGTGTCAAAAAGGGGGAATTACATTCCCGCAGGAAGTGTAACATGGCGAGCGACTACCTACAAGTGATAATTAATAGGATCATTTTTAGTCATTTTTAGTGGTGATTACACCATAATTAACTAGGGAAACCATCTGTTCCAGCATGCCCTCAGTGACAAATTCTGTGTTTCGTCACATCCATACGCATTCCTGTAATTATAACCACTATGACACAAACTGATTGTAATATGTTAATTATAAGAGTGTACAGTAATCATCTATCGAAAATCAGCCACCTGAGACATCATTTCATTTAATATCACCCTTCAAGTGCAGTGACATACTCGTGACGTCTCAATCTTAGCCATATCTGGGGCTCCACCGTTTAGGAGTATGCACCAATGGTTATAGTTTAATAATCATAATTATGCATAATGCAATTTAATTGATCATGTTAGTTAGTGTGTTCCATTTTTTCATTTTTTTTTCTGACGCCGGATTCGCCGGACGTGCGGCGAAGCCGACGCCATGTCGTTAGTTAGACTTCATCACCCCAGACAACCATCAGGATAGACGGTAAGCTCCACATGCCCCCTTCCGCAATTCAATATAGGCTGCATTTTCTTCCATCGTAACAGGTAACGTAACTTAAGAACATTTAAGTACTTTTATTTAGCAGATGGGAGGTCTACCTGGATCCTGAAGTAGCAGACCAGGACTTCACACATGGGACATGTTGTTACTTAACCTTAATGTTAGTCCTACACAATACTTTCCACAATAGCGACCACCGGTAGATTCAGAGTGCTGGTTTTGCTTAATCAAGGGTACACATTTTCATGTGCAGCAATATTTCATCTTACCTTTGTGATAATAAAACAGTCATATCATAATTAAACATGCGCTATCATAGCAGCATCAACTTTAAAGTGTCTTTCAGTGTATGTTTTGTATTTACGTGTCTGCCTCCCTCAAACTGATGAAATTCAGTTATACTATAGGCGTGCGAAGTGGCCGACAGCTGCGCTCTAAAGGAAATAATTTTTTACATTCAACCTAATTTAACTGAACATTAAATTATGTGTCCTTCATATTGACCGCGCATCCAGAGTCGCCGTAGACCGTCGGCCGTACTATCTCATTCAACATCCTTCTCTCTACCGAACGTTGCGCCGTGCACTTCACTAGTTCGTGTGCTCTACCTGCTCCGAGTCGGGACACTAACACATCCCAGCACCTCTGAAGACGCAACGCATCAACTTTCGAATTAAATTATATTCTGGAGTTCCGTTTTTGCGAATGTAATACCGAATCGAGTGCTGTGGGGCGGTTTTACACTCCTCCAGCCGTGCGCGGCAGGGGAGGTCGCTGTTGCGAATAATGTAAACGGTGAAAGATCTTGTGTATCTTGTCCAACTATAAAACTATGCTATTAAAGTGGAAGTACTTGTCTTTTTGGAAATAAACTTTTATACAATCACTTCTATTATAAGTGTTCGTATTTTTTGACATTTATAATTTACGGATCTAGTAAATGTTGAGCCAGTCTTTCTTATGTTTTAACTTTGTGTGTAGCTCTTACCTAACACTCTATGGTGAAGATGATACTGGCGTAAGCGAAAGTGAAAATGCCGTAATGGAGGATGGCTGTTTTGGGTCGATTGTTCTGTCATATTTTCTTGTATTTTACAATTATTTGGAGTTTTTTTGTAGCCTTCATCGGAGATAGTTTGGATTTTTGGGCGTTGGTGTTATGTGTGCCGTTTATAATGTTCACGAGTTTGTGGATTTTACGACACTCGTTTGGCCATAGTTCTTTTGTAACCGCCGTCGGCGACGTTTCGAATGTTTGTTCTTCGACGTTGGGGTTGCGACGTCACTATTCGAGTGTGTGCCGTCTGACATGGCGATTTTGATGAACTGTCGGTTTTTGGATTTTTTGTACAATGAAGATTTTGTCCTGTTTTGTTTTTGCTAGCTAACGTTTTTCGTGGTTTATTGTAATATTGACTGTACATGCTTCGTTCCTTGGCGCAGGCGCTTTTGTACCGCATTGCATTAGAAATTAGAATTTTAAAAATGATTTTTAAAATTTTTTATTTTATTTGCACTTTCGTACGTTACAAGTTATAGCAGGATATACATTTGCTTTTTTATTTTTTTATTTTGTTGTATCCGTAAGATCTTTTCCTTTCCAATACATAGCTGTACAAATATATTGGACAAGTCAAATTACAGTATACACAGTTTATGCACTGGTCATATTAAGCATACATATACATACATTATATATATATTTTTTTTTTGTGTGTGTGTGTGTGACTACATGTACATGTATCACATCTTTTCCTCTTAATTTGGCCAATCTTCCTCCAACATGCTGTAGGGCATTGTCGTTTTGCTGAAACAGAAGAAAAAGGAAATGAGAAAAACTGGAACAAGAATTGCATACAAAGATATGTTATGCAATAATTTCTTAATTTTTATAGTTTGAGATATTAATCTACACACTAAAATGTGAGTGTAGAAAAAATTCTTGAAGCTATTTTTATAGAGTTTTTTGGTTAGAGAAGCAAGTGTTGATCCCCTTGAGCATAGCTTGTATGAGGATCTTTTAAAAATTAGAGTACGACATTAAGATGTCGGCTAAAGACTAAAAAAAGTTAAAAAATTGCAGCTAAGAAGTAAGCCTAATATACATGCTTAATACTGAGAAATACATACAATTTACATACACATTCCTTAAAAAAAAAAACTAGAAAAGAAAACAAACCATTATACAAACTAGAACAGTTGCACAATATACATTCCTTGCAGGTATGTGCTATTAATATGGCAAGACAGATGGCCAATCTTTTATTTTAGTTAAGATACATTTCAGCTTTGTTTTTAGGGCCACAGCACTTTTACAACTTCATAGATCATTAGTCACCGAGTTTAATAACTTATCCCCCTGAAAGGTGGATGCCGACTTGCCATACTGAGTCCGAACACTACGTAAACATTTCCCACTTGAGTTTCTGGTGGCATGGCCATGTTTGGTTCTATTTTGTGTCAGGGTCAGCAGGGCACTTGCACCTATGCAATGAAAGAATTAGTTTATATTATGAAGTATGGCTCTAATTACCATGCTACGATTCATTTAACACAGAAAACAGCACACACACACACAGGCATGGAGAGTCATTGGTGTACCTAGAAATTTTTCCCCGGGGGTGGGGTTTGAGCAATCTCCACATACTCAGTATTAAATAAACTTTCACCCGTATTTGGAGTGTCTGATTCCATAATATCCAAATTGGTGACAGTTATTATTACAGTCCTGTAACTCGTAAACAGCAAAGGCTATAAATTAAAAATAGTTCTTAACATATAACTAATCTGAATTTCTACATCCGCAAGATAGGTTGTAAGTACATGGACACCAAAAAAAAAAAAAAAACATTTTATCAATTCAATAATATGCACTTGTAATGTACAGGGTGATTGCCAAAAGAAGGGTAAGGTTTGACGACATATTTTGCCAAATTACCAAGTCATTAAAAAAAACCAAAAAATTCCCCAACCAACATTCCACTTTACCACTTCATTTGATATCACAGAGCGCTTACAGAAGTGAACACATTCTGTAACAATGTGAAACTAAGTAAAACAATCAGAATCTACGAAAACAAAATATTGCCTAACGTGAACGAATTACATATTCTATGCAGCGAAATGAAAATGAAATTTGTATTGGTTTCTTGAGAAGGAAACCGGTTGGTCTAAAATTGTGCAGATGTTGGAAGCTTCTACATCGTAAATGTTTCTTTCCTCTGGAATACAAAATGTAGTGAGTCCAGTTTTCTTAAGAAAAACCACTTAATAGCCATTGTAATGTACAGTTTTTTTCTCAATGAAAGCAACAAAGTGCTTCAAAGTTTTTTCCCTGTACATTTCACAATGACAGAATCATTCCGTTGAGGCTTGTTATGGTTTCTGGTCCCTCCAACATGATGTGAACCTTCTTCTTCACTGTCTATAGATATCGGACACGGATAGATGTTTCTTCTTAATCGATGCTTTTAAGTTAATTAAGGAAACATAGTCTAAGGGTGGGAGGAAGTATATTTTCCACCAGCAATACAGTTGTGATCAAATATTCTTTACTTTTATTTGTGAGGCTATACTTGACTCTTAAGTCTTGCATAAGAATCTGTATGGAGAGTATATCAAACAAATTTATGCATTAGTTTTATAAATATAAGACTTAAAGACATTTGAATAATGAAACCGCACATGTTTTCACACAGTTGGATTCTTAAAAATTATTCTCCTTGTTAATAGCATGCACGAACTTGTATGATACTATGTTAGTACAGAAAAGTTTACGTTCCCAATTATTGCAACTGTAAGAAAATCAATTTTTAAAAGGATATATTTTCTTTTTTTTTCTCGGCAATCTCAATTTTTCCAAAATGAAAATGCCTGCAGCAACTTCCAGGATCATGCTGTAGACATGCGAAACGTCTAGCTTTCAAAACACAACCTGGTGTCAGAGTTAATTGGTGAATCTGTGTTGTTTGTATCTTTAAATGTGGCTAGGTCTTCAGGCACTTCCTCTGCAATTTCCATTATAGACTCCGCCGTAATTGTTTCTATTATAATTCCAGGGCACTTTCCCTTCAGAAGTGGAACAGTTGTCTGACAATCTGTAACACCAGCTCCCTTCGCTACGAGGTCGTCAGCAGTTCTCTTCAGGCTCCAACGGGAGCACCTTTTCCATCACCACTATCCAAAAAATGTCACTGAAATACCTTCGCATCAAGCTCCTTGAGTAAATATCCAATTAAATTGAACATTTTGTAAATTTTTGTATTGGCCCATCAGTTACGAAATGGAAACAGTTCACTAAATATACATTTTTTCTCACAAACTCTATTTCAGGATTGAGATGCGCTACAACTGCAGCCATATCATGCCTATTACAATCAGAAAATGTTCCAATGCACTGAGGTTCTTGCCCATAGCTATATAACACACCAGTATGGAGAGAAACTTGAGTTTTTGAGGCTCCAAAGGGTGTTGATTGATGCGCTCTGTAGAGTATTTGCACTCGAAATTCTCACTGATATCTGTGGAGCAGAGCATCTCCAGGGAGAAAACTTTCTTTCACACTTTTGATCTGTCTGTATTGGTTATATATGTTTGAAGTATGCTGCATGTATATGAGGATGCTATCGTTTACAAGTTAAAATAAATTCTTTTTTGTTGTGTCTATAGTGCACTTACATGTTTTTTGCACAAGTCTTTCTCTTCTTTTCACCATCGCTGGAATTTTCTTTGTTATCCATGAAGTGTGTCCGATTAGCTAAGGCTGGATCACGGTTGTGTGGTTTTGGTTGCACGTCGGGCAGTTGTGCTTGCTGGCGTTTACAGTTGGATATGGTAGCTGGGGGACGTGGCCTTACGTGAAGGAACAAAGTTCTCGACGTGATTGACAAGTCCCTGGGATTGGTCTGCCATATGGCTGGTAGTGTGACTAGTTCTGTAGACAACTGGCGGGAGGTGCTAGCGGTAGCAGGCTTACTGACGTGACTGCATGGACTAGCTGGGTATAGTTGGTTGAGCCAATCGTTCCCTGCCCGGGCTGCAGTGAGGGCCCGATGTGTAGCAGCGCAAAAACTACATTTCTACCTGGTAGCTGCTGAGCTCCAGAAGTTGGCATTCGCGATGCCAAGGTGTTCCTCTGTCCGTTTAATTAACCCACACACAACTGAGTGGCAGGCAGGATGCGTGCAAAGACGTGATGACGAGAAAGTAGCTGGAACCCCTGCTGTATGCTGTAGACGATGCACCATCATAGCCTTGTCCAATTAGTAGGGGCTCCAGATTATGGTGAACCATGAAATACCGCGAAATTGGACGTTATTTCACCGTTTTCATGAAATCTGCTGATTTTTTTACAAAATGCGAAATTTCGCACGAAAAAAGACGTTAACACGAATATTTACATCTTCATAAACTGTAAAGAATAATTTACAATAGATTAAGTGTCGACAATCAATAGCGTGTAAACAATCAATTGTAGTGCCAACATGGCAACTTGCCGCTTTTGTAGTATTTTGTAGTGATTATTTTTGTGCTGAGATGCCGAAAATAGCTACTATTTTTTATCGCAAACGCATAACGATGCATGTTTGTGCGGTTTTGACATCAAGAATAAAATAATGTCTAAATTCTGTAACATGCGTGCCAACTGAGTTGTGAAAAAGTACTTGACTGTTCTAGCATTTGAGGTTATGTGGACACAGAGACGTGCAATGTAATGTTCCACGAATTTAATTTTCGTATTGAATTTATGTTTGTTGGTTTTAGGAAACGTACAGTGTTGATTTTATTGAGTGATTCTGCAAATAAATGATTTAATGTTAGTGACAAAAACAAACGTGATTTTAGTGACGTAAACGTGCAAGGATTACAGTAGCAAAACACGTGTTCAAGAGGTGCACATTTTACAAACAGCAAGTTTGCGTATTTTGTAAATAATATATTTGTAAACTTTTACTATAATTATTGAATTGTACGTGGCCTGAAAAAGCAGCACTTTTAACACCTAAGTAGTGTGTGAATACTATTTGTTTGTTTATAGAGAGATTAAGGTTAACTTTAGCCAAACTGTGTGTATTGCTGCATCTGTACGAATATGAACAGCGACGTATATATCATGTTTTGTTTTTTCATTGAAGTTAAAATTTTCGAAGTTACAATCATTTAAATGTTATCCATACAAGCAATATTTTCCACTGTTCCATCAAAACAACATGCAACTCAAAAAGGCAACACACCCGCAAGAACCTCAAAACAGTTGTGTCTCGCGAAAGACGTTAAACTAAGGACACCCCCCCCCCCCCCCGCCAACTTCTTCACTGTTTCCTTTCCCTCAAAATAAAATATACAGAATCCCAACAAATTACAAAAAAATACAGGTTGGAATGCCAACACGGCTATAATATCCTACATTAATTGCTGGATGGAAGTTAGCTACGTCAGACTTTCAGTGCCCGCCATCACAGGGAACACGAAGAAAGAGGAAAAAGGAAGTATGCATTGAACTCACATTTGTTTACAAACATCTTTTTCTTCAGTGAAAAACAGCTGTGGTGGAAGGATACATTGTGGTCGTGCTACTTTTCTAGAACTGTCGAAATTTCTTCTTAAATTAATGAATTGTACTACTGCTGTTTCTTGTATTTAATAATTACTTCTCTATTTCTTATTCAGACACTGAACATGTGCATTAATTTTCTTTCAAAACATTCTAAGTTACCAAATTTCTTTACTTTTCAGGCACAGAAATTTGGTTTATTTTTTAATATGAATGCAAAGAAATTAATTATTGATTTTATTTACAAGTTCAAGAAATTTAGCATCACTTTCATTTTAAACACCAAAATTGACACTGCTTTCAGTTTTAAATACAGAAATTTAACATCGCATTTATGTTCAAACACCGAAATTTAACACCTATTTTCACTGCACCAAAATCAGGCTTTCTATTTTACCATTTTCTGGAGTCCCTACCAATTAGGTACTGGTCATGGATGCCGTGATGTTTGTGTTTTAATAATTGTTTCTGCAATTCCTTGTCCAATTAAATCTTTTACAGGAGTAAATGAAAGAAAATCCTTGTGAATTTTCATCATCCAACCATCAAACACACAATGAAAGCTGCTCCACTATTCTTATGTCTGTAGTCTCATCTATAAGGACTGCAAAACATGTTTCATTTAATTTGTGAACGATATGCTCTTTAATAATGTCACCACATATGTCAATAACTTGATTCAGAATTTTTGGGCTTGTATACATTGCATTTTTTGCACCACTTTCTATACGTTTTTCTAATAGAGTCCCCTGCGTGATCACGGAATCTTCAAAGAGATATAAAATTACCGTAATTGATCTCTGTGGCTTGAGTCTTAATTTCTGCATCACTCTTACCTCTAAGAGCCAGTTCTTGCCTTCCACAGAGAATTATTGCATCAACAATAGAACCAAGAATTACTTGGTTTTCTGCATTTTGTTGGGCATGCTCATTGCTGAGTTGATGTAGTGTGGGTTGCTGCTGCCCTCAACTTCTCCATGAATTCACTGCAGTTTTGG
The DNA here is from genome assembly GCA_029891345.1 of Dryococelus australis. NCBI lineage: Eukaryota > Metazoa > Arthropoda > Insecta > Phasmatodea > Phasmatidae > Dryococelus > Dryococelus australis. The sequence continues at coordinate 361,728,909 of CM056995.1, forward strand.
TGATAAGAAGTCATTGCATGTTCTGAAAAACACTCCAGTGCATTTTTACCAATTTGTATATGCTTTTGTCAGGAGAGATCCAAGGTGGTGGTTACTTCCTTTCCCTGCTGCTTCTTCAGCGAACTAAACACAATATCGACAAAGGGCTCCTTGTAAGTGCTGTATGTATGTGAACCATGGAAACTTGGAAAACCATGAGATTTGAAAACTCAAGTTTGGTTTTGCTAGCACAGGGAAGCAATAATCCCACTGACTTGCATTTGTTTAACACATTTTGTCCTGAATTTAAACCTGAACAAGTAGGATTTTCGACTTGTGGTGGTTTATTTAATTGTACAGTTTGTTTACTCCCACCCACATTATTTTCAATTTTTTTCTTTTTTAACAACATAGTTGGTCAGTGATGACTGTTTTTGGCTTTGAAAGTTTCATTTTCTGCAAAAAATACACCACAGTTAAAAAACAATCAAGGCTTTCTCTATCTTTCACCGTTATCTTGTGTATGCCTCGTGCCTCTAAGCATAGGTGTACTGTTCTGTCCTCCTTGCGCACGCACAACATAGGACTAGTGAACGAACTTGAAGTTCACTTCACAACATTCCAATCCAATATCAATTTTAAATACTCTTCTGCTTCGGGTAAATACTACGCCGGTTTAGGGTAGGACTTGCGGTGAAATACAGCATTACCCAGAACCTTTATTTCTACCTCATACAAGTTGTTTCTACCACGTGTTTTAGACATACAGCTTTGGTGCAAAAGTAACGTATTGTACAGTTGTTGTTTTTGAATGCTATCCATCATACGTATTGCCATGACCGTGTTGGGAATTTCCTCGTGAAGGTTAGGCGTGACATTGCTACTTTTTATAGCGGACAGATTACGTACAGGCAAATCTAACTTAACCAAACCAGCGAAACTATCAGATTTCGTTCAGCTTTCAAGTACGGGGATTTCGTATTTATGTTCCGGTGAAGTAATGAATAGGCCTCCAAAATTCAGTATCAAACCATACTTTGTGAGAAAATCAGTGTCCAATGTAAGTGTTTTGACAAGCTCTTTTACAATTAAGGCGTTAGCAGACTTCACAGCGCCTAGGCCCTCAATAATTAAGACAGTTTGGTGGTTCACTACCGTACTTGCTCTACAGGTAGCACCAAATATGCGTAGGCTTGGTACTGGCAAAATAGGAACTTTTATCCCACGCTTCTCAATTTCCCTCACTACTTCTTCATTTACACAACTTACCTCTGCACGACTGTCGAGTAAGACAGGAACCTTAATTCCACATACCCTTAGATGTAACTTTGGACATAGCAAAACATTATTTGTTGGCAAATCATAATCTTTTCTTGGCAGGAAATCTCTCTCGGATTCGTCCATGCACAATGTAATTACTGGCTTTATTTAGAGTAAATTTGTTGGTCAAAACGTCAATTTTGTTTGTAACTGCATTACACATTACCACAAAGTAATACATGTGCCCCCACAACTGGAACTTGGGTTGGCATCGGGAGACATGGCTATGCCAACCCTGTGTCGTTTATTACTGTGTGCGCTTGACTTTTGACCCCTGTGTTAGCATTTGCAAGGTTCCCTGGTGGTTGGTATACTGGTGCGCAGGGGTTCAGCCCCATGTTACAGTGAAAATACCCTTGCCCTTGACTTTAAATACTGTTGTTTACATATTGACTTGAGTTACTGTTATTATCAACACTGTTCGGAGGCGGTACCATCTGCCGCGATGGATAGGAAAACTGACCACTGGAACCTGGCACATAACTGCTTACATTTGTTGCCATTACACCTGGCTGGTGCAAGGAACCTGTAGGGTTTCCAGACCATGAGTTTTTATCTCAATTATTCAATCATCTATTATGCTTTGGGGATTTGGGTCGGCTCTGGTTACCATTAGTTGTACCATGTTGTACAGCGTATACAGTCCCGTCTTGCGCAACAAATGCATTGGGCTGTGGCTGGGTATTGCGAGCTTTGCACTTCTCTCGCCACTCGCTTTTTCTCGTGCGATACCCCAGCCAGAAACTCTTATCATGCCTGTTGACATAGGTAGACAGATGTCTTCTCTGCTGTCCATTGTACAAGCCTGCGCTGTTCTCCACTTCTCGACTTTCGCTAAAGTTGAGGTAGTTCACATGTGGGTTGTTGTTCGAATGTTGGTTTTGGGTTGTTCCTGAAATGTGGAGGTTGATATAGAGGTGGTAGGCAGTTTGTGTTCATGTGATCTGTATCACGTGTTCCAGAGAATCTCTGCCTCTCACTCTGGTCAATTTAGAGTATCTGATTGTGAAAGTCGTTCAAGCATGTAAAGGGTTGGCCAGCCCATTGATCCTGATACCTGGGCGGAGTTGAGATACAATAACCTCCGGAAGCTCCTTGACCTCTGCAAGGGCTTTGAGATGTCTTGTCCTCTTGTACATCTCACTAGTTTTCGTCCCTTTAGGATTGTATTTCTCCAGGTGCAGATGTGCTCTTAGGTTACCTTGGATTCGAGATGTCCAATATTGGGCTAGAAAGACTGTCTCGAAGTGGCTGAAGTCCCTCACATTTTCCTTCTCTACCTCCCACCAGAAAAATGCAATAGACTTCAGACTCAAGCTCAGACATATCAATATTTCATTATCTGACAGACCAAACAGCTTTGCTTACTCTTCCAACTTTTAAGATATATTACTGGATTTTCCTCTGTTACTCGAGAATTTTGGTACCTCCTTGGCTCATTGTTTGGGGCAGGGTGATGGAGGACTGCAGTGGTTGGGTTTAGAACTGTAGGGTTAGTAGTAGGTGTTTCCTGACTAGCAAAATAACATGGGCAATTTTCAGAAATAGTTGGCAAAATGTGTTCAGGATTAACAGTTGTAGGGGCGGTACTTTCCCTATTGTGCTGCAGTCTCAGTCGTTCGTTTAGCTCATTCAGTTGACTTTGAAGCTCACTGCTCTTGACTTCAAAATTTTTGTTTGCTATCACACACTCAGCTACTGCATGGGTCGGCTTTGTGTTGAAGTGCCGTTCAAAGTTTCTTGTTTGTGGCTTGTTCAACTAAACTCCCACACTCTCTCGTGTCTGCTCCAGTCCTGTTTCCACCTTGTCTTCCACGTTCCTCAGGTTAGCTTGGATACTCTGTTCTTTACTTTGCAATAGTAGGATATTTTCCTCTTCTACTTCCTGTCCATGGGTGATGCATTCGTCCACTCTAATCTCCAGCCATTCTTAAGCTCTCTCTCAGCTCTTACGTTCTTGCAATTTGCTCAGATCGTACTATGACTAATTCATCCACCTTTCCTTCCTGTTTTCTCAAGGAATCTTGTGTTTGTTCCAGCTGACATGCTAACTCTAGTGCATTCCCACCTATCAGAGTTCCCAATTATTCAATTTGTTTTGCTTGCTCAGAAAGCTTTAACTCATGTAACTTCAGTTTCCTATTGATTACAGTAAAACCATCCCTTTACTTTTCCAACACTGTTATCAATCTTTCTACTCAGTTTCCTATCCTGTTCAGCACACCTACGGTTCTATTCTTATCAGTTAATGTTCAACTTACTATCTAGCTGAGAAAACCTGCTATCTATGCTTTCCAGCTTACTGTTTCTAGCATTCCCTGCATCATACTAATCAATACAATACTGAAAACTTATCTGCCTCATTGGTAACAGTAGCCTGGCCTGATTCAACGACAGTATTAGTCCCATTACTTTTTGTACTCTTAGTAGGCACAATAACCTCAACCAAATTAGTAGCTGGCGAAGCCTGAAACTTATACGGATGTGTGCGAGCGAAGACTTTCATTGCTCCGAGGCGGTTGCCGAGATATTTCCAGATGATCCTGGCCAGTTTCCTCAACCGGGCCTACACGCTTTGCTTGGAGCGAGACAATGTGATGTTGAGCGGGTCAATGATCAGGAATTCCTCGATTGCAATCGATCAATTATTCAAAGCCCTACAACTCACGACTGGTGTTGACCTGTTTTCAGCGAATTGCGGGTAATTAAACTCGTGTTGAATCTCAGCATTTCTAACCTTATGACGCGGTCATAATGTGCCTGCCGAGTCCAGCCACTTGATGAGTATTTACATGTAGCTTGCGCAGATCACACGTCGAACTCGTGTAAGAATGGCAAATTACTTTATGAATATTTACAGGTAGTGGAACGTGGAGTACTAAGAGAATACCTTGATGACGTTAGTACACAATTCTGTCAAAAGCACGGAATTCAATTCCTTGGTGACGTGAGTACATGGTGCTGCAACGTACTAACCTTTGTGCATAACTTGATAATGATGACCAACTTGACAGCCACATAAATACACTTGCAAGTAACTTACTCGCTGCTAACAAAGCCTTTGTCATATTTCAAGTCATTGATGAAATCCAGCACCACTTGGAAGGAAAAGTCAATTCTCTTGCAAAAACAATGAACGGCATTTCCCAAGTTTGGCAAAAACAGTATTCAGCTATCAGCAAGATAGAGAACGTTGAGGCTCAATTAAATTTGCTGGCTAGAAGCCTCTTACAACTCGTTAATAATGTGGTTCTTGAAGAATTAGTTAGGAGAGGTTACATACCATCATGTCAACTTAACAAGCTACCTCTAAATGCAGTTAAAAAAAATGCAACTTACTGATGACCATACAAAATTTAATTTGCAGCTGTTTAAACTCAACTTAACATAAAGTATTGGCATTACAGACATCATTAAATACTATACTCATGAACTCACAGCATGTTCATTCAGAAACAGTCAAGTGGTGATCAAATTACTGATCCCCATTTTTCGAGCTTATACCAGATGGCAAGTTTTTCATATAATCCCTGTGCAATATAATTTCGCAAACCAATCATGTTCAATTCGCATCCCATATTCCACCATTGCCATTGATACGGTTACGGACACTGTTAAAGCTATTTCACCCTCCCCAGAATTGCCAGCGGATGTTATACACATCTCAAAGGATTCACTCACGAGGGATCATTCTAAATGTGTAAAGCAGCAATTCTGCTATCTGATGCTCATACATTGTTCTCCACATGTAAATTTCATTGCTCACGAGACACTTAATTTTCAATTCACCATATTTTACCTCATCAGTATATACTAACCAACCCTCCTAAAGGAACATCCTTACAGTATATGAATACATCACTAAATGTTAATATCACAATGTTGGGAGTGTTGAAATGTATGTCCCATGTGTCTGTCAAGATTGCCACATCAGAACAAATTCTTGTTGAAGCCACACGTGTGTGATGTACATGAACCTACAATCCCCCTACAACAAACTGTGATACCTATTTATAGGTTGAATCAGCAATCATTCCACTTAAATCAATTATCATTAACAGCTGGTATCCACTTCTATAACATCAGCACAACCCTGGATACAAATTGTCAGTTGAACCACACTGAGCTGCCAGTGCTACCAATAATTGACCAATATCACTTGCATGTTAACAAATTCTTTTCTGTATTGGAGTCAGATCATTATGACTATATTACCATGGTAGTTATAACTGTATTTGTGTTCGCAGTTACCTCTTTGTATGTAAAGCTCGTTAAACTCTCAGTCATTCTCTCACGAATGAACACGTCTTAAGCATAACTACCTGAATTTTTATTCGCCCAGGTTCTTGTGAATACATTAAATTAAGCTTCATTCCACTTCAAGTTTATTCGACGCAGAAATCAAATTGTGTAAGTATATATCTATACACTTAAGGTTCCTAAACTTGACTTTTACGCACCTTGGAGTGAGCTAAATATATTTCTACTAGGCAAGAAAGGGCAAAGCTCTCAGGCCCTGAGGAAGGGACCAGTAGTTCGGACCCTATTAGGGAAAGTAACTGCTCTATAATTATTGAATAAAGGACAGATAGGTCTCTGTGGTACAACACATATGTTGATACTTAGATTGCAGTGAATGCCTCCTGGCGTTTATGATGATTTTTTTTCTTTCAACTTGAATTATAATTTGCGTATCGGAACTTTAAAGCCAAATTATTACATCCATTATAGTGATAAAAATATTAAGCACAGGTCAGACTGCTGCCATAGATATCACTGAGCATTAAATACTTATATGTACATATATATAGCTAAGGAGTGTAATTATATTTTATTGTATACCTCAAGTGAAACCCAGGGTACCCCACAATTTTTCTTAATAATGTGTAATAACAACTGAATAATTCTTTCTCTATGTACGTGGGATATGAGTAAATGTTTATCTAACATTGAGATAAATAGCTAATAAGAATGGCCTCCATTTAAATCTATGTGGTTATAAAAAAAGGAATTGTGTCCTACAATTTTTCTTAATAATGTGTAATAACTGTCAATAAGATTTTTTTATGTACATGGGATATGAATAAAATACATTACCATTGGGTTATAAATAGTAAATGAGCATGGTCTCCATTTTCATAATTATGTTTACAAAAAGGGGGTAGAAAGACCAATATCTAACATCTATTTGTTAATACATTCTGTGGTGTCGCAAAAGACTTACGTGTATTTGTAAAATATGAATTATTTCATTTTCAATTATTATATTAGATATTGGGGAAAAGATTTACACTACTAGTATACAATCCAAACAATGTTATTGAAGTGCTCTTACAATTATTATAGTAATTCAATTCTATTATGTGTTTAATGTTTAAGATTGTATAATTTTTCACCCAACTTTATTAAAAGTAAGAACAAAAGACATTATCTCTCAACTTATTTGAGTAAGCTATACACTAATGGACTACAGTTTTTAGTAGCATGTGAAAGTGTGATTCAGTGCAAAAACACAAATAACGAATGTGAACAGTCAATATATCGGACACAATTACGCCAAAACAGTGCATAAAATATACTCAGTGAATTATGTTATCTCGAGTGCAAGACATTTTCTAGTTAATAAGTACACATACTGACTGAGTACTTCTATCTACAAACTTAAATGCCTCAGGCGATTATATCAGCGTTTTAAACCACCTTGTACAATTGTATTACCATGTGAACGTGTTAATAATTTTCTACGGGGAACTCTGTATTAGTAAGAATAGATCATAATCTCTTTATAGTGTTACAATTAGGATAAGTTCTTTTATATAATTTCATGTATCTATGCTAATCTTACTATAGTGACTGCAATGTACCATATGGCACTCGCCACATCACAATTCCTTTCCCAAGGTATTTCATCAAAAGTGTTCTAGAATTGTATGTAAAAACTTTTACTTATCTGTAGTATGTACAAAAGTTTTTGTTAATCACTATGTCAAACAAATAATTTTAACTGTGCAATGACTCTCCACGCCACACAGCGGTTAAATTGCTACGTTAGTATTTTCTAGTTGCCATTGCTGACACAGAAGGCACGAGAGTTCAGTGCTACCGACTGTGTAGTCGCTTATTCCTTTCATATAGATGGTAACCTTACCTACATTTTGAATAATGCCATTAGTTTTGAGAGTAACGTTTTACTATAATCACTGTCACACCTTCTACTTGTATTCATTGTTTTAGTTTATTTATTAATGAGCAGATAATTCATCCAGCCAGCAGGCCAACTTGTGAACTTGTCATTTCTTTAACATAAAATTTCCTGGCACGTTGTCAAGCAAACTCGTACCATACTTGCTCACTTTTCATACATCCTCTTATCCATGTCCACCGCCTAGTCTTTGGGCTTTACTGTAAATTTTAAAATTAAATTTGGCGCTGGACATACTTCCTTCTATCCTGTGGTTACGCTACACAACGTGCGTAGATATTAATATTTTGTGGTCTACCACCTTGTTTAACTTGTTATAATATATAACTTATAGTTTACACCATGATGCATTATACATCACGTTTTATATTTCTTACATTTCTTGTTGCTAACTGCCTTAGTAAAAATATTAATTTAACCATAATATTTTCTACACTGAGTTTTTAACCACTTATCAACCAATTGTAAAACATAGCCTCGAACTTAGTCTTGCACCCTCGATACTGCAGTCATTCTAATCACGCATGCCACCATTATTTCCACGTACTTTGCTCCTGTGTATGAGCTCCTCAGCCACTACCTGTGCCTCAGAACCCTTCCAGGATGGCTCCAGCAAATCGCTCCCATTGCAGCAACCGGGATGGCTGCATTTTCGACGAAGGGGCTGCACACGTCAAACTTAACGTACAGCAGGATATAGCGACAAGAACGAGGCACTTACCTTATTTTAAAAACAACGCCTCCTGACCTATTCCCCAGGAGTATATATTGGATGCCACCCCCCTCCCTGCTCCCAGACGGATGCACCAGAGAGACCAGTCCTGCACTACATATAGTTGTTGGAGCAGACAACGTCAGGTTCAGTGAGGCTGAAGAAAAGGGCAACTTTATTATCCAGGCCTAGAGGAGCTATTGGCCACCCCCAGACAGATCATTTATGGTGAGCATAATCCAGCTTGTATTACAACTGCAAGTGCACTTGTAAATAAACAATTGCCTGTAGGAACTATACACAGTTATAAAATGTAATAAACCTTAGAAAAAGTCACTACCCCTACAAGCATATATTTCAACGGGCGTAATGAGTGACATGTGTCCAGTAAAGTTGGTAACAATGGAGGGGAAAGTAGTTCCACATATTAACATCGAACAAAAAGTGTTAAGTAATCATTTGTTGATAACTTAAAGTATTTCTCTTGTTTTATGTATTTTTTAATGCATCAAAGTGTAAAAATGAGCATATTTGTACAATATTTACTTTGCTAATCATTTCACAGTTTCACTTGACTGACGCATGAATAAAGTGATTAGGCCCATGGCAGTGTTAATTTTACATAAGGTGGAAGAACACACAACGTGTATACAAGTAGATACTGAGCAGGACTTTCAAAAGTGTCACTTTAACGTGAACAGCCTTTACATATATTAGGCTGCACAGTATTGCTAGATACACCTGTAGTCGCAACAATAGTGAAATATTTATAAAATGTACTTCAGTTATTTTTAACTGGAAAATTAAGCAAACGTATATCATGAATGTACAAAGTAACTGTTTCATACTGAAACGTGAAATAGTATAACTTTATACAGTTCAAGCAATCAATTGCAATAACCTGTACAATCAGTGTTCCTGTAAATTGTATATGTTAGTAGGGGCAGGAACATTTTCAAAAGTTTGTTTTCAAAATGTTCTCAATAATCTATGAGCAGACTATGTATACATTGCAGAGTGAATTATGTTTAATAAGAGTTACCCACAAAGAAATCACATAAAAATGTGTTGGCAGATTTACGAAACGTTGTTGCTCATACACACCAAACACTGGTAATATTCCTCATTGTACAATCCAACAAATACTTTTTTTTTTGCATCATAAATAGGAACCTAGCATCAAAACAGCTCAACCATAAATGTTAAGCAATACCAGTATCTTTGAGACTATAGTAACAAATGCTTACTTGTTTTTAGGATTCCAAGCCTTTGTAAAACATCATATTTTTATACTAGTCAGGGTATTCCGATACTTCAGATGCACCAGCACCAGAAGAGGTTTCACTTTTTCTTTTCCTAAGATAACAAGCAAAGGAATCTCGAAGGAGCACCCATCTAGCCTTCGCTTCATCATCTGCAGTAAAGAAAGTGTGTTAATACAGCAGCCACAGATGTCCGTAGGTAAAACATTTCCTTCACAACTGAACAGTAAGATCTTTAGTTTAATGGACATATATTTTTTAATCAGTAAGTACCTATGCACTCTGGTCGCCAGTTCTAAAATATTATACACACACAGTCACCAGTAGACTACTTAAATTGGACTTGCGTGTTATATGTGGCACACGTATATGCTAGTGTCAAACATTATTAAAGCATACCAGATTTGAAACAATGGAAAGTTTACTTTGTATTGACAACAGCTAATACCATACTGCCTTGTGGGAAAATCAGGTGGGTGCAACTATGCCTTAACCACAATGGTGTAGTATCAGGACCAAGACTCTGACAAAACTTCATATCTGTCTTTGGATGTTAACTTTTGTACTTAACTCAGAGTTGGTTATTTCAAAGGAAGAGAAGCAGTATCATCATCTAATTATTTGGTGTGGCAAAGGGTTGGGAGAATGGGAACACTACAAAGTTGCATATGTGTGTGTGTGTGTGCGTGCACGTGCATGTAAGTGTGTGTGTCTATATATATAATTATTATATGCTTAACCTGCCACTTAAACCACTTATATACCACACACAACTTACCTAACAAACCAACAATTTCGGCTACCAATGCCCCTGCGTTTTCTTTCATCTTATTATTACGATAGTTCTTGTTTTTAATGTCATACAAAATCGGTCTGAGCCGCACAGCATCAATCAGCAGTTCTTCAACGTCCTCGCTTGACATCATGTTGCCACAAGTTGTGTAAGGGAACAGAAAACAGAAGCACTGTACCTTGGGAAGTCAAACATACAAGGGATGCTGCAATCGCAGTAAACATTGGCAAACTTCTGCTCCTAAATTTTGTGCCATTACATCTGTATTTTACCTTACAAATTTTTACTCAAGTGTATTCCTTTGGATACGAATTGATCGTCAATTACTTTTAGTAAAAGCCAAAGTTAGTTAATTTAAAGTCTGTTTTCCACATCTATATTTAATATGATTACTCCTTCCAAGTTATTTATTTCCGACTGTATTTAAGCTGACCAGTTTTTACGATGCAGAATTTTAGAATGTTTGTTTACGTTTATCGACACAACAGCAACACCACTTGTAATCTATTTGGGCAGTTATTGCATACAGGATAATGACTTCAAATGTTTATTAACAAATTGTCTTGGGGTTTAGTGAACATAGGTATCTTCTGTTACAAATATATTAATTTTATTTTATATCGTCCATCATTTCAGCAAAGTTTTGAATTTCATTGTGCCTGTGCAATGACATTGATTTGATTGGTGCACAATCGCTGTGGCGTGAACTGACATCGGCCAATTACGTGCAGTGTGCCACTCGCTGGTCAGTTGCTGGTGAAAGTTAAAAGTTGGCCAACTCTGCCGCACTGGCACCAGACCGGCACCGCACTGGCATCAGCACTGACGTCACAGTAGGGTAAGCCAATTAGAATTCAGAATGACACAGACTGGCACCGGACCGGCACTGTACCAGCAATCCACCGGTTCATTGTAGCAGGGCCTTAAAACTGCATCAACAAGAGTTTCAACAACAACAACAGAATCCGCCCGCAGCTTTCAGTCAACAGTTCCAGTTAATTTCCATACCGCCAGCAGGGACCAGTCAACTAACAGTGCAGTGCATCGAGGTAAATATAAACGTCTTCACAGAAGAAATTGCAGATACAGTCAAGATTGACCTTACAGTGACAATGTTGAACCGAATGAGAAATGTGATTGGACATAGATATAAGATTGAGTCATCATCAATTTTGACATATTCTTTCTCATGGTTATATGTAGGTATAAAATGTGGGATGTTATTCCTGTTCAAGATGATAATAGTACAATTTAAGAGTGGATCAATGCAATGCATTTCGATTTTGTGAGGCGTATTTTCCACGTCAACTTGGAGATTAACCTGATATAATGTGAGAATTTTATAAATTGTGTGAATTGGAAATATTTTCTCCTCAAGCTATGGCTTTGCTACTTGTGTTTTGTCTTGTGACTGAAATTCATTTTTAAAAAAAGATTTAATATCTACCCAGTTATTTACAGTATATTTAAGAATGCCAGTCTTAATCTCATTCTCTTTACTGGGGTTTTGCAAAATACTTTCAGCCATGGCCTTGTATAACGAAGTACAGTTCGTCATGTCTGTTTTCACTGTGTAGTTGATGTTATTAACAGTAATCATTTGTGTTGGGGTGTTAGTGTCTGTAATGATACGGCTTAAGGCGTTGAGGAGAGTATTTAATTTTTCTTTAATAATATGGGGCTCAAAATCGTATTCGCTCAACGCTATTGCCATCTTTTGAATTCTGATATGCTCAGCCATAGTGTGCAGGTACCTTAGGCTAGCGTGGTCTGTCTCAATAATGAAATGCCTGCCATATAAATACTGTCAAAAGTGGTTACCAAGGTAACGTATCGCTCCAAGCTCTCTCTCTCTGTAGCATTCCAGTGTTATTAGGGACAACTTTTTACGACGCAAAAGCAATTATACTGCACTGTTTAGGTTTGTGAATGCTGTGTGATGGACATTATCCCATCTGTAAGGATTATTTTGCTTTGTTAACTCAATGAGTGTTTGTGCGATAGATGCATAATTTTTTATATATACCTGCGCAAATAAGATGTCATTCCCAAAAATGTTCTTAGTTGTTTGATATTTGTTGGGGGCACCATGTGCTCAATAGTACTAACCTTGTTTGCATCAGTCGTTATGCCCTGCGGTGTAATAATGTGTCCAAGAACCTTGATGGTTTGTTCAGCGAACGTACATTTTGTGGTGTTTACCTTGACATTAAACATACGTAAACATTCGAAAACTTTTCAATGTTAGACAAGATTTCCTCTAATGGATTTCCTAAAATGAATATGTCATCTATGTACGCTATGGCGGCTGTCCATCTTAGGGTTCCTAATAATTTGTTTTTGAACATCTTAAAATATTGAGGGGAGGTATTTAACCCCATTGGCATTCTTTTATATTGAAATAAACCAACTCCATCAATTGTAAATGCTAATTTAGAATGATTTTGTTTTCGAACGGTGATGCTATAAAAACCTGAAAATAAATCAAGACTAGTTATATAAAGTGAGTTTTGCAAGGCGTTCAAAATATCTTCTGTTCTTGGCAATGAGCACTGTACCCTAGTAAGATACTGGTTTAATTTGTGAAAAAATCAGTCAAAAACCGTAATCCGCCATTTTTCTTCGATTCTACGAGGCTTGGGGCAGAATATGGAGAGTCAGCAGGTTCGATAATACAGGCCTCTATCATGTCATTAATTAGAAGTAAAAGTTTGTCTCTAATTTTTGTGCTAATCCTGTATGGCCTTGTCGCAATAGGCTTATCTGTCGTCAGGTCCAATTTTATTTCAGTCTTTCACCTCAGTTAGCTCTAAGATGGAATTGGCAAATCAATCTTTGCAAGAATCAACGATACGAGCGATAGCTGCTGTTTGCTTGTTAATATGGGGGGAATTTGACCGGCCTGATTCAAAAGTATCTAAGGCGTTTAAGGAATGCTCGATAGATGTATTTGTATTGTGGACAGAAGTTGCTGAGTATAGTGGTATCTGTACTAAATTACTGGAATATTGTCCATCAATAAACATAATGTCGTATTTCAATATAGGAATAACGGATCGTTTAATGAAATCTACCCTTAGAATCAAGTCTTGTTGTAAGTTGTCAATAACTAAAAATATCTGAGGGTACGTGTGCCCTGCTATACTTAAATTAATAGTTGTCTGAAATTTAGGCGATGTTAGCACAGATGTGGTGCCTACAAGAATGATTTGCTCCTTTAATGGGTAAACATGCTGGTTAGTAAATAATGTACTAGCTACACAGCGAACATCCAGTGTCAAGTAGTGCATAGTAGTTTTTCCCTTTAATAGTAACAAGGACGCGGGATGTAGCTGAGCGTAAACCTTCGTGCTGACAGTCCGGTTTCACTGAAGAACGTGTTTGTTTACCTGTACTAGTTCGAGGTGCAAACCCGCTCATTATGTTGTTCAACATTGGCTCATCATCGCGGGACTGGCTTGGTGTGTTATCTAAACAGTCCTTAGTAACTACAGTGCTGTTTCCCTGCTCGTGCTATTATGTAAACAGTACATGGTGACACTCCAAATTTGTTTTAAACCATCTAAATTGGTCACCAATGTCTGTTGAAAATTCAAAATGTTGTTACGGAAACCAACTACAGTTCTTGCTTTTATGGCCCCCATAAAAACACAGGGCATACGTGTATTGGGCGAGACTGCATAGCCCGGAGACATTCCGCTTGTTGGCTACGTGGCAATGTGGTTTGTGCTGCAGTGGTGTTTTGGCAATGCGGGCCTGCATGATGCGCTCACGTTTTTCGCGTCTGCCCGGCTGCGCACGTGCTGTGTGGCGTGTCAAAATTTCACCTAACGTAGCTGTGGTAACTGGACTTGCCGGCAGCTTACGTACATTTCACTGATGCAAAATTTAACCTGTCCTTACTATGGCGATCTGTTTTCTCTGTGACGTAAAATATCTACTGGAGTATGAGTGTTGTTCTGTATTTAGTTTAGGCGCACACACAGGGATTTGAGCTGGGGGTGGCTTGCGTGATTCCTGTAGGTTTCTATAGGAATTGAATTTTGTAATGTCTGCATAGGACCTTATTAGGGACAACCTTATTAAAGAAAGCCCTACACGTGTCTCGGACTTGGACATTTATGTCAGTGGAGGTGCGTGTTTTACCCCCTTGTGTTGAAGTTTTTTGTTGTATTGGTGGGTCGGGACTGTACCCCTCTGTAACTACGTCCGCGTATGTTGGAATTAGGTGCCTGGGTTTTACCGTGGGGAGTAATTATATTTTTGATAATGTTGAGGGGTGTTCCCGTTGTATGCACGTCCACAAAAATTGGATTGACCCGTGTGGTTTTGTTGGTAACTCTGGTTTGCATGGGTGGAACTTTCCTTGATAATTATTATGGGCTGCCTATTACGTGGGTATCCCTGTCGTGAAGTGCAACCATTGTAAAATCCACGGTGTGTTGGGGGTTGGCTGCCTCTTGATTGGTTTTGAAATGTGTTGTTTGAGCGTGGTTGCATATCGTTCGCCCCCTGGGTGAATGTGGAATTTTGTTGTTGTAATATCAATTGTGCAATTTCTTGTTTCAATTTGGTGATCTCTGATTCTAGTCTTTCCGATTTGGGGTTGGCACGGGGCGGTGTCAGTGTTTGACTATATCTGTACATCCTGGTGTTTATTCTTTTAAGGTTCGTAATCATGTCTTCTAATGTCATTCGGAAACCCTATAAGTTTGTCTTCTACAGAGTGCAAAAATGACTTCCAGAGCACGTTGAGAAATTCCTGATTGGACTTGTGTGTTATATTTATTATGGTAGTACTTCATCGTTTCTATGTTTCTTTGTGTCTTCACCTACGGTTTGCCTTTTGTTGTACAGGAAATGTTTGAAACGTTCCATGTCTGCAGTAGTCATGAATTTTTCTTTGAGGCTATTTTGCAGTTCGTGCCACGTGACTGGCTGTGGGTCGTTTTGTGTTATGTTGTTGTATGTGTTTTACGTAGCCAAGAAGATAAAATTTGATCCTACGACATTTCTCCGCCTCATTCCACTGGTTGATTTCCGAGACCTCTTCAAAGGCCTCAAGGAAGTGTGCTTTACTCTCATTCTGTGTACCTGAAAAGGTGGGAGGTTTTTCTGGTTATGAGAGCACAATTTGTAATGGTGGTGGGTTTGCTATTTTTGGAGATGTAAGTGCAAAATTGTCTGTGTGTACATTGATGTAGTGGTGGAAACAAGTCTGTTATTAAAGGTTCTAATGCAACGTCGTCGTAAACTGGGAACCCTAGAAAGTCTGGAGAAGGTGTGAGTGATTGTAGGTGAGCGTGTTGTATGTTCTGTATAGGGGAAGGTGTGTCGAGTGGGAACTGCTCCGGACTAGTGTGAGTTGAATTGTTGAGTTTTGATTCTGTATGTTACTTTGAGTGGCGTGTTCTGTATTGTTTAATAAGGAGTGGTTTTATCACATTCGTCTAATGCGTTCTCTACTTCAGAAACATCAAGAAGCACAGGTTTTATTAGTTTGGTTACTGAAGACTTTGTTTTTGCTCCTTGTTTCCATGAACTGTGTTTGTTGTGGAGAGTAATGGTAGGTTTGAGATAACGCGCCCTGTATGTTAGAAGATTACTTATAACTGGAAGTAGAAAGATGATCAGAAAATCTCCAAAAAACACATGTGGCATACTGACCCTCCACACTACTGCTTACTGCGTGTTCCCTGATCATGTGGGATTTACAGCTGTTTAACACTAGCCTAAGTACAGTAACACTATGAAAAGCAATTGAATTATTGAAGGGCACAATAATACTATGTTTAATCCCTATACAAAATATATTTCACTTGAACATACTGGGGTACAATTACAATGAAAAGGTGCAGAAATGTTACGTGAAGGCACGTTGTGGTTTGCGTGATGTGCATCTACGGTTTTTTCTAGCTGTGTACAGTTCCCTAACGTGAAGAATAACGTGAAATTTTATTTAACCTGAGCGTACTCGCATAAGCACAAGGTGGAATCGAGAGGCGGCTCCACCATTTAGTGACTCCCTTTCCTTGTAACACTTTCTACTGTCCTGATATTCCTATTGTTTACTTACAAGAGTTATTATTTTTAAAATATGTGACTACTGCAGGAATGGGAGGCACTCAGGAGGTACATAGTTATAAGAGGTTACTCTAATAGGGCAAGAATTCTTTCTACAAATCACATTTATTATAATGTAAAATAATAATATAAGCCAATACAATTAACATTACTCTGAACAATAAGCATCAATGACTTACCGAAATGGTAATACCACAAATTCAACGTTTAGCAAAGAGTATAAGTTATAGCCCTAGCCTTGTCAGAAATTAATGATTAGTTTCGTGAATAATTAACAGGACCTCAAGAGCTGGGATGACTCCTAACTGCCAAGCTGAAGTTATGTTCACCATATACTGAAAATGATGTGTGGCCCAGAGCTCCTCCAGGCCTAGAATTGAGATGCCCTCATTGTCGATGTAGCTCTGTTACTTCACGCCGCTCTTCTGCGGCCTCGTACGCCAGACTAGTGGGGGTGGCGCGGCGTGCCTAGCTACCTTAACTGGTTGTGTGCGGCCCCTTGGCATCCGCTACAAAACTCGTTTTAATGTTCATAAATTATCCAGGAAAAGGTGTGTAAAGCAAAATAAAAGAAAGAAAGGTAACTTTGTGACGGCTAGGTGTAAGAACATTCTAAAATACATGGTGAGGAAGTTTGTTAAGAAAAAGACGGAATTGTGTAAAGTGAGGATGATGATGAAGAGAAAGAGGAGGAAACATAATATGGTGTGCGACTCCAGGTAGCTTAAGATAATTTAAGGATTTAATTTCTGTTCATGCACACAAGATAATTTTGTAATATATTTTCTTTGGTATAGTAGCTTAATATGATTTGATTTGTGTTCATTCTTACAAGGTAATTTTTGTAATGCATTTTCTTTATATGATTAAAACTGAGGTTACATTGATTGAAGTTAATATGAGAAACACAAAGTAATACAGTCCAATATTCTGTTGAAATTAATTTTGTTAGGGCTAGTTGAGCCTATTGTAAATTTGAAGAATTAATATTACTAAAGATATTTTCATAAATGAAATTTTTTTTTGTAATGACTGTTTGTCATCATGACATTTAATTGAATTCATAAATGAAATTGGTTTTGTAATAACTATTAGCCATCTTGACATTTAATTGAAAGTAATACTGTAATTATAAATGTGAAGAATTTAATTTATAATGATATTTTCATAAATAAATTTTATTTTGTAATGGCTATTTACTATCAAGACATTTAATTGAAAATATCATTGTAGACTCCATGGAGCATTAGAGAGTGGAGCAAATTAACTTATCTAAACAAATTTTTATAATTATGATGTTTTTCAATCTGAGATAGATTGCAATTTTATTAAACTTTATTTAGGGTCGATATGTAAGAAAAATGAATAATGCAGTAGGAGACTGTATAAGATGTGTGTATTTATTTATGAATTTGAATAATGGTGTTTTGTGGGATAGAAATTCTTTACATTGGCTGTATATGTGCATCTCGCATGGGGCGAATTTAGTGAATGGCATTGTGTTATGTAATGTTGATAATATTTGAAGTGCTTTTGTATTTTAATTTGTTTTTGTTCTAGACTCAGGAGCACATTAAATTTTTGTGTATTAATGAAGTTAATTTTTGCAAAAGCATATTTTTTAAGGGTATTGTGTAGTCATCTCAGAAAACGTTACTTGTGCATGGATGTAGATTGCAGTTTGATTTTGAAAAGTGTTAATGTAGGTATATTTACTGTAGATTAATTTTGGAAATCCATCAAAACATATTTTGAATTTGTATATGATGATTATAATGATGAAGTGTGAACTTGTGGAATATGTGTAAGATTGATTTGGCTCGCTTTGAGATGTCAATGTTTTAATGATACTAATAATATTAATTGTGTTGGGACAGGTCTGAGGCCCCCAGAATTAAATGTAGCTGTAACCCAATATGAAGGGCAGGGGCTCTCTTGTATTGAGTTAAATAGGAAAAGTAGTATCTCTTTTGTGGTCGCTTGAGTTAAATTTGGCACCGTCTTAAACTAAAGACAGTAGCTCTCTTGTATTCTCACCAGACCTTGTATCCTCTTTTACTTGTTGCATATTAAAATTAATTTTTCCACTAATGAACCATGTAAACAAAAACTGAAAGAGAATGTAATATTGTATTTCATTGTCTTTTTGCTAAAGAACCATGTAAACAATCCAATTTGAGTACGAATATAATGTTGTAATGATTTTGAAAGAGAAGTGTGATGCATGTATACTAAAATTTTGTAACTTTTTCTAATTAATTTACTCTATGTGATAAGGAATGTAAAAGATTTTATCATGATGCAAAATTTTAATGAATTGGAATGTACTGTTTTACAGTAATGCAAACTTTGTATATAAAGGTATAACCATGTAACAATTTATTTTTATTGTGAATTTAACTTTGTATATTATTGAACAACCATGTAATTGTAACAGACTTTGTATATGAATGTATAACTATGTAATCATGTAATCCAATAATTTTTTCTCACAAGAGATGGAATCGCAGCCTAGCCATTAGACAATCGACTTTCAAGTAGTTTTCGATTTGGGACAGGTTTCTCTGAAATATCCCCCAAATTGAGGGGGGGTTATGTAGCATTGCAATATGTTATAATGTATATTTTTGGGAATTATATTTATTTGCTATGTTTCTGTGTAAAGAATAGTAGTTCATTTAATGTTTAGGAAATTGTAGCAATAATAATTCAATGGTATTTTGTACATGTTCGTTTTTCCAAATTTATTATTTTATGAGAGTCATTGTTTCAGTAGTATAAACATCACAGGATGACAGTCCAATTTATTTACAAATGGAAATGAAGAGGTAACATGTATATTTAACTCGTGTTTATTTAATGAAGTTATAATAATTATTGATATCTGAAAACGTTCCTATGTTTCGGTAATAGTGTTTCATCATCATAATACAATTCTAGACATTCTCGAAAGAAACTCACCTGGGATTCTTTTCCTTATAATAAACATACATGTGAATGAAGTATGAATCCATTTATAGATAACCTTGCAAACAAAAGTAAAGCTTTTAAAACTCTGCCCCGTATATTAAATTTGGATGAGTAATCTTCAAACAATTGGTTTTAATTACTTCCTAGCATAAAGCAGCTGACGCAATCGCAACAAAGTCTGCTAAATTTTTTAAAAATAGATAGATTATTATACGGTTATCCGATACCAATTGAAAAGGGAATGATTCACAAATTCTGAACCCAATTCTTTCAATTGTACAGTGCAGTTTACAGTCCTCGGTCAATGCCTTGATGTGTAATTCCTCTCTTCCTCTGATAAGCTGGTTACATTTACAGCCCTCAAATGCTGTGATTGCTCCTACATGGGGTACGTCCTCGGAAGATGGCTTTACGCTACAGTCCTCTAATAGGCCCTATGTACAATTTTATTTTGTATTTTTTTAAAGTGCGGGTGGGAGTAAAGAATGTTTTCTGTGCATTTGTGTAGGAGACAAAATATTTATTATAATTTCTGTTGACATAGTATTTTCGTAAAATTATCATATAAATGCACAACAGATCCAGTGTTCGATAATAAACAGTTAAAACTCGCATATTTACATAAATTCTTGTACATTTGGATATACTGACCTTCCGTTCTTTGTTTGTAGCCCATAGTATCTGCGAAGATGTCAAATGTTCAGTTTTATTAGTGTGTGTGTCAATAATTTCATATGATATTTTTAGCGCAAGAGAGAATATTGAGATGGGATTTGGTTTAATAATCTCATTAGTAATATGCGAATGCAGATATAACTACGAAAAATATATCACTCGCATGACCATAGTTAGGACCTATGCATTTCCTGCTTCCCGACAAAATTTTTGTTTTTAATTCTGAAAATAATGCAGTTAAATGCCATTACTTTCCTTTACGTGGTTGACTGCATGATTATAATACGTAAGCTTAATTTTCATACTTTGTGTACGAATAAATACATACGTACTACGTGTTGCTTATCAACATTACGTGAATTCTGAAATCCGTTTCTAGATATGTCACTTTGTTTTACTATTTCCATAAATCACCCAAACATTGTACTAAAATGACCTCTGTTGACAGACAGTGAAGCTATTTAAGTTATATCCGTCAAAACCATACCAATGCGATATGCGACATCTAGTAAGAGACAGTGTAACTATTTTGACCAAAGAATGGTGGGTAAAACAGAAACTAGTTAGTGGTTACAGAAAAGCACGCCCTCTCTTGAGTATCAATCCTAACCATTATTTGCAGCAAAATTATGGTGGGAATTTTTTATCGCTTGTGTTCAATTGTATACACTTTCATCACACTCAAGAACACTTGATTCTAATATGATAACCACTTCATTGCGAAATATTAGTTTTAGGGCAAACGCAGTTAGGCCATATGCAGTTAGGCTAAACAAAATTAAGGTAAACGAAGTTAGGCCAAAAAAATTAGAATAAATGCAATTAGGCCAAACAAAGTTTGGACAAACGCAGTTAGGCGAAATGCAAGTTTCAGATTTTAGTATAAACACAGTTAGGCTAATTGAAGTTTGGCCTAATTTCATTTCCCCTAACACCATGCAGTTTCTATCGAGAATATTCAAAAATTGACATTTTAGGGCAAACTTAGTTAGGTTAAACTCAGTTAGGAAAACCCCGTTAGACTAAATGAAATTAGGACAAACGGAAGTAAGCCAAATGAAATTAGGTTAAATGAAGTTAGGCTAAATGCATTTAGGATAAACGCAATAGGACAAACTGCTTTACACCATTCACTTTTAGGGTAAACAAATTGTACTCGGGCTGTGGTGATTGTGTCCACATCTTGAATTTGGACGGTTATCAGTGTGTCTCCCATTGATTCCCCCGTGTTCTGCTTCGTTGCGAGGTGTAGTACCTGTATACCGGGCGTTATCTTGCATGTGTCCACAAATTCCGCATTCACAAGGTTGTGACTAGTGGCTGTGTCAATCAATGTATGATGTGGTTTTTTGATTAATGTGAATTGCTATCCTAATCGTTCTGTTCTGCTGTCTGTTCATTTCTCGTATGATGGGTTGCTGCTGCTTACTTCCTGTCTGCCCGACTTGTTGAGGAGGTAGTATTACACTGGGGTTCTTGGCCCTAGAGTAGTGAGTGTCCAGCTCGCCTACCCAAACATTCAGTTTCCTGCTGGTGGTTTGTTGCTGTTCGGTAATGTGTTGTGTTTTAGGCCAATGCATCTTGTCCACCCCTTTGCAGTAGTCCACCCCTTTGCAGTACCTGCATGCAAAAGGTGGTTCTTGTTGGCCTCCTGCCATACCCAATATTGCTCCTGTTTGCACTGCTATCCTGGGTTCCGGGTATGTTCGCGACTGAGTCGTACCTGCTCCTACTACTATGCTCGTTGCAGGTTGCACCTCTGTCTGCTCTCGCTGCTTTGCGCCTCTTTTCCCGCGTGAGTGATACCAGTCTCCCTCTCTATACACTGTATTTTGTTCTCGGCTGGCTTGGTCTAGTAATGCGGCAGAGCGCATAAAATCCTCCGTGTTCCCATGGATAAGTGGTGCCATTGCTGGCCGATTCTCCGCTCTTACCT
The DNA here is from genome assembly GCA_029891345.1 of Dryococelus australis. Taxonomy (NCBI): domain Eukaryota; kingdom Metazoa; phylum Arthropoda; class Insecta; order Phasmatodea; family Phasmatidae; genus Dryococelus; species Dryococelus australis. The sequence continues at coordinate 361,750,842 of CM056995.1, forward strand.
TCAAAGCTACTACTTTGAGAACCTCACGCTTGCTCATGTGACGATGGAACTTTTTAATCTGCCCTATTTTTCTCATTGCAAATACCATCAGGGTCTCTCCTTGCTTTTGCACCTGCCCTGCTCTGTACTTGCAATGAGGAATATATGTTGGCAAATCCGCTTTGGGAACTGCTAAGAAATTCCGCCCACTATACCGTAGTGACTGACCGATTGCCACCAATTACTCTCTTCGCCTCCCAAATGGGTTCCTATGCAATTCGGCCACTCCTGCTGACACATCCTGCATCTCACCAGACGTGATGTACAGTCGTTTAGGAAGGCCTCACTTGATAGGCCTGAAAAAGTTGGTAACCGCTGAAACCATGCGAGAGTTGTACCAGTTTTGAGGGCCCTGTTAAAATTTCCGGATTATTGTCGGTTTGTTGAGGCCTGGTAAAACACGTATGTCGTGACATTTCCTTCAGTTGCTCTTGTGTTCTTCTGAGCAGTGGCGTTGAATGAACCAATGGGCTTTTGTATACACTGGCCGATTCCAAATGATCCCGTGCACAGTGATGTGCACTAGACAATTCTGCCCCCCTACTACTGACTTGTTTCCTTCTGACTGCAGCGCTGGAAAAGTACACTGTCCGCAACAAAATCTTCCAGCTGCTTGTTTGCCATGTCCTGCCCAGTCAGGCATTGCCAGTGCATCTTGCACCCACACGTCACACATCCTACTGTTTCCTGTTGTCCCGACCTGCAAATATCTTGTTGACAACGCTGTGGAGTTAAAAAAAAAATTCCCGTTAATAATTCCTCTGATTTTTGTGCGGGTTTAAAAAGGTTATGTTCACATGTTTCACGTAAAATGAATCCTCGCTGATCAGTTGTCACCTTTTCTGTTCGGCTTAAACATTCTGAGTAAAGTTGCGTGCACATTATTCACAAATTACAGTTCCATTTCCCCTTCCTGCACGTAATCTGTTTTGCGCACCGGCCATCCTGCCAATTGGTAATTACGTTTACTGAGCTATGCAGATCTATTAACTGTGTTGGATTACATGAACAAACAAACCAGATGGGTAAACCTTGTTGATTTTGATTCGGTGGCAACTTTCCACAGTTGGTACACAAAGTGTGTGTGTACCGTCCGACGTGCAACTCCATGCCTTGTTCACACGTGCTCTGTTTGCTTTCGTAATCCTTTCCCTACGCAGCTGTAATTTTTTTGGTTTTTCTGCATGGACACGTTATTTCAGCAAAAGGATTGGTTCCTAACATGGGTTGTAGACATGTTAGGCATAGTGGCTTAGCTAGACCTGCGCTCATGCACCAGTTAAAATTTTTCCTGTCAGTATTTCTTCAACCACATGTTATGGAGCGCAGGCTTCAGGGTCAAACATTCTGCTGATGCGTCTTGCGGCCGGCCCTTGGTATGACACGACGTGGGGGAGGGGGATTGTACAGTTTCTCCCCATGCCTTGTTGTCCCGCTCGTAATCATGTGATTCAGCTGACTGTGTGGCACCTGCGTTTTTCCCTGTAGGACGGCTGCAAAAGCTCTGTATGTTTCGAAACTGCTTTTGAAAAAGTTGCTTATAGTTTGCTGTTGGATTTTGAAAAGCTTTGAAAATTGCTGCACAAAATGTTTTGAAAATGTCTATGGAAAAATGCAGAAAAAAGTTTATTGTTTATTTTGAAAACAAGTTTTGAAAAGTAAAATAAATCTTAAAAATTTGCTCTGAAAATTTAATTGTAGCGGACTAGTATTGCTTGGAAATACTGCCGTGAAGTTGTTCTTTATTCCTGATGGGCAGTTAATGACACACGTTATGATTGATGGTAGCGTAACTCTTGAACGTAAACACATGCTCGTGTTTACAAAATACTTTGCATGTTTGCTGTGCTGCTCTGCTTTTGATGTGTAGCACTACATACGTGTACACTTTAAAATACAAATATTGCCCTTTTTATACTGTCAGTGCTGAGTGGTTGTGTCGGCTTGCATTCATTTTTGATTACAATTTGAATAAGGTGTTGTTACGTATTGCCATGTCTAAACCAGTGTGTGTCAGCGGACGTTGCAATGGGACAACCCAGCTCAGTGGATTGTTTGTACAAATGCAAGCTCGCACAGAACGTCTGTTGACGTGTTTTAACTTTCACTCGGTACACTGTACGTCTGTTGACGTAACAATAAGCACTCTATAGTGTATACAAAGCTGACAAGTTCTGATACTAATGCAAATAATTGTACAAAGAACAGTTGCACCCGAGCTAGGTAACACTAGGACTAACTTACTAAATAACAAAACATGTATAAACTCTTTTCTTTCATTCGAGATTTATTAGGTACTCTCAAAAATTCTCATACAAATATATTGGTTATGTGAGTCACTACTGGCTTACAGAGCCCAATAAATTTTTCAATATGAAAATAATAAAAACAGCTTATAAACGTGCTTCATGATATAAAGCTCTGGCGTGAGCAAAAATACACATAAAAACTATGAAATATGATACAATATGCAAAACTCTCAAAAGGCCAAATAAAGAGGCCTGACTAGAATGAGTTTACAATAAATCTAGCAACATACAAATCATACTGACTTTACTGTGGCAATGTGTACAAGCACTGTAAATAAATACTGTGACTTAGGTACATAGTTAAATTAGGCCAGAATGGGCCAGGCGTAATCAAAATTAATTTCCAGTAACACATCACAAACAATCTCTACACTTATGTCAACACTGAGCTCATACGTCATGACGTTAAACAAAAATCAGGAATTCTGACAAGCTAAGAACTCGCTAAACTCCAATAAATTATTGAAATCACATCAAAACTGGGTTGTACACTTGCGACGTCAAATCCAGAAACAGCGAACAGCATCGCCGTTAAACGAGAACTCGTAAACAAATGGTAATGACGGGTGTGTTAAGGCCTGCTCAAACAGCAATATATTTTGCGCCAAGTGAAAGATCCCAATTTTAAACTGCAAGACTATTCTTTGAAGTCATGTTGCCAGAGATCAGTAAATTTCTGTTACCATGTAAACCGCGCATGAAAGCAGCCTTACATTAACTGTAGCATAAAGACACGCTCGAATGGGAAACGAGCAGTAGAGCTTAACTACACTCCCCACGTACTTTCTGTTCAAAACTATGAGGCATAAAACTTACATTATTACAAGGGTAGATTAAATAATATAAGCTTGGCGCAGTACATTACTCAAGCGTGCATTCTAACATACAAAATAACCAAACCATACTACAATTATGTTCAGGCTTAAGAGAGTACTTCACTAATAGAATACTGTTAATTTCACCAAATATTTGTCGTGTAAAATACAAGCACGACGTAAAAGGTTTATACGCACAACTTACACCTTCCAAAAGATGGCAGCGAGTAGCCCATTAAAGCACCTCCGGAACTAAAATACATATTAAAATCGTACTAAAATTCACACTAAAATATAAACTCGACACAGGGGCAGCAAACCACACATTGCCCGTCAAAGACCTACGACGTAAAGGAAATTACGCATATATTAAAAATTATTGACAGTGAGCTGACGACAAGAAAACTATCCCAATACAACTTGCTATCGGGGACAACTTGGGAAATCAAAGCACTTACATTTATGGTGAAAGTAGATTGCCGTTGTAATACAATTGTACTTTGTCCTGAAGGGACTTACTAAAAAGTCAATCACACATTGCAGCAAACCAGCTAAAGTGCAAAAATATATTACGTGAAGAGACACCAACTCCAAAGTTAAGGCCCACTATCATGAAGTGCGTCATCAGCTCACCGCATACGTTCCGCTGCTTCTAACACTCCCTTGCCGGTCACAAATAATTTTTATTAAATTACCAAAGAATGATATTACAATTAAATCACAAGCAGCCAGTGATTAATGTGCCCAAGTCTGCAGTCGAATCACGTCACAGTCATGACTAAATGAAGTAGACCTCCCAGCATCCAGGCGAAGAGGTCAGGAGGCTCGTGTCGAAAGGCAGTAGCAGAGTGATTAACGATACCCCGAACAATATAAAAAATCATAAGGTGTCGCAAGGAGGAGGGGTAGGTGGGAGTAGGAGAAGTGGCAGTAGAAGGGAGGGGAATCGAGGGCGATCAAAGAGCTCAAACCACGGCACGGCAGGTGATGGAGAACACTGAAACTAATCAGGGGTGTGGGTGCGCTAGTGTAACACGATAAAGTTCAATGCAAAAAGTCAAAGATCGCACTGGTTACGCCCTAGCGTTACAACTCCTACCCCAAAATGTTCCATATATTAAATGTTTCAAACCACTGGGCCACCTGTAAACATTCACTTACACACAAAACATAAACAAAGATTACAGAGAAAGCGTAGAAGAAAGTCGCACAGTCTGTAGAGTTCAGTTTACAAACATCACATCACATTAGAGAAAATAATTCTTCATCTCTTGAAATGAGAAACAGTTCTCGACAACAGTTCTTAACATCAACTTGGCGAAAACAGTTCTTCACAAACTTAGACAGCTTCACAAAAATAGACAGAGACAGTTAATCCCTGCGAATGACTGAAGAGTGGCGAAGGAGCATCCAGCTCCCACTACAGGTGTCTTCTTGAGCGTATGGCTGCAGTACGGGAAGAGAGCGATGACATCCAGGAAGGTTCTTCTCCAGTGCAGCATAGACTGCCCCACCCAGGCTGCGCCACCTTGGCCGAATACCTGCGGAAGACGGGCATAAAAAGATATATGGATATTAGAAAGGGAAGTTAAACAAGGAAAAGGGAAACTGGAAAAATCTTGTGGCACTTACAAATGCCAAACCCCTTAATACAAAGGGGGTAACAAGGCACAAATTATCATTTTCTTGAAACATACAATTTTAGTTGACTCACATGAGTTTTTCTTTAAGATTTTCCAAAAGAGGGAGTGATAATGTTGACGGTATTATGACCCAAAAATTTAGTCGATTCAGAAAGGACAGACGAATTTGGGAATAAAATCAAATTACTGCCAAAATCTGCCAGGGAGAAGTTCGTGCAGAGGACAAGGTCACCTGGCTTGAACTGGGGAGGTGACCTGCCAGGCATTAACAGAGTCTTTTGCCTGACTGAGCAGCTTGTTCCGCTCAGTGTTAGATAGAGGGGAAGGGAAAGGAGGGATGGGCCATACATTTAACAAAGGATGGCTCAAGGGACGACCCAAAAAAATCAAGGCAAGGGGAGCTCCTATGTATCCGTGCATGACGCTGTTAAAACCTACATTAATCAGATCAAGATCTTGAGGGAATGATCATGATTATAAAAGATAATAAGACATGCTTTCAGGTCATTATTAAAGTGCTCCACGAGGTTGCCTTTAGGGAAATAGGGGCTGGAGGTAAAGTGTTTTATTAAGTACACGTGAAGCACATATCACAGAAAACAACAGAGGTAAAACATCTAGCATTATCTGTCACATTAATGACGGACATTGTAACGTACAACAACAAGTACAGGACCTCACGTCAACATGTCACATTCAAGTAAGGAACAGCGAGAGGAGTATTCAAAATGGCAAGCCGACGCAACGACCAAGGGCGAGGAGATGCAGGGAAACATTGTACAAGTCATAGGAGGGGAGGAACTTCTCACATACGCAGCGGGAACACAAGCAGGGGAGCAACATCCACACGTCAACAGTGCGCACAGTGGAGGAGTACGGACACCGTCTACGCCAGCAGCGTTACCTCCACCCCATCCGAATGCAACTCCATTAGCGTATTTACCCATCAGTACCTATCTACCGCCAATGACTAGCATGTACCCAACTTAGTAGTGGTAGGATTGACGGATACAACAAAGTTCATTTCCCACGCCCAGCTACGGAATCGACACAACTCCGAGTTGGCCAGCGGAGCAAGAACAGCATAGGAAACAGAACAGTCACCGTGAATTTAAATTAAATTTTAATTTTGATAACAAGCAAGAAAGTGTTTCCCGTAGTTAACAACTACGTGCCTAAGTATAAACATTGCACAAACTCATTACTATCATCGCAAGTGTGAAGGGAGACCATTTCAAAGTTTATTATCATGCAAGTAAGAAGAGTTTTAGAGTAGTAACAACAAGATAACCAAAGATGTAAACATTGCACAAGTTAACCTCACATTTATCATGTCACTAGCAAACACTATCATTCACAATACCGTTACGTAACAAGTAAGTGCAAGGCTGTACATAGCAAGAAGGAGGGCATGTACTTATATTACGTAGCGAGTAAGTCCAGGATGTACAAAGCAAGCAGGAGGAGAATGTACATAAGTCGCAAGTAAGTTGGAGGAGTTTTATATTTGTCGTAAGCAAAAGGAGAATTTAGTAAGCAAGCAAGGGGGAGGAGGAGAATCTACATCACTGCATGTACATGAGCAGAAAATGCCATGTGTACATAGCAAGCAGGGCAAGAAGTATAAACACTGCAAGTGAACAGGAGGAAGGAGACAGCCTGGGTCGCGCCCGTGAACGTCAGCACAATGCAAGAAGAGGAGGAACAGCAGGAGCATTGGGAGGAGGTAAGGCCCAGCAAGGAAGGGCCTACAACCTACGCCCTCTGATGACACTGAGGACACCCGAGTGCTGCAGGTAGCGACGTCCCACAAACGGCCTCAAAAATGGGGGTGGGGAGACATTTAATGTGTGTTGTTCCTCACGCTAGGCCATTTTGTCATGCTGGCCGTCCCCAAGCGCAGCACACACCCGCTCTCGACAACTGATCACCAATAAGCACTGTATTGTAGCATGAGTGTGGGAGTGGGCCAGTGCAATGCAGGGAGTGTAGCGCCACACGTGCGCTTACCAGCCCGGGAGAGTAGGCGGAGTAATACACAAACACATGATTACGTTTAAAAGGGTTGTAGCATTTTCACAAGCAAATTTCTCGCCACGTAATAAAGACATGTGATCCGTAAATTAAGTGCAATATGTTTGCCTTTATGCCCAATGTTGTTGTTTTTAAAGTATTATAATTTTCTTTCACAAATGTTTATTCTCACCACCACCAATGTTATGTCCACCCCATTTAGTTTCATCCGCAAGGTAAGCTTTAGAAATAATTATTGACTAGTGTTTGAAAGTGATATAGCATGTAGCTACAAATTTGTTTCTCCGCGTGTGCAAGTAGAGCCCTCCGCAGCATGTGGGCCCCCCACCTCCAGCCCTCGCGCACCGGTGGGAAGTCAGTCAGAAAGTCGCACCCAGAGAGGCAGGCACGTGTGAAACCGCTCTCATACTTTTCTCGCCCGGACGGTATCACTCTTCATCACTGGTCATTTTTCAGCATTAGTTAAGTATATCAGGAACCTTTTTCGTTTTTGCCATCTGCGATACTCCCCCTCGCCTCCCCAGGAATTGCATCACCTGGGGAGTTTATTACTTAATCAGCACACCTAACCTTAATGTAAGCCTAGGGGTTTATCTATTGTATAGCCTTCACTGCAGGTTCAAAGCAAGCAATTGTATCAGTTATTCTCCTGGAGGGAATGTTCAAATTTGCAATAAACCGCATTAACTGATGAGTGCCTTTATTCAATTGCAGAAAGGTTTTTCAGGGCATAGGCCCCTTAAAATCAGCCATTTCCTGATGAAAGTGTCTATGTGAATTTAAGGGTAAATATTAATTTGTATGTGTGCTGCAACCTAACCAAAGTACTGTGAGTATCATTTATGGGTGTGTGGTTTGGCCCTGACAATTCATGCGTAGGGAGTTCTGTTTTGATTACGCCAACGTCATATTAATTTTCAATACCAAGCAGTGATTGGGCCGCCCGAAGAGCCCCTCGTTTAGAAAACACGGCGACCTCCACATAAGGTGAACTACTGCAAGACCTACGTGGGAATGTGGTCCGGGTGATCAGCGCGCAGCACCTCGAGGTTACGAGGACTGAGCTCTACCATAACATAAGTTACGCCGCTACAGCGACGTCTGGCGCCTACAGGGTATACAATTCCTATCACTTTTTTCCAAGTTATGTTCACCGCCTTTGTAAATCCCAATCAACCCCATATCATCCAGTCCAACCACGTCAAGCTACAAAAGTCTCTACACTTCCCAACCCAAAGTCTTCTCATCAAAGGTAGTTTCTTTAATGCGAACGAGTCCAGGGCCCAATATTTATTAAAATTTGAAAGTTTTATAAACAAATGGATGGGCCACTACCTTCTGACAATATTTCGTAGACATGAATACGCACTTTCAAATAAAAAGCACGGCAGTGGATCTGTGTTTATTTTTCTTTGGTGGTAAATTCAGGAATTTTAAATTTAAAAATATTTATTTTAAATTCTTATGTCATGGAAAAATTATTTCCCCAAAATATTTCTCTCTTGAAAATGTATTTCCAACATATATTTGTTAAGTTGTCACATTGAAATTTTGCCATACAGATTGTTGTGAATCTCTTTCAACTGACGGATGCGACTGGTGGTTGCTAGTCCAGCCGTATACAAATTCATACATACCTAAGCGGTCACAGTCAAATCGGCTTGCAATACCGTCCCCAGAACACTGCAATATAGCCATTACTAGTTTATGAATATGAGTTGGCTTCACTTTATTCATTGGCCCACTTCCAGTCTTCAACGTCTGCTGTCTTTCATCCTTAGTTGCGCTGAGCTCCTCGGATCTACTGAAGTAGCATTAAACTTTCCAGCAATGGTTTCCCAATATAACTTCTTGAAGAGAATGCTGTCTGTTAATAGATTTTATAAGATAAATTTAAGAAAATTCTCAAGCCCTATGAAGAAAATCTAATATTATTTAATATTCCATGTATAAACTTATGTGTAAAATTCCACAATAAAAATATGTAAGAAGTTTAATAGATACAGTTATTTATTTCTCCATTTATTGCATTTTATTTTACAATGGACATGCATAATGTAACTAAAAATCTTTAAATTTTTATAATGTATAGGAATTTTTTGTATTAAGCATTTTTAGGCCAATGTTACTAAACTACGAGTGTTATTTTGTACATCAATTGTAGTCTTTTGGACACTTGATAAATAAATAATTGAATGATTAGTAAATCAAAAACATTTTACTTCAAGTCGTAAGAAAATAACCTAGAGTAAAATACATGTAGGCTGTTCATGGTAAAGTGAGCACTTTTGAAAGGCCTCTCAATAGTCAATAAATATAGTTCATTTTAGCTGTAGATGCTAACTTTTGAGTGCGGTGGAATATACACACTGTGTTTATTACTTACATGGCAATATTTATTTGGAGAAAGTGCGTGAAAGTAAAAAGTAACTAGGGCTTCAAAAGTGCCCACTTTACCATGAACAACATATACCTTCTCTTGCCATGAAACTGCATCTGTTATTTTGTTTTAAACAACACTACTAAAGTTTGTTAAGATTTCCAGAAGTTTACGATTTCTGAGAGCAGTGGAAGAGATCATCAATTAGGTAAAGATCAAAGAAACCATGTTGAATTGCACTTCCCTTTTCGAGGTGTTTGCCGAAGCCCTTTTTCAGAATAGTAGCAAAGCAACCGAAATAAAAAATGCAGTAGCCAAACATATTAAAAGTTACTGGGACGAGATTAAATATAATTTCAGTACTTCCAACCCAAAAGAAAAAGACAGAATCGCCACAGCAGTAGCCAATGAAGAGATTTTCCCTATGGCTACCATTTGTAAAATCATTACAACATTATACAAGGCAAATGATCAAACAAAACGATCAAACCCCACTCGACACAACACGTATTGACCCCATATTAAATTGTACCATCATTATCCTTCTCCGTTCAGACAAGTTACATTACCTGCCCATATTATACACGCACACATGTCCAGGAATACACCAAAATTTATGATGATTCTATTTTTCTACACTGCCCCATAACAGTTAACACCTCCCCGTTTGTAAGAGAGTATGACAGCGACCCACATTTCCAAAAACAGAAAAACGCCCTATTTAATCCTGAACAAGCTGATACTAAATATCGTAGGTCGAGCCGTAGATACGAACTTACAGCAAACTGAAATTTTTTTGAAAATCAATACCCCACAAGGCTCATCATAAACTAACACTCGTCCCCCAAATTTATGTTAATGAAATAATCCAAGTGCATCATGACACCATATTTGGCAGCGGTCATTTCAGTACCTTTAAGACGTTTCGAGAAAATAAAACTATCCTATTACTGGGATAACATGAATGAAGATGTCAAAAAGTATGTGATATCTTGTCCCACACGTCAAAAAACCAAAGCCATTAACACACAACCTCCAGTACAAATGACCTCAACCCCTCCTCAAAACTTGGACTATGGATGTGAAATGTCCTCTCCCCACCACTACACGCAAAAATAAATACGTCTTGATAATGACCGAATATGCTACCCGGTACGTAGTGGCCAAGCCAGTTGAATCTATCAACGCAGCTACGTGCACCGACTTTATTAAACAGGTTGATTCTTCAATTCGGCTGTCCTGAACAGATTCTCATAGATAGGTGTACGAGTTTCCAGAATGAATTGGTTAGTCACCTTTTACAATCTCTAGGTATTAAGAAATTGACAAGCACCGCTTACAATCCACGATGTAACTGGCTTGTAGAAGCCTCGAACCGGTTAATTGGGGATCAACTAACAGCATGTGCCAACACAGTTAAAATAAATTGGGATTTATATGTCGAGTACATTTCTTTTAATTATAACACAAGTACCAACACTACAACGAAATTCACCCCCTTCTATTTGATGCATGGTGTAGAGGCCACCCTCCCTGCGCAGGTGATAATTAAGGAACGTTCACCCTGTGCACACGACTGGTGTAAAAAATTAAGACAAAATAGAGAAACTGTAAAACTAAACCTCCTACATACTCAACAGCGCTAAACCCGAGAATTTGACTTTAATACTGCTCTTTTTGTACAATTTGTTAATGACCTTGTCTGGGTTCGCAACAGAGGCCGTCAAAAGGCATTAACCCATCGTTATTGTGGCCCCTACAGAGTTGTTGAAATACCAGGGAATCCACGATCTGAAGCCAAACAAACAAAACAGGTGTCCCCAAATATGACACGATTTGCACACGGCACACGAAGCCAGCCTTTACGCGATAATATATTGCTTATTGTAATTAGAATTCAGATCTTTATGTCTTATGTTCACTGTTTTAAAGAGTTTTATTGTCTGTGGAAAGCAACCAACAGTCCTACCGCCAGTACGAGTCCGTGGTCCCATCGCGTTGCCATGCTGTAGCGGGAAAGTGTTGACAGTGGACTGGACTCAGCGAAAGTGTGCACACTGAGGCTACGCGGTGCGAGGCGCAGCCAGCCTTCCCTTCCGTCGCCACGCCACACCACGGCTACAGCCTACACACAAGCCGGAGAGGAGAACCTGCTACCAACCATACAGCGTGCCCGGGGGCATCAGTAAGGTGACGTGCACCTGTCGGAGCTGCCTGTTGATGTTGGCAGCACTTCATGCTCACAAGCCCCGCCTTGCGCAGGCGCACAACGGTTGCTAAGGCAACCGCCACTACGGATCTCCCCTCCGCAAGAGGAGGGGACCACGCTCCAATCAGATGGCAGTCAAGGTCGTAGAGGCCATAGTTTTCTCAGCCGGCCACTTACACTGGAATCTACTGGCAGCCAGTGCCTATCAGTTTTATTTAAGAAGATAGTGTTCCCGTAGTGTACATGATACTATTAATAATACCAGAAGTTCCCAAAACCATTGCACAGTTTTTAAATGTGACGTGTGAAAACAGCATGTCCACATCATGCGCAAATGCAAATGTGTTGTCTATTTATTTACAGGAAATTGAATGTGGCATCCTGCACGAGTTCCTCAACGAGTGTCAACACGTATCCATCACAAGCGCGGGATACAATTCCTGGGCGACTTGACATCTTGGTGCTGCAAACGTGCTCACTTACGGGCACTCAACGACGCATGCCTAGACGCCCAGATCAGTGAACTTACTGATAATGTGAAGGTTACAAATCAGGCTCTAAACATTTCCCTTAAAGTTATCACTCAGTTATAGATAAAGTCAATGCCTTAACCCATACCATCAAAGCAATGTCAAAAGTTTTGCAGCATCAACAAACAGACATAAACAAGTATAAGAAAATTGAAAAGCAGTTCACGTTGCTGTCCGCAGCCATTTTGCAGATTTTGAATAATATCGCAATTGAAGAGTTAGTGCTAACATATGTCCAGTCATGTCAAATTAATCAGCTCCCCCTTAGTGCTGTAAACAGATCCCAACTAACACATGACTTGCAAAATCTCAAACTTCAGTTGAACAAAATGGGTCTTACACTAGCCATTACAACCAAGGACATTATAAAGTATTACACAAATAAGTTAGTGGAGTGCAGTTTCTCAACACAAATGATCATTAAGCTACAAATACCTGTCATACATACCAATTCAAACTGGCAAATCTACAATGTTATATCCGTCCCTTATCGCTTCCAGAATCATACATGTAAAATTCATGTCCCATCCACCCTTGTGGCAATCGACCCCGACACGGGCATTGTCAAGGCTGTATCACCTTCATCAGATATTTCCTCGGATGTTATAGCCATCTCGAAAGAGTCCCTCACATGCCATCCTTTTATCAAATGCCAGCAGATTGTTTTCCCTATGCAAGTTCCATTGTTCTCCCGACAATTCATTCTCCCTCCACACCATTGTCCCCCACCAATATGCTCTCACCAGCCCCCAGAAGGCACCATTGAAATACATGTTCCATGTGACTGCTATGTTGCCACTACTGACCAAATTATAATCGATGCTACTCATTTGTGTGATGTACGGACACCCACAGTCCCTCTACAGCAAACTGTGGTCCCCGTCCATTGGCTCCACCAACATTCATTTCACCTTCAGCAACTTCACCTCACCACAGGTATCCTCTTTTCCAATATCACCACTGCACTGGACATGACTGGAGACTCAACCACACCCAACTACTAAAATTGCCAAACATCCCCTACCACCACACATATGTTAAATTCCAAGATAACAGTTTGTTTAGCACCATAGATCCTTTGCACTATGACTATGCCACTATGGCAGCCATAGGTCTGCTTATGTTTTGCACCATTACGTTATACATCAAGCGAATCATTCTCAATCGTTTGCAAAATGTTCATAGATAAAAAGTTTTTAATATAATATCGTGGGAAATAAGAGTATTTACAATCTCGTCACCGTGAATTCAGTGATCAAACAAGATGTGCACAGTTCTTTGATAAATATTTATAGGGACAGCCCATTTTTTTTCCAGACAAAATGGTGCTTCTTGGAAATGATTAAATACAATATATTTACTAGAGCATTACTGGATCTAGCTGACAGCGCAGTTAATAATACAGGAATGTTTCCATAATGTCAGCTTTGAAAACATACTCAGTTATTACAAACAGCACCTAGCATCTTACCTATACAGAATTGGTGTAAGCAACAATTATTATATTTTATGATTGTCAATTCAGTGCTATGTGCTTTTCTATATGTCTTGTTAAAATTAATAGATTAAAATTCCGTGTGCAATTAAGGCGACGACTCATCAGAATTTCAAAAGTAATCACCTTATTCCCATCTGGAATTTCTACTAAATATCATGACTACAAATGAAGACAAAGAAGTATTCAATCAAGAGTATATCGCAGCACCTTGATGAATTATATATTTTACTATATCAAGCTAACCAAAGGCTGCAGTTACAAATCATTCTAATTTAGTTTGCCAATTAGAGTCTTGGCTAATTTGCAATTCTCAAATGCAGTATAATAAAATTTTATTGATATTCTTATGAAGCCAGTAAAAAGAGTGTCTTTTATACCAAGTGAGGCCTAGGCCTATAAGGACCAAAGATTAGGGTTCTTTTATTCTCTCAGTGGCTCAGTATTTTACATATTGTATATTTATTCGCATTGTAACAGGTTACTGTCCTGTTCTCTCATTGTAGTTCTCAGTAAACACCAACGAACTAGCTCAGCGTGAGTTGGAGACTTTGACAACGTAATAATGAAAGTTTGTTGATACCGGGATTCCCAATAAATAAAAGAAGTTAAATGTTTACTAGAGATTTATTGTCCCGGCAAAACAAACTATTGACACTCGCAGCTAATGAACCAAAAAAAAAAAAAAAAAATGAATGGCACCCTTCATAAAACAAAACTTCTCACTTCGAGTTACGAAGATGAGAGAGAATTGTTACTTTTCTCCCTCGGCACCCTGTTGACTCCTCGCACCGACGGAAAATAAATATAATAGATATTTGAACTGAAATGTCTGAAATACAAAAGAAGTTTAAAGTCGTGGGTGCTGGTCGGTGCAAGTACTGTGATCACTCGTTGCAGACTCTCCGATTGACAGCTGACAAACGATCGTGCTGCTGCGACGAACTGTTGTGATATGTTGTACTCATTGACTGTTATGATACCCGAGAAAGGTCGTGATTCCCTATATATTGGTCAAAAGTTTTCGCATTGAAAACATATTGTTTTCAAGCAGTCGGTCACGTCAGCCAAAGATTACCTCTGTTAATTTCCTCGTTTCACCATGTTGTGCCTTGTGGTGGCAGATGTTTTTAGTTTACTAACCCAGTGAAAAGGAAACGATGCACTATCGTCCTATGATGTCTGTTGTTGAAGTCTGTTACTACTGATGAAATGAGGAAATAAAAATAATACATTTGGAAAAACGAAAATATATGAAATACAAACAAGTTGTCATTGCAGTGACCTTTCAAATTACATGAATTACTATCCTTGACTGAAATAGTAGACACAATTGAAATACTTCCCGTATATACCAATTTTATGTATATGTATATCTGTGTGTGTGTGTGTGTGCGCATGTGTGTGTGTGTATCTGCAATGCTACAACATCATAACCAATGGTTTAAATGAAATAGGTGATGCGTGTCCAATTAGACTGACTGGACATGGTAGTTACAGATTTTACTCGCTAGACCAAAAGCGACTTAGGTAGCGGGGATGAGGCGAAGAGTGTTGGCTAGTTCTGATACACTCTCACTCTTAGTTAGGTAGAGGTAATTTCCGTCTTAAGCGGGATGAATGCCTGGACGAATGTTCCAAAGTCGTGCTTCTTTCGTCCAGAAGACCAAGTTGTCCCAACCTAGGGGAACTTCCACTCTGGTTAAGAAGCCGTAGAAAACAGGGTGATACTTGTAGCTGGTATGAACACACGGTGGAAACTTAATTAATATTGCCGGTGCAGGCGCAACTGCTTGACGTCTGAGTTCTGCGGCACGGACCCGTTCCTCCGGTCTATCCTGCGCAGGAGAGGGTGATACTATCCTTGGCCAGGCAGCAGGGTAAGCCAGGTGTGGCTCTCTATGACTCCTATCACTCCTCTTATGAGGAATAGGGTACAGTTCTATAAATCACGCAGTGCACTGAAACGGTGTACCCCAATAGTGACTTGTCGGCTGGCTCGATAAGAGTCCCCACTGATCCCCCACCGTAGGCGGACTGATCAGGGATGTTGAGCCGGAGTTGAGCCAAGCCTCTATTGGATATGAGCCCACCCAGAATACCCAGCAGCACTGCAGGTCACAGTCACCGTGCACTAATAAGGCTAGTGGTGTGAAACAACCTGAGTGTGTCATGTCTCCTGGTGTGAAGGTGTTACTAGTGGCCAGGGCATTACTGTTTCTCCCCCACGAGCACTAATAGTGCTGTGTGTTTGATGGGAAGAAACAGGTAGCCGTCTAATGTGTACGTCTTAGTTCGGTTTAATAACTTCCCCGGATTCCGTTGGCAGTGCACAGCGTAATCTACCTCCAACATTGACATGTGACCTGTGCTACCTCCTATCAAGTTCAGGATAGCTGAAGGTAACCGTGGTTCCAGGTGTAAGTGACCTGGTTCTAAATAAATGGGAAAAAGCTGATTCTAGATAAAAATAAGAGTTACAGTTAAACTACTAAATAAAGGTGTCTAGAGGGGACAAATGAAGTTAAAAGAAAAAAGTTCATGTTGGTGTGTCGTCGGGTTGACTGGTCGCCAGCGTATGTAGTTGGTTGCAGCAAGGGCGCACTTGTAGGCTTCGAACTTCTCTAGAGCTCCCGAGCACTAAGAGTGCTGTGGGCGGTGCAAGAGATGCAAAAGAACGACTCCGGTACTCGGCTGCGGCCGGACTTATATAGTGGTAGCTTGTAGGCTGCCGGCGCACAGTGGTCAATTTCCCTTCGCTAGCGGGACAAAATTAAATACGTCTGAAAAGTAATGTATGCTCTATTTTATATTTTTTCATCTAAAAACACAAAATATATATAAACTATCATAATATATTAATGGCATATGATGTAACATTAATCAAAATAAAAATAGCTGTAAAGTTGGGTGATATATATATTCTTAAAATACCATACTTACATATCTAGTAATATCATTAGTTTAAAGAATTGAAACATATATTTCAAAATGTATAGAATTTAATCAACACAGTTGATAAGTCGAAACAAAATGTTTCAAAGTAAAGGCGAAAACTCAAGCTATCAACACCATGCTTTCATATAGAATGTTAATAAAACCAATTCCGTCATTTATGATTAAGAATCAAATATATTTTCGTTTATATTCTTATATTCAATACTAATAAAATTAACTAAAATAATCTAGTTTAAAGAACCAAACATGTATTGTTTCACCGTACGGATGAAAATCACTATACTTCCTAATACCACACCAACATTATTTGTTTAACGAATCAGATACAATTTGTTGATTATATTTAAATACCACACTAACAAAAGCAATACAATTTATGTTTTCAAGAATCAAAACTGTTTTAAAATGAAAATAACAGGGTTAATTAGTTAAAACATATGTTTTACAGTAAGAGCGAAAGTCCTATGCCAACACTATATTTTGAAGTAGCAGAGAATCAAAATTAATTCCTATGCTTATGATTAAGGATAAAATACCATTTTAGTGTATATCCGAATATATTTTACTAACAAAAATAATAAAACCATATTTCAATATGCTTAAAATGTGTTAACAGTTTTGGTTAGTCTAAATATATTTTACAATAAGCATCTAAGTCTCATGCCAACACACTAAAAATAAAATAACCAACATTATTTATTTAAAGGATTAAATATTTTTCAAATTGTTTCAAATGAAATGAACAAAGTTAACTACTGAAAACGTAAGTTCCAAGTCACATTATGTCTCATGCTAAGACTGTCCGTGATTCATCAGTGACACTCACTTTTACAGAAGGTGGTGTTAAAAGTTTCAAAACATCACTTGACAGAGAATAAGATTTTTTTCCTTGGCAATGGTCTTAAGCTTGAAATAAGAGCATCAGAACTTATTAACAGCAAGTGCAGCAAATATTCATTCATACTTTCTCTTGACACTTTCCTGGTAAAGCTGATATTCGAGCTTCTTGAACATCCTCTGACAGGTGGAAAATCGGTAAAATTACGTTATCCATTGCATCAGCTCCATGAATAAGAATTTAATGTACACTAGCAAGCATGTAGAACCAACTGTAAAACTGTTTCAAATTCATATGTTCTGAAAGCATCTGTGTTAATATCACATCCACACGAGAGTGCTTTTAGACTCACGGACAAACGATGAATCAGCCTTCTACCAACTCCTGTAATTTCAGCAGATTTTTTTGGGTTTTCAAAAAAGCGACGATAAGTGTTGCCGTCGTTTGTTGTACCTCTTCCCTGTCTTATAACATCATCAAACAAACCCATTCCTGATCGAAAACGATCAGTTATTTCTTTCTTTCATTTCCACTTCGCTACCACGAACCTGCCATTTTTTTATCTGTAGTCTGTAAGATATATGCAACAAAGAATCTTATCTGGGCAAGTGTCGGGTAGATAAGCACTTTCCTTCTCGCGACGTTTTGCAAGTTATTCATTTGTTTAGGGGATACTCCACAAATGTAGCAAACTTGAGCTGAAGGATTTTGCACCAATGCATTACCATCCACCATCGTCTTAATTAACACATGCATCACTAAACATTCACTGTTTTCAATACACACTTTTGTTGGTTCAAGCTGTAGTATTTGATTTTCTATCAACAGAAATTTGTCTCTGATGCTTTCTGGGGTTTCTTTGATAAATATGAAGTGAATTGGCCGACACTATCTTGTGGAGGATGTTCTGGGATTCTGCCAAATAATTTTTTTCTCTTGACTATCCTTTGTTTGGAACGTACTTGCAAGGGAACAACTGAAGTCATGAAAGCATCTGAATCTATAGAACTTATATATGTTTCAGAGAACTTACGTTTGTAACCAGAATGTCCAAAACCCCCACTTATGAGTTATCTGTAGAATATATTTACCTTCATTGGGGAAATGTGTTTGAAATATAGTTTCCTGGACTATAAGTAAATGTTCTGCCGTATTATCTAATAGACTTTGCAACTGTACCTCTCCTTTAGTATCTGTAAGAGACAGTACCTTAAGGTAGCTTAGCTTTTAAAATTTGTCCATATGAAGGGAAGATACACACATCTCTCTTTTTGGATTCCCTTTGCAACGAAACGTACTGATGTCGCGAAAGTTGTAAGTCAACAGTCAGTGCTAAGGCCTCTTGTGGTGTATATGGTTTCGGACCAGACCTGTGCCTTTTGCTACTTCAAAACTTCTCTTTGCTTTCTTAACTGATTGTGGGCTTCTCGTCGTGGCACCTTTTATGATTTCTGCAACGTTTCTTTTTCCCCGAGGACCTGTAACTTAGCTGCGCTGCTAAGGAGAGTTCTTCAGGAGATTGAGAATGAGTGAGAGTCTTCACTTTTCTAATTTTCGTTTTTGAACAACCCTGAGAGAAGTGTGGTTTTGGACATCCAACATGATGAAATTTTTTTTCTTTGGGAACTTGTGTAACTGTCATTGGTGGAAGTGATATTTCCGTGCTTAGCCATCGCGAATATTTCTCCAAAAAGTGCCCCCTATTATGGTTGCGTGCTTTTAATCTATCTAAAATGTTACAAGAGAATTGCTTAATGTGTTCTTCTAGTTCCGTTAGTTTCTTTGAATCATACTCGAGTCCGATCTCCTTTATTACTTGAGAAGTTTACTTTTGTGTTACAAGTGATGATGTGGGTTTACCTGTAAGTTTCTCGTTCCTTAAGAACTCGAACAGCTGCTGTCGTGTAATGGAGTGTTCAGTGCCTGTAACCATAAATAAATTGTATTATTAAATTTTATTCACCACAAAATCAATGTACGTTACTTGATGGCATGAAATAAATCTATATATCTTAATTTTATCGAAAAAATAATTAGGCATTATAGTTTCTTTCAATTAAATATAATAAAATACAAATTGTAAATCGTAATTTTTTACGGGTGATTAACTTACAAAATTATTTTTAGAACAATTATCTTTTCTCAGTTTATGCCACTATACCAGGTTTGATTTTAACTGTGTGATTTTAGCTGTGCATATCATAAAGTCACATTTAAAAAATAATAAAATGAGTCGGTAATATTACAAAAATATCCATGCAAATCTTCAAGTAGTTTTATTTAATTTATTTAATTGAATTTAGTAAAGAAATTGTGAACAAATAAATTCAAAAATATGATTTAGGTATACATGCATCACACACACGTTTGTTTTTTAGAATGTTTCTCTTTTCTCAATTTATGCCACCATAACGGGTTTTATTTAAACTGCGTTGCTTATATAAATATGACCTATAATCACTTCAAGTACAATAAGGCCAGAATTTAAAAATAATGAACTTAATACTTTGCATCAATATTTGTATAATATTAGTGATTAAGTACAGCAGTACACATAGAGTATTGCCTGAAAGTTTAGAGACACGCCTACATATTGATGAATATGCTTTTGTCCCTAAACTAACTGCATGTCAGTCAATATTTTTACATGATGTTATTGGGCATCAAGTTACGGGCTTTCCAGAATAAATGTCACCGCTCTAGCTCTAATACTTATTGCGATAGAATTTATTTTTGGTTTTCAAAACAAGGCTAAAAAAACCTGCTTTTCCAACTCCTTTTTTTCCCTCGAACTGCTAGTCCTGCAGCTGTGAAATTGTTACTGCATCTTTGTTATGGCATAACGATCATAAAAATAATAACACAAACCTGGGAAAAATTCTTCTACTCAATTGGTCACCTTTCAAACAATTTATTTTGGTAAATTCGATGGCAAAATTGGGAATTTTCGTTCCGTGATAACTTCCAATTGGCAACACTTAAGACGTGTTTTCGTTTCATGGATAGATAGGACATCAGCACTAGTCTTGCACCCCTTGATCAGAACAGAGTGATCAAAACCTTATAATTAATGGTGGCCTGTCATAACACTACTGTATAGTGGACAAAATATTTATTCAATAAGTTAAATAAATATTTAGATATGTGGTATGTATCCAGTCATATGCCATAACACCCAAAAAAAAAAAATGGAAATCCACCATTTTAAAAATATTCACTCAATCTGATTGAATTGTACAAAAGTGTGTTTCCATTTAAATTGTGTAAAGTTAAGAAATTTGAAATATTTAGTGCAAGAGTTCAAAAGTTGATAAGGTTTGGTGAAGAGAGAATGAGAAACAAACCCACACACAACCAAACACAAAAATAATAGAATATTTTTTCTTGTGGAAAACAGCCTATAAACTGTATTGTTGTGTATTAGCCTACCTTCCTCTTTAAACTGTTCTACTGCAGTTATCATCATCTGGTTGTCTTTGTGGCCCAATATGTGCCTTCTTAAAGCTGGAAAGTCAACTTAGCCTCTAAAAAAATGCAATTTTAATAGACGGAGCCGATGACGAAGTGTTAAACACTATTTTATACCCAGTAAAATGACAATCTGCATATAAATTTATTGTGAAACCTGGTGAAACTTTTTTTGAAACTCTGAATGAAATAAATAGTCTCTCATAATTATAAAAAGTCACTCAATGTGAGTTAGATTATGGTCACATCTACTAATTTTAAATAAATTGAATAACTGCTTCTTACATACCTTTGAATGCTGTTTTCCAAATATGTACAAAATCTGTTCGACTTGGATCAAGCGTTTACTTATGAAATAGGTGTAGATATGACGACTAGCCATGAACACTCCCAAGTGAATAAATGGATACGGGGTGCAGTAACTTTCGTGGCCTCCTGTTCTTTTATCTCGCTACTCTGGACACACCATCTGTGTAGATTACGAAGCGCTGATTCATTCTGAATACACATCTGTCTAGTAAAATATTTTTTTGAACATTAAGATTTTACAGTTTTGTCCACCTAACTCTAGCAAATAGATCATTGTCTTGTTGGCGTTGAGCGTGCAGGGGGGAGGGGAGGTGCCTGCCGGGATGTGTACCTTCCAGGTAAAAACACATAAGTTCCCGTTGCCTGTAGGGGTAGGCAATGTGTTGCTCACGTCTGTAGAGATGGAAGCAGTACTCCTATGCGATGAGTTGGAGTCGTATTATAATAGGTGTAGAAGCGGCACGTGTCAATTCGCACCCCTCCTCCCCCCCAGTTGCGATAAGGACTCATCGTGAAAAGGTGGTGGAGAAAGACGTAGGTCCCTTCTCTAGAAGGTCTGGGTAGATGTCGGAAGATGTACTGAGGTACGTGGCACAAAAAAATTTTTTTTTTTTCGTACAGGTAGGCAGGATCCTTAATGTAAGGGGTTCAACAGCTGTAGCGACGCATGTTCTGTGCGCTCAGGGCGGCCAGACGGTGCGAGGCAAAACGTCGAAACGTGAAGAGGTGTCGACCGGCTGGCGACCTTGAGGCTTACACTCTTTCTCATGCGAGTGGCAGGCGGGCTCCTTTCCTGCCCCCAACCCTGGTTGTCGGTCTTTGCTGATACGGCGAGAACGTGTATTCCCCCATGTGCAAAGATTACTGGGTTAGGAAGCCACGTGTGTCGGGTGTCCTCACCGGCCTACTTTTCATAATGCGTGCCATTTACCAGCATAGTGCTGGTCGATATTACAAGTAAATTGTACATAAACCCTGAAAGAAAAATTATTAAATAAAGAATGACACAACAAAACCAGGAGAATGAAAGTAAGAATATTTTGAATATGTACAAGTGTTACTCGCGGAAGGCGGCGAAACGTCACTTACTATCCTGGTGCTTGCTGCAGTGATATAAGAAAGAAAAAGGAAAAATCTTTCCAGGGAACCTTTGTGTCTTGCAACAAGCTAAATAGTTACATGTGACAATTTTCAAAGTGGTTAACCACAGGCCCTTCAACACCTGGGTCAACCAGCTAAACAAATACAAAGCGAATACACTACATGCATGAACAACGTGGCAAGTTATGTGCATATTGTTTACAGGTTACATAAAATTTAATTTCAGAGTATCAACATGGATTTCAGGCAGGAAAAATCTCCTCAACCAATCTTTTTAATTTTGTTAATGGTCTTTATGATAAAGTAATGACTAGAAACCAAATTGATGTTGTCTACTTTGATCTCCAAAGATGACAGTAATTTTGGAAAAACTACATCATATAGGTCTGGATAATCCTTTTGTGCATTGGGTTTCTAATTATTTCAGTGTAAGATCATTTGTAGTCAGAATTGACAATTCATTATCAACCCCTTACATTGTGTACAGCAAGGTGGAACTCTGTCTCCACTGCTATTTAATATTTTTATAAATGATGTAGTTGAAGTGTTACCCTATTTTAGTCCATTATTGTTCGCAGATAATCTCAAAATTTATAAAAATATAATTAATGTAAGCGGTTGTGTTCAATTCCAAGATTATATTAATGCAATTTATAAGTGGTGTAATGTAAATGCAGTGGATCTCAATTTAGACAAAATAGTTCAAATAACTTTTACTAGGAAAACAAATTTAATTAATTATAAGTATAATATTATAAACAGTATTAATATAAAAAAAGTCGATTTTGTACGTGATCTTGGGGTTATCCTAGACTCTAAGCTACTACCTCATCATCACGTAGATCATATAATTAGTAATATAAGTAGGACTCTTGGATTGGTTAAATTGATTACCTTTTCAGCGTCTACATATGATTCAATACTGAGTTTCTATTTCTCCGTAATTAGATTTAGACTAGACTATTGTTCTACCATATGGAATTACATAACTGTGACTGATTTTAAAAAAGTATTTAAATTGGTATATTCAAGATTTCCAATAAATTCCAAATTTGATTATGAATCAGAATTAAAGAGATTTAATACTAAAACATTTAAGGTTCGACGTGAAGTTTATAATGCTCTTTGTTTGGTAAACAGTTTCTTGGCGTATACTAATGTGGTAGCCATTAATAACCTTGCAGGAATTAAAATTCCTAGCTATCAACATACTGTGTCCAATATTTTTGAAACATTGAAGAACAAAAGGGATATTGTAAACAGGTGTGTGCAAAATTATAATAAAAAATTTAGTAATTTAGATCCTTGTCAAGGTAAAAAGTTAACATTCTCAGACATATTTCTGTAATACAGCGAGGAATAATGATATTGAGTGTTAGTATTTGAAATTGTTTATTTTTCATCCTGTTAACCAGTAGAGTTTTAAGTTTATGGTTTTTATTACTATTTTGTTTTTAAAGGTGATGGTGTGTTTGTCGTGTCTTGTCTATTGTTTGTGTTTCTTTAGTGTATAGTTTGTGTCGTCTTTGTCATTCAATGTATGTGTCATCCTGTAGTTCGTTTGTAACTGTTGGGTGACACATTAAGCTAAAATAAATACTGATGATGTTTTTGATGGAAAGCGAGTGACTATTTTATATATTCCACTTGGAGTGGTAGCTCTTATATTTTAAATTTGCATTATGATTGACCCCTAACTGTTGAGGAGAGTTTGTTGTTACATAACCGGTGAGGTCGGGTATTAGATACCCAGAACCTAACCCAGCCCTGCTGCTCAAATTATGATGGGTAAAACAAAAGATTCCAATCCATATTAAGACAGTTTCCTTAACTGATATTAATAAACAATTCTTATACATATATAACAAATTAGTTAGCAGCACTGACAAATAAATTTGCAAACATGTGCTAGCAAATAAAAGTTTTCCTATGGTGAGTAATAAAAAGTTTTGATCAATTTTTGTGAACATTTCTAAATTATTAGTTTTAAATCATATAGTGCTTTAGATATTGTTTCCAATTATTACAGTTTTACATAATGTTATATAGCATGCCATCATTCGCAACACACGGGAATTGTGCAGCTCCCACAAACATTCTTTTTGTTTTTCTGTCAGAGCCCGGTGGGCACCTCCTGCATCTCACTTCCTGTAATATTCTTCTGATGTTCATCTCCACAACTCATGAGACAGTAGGGTGTTCAGAAGACTATGATTGAGATGAGACTGTAAGGCCTTTGGCAAGCAACTTGATGTAACCCAACCTTGTTAGCTACGGGTTCCCAGGACACACAGAAAATATTATGTAAGCATTCGCAATGCTGATGTTCATCAGAGCGTAGAATATGTTAATGGCCATCGCCTTGTAAGACGACTTGTTGAGTAGACTGTGCACTTATCGTCCAAAGCATCAACTCTACCTTTCGTGCAGTTATAAAAAGCAAAGCCTTTGGGTTTTTGAGTGTATTGATTTGAGTATGGTACATCAAGGATACCAATAGAACAGCCTTACCTTTCTTTGGCACAAAGGAGACCAGCGACATGTCATTTGTGAATCCGTACAGGACGTCTCCTTCTTCTCTTTGCTTCGAAGGTAGAAATTCTTTCGGAATTTCTTTTTTGTTTTTTGGGCAAAGTTCCTACGTACGTTAGGCCTCTTTTCTTCAGCTCTTTCACAAGATTCATGGATGAAAATCAACTATCAGCAATGATGTTTCGGTTTGTTCCGACAATCGGTTCAGCCAGTGGCAGCACCGCCTGAGTTGGTTTCGGAAGTTTCTTTTCATCATAGTTGAGTATTCTGCCATCACTATCCTTTCTTGCATACACGTATGCATTTAGCAAATAGTGGGTTCTTGCATCTGTCAGTTTGCTTGGAATGTACCGAAACCACCAGCGTGAAGCGACTGGCAAACTGAGTGAGGTAGATTGTACCATCCCCAAACATTTATACAAAACCCTCTTCCTCCCCCTTTACGCTTCGGCCAGGAATCTCAATTAAAAAGAAAATTAATGTATGATACATGTTATTTTAATTAACTTGCAAATAAAGCTGATGTTTACTTTCCCAGTTAAATGCACAGTTACAAAACACATTTCCTTCAGACCAGCTGAATGGCACAATGTTAAAACGCGTTCTTACAGTAAACTTGAATGTTAACGGGCTTCACAAAATTATTAACAACTTGAATCGTAATGAGTCTTGATTCCAAATGGTCCCGCAAAATACATTGGCATCTCAGTACCTGAAATTTGGCTGAACATCGACAAGTTCGCAGCTCTGTAGCATGCCTCCATGCTCGAGCTCAGCTGGTAGAAGTCAGCTGATGGAGACAGGCTGCCTGGCTATCTGAAATGAATAGCTTCTCGGTGACTTCAATGCGACGGCTCACAGCAACCATAAGGGCCTCACCGATGTCCGGCTGTGGTAGGCTGCTTGGTCTGGTATCTTTGGGAGTACTAGATTCTTCTGACAGTCATAGCTCAATATCAGTTCATTATCATTATTTTCCTGGAGTAGCTCATAAAACCATTCTGCCTGAATTTTGTGCCCTTTCAACTGCATCTGCAATGTTTTCTTTTCATCAGTGTCATTCATATTGCTTATTTGTTACTCAAGCCTTGTGCATGTTAAACATTTGTCAATGTAACCAGCATCAAATTCAATATTAAAGTTCTTGTTGATTGTAGTCCAAAAGAATTCATAATTAACCTGTAGTTCTTCTGAGGAATTTTCTTTCATGTACAGCTGCCACATTTTTTTTACAAGTTCACTTTGTAAGTGCTGTCTTACAACATTAGATCCCTTACAGCAGTGCTTTTGTACTGGTTTGAATGTTTCAGTAAACTCATTGACAGCAATCTTTTTCTTCTCGTACTTTTCTTGATGCCGAGGACCTACCTGGGTTTCTGGAGGAGTGATGCCTAACTCTAGGTATTTCTGGCAGAGTTCCTGAACACAGTTGTGGCTTTCCTGAAGAACTGCCAAAAATACTGAACGACATAGTTGAATGTTTTCTTTGCGCCCTTGTCTTTGCTATGGTAAAAAGAAAATTGCACTCACCTTTCTTCTGGAGTTGCTACCTTCAGGATGGCAACTCCGTTTTGCAGATGACATCAACACATGTTACAAAATAAAGTGCTTTTTAAATTGCAGGTTGGTATTCTGGTAGTATGTGAAATGGACTTTTCTTACATCTTGCATAGAAAGCTGGCTGCACTTAGGTACGTGTGCTGTTATGATTACATGTGGGTATCTTTGGGAATCCTTTTGGAGGGTGCTTGGAACAAATAGTTCTTGAATATGATACAAAAAATGTATTTATTTCAAGGTATACAAATGATTGTTGCATATAACAATATTAATAAAAATATTTTTGTTCTTTAATTTGAGCTTGTTGATTAAGTTGTAATCTTATTTACATACCTGGCCTTCTTTTCAGTGTTCCTCTTCCACGTTTGTGGACTTCCTAGACTTGTGGAAAGGTGTTTGAACATCGCCTTCTTCCTTATTCATATCATTTATTCTCTGTAACAACACACTCCATGGAAAATACTTGACACAAACCGAGAAGTGGTAACTGCAAACATACAATAACAATTAATGCTGCTGTCCATTATTACTAACATATATCTTTCTTGGACTTTCACATTAAGCTACTGAAAGACATATAATTCTATTACCAAATAGTAATTGCAATTATATAAAAATACGTTCTTCTTTTAAAGGCATTATTAACCTAAATAAACACTTTAATAGATGTGTACTACGTGATTCATATGTACTTCTGTAAGTGTTCACATGTAAATTGTTTCTAAACAACTTAGCATTGTTCACTGACCTTGCTTTGTTATTGTATCTCATGTCATATTATGTGTTCACCTAACACTTTAAATTCAATGTTAAGACGTTGAACTATTTTTGATCCGCCGTTTCCAAATTAACTGTGTGCATGCATTAGTAAGTAATTAACTGTGTGCATGCATTAGTAAGTAATTTCCTTATATAATTGTTTTTATTTGATTGCCTTCAATTTAATTTCACTATTCTGGTGTTTTAGTTTATCATCACTGACTATTAGGACATTTTGTTGGCATGCTTGTAAAAGGACTACTATTTAGTCTATGTGCAAGTTTCCTTTTTCTGCTTATTTACTCTTCATTTAAATGAAATATATATATATATATATATATATATATATATATATATATATATATATATATATATATATATATATATATATATATATATATATATATATTATATATATATATATATATATATATATATATATATATATATATATATATATATATCTCTCTGTGTGTGTGTGTTGTGTTGTGTTGCACAATTTGTGACATGCATTGTAAAAGTGGAATATACCCATCAGCTGAATTTAATGATTTGTCCCAAGGACAATCCTTGGCTCATAGGACCATTTCGTAAATTAAAAAAAAAAAGACAATAAACACCACTGGGAGTATTGTTCATTTTGGGAAGGTTGAACATAGTTCATGAATGTTATAAACAAAGTTACCATTTGTTCCAAAATGAAATACTAGAAGGAATACGTGTTTTTTGAATTGCAGAAATATCCAGGCCTGGAATCTTTTAAGATACTAAAGTGGTTTAATATTCACTTTAACTCATACACATTTGTTTTGAGTCTAAAAACCTATGTATAACCTCTACTCCAATGTACAAAATTTGAACGTCATGAGATAAAGTATGTTACTACTGAAAATTTAATTTGATGTTTAGTAAATTCAGTACATCATTATGAATGTGGCAAGATGTACTTCCTTACATAAAGCAGTAAACAGTTCTACCATAGAATATTTCAAAACAAAATGTGTTTTTTTTTTGTGTGGAGATTTTACAGTTTCTCATAGATGATCAAATTCTGTCTGCAATCTTACCTAATTAAATTAACTTTAATGTAATCAATCTTGGAAAGTAATAGTTAAATTGATTGGAAGTGTTAATGTAATTATATAAAATATTTTGTAGCGTTGCAATATATTATAATATATATTTTCAGGAATTATTTATATTTGCTATATTTCTGTGTTATTTAATATTTAGAAGATTGTGACCATAATAATTTGTTTGTATTTTGTACATATTCATTTTCCA
Source organism: Dryococelus australis (assembly GCA_029891345.1). Classification (NCBI taxonomy): domain Eukaryota; kingdom Metazoa; phylum Arthropoda; class Insecta; order Phasmatodea; family Phasmatidae; genus Dryococelus; species Dryococelus australis. The sequence continues at coordinate 361,779,105 of CM056995.1, forward strand.
AATTTATAATTTTATTTTAGTCATTGCATCAGTAGTAAAATCACAGGATGACAGTGCAACTTTTTCAAGGAGTTAGTAAGAGAGTAACTTCCGCGTGTTGCGCCATTTGATGAAACTCTGTGTATTTATTTCACAGCAGGCCGACGTGACAGCCAGCGCGTGTATTGTAATACTTTGATTTTAAGACCTACGTCAGTGTTCACAGGCTATTTTTAGACATTGGCGCACTTTGCGAAGCCACGATTGGCCCACGTTTACTTCATGCAATATTTCAGGCAGCATAAATAGGGTTAGCACGACTTTCTCGTCATCACTAAGTTTTTCACGTCATGTTAACACTGACGTGAGTCTCGAAATCAAAGTAATGGCAAGTCTACACGATTGTTTACACACTGATTAGCATTAGTTACACTTTCCTCCCTAACCTCCATTGATTTTACACTTAGTTCAATCTTCCATTCTGAAAGAATCTCAGTATTATTATGTAATGTACTCTCCACTTTGTTAATTGCATGGTTTTGTTCGTTAAGTGATTGGATTAGTTCATTAAGTGCATGTTTTTGTTCATCAAATTATTGTATTTGTTATGTCATAAGTTTTATGAGTAAACTTAATTGTTCCTTCATTTGTGCCATTTGCATCATCCCGTCAATATTTCCTAACCTGCATTAATTATACTAAGGCACACTCGGCTTAGAAAAAATTACAATGTATACAAAAATCATAGTGATATTAATAATAAAAAAAATGACATTAGAAGTTTACAATCTTGATTGTACCTGCAATTTTTTCTATGAAGACGTTTATAATTACCTCGGCGCACTGCACTGTTGTTTGTTTACGGGATACTGCTGGTGGTATGGAGACTGTCTGGAAGCTGTGGGCGGATTCTGTTGTTGTTGAAACACTTGTTGATGCACACAGGAAAACAAATGAAGAATGGATCCCGGCACACCGGCGATTGCTGGGCTCGGGCTGCCGGCAATCTTCACTTCTCAGGGCACGTGTATAAGTCTAGGCCAACATGTTGGGCGACAATTCTAGTGTTTGCTACAAACTCCCAAGAGTTTCCGTACAGCAGAAACAGTACAATTTATAGCACTGAATTACCAAACTCTATTTTACGTTTAGAGGCTGTTCTCAAATATTTAATTAGGAATTTTCTGCACTAGATAAAACAATGTTCCTCTATCATAGTTTACCTGCCGAAAGAAGGAATTCGCAGACCAGTGGTAGTGGGCACATGGCCAAAAACAAAAATTGGAAATTTTTAAAAAATATTATGAGTTTTAATATTTATGTGACACCAGCTAAGATCCAGCCACAGATAGACCATGACGACACTTGCTGCTAGCGGTACACGTGTACGCCTCGTGCTACAAGTACGGACTTTCCCAAAACAGGATCAAATGTTTCAGTGTATTGTGTATTTTTTCTTTCATGGTAAAATATGTTGTTTCAAATTCAAAGTGCATGCGGTGCCGAAGAGAAAGACAATACCATACAGGCAAGAACACCTCCAAAAGACAATTAAATAACAACAAAATTTCCATATTTAAATTACATGTGTAATTTTTTTTAAAATACTTTTGGTGCCTTTTCAATTTGCAATATAATATTTTCACTTGGTGTGCACAGCACTTCCGCTTGTGTGAATCCCGTAGGCGGCCATGGTAGGACCGTGCAACCCCTGCCTCTGGGCAGTCGTGCTAGGAGAGCTGGCGAGGTAAGACGCTGTCACGTACACATTTCATCCTTTTGCACTGATGTACATTTCAATAGTTTTTCTTTAGTATACCAGTTAACCTTTTCCTTGCGTACATTTGCCAGACATTCCTAGCGTAATGCTATCCACTTATCTTAATTATTTACAGCCTGTCAGGGTTTTTTAAAAATTTTAACGAGATGAGAAGAGGAGATGTTGGAGAGGCCATGTGGCCCGTGCAGTTTGTGTATCATATGCCATCCACGGATGTTTAGGGCTTTTTATTATAACTTCTGCGTAACTGCGTAGAGCAATATTATGGGTAATGTGTTTGTGTAATTATTTGAGGCTTTTGTCATGTTAAATGTGTTTTGCAGCCACATCGCCCACGGCCACGTGGTTAGCTACCACCAAAACCGTATCTGCGCCATCACCGTGTTATGAGGGCTAATTCTTGTTCCATTGTGTGCGCCTTAATTTTATCTTGGGGTTTGTATAGTGTTTTTCAATAAGGGTTCTTGTATTTTTCATGTTTGATGCTTTTTGTTCATGACCACGTCAACTCATGGACGTATGTTTTTCCACCATCCGGCTTTCTAGGAGCTTTTGTATGCTCGTTTATTGACGGGAATATTTTTCTAATGCCGATAATGTTTGACCAAATTTACCGTGAAATATTGTGCTTTCATGTCGGCCCACTTGCTACGAACTTCATCCAGCGGTATCAAGCACCATCTAAATAAAACTACTTTCACACAATTGTGTGTTTAATTTACCTACTCATATCGTGCCCCATGTTCATCAAGTGTTGTTTTGTAATTTTTGTATGGCATTATTATTTCCGCACTAACCCGCTAAGTGTATGACCGTTGCCTCACACCATGTGGTTCGGGGACTAGTCCCGACGAGTAAGCGTTAGCTGCATAGTAATTGCACGTGTCCATTTCATAATGTGTCCTGTCTCTAGGCAAAACCTAAAGTCCATCCTAGTGGCTGTGTGCCCCTTACTTTGTTGAGAGTGTGTTTTCAAACACAGTGGAGTATTATCAGTCAGAGTGCGTGAGTTGAGTAACGTGCTCAGGTAATCATCCACCTTTAATTGGCTAGTAATGTCCTAGCAGCAAAGCATCTAATTCATTTTCTGGCATGGTGTAATTTTGTACTAAGTATACCTCACAGTGTAAAAGTTGTAAGTCTTTTTAGCGTCAGTTACCCAGCTCCAGCAAGTGTTTTGTTTTGCAATGTTGCATATTAAAAGTGGTTTCGTAAGTACGCACGGGTGAGATGAACACACAGAACCCACAGCATCCCTGAGATTCCTGAGTCTCAAAGTGTGGTGTGTAAGAACCACCGCTGGCGCCCATCAACCACAGGTAAAAGTGTATAGTTATCACCTCCGTGTCTCACCCGATGGCATTATACGTTTTATATGAGGAAGGCTGTGACGGGCTGCGCTTCCTCGTCGTACTTGTTTTGATTGTATAGCCTAAGAAAAATCAGTATTATTAACGTACGTATTTTGTGAAAGCTGAAATCATATCAGGGATATTTAATGTATGCACATTACGAATAAAGTATTAATTGGAGTGTGTTTTAACCAAGGTCTCGTTGCATCTTTTTGCCAAGGCAGTTTAAAATTGCATTTTTGAAGAGCCTGAAATGTGATTATTAGAGGTTCATTGACTAGGCACAATATTAGTAATTTACTATGAAATGGCTCTTTTAGTTGGACGCCTGTCAATATTTTGAATCTTTGATAAGAGCTTGAGGCAATTAATCAAGGAACTTTCTTGTTGTAACTTTTATGAATATTTTTATTGATGATTTTATGTCAATTTTGTGTATAGTCTGGTCCTTTTATTCAATACATATCTTGAATCTTTTTCTGTGTTATGTTTATTTGCGGCTGAATGCCACAAACTTTTAATAAACATACTCTGGAAATGAAATTACAACATGAAAACCAAGAATTTCTGAAGCAGAGACACCGGTTTGAATGCCCTCCAAATCCTTCCTCCCATCTACAAGAACAAAGTGTACAAATACTACATGATGCTGGCTGAGTCAGCAACAGATAGGCCATGACTACACTCGCCGCCCTCATTGACACCTGGGTAGCACGTGCGCACAGCCCGCCACGACCACTGACTTTTCCCAACGGGAAATTATTTCAGTGCTATGTATTTTTATTTTCAGGGTTAAATTTGTGCCAGTGTAACATGTTCTTTTCATAATATTGCCCCATGTTGGTTTTTGAAATTTAAAGTGCGCACTGCGCTGAAGAGCTGGACACTGATATGCATGCGTGAACACCTTCAAAAGACATTTCTTGATAATAATATTTCTGATTAAAAATTGCTGTAATGATTTTAAATTGAAAATTATTTAAGTGCAATTTCTTTTCACGTAATAATATTTTCACTTGGCGTGCAAAGCACTTCAGCTTGTGTGAACCCCGTAGCCAGCCATGGTAGGTCGGCACGACCCCTGCCTCTGGGCAGTTGTTTTAGGAGAGCTGGCGAGGGGTAAGATGCTGTCACGTACACACTTAATATTTTTGCACTGTGTTAGGTTTCAATAGTTTTCATGTAGTATACTGGTTAAACTTTACTTTGCGTACGTTTTGCCAGACATCCCCAGCATCATGCTTCCGCTTAAATAATTATTTTGTGCCCTTGCGGCTTTTTGAAACTTAAATGAAGATGAGGAGAGAGGTAATGGCGGAGAGGCCACGCGGCTCTCTCACTTTGTAAATCAGGCGATATCCGCCCTTGTTATGTAATTTCTGCTTCATTGCCATGAGCAATATTAAGTGTAAATTTGTAAGTGCGTATTTAAGGGTTTTTGTCACGTTTTATTGTGTTACGGCCACATCATTTGCGACCACGCAATTATCAGACGCTAAGTGCGTATCTGCGTCATCCTTGCTCTTACAGTGTAATGTCTTGTAATTTAATGTGCACCATAATTTTCTCAGGGTTTTATGTATTATTTTGATTCAGGGTTCTTGTAATTTTCATGTTTTGGTGATTTTATGTCTGACCACGTCGTCAACCTCATAAGTGGGTATTTCCACCATCAGGCACACCAGACGCGTTTGTACGCTTGAAATGCAACCAGAATAATTTTGTGAAGAGCACTGTAATTTTGTCCGACAGAATTTCAATGATTTTTACAGAAAATATTGCAACTTCATCTGCACCACGTGGCTTACTACGAACTTCATCCAGCGGCATCCGCACCATCTAAGATTGTTTTCACGCATCCACATGTTCATTCTGCCTGTTTATGTCGTGTCCTACCTTCATCAAGTGATATTTTGTACGGCGACATTATTTGATCCGAGCCTGCTATATGTTTGACCGTCACCACACTGACACATGGTTCGGGGACGAGTCCCGGCGAGTAAGCCCGTAGTAACTTCATCATTTTCATTCCCCGTGTCCCGTCTCCAGGAAAACCCTCCAGTCCGCCCTAGTGGCTGTATGATCTCTTTCCTTGTGGAGTGTGTATCATCTGACACCACGAGGAGATCATTCATCTAGAATTACACGAGTAGAGTTATGTGCTGGGGGAATAACTCACCGGAACTGGCTAGTCACCTCCGAGGTTAACATTTAAAAATCATTCTGGCACGACTTGTAACGAATGGAAAAATAAAAACAATTGTAACAGTGCAATTAATATGTGTTCTTGTAGCGTTGACACCCAGCAAACTCCTGAGTACAGTGTTTTGTAAAGACGCTCGGGTGGACGGACACACAGCATCCCTGAAGTCCGTGAGTCTCAAAGTGTAGTGTACAGGAAGCAAATAGTCTCATAGTTCTTCTTGTCTCTCACCCTACGGAGTCGTACACTTGATCTAGTGGCCGTGTTACTACATTTGCACTAATATTCTTTACAGCTAAGAAATGCAAAAACATTAAATATGATTTCAGAACAGTCTAAAAAAAGTGTGAATAAATTCATAGATTGCAATGCAGAGATCAAACAATGCAACTTGCAAGTATGGCTCTCCATGTTTAGAGATCATTTGTAGAATTGTTGGAATTTTACTCAGTCTAAAGCTTTCATTCACTGAACAAATTTTTTTCCAACATGGCTAGTTTTATGTATCAGTTTCGGCTATTGTTTTCGTATTTTATTACACAGTAATATGAAAGCTGCTTTTGACTGCTTGGTGAGCATGCATTAGCTGGTACCAAGTGCCCGTCATCTGATGCTCTTTCATTTAAGTGTGTAATAACTCACCTAATGTTTCCCTTGAAATGTTGTCAAAGGATTTTAAAAAAAATCTCTTACTGTCTATCATAGATGTAGTCATATTGTAGCTATGTTGGCTTTTGTTTCTCACTTGCCAAATTACTCGTTTCTCATACAGTTATTTATCAACCACTGTCTTCTCTTGTTCGGATGAGACAAATTTCCTCAGAAATGCATTGGCATCTTTTTTTATAGATGTTAGAATTAAATTTAGAATTCATCCTTTCATTCTTGGTCAGGTTGAGCGAATCTAAGATTTGTAAGAAGTAACAATATTGAGTTCAGTTTACGAAATTACTTATGTACTTAGATCTATATGACAGAATGAAAGGAATATCAGTGGATTCTCTAGCCATCGTTTCTCAGGGGACTTTCGAAAAATTTCAATACATGTCGACTTTCAATGAATGAGGTCTTGAAATGCAGATAAATAAAAAATGGGACTACAGAATATGTTCAATGCTTGCGGGATTTCAATCTGTCCGAGTTCATTACATAGAGGATCCACTGTACTACTTATTATGCTTGTATGAATGCATCATTTTTCATAAAAGGGAAATTAAAAAAAATTATTTAGTGTGCTAAAAATGGAATAGAAATAAAAAATAATTTCATGTTCATTCAGCTTTAGTGAAAGTGTACCGAAAATGTTTTTTCAATACATAATGGGGAAATTAGATAAAATATTACTATCTAAACTCAATTTAAAAAATAAAATTTCCAATACTTAGAAACATAGTGTTGGTGCAACATATCATTTACTTCAGGAATATTTCTATTAGCACATACAAAAAAAAAAAGAAACAATATCAGCACCAAAATTGGCCTATTGTCACATTACCAGTTACTGATTTTACACAAAAAATTTAAATTGTACATAAAAATTTTTTTTTTAAGAAAAAAATGTTGAATATGTTGTTAGAGTTTAGTTGGCATACTTTATTTAAACGGATGTAAAGGAGGCATACAAAAGCAATAAAATTGTACAGTAATTTACAGATGTAATGTATAAAACACAACTGTTCAGAATGTTCTAAGAAAAATTGTGTTCACCTTAATTTAAATAATGTTACCTCAGACATGTTGCATAGTAATCATTCACAAGTCTACAAATTATAAGTTGTCAAAGAGAATATATTAGCAATTTTAATGTGCACATTTCACATAAGTACATTTTCTATGACTGTGTAAAACAAAACATCCTAATTTACAAGAAATTTGATAAATGAAATTTGTTAATCCCCTTATAATTTTAATTTCAGGTAGAATAGGGATCACTTGCTTAAAATCAATCAGAGATTCATACGCTTTATTGTTAACAAAAAATTGTTTTCTTATAAATTTTGTTCCACAGCATTACAATCAAATCACCATCTTCCCCAACTGTTTAGTACATATAGCAGCAAAATAATATTTAATGTTCCTTATTTTTCAACTCAAAATCTCTACTAATACCCAAGTAGGGCCCTGTCTAATATTGACCGTGCCGGGGTCCTTCTGGCATGTCAAAACTAGCATCTCTGTCTCTCTCCCCCTTTATATCTATCTCACATACTTTCATCAATGTCTTTAAGGTGATGATCCGTCATCAAAGTTAGACTCAGGATGTGTATATCTCATGATAACAGCTACATTTTGGCATGTTTCTCTACAAATCCTGTTAAGTTGTACTTATAAAGGTTACAGACTTGGCTATATAGCTTACATTTTTTTATGTTAAACTTTGTGGGCAGCATCCATAAAAGATCAAATATCTTGTTTCTCTTTATCACTTTTCTTTTTTACTCTACTGCAAATAAAACATGTAATCAAGAGTGTTATATTATTAGTGTTGTTTTATTTTACTGTCACGGATATAGGTCAAGGCATGTCTTGGCCCGAGACAGCGTAAACAACAATGGCATCATGTTGCAATGTGCCTAACCGACAGCTAGTGTTTAGTATTGATACGTAATAGTGTACCCAATAAAACAAGTGCATACAGACTAATATTGATGTACTGTATGTTCATGATTACCTACCTACATGGTGCCGAAACCCTGGATTGTGTGATGGACAAGTACATAAGCACTGAAACAACACAAGCTACTTATAAGGGATTGTCATGGCCACAGAGTCGGTGTGACTGCGGTCAAATGAACGGAAGTGGGTCTAATTGGCCTTAGGAAGCGGTAAAGGCTGCCATACGTTCTGGCAGCCATTAAAGGTCAAAATGATCGGATGGCTGTGGAATTCGCCGCATGCTTGGACGGACCATTTTTACAGAAGTCAGGTTACGAGACGGGGTGCGGCGGTGGGTACAGGAGTAAATTTTATATGGTGATAGTAGGTTCCAAGGAAATTGGGGGAATTTGGATATAGTTACCCGGGTGCCAGGCATCACTAGCATGATGCCATACTCTGGTAGAGCATTCTCTTATAGTCTTTTCGTTCGGCCGACAACCAAGGCAATATCCTTCCTGACATGCTGGTACTCCTCGCTGAATAATAATTACTAAGTAAGCGGTTTGCGTGCTCCGCCGTGGCCCATTTGGGCTAGCCACATGCCCCAGTTACTCTTGAAAATGCACAAAAGTAAACACACTTAATACAATAGAAAAAGGTTACACTTTGGCGGGAAGTAGGGCCCACGTCCTTAAAAGCTCATAGACTGATCTGAAATAATAAATGCTGTTTTTTGACGTAAGAGTTAGTCAGGTTATGTTTACAAGTCTCTCTAGGAGACAACTCATTTTACACGCACTGGGCTTAAGCCTGCCGGTAAGGCAACACTGAGAAATGGCATGTGGCCAATAATTATTAAGGTGAAATTATGATTCCCCAGGCGATGCAAGCACTGGGGAAGTGGAGGAGAGGTGTCCCGAGCAGCTTAAAAGAAACAGTTCCAGTAATTAAGGTCTATTGAGGTTTGATGATAAACTCACAAAGATGAAGTGCCACTTGGGTGTGAAACGAGAGACATGCCGTGTACGCGACCTGCTCCTCCGGACGCTGAGCTCTGACTCACTAGGTAGACGTGACGCGCTGGCCGGCTTGCTGCGCCGGCGAGTCACGTGAAACTACTTTCTAACACAAGTAGCAATACGCTGGCCTTACCATGCTTATTGCACGCTAAAAAGATATACATAATACCTCCTTCACAACATGCTTTAGAACAAACAAGGTGAGATGTGGATGGTAACATGTGGAATGAATAAAAAAGGAGATAAGACATACTGCACTTTGGTTAATAAATAATGCTGCCCATTTTCTTAACGTCTGTCCAAGACTAATAACTGGATGTTAATTGACTTCTACCTTAAAGCCTTAACTTGCCCTTAAGAAATGAAAATAGATCATGAGGGTTCAGATTCCTCCACATTATGCAGCTTGTGGCTTCTGTAGCCAGACGCTGCACTGAGTGGCACTTACACTTACACCATCCTGCATGACGTCACACACCCATGCACACTGGCTGCGCAGGTAGAGTGCTGAGCAGTGGGCAAACAGTCTTGGAGGGAACGCAGCACACATCAACCCCCCCCCCCCTAACGAGACAGTTTGCAGCCGCTCGTCATTAGGCACAGCACAGGCTATAATCCTCCGTAGCATGTAGGGGCTTCTTGCCAGGCCCCCATGTGTCAGGAACTGCTGCTGCTGTCCTCGTTATGGTTGTTTGCGGTTTGGAAACTTGAGAGGAGTCGAGATGCCACCGCAAGTGTTGCACGTTGCTGGCAGTAGGAGCTGGCCGACCCACTACCCTCGCTGTCATTCTCGTCGCTTATGCCTATGCTATCTTCCTCCTCCAACTCACGCTGTACTCTGGAGTGACCAAAATGGTTTGCAACTAAGAGGGGTTGACCATGTCGATGAGTCCCCTTACCTGCCTCTGACGCATATGTTTTCTCACACATGTCACTTATGCTTCCTTCCAAAAATGCTCGACGACTGGCATCTTGTCATCTTCTTCAGAACATCCCTCGGAAAATGATGTCGCAGTGCTGCAACCAGTGCCGTCGGATTTTCGGCATCTGCTTGCAATGTTCTTTCCTGAGGTATGGACGCACCTTTCACCTCCACGGTGTCCCTCTGGCGTTTGACAGTGCGATCAATATCATAGGTTACCAGGTCTCCACATGCATTTTCTCCATTTCTTATGCTCACGCTTCCTGTTGCTGTTGAGCCGACATCCTCCACAGGATCTCCACCGTACTCAACCTCCTCTTTTGTTCTACCCCTGTAAGACGCTGCAGGATCCGGCATCGACGCAATGTAGGTGGTGGGTGGCGACACCCTTGGGAGAGGTGCCAATCCACTTTCCTCCTCCGCTCCACGCATTACTAGCACGGCACGCTGTTCTCCTTCGTGGGTTGTTGGTGCCTCGGCTGTTACGTTACTTGATAAAAATTGTAGATCTTCCCGATGTGCCCTTATGGTTTTCCGACCCACTCAGACCAGGCAAGTGGTTAGTCCTATACTCTTGAGCGCTTTATCATTGAAGGCCAGTAATTTGTATCAAGCAAAGAAGCAAGTGCGATTGCCTTGCTGTGCTCAATATTTTTCACTCTGGTCACCGAACCTTTTTGCAGCTCGTTCACTACATTTACTACTTTTAAAATATGTACTGCTCGTGTTAAATTTTTTCACAGACTTTCATCAGTCTGTTCACCAGAACAACTACTTCGTTTCCCGTCACTTATCTGTACAGTCACTTCTTCAAATGATTCCAGTACACTGGTGAGGTCTTTATAGGTCAACCACTCTTCCTCTGTCAAAACTGGAATACCTTTATCTATAAGAGCCACTGTTGTTTTTACGACATCTTGTAACTCGGAAAGCCATTGGACCAGGTAATATGTCGAATTCCACCTCGTGGATCTTGGATTAATTTTTTTGGATTTCTCCCCGCTGTTTTTTAGGCTGAAACTAGTTTCTCCATAGCAGCACAGGATCTTTTGAAGTGATTCACAATTGTTTTTATTTTGTCAACCAAGGGTTTGACTACTTGCAGTGCATCCTGAACAATCAAATTGAGTGCGTAGGCAAAGCAAGCAAAATGTTTCCACTGCAGTTCGTTGATGATTGCACCTTTAATGTTGTTAGCATTATCAGTCACTACTGCTAAAACTGTATTGGAAATGCTGTACTTGTCTGTGATGCTTCTTATGTCCTGTGCTAAACACTTGTATGAGAAACAGGCATTGACGAACACTGGAGTAATAAAGATTTTAATTCAAAACTTTTGTTGTTGTAGCTTGTTGTTACAGCCAAATAACTTTAGACATTTCTTGAGGTCCATGTGTCAGTTGTCAGACATACACTTTCCACTGATGTTCATTTGTGGCGCATGGCATTCAAACACTGTTCATATTCAGCTGATAACAATGCAGAGGTTATCATTTTTCTGCTTGGTAATGTATATGTAGGGTTCAGTACTTAAAGGATTTTCAAATTTTTTTAATCTTCAACTATAGAAAAAGACTAAAAATCAAGTGTGAACTACTTCAAGAGATGACTGTCTAATTGGTTTTTCTGACCGACGCTCATTTTTTTTGGGTTTACGAAGTGGATAATAGATTGATGTGATGTACCTGGTTGTAGCACTGGCGCATCGAATAATGACGTATATATCACATTTTGTCTTTTCACCGAAGTTGACATTTTTGAGATTTCTATAATTTGAATGTTATTTCCGTAGGGGCACAATTTTCCACTGCTCCATCCGTCAAAACAATATGCTACTCTAAATGCCACTGCTATCTCGCGAAAGATGTTTAACTAAAGTCCCTATCCTCTCACTGTTTCCTTTTTTCCCTGGAAATAAAATAAAGACAGCGCAAGATTTTTGGCCCCATCCCAAATACCCAATGTAAACTACGTAAACGTACGTTCCACTTAAACATACAAAGTGTACTTTAACTTTCAGTGCAGTGGATATTATTTTACGTCGTATCTTCTAAACTAGGATAATGATTTTTTAAAAATCATTTCCAATCGTACTCTGTAAAAAAAAAGCCGAATGCAGTGTCTATTTCAGGATATTGTTCATTCATGCACGACAATCTATCACTTCTCGCTGTGAACTCACAATGATCCTTGTGTGTTGGTCTAGGTTAAGGCATGTAGCATAATCTTGAATTTGTACCAACATAAATGGGAAGCCGTATATATACATGTTGTGAGACATCACATACGATACTTCTTTACAAGAATGGCTTCGTTAAAACTGTACCCTCTAATAAATATTAAATGATCAAGGTTAAGCACTATATAATTTAGAAATTGTATGTTGAGGTGGATTTTCCCCATGAAAAGAGATTATTGATATATGAAAATATTAATTTAAATAGATAGGTGGGAGTGTTATGAATAAAATGATACTCCGGAAGGGTAACACCCCCCCCCCCCCCTCTCCCCCCCCCCCCCCCCCCCACACGCACACACAAACCCCCCTCAAAAAAAAGTTTATCGACACGGAGAGGCACATTTTACTCTGTGGATGATGTCCATTTTCACGTCCTTAGAAAAATGAAGAGGATTTTTTACTGAACTATTAATTTATTTTAACGAATAAACTTCTTTCATTGTTAATTTTTAAAGGTATGTGGTGAGATGTTGTATGAAAGGAAACTTCACCAATACATATTCGCAAACCATGCAAACGCTTAATGTTTGCAGGTTGTAATTTGTGCATTTTCATATTTCAGAAAGTGTCATTTTGTAACTTTTTAGAAATGTTTCTTTGAAATGACATACTAATTTTATGGAGCCTATGCTGTAAAGGTTACCAAATATGAATTTCAGTGTATGTTTATACCGAACGCACTTCCATTACTGAGTATAAAAGTTGAAGCTTTATTGATGTATTGTCTACCCACACAGAGTTCAGAAACACTTTCAGCAGTGTGTGTAGTGGTAAAAATAACCACATATTTATGACAAAACAATTCTTGAGGTAGTTGTGCAGAGAGCATAAAGTAACTTGATGTTAAATAAATTATCTGATGCTTGCTTCCTTGTGATTTGCAGTAGACTACGCACAAAACACTGTTGATGGATAAATCTGTTTATGCTCATTCACTACAGAACCATTCCACACCGTGGAATCTGATTATTTTTCCTAATTACCTCTGCTATATGTATGTAATTTACTAATTAATTAGTTGCTGTTAACCTAATAAATATTTTAAACACTATAAAAATGCTCCTAGCAGTTTAATCTATCTTTATTGCAGATGACTGATTTGAATACAATGATACAAACTAGTTTTGCTGGCGTTGAAGCTAGAGATTTTATCTGATTAATGCACTATTACAAGTGCGCACAGTAAAGTACAGTGGTAAAGTGACCACTTCTGAAAACCCTGCCAAATTCATACTCTGTTGGTCCACTGCATATTCATTAAATAAGCACAAACATAATTATTATTGTAATCCACACAATAAATATGTACATGTTAATTTCAGTACATAATATTGGTCTGTAATATTTCAGTTCGCGATAATTTTCTGTTTAGACATACTATTGGCAAACCTTCTGAGGTCATGAGGAAATGTGTTTGCTTTAGATTGTAGACAGAATAGCAGAAGAGTGAGATGTGATTATTTTTTCCGTTATAAAAAACAGTGGGAAAGGTGTTTCTAATTTCCACCTTTAAAAACTGTGAATAGCTGATACGCTCACCACCTGTTGGAGTTCCACAGTAGCATTTGTCATTTAATGCAAGTTCTGTGAAAATTCGTCCAGCCATACAGTTCTTCAAGCTCATAACACCTACGTTTGCTAAGGCCTACTGTTTCCTTATAAAATTTGTTGATATAAACATAACTTCACAAGAATACTAACAGCACAATACTTAGGTGATAAAGCATTTTATGAAACTGCATGCACACATTTAATTCAGAATCTAACTTCCTCCCAAATTACCTACCTTGAAGGTTAATAGTGGAAGCTAGTACTTATTCTTGTGTATTAACATATTTCCAACACTTAATGAATGATTCACGTGCAGTTTAGAAAATATTTTGTGGAGTAGTTTTAAAAACGTGACAAAACAAAATTTTGAACCAGTTAACTTGAATGTTGCATCAGCCAAGTGATGATGCGAGAGAGTAAGAAATATAAATGTCTTACAATCATGTCATATTTTGTTCTTATTTGCATACAACAAAAGAAGCTGAAATTCGGATTACAGCAATTTTTAACTTCACCACCAGTAAGATAAAACGTGTATCTGCTTCTTGTAGTTCGCTGCCAACTTAACTGAGTTTTTTGGTCATTGCTTACATGCAGTTAGGGCAGTGAATTTTTCAAAGGATGATTTCAACAGTGCTCACTTTATCGAGAATCACCTATACATATTTTGTTTGTTTGGACAGTAACGCTGGATTTATATTGGCGCAACAGATGTGATGCGACAGGTTTGACGTCACTGTAAATGTGGTTGTAATGAAAACACTGTGATGCGACACTACATAAAAAATACTATTTTGACCACTCATGGCTGAAAATACGAAAATGTGTGAGAAGGCCATGTGCATATTTGCAAGAAAGAATGAAGAATCATAATGTGAAACACATGCAACCACAATGTATATTATTAACTATAGTTTTCCAGCTGGGAAAAAGTGTGTGGGCGTAACAATATCAATGTAGGAGATTATAGCCAGGTAGGCATTCCAACCTGTTTTAGTTTTGCCGAGTTACGTTTGTTTGCATTGTTAATTTTATTTCGAGGGGAAAAAACGAAAGAGTTAGAGGGTGAGGACTTTAGATTAACATCTTTGGCGAGACGGAGCAGTGGAAAATTTTGCTCATTATGGAAATAACATTTGAATTATTGTAACTTCGAAAATTTCAACTTCAATGAAAAAACAAAACGTGATATATACGTTACTGTTAGAATTCGTACATTTGTAGCAACTCACACATACACTTTGTCCGAAGTTAACCTTACACTCGTTGAATTCGTGATACTTACAGGTAAATAAACAAATAATATTTACACACTACAAGTGTTGATAGTGCAGTTTTTTCAGGCAGTGTTTGTAAAATTCGCAACCCTTTGATCACGTCTTACTATGGAAATCCTTACAAGTTTACTTCACTAAAGTCACGTTTGTTCGTCACTAGCATTAAATAATTTATTTGCAGAATTGTTCAGTAAAATCAACACTGGACATGTTTCCAGTTTTACGAAGCGGTATGCACGTGCCGATTAATATTACATTTCACTCAAGAAAACACACTACAGCAGTACCTACAACCGAACCAACTATGCTTAAAGAAAGTCAACTGCAAATAATTAAATACAGATAAAATATTCCGACAATGCCAACAAGATACTATCTTTACATGTTATTACAAATGTGACCAACTTAACATTGCTACCACTCTTGTGACAAGATATTACATTAATTTATTGATGCTTGTCGCGTCTGCAACGCGACAAAATTATAAATTATTTATGTTCAGAAAATAAGTCACGTCCGAAATTTCTGTCGCATTGACGTCACAAAATACTCGTCTGTTATTGGGTGAAGCATCGAGCTCATCACATCGCGCCAGTGTAAATCCAGTAGAAGCAAGAACGTCGTCATGATAACACACATGTACAGACAATCCTTGTGTTTTAAAGTCACATAAATAATTCCTGCAAGAAAACTGTAAAATACACAGACAGTCCCCAACAGCGCATACTTGGTAGAAACATGGCAGGAATCAATTGCATCAGGAGCCCTGCAAAGGACAACGTACCAGAATTATGCAATGTAACTATATGACAATTTATGGTTACACCTAGTGAACTACAATAATCATGTTACATTGAATAATTACTGTTTGACTTTAATTTATAATTCATTACATTTGAGAAAAGTAGTTGTTACTTTTGATCTACTTATGATTGAAAATATGAAATTGAATACTTTTTTACATTTTTATAATTTTTTCTTATTAATTTACAACTGTCAATTTTTAGCTAAGACAATGGTTAGTTTTAATGTTACAGTTGTACTTAAACTTGGAATCACAATTTTATATCAAAAATAAAAACTACAAATATATTTACTTTGAAAATTTATTTCAAGTACTGGAATAAATGGAAAGTAAATGTAATTTTACTGATTCATTTTATTGAAAATAACCTTTACTCGATACAATTTATCCCCCAGTAAATCAATTAATGTATGATAATATATGAGCCTTGATGCATGCCTCTCCTCATTGTGCCTCAGTTCCTGCTGGAGCAACATTTGCCTGCGCTTTAGCTCATGCTCATACAGTTCCACGATCTGCTTGCTTTTCAGCCCTACACTTCTGTTTGTGTTCATACTGGCAGCGGGCTGCTGTCAAGCAACTCGGTTTCTGCAAGCCAAATGCTATGCAGAGCTTCCGAAAGCCCAATTCTTGTTCTGCCACTGTGACTCATGTGATGGGTGAAGATGATGTACGAGTTGGAATATGGTTGGATTGGGATATGATTTGTAATGGGGTTGATGATGTACCAGCAGCAGAACACAGAGGAGGAGCATCAGGCGAACTATCCCCACATTCATCAGAATCTGAGTCACCTGAAACAAAAACCATAATGAACATTAATAAATTGTGTACACTCTTGCATATAAATTTTGTGCAGGCAGTGTAGTAGCAACAAATAGCAGTAACAGATAATGGTGCAAAGTGTTTTCTATAGACTACATGTGGTGTTCCTGTCCTGAATCACACAAAATATCAAGGCAGTGCTGCACACCTGTAATTCGCAAAAGACAAGCACAAATCCTACAGTAGTGCTTACCTAAAAATAGTACCCCATTTTTTATCCAAATTATCCAAGATGACCATGTTAGAGTTTGCATAGGTTCTGTACATTATAATTAAAAGTATGCATAATGTGTATTATATTCTTGAAATGAATTGTCCCAATGCATACTTATAAATGGCATCCCGAAAAAAATATGAACATACTGTAGCCCTATACATGACTAGAAGAGACTTTTCTGAAATATCATTTCAGTTGTAAATTACACATAAAAATTCATTACTTTTGCTGTAGTAAGCATGAAATATGCTAACACTGAATGTTCCTACTACTCTAGGTGGTGCAAAACTTCCAGAGAGAAAGAGAGAGAGCGAGAAGCTCCACTCAGCTTATTGAATGTTCTTTCTCGGACAAAAACCAAACCACCATGTTGCACGGTAATTTGCGCTGATATTTGTAACTGTAACAATTACATTTTTTTTTTTCAGTACTACCTACAAATTAAAATTATGTATCAATAAACAACATTTAACATACAAATAGCAAACCAAAAAACTAGGTTAAAACAACATTTTAACTCGGAACAATTTATTATTAGCCATTGCCAACATATTGCTGTTCTCATTGTTTTTAATTTGTCTTTGATACAAAGTAAATAGGTATAACAAGTTATAGAAGATACTAAGTTAAAATTTCATTTATTCAAGACTACAATACTTTAAAGTTAATCATAGTGTTATATATTTGTGGTATACCAGTTACTGAAAAAACAAGTTGACATCTTATAACGCCTAGGGTGGTTTTTCAAAGGTTCGTTTAAAAACATCCAAAGAAACTGTGAATGTACTAGAATCAGAGTGGTACTCTTACACGCACCCATGCACGCGCACACACACAAACAGCCAGATTAACACAATTTTCACGTAATGTGTACCGCTCTGCGAGTACTTGTACATCTGGACAATAGTAAAGCTGGACACAGTTTCACAATGATTACATTTCATCTTTTGCTAATTGCATAATTAAGCTACATGTTACAGAACACTGTAGCAAATTAATTGTTTCCAATTTCAGGTTATGCAGCATGTTCTTAAATATCAGTTATGGTTACGCTTTTAGCTGAAAAGCTTTGCTATTGTTCTGTTAGAGAGTAACCTTTTAATGTTCCACTCACTCAAATATGTGAAGTCGTGTCAAACAATCGGCACAACCTCTAGGACCATAATAGTCCATGTATACCTACTTATTTAGAAGAGAATGATTGACAATACTTTGGAAAAGCGCTATATGCAAATGGTAACGTGGCACTTGCAAAATAAACATTTTCTCATTCTATCCACTACACTTCGGTAATATGATCACGCCTAGCATTACAATGTAAACTTACACACTTTAAAACATTTGTACTAAATATCATTAGAAAAGTTAATGTGAACACTGATATTATATGCTGAAATCTTTCATGCAATGCTAAAGTAATTACAACTTACATTGGATGTCAGTCAGTCATAGGAACAGGAACAGTATTTTCCTCTGGAGCTAACTGCAACATTCATTCTGACCTATTTGACTGTTGCAGCATCACAGTCCCAGAGGAAACCAAGATATACACCGAGATGAGGCGCTGCAGTTTCCAGATCGGGGTTAGTGGGCTTAGGAGATTTGAATGGCCCACCGCCTGTCGATATTAAGTATTTGTTTTCCTCTGCGAGTTCCTTCTTTCTCTTCATTTTTATGTTGTCCAACATTTCCTAAGTTGGGCTGTAGTGTGCTCTTGAATAAACAACTTCAAATTACCCCATTAACAATGGATATTAACTCAAAAACTACCTACAAGTAGCGTATATTAAACTTCCAATTTACCACATACAACGTTACCTGCATTTGTACTATATATAATTTATATGACAGAGACCTACTGTACATTCATGCAATACACAACATGCATGTGCTATATATGTGTTGCGATTGTCCTACAATTGATTTCCACAAATAAACTGATAAGTGCTATATAGCTTTCAAGTTCTACTTACAAAAATTTGCCTGATTTTTTATAGTTGCATTCAGCCATTCATGGGTTTGTTTGATGAGATAATTGGGGGCTATTTGCAAGTACAATGATATTTTTGTCAAGTGATAAAAATATGCAACTGTGATAAAATTAATGTGTAAATTACAATTGTATATTCGTTGAAAAGAGGAACTATAAATATCTCTGTGTCCAGTAGTAATTATCTGTGACAAAAATTGTTTCCATTAATAAATTTCTGATGACGAAAGTCTAAAAAAAACACTTTCATCAATTTCATGGAGGGTAGTTTTTAATTCAGGCTGTAAGAAATTCAATTTATTTATTGTATTAATTGGAACTCAACAAAGTAATGCAAATTATTTTGAAGCAAAAATAGTTCAGTTGGCGCAAACTAAAGAATACATATTAGGAAGCGAAAAATTCTCACAAACTAGCAGAAAACGTATCCTTTACATGTAATGTATACCTACAATTTATTCATGTTTGAAAATATACAACCTTTATATTTACCGGTGGATTTTTATTCTGCGACAAATTACTTACAAATACTGTCACAAGTATTAACTTTACATCAATGTGCAACAGACCCAAAACAACCCAACCTACCTTGTTGACGAATTCATGGGAATTTAATTCTTATGTCAAATTCTCCCAGGCCTTGTTCTTTTGTGCAACAGACGTTACATCACTTTTCTTCAGCTCACTAACTTTATGTCTACTTATTAACGAGCAAAGAAAATCCTTCTCTTCGCTACTGTAGCACTTCTTGCTGCTGTTATCCATTTTTAAGTAAACTGCACACAAAATGTAAACAAACTAATACATTTGATATGAAATATATTCTTTTCAATTTTTGTGTATAATATATAATTTTGCTTCCTTTACAAGGCAGTGGACGAAGAGAAATTATATATTTCACCTGGTATTGGTACCACTGCACCTTAAGAAATCTTGGGACACTCAGGAAATTCACAACCAAAGTCACCTCGAACCATTGAGACAATTGGCATCACACATCCAAGTCCTCATGGACAAGCACAACAAGAAAATCATCTACCTCCAGTCGCCAATACAGAATAAACATAATAAATACACTAATACCACTTCTGAAACCATACGAAGTCAACAAACTTTGGATTCAGCAAATGAATCAGTTGGAATTACCTTTTCACTTTCATGTGGAGGATCAGGAAACACATCATCAACTATTACTGGCGAAAACAACAGAGTATCCCAGAGAACTCAGTCTAGCAGCAGACAACCCACCATGGAATCAACAGACGAACCTAACACTAGTAGAAACAGTCCGGGATCCGAACGACCCAATATTCAACCTAACGACTTCTGCTTCATCGTCAGGGACAACAACATCACCACAGCCACGATCAGAACACGACTCACCCGTCGAGGTAAAAAAACCCGCATTCACAATATTCGACCACGGAAACCACCACCACATCATCTTTTCAGCAACATACAACAACACAGTCAGAACAGCCAAGAGAAGTCTGGAATATCTTGGAGCCTCACCTGCTACACTTGCAACATGTTATACAACGTTACAACAAATCCATAACCTCACCAACTTCTTACATTATTGTACGCGCTTCGGCCTCCACAGCTTCTATAAATTTGGAAATATCCAAGAACACATAGACAAGATGCTAAATAGCATTATACAAGCACAAGACGAAGGCGATTACGCAAGATGTGAACAGTATTATGAAACAAAAAATGAAGACACAACAGAAAACAAATACATCACGTTTCAAAACAGGTCAAACATAATCGAGGCCCTACAACAGCTCATAAAAGAACACAACATCACATCATATGAGAACTTTATTCAAGTCATTCCATACTAAACAAAAATTGATTTAATGAAACTAGGGGGGCCCAAGCTTCAGTAGTTACTTGAAAATGATAATAAAATTCAATAACACTGAGAAAAAAAATGGAACTAGCCAACACACACTATTTTGACCTCATAAAAGACATAAAGCAGAAGATCCGTCTGAAAATGTTGATTGGTTGGACGAACTATTCGCACAAAACAAAATCAAACCAGAAATTTTCTATGCAAAATTTATTGCAATTCAAAGTAAGCAACAAACAAAAATAAACGGCTTCGTGTTACAAGGACCCACGAATACAGGAAAATCAATGCTCCTTAGACTACTAACTGAACCATGTCAACCCACTTTAATCTCAAGAGAACGAATAGGACTGGGTTTCATTTCGATCAACTTCCCTCAAGCTCATGTGTTCAATTTGAAGAGCCCCTAATCCATAACACTAATGTAGGGACCTGGAAGTTGCTATTGGAAGGGGCAACCATAACGACAGATATGAAACATAGTGACAAGGAGCCAATTACAAGGCTACCAATCTTCCTTACCACAAACAACAACCTGTGGAACTGGTGTGAACTCGAAGAACGAGAACCACTACGCACATTTCAACTGCAGAAACAAATCAAAACACACGAAATTGATCACAGAAATACAATCACACCACCACAGACTTACATCACATTCTACTACATAGTAACCCATATGCTGATGTATTTTCCACAAATTAGATGATATTCTTGAAAAAAAGGATCTCGAATAGTTCATGCTTGAAAACGTTGTGTTTCAGGCCGAAGAGGGCTAGAGAACGAAACACAAACCAGATAGTACAACAGACGAGATAGACATGGCCGAAGCTACGGTCACTTTATGTCTCCCACTACTACTTCAAATTTCCTTTCAAAATCTATGGGAATATTTCAAGGCTAATATGTCAATCAGTATTGGTGGGACTTTAACACCGAAGCGGAAAAGATAAACATAATACCGTACAGTAACTTAGGCTTTTGGTTAGGTGCAGTGAAACAAAACCCCCAAAAACTACATACAAAAAGCATTCTTTGACGCAATAACAGTACAAGCTATTGGCATCAAATTCTATAATTTCAGGTTCAGTATCCACAATCAGGCCACAACCAAACAACGCCTCCTCTCCCAAGGATCCACCTCCACAACAACTTTACACCAAATATCTTGATTTTTCCTTATGAGACTGTGCAATCGGCCCTAACATCATCTATAGGAAATTGCTTTCTCAACTCCTATGCAAAGTTCTTCCTATAAGTGTGTCAAACTGACAACAATGCCCTTAATTTATACACTTTTTTTTTCATTTACTGTTTTCAGCTCTTGTAACAACCTAATTTCATTCATTTTGTTGAAGCAATTATTTACAGAAACAATACAAATACAGCTACATGGCGACACAAGTACAAGAAACTCATTGTGTGCACAAAGTGGAACGTCCAGAGAAGAATAAACAAGAAGACTTGTCTGCTTTTCAATTTCCCCAAATAAATAAATTTTCCTCTTTCTGTTGTGGATGGGATGAACGGTGAGTAGGAGAAATCAAACTGACAGAAGCATGTCTGGAGTGTGCATGTAAATGTGTGTGCTAATTTCCTTTAACTTCGCAGTTGGGAGGTCTAATGGAACTTACAGAATAGCAGGTGCGGTGCAAACAATGTCTCCTAGACGTACTGGACATAATCTGCAGTGCGATTATTTCCCATAGCTAATGCCATATCACTTTCTTAACAACAGTAAAAGTAACTCGTCGACTCATAACAGTGTTTCTATTTATTTTCAGGTGAATGGATTATCAGGGTGACCTGGCAGATAAATTCTTTAAACTCAGGGTAGGCGAGTAAATTGATTCTGTACAGTGTGAAAAAAAACATTACATTAGACCCTCAATTGTACAAATATATAACAACATTGGCTATTTACACACTACTCAAAACTCATAGTTTCTATCATCTGGCAGGCTCAACTATGCTCGTACGTCTTAACCACCAAGATGCTCATCGCCTACTTAACTATTAGAAAGTTTAGCAGCTTAACTGCTGTTAACATTATCTTGTGTGTGCGACCTTGGGACCTGTTAGGGCTTCAACTGTGTGAGGTTATATCTGCCCACAGGATTTCTGCTCATATCAGCTAATTCATAGCAATTGTTATGAATGATATTTATTACATGAAAAGGGCCTTCAAACATTAGGAAAAGTTTGCTTGTGTAACATGTCCTTCTTAACACTAGATCGTTGGCTTAAAATTTATTTAACTCGCTCTTGCAATGTCGTTTACGACTTTCCGCAGATAAAATTAGCTGTCTTCTTACTAGTTCAGTCAGCTAAGTTCTTATCTTCTCCGGATAATTTCCTACAGTGGACACGTCAAGTTTAGGCAAACTTTCCCACACGCTGACTCGTAAGTAACCGTTGTTAGTTTAACTCTTGGCTCAAGACGGGAAGTCTCACCCGCTGCTTTGTTTGACGTAACTACACTGACAGGAGGTGGAGGAGAAGCAGGGCCTAAAAGGTTTACCCCGCATTCCTTTGGAAATAACCTTACTGTTGCAGAGGATTATTTGTGTTTGTGTAGAAAATGTTCAATGGGAGTTGAGGCAGCATGTTCATGCCTGGTGTAAACTGCCAACGAAGTCCCGTATTTGAATTTTGTGAGTCACACACTACAGTATTTGTTGTTGGCCCAAATGGTGGTTGTAAGCATACCCACTGGTTTAGCTGACAAATTTGAACCAGAAATGTGTAGTATTCCCATAGGTGGAGGCATTGGCCTATTTATGATACCTTTGTTCTCGCTGGCTGGTGGGAAGTAAACAGTTCCATCAGAATGCAGGTAGGCATTTGGCTGTGATGGAACATCAGTAGCTGCCTCCTCTCCTTCAGCTCCCTGATTTCGCTTCCAGGACCCCGACGAGTACCATTTACCACGTCTCTTGGTTCTGTTGGTACGGATAGCTGCCATCATTGTCCTGTTCTACACTCAAAAAACTTACACCAAGGTTTTGAATTCCCACTTATGGTGGTTGATTTCCCTGATTCAGTTGTTGACTGGAACCCTAATATAATGGAGGCTAGGCCACTAGGTTGCTCAAACTCCCTCATAGCTGTTGCTTTTGTCGTTTGTTTTGATCAGTTTTAAATATTTGAGCTCTAAATGCTGTAATGTTTGTAAATGAACGATCAGCCCATTGACCCTGGTATTTGGGTGGTAATTGTGAAATAATAACTTAGCCAACTCCTCATCACATATAGGAGCATCAAGATGTCTGGTTCGCTCAAAAATTTCCCCGAAATGCTGTTCTAATATTTAGATTTCTTAGGGTCATAATTTTCTAAATGTAGTCTTGCCAGTAAATTTCCCTGAATTCGGGCATTCCAGTATTGGTGAAGAGGCACGTCTAGAAACTGTGAAAAACTTTGTATGTGGTCCTTTTCTTATTTCCACCAAAAAAAATTCAGTCAATTTTAGACTGAGGCTTAAACATAATAATACTTCTTGCTCACTCAAGCTGGAAACTCTTGCATACTCCAACTTTTTTAGGTACATCACTATTCTCGGGCCTGCAGTCCCCGAGACCATTGCTTCGCAGGGTGGTGTAACACTGCAGTGATTGGATTTAACAGTGCAGGTGTACTGTTTGCCTGAACGTGATTTTGCTTCCTTCTGTTTGGTACATTCCCACATGTCGGATGTGGTCTCACATGGGCATTCTAGGGCTAGCAGATTGAAATTCTGACAGATGCTCGTTCAGCTCACCTAGTTTATTGTGCAGTCTCTACTTTTGTCACCAAAGATTTTCTTCACTGCTAGACAATTGGATGTAGTCTATTTTAATTTTCCCTCCATGTGCCTTTCAAAATTTAGCAAATGGTGGTCAATATTTTCTAAAATTTTAGAATTAGAAGTAGACACGTTAGCAAAATTGTGTACTTCTACTACAGATATTCACGTTTCAAGGCTGCATATCAGCCTCCAAACATGTGCGTATCTGTTCTAATTCTGCATACACCTTCTTTTAGAGTGATTGTACCTATGTTTGTACTAAGGTGATGCTAAACTGTACTGAATCTAAGATTTCCTCAGTGGTTTCTAGGGCGTGAGAAATACGTTTGTCTAACCTTTTGACTCGTTCTTGAAGGTCCTATACTTGAGTAACTTGTGAGCTTTGATTAGCTACTAGGTCAGTGACTGCGTTTTGTAGGGCAGACAGTGCGTTCTGTGCTTCTTCCACACTACCTACGTTGTGTGCCAAACCATCAATATGGTTTTCCAACCCTTCAAATTTGTTACAAAGATCCTCGTTTTGTGCGTTAATTTTACTATTAAGTTCTGCCTTTAGATTACTGATATCAGCCTTTTGTGCTGCAAAACTCTCATTCATATATTGCATCAAATTAGAGATTATAGCCTCCATAGTACTGTGATTATTAGAATTCAGTTGGCTGTTACTGGCATTTCAGCTATTATTTCATGTTCTAAGATGTTTCGCATTACGTTCTCACTTTCATGTACATTATCCTCGATGAAGCTGGATTTTGCACTTAGAATGGGAGTTCCATCCAAACCGACCGTATTAGAATTTACTTCAGCCATATTGCTTCCCCTGAAGTGCCTAAAAAATACGGTTCCCTATTATTATTATTACTATTATTCTCAAAATTTAATCGGCACTAATTTTCCATTAATTTTCTTATCTGAAACATGGTTTAATGAGTCGAGTATTAACTCACATTATTTTCAAGACTGTTGTACTATTTTCCATAATGGTCGTGATCCCAAATTAACTAACTTAAATAGAGATGGTGGTTTGCTAATAGCGGTTAACCAAAACTTCTTTTCTCAGTTTGAACAAAAATTTGATTTTTCGTATAAAATTCCAGAATCCATTTGGATCGAAATCACTAGTAATAGTTAAACTAAACTTTTAGTTGGAAATATGTATCTTCCTTCTCAATTATCCGTGGATGACTGAAATAACTACTTTTAAGTTTTTAGAACAGAAATTATATAATTATCCACATAAGGTCATTATAGTATGTGATTTCAATGTCCCAGGCATTGACTGGAATATTTCACATGTGCAAAATATATCATATTACTACAATAAATTAAAAGGAGAGACCCTATTCCATTTGGTAAGTTTACTTAATCTAGAACAGTATAATAGTGCTAAACCTTTCTCAGAACTATTAGATTTAATGTTATCTAACTTTTATGTCAAGAGTTGAAAAATCCATTGATCCATTGATGGAGGAAGATGTTTATCATCCTGCCATATGTTGTCAGGTAGCTTTTGACTTAAATAACAATAAATCACGCAATCAAACATATTATAGGAATTATCAAAAGGGTGATTATTTATCCCTACATTTAGCTGTTACAAACTTTGATTGGACTCCCATTTTTCAAATGGAGAACGTCAATTTAATGGTGGATTTCTTGACCAATAATCTCCAAAATTTAATTAGTATGTTCATACCTAATTCAAAAAATTATTAAAAATAAATATCCAGTCTGGTTCTCCAAATATCTCATGTCTTATCAAAAGGAAAGAGCATTGGCATAGACTTCTAAATCTGATACTCATTACTCCCTTTTTCAGAGTTAAGAAAAAATTAAAATTGCTTAACAATCATAACAAACCAACATTAATAACAAAATAAAAATCAAACCAAATAGATTCTGGAATTATGTTAAACTCATGAAAAATGGACATAAAGAACCCCTGGTATTAAATGTTGATGGTAATACAGAGCAAGATCCTGAGTTGTTAGTAAATATTTTTGCAAAGGAATATGTTCCCCCTTTATCCAAACCCCAAGAACATGTCAATGTCCATATTCTATTCATTAGTCAGGGACTTGTCTTCTGGGCTATAAAACAGCTTAAAAGTAGTAAATCCACAGGCTGGGACAATATCCCTAATTTTATTATTAAAGGTTGTTCTAATACACTCACTCCTGTATTAACATATATTTTTAATTATAGTTTGTTTAATGGTATGTATCCAAATGCCTGGAAGTGTGCTGCTGTTGTGCCTATTTTTAAAAAAGGTAATAAAAGGGAGGTAAACAACTATAGACCAATATCCTTATTGTGTGGGTTATCAAAAGTCTTTGAGAAAGTTATCTATGAACTTTTTTCTTTCACGACCAAAAATTTCATTTCTGAAAATCAGCAGGCAAAACGACAGACACCAATCTTTTTAATTTTGTAGATAATCTTTACTTTAAAATTACTAAAAGATAACAAGTAGATACCATTAATTTTGATCTTCAGAAAGCCTTTGATACATGTCAACATCACAATATTACATATAAATTACAACGTTTAGGCTTAAGTAATCTCTATACTAATTGGTTTTATGACTATTTAGCAAATAAATTTTTTGTACTTGAATTGTTTCTCTAGGTTATACAAAGTCTCGTCTGGAGTGCCGCAAGAAAGCACTCTTGCATTGCTGCTCTTTGTGAATGATATCATCGGTGTACTAGGTCACTCCAATGCCCTTCTTTATGCCGACAATTTATAAATGTATGGGGAGCAGTGGAGATTGCTTGAAGTTGCAAGATGACATCACAGAAATTCACAATTGGTGCACTAAAAATGCCATGTGTTTAAACATTAAAAAACTATTTGTATTTCCTATTCACGAAAAACTAATATGGAAGTATTACGTCAATAACACACAAATTCAGAGAGCTGATAATGTTAGAGATTTTGGTGTAATATTAGACTCCAAGTTATTCTTTCATGTTCATGTAGATAGCCTATTAAGTAACATCAATCATATATTAGGTCTTATTAAATTAATCACTTTTTCTGCAACCTCCTCTGATTCTGTGTTATATTTGTACAACGCTTTAATTAGGTCTAGACTAGAATAATGTTATGGCAACTAATGTAAATAGAATAGGAAATGTGCCAAAGAATGTGTTTAAATTATTATTCAACAGATTTTAATTATAATAATGAACTCGTTAAATTTAAAACCTGTACACTTAAAGAGAGGCATTCAGTTTTAGATGCTCTTTTTTTAGTGAATGCCTTTCTTAATTATACTGTTAGTTTAGCAATTAATAATAAAATAAAGCACCTCGATATATCCACAGAACATCCCACATTTTTGTTGGGCTTAGTCATGACCCTGATCTTACAAACAGGTGTTTTATAAATTTTCACCCATTTTGTGGCAGAAAGATAACCTTTAAGGATTTATATAAACATTACTGTAGTGTAAATCCTCTGGGAGGTATATTTTACATTTGTATATACATTAGAGTTGTTTTCCTAAGCCGATCTCTGCATTTTGTCTTTTTCCTGTCAATGTACTGTATTGCCAATGTCTTTTATGTATGTGCCACCCAGTAATTGGTTTCTACTGTTGGGTGGCACAATAAGCATTCAAATATATAAATAAAATATATAAAAATAATAATTATTATTATTATTCTCTAAAGATTTAATCAAACTGTTAAAAAGGAAAGAGCATTTCTTCAGGCTTTTTAAAAAAACTAAATAGGAGAATAACTATACCTGCTTCTCTGAATTTAGAAAAATGGTCAAATTTAAATTAAAAATTGATAAGAAAATCTGGCAATCTGAAATCAATGATAACTTGAAAAACAATCCTAGCAGTTTTTGGAAATACGTAAAAATCATGAAAGATGGTTTCAGAGAAAAAATTACTTTAATTTCAGAAGACAAAATGGTACAGGATCCATATGCTCTAGCCAATATTTTTGCCAAAAGTCACACACATTCCACCTCCTGTGTCAATTTAAAGCCTCGTAATTCTATTAATAATGTAGATATATCCCTTCCTAGCATCACACAAGGTTTGGTTTTTCTCGGGTATAAAACAGCTTAAAAGCAGTAAGGCAACTGGTTGCAATGAAATCCAAAATTTTATAATTAACGGTTACGCCAACATCTTTACCCCTATTTTAACTCACGTATATAATTATAGCTGCCTTACTTTGGAAGCAAGCAAGAGTAGTGTTCCCATTTTCAAAAAAGGAAATAAGCATGAAGTTAGTAACTATAGACCTATCTCATTATTATGTAGTTTTTGAAAAAGTAATCTTCAAACGCTTGAGTCCCAACCAGGGAAAACCACAACAACAAATCTCTTCAACCTAGTAGACGATTTAGACTCTGAAGTAACTACACAAAAACAAGTGGATGTTATATTTTTTGATACATGCCAACATTAAATAATTTTGAATAAGTTACATGCGATTGGGCTTCATTTTTTATTTATTAAATGGTTTGCTAATTACTTTACTGACAGAACTTTTAATGTAAAAATTGAAAATTCTTTTTCGAAATCTCACAGTGTTTCCTCCGGAGTTCCACAAGGAAGTACTTTGGCTCCGCTTCTCTTTAATATTTTTATAAATGATATTTTCGGCATAATAAGGCATTTGCAGGAACTTATTTATGCAGACAATCTAAAGATGGTGGAGACTGTATGTTATTACAAAATGATATTGTAGCAATTCATGATTGGTGTTTAGTATATTCAATTGGACTCAACACAGAGAAGACAATATGCATCTCATTTACAAGAAAAACCAATCCTATTTATTATAAATACAATGTTAAAAATGTGCTAATTAATAGAGTAGAACATGTAAGAGATCTTGGAATTATCCTCGACTCTAAATTATACTTTCACATACATGTAGATAGTTTAATTAATAACACAAATCGTACTCTAGGTTTAATTAAATTCATTACTTTTTCTGCTACTTCTTTCGATTCACTATTATGTCTCTATTATACACTTATTAGATCCAAATTAGATTACTGTTCAGTAATATGGAATTATATCATACTGACAGACTGCAATAGATTAAAAAATATACAAAAAAAAGGTATTGAAATTGATTTTCAATATATTTTCAACTAGTGTAGGATTTAATTACAATAATGCATTACTTATTTTTAATCAATGCATGTTTAGCATATATATTTTGTATAGCTGTTACGAATAAAGGAGGCCTAAAAATTCCAATGTATATTCCTAGAACTCCATCTACCTTTCTGCTTTAATTTCTAAAAAAAGATTTAGGTAACAGGTGTGTTACTAATTTCAATATAAACTTTTCTAAATTTGATCATTTTTCAGGTAAAAAAACTCACCTTTCTGGATCTATTTAAACATTACAGTTGTTTTCTAAGTAATTTTCCTTAGACTATGTTATAAAGTAATTTGTATATAATTTTCTATCAGAATTTATTTTTATTTTTTGATTTATTTAATGTTTTTCCATTTCTACATCTTTGTCTTCATTGTTTGTCGTCGTCCTGTTCTTACTGTCTTGTGTGTTATGTCTATTTTTTTTTATTTTGTAGTTTTGGTGCCATCCTGCCATAGGTAGTTTCTGTACTGTTGGATGGCTCATAAAGCCTATTAATAAATAAACAAATTATTATATCCTTTTTGGTTTTTGTATGATTTAATAAAACTATTAAAAAAGAAAGAACCTCTTTTCAGGTTACATAAAAAAGCAAATCTGTTTTAAATTATGAACGTTTCTCGGAATATCGTAAATTGGTTACGGATAAAATCAAATCAGATAAGCTAAATTGGTTAACAAAGATTAATAATAATTTATAGCATCATCCGAGCAATTTTTGGAATTATGTTAAAACAATGAAGAAAGGTTTTAAAGGAAATATAACTTTGTGTATTAATAATAAAACAATACAGGATGCAAATATTTTTGGTAGTTTTTTGCTAAAATGTATGTACAAAAAACTGTCAACTATTGCTCAAGTAAACCTCGAGGGAATACTCCTACTATGACGTATGGTGTGCTACTTTGGGCAATGAAAGTAGTAAAGCCACTGGTATGACAATATTCCTAACTTTATTCTTAAAGGCTGTGCGAATATTAACAGCATCACTTACTCATATTTTTAACTGTAGTCTTGCTAGTGGTGATTTTCCATCCATCTGGAAACAAGCAATTGTAGTGTGCCAATATGAAAATTAATAACGGAATCGCAACACTGGCTTCCAATCTGGAAAAACGACTACAACTAATTTGTTTATAAAAGTCACTGACAAAATTATTAAAGAAGTTGTATCTAGAAATAAAATGAATGTTATTTTGTTTGATTTTCGAAAAGCTTTTGACACATGTCAACATGTGATCATATTGCAAAATTACAAGAAATAGGCCTCCATGATTTATAAGTTACTTGGTTTACTAACTATTTTTTGACAGAATAGATAATGTTTATTCCAATTCCTTTCCAGTAATGTCTGGGGATCCCCAAGGCGGTATACTCTCTCTGCT
Organism: Dryococelus australis; assembly: GCA_029891345.1. NCBI lineage: Eukaryota > Metazoa > Arthropoda > Insecta > Phasmatodea > Phasmatidae > Dryococelus > Dryococelus australis. Next base: position 361,810,034 of record CM056995.1, read on the forward strand.
ACTCTTTAATGTTTTTATAAATTATATTATTGGTGTATGAAGGCACTCTCATGCACTTCTCTATGCAGATGATTTAACGATCCATGAGAGTATTAAGGATGGGCAGGATTATTACTGCTTTTAGGAATTGGTGTATAGTAAACTCCATGGCACTCAATGTATCTGAAACCATGTGCATCACTTTTACAAGGAAAACTAACCCAGTTGTACATAAATATACTGTCTATAATATTGTAACTAACAGAGTACAGTATATACGTGATTTAGGAGTTATTTTAGATTGTAAATTATTTTTTCATTGTCATGTAGACAGTCTATTATGTAACATTAGATTTAATAAAATGTATCACCTGCCTCCTTGCTATGTCTTTATTATTCGTTAATTACGTCTAGGTTAGAATATTATTCAGATATCTAGAATAATTAACACTGATTCAATTAGGATAGAAAATGTACAAAAAAATGTTTTTAAACTTTTATACCTTAAATTCCCAAATAGTCAAGATTTTATATATAATAATGAACTTTTAAAATACAATACTCAAAATTTTAAATTATGTAGAGAGTTTATTGATGCACTATTTTTAGTCAATTCTTTTCAATCACATTTACATTGTTTACAAATTTTAATGAAGGTAACATTAAAAATCCCTAACTATAAACATAGAATCTCTCATATTTTCATTCTTTATATATTAGAAAAGATCTAGTAAATAGATGTGTAGATAACTATAGTAAATATTTTTGTATGTATGATCCATTTATAGGTAAAAAAAACTTACATTTATTGATCTATCTGAACATTACATTTTTAGGGATTCACCATTGTATTGTATGTTATTACTATTTTAGGGATTCACCATTGTATTGTATGTTATTACTATTTTAGGGATTCACCATTGTATTGTATGTTATTACTATTTTAATGGTAATAGTACTTTTGCAAATTTTCTTGACTGTTTTCCATGTTAAATGTGTTTATGTTTTGTATTTGTTTGTTGTCTCTGTCCATTGTCTTGTTTTTTTTATTTGTTCATCAGCTGTGAGTGTCAATAGTTTGTTTTATGGAAACAACAATAAATCTCTAGTAAACATTTAACTTCTTCTATTTATTGGCAATCCTAGTATCAACAAACTTTCATTATTACGCAGTCAAAGTCTCCAGCTCACGCTGAACTAGTCTACTGAGATCTACGAGAGAACAGGACAATAACCTGTTACATCCTCAATTGGGGAGGTGGCGTGTTAATAGCGGTAAATCAATTTCACTTTTCAATAAATGAACAAAAATATGAATTTCATCTTGAAAATATAGAATCTATTTGGATGGAAGTTACTATTAATAACACCACCAAATTGTTAATTGGAAGTATATATCTTCCTCCTCGATTATCTACAGAGATTTTTTAAAATTATTTTTCTTTATTAGAATCTAAATTGAACAACTATCTTTCCAACTGTTGGGTGGCACAATAAAATATAAATAAATCATTTTTACACACCTGAAAATGACACCTCTGTTAATACAGGTCAACTGAATGAAGCAGCTGGAGGAGCTGTATCCTTAGAAAAATAATGAACAGGCTTTCGGAGGCGCTCTTAACAACAATAGCTGCCAGTTCGGCTCTGTATAGGCCGTCACCACACTACCCACGTGCTGGAGGGCAAGCCCTGAAGAGTTTGCGTTAGTGATGCCAACTAATCACACGTGTTAATATGTATTAAGGGTTTTCATTTGTAATTCACAGTGTCCTGTCTTCAGGGGAAAACCGTCAGTCCATCCTAGTGGCTGTCGGCCCTCTTCCCTTGCGACGGCTGTGCTTTCACGCACCTCGGTGTGATAATCCATCTAGGCGTGTGCTAGAGTAATTGCGGGCTGGGGAATACCCAAGCGGAATTGGCTAGTCATAACCGAGATAATCATTTCATTGACATGTTGTTGCGTATGCATTATAACAATAAAAATAAGTCTAAAGTGAACTTAACTCTTTTATTCAGTAGTGACAGTGTCCTAGCCACATATATTTTATTAAGTGTTTATTTCCAGCAATGTTCAGTGAAAAGTTGAGTATTGCCAACATGTTTGTAAGTACGCACGGGTGAGATGGACACACAGAACCCATAGCATCCCTGAGAACCCTGAGTCTCAATAGTGCAGTGATTGGGAAGCACCACTGGCGCCCATATTACCAGTAAGTATTTGTGTCATCGTTCGTCTCGTGTCTCACCCGACGGCGCCATATTTTTAATTATGTTTACATTTTATTTAATGAAATGACCAACACAGATATTGTAATGTAAGTTCTGTTTTTGAATAATATGTATTTGTTTCATGAAAATTTTGCTTGCTTATGCACATATTTTTCATTTGCAGAAAAATTAATATGTAAAGTTACGTGTGCATATGTTGTATGTGTTGTGTATTTGTTTGTGGCTGGTACCGGTTTTCGTGTAACTGTTATTATGTTAGTGAGGTATGTAACTGGAGACTTGTTCCCTCTTAATGTGATTCTGATTTTCGCCTTGCGCTGCTCATCATGGTGTTTCTCGCTGCATCATGCCATGCTGCCGTGGTTGATGGTTCCCTTTGATGTGTGTCGTCCTTTACATGCTGTGCTCTCGCGTGGTCGTTGTGATGTTTTCTGCTGGCATCGTGCTGCTGGGTTTGGCCTGCCTGTAACACTTTCATGCTGCTTGAATATTATAGTTTTAATTTTTCTATATAGCTGTTTTACTTTATTAATTGGCACACTTTCATTACATATCTACTATTTTTATGTGCTCTTCTATTCATTACATCCTCTAATTTTATTACTCTTCTGCCGTATCTATAAAGTATTCTTTTCTAGCTAGTCTCCTATATAATTTCGTTTATTTTACTCGTAAATATCTTTTATTACTGTTCTGCATGCGTCTGCCTTATTTACACCATTATGTAAATGTTATCATCAAGATATTAACATTTGTTTTGATTATAGTTTTGGAAAATTCTTTACCATATAAGTTGTATGCACTAATTCTGAGGTGGAATTATACTTAATTTTCCTTTATTATATCTCATTCTACTACGCTCTCTTTGACGCTGTTATTGAATTATCCGCTCTAATGCGTATTGCTGTTTAATATATCTCGCTATGAATTGATATCTACTGCTGGCTTTTACTTTGGAATTCAACACTTAAGCATGACACTGGGATTTTATTTATTTATTGTCGGGTATTGGCCTCAGGAGTTCTGGGATGCAACGTGCACTCGTGAAACAGCTGCTGTATGTCCCTCTGCACTCGTGTGCAAGACAAGATGGTGGTTGTGAACAGTTGGCTAAACCGTCATGTGCCGGCATTCAGGGGTTTGGAAGCGCTATAAGAAAAACTCACCAGAATCAAACGCCCCCAAATACAGACACAAACCAAAACAAACGAGCAGAACAAAATTGCCTGTGGACCTAGTTGTGACCAGCGTGTATACTTACCATAATTTTATCTGTAGGATGCAAGACGAACTTAAATATTAGTTTTCCAACATCTGAATAAAATACCAGTAAATACAGGGCTGGTCACTGACCCTGTTCTGCAAATTTAAAGATTGCTTTTACAACACTCTAGGAGGCATAGTCAATTCTCAGCAAAACATATGTAACTTGTTTGTAACTTAAATAAAAGAAAATGTTATAAAAGATTTAATAACTATTAAATTAATTAAAGGGGATTATTACTTCCTGAAATTAAAAAAACATGTGTCGAAGTGACAATTCATTTCATTACTGGTTTCAAATGGACAAAACACAACATGATAAGTGCATAAAAAATAATATCATAGTTTTCTTGTATTTATAATCAAATATTTATCTAAATTTGGGATCCTGAGGTCAAGTTATGCAAGAAATCAATTCCACTATTGACAACAAGCCATTTAAGAAAGCAGTAAAAATCTTATAGTGTTACATATTTTGTTTTTGTTTTTAACCAAAATTTTCTTTTAATATTTTATACTGCTCTTCCTGAATTGAATAATAAAAAGAAGAAGAATAGAGCAAAGTGAACTTTCACAGAGTTGGCAAAAACGGCCGAGACAAGTTTGTATATTTTTCTTTATCTAATAATTTCGGGTTAGTAAGTATATGCTAAATAATTTGAGAAATGGCTAGAACAAAGAAGCAGGAATATGCCCGCAGCATTGGGCGCTCCTGGTAAGTAGGATGACTACATATCCATCGCGGCAAAAGGATGGATAGAGGATGCGGCTCACCACACTTACCAAATGCAAGTAAAATTGCGAGAGATCATGAAGAAATGCTTGAAACCAATCCGAAAAGTTTGTGTCACAACACGTTTGTTAGGTGAACAAGGAGGAAGTAGTCATAGCCGATATATCAAATCAAGAAGTTAGAGTGATAATTAAAACAAACTCACATAGTATAGTAATCCATCAATAATTTTGTAAACATAAGCAAAATATTTTATGGATGTAAATTTCTAAATAAATTGTTTCTTTTGCTTTCCAATTATTGACAATAACCATTAATGACGCACATAAAGTTTTAACCAATTTTCAGACAAGGAAAATTAATGGCTCAGTAAATTAATTACAGCAATGACAAATTTATGTTGACTGAAACAAAATAGTATATCTGAATCGCCAAAGAAATATTAGAGTAACACACTGGGTCACAGGAAGGGAGACAATCAAAGTTAACAGCGAAGCCGAATAATTAACTTTACTGCACAAAGGCAACAGCGATTAACAAAATTATAAAACAGGTTTTACACACGAATGAGTTAAATTACTCATAAAATTATATGTTGGAAATAAAACTAAGTTTATCGAAATATCTCATGAAACGAAACTCACAAAAGGGTAAACTGAATGCGAAGGGATGAATGAACTCAAGCAAATTACCAAGGGGTGCACTGAAACCACAGACACACACACACTAACTGTTTAGGTATGTTTCAAGTCAAACACAAGTTGACATAACTTATTATTTCTTCACATATCTATAACACACTGATTACACTAACTCCATTATAGTGTGCATTATTTCACACTGTGCTACAGGTACCAATCGGCATGCAATATGGCTGCGACACACTCACAGTACGTACATGGAGCCAGTGTGACCAACCTAACTCCAACACTAACGAAACAGAATTACACAAGTCCCGATAGGTGTCGCAACAAGCAGAATAACAACTAAAAATGATTCTCAACACAGGGCAATTACTGGACTTGAAAAACATTTTTTTTAAATGATAAAATACAGGTTAATACTCAGAGATAGCATTCAAAATAGGTTTTGGAAAAGTGAGAGGTAAAATAGCACACATAAATGAAAATTAGCAGAATTCTTAGTAATACTTAACTAAATGCTCGAAGGTGCTCAGAAAATGGTAGTGTTGCTTTTAAAGCGGCACAGTCAGACTGTCTCATCTCCCGTATCTTTTGCGAGAAACTAGTAACCTCAGGACCAGTGGTCTACCGTGTAACAGACTTGAACCATGGCAGAAATTCTTTAGTTATGCCTAGTTGTGTCACTTACTGGGTACACAACCATATTTGCTGGTACTCTGCAATGTCCTGCTCTCAGTCACGCAGTTGTCCCTGCAGTGCTGCCACCTCACAAGCAAACTTCTCATGCTCTGTTGTCTAATCTTCCAGCAACTGCTTGTCTGCTGCTTCCGCCTCTTTATAGTGAGCGTCACAAGCATGTACGTAAGCAATATACGTAGCACACTGTCTGCCCAATTCGAGGAGTATTAACATGTTTTTATGGGTTGTAACAGTTAAATCTAGTGCTGTGATAAAGTTGCAATATAGTTATATCCTTTTTAAAGTATAAGGATATTAATAATATTATTATTAAACGTAATAAATTTTATAGCACTTGTGCACTAAGCCTACATGAAGTTGAGCATTTTTGGAATGTTGCTTAAATCAGTTTATGTTTAGTAATTGCCATCAATGCAATACGTTATGATTATGCTATGCTCATTGCCTTGTTAAGGTGTAGCCTAGTTGTGTTTTTAAAAAGCTTAGTTAATGGTGCTCGGAGATACGCCGAAGAATGTACCTTTTAATTGTATGCTTATTTGGCTGTATGTTCAAGGTAACATTTTAATATTGATTAATGCCGAAACTTGGTGTCTCTAGGTATATGAATGCCCTAATTGCAATTATTTATGGAACATTTTTAATCAGTATTGTATATTATAGCTACACATTTTGCTCATATTGGATGTTTAAACATTTTTTGGAGAGTGAGTATTTTGAATGGGGCATTGTTAAATTTCTACACGCCTAATTTTTATAATTCTCGTCAAAGGTTTTATTGAGCATTGGCTTTTAATGGCATTGGATATGTTATGAGTTGGATTGATGAAAGTATGGAATATTGTAAGGTTGGATATTTTTGTCAAATAAATATGTAATTTCTGACATTTTTGATGAGCAAAAATTTGTGGGAACACCACAACATCCTTTTCTTGGCTCGTACTGTTCTGTCTTGAGCTGAGTACGGAGATTAGTATGTGTCTACATACTCCAGAAATGGTTCACAAAAGCTTGCCTGAATTCCTGGTAATTTGTGAAATTGGGCCTGTTCATCTCAAACCAGAAATATGAAAATATGAATTTCCTTTGTATAAAAGGTGCTAAGGTATTTTAACTTGTCCTGATCTGTGAGATTGAAGTACTCATATTTGTCCTCAAACTGATTAAGGAAGGTAATGGGTTTCTCTTCAAACTTTGCATGAAACATAGGTGTCTCTCTTGTCCAATACTGTGCCGGAGAAGGTAAACTTGCTGGAGAAGAATTATTCTTGCCACCAAAAGCTGTACTCAACAACTCTCCCCTCATTCAAATGAAAATTACTTGCAAACTCAGTATGTAGAGAAATTAAAATATTTGCACAGTAAACCAGTAATGATATGTAGACCTTTGAGTGTGTAATGGGTAAGCCACTACCTAGAAAGGAAACTATTACAGTTTTCATTCAGTTGTTTCTTTAATAGTTCTTCAAAAATATTTGGTAGGTGGTGCAAACCTAACCCAAATAACGTACAAATGCATAGTTTCCCAAATAAAAAACAATAACATTCCAAGGTATGAAAATGCACTGAAAAAGTATATAAACAATATGGAAATGTAGACTAAACATGCTGAAAACTGTAGGTAAACAGTATAGACTGACTTGTAAACAAGGTAAATTAACAATGTAAACATGTGACGTGGCACACCACACATTTGTTGGACAATAAACTTATACGATGGTCAGCAAGGTACAGTACATACACATCATACATTCCTCGATAACAAATTTGATACATTTGGCACCAGGCTCCAGTCAGTTTAATAAACCAATATGTATACCTTGTGCAACGGTGGGCTGTTGCGCCATGTGCCCTGAGATGTTATAGTGTTGAGGCGCCATGTATGAACTTTAAACTCCACCGCCTTAGTTATTCTTTAGCCACACTAGTGCCGCGCTGCTTTGTTTTTTCGCCGCACCGACTTCAGCGCCCATGCTGACCTTCAGGTAACGCTCTCAATCCCTTTCCCCCCCCCTCCCTCCCTGCTTGAGTCACGAGTATCAAAGCCTAGCTTTTGCTATGCGAATATTCCGCGGGCATTTCTCATCTATGTCCTGCCCGTGCAACAGGCAATCAGCTGATCCACATAATGATTCTCTGATAGACCGTCGTGGTGCACTATATAACAGGCAATCATGATTCAGCGTTGAGTCTTCTTCTGAACAGCAAATTGGATATTTTGATTTTGCAGTGTGGAAATTTTAAGTTAGCTTTGCCTATGCTGTTTTTAGTCCTATATTGAGTATAGGTGCTCGTGTGTTGGATAAATTTTCCTTCCAAGTGTTTGACGTCACGAGAAAGCCAGCAGCGTGCCTTGTCTGTTCGCGTATCTCGCAATAAAAAGTGAACAGCAGGGTTCACACTGAAACCATAACTGCAAACCCCCCGTGTGGTGGCGGGGTTTTAGAAAACCACCAGAACCACCCCGTGCCTGTCCGAGGCAACTAATCGGGATGCGGTCGGGATCTGCGATTTGTTCAGGCCATCATCTCATGCTTCTTTCTTCATCTTTTTTATCATCCTTTTTCTTTTCATATCAACAGGTCCCGTCGCTTCTTCCTTCTCTACAGCATCATCTCAGGCCTTCTTCCTAATGAGAGGGTGTTCTCACAAATGAGTGCGGCCTTCAAATTGTGTGACCATACGTGGTGCCTTTGTTAGTGATGGTCTAGCGAACCCTCCTCACTGGCCCAGCAGGCAATTCTAGGTGCGGAGCCTGTGTCCACGTACATGTATACCCACGTACCACCAATTGGTGCCTTCTTGTTGGGAGGGGTGTCATGGCCGACTAGCCCATGTGCCCAAACCTGCCAGGAAGACGTGTTACCGCTGTACAGAGGAGGCCGATGTAATCAATCACAAGTCCCCTGAACAGGCACCCAAGGGTGTCTCTATAGTGGGGAGCCTAGGATGCCAGGTAGGGGAATAAAACCGGCCTCGCTCAGAATGTACGACTTGCCGCTGGTATTCCCTGGTGCACACCTCAGTGTGCTACTGGGGTATGTAATTTGCAGTGGATAGCGGCGAAGGGTAGCTGTTCCCATGTACTACTTAGGTCTGTGGGAGGTTGGTCCCCCTCCTAACGACACAGCTCATGAGGTGTTTTAACTGCTGACTTCTTTTATTTCCCTCCTCTCGGATGGCAGACTGAGGCCGACAAGTCCTAGTATGGGGGAGGGGGCCTCCCACCATGGCTTCTAAAAGCACTCCCAAAAAGGGTGGCACCCTCAACAGCCACATGAAATGGCATCGCGATGACACAGGCAGTGATTTGAATTGTGGTTCGGTTTTCAATGCTTCTATTCCGGTGAAACTACCTATGCCACATTTTTTGATTATCCGTGGTATCGAAGGGCACACATTTGAAAAGGTGGTTCTGTTGTCGATTGTAAGAGAATCGGCGACAGGCGCAAACTTTTGGTCGAGACTTCGAATGCTGCCCAGTCGAGGGGACTCTTAGCAATGAAGAATTTCAATAGGGCAACTGCAAAGTTTCCTGTTGAGGTTAAGCCCCATGTATCCCTCAATTCCAGCGAGGGCGTCAACTGGTGTCCTGATTTGCTTGAACTCTCGGAACAAGAGATCTTAAATGAGCTGCACACTCAGTATGTCACAGGTGTTCGCCATGTGCTGAAGACTACCGATGGTGTCAAGTCTCCTACAGCTACTCTTATCTTGACTTTTTGCACTTTGTGCGCATGATCTTTCCACTGTTATCAAAGTAAGGTACTTGAATGTGCGTGTTAAGCAATTTATTCCTGCTCCTCTATGTTCCTACAACTGTCAACAGTTTGGTCATTCCTCTGCAAAATGTCGGAATACATTAGCTTGTCCGAAGTGTGCTGACCCACCGCATCCAGATACTCCATGCAGCAAGCCACTGAAACGTGTGAACTGCGGCAAAGGCATGCTCTGTGTACCAGGAAGAGCAAGCTTTTCAACGAATCTGGGTTACTGACAAAGTTTCCTTTGATGAGACAGGGAAATATTTCTATGCTCTCCAGGACCCGAAGCTTCCTGTGCTTTACAGTGTTGTTGATAATGGTCAACCAGCAGTTAAGGATGCGTGTACATAGACAGTTGATGTGACTACCCAGACTGAATTGTCTGTGAGTACACCGAAGCCACATGTAGTCCAGACGACCTGGACTACATCTGTCGGTACACAGAGTAGGCCAGCTAAAATGGAACTGTCCAAACCGTCTGCTGTTAGCAAATATTGTCAGGAGGCTGCCACAAAGAGAATGGACAAACCAAAGACGTCGTCTCTCGTATCCCTTCCAGCTAGTGACCGTGATTCACGGGATCACATCAGTTCGCCCCCTCGCCGTCCAGTCTCCTCTCGGAGCAAGAGTCTGCAATGGCAGTTGATGACGATTCTCACAACACTGGTGAAGGCTCAGAGGGCTTTAAGCCAGTGATAAACAGACATTGAGAGAAATTGAAGTAGTTGTTTCCGCACAATTTCTTTCCGTAACTTTATGTCCCTCCTACGGTGGAACTGCCACGGATATTTCAATAATCATGAAGAACTGAAACAGCTCCTAGTTTCCCTCACTCCTACAGTAATTTGCCTTCAGGGAACGCACTTTCGTACCACAGATACCGCCTCCCTTCGAGGTCACACATTCTACCGCCTGGATAATGTATTGATGGAGCATGCCTGTGGCGGTGTCTGTCTTGTGGTGAAGGATTCTGCTAGCATGAAGCTGTTGCCCTTCACACTGCTCTGCAGGCAGTGGCGGCAAGGGTTTACCTCGGTATGTTTCTAGCGTATATGTACCTCCCCACCAGCGTGTATGGTCAACTGATTGGAAGTCCTTTCATCTCAGCTCCCACCTCCATTTCTGATCATTGGCGACTTCAACGCTCACAATCAGATATGGTCGGGGTCGTGTTGTAGCGTTGTGGCTCACCAGTTCACATATTGCCCTGTTAAACACTGGTACTCCTACACACTACACCACCCATACTGGCACTTTGTCCTGCATCAATCTTTCCTTTGGTAGCCCAGCTTTACGCACCCACTTTGATGGGTCTATTTACCCAGATCTCTGTGGGAGTGACCACTATCCAATCATGTTAGATCACATTTTATTTGCAGCCCCACCCATTCCTCCTCGCTGGGTGCTTAAGAAAGCAGACTGGGCACTTTTCCAGCATTCCCTCCAATTCACTGCTGAGGTTCCTCAATGTGAATTTGGCAGTGGACCTCTTCAACTCTATTGTTGTGTCAGCTGGAGAGGCTGCTATCCCTCAATCTTCACCTTGTGGTCGTAAGCGTGTCCCTTGGTGGAGTGACGAATGCAGGGATGCTGTTCGTGCTTGACGACGTGCACTCAGGTACTTAAGTGCTCACCTCACTTAAGCTAACCTGGAGCTCTTCCGCGTCTGTTGGGCTTACGTCCGACGTGTTATCAAGGACAGCCATCTGCAGTCCTGGAGAGACGTAATTTCGTCGCTCATGGTATAGTCCATTCACGCTTTCTTCGGACTTTTGGAATTGAACTTTTGAAAAATCACCCTAGGCGTATTATGTTAACCTGTTTATCCAATAACTTGTATTCAACAAATATTTAACACTGTGATTAACTTTAGAGTACTGTATTATTGAATAAATGAAACTTTATCTTATATTACTTGTAAAATTTATTTCATATTAAATACGAATTAACAACAGCGAGAGCAGAGACTGGTAAGAAATAGTTCACAGTTACAATATTTTTTAACCTCTTATTATGTATACTATTTGTAAGTTAAGCGTTGCCAATTAATATATTTGTATTGTTAGGTAGCACTGACGGAAACACATTTCATTGCTGCAGTTGAAAATATCTGCGCAAATTCCCATGTGTAGGCTGTTGTTTTTTTTTTTCCATCCAGAATAAAGGTTCAATAAGCGATACAGAGCATGTCTCTCTAGTGAAGATTGTACCACCTGTGTAGGAAAGGTATACATTTGGTTATTTCTAATTTCAGCACATCTCATACTAATTACAGTAACAGTAATGATGTCTGAGATCGTAATTTACAACTGAAATGCGACACTTACAAATCCAGCAGGTTGGCAGACGTGATGTGGAAAGCGTTCCCAATATGGTGGCGGCGGGCGACATGCAATGACACGGCGTGTTTCTCATACATCCTACGGAAGTTACAATGTTGTGATAAATTTGTGTTTCCACGGCAAAGTGAAATGTGTTGTGATCGTTGCATATAAAAGGGCGTGGTGGCTGCGTTGTAATCCTTACGCAGGCCAGGTGTGTGTGTTGATTTCAAATATGTGCACAATTTATACATTTTAACCATGAACTGATGTTATGACGAAATTAATTATTTACCTTCACATCTATTTATCACAACTTCGTACCTCTGCGCTAGGTGTTTGGAAAACAATTGTGTAACGAGCTTACGTTTCTGTGGTTTGAATGTCTGCAACAATCTCACTGAAATACTAAGCCTGCCCAGATAAAATAAAATAAGTAATAAAATAAACCAGTAAGTACCAATGGACATAAATATTAGCAGAATAAATGTTATATAGTATGCCTATGTGTTTGCGTGTTCACCACTATCTTTTACGTTTGTCGATGTACAATAAATAAGCGATACGAGTTGCGTGCTTGAATTTACTGCGTCGTTTCGTTGGACTGGTTGTCCCTTCGTTTTCATTTATATTCTAAACACATATTAAATACTTCTGTATAGATAGCATACATGTATCCACATACTGCAGAACAGCACTATCAAAACAGCTAACAATGGGGAGATGAATTTTCAGTACAGCCAACCATTTTTATAAAATAGAATCGGCACCCCCCTTATCTGTGGACTTGGCATCAGTAGCTTCAACCAACCGTGGTTCAACTGAAAAAGAATATTTTAAATCTAAAATTAAAATTTTTAATGGTGTACGCCACATGCCACACATCTTGCTGCACTGTTGCTGTGGCCCATATTGAAGTGCCAAGGCAGATAATTATTAGTCGCATAGTCAGGTGACATCAGCCACGGTGTCCACTTCGTTAACTTATGTACGTGCGTACAGTAACTTTCTTATAAGCATCTCTGTGTCCCGTTTATGTTCCTGCATCATAATGGCTCCTAAAAAGAAAAGTGAAAGCAATCCCTCTAAACTTGATGCCGTTGGGTGAGACACGAGACAATACGATACATCTTTTTACCTGGTAGATGGGCACCAGCGATGCTGCCTACGCACCGCACTTCTGAGACTCAGGGATCTCAAGGATGCAGTGGATTCCGTGTGTTCGTCTCACCCGTGCATACTTACAAAACACTTTCAATACTAAACATTTCACTTCCAAATACTGGGAGAAAGCTGGCTGCTGACACTACAAGAATACATACTAAGGTTTTGTTTATTTAGGCAAGTTACATCTCGTGCCAGAAATTAAGTCTTATGGTTAACTCTGACGTGACTAGCCAGTTCCGGTGGGTGATTCCCCCAGCACATTACTAAACTTGTGCACTCCCAGATGGATGATTCTCCATGGTGTATGAGAACACAGCCTCCACAGGGCTAGGGGTCTACAGCCGCTAGGATGGACTATATATTTTACCGGGAGACGGGACATGGAGTATGAATATGAAACACTAACATGTGCCACTAATGTCTACTTGTCGGGACACGTCCCCGAACCACGTGATGTGTGGCGATGATCAATACACATAGCGGGTTAGGACAGGAAATAAATACGTCGTACAAAATACATAAATATCACTTGATGAACATGGGGCACGATATGAACGGGCAAAATAAACATGCAGTAGCTTTATATGGCGTGGATGCCGCTGGATGGGGTTCTTAGCAGACCACATATGCAGGTGTAAAATGCATGATTTCGCGTGAAAATTGGTGAATTGTTACCGGCCAAAATGACAATGGTATCCAGAAAATCCTTCCTGTTAATAAACAAGCATACAAAGGCTCATATCGCGCCAGATGGCGGGAAAAGCCATACATGTGAAATGACCGCGTGGTCAGACATAAAAAGCATGAATGAAAATAACACATATTACCCAGAGATTAATTAAGGCTCACAAGTTGGCATACGAATTAACCCTCTAAATGCAGTGATGGCGCGGATACGGACTCAGTGATAGCTAACCACATGGACGTGGGCGATGTGGCCTAACATGAAAAAACCCTTGAAATACATACATACAAATATCACCCTTAAGATTGCTAACTGCAACTAAGCAGAAATTACAATGAAAAGCCCTTAACACAAGCGGATGGCGCCTGATATACAAGTTGCGTGGGCATGTGGCCTCTCCGACATTATCTCTCCTCATCTCGTTTGCTATGCATGCCAAGGAAATCTATCATCAAAATATGAAATTAAATGGCACACAAAGCATTTTAATACAGAATTATAAAAGCAATTTAAATCTGGAAATATTGTTGTTAATTCACTTTCTTTTGAAGGCGTTCTCGCTTGAATCTCCATGTCCTTTTCTTTGATGCAGCAAGCACTTTGATTTTGAAAAACTAACATGGCACAATATTTAGGAAATGAACATATTACACTTTATAACACATTTTTACCCTGAAAATAAATACATAACACACTTTCAAACAATTTTGGACCCTGAAAGAAAAGACAAACCATACTGAAAACAATAATCACATTTTGGGGAAGTCCGTGCAGCGGTACAGCACCACGTGCTATTGAGGGGGGTGCCTGCCACTGGCTCTTAGCTGGCGTCAAACATAAGAGGGATTGCAAAGTACTCAGTTTGAGTGATAAAATAAAAATATTGGATTTATTAAGGATTGTCTTGTCGGTTGCAGAAGTGGACTGTCAATATGGCAAAAATTAATGTAGCATTTGCCCAATTCGCAACAAAGAATGTGAGGTAAGAAATTGCTTCCGTGTTGCACCAGAAACAGTCACAATGGTTTCATTAATACATGAATAAGTTCTTTCCAATACAGAAAAAGCTTTGAATATCAGGTTGGTAGGTATGGTGTGGAAACATGTTCCGTTGGATAGCATGATACTGCATGAAAAGGCACTTAGCCTTCAACAGCAATTTTGAGGAGGCCTTGACGAGCGCGAGAGACAAGAATTCAAAGCTAGTAAAGGCTAGATTCACAGTTTCGTGAAACGCCACACCCTCAAAACTTTGAAAATAACTGGGGAATCTGCATCAGCCGATACTGAAGAAGCATGAAAATTCCAGTCAGTTACACGCAATCATTGAAGAAGGTCAGTACATTCCAGAACAAGTTTTCAACTGTGACGAAACCGACTTGTTTTGGAAAACGATGCTAAGTCATACCTATATGTATACCAACGCAAGGCAGGCAAAAGGTTTTCAATCATTTAAGAATAGCTTGACACTTGTTTTGCGTAGCGGGACACATCATAAAATCAGGCCACGTGTACCATGCCAACAATCCAAAGTCATTGAAAAATAAAAGAAAAGACTGCTTACTAGTGTTTTAGCAGCATAACAGAAAGGCTGGGATGACCAAAATTCTTTTTCAAGAATGGTTTAGGAAGTGTTTTGTACCTGAAGTGAAGAAATATTTGGAAGAGAAAGGGTTACTAATCAAGGTGTTACACATTATTGACAATGCTCCCGGCCATCCCGAATCCCTAAAAATTGAAGATGAAAATGTCAGGGTTGTGTTTCTTCCTCGTAACACTAAGTCACTTTTGCAACCTCTCGACCAGGGAATAATAAAGTGAGTGAAGGCTGTGTACACTCGCATAGCATCTGAAAGGATTCAAAGTGGCATGGATGCTGACCCTAATTATGATGTCACACTCAAGAGAAAAGAGTTCAACATAGCTTACGCCATAATCATCATTAGGGATATGGTAGATTCAGTAAAACCTGCGACGGTTAATGCTTACTGGAAACTTCTACAGAGTGAGGTAAGGACTTCAAGTGATTTCCTTCTATTGATAAGGAAGTGAAAAAAAATATATATATCCTTCAACTCACAAGGGAAATTGGTGGTGAAGGATTATCTTATATACAAGAGGATGATGATAATGAACTTATCGAATCGACACAAAGATACTATTACCGACAAAGATCTTGAAGAACTCGTGAAATTGTCTGCAGAGGAAGAAGAAGCACCAGACAATGCTGATGATGAAAATGATTTGCCAGTTTGGACTTTCGAAAAGTTCTTTGCATTGTTCTCTAAAGTTCAAGAGTTGAAGGGATTTGATCCTGGAGTATCACTCCTCAATCGAAGATGCCTTTCGCTACAGTCATGGCATTACAGCTGTTTTACAGCCTCCTCTGTAAGACGAGTTTCAAAAACTGAAGCAAGAAAGAAAACCGCTTCCTACAAGAGTGTTATTTAAAAAATGCCTGTAGCTACCACAGCATCAGTAACGGAAAATCAACCCTCATCATCATCTGTGCCTAATGTTTCTTGCGAGAGCTTATCTCAAGCTTTCATCTTGCAGATGCCCTTATTCATGTTGTCTTCTGTCCCAAGAACTTAACGTACAATATCTGACCGATTCCTCCGAAATCAACGAACATGGGTTTCTTTTGTCAAGTGATTAAACTTGGTCCTTACTACCAATGTCTGTTGTGGCTTAACAATAATTCATTTCACCAGCAAATTTAAAAACCAAAACCGCATGATTAAATATTTAACACACCAAGCCCGAGTAGTTTTCGAGCCTTACAAAAGTAGCAGATGGACCAAGCCCAAGCTCTACTAGGGTGCATTTAATTTGTTTCAGTCACATCACAACGAACATATCTCGGGTTTGACCACTTAGTAATTATACTATTGATGTCCTACTAGCATGCTGCAGCCTTCTGTTGCGTTTTCACACAACTATGTGTGTCTGGGGTTTTCCACTGCCGATAGGTGGTGCAGATGTTCATTGTTCTGCACAGTATGAGAGTTACAATCTCTCAGGGCTTTATTCTCGCATGTAATTATGTAGACTGCAGATAGGTTGCGTGGGTGTACATTGTGCTGCACAGTATGAGAGTTACAATCTCTCAGGGCTTTATTCTCGCACGTAATTATGTAGACTGCAGATAGGTTACGTGGGTGTACATTGTGCTGCACAGTATGAGAGTTACACTCTCTCAGGGCTTTATTCTCGCACGTAATTATGTAGACTGCAGATAGGTTGCGTGGATGTACATTGTGCTGCACAGTATGTGAGTTACAATCTTTCAGGGCTTTATTCTTGCACGTAATTATGTAGACTGCAGGTAGGTTGCGTGGGTGTACATTGTGCTGCACAGTATGTGAGTTACAATCTCTCAGGGCTTTATTCTCGCACGTAATTATGTAGACTGCAGATAGGTTGCGTGGGTGTACATTGTGCTGCACAGTATGTGAGTTACAAGCTCTCAGGGCTTTATTCTCGCACGTAATTATGTAGACTGCAGATAGGTTACGTGGGTGTACATTGTGCTGCACAGTATGTGAGTTACAATCTCTCAGGGCTTTATTCTTGCACGTAATTATGTAGACTGTAGATAGGTTGCGTGGGTGTACATTGTGCAGCACAGTATGTGAGTTACAATCTCTCAGGGCTTTATTCTCGCACGTAATTATGTAGACTGCGATAGGTTGCGTGGGTGTACATTGTGCTGCACAGTATGTGAGTTACAATCTCTCAGGGCTTTATTCTCGCACGTAATTATGTAGACTGCAGATAGGTTGCGTGGGTGTACATTGTGCTGCACAGTATGTGAGTTACAATCTCTCAGGGCTTTATTCTCACACGTAATTATGTAGACTGCAGATAGGTTCCGTGGGTGTACATTGTGCTGCACAGTATGTGAGTTACAATCTCTCAGGGCTTTATTCTTGCATGTAATTATGTAGACTGCAGATAGGTTGCGTGGATGTTCTTTGTTCTGCATAGTACATGAATTACAATTGCTCAGTTTTTGTGGGGGATTTGTTTTCGCACATAATTATGTAGACACATGTTGTTTTGTGCTGTTTACATTTATGCTGTTCTCTGTAAAAGTGTTAATGAATGAGAGTGGAGCAAATGATAAATGCCTACCAAAGGCAACATTTATAGACACTGGTTCAGAAGGGGATTCTGACATATCAGAGATTCAGACTTAAATTATTTACTGCCAAGAAGAAGTGCGTAGATTGCAAATTAAAATTCTAGTTTACATTGTAAAGTGCAGTAAATTGATAAACTGGTTTTTTTCCCCCTTCTATTTACATTTATTGTGGTTATTTATAGTAAAAATTAAGTGTGTTCTAAGAAATTGTAGTCAATCATTGTTGCCTGCAAAATATTATAATATTTCCTAAGTAAATATATTCCGTGATTTTTTATTCGATTACTTTCTCCTTTATTTTTATACATGCAGAATATGAGGAAACAGATGATAGTACATCTGAATCCAAAACTGGATATGATAAAGATGTACGTACTGGCAATTCCAATGCCTTACCACCTACAAAAAAAAGTAAAAAAATCAACTGTCAGAGTGATGCTGATGTTGGCTGGATACGTGAAGATGAACCATCTCAATTTCCTGTTTTTCAGGAACACATGGGAGTGACAGCTAATATTAAGAGTTCTTCAATGCTGTTTGACTATTTTTCAATCTTTCTTCCCAATACTACGATAGAACACACTAAAACTGAAACTAACAGATATGCGGCTTCTGTTATTGATAAACAGAAACGAACAAAAAAAAAAAAAAACTAAAACCAAACAGTTTGGTTGGAAACCAGTAAAACTTCATGAAATCTATCACTTTTTGCGTGTGTCCGATGGAAAAAAGTGATATCAAGTTCTACTGGTCAACAAATTACTTCTTGTCAACTCATTTTCCAGCATCTATAATGAGCAAAAACCATTTCTTGTCCATCCTTTCAAATTTTCATCTAAATCACAATAAAACTTGGAAATTCAAATCATGATCCATTGCACAAAATACTACCATTCTTTTGCCATCTTGTAAACAATTTTACTCGGTAATTTGCTCCTTACTGTAATATAACTATAGATGAAGGCATGTGTGGTTTTCATGGTCGTATTCAGTTTCGGGTGTAGATGAAAAATATGGCATGAAATTGTATGTTGTGTGTGACGCATCAACAGGCTACATCTTCAAAATGAATGTTTACTGTAGAAAAGGTTGTGCCGATAACAGTGTTTTGGCTCTTGTCGAAAGACTCAGGTCAGATTATTTTTACAAAGGTCACACGTGGTGTACATGGACAGATTTTAGAGTTCTTCAGCAGTTTTTGATTTTTTGTGGGGCAAGACAACGCTACCTATTGGAACTGTATGGCTAACAAGAAACGGCTGCCAGAAGACATTGTCAAATCAAAACTAAAGAGGGACGAAGTATTTTACAAGCAACGCGAGCACCTATTGTGCTTGAAGTGGAAAGACACCATGGATGTTTTGACCTTATCTACCCTTCACAAGGCCACAACATCCTAAGTAGACGTGAAGTCAAAAAATGGAATCTAGAAGAAAACAAAACCTGATTGTTATTTTAGACGAAAACATTCATAAAACAGATGTTGATCAAAGTGGATGATCGCTTACTATCCCTTCAACAGAAAATAACTGAAATGGTAGGAAAAGCTGTCTTTTCACTTGTTAATGATGGCATTAACAAATGTGTTTATGTTCTACAGGTAACCAAGAGACGGACAAGAGAGAAAACTGTGTCATCTCTCCGCATTTTTACGGGAAATCGGTAAAGCTTTTGCCGCCAAAGGTGGAGAAATCACTCAAATTGAAGCTGGTCAAGATTTTGCGACCAACAGACTCACTGGGAGGCATTTCCTTGATAAAATTCCGGCCACAGATGAAAAAAGGAATCCAACACGTATTTGCAAAGTTTGTTCAGAGAAGACCAAAGCATCTACTGGCAAGACTGGAAGAAAGGAAACAACCTGATTGGGCTATCTGTGAAGTGTCACTGTCACAGAATGCTTCCGTGATTACCACACAAAAGCCAAATATGCATAATTTCTTTTCACATGAATTTGTATAATTGTTTTATGTATGCAAAATATACTTATTTTCCACACGTAAAATGGAGAGAAACAATGGTTTTTCACTAGCATAGGCATAATAAAAATTTATGAACACATTTTGTCTTTCTTGCATGATCCCAAATTTTGTTGGCATACTGAAAATATCTTACAATTACAATTATTGTACATAGAATATTTGTTATTTGTAACCTTTACTTATTACAAACAATACTGATTTAACAATAAGATGATTCAGCATTAGATATCAGACCATGCTTCAGTCTACCTGTAAAGTGGTGGTGTGTTTTCCAGAATGCATCCGTGATTTTCACACCAAAGCAAAATATACATACCTATTTTTTTTTCTTCAAATATCACATGTATTTCTTTCTTTTAGTGCATGCACAGAATATCTGATAATTTGTAAAGTTGAACTGAATATACTATGGTGTTATACTAGCACAGACCTAGTAAAATTTAGGAATACATTTTCAAAACTAAAAAACACTTATAATTATGGTTACATGTAACTTTTACCAATTACAAACTACAGTGATTTATTAAAAAAAAACTGCCTCCATATAGGACATCAGTCAGGGCTCCAGACTTTTTCAAAAAAGACAAAACATGCCATTTGAATGAGCAACAAAAAAAATTGTTGAAATTGTTATTTGCCAAAAAAAAATTTCCTGTAATATGGGAATAGGAAATTTTATATAAAAGTTAAAATATATGCATAATTTTCTTGTGTTTGTTATAAAATTTCAAAAACACATAAAAAAAAGTCTGGTCGAACCAGCATTCCATGCATATATACCTATTGGATACTTTGTGCTTCATGGGGTAACTTTGTGCCAATCCACCATTTTGGTAGAAATGGGGGTGCAGCATTCTATAGTTATCAATAGAACAATTGTGATTACATGAATTAATCACAGATTTCTG
The DNA here is from genome assembly GCA_029891345.1 of Dryococelus australis. Taxonomy (NCBI): domain Eukaryota; kingdom Metazoa; phylum Arthropoda; class Insecta; order Phasmatodea; family Phasmatidae; genus Dryococelus; species Dryococelus australis. The sequence goes on from CM056995.1 coordinate 361,830,558, forward strand.
GCTATTTTTAAAGAGTAGTGCATTATATATCTTTCACATTTGTTGGATAGAAATAGCTGTGACATTTTGTGAGATTTTCTTTGCTCTTTACTAGTGTTTAGATACAGCATAAATATAATTGATGTGCATCACGTAAGTAGATTGTTTTTATCATGTTCATTGTTATTTGGAATTAACTATTAATTTCAGCAATATGATAATTACTTTTGTTTTTAAAAATGTGATTATGGGAAGGATGCAATAAGCCTAACTTTGTGCCACTGAATTTTTGTCTTCAGATTATTGAATGAGAATGCCCAGAATATCAGGGAGTAAGAAATATGCTACTTATTCACCAGAAACTTTATAAAAGTGTTTGGATGCAGTTCTTTCTGGAAGTAAAACTCAATGCAAGCTTCACAAAAATATTAGTTTCATCGAAATACCATAGCTAACAAACTGAAGTTGAAACATGAAAAACCATCAGGTAGGTGAAATAAATATTTGTGGAAAAGATTTATCTCCTAAAGAATAGAAAAGATTATACACTATCTACCAAAAAGTAAGTGGGCACCCATGAAGATAGGTAATTCAGTATATCAGTTGACTTGTGTTTCACGGCCTTCGGCGTAGGACCGCTGGTGTTTGTCCGTGGTAGCATGAATACAGAGGCCTATTGTAACATTCTGGATAATGAAACACTCCCAACATTGTGGCGTTTTTATGGAGTGGACCCGTGTTACTTCCAGGATGACAATGCCAGGTGCCATGTTTCAAGGGCTACTATGCAGTGGTACGCCGACAACAATGATCGCCGATTGGACTGGCCCGCCCAGAGCCCCGACCTCAACCCTATAGAACATCTTTGGGGCGAATTGGATCGCCGGGTGAGGACTCGTCAGACGCGGCCAAAATCCATTGTTCAACTCATGGAATGGTTGCAAGAGGAATGGCGACGAATCCCGTGGATATCGTGCAAACACTCTTAGAGAGCATGCCAGACAGGGTGGCTGCTGTTATAGCCGCAAGAGGTGGCCCTACGAGATTCTAACGGGGTGACAACCACCGAGCAAACATTGTGGACAGGTGCCCAATTACTTTTTGGTAGATAGTGTAGGTTAAAATGGACAGTATCTGTTTTTCCAAAAATATAATATGCATTGGTTTTGTTTTTGTGTTCTAGGTCGACCACAAGTTCTGAGTGAAGCTGAAGAGAGGTCATTTTCTGATTACTGGAGAGTAATGGCAGAGTGGGAATTTTTTCTGGATTGACTGGACTTGCATTGTGCTGTGAAGGCCTATCTTGATCACGATGGTCATCATGTTGAGAGATTTCAGAATAATCTTCCTGGATAAGATTGGGCAAAATAATTTCTTGACAGGCAGTCAGATGTTGTGAAGATGAGACTAGCTTCAAATATTAAAAGGAGTCATGCAGCATCATCAAAGACAGATGTAAGCAAATATTTTAACAACCTTTTTTGGAGAAATTTATCAAGTGTTGCCTGAACGAATCATGAATTCTTCCAAAGCAAATATAGCTGTAGTGTTTTGTAGTAATGCTGCAGGAGTTTTACTTCCTCCATACACTGTCTACAAGGCAGAGATACTACATCTCTTAAGACCGGGAAAAAGCAGACAAATCAACAATTGTCAAAAACAGGTTGTAGGTGCAGCCTATTTGTTGTGGGTTGTGGCTACGTTTGGGAAAAAACAATACAAGTGTACTTGTATTATTAGTGTTGTAAAATTTTAGAAACTCTTGAATGGGAAAAAGCAGACGAGTCAACTTGCTTGGATTTACACGTAGGTTGGGGGTTGGAGAAACACACAAGTCGACTTGTTTACTTTTGCACAGCATTTCGTATTGACATAACCTATTATGGTCTCTACTCTCATAAGTGGACGAAAGACCGAACATGCATGAGATTGAGTCACGTCTTGCTTGTAAAGTGGTGTTTAGTCAGTCATTAAGTAGTGGTAATAATTTATAAAAGTGATTATTTGACTGTTTTGTTTATTTTGGTGAGCAGAATTGTTAAAGATAGTCTACATAAACTTGTATCTCTATGCTTTATGTGAGTAACAAGACTACATAACCTTCAAAGTCAGATTGTTAATAATGACTGAACAAATGTGTTAATGTTCGTCCGTTAATTTTTGTTACAAAATGTTTAGTTGAAGAAAAAAAAACAATTGTTCAGTTGGCAAGTGAATCTTCAGGCTCACACACGGACAGTGAAAGGTTAGGTTCTTCATCAAATGTTGACAACAATTAATCTTGTATAATTGGAGCAATAAATTAACCATTTATATTTGTACAAAATTATGTGGAAATCTGTGAAACAAGTTCAAATGATTTAAATTACAGTGAAGGAAGCTCTGAATACCATACTGGATGCTTTACAAATGTAGCTGTTTGTTCAGATCTAGAAATCGAAAAAGCACCAGTAGAGACAATCCCATTGGAGGCTGTGACACACTCCTTGAACTCACCTGTGGGGTGTCGTATTGAAAATGATGTCCCCAATAATGATAACACTACAGAGGATGCAGAAATTTGTAATGAAGAAATCGATAACATAGTAGATGATGCTAATGAAAACACAATAGAAAATTCTGAACAGGTGGTAAATGAAGATAATACTGACAAAATCGCAGAAAATGCATAAACTGATGACGTAGCAAATGATCCCAATTGGACTCCTAGTGATGATGAGCCTCCCTATAAAAGAATGTGCTACTCTTGTGACAAACATACTATAACTGAATCAACAAATCATATTTCAGAAAATATTCCACAGAAATGTAATTCTCGTAGAGCAGGGAGTGAAAGGAAAATTTCTAGAAATACTGGGAATGCATATGTTACAGGGGATGGAAAGTTAAAAGATGCAAGAGTGTCGAAGCCTTGGCCTGACTGTCGTATGCAATGTAGAAGTAAATTTTCATGACGGAAAAAACAAAAGAAATTTTGAAGAGTATTGGGAAATGGCTGACAGAGATAAAGTTACATACGTGAGTAACCGCGTTGAAACGTGTGAAAAAGTATTGTACAGACCACGCAATGTTGAGGAAAACAAACATAAATCTAGATTCACCACCAATACCTATTATTTGGAAATAAATGGTGAACAAAGAAAGGTTTGTAAAGGCTGCTTTCAGACAGTATTAGGTGGAACTAAATGCTTCATAAAATTAGCAGTGCAAAATAAACTGTCCAGTAGTGATTCTTGAATACCAGCGTCAGACTGATAGAGGAAGAGAACCACCAAAACACAAATGGTCTCAATCTGTCAGGGATAATGTTACACATAGAATCTTTCCCGGCATATGAAACCCATTAAACCCGGAAAACAACAACCAAAAAATATTTGCCATCTCATTTGAATCTCATGAAAATGTACAAGTTGTATAAAACTGGATCAACAAATCCTGTATCAAGAAATATTTACGAAGGCATATTTCATTCTCTAAATTTATCTTTCAAGAAACCTAAAGTTGATACGTGTAACAAATGTGATAAAAGTATAAAGAATAGATAACATCTGAAAGCCATGTATTGCATAAAGTAACACCTGATAATGGGGAACTTTGTTCTAGCCATGTTATCAAACATGTGGCATAAAGTTTCCCTTTTCAGAAGTAACTTTAGGCCACAAAGAAAAAAATTGTTATCAATTCCATTATATGGTATTCTTGGTTTCTGAAATTTAAAACACAGTCCAAAAGGTTACAGATACACACACAAAATTCAATATTTTAATTATAACAATTCTACAATAATCTGTGAAATTGTAAAATAAATCATGCCAAAAAAGTGGCACAAACTAACCCCAGTCGATGGCTCAAAGTGTTAATTTATATAATCAGTATAATAATGATTATACTGTAAAAAAAATTACTACATATTTAATTTTGGTAAGAATATTTTGCTTTTTATATTGATAAGTATATTTTGCTTTTTGTAGTAAATACTTAAATTGTGTAGACGAAAAATCAAACTTTAAAAAATTTCTTTCTTTTTCATGTAAAGTGTGGCAGTTAGTTAATTTTATTAAATGCTACTGCACCTGTAACCCATATTAAATTATGTGCTCTATGCTTAGGCATTTAACATCTTTGCAAAGCCAAAAGCTGTTTCCCGTGCTATTATTTAAAGTGTCCACTCAGCAGATAAATTAAAAAAAAAACACAGCCACTGATAAAAGGAGTGCACAAAAGTTAAATATAGTAACGTGCTACACACATGATATAAAATGATTAAGAACACACATTGCAAACGTTTATCTTACCGCCAACACACCAGTCATATTTCCTGGCTCGGGAGTCGGCAGAAATATATTGTTTGTTGTCTATTTACGGAAATGCACTGCCGACGTCCTAGTGTCACGTTTGTCAGCTGACTATCTCACCGAGATAGCACGAGTAGAATGACATTGGTGTTCTGGTTTGAGAGAGAGTCAGGAGGCAGCTGGGACCATCATGCAGTGTTGCCACACCACCACGGGGGGGGGGGGGGGAACCACTGTTGATCTCCTGCATAATAAGCAGAAGTCTTTTATAGTTTTTGCAAAATCAAATCATCTGTGGTCTTCCACTCACCATCTGTAATCACTCAAATATAGTATTTATGAGTGCAGAAAATGAATACATTGAACTAAATATCTGTAAATATGGTATATGACAATGTTACACAATTTATGTGCGTGTCCCGAGCATCTGTGGTTTTCGCTCATCCACAGTAGTCCAGGAAACAAATACCATGGATAAGGCGAGTCAACTGTAATTTCCTGTGTGCCATCATTTCATTCAATATTACCACGTATTCCAGTCATGGGCATCCTGTGTTTTCCTAATGTCCTCCGTTGCTTTGATAGACATGCTGACACAAAATATAATGCAGCAATAAATTGAATTATTTTGCCTTCCTGCAGCTGTTTTGCATGTCCGAGGCCTCGAAATGCAAATACTTACGCAGATACTTTGTCACTCAATATTTGCCTCACTGTCTTTACGAGTAAGGCACTCAACTGGCATGCAGTCTTTCCATGGACTAGTCTGCCTGAACATGACTTTAAAGCAGTGACCGTATGTTTTTGTGGCATAATACTAAATTTAAAAGTATAATGCATGCCTGAAGACAACTTTAAAGTTTCTATGTAGAAAAATTTCCAGTGAAAACTGATACTAAAAACACTCGTTTTAAGCAATTTTATGCAAAAAAAAATCATACTTGGAGACAAAATGTTAACTTGAAACTTGTCTTTAGGTACAAATGTTTCTGAAAGCATTTTCCGTGTTCAGATGCCACCAGTTAATACCCAGCTATTTATGAAACGTTTTCTGCAAAATCTCTGCAATGTACTTATGCACCAGACAGGTAGAACCCTTATGAATGACACTTTGCACACTCATTATGGTGCACTGCTTTTATTTAAGGTACTCTTTTCTTGTTTATGTCATAATTTATCAATCTATTAGTTTTGTATGAACTGTTTCAGAAGGCACTGTATGAGACCTCCAAGACCAACTTGCTACTTCCTCAAAGATGGAGGATGGAGCATGTGCCTGTGGTTTTGGTTCCAACCCCAACAAGCAGCAGTCACTCTAGCATTCATAACAGTCAACTTCAGTCAGGCGATGTTAGTATGTGTGTGTGTGGTGCTGGTACGAAGCCCAACCTGGTGATAGTGAGTCAGGTCATTTTTCTTCCTCCGTGGATCCAATAGACGTTCAGAACTCTGCTGGTTCTGGTTTGTCTTCAAAGTTATCCACTGAAGTGAAGTTTAAAAATCTTAAATGAAAATTGGATACCTTCTTTATCATTTCCTTTTCCAATAATTTCTCAAGGCAACAAGAACAGAAAATTTAGAAGGGATTGGCTGGGGAACTTATACTTGGCTTGTTTATAGTTAAATAAAATTAGCTAATTTTGTCATTAAAATTTCACAATTTCGTCAAATAAATTTTACAGAAAAAATTAATGCATTATTATTAGAACATGAATCTGCTGTGTTTGTAATAATTTCACTAAAACCAAATGGAATTTGTTATTCATTATTTTTAATTGGTACATATTTAACCCTTTCAGTCAAAGATAAATATACAATTTTAGGCATAGCAACAAAAAAAAATTGTTTGTTCGGAACTGTACTGATATCTAGAAGACGCTTTGTCTTACATCGGGACCAATAAAAATGTGTGATTTATGAAGCTACAGAACATAGTCCCAGCAGCGAATTAATTCTCTCACACGTAGGGAACCTTTCTCATTGGACGGTATGGTCTGCTGTGTAGGTACAGAATGGACCATTCAAGCCACTTCATATGCAACGTCCTAGAGAGAGGACACTGACTGAAAATGTTAAGTGGAAAACATTCAAAAATATTTATATACACTTGTCATGTAACACACATTGTCATGTCACAGTAATTTTTGTGCGATAAATTTTGTACTTTATAGAGACATTTAAAACTGGCCAAGAACCTTCACTAGTGTGTGGGTTTTACAAGATTTTTACATCACCCACATACAGCTTTTGTTCATTTGTAGATAATAATATTTTAATTAAATCCCATCGAACATGGCATTATCTCCAACACAAATCCACAACCTAACTACAAAATACTAGTAAATATCTGATTATTAATCAAATAAAAATATTCATTAGAGTACATAGTATATATATTTCTAAAAAAATTGGCAGAAACCTACGTGTGTTTGTTTTCTTGGCAATATGAAAACTACACAAATTTGGTTTCAATGCAGTTTTCTTTTTATTTTTTATTGTCCTCCACTATCATTAAATCACTGTGCATCTCTGCGCTTCTCTTCAGTCTATCATGGACAAGTTGATAGGCCTAGTAAGTGAAGTGAGAGAACTACACAACGAAAACACGGATCTTAAGGAATCTATTGTTTTTACTCAATCACACATTGAATCTAGGCAGATACAACTTGAAAATGCTGTTTCGGAGGTTAAGTGTCTACGTAAACATATCCAACAGCTGAGGGCAGAAAATGAAAACCTCAAACAGTACACGAGGATCAACAACTTAGAAATACACGGCATCCCTTACAGCAAAGATGAAAATACAGTGAGCTTATTTTGTAACATGGCCAAGCACCTAGCAGTTGAGATCACTGAAAAGGACATTGATGCATGCCACATGCTGCCATCATCTAGTAAGGAATTACCTCCCACTTTGTTGGTTAAGTTCTGTAGGAGCGGAACAAAAAACAAACTCCTGGCTGCAAAGAAGAATAGCTGTATTCTTTCATCTGACGACTTGGGCTTCAGAGATCCTCCCAGACCACACTACCTAAACGAACACTTAAGTCCTCAAAATAAATTGCTTTTTAAGAAAGCTATGAAAATGAGGCAACAGGGGGGCAAGTTCGTCTGGACGAAGAACTGCAGCATATTCATAAGAAAAACTGAAACTTCCTATGTGAAACGCATCACAAAGAATGAAGACTACCTCAGGATTCTGAAAAAAGATAACCTGCTTTTGTGTGGTAATAACATAGACATTAATGCATCTGAATATGTTTAGGCAACCCAGACTAATTTTGGTATCGCACGTTGAACTCCGTGTTCTTAAAAGTGCTGCATTCATGTGTAGATTTAGGTTTACAGGTGCCAGGGCTTTACTTTCAGTTCTGATAACTATGATGAAAACTTGCTACTTGGTTGTAATGTATCACTTAGTATAAAAATGATATGCCGCAAAAACAGTAAGACACTACTCTGGTGAGAGGTGACACGAGGTGCAGGGCGACCTTAACTAGCCGACCCAGATGTTTGGAATAACAATCCTGGGGGAATGAGTACGAGGTTAGGGCCCCCGGTATATAAGGCTGGGACAATGGCGACTCGGGGTGCCATCTTGCCCCAGACGCTGAAGAGCCTGCCCGAGGGACGACTGCTGTGAGGACCACCAACCCATGGTCCTAGATCAACGCCCGCTGCACCCGCCGTAGAGAGAGCCTCTTCGTAGACGACTGCGATACTTTTAAATATACTTCCCGTTAGGGCGGCTTAGGGCATGCGAGGTTTTGGGAAAGGTGAAGGCTCCAGTAAGGTCCATAAGAGCAAGAGATATTAAGGATAGCTGGCTTGCTTAAGTTAACGTAACTCTGAGTGCCACATTCTCGTCTTACTATATAACTGTTGATCTGACTGCTCTTGTAATTGCTTGTTAGTAGAATAAATTAGAGTTTTGTAGTACGCATTCCTTTTCATCTGACTACCTTGATCCCCTTATAAGTGCGTGGTCTGCTCCCTTCAGGGCGGGCCACAGGAAATGGTGGAGGCTAGGGTTTTCAAGCAAACCCACTTTAAGACTGCAATAACTAGTAAAGTAAAGTTAGTTAAAGAGGAATTATTAGAGATGTTTAATATCTCTCACCTGCCACAGGGTTTGAATTCCCTCGTAAATCATGGTTTAACGTATCCCACATAGTAAACAATAATAACATAAAGCACTCATTCAAAGCATAGTGTGTACTGTTACTCAGCAAATTGCGGCAACACGAGAGTGCGCGGGCAAACCTGTTGCGTTGCATATACCTCGGCCGTACATTCACCCATTGTTTTGTAGAGTAGGGAGTGTGTGTGCACTTACGCTTTTAAGTTTAATGCATGGTAAACCACGGCTCTGTCTTTCGGGCCGTTTTTTATTTTGCATCACGGAAATTTCCACAGATGGTGTGTGCAAAAGTGGAAAACAAAAATTAGCAAGCTTTGTGTGTACATGGTACTACTTAACGTCACAAGTAAGATTGTCAGACAACACAACTAATACATGACTGACGAGCCATCAACATTGTTTGCCAAAACAGCGAGAAATATTCTCAAACATGCTGCGATCGACCTTTCAGAAGAAATTAAAAAGGCAAAACATTAGTAGCACTGAAAAATTTCACCAACTCATAGCTTCAGCGGAGAAACTATTACAGGAAAACCCAGAACTCATTGAACACCAGCTCTACACGACTCATGCGTAGCTTAATTACAAAGATAACTAATAACAGCCTTCTGCTAACAACACCACCGCCCACATACGAAAATGTGCAACATCACACATAGATTATCTCACACCCATACACATCGACACTACTACCACAGAATCAATTTACGAAAACTCCCCATTAGCTACACCACTTGCAATCCCTCAATAACAAAACCCCACCATGGCGAATCCAGCCCCCCTCAACATTAGTGTTCAACACCCCATGTCTGTGCCCAAATTCTCGGGGGATGAAAACAAAAAGTTGCCAGAGTTTTTAGAACAATACAATCATGCATCGGAAAATAACAATTGGGACGGCATGGAAAAATGTCACAGGCTGAAATTTTACCTAAAAGAGTCTGCCACACACTCTGGAAAACTACTTACAAACCCATGCCGGACAAATCACATGGAACGACATACTCGCCAAACTAAAGAGTACATTTTCAACCCCGGAAACAGAGGAACACCTAAAACAGCTACTATACACAACCAAGCAAAAATTACACGAGAGTACACGAAAACACATAAAGAACATGTTCTACAGGAGAAAATATAATCCCAACTTGAGTGATTCAGATTTCATTGGGATAGTATGGCACTCTCTCCTACCATCAATAGCGAATAAGATCGTAGGGCTCAAAAATTACACAATCCAAGATTTAATGACGAACGTACAACGAGCAAAACTTGGATTGTTCCGCTACAACCAAGCTATCACGAGACACCAAGTCCAGTCAGACACCGACACATTAAGTGCGGAAGTATTCAAGCTAAAGGAGGAAATATCTAACCTATCATTACAGAACCAGAAAAAAATCAACTACATCAAACACCAACAACTTCCCAACACCTCACCAATACCGGAACAACAATTACAAACAAAACCGCCAACCATTCATTGTTGTAAAGGAATACATCCCACAACCAAGAAAATATTACAACCCACACCCCTTCAACTGCAAACCAACGCCACACAGCAATTTCCAAAGAAACCCTAACACACATACTGACACAAGACAACAAACCCCCCCCCCCCCCCCCCCAAAGGCAAACTAGGCACTACGAAACTCAAAATCAAACGAACAAAAAAACTATTACACGAGGGGGCAATAGGCACCACTCCTACTGATAAAACATAGAGCAAGGTGCAACAGTATAACTAGAGCAGCTCGCGGAAGCCAGGAACACCTGAGGAGTGACGTAGACAGAGAAAACTACCATGCTACAGACAGACAGACAGACAGGACCCTTAAGGAGAGCCAAAATAGCACAAAAACAAACAAGGGAAGGGAATACTCAAAAGACAAGGACAGCACGAAACAGGAAATTAAAGTCCAACACGTAATTAACGCCTGCGAGGCACTTTTCAGTAAATGCGTACCCACCAGAACTTATGCGGAAATTGCTCAATTCAATTCCCGCAGTGAAACTTTTTCCATGCCAAGGTAACCTACATGACAGAGCATTAAACAACCCACGACACACGTAAGCACAGTAAACAGGTCACCCTGCATCACATTTCGAGGCTTAATATGTGGGTCAGGGAAAACATCCGTAACAATGACGCTGCCTGTAAGGACACAAACACATGCAAACAAAACACAGCGCCCGTGAAAACAGACATGCTACACCTCATGGAAACAACGACATGCGCCGGGCCCAGGAGAATAAACAAATCAGCGCAGCCTTCATAGGTCCTCATTTTCTGGTGGCCATGATGTGTGCTCTGTGCTTGTATCCGGGTCACTGAGCAGCGGCATGCCCACTCTTCCCCAATCAGAGGCAGCCATTTCATACAGACATCACGGCGTGTTTCAATAAATTCAAAAAAAATTTTGCCATTGGACACACCAAACTCCGTATCCCAACCACGGGAAAAGACAATGGACAGTCAATAAACACCAATCATAACATCAACATGGATCCTCGTGGCAGTGATGAAATGTGTGAGCAGAAACTGAGCCACAGGTCCGACTCACTTCACACAAATATGCCCTGCCAATCGGCAAGGACGAATGTCACGTCAGTTACATGAAAACATCAACACCACACATCCTTGTCCGGATTGGCGGCATGTCTTACAACACGCTACTGGACACTGGCTGCTCGCGCTCGTGCATAGCATCCACACTAATTAACAAACATAAATGAGAACCGGTGACTCAGATATTTACCTTAATGGGTGCAACTAACGACATTGACTTCCAGAAGTACAAAACTAACGTCAATAACATCTCAGGGTATAATTTTCAGCAGGAATTCCTCCTAATTGACAACCTTAAGTTAGATATAATATTAGGGGTGGATTTCATAAAAAAAGTATGACATGGTACCAATATTGTCCAAAGACATCATGTTTGTGTACACATATAATAAGAAGATTATTGAAACACAAATACACTTGAGCGCGATGTGAACAATTGTATCAAATATTATATCAACGAAATTGAGTCAGACGAGGACACCTGGATTTTCCTATGACGGGAGGTCATGCTGCAGCTAAGAGGCGAGCCGATGCGAGGTGCAGGGCGACCTCAGCTGTTTGGAATAAAAATCCCAGGGAAATGAGTACGAGGTTGGGGCCCTCTGTATATAAGGCTGGGACAATGGTGGCTCGGAGCGCCATCATGCTCCAGATGCAAAAAGCCCTGCCCGGGGACGACTGCTGTGAGGACCACTAACCCATGGTCCTGGATCGACGCCCGCTGCACCCACTGTAGAGAGAGCCTCTTCGTAGACGACTGCAATACTTGGGTAAATATACTGCCCATTAGGGCGGCTTAAGGCACGCGAGGTTTTGGGAAAAGTGAAGGCTCCAGTAAGCTCCATAAGAGCAAGAGATATTAAGGATAGCAGAAGATAAGTTCAAAACTTGTGTTGTTTACAGGGTGCTAGATTTCTTTTTACAGGAACTAGAAGATATGTTTAAAGCACCAAATCCCTTCTGTAGGCTTTTCAGTCCAGTTCTGAAGTATAATTCTTTAAATGAAAAAGAATTGAAGGTGAAGGCTGAAGATCTAGTACGACAGTTTAAAAGTGACTTATCAGTCAATTTATGCGATGAAATTGTGCATCAAAAGCATATTTTTTCTGTCGTCTTTGAATCTAAGATTGAAGTATACCCTTTGAAATTACTAAACTCAATATATGATAAAAATTTGGAACCAATATTCATGAACGTCTGCATTGCACTCCGTCTCTTTAGTACACTTCCCCTTACTGTTGCATCGGCAGAAAAAGCATTCAGTAAACTTGGAAATAAGTTGGAGACCTGGCAAAGAGCATCTATTAGCCGGCAAAGATTAAATTAACTATCTTTACTGGCTATAGAACACAGCCTGGCTTCTAAGATGGACTTCACAGAGATACAAGTATACTACATTATGAACATTAAGTACATCTTATGTATATAATTTGTGGAATGCATTAAGTGGTTTGTGTGGTGTTATTTTCTGTTTCATTTATTGGACATTTTACAACTTAAAGAACATTAATTATCTCTCATATACATTTCTCTTGCTTTAGCTACTAAACAAAAGCATTTTTAATGCACTAATTTTTTATGTCAAGTTACTCTACCCAAAGTACAAGTTAGTTTATTATGAGTATTGGTAGCTATATTTATCAAAACTGAGCGAGACTGTAGATGAGGAAGGACACCTCACTTGGGGTTGGAGGGATGGGGGTTTCACCTAACCTGGTACTGGGGCCCAGTGTGCCGATGTGGGGGGGCCTGCATAGCTGGTATAATAGTTTATTCCAGTGGTCTGTGAAACCAAGGCAGTTTGCCCTGCGAATGGGCCCTATCGCTACTGTGAACAAGGATACAATATAGGCCTGAGGGAATTAATTAAATGATATTAAATGTGATATCACCAATTACAATTCTTCACCGGGAGTATTACAGAGTAACGAAAGCGTTACTATGTATCTGACTATTCAAAGTCTTATAAACATTAGATCAGTTAGTTTATTCATAACAGATAGTCTTGACTCCAAACCTGATGTGATTGTTGTTGCTGAGACATGGCTTGTAACGAACCTGCAAATTTTAGACTTCAGAGGTATGACAGCTGTTTTGCATGTAATAACAATGGTAGTGGTAAAGTGGTTTTACATTAAGAGTAATTTGAAACACAAACTACTAGATACTTTAGATAATACCCACTATTCAATATGGATTGAGGTTAACATTGGGAGCAATGGTAAGACTGCTGATATTGTGACGAGGTTCCATCACGTAAGAATGGATTACTTGTGTGATTTCCTGTTTTACACTTGTCTACACCTTGTTTCCGCAAAGGTGCATCTGTGTGGCAGGCCTGCCGATCCAAGAAACATGCAGAGAAATGCCACGGGACTACAAGCCTGCGTTAGGGTGTCAAATGTATCACAATTATACAGATGCCACATCGAGTGAGGCTACAAAGAGAATCGAGGCAAATGTTCTGTCACTCCGAAAAGCTAGCAACAGAACACACAGAAATGTTTTGTGGAGTAGGCTTCACAAGAGACATGAAAAAACCAGGTGGCCAGTGTGTATTCTCTGAAGATGAAGAACAGTATTTTGTTGCACATTCTGTATCAATGTCTGCATTTGGATTTCCTATCACATCATTTGATTTAAGGTTAATCACAAAGGCATATCTAGATCGATCAGGTTGTAAAGATTGTAAAAATCGATATGTCCCAGTCCATTGGCTAAAGACGCTATGAGGCATGGCATATCCTGATATGTCAACATACAAAGCTTCGCCATCTGATATATTTCTACGTTTATTTTACTATTCAAATTGACAGAAACTGATATGTTGCCATGTATTGTTTTGCCACCAGGGATGATATTTTTATTTTATTGGCGGCAGAAGTTTGCATCTTTCTTAAGCCCCTATCACACTGTCAAATTCTTGCCTCCAACTATATTTGTCGATAAAATTGCCTTAGAGGAAAATTATAACTTGATGTTGGTAACACTTCTGATACTATATTCAGTAAAGGATAGAGATGTATTGTTAATATTGTTGTTTGCTTTAGTGTAGTACATGGCACTGAGTTAACTTTGTGCTATTGTAGGAGTTGTCCCTGTCCCTAACTCTACTTATGCTCTTTCCTGTCACCTCTGAGCCAGTTAGCTTAATATCAACTCAATAGGATAGGGAGGCCTACTGGGGGTTGATTGCTACAGATGGCTGTTCAATAAGAGAGAGGGTTTCTACAAAACACATTTATTGCAAAACACTATATTAGCTAAATATAACAAGAGGTACAATTACTTGACTTGGATTATAGTATAATATTACAAGAGTATTCAACGCTTCTAGTCCTTAACCTTGCCACGCATTTATTATGTCTTTACTAATGGGGCCTCAAGATCAGGGATGATACCCTACTGCTTAGCTGGAGTTATGCTCACCAATTATCAGAAGTGTAGAATGCCGTCTGCCTGGAGCTCCTCCAGACCCTGGATTCTCGTAGACTTCTACTTCATGCCACTCCGGCACTGACATCGTCACAGAGCAATTACTTGCTGCCATCAGGGAGGGTGGGGGTTCGACACTCTGAATATTTATAACCTGGCAGTACTGGGTCAACCAGGCTTGTTGAATAACCAGGGGGCTCGCAAAGGAATCTATAGTCTGTCCAACCTTAAGTCATCATGTGCAGCCCCCTGGAGCCCGCCACACTATGTTGTGGTGTTTTAATAACAATTATGTGTGTTTGAAATAAGTGTAAGAATCATTTCAGTAGTAGAGCTCGCCTAATTTTGCATAATAGTAAGATACATGTTGTAAGATTATTCCTCAAATGTTAAACTTATTTAAGCCACATAAAATTGCAACCTTAGGGGAAAGTAGCAGCTCAGTATATGTTGATATACACCATGAAAAAATATTGTAGACAATTATCAGTGAAGTAGAAATTTTAAGCACAACCATTAGTGATTTTCAAGATAAAAATGGTGTGCCTCTTGAAACAAACTCAGACCCTAGAATTCTTACACAGTCTGACACTCGCTTGTTATATGACATTTCTGTCAACAAGAACAATGTAAACAATTGCTCCGGTAGAAATGACCATGTGTATGTAGGACTTAATTATCTACATCAGTAAATGATGATGGCCTGTGAGAAATTTTGAAGGAATATGTTGATGATTTTGATCAAGATCCTACACATCAACCTGATGAAGTAAGCAGTCCAAAGAAGAAAATGAGAGTCACTGGAAACAAAAAGCTCACCACTTTTAATGGACCTTGCTCCTGAGGAAATTGATGAACCAATAGATGATGCAGTAGTTGACATAGCTGTTATTGTGCAACTGTTGAAGATGGTGTTCTAGCAGGTGAATAGAGGTACCTATTTGAACATTTCTTCAGCTGACGAAAAAGTAAAGAGAAGAAAAGGTGTTAGGAAACGGGAGGAGGACGAGAAGAAGAAAAAAGAGAAGGGCTTGTCCTATATAAACAGAAACTGTAATGTTGTTCCAGCCAAAACTTTTAGTCCTCTTAATCATTGATGCAGAATAAAATGTGTTGAAGTGTGCAAACCAGACGATCAAGAGAAATGAGTTTTCTGAATTCATTAACAACTCAAACCAAGTAAAGGATGAAGTTTTGTGCAGTAGGATGTATATTTCTGACAAGAGTGTTGAGAAGAAAGGAAGAGGAAAGATACAAGGGAAATATCATGATCGGCAGATTACAGTAGAATATAGTTTGTGTGTAGATACAATAAGAACTAATGTATGCAAGGAAATGTTCATGCATGTACATGGGGTATCTAGAAGGAAAGGAGATGTCCTTGTACAGAAACTGTGTGCTTTTACAAGTGACTTTGTTGAACCTGATACAAGGGGACGTCACATCCCTAAAAACAAATTACTTAATGAGCGTATTGAAATTAGAGATTTTACTGACAAGTACCCAAGGCATGAGAGTCACTATTCACGCAGGGATTCATTAAAGAAATATCTCTTCCCAGTCACTTGAAAAAAAAAAATATTGCATGAAGAATATAAGTAAATGAAAGAAAAAGAAGATAAAAACAAGTGTGCTGGGTATGTTTTCAGAGAATTGTTCAATTCAACCGGGTACAAGTTCAAGGAATCTCACATCGACACCTGCAAAAAATATGATGAATTTAAAGCATGAAAGAGGCATGCTACAAATAAACAAGAGTGTGAGAATATATCCAAGCTTCATGATTCCCACATTGCAGAAGGTGAGAAAGCATACGAAAGTAAGAAAGAAGACAAGTTTTCTGCTAAAGGAAATCCAGCTGAAAGAGTGGTGAAAACATATTCCGACACATGTGGAGGTCAGAACATTAGCATGGCTATAATGTTTAGTGTTGTAATTCTCCAGGAACCATCTCTTCAGGTGATCAGAAATTTTTGTTGCCAGGACACACAAGACTTGAATGCGATAGTGACCAAGCGAGGATTGAGAGAGCCAAGAAACAAATTGATGAGCAAATGAAAATAATGGTTCCTCAAGACTGATATCAGTTTGTAAGGAAGGTTAGAGGAAGGAAGAAAGAAGTTCCATGTTGTTGAAATGACACAGATTGAATTCCTGACTTTTTCACAGCTTTTGAGTAAGAATGTGCTGGTCAAAAGATCATCAGACATGAAGAGGAGAAAGTACAATGGCTCAAAATTAAATGGCTGCGGTATAACAGTTTAAGTTTTGGCCTAATACACTTCAAGTACACGCTCCATTCAGAGTTCTGGATCTCAGACAATCAAAAAAAGGGCACCGCATCTGTGCTGACTCCATTTCTATTCCAGGTTCATACACAAAACCTTTAGAGATCAACCCACTCAAGAAAAAAGACTTGTTATCCATCTTGGACCTGCTAGACACAGACTGCCAAAATTTTTTCAAGGGCTTGCCAATGAGTCGAAACGCAATAGAGTTTGATGAGCTTGAAGACAACCTGGAATCAGACTCAGATGAGTAATAGACTGAAAAGTTTTTTTCATATTTTTTATGTCTTTGTACTTGTTTGTTAAGAATCAATTGTCATAGTCAGCAGACTTTTTTTATTATTGAATTCTAGTATTGTCATCTGACAAAATTTAAAAAAAATGTTAAAATACAAGTAGGCAAAAACATTATATGTACTACATCGTAATACATTATGTCAGAAAATGAAAAAATTCTTTATTTGTTTAGTAGTGTTTGTTAATAAAACTAACTTACATGCATTGTACACAATTTTCTGTACTGATAATTTGTTAAATAAACAGGCTTTTTTTTATTATTGATTTTTTGCAAGCCCTCAAACTTTTAAAATGCCCTCCTGGACATTTTGGTAAATTGGACACATCAGCTTCTGCCATCCTACTACAGAAATTTTCAATTCCTCCAAAGCTTGTACGTCCATCATGGTATGTGGCAGTGCTGTAGGTGAGATTCTGCCTGAATATGTGAATCACAAATTTGAAAAACTGTGGACTACCGGCCATGGCGGAGGTAGTTTGGGGGGAGTAGTCCCTTGCCAACTCCTTGCGGCGGTGTAAGGTGACACCATCCGGTGTAGTATCAAGATACTGCCTAACCGTGGGAATGCAGCACTGTAGAGTCCATCATCAGGGGGACTTGCTTTCCGTCCAGTGCAACCAGGGGCCTGCGTTAGGGTCTATGAGATTTCTGCCCAGTGACGCCGAACATCAACGTGAAGAAGTTCAAGGAAGTGTTGGTAAATGGCGGGAGTAACTATGACTCTCTTGGTGGTGCATGAAATCTATTCTGACACCTTCTGTACTGAGTACTTTCCTGGCGTGCTAGGTGGTGTATAATTTGCTTTCCAAGTGCTCTGGCAGACGGTGACTGTGATCAGTCTCTAGTGTGTGACGTTCTGTGCACTTTTCTGACAGTTCTTTGTGTGTATTAGCCTCTGGCTGAGGCACAGACGTCTCTTTTATTGGTTTGCTACTTATTGTTTTCTTTGGCTGTGGTTTGCCAACGTCACGAGTCTGATCCCCTGTGAGAGGTGTCACTTGGAGTTGGACTCCAAGATTGGACATGGTGTGCATGCCAGGTATGCACACCCTGTCCAATACAATGCGAGTCTGCCAGGACCTGCCTCCACCAAGCCCAGATGGACCGAGGAAGAGCTCAGGATCATGGCCAGGGAGGAAGTGTTCCTCCCTGAGAGTACAAGGTTCGTGAACCAGGCACTCGTGGCGACATTGCATGGCAAGAGTCTGTTTGTACAGTGACCTCTTGACAGTATTAAAGGTCAACGTAAGCAGCTGAAATACCAACAGTTGGTAAAAGAGATACGTAGTTTTGAGCTTTCAGACCCTCTGTCTACTCTGCCAAAGCGGTGGTCCACTGGGGCCACCGCAAATTTACCTCGCAGATCTAGAGGTGGTGGTGTTATGGTTCCGGAAGTGGGTGTGGAGTACCAGTGCTCACTCGGCGAGAGAGACTGCTCGTCATAAGGACCGAGTTGTCAACATATATAGGGCATGGGCGATACCATCCTGAGATCCTGATGGCGGCAGCAGATGCAGCAGAAAGGGACGAAGAAGTAGTGGGGCACACCGATACGTGGTTTCGGACGGTGTTCCAGGTCATGGGCTGTATGAAGCCCCTGCCTGAGACCCTAGAGCACCCTTTCGAGGTTACTAGGAGACAGGTTAGGAGGCTTCAATATGTAAGATTACAAGCTCTGTGGAGGAACGACAGGTCTATATTGACTGCGAAGATCTAGGAGGACGAGCTCATAGGAGGCGTGACCTACCTCCCCCCTCCCCCGGAAGTTGGAGCCTGGTGGGCTGACCTCTTCTCCTTGGGCTCTGGCCTCATGGATGAAGAGGTCGAATACTATGACGAAGATTTGCATAGTATCGAGGGGGGATATCTCCACAGAGGAGGTGCAAAAATTAAAGATGAAGGGGCAGTCCTCGCCTGGCCCAGATGGGATCACTATCGGTGATTGGGCAAAGGTGCCAGATGATCTTAAGGCTTGAATCTTCAACCTTTTTCTGCTTGCAGAAGGTGTCCCAGAATGGATGTTTGCTGCCGGACAGTTCTGATACAGAAGGTTTCCCAAACGACAATGGCCGCAAACTTCAAGCCGATTTCTATTGCATGTGTTGTTATATGCCACTATCACAAGGTATTGGGCGCAAGGATACAGCATGGCATTAAGATCCAGCCAGAGCAGAGAGCCTTTGATACGGTGTCCCATGCACCGTTGATGGAAGTTTTGAGGGCTCGGGGACTGCCCCATAACATCCAGCGGCACATCTGGCAGCTGTATTTGGTGGGTAAAACCACCATTCAGCTGCCGGGTAAGATATGAAGCATGGGGTGAGGCAAGGAGACCCACTTTCCCCCATCCTCTTTAACATCGTCATGGATGAGACCCTGAGAGATCAGGAGGCCTCCCGTCGGATTCGATCTGGCCTCCAAGTCAACCTGGACAGGGTTAGTCATGCGCTGGAGCGCTTTGGGTAGAGGCATTTTCCCTAGCGATGGCACCTAGGAAAAGGCGTGTACAGGTACTGGATGAACGCATGCTTCGCATCGGGACGGAGTTTCCAACTCCTCTCAGTGACGATTCGACGTTCAAGTATTTGGGAATCCAGTTTACCAGGGGAGGGGTAAGAGCCTTCAAGGCCCCCTCAAGCAGATATCGTCAGCTTCATTCAAACCCTTTCAGCGTTTGGAGCTACTCAAGGTCTTTTTGCTCCCCTCCCTTATTTACCATGTCTTTTGCCAAGGTGACGATTGGTGCTCTCAAGGCTTGTGATGTTGTCGTACGGGCAGCAGTGCACAGATGGTTGCGGTTGCCCCACAACACTGCCCTGGGATTCTTTCATGCTGCGTGCTCAGCAGGGGTCTGGGCATTCCCAGTCTGGTCTGGTCTGGTCAGTACCTGTATGGATCCTGGGTAAGCTGAGGAATGTCCTGAAGTCCAACTATCTCCCTGCACGAAAGCTGGAGAACCAGCCTCTGTTTTTCAGGAGAGTGGAGTGGGCGAGGGAGGAATCACTCTGGACACCTCGCTCAAAGTTAAGAACTATTGGAGGGCATGATGGCTGTCTAAAGGTCTGCATCATCAACAGACCCAGACCAAGTCCAGCCGTGAATCCACGGCCTGGATTGATCAACGGGCCGGTGGTATTCCCTCGAGGGATTACCTCTCCTACCTGCATATCATCAGCAACCGCTTGCTGTCGGCTGTCCGGACATCCCGGGGTAGGAGAGGTCCCTCAGGGACACTGCCTAAGTGCCGCATGGGGTGCAATGATGCTGAAACTACATACCACGTAGTCCAACAATGCCCCCGTACCCACGAGATCAGGGTAGCATGGCACAACCAAGTCATGAAGGTGGTGGCTGAATGGCTGGAGGAGCGAGGTTACAGGGTGCTCCGAGAGCCGAGGTATCGGATGTCTGAGGGCGTCTGGGTGCCCAATCTGGTGGCCGATCTGGTGCAGTCCAAGTGGATGGACTGGTCTTTCTCCCAAAAAAGGGTAAAGTATGCCGGGAATAAAGACCTCGTTGAAAGCATTCAGGAATGGAGTGGGACAGAACATAGGAATTTTCCAATAATACTGAAAGTGCAAAACATCAAATATGTTGCATTAATGTAATCAATAAAATATTTAAAATTAAATTACTTTTTATTAATTTGTTTGCCACTGGAACATGCATGAACACAAATTACATATATTTTTACACTGTAATAAATTGTTCTCAAATTTTCTGTACCAGTGCATACTCTGCAACTAAGCAATTGTTCACGAGTTTTCTAAACCAGTATATAGTGTACAAGTAATATGGAAGCTGTTATCGTGTTCCAGATGACCAGTTTTTGTAGAGTTATCTGCTTACTGTATTGCCCTTTACCAATTCTTATAGTAGCTCTGCTCAAACAATTCTGTATTTGTAGACTGCATGATGTGTGCCAAGTGTCCGATACTTTTTAACAGTTTTGCAAGTGTCCAAAACTACATTGTCTAATAATTTCCATTACATGTTAGGAAGTTCAGCCTACTAGAAAACATTTTGTTACAGTGTTATTTTTGGTACATGTTTAATTATAGTATTTTCAAAATAACATAAAAAGTCACATTTTGATGTGGTTTTAAGCTTAGGCCTGTTTGGTCAATGATAATACAAAGTAGTTAAAAAAAAAAGTGTAGTACTTTTAATACATGAATCGTGTTTAAACAAACTAGATCATTCAATTTTATATATTTAATAAAAATAAATATATGTATACTATATTTTCAAAAACCTGCTTTTAATTCCAGTTGAACAACTAATATTTCTTGTTTAAAATAATATGTAGAGTATTTGTAGATTTTTAAACATTAAATTTACTTTCAGCATTTTTCTTTTCACTGAGGTTAGCAGTAAGCTTTCGCATGATATATAAGCTCTCAGGTCTGCACAGGGATAAGATGTAGAATGAGGTTTCACAGTTTATATTGATAAATTTTTGCGAGTATTATTTCCATGTGTAATTTTAGGCATACGTTATTTTTAATGAAGCTGTAATATGTTCTTGAAGAGGATACGTTATGTGACATGTGCACAGACACTGTACTGGAATATCGTGATTATTATTTATCATTAGTTTATTGTAATTTTGTAGATGTCATTTGTATATTAATTTGTTTGTTTTGTGAATTAGCAAATGTTATATTGACAGAGTGCCTTGTCAGACCTCTATGTTATAGTAATGCAAACAAAATGGAATTGTAAATTTTTCATTTAACTTTTCTGTTAGTATTATAATTGATTTTACTCAAATCTATTTTATTTCGAAGCCCACAACAACCATATTTTTGATTATTATAATTATTTTGTTAGCATTTTACACTACTACTTTTGTACAGTCTGTTATGTGTTTTTTCAGTATCTATGAATGTACTATTGTGTGTCTATTTTTATGTTAATAACTGATAGCAGTACCTTAGGCCAAACATACTCGGAATTTACTCTATTTGAAATAGGATTTATTTCATCCAGACACATCTCTTTTAACCTAACAATGTGAATTGTTTGAGTGAAGAATATTGCAAGTGGCGTGACAGTCTTATCGCAGTGCCGGCTGCATGCTAGCCCGCTGCTGAGAGTGCAGACTCATCAATACAAACTGCGTGTGATAGGGGTGGATGGGTTGCTGTGTTTATGAGGGAAAGTGTGCCGGACCAGAATGTCAGGTAGAAGCCGTGTTAGCTGCCTGTCGCTGCTCTGGACTCGGGACGAATGCTAGCGCGCAGCTTGTTTTACACATTCTTCCCTCTCTTGTACGCACAGCCATCCCCACTCCACACCCTATGAAGGCTCACAACGGGAGTCAGAGCACGCCCATTCCACCCGGAAAACACGTGCTCGGTACCCATTCAGGAGTTCCCACGGTACTTGGGAAGGCCCTTAACCAGTGCTGCCAAAGGGAAGGCGAGACCTTTGATAATTTTCTGACAGAATCAGAAAAAATTAATAAAAAGTTGTGGTTATGGGGACCAGGAAGACAGCATCCTCAGTGATAGTAGAGTTATCAGCATCCGAGACTGCAAACTCCAAGAAGCCCTTTTACGAGTGGAAGACCTGGAGTTGGACCAAGCAATCAGAGAGTGTCAGGCTGTAGAAAGAAATAAGCTGTACGCCAAAAGACTTCAGGATACAGAAGATAAATCAGTAACTGTGGATGCAATGTGTGCTGGTACGTGGACATCTCACTCAAAAACCTATGGTAAAAAGGGCAATAAAGGTAGTGACAATTCTTGTGGTAGGTACCCTGTCACTTCAAATATTTCAGTGAGAACAATAAAGACCAGGCAATGAAAACATGTAGGAAGTGTGGCCAAGGAAGTCAGTATGGAATGTGCCCGGCACATGGAAAAAATGTCTGAATTGTCAGGTAAAGGGACATTTCATCAAACGGTGCCCCAAAATGACATATCAAGCACATATGAATGAGTCAACAGAAAATGCTAGTGACAGTGATGTAGCAGACTCATTTCACTGTGATCACATTAGAAAAGACACATTGGAAAGTGCATATCGAAAGGAGTGGAAACAAAATATTTCTGTCAATGGCCACCAAGTTCCATTCAAGCTAGACACAGGGTCCAATGTGAACATTTTGCCATTTGAAACATTTAAAAGCATCATAGGTGAAGAAAGAATGAACAGAACTAGTGCAACAATTGTAGCTTACGGAGGGACCAAACTAACTCCTGTACGTACCATAAGATTTGGCTGTGAGGTAGAACAACAAGGAAAATAACCTTTTAAGACAAATGCCTGTCCAATCCTAGGGATTGAAGCATGTATAGGATTAGGACTAATTCAGCGTTTAGACAGTGTAACTGAAAGACTGAGTGACACAAGTGTTAAGGTGTTTGTAAGTGCTCACCAAGGTCAGTGCACTATAGTAACAGAGCCCAACTCTGAGCAGGTTAGGAGGCCTGCAATGCGCAAGCCCACGATAATTAATGAAAGACTGAGGTCCAACCTAAATCAGTTGGAGGCCGAGGATGTGATAAAACCAGTGGCCCAGGTAACACCTGAGTGTTTCATCAGCAACCTTGTTGTTGTGGATAGTTGGTTGCGGTTATGTTTAGATTCTGCCAATCTTAACAAAGTAATTAAGCACAAACGCTACCCCATTTCCACATTAAGTGAGAAAAGTGATAAATTGTGTGGAAAAAAATACTACACATTACTTGACATTAAAGTTGACTTTAACCACTTCGAATTAGATGAGCAGTCAAGCCACAAATGTTGCTTAACACCATACGGTGTTTACAGAATTTTGCACCTTCCATTTTGTGTTTCCAATGCTCCAGAAAATTTTCAGGAGAAGAATGACTCCATCTTTGGTAAACTCCCTAATGTTGTGTACTTTAGTGACATTGTAACCTTTGGTAATTCTGAAAACGAACATGACTATGCTGTACAAACAGTCATTACACAGGCACACCTGAATAATATTAAGTTCAACGACCAAAAACTTCAGTATAAGAAAAGTAGTGTCAGATATTTCCGGCAGCAGGAACGCAAGCTGGCCCAGACAAAGTCTGAGCACTGTTAGATGTTGAACAGCCTAAAGGTAGAGAGGAACTGTTACAAGTTATGGGTATGTTTAGCTATGTTAAGAGTGTATGTGTCAGATTTTGCCACTGTGGCAGCACCTCTTTTAAGGAGCTACACAAGCTTAAAACTGAATGGAACTGGCTAAGAGACTCTCACACTCACACACACACAGAGGCGTTCGAAGACTTAAAAAGTAATGTGACAGCAGCAATCACCCTTACCAAATTTAACCCTTTGCAGCCGGTTGCAATCCAGGCCGATGCATCAAAGTCAGGCATAGGATGCTGTTTAATGCCGAACGGAAAACCAATTGCGTTTGCATAGCGTAGTCTGACTAGCAGTGAATGTAATTACGCTCAAATTGAGAAGGAACTATTGGCAATTGAATGATCATTGAAAAAGTTTCACAATATAGTGTATGGTTACCCAGGCAAGGTTTTTACTGACCATAAACCCCTTCCTTGTGCCACTGATGCAGAAGGAAGTGCATAAGATCGGCTCTTCTAGGCTCAAAAGACTGCGAGTTAAACTGTACAAGTACTATGTCACACTAGAGTACAGACCAGGTAAAGATATGTATGTAGCTAACTTGCTGTCGAGGGCCTACATAACAGATCCAATACCTGAGGACCCCAGTATGATCGAAACGGTTCATGTTGTACAGTGCTTGCCCTTTAGTAACAGAGCCAGGTAGGAGTTAGCGGTTGCAACTAAGGGAGACCCCGCTATGCAGGACCTTGTTCGTTACTACTATCAAGGATGGCCTTTATCATGTCTCTCAAGTGTCCGACAGGGTACAGGTCTATTGGAAATATCGGGATCACTTGTTTGTGGAAAATGGCATTGTGTTGTTGAAATTGAGTGTGTTAGGGTAGCCATTCCTGTTGCACTAAGAGGAAAAATGCTGAAATTGCTACATGAAGGGCACAGTGGCAGTGATAAGTGCAGAGTAAAAGCTAAACAAGCATTGTACTGGCCAACACTGAATGACCATATTGACCTATATGTTCAAATGTGCAAGGTGTCTGAAAAGAGTCGGCCAGCCAAGCAGGAGCAACTTTGTATTAGACCCCCTCCCCAGCTACGATGGGAGCAGATCGCAACTGACATCCTCGAGTATTGGGGTAGTAGTTACTTGGTCATAGTTGATAATTTCTCGCACTGGCTAGAAATTATCCCCATCAAAGACAAGACTGCTCATTCTGTCATTGAAGTATTTAAGAATGTGTGCTCCACTCATGGAAACCCTAAAACAGAGTATTCAGATAATGTGCCCTTTAACTCTTTATCAGTTCAAGTAATATTTGGAAGATATTCACTGTGAGCTAATAACATCCAGTCCCAGGAACCTATAAAGCAATGGTCAAGCTGAAAAAGCTGTCAGCCTTGCTAAGTGAATTCTCACAAAAAGTGGTCTAGAATCCAAAGACTGGAGGGAGGCACTTATGGAATATAGGAGCACCCCTATTGTGTCAATACTCTTAATGAGTAGAAGATTGCACTCAAGATTGCCAGCGACCACCTTAAACCTTCAGCTGAAGGTTAAAGAGGATGTCAGAGCAAAGATATCAAAAAATCAGGTAAGAACGAAAACATGGTACAATAAAACTGCTAGCCATAGGTTAGATCGGTTCCATAAGCACAGGTAGAGGTATTCCACGAGCTAAAGGCAAGATTGTCAAAAAGTACGAGTCCCCTCGGCCATATCTAGTCAGGACCAGCTACGGCCACATAGTCAGGTGTACCACAAAACACATTCGTAGATCTTGTAGAGTCATCACAGAACTTATTGGATGAGATAGAGTACTACCCAGTGGAGCCTCACAGCAGTGGTGACGTCTTAGCACTAGTGGTAGGCCCAATCCAATGTGCGGTACTGCCGCAGCCTTAAGTCATCTACTTGCTTGTCAGAGGTAGACAATGAACCTTTTCTAGGATTCCCTCTGAAAGAGAATGTAGACACATGTGGGAATAATGTAAACCCTAGTAATCATGTTGGTACAAATAGTCACAATTGTGGAAGTGTAGGAACTGGTGAGGAAAGTCACCAGGAGTGGCAGGATAAGCAAACAACTGCAACGCCTCCTTGGGGCTGTGTAAAAATAAAGGGGGAAAGATGTTGCAGTTGCATAGTTATAAAAGCCGTTAGGTTGGCTAACCTGGAGTGAGACAATGTTGTTGTTGCAGTAAGTAAATGGGGGCGATGTCATGCTGTGTTGTGTTGTAGTTATCAAATAAGAAGTAATAAAGACTTACTGTGAGACTGAACATGTTGGAGTAGTTAATACTATAACAAACCATACCAGTGGAACATACATTTTTGTCAATTCCTTATATGCTGGAAGATTGGTAAAAAAGAAATTTCTGTAATTTTCTTTGCTTCGTTAATTGGATTCTGTAATAAATTTCCACGTAAAGTGGCAGGTTTCTAAATAGCAATATAATGTTTCCAATTATTCTTCTTCATACAATTGTAAGCAATTAATTTTACTTCTGGTAACTGCAAAGTACAGTAAAAAAAAATCAACATTTAAAGTGGACTAATCAATACAAATAAAACTTTTCTTTTTCAAATACTATACGAACATCTATTTGGTTGTTCCAAATATATAAGATAATAATTAAATATTAAAAACTGTAAATATAAAATTATATAATACGGAGAATGATACACCCACACATCACTAGTGTAAAAACTTGAGGACACAACAATGCTAGATTAAGAGAGTACATTCTTAAATGTCTACTACAAAAAGATTTCTATGAGGTGCTTTGGTGACTCTAAGAACAAGTAGAAATATATCAACAGTATTCTAGGGAGAAAACCCGCAAAAAAGCTAACATTGATTTAATTATACGATCCAACAATGAACCCCTGACTAACCCAGAAGCTATAGTAAACATCTTTTGTGAGCATTCTACCAACGTTGCTATTAACCTAAATACTATCATTAAGTGTCATCCCCTGGATGACATCAATTATCTAAAAACTCTGAAAACAGCCATCAACTCAATATTTTTTCCAGCTACAGATATGGCTGAGGTGAAGTCATTAATATCAAGACCATCATTAGTCCAGGTTATGTTACAATGGCATTACTGGCCACATTATGAAGCGTTGTATTGAATACCTAGCACCTACATTAACGGCTGTTGCTAATTCGTGTACTGAAAACTGCCAAAATAATACCTATACACAAAGGATGTTCTGCCCGTGAACTTACTAACTACCGTCCCATCTCGATATTGGCCATTATCAATCAAATATTTGAAAAAAACTCATCTACCATAAACTTTATAAATTTTATGACAAGTATGTTATACCCCAATATGCAGTATAACTTCAGACCATCTTTTAACACAGGTCAGGCAGCTCTAGATCTAGCTAGTAAAATACAAATGTGAATTGATGAAGGAGGTTATTCAGTAGTACTGTCTAAACTAATTAGAAGCAACCTCACAAACAGGAAGCAGTATGTGTTTGTATGCGGTGTCCAGGGCAACTAATGCAGTGTCCTAGAGGGAAATGTACTGGTTTATATAAACAATATCTGCAACTTGAGAATTTCAGTTGTATGCTGATGATTCTATCATTTTTAAAAGTATTGTGGACGTGTAGTTACAATCTTGGAACTGCTGCAGCAGGACCTGTATATAATTAGTGAATAATTTCATCTGAATAAATTAATGCTAAATGCAACTTTTAAATCCCCAAACTGTGAGCTAAGTTGAACTGTAAAACCATATATAGAGCAAACTAATATTCAGGAGGCAAGCAGCATTAGATACTAAGGAACTACATTTTAATAAACACCTCAGCTGGTATGATCACTGTAAATGTGTGTATAACAAGGTAATTCCTGCAATAAGACAGCTGCACGAACATGGAGTGTCCACCAGGATAAATCTACTTGCATATTTTTCTTTAGTCCATAGCCATCTCCAACATCGCAGTCAAGTGTGGTTCTGCTAGAGAGAATGTACTTATGCCATTGCAAATAGCACAGAACCGAGGTCTAACCTAGGTGCCATCACACAAAGGATATTTATACCGACAGCAATTTCTTACCTATCAGAGGAGACTGCATTGTTAATATCATAATTGCTATTCATCAAATGATCAAGGATAAACAACTTAATAAAGGCAAACTTCATTTATACAGCACTAGAAATTCTGGTAATTTCTAATCGAGCTTGTGCCAGCAAGTCACTATTGGGTTACACTGTAGTAACTGTTCCTGTGTAAGTGCATTACATAAACTGTCAAACCGATTTACCCTATGCCTTACAAGGTAAGAAGGAGTGGCAAAAGACGTAAGGAACAATACCTAGCTCATCTTGCTCTCAAACCGTGGCTGCCATTACCACCTCCTATGCAGGAAAGGCAGGCGGAACGGGACTGCGCCGCCCAACTTAGGCACCAAGCAGTAGGGCCTACTCCGGTCATCATAATCTACTTGTAGCCTTGCCTTCACACGCATCCATCATGTCACCCTGTGGTAAGAGGGTTGTTAAACAAAACTGAGGCAAGACACGGCTGGGCCAACCTGAACTTCTGAAGCCATTCAGCCTACAACTGGAATTGCCACTTCGGAGTGGACAGAGCACGCCACTATTGGGTGAAACCTGCACCAACCACAACACCCAAGATGACATTATAAGTAAGCAGTAACCAACACCCCTCGCCCCACGCCTTCTAACCAGAGTTAATCACCCTGTTTTTGGTCTAGCGGAACAATCATTGACAAATGTCATGGGGCATCAGACAAGTAGCTGTGCGCAGGACCCGGTAGCATTCACGCAGGAATGCGAAAAAGAGTTCAGAGAAATGAACCTGCCACCGAAACAACGGGCTGACAGGGTCCAACTACCCTGGCCCTCACTTGGTGGGAAAGATATGGTGAATGACTGGAAGCAGTTCAGTACCAGGCGAGGAGGTGTTAGCCAGACTGACGACTCAATTTTATTGCCAGACGACAAAGCGGAAATATTCATATGGAGGAAGGAACAGATGTTTACAAGCGTGTTCCCCGGTGTTGGCAAAACTACTGCCGTTCGCGCCATCAGTCAGATGCTACTACGTAGTCTTAGGAACGTCCTTACTGCAAGACCTACCACGTTGGACGAACTGATTAACTAAGCCTGAGAAGCAGAACAAAACTTTGCAGTGCAGGCTTGTCTCAAAAAACCAGTACCAGCCAAGGTCCCCAAGGTGTGAACTCCACAGAGCGCATCCCTTAAAGGCCCACCAGCTCCAACCACCCGCATGGCATTCGTACCCAAATGTTGGTTCTGCTCAGAGAACAGGCAATTTTATCCGGAATAATTTGTTAACACCAAACCAACTCGCCGGAATAAGACCGCAAACCAAAACAGAATGAATGGCACAACCCAACTCCACCCTAGTCGAATTACCTTGACAATAAAAATACAATGTATTTCTACACAGACAGAATTTATTGTATCCCCAACCTTGTCCGAATCAGTAATACTACGGTATCTGTGGCTCATCTGCAATCAATGTATTCTAGATAATGGACAACGTAGAGCCTATATGGAAGAAACCAACCGGATCGCAGTAAACTTGTATCAAAACCCAGACGACATCCTGCCACTGCCCACTAACCACGAACTTGAAGAACCAAAATCCTACCATTTAAAAGCAGTGCTAGATGAGCATGCCAGAGCATTCAAACAAAGAGGACTATTGCGACAAACACATTCTATACAGCACGAAATATGGCCAACCACCAACTTACCGGTTTACAATTAACCATATAGAGTGTCAGCCCGCCGTCAAGACTTCATTATGGAGCAGGTCAATGACATGAGGGACCAGGGAATCGTGGAGTCATCAAATTCCCCATGTAATTCCCCTCGTGTTTAAGAAAGATGGGAAATTGTGATTTTGTGTAAATTACAAACCACTAAATGAAGTTACCCATCTGATCGCTCCCCCAGCTATACAATTGTCTCATACACTACAAGACATTGGCAAGGCCAAAATACTCAGTACTCTTGACATGGAGTCTGGATATTAGCAGATTGTGGTCCACCCGGAGAGTCGCAAATATACTGCCTTTACAACACCCAAAGGCGAAACCCTTCAATTTCGAGTCATGCCATTCGGCTTAAAAAATGCCCCAACAACATTTCAACTATTGATGTCTGCAGAAGTATTAACAGATTACATGGGCGAGTTCTGTTTGCCTATCCCAACAGTTGGGAGGAGCACCTAGGCTATCTGCAAAGAGTGTTGGAAAGACTCAAATTACACGGAATGACCTGCAAGCTGTCGAAAAGCTTCTCCAGCAAGTCCTCAATAGATTATCTGGGACACGTCATATCACCTGAGGGAAACTTCCTGCAACACAGTTCAATACGAGCAATTGAAGAAGCGGAAGAACCAATGATATAAGCTACGACGACGGTACCTGGGTCTGATTATTGGCTACAAGACTTCATTCCAAATATTGCAAAATACATGGCACCACTGCATCCACTCCTTGAGAAAGACAAATGTTGGCGATGGGGCCCGGAACGACGACAAGCGTTTTTCGACTTGAAGAAGAGTTTCAAGAATATCCACCAACTCCATCGACCACTAGGAGACAAACCCCTAATTCTGCAAACGGACGCATGTCAAAACAGCCTGGGCACAGTACTGTACCAGCAAGACATACGACATCCACACGTGACAGCGTATGCATTTACTCGCATAAACGAAACAGAGCAGCACTACCACATGAATGAGCAGGAATGTCTGGCCGTTATTTGGGCCATGAAGAAATGCAGGTATTATCTCAAAGGGCAACACTTCATTCTACAGAATTCGAAGGCCAAGCTCGGCCGGTGGGACATGTTCCTTACTGAGTTCGACTTTGACGTCCAACATTGCCCAGATAAGGTGAACGACCTGCCAGATGCCCTCTCTCGATTCCCAACACTGGAGGAAAAAGGTGAGAAGGAAATGTCCCCCTCCCCCCCCCCCCCCGGTTAAATGAAGTCCGGAAGAGCATAGCCGTCTTCTCCAACTGCAAATAACCTTGAGCCAGCAGTAGGACCCCGACATCCGACGCCTACTATAGGAACAACCCCAGCGATTTGAACTACGGGATGATGTGTGGATGAGTAGCGGACAGTCCAATAAGCCTTGGAAGATCTGGGTTGCACTGATATCGGCACCATCACAACCATCCCCAAGCTGGTCACCTGGGAACTAGGGAACCCTGCAAGACATTAAAACCCATTATAATTGGGATGGGATATGCCACGATGTCCGGCAGAACGTCAGCAACTGCGTCAGGTGCTGCAGCGGCAAAGCACACCTGGTTCCCCCTCCCACCGCAAAACCACGGAGACCCAAGATGGCCTGGACCCACATTGCCGCCGATCTGATGGACCCATATCCACGTAGCACAAAAGGAAACCGCTACCTGCTTCTGGTAACAGATCAATTTTCAAGAT
The DNA here is from genome assembly GCA_029891345.1 of Dryococelus australis. Taxonomy (NCBI): domain Eukaryota; kingdom Metazoa; phylum Arthropoda; class Insecta; order Phasmatodea; family Phasmatidae; genus Dryococelus; species Dryococelus australis. The sequence continues at coordinate 361,862,095 of CM056995.1, forward strand.
GGGGTAGAGGCATTTTCTCTACCCAGCCAAGAAACTACCCCAATCGTAAAAAAAATGTTGACAGAGATTTTCGCACGATGGGGTTATCCGAAGGCCATATTGACAGACAATGGCACACAGTTTAAGAGCCGTCAATGGCAAACCACCTGTCAGGAGTGGGGGGGTAGAGACCTGGATTACCCCTCTTACCATCCCCAAGCCCACCCCATTGAACAGAGGAACCAGGAGATCAAAAAGTGCCTCCGTATCAGAGTGGGTAACAATCACAAGCATTGGGATAAGCACATCCCTACCATACTGTTTGCCCTTCAATGCCGAACGAAGCCGTCGACACCAGCCCGAGCGTCTTTCTCCTGGGACAAACATTACGCCAACCAGGCGACTGATTGTGGGAAAGTAAGCCTACCGACATGCCTCAACCAGAGGACATCCAGCTAGCAGCCTTGGACCACATCACACACACCCAAAAAGCCCAGAACGCCTACATTCTAAAGAAATACCACCAACCGAAAACTGCGATAAGAGAATTTAACCTAGGGGAAGCCGTCCTGCTGCGAAGATACCCTCTCAGCAATGCCAGCAACCAATTCAGCACTGGCTTTGTCATCAAGTGGGTTGGACCACACAGTATCGCAGGCAAGCGAGACGTCTACTGGGCCGAGGATGTACGAGTAAGGATCCAGGGGACGACGAGAGGGGAAACACCGGGCCAGTCCGAAGACGAAGACAAACCCCCAACCCAAAGGTTGGTTCCTGATACCGAACCAGGACCCTTGAAAAGACCTGAGCCGATAACTATCATTATTTATAGGGCTCCTAGTTACATAGCGCCATGGAAGCCAGATGTAGAACAACGCCAAGGTGCATTCTCTGTCAGACCAATGCCCTCGATGCCAAGCAGTTATGCTGAGAAAATATCAGCCAAACGCGATAAAGCAATATCTAGCTGCTCCGAATTGTCATGGCGGAGCCCACGTGACAGAGAACCCCGTCAGACACTGCGCCAATCAGGCCGCATTAGCGAATGGTCAGAAGCACCTTCGGTGAGAGGGGTAGGAATCACACAAGCACCTACCTCTCCACCCAGTACAACTCCAAAGCCAGAAGTCAAGGCCATTCCTACTTCGACGAAGTCAACCTCTGGCTCCGACAAGGAAGAACCAAATGCCACTATACCACTGGAAACTGTGTTCAGCGCTAGCAGATAACGCGGAAGAGGAAGAATTGCAAGGGGCAGTGACCAAGCACTTGCCAGCGTCTACGAAGTGGACCACTGCACCCAACAACGAAGAACTCCCGCCACTTGGGACGTCTAGCTCCAACGAGAGTGCTCTGGCTCAATCACCTGCCACGCAGGAAGACCTGACAGCAGGGACATTGAGCTGCTAAGCCAGAAGTGCTCCGCCTCAACAACCTGCTATGCAGGAACACCTACCACTGGGGGCGTCGAGCTGCCAATGTGGAAGTGTTCCACCCCACCATCTTGCCACACAAGAAGCCGCTGTCGTCGAGACCATTGACGCCACCAACTAACCCTCAACTGGCACATCACCCACAGTGGAGGTCGAGGTGATCCTCCCTCCCAATGCCTCGCCCAAGGACCTGGCCACCGAGACCGTCGATGCCACCCACGAGTTGGTCCGACGATGAGCTGTGCTACCCGCAGTCGAGGTCGAGGTCTTTCTCCTTCGCACTGCCCCATCAGAGAAACATCCTGCCCTACAGGTAGGAACCCGTGCAGTCTGGGTGGAGAGCTTGTCACACCCCCAGACTGCCTCAACGTCCCTTGAACGAGTGCCCTCCCAATCTGTTGTGGCAGAAACAGATGCCATGATGCCCCGAGCTGCTCCACGACGCCTGATGCCCCCGCGTACCTCAAAGACTGCCCTTACGCCTGGCCGGTACAGGAAATCACCATGGAGACCCACAGCAAGGTACATATGGCTACACCCTCTGCACGCTGCTCTTTGTACGAGGGGGGAGGCCTGCCAAAGGCGAGAACGAAAATCGCCAGTAATTGAGCCAATATACAGGCAGTGCAGTAGCCGTAAACCACTACTTAATGTGCGTGAAAAATGACTCGTTATAGACCTATCACATACGCTACATTTAATTTAGCCGCAAGTCAAAGACAGTGAAGTAAGCAGAACGATCACAAATGAGGCTAAACTAAATTCAAAGTATCCAGTAAAAGTGCCTCAGCCCACTGTCAACAAAGAGGGGAGGTGTGTGTGTGTGTGTGTGGGGGGGGGGAGGAGTGCAAGGAACCAAAGAGGTAAATGCTACCTGCAAATTAGCTCTCGACTATGTGCTAACAAACTTTAATACAGCAGTTAACAGCTGTACGACAAACAGTAACTTTTCACCACGGTGCAATGTAGACATTTTACACCTAACGGTTCCGTAGTTTTCCGTGGCTGACAGTCTACTTAAGGTGGTAGCATTACAAATAGATGCTCACCTCAGTGACAGTAATGGCTACCATAAGTGCATCACGTAAAGACGCTCACCACAGTGACAGGGATTAAGTTGAAGACAGACTTTGACGTAACAATGAAATTTTTAGCTTTTTCTATTTTATAATTTTTCATCACTTAAATCTGACTTGATGTGTAGGTAAACCTCTAAATGTTACCATACTTTTACAGACTTGTAAAGATCATCTACATGAAGAATGCCGTAGTGTAGGAGTGCATTTTCAGCATCTATTAACGTTTACATGTCTTGGGAACCTACCTTGAACATTCCAACGAAGATTCACAGTGTACAAATTAGCTGTTAGACCTACATGATAAGATGGGCTTCGCAAGGGATAGCTAGGTTAATTTTTATATTTTTCCAGCATTTAAATCTGATTTGATGTGTAGGCACATAATTATATATAACTATACGTTTTAAAAGGGTCCTACATGAAGAGAATTTACCAAGAAGATTTCTTTTAAATGTGCTTATATATTCAAAACTTAAATTACTCATGTGTTTTTACAGTGTATATGTTTGCTATCCTCTGCACCACCTGAGAGTCAAATGAACTTGCTACATAAATAAGGTGTAAGATATTAACTTCATTTCAGTATTGCAGTGTCTATAAATGTTGTAATAAGTGACCAATGTGTGCACAATTTGCAGTGATATTCATGCATGCTGTGTACGTGTTTTGTTATTCGTTTAGCCGGTCAACCCAGGTGTTGGAGAGCCTGTGGTTGTCCACCTAGCACACTGTCACACGTAACTACTTATCTTGCTGACAAACACAAAGGTTCCCTGTAAATATTTTCCTTTTCTTTCTTAACTCACTGCAGCAGGCTCCAGGATAGTAATGGCGTTTCACCGCCTTCCACTAGTACGGCTTGTAGATATTGTAATTATTACTACTTTTAGTACTCTTGTTTTGTTGTGCCATTGTTTTTATGTACGATTCCCTTGTAGTATCCACCAGCGATATGCTGGGTTTTGTCAACTACACACGTAAAAATGTAGGCCAGTGGGACACCCGACATACACGGATTCCTAACCCAGTAATCTTTGCTACACTGGGGGAAAACACTTTCGCCGAATCAGCAAAGCCACATCACCAGGGTGAAGGGCAGAGGACGCCCGCCCGAAAGAGAGACAGAGAACCAAGGTCGCCGGCCAGCCGCCACCACTTCACGTCTCACACGTTTCGCACAGAACATGAGCTGCTACACCACCCAAGCTTAAGGGTCCTGCCTACCTGACGGAAAAATTTCAGGCTATCTGCCTCACCACGCTACCTACATCTATCCAGACATTATAGACCTTCCAGATAAGGGGGCTTATGCCTTTCTACACTAACTGTTGCACGATAAGTCTTCAACGCAATGGAGGGGGCGCGAATTGACACACGCTACTGCTAATTAACTACGATTACAACTCATCGCTAAGGTTCCCACTTCCACTGCTACAGACGTAAGAAACACGAAAAGAAAATTTTCCACATGTATTCTCGGCTGCTTACTCTACCAGGCAATCAAGTACCATGCCAACTTGGGCAGGAGACTTGCCCTCCCCGCAGCCCGCGCCGGCGGCCTACAAGCTTCACCTATACAGTCTGGACACTGACGGGCTCAAGCAGTCATTCTTGTATCATCTCTCGCAACATCCTGAACACTACTTGTGCTGGGACCTCCAGAGATCTACGTACGCATTGACGACCAGTCATCCAGCAAACACGTCCATACGTATTTAACTTCACTTTCTCTCTTCTAGACACCTTTTACTCAGCTCAGTTTAGCTTTAACTTTGTATTTGTCTAGAACCAGCCATTCCCCCTTTTAACTGAGAACCAGGTCACCTACACCTGGAAGCGCAGATACCTTCAGCCCTCTACGGTTTGGTAGGAGGTAGAATGGGTCACTTGTTTATTGAGTATTCAATAAACACTCATTGTTAACTACTCTTCCGCTTTTCATTTACAGGGTACTTGTCTGTTCTAACGATTAGAGACAGAATACGACGTGCACTGCCGGCAGCAACCGAGAGAGATTGTTGACATCCAGATTAAACGGCTACCTGTCTCTTCCCAACCACCCGACCACTAACGTAGTACTGGTGGGAGGAAACAGTGGCGCTACAACCACTAGAAACACCTTCACATAGGGAGGGGCTACAAGCTCAGGATATTTCTCACTTCAAGCTCTAAGTTAGTGCTGAAGTGACGTTAGTCAGAGGTTTGCCTCTCGAACGCACAACCGATGTCGACACGGCTCCACATCCCTGATCAGCCCACCAGCTGACGTGACCAACTGCTCAAAACAATATGCTTTCAATGAGGAAACTTTTTACCACTATATAAGGAAGCACAACCTTTCCTTAGGTATTACAACAGTTCATCGCAGCACAATCGTTTGTCAGCTATCAGTCGGACAGCCTGCAACGTGTGATCACGTTACTCGCACCAACCAGCGCCCATGACTTTAACCTTCTTTTTTATTTCGGATAACAATTAAATTTATTTTCAGTCAGTGCGAGGAGTCAATTAGTTGTCAGGAGAGAAAAGTAACGATTCTCTCTCGTCTTCGTAACTCTTGAAGAGAGAAGTTTTGTTTTATGAAGGCTGCTATTCTGTCTTAGTTTTTCTTTGTTCGTCAGCTGCGAGTGTCAATAGTTTGTTTTGCCAAGGCGATAATAACTCTCCAGTAAAGATTTAATTTCTTCTTATATTTATTGGCAATCATGGTATCAACAAACTTTCATTACTACGTAGTCAAAGTCTCCAACTTGCGCTGAGCTAGTTCGTTGGTGTTTACAGAGATCTACGAGAGAACAGGACAGTAACCTGTAACAAACCTAATTGTGAGCGAGTGGAATGTGATCGACTGCTATGTGGAAATACTACAGCCACTGTATGCTGCAACACTTCAGCTTTGTGATGAACATACCACCAGCATCAATGGTTATTCCCATTATTTTTTCAATAACATCGTGCTTGAATACGTGCATTGAAGTACATGGGAAAGTAGAACCCATAGGAGCATTTGCTATACATCTACTTATAAGACCAGATTTCCCTTATATGAAAGAAGTAAGCCCTATTACACAGCCATGCTGGTGGATCCCAGGTTTAAGGCAGTGATTGTTGCTCCTGAAGAAAGGAATCAGCAAGAACACGCTAGAGAGGAAAGTGGAGCAAGTGAAACCATCAATTTCAAAACCTGAAGCAGGTATGCTTAGTGTTTTATTAATTTTCTTACAGTATCCTTAACTGATGTGTCTGAATGAAAAAATATTTGATAACAGTTTTCTGTAAAAGTGTATGCCATTAGTAAAATGTACTGGTCTTAGCTTCTTGAAACTAATACATAATTTTAATTTATTTTTCAGCAACACCTCCGGTGTGTAAAACTGCAGCAAAATTCACTTCTTTATGGAGTGCTTTTGGTGCACTTGCAAGATCAGCAACAGCAAGCGCCACAGTCCCTGAAACCGAACGTTATATAAATAAGGCTACCATCCCAAGAAATGATAATCCACTAAAATGGTGGGGGAAGAAAAAAAAAAAGGATAAAATACATTTCCTAATATATGCAAAAAGGCTATGCATTATCTGGGTATTCCAGTTACAGAAACTACTAGTGAGCGTGTTTTTTGTCTGCCGGAAACATTGTTGGACCATAAAGAATGTCACTCACATCAAAGCATGAAGAGGAACCTGGTTTTCTGCATGAAACTGTTACAGTATTTGTGTTGTTGTGTCAAAATTTAACAGTATGTATTTTTAATAGTATATATTGTATTGTGAATTGCATAATTTGACACAAAACATTAATCTTAAGTTTTTATTTGTACATTTTGTTAATTTCCTAGTGTATCAACAAATTCCCGATCCCGTTCCGTTTCCCGAGGGAAAATATATTGCCCACCCAAAATTTTCCAGAGCCCAAATTATCCATCCCACCCAACTCTAATTAAAACATGTATACCTTACTTGAACCCAGAATCATACAACAGGATTAAATGGTATTAGGTACCTATTCATTGAATACCTTGTTCAAGAATTAAAGGATAGATTTAAAAGTGAGAATTTTACCATGGTGTGTGGCATGGTTGTTCATAAAACGTTTGTTATCAGAAATATACAGGAATCAATGTGGCAGTAATTACCTAAGTGTCTGGTAAATAAACTGACGGCGGAACCTACACAGGTACACTGTCTCTGAACTCACTTGTCAGTCTGGTGCCTGACATTTCCCATTGCACCTTAGTGCCGGAAAGGGGCGTTCCCTAGGCTGGGAAGATGCGGACGAAACCAAACACCCACGTGCTGAGGCTGAAGTCAGAGATGCCTAACTTTCTCTGCTCACCGTGCCTTAGCGCCGAGCCCTGAGGTTGGAATTCCGCTCGTCGGCAGAAGCTCACATGGCTCTGCACAGTAGAGGACCAGAAATATCTCTGTTTCATCTCACGAACACGAGGAGTGTGTTACTCCGGATGCCTTACCACAAACGGAATGGCCTAAAGGAGAAGCTAAAGCAGGTGCTTATTTCTTCTGGTCGTTTACCCAATCTCACGCCTGTTGCTCTGTCCCCACCGACACGAACCACACCCCGCACGCAGCCCACTTCAATCCAAGGAAAATCTTTGTTCTCCGTCAATCAGCCAGAACCACACCCTAGCTCTAACAATCTCCATTACCCAGGTATACCGCCCAAGGCTAAGACCCTGAAAAGGAAGCTTGTTTTGGCTAAACCAGATTTAGTGCCCTGCTGGAAAGCTACCAGGCCAGTACTCTACACATGGAAGGCACCGGCACCACGTAGAGTTTAACTGTAAACAACACCTCCTAATTAAGGGTGTGCCCAAATTAGCACCCAAACAAAAATACTCTCCCACTTACACTAGACACACGCCTAGTCGACAGGGTGTCACTCGTCACAAATACCGTATTTACCCGTGTACTGCCCCCACCCCTTCATGTATAGTCCTACCGCCTATTTCCGACCTGTAAATTATATGAAAAGTATTATCCCATGTATAACCCTCCCTTAGCTTTTGAATAGTTAAGAAGTGCACTGACAACATGACCACGTAGCAAAAACCAGACATGTTAATTGTCTGGCATGCTCGTCACAGTGCCAATTCAAGCTACTCTGGAGTGACCTTGAGCCCACCTGGATGGCTGGAAGCAACACAGGTGTCAGCGCGTGCGTGTATGTGCACGCGAGAGGCAATGCGCTGCTGCATTGCCACATCTTCCTGACGCGGCACAACCACCATGAGCGAGGCACATCTAACTGTGGTAGTGTTTTCACACTGTTCGATTTACGTAGTTCCGGTCTGTTTATTTTCCTGCCAGCATTTATATACTTTGAAATGTGATTCTGTGTGTAAGAATGGAGAAATAACAGTGTACTTTAACAGTAGATTTCAAACTCTAAGTTGTAAAGTATGCTACAAAACATTCTAAGAAAAGTGCGGAGAGATAATTTGACGTCAATTGTAAAAGTATCCAGATATGGTGTCAGCAAAAAAACTAAAATGTACACTAAAAGATAAACGAGCTTTACATAAAAAGCAATGTAAATATCAGCAGCTTGAAAATAAACTGTACGCTTACAATAAAATGCACAAACAAGAATTTGCTGTTACCACAGAAATTATTCAAATTAAAGCCAACAGTATTGCAAGGCAAATAGGCATACCAAACAAAGTTCAAGGGAAGTTAGGGTTGGACATGTCAGTTTACGACTAGAAAATATTTGTAATTGAAGCGGTCTACGGAAGACGGGTATATAGACCTACATGCCCTTTTTCGGGAGATTCGTTTATTGGAACCAACATGTCTTAAAGAATATATCCAGCAAATTTCATAGCTATATCTTGAATGGATATATTGGTGCATGTGTGTTATTAAATGCCTGTGTATGCCTTTTTACCGTACAGAACATCAGAAGCACAAAATAAACACAGGAAAGGTTTTATTCCCTGTCATTTTGATGTTGGATGTGCTATGCATTCTTTGATTTTAAATTTTCTCTTTGGCATGACAAAAGCAGTGAGGTTGGCATCTTTTACCACCTAACATCTATGGCTACAGTAAATGTTTATTGTTTATAATGGATTCTTGTGAAAGTAGTGCTGGTAATAATGTTACAGAGCATGATAAGTTTTCGTATAATTGATACAAAACAGAAAAACAAGACTAGGGAAGACAGAAAGAAGAGAAGAGTTTGTGGTAAACAGTAGAACACAGAAACAGGTGCCACTGTACAGTGGCAAGGACTTTACCTATTGTAAGAAATGTTGCCTGGAAGAATGTTAGGAGAAATTATCGCCAAAAGATCAACTAGAGCTTCATGGATTTTTCTCTAATGGTCAAGATAAATCACTTCAGGATACGTTTCCTTCTAAATGTATGGAGCGGTCAATGCCAAGGTGTAAGAGGGCTATCGATCCAAAGATGAAAGTCCATGCATTGAAATACAACTTGTGTATTAATGGAGTTAAAATGCAGGTATGTAAGCAGCTAATGTTAAGCTTGTTACAAGTGTCTGCAAAGAGACTGCATGTAATCAAAAATACAATTGAGGAAAACAAGAGACTACGCAGAAGCAAGAGGGTCTTGTGCAAATAGGCCTCACAAGTTTAATAGAATATTCCAGGCAATAGGGAGCTAAACTCAGGGTCACCCGGAAAAAAAATCACAGGAGTTTTGAAAATTGGCAGAGACGTACAGTATCGCATTCTGAATAACAATACTAAATTTGCGAGCTCGGTGCCCCCCACACCCTACTCACTCCACCAAATTGGCAAAATGGCACCCACAATCAGTTTTTTGACAATAACTCATTTTCAGTCTACTCTAGATAAAAAGTAGTTATTACAAAAATTGTAGAGCATCAAATTCTCTGCAAGTTTTTTTGTGAAGTAAATAGTTTAATTAATTTCATTTTTATTGCAGAATATTTCTAAAAATTACATAAATTCACACTCATTTAGGCGATGTACTTGTTATCAACTAATTATCTATTCAAAAGCACTTTAACTCGTTCCCACGTAATTCTGAGTGCACTCACTTTTTTTCTAATTTAAAATAAAATATTACAAATTTATTTATTAGTTTTTTCATTACACATTACCAACCAGCCAATAGTGCACTATCAGAGTCCCCTCTATGTCCGTGTTTTGAGGAAGACAGTCATAAGCGTTTCGTGGCTGAATACTTTCTCCATGCGCTGTACGACCAGCAATAGACTAATGGCCTACCTGTGAGAAGCGAGGCGCAAATGCCTTCAACAATACCACTACCCTCTCCAAAAGGGAGCGCGTTCGTAGAAATGAACAAAAGACGGACAGACACCCTCACCACCACCCACAGTAAATAAATCACCGGACGTCTTGTTTCCGGAACATGGGTTACAAATTGCTGACACTTGGTACAACAAGAAATCAGATCCCAAGTAGGAACGACTACGCATTGTTCGAGCTGCAGCATTGATTGTCCTGGAGGATATTCGATCGCAGGTGTATGAAACAAATCATTACCCACCTGCTGACGATTTCTTACGAGATATAATTACAGCTATCCCAGAAACCTTGCATACTTTTTTTCAGGGAATTATTTCTAAGAATAAGCAAGGTTCTCTAGAGAAGTGCGAAACCAAGTGCACTGCTTTATCTCATGCAGTCATTTCTGCAGTACAGCCTCTGTCATTTTTGTCACCATTACAAAATGAAGTGGCTACATTCTTGTAAAAGAAGTTCGGATAAAGACAGCTCCTAGATGTTTTATCATCAGTAAGATTTTCTGCATCATACAGTGAGGCTGTTCTTTTTGAAGTTTCGACAATCATGCACCCAGGTACCATGATACAGCCGAATGCATTCTCACAATGCTTATTCTAATACTAATACCTTAGATGGGTTAGGCACATTTCATGCACTGGGAGGTATTTATTGCATCACTCCTATGATTGCTATTACTCCGGATAAGAGTGCTAAATGTCTTTCCAGACTGCCATCAGTGACAGTCATAGGGAAGTATGGATCCGTTTCATCGTCCGCTTTTAAAAGACACAAAGGATCAGGGCTAAAAGCAATAAAAGTAGCAAACTTGGAAAACATGAATCCTTTATCAATTAAAATTGTACCTTCAGCTTCGGATTTATTTCGACTTTATGGAAAATGGGCAAAGTTTCCATAAATACCTGGATGGAATGGTTTCGAGGAACAACCAACCGCTCACGAGCCATTTTTCAAGCTCGCAAATTCCATTAACTCACTTCATCAATGCTCCACCTAGCAACTACGACACTATTCTTACTGCTTTCATTTCAGCACCAAAAAAAATGTAAATCTTTGAATGTGTTTTGTACGGTTGGATCAGCCACTTCATATGAAAGCTCAAGACATTATCTCCAACTACGATCAGGAAGACTTAAACAATGTTACAGTAAGACTTGGGAGGATTTCACTTGTTGGTGTCTTTTATATGATATATAGGTTACATAATGGCTGGAAGCAGACTAAAGGAACTTCTTGACACTATCTATGCTCAAAACTCAGCGGAGAAATTGCTTACAGGACACGCATATGCTCGTGCAGTTAAGAGCCCATATTCTGTCCCACCTTGCTTTGGGAAATATTATCTTGCAGTCAATTGATTTCAGCAAAGAGGATCAACTTGCAATGGAAAATGTGCTGAAAGACCTCGACAAGGCTGTAATTCTTTCAGCAGACGAGCAAGATTTCTAGAAAATTGTTGCTGAGAAATTGAAGAACGAACTTCAAAAAATAGAAAGTTATGGACCCACTGCAAAATTATGGGTGCAGAATTTCAGAATGGTGACTTTGATGAAGCAGTTCATTGAAGCAGAATGAATGGCTAAATGGAAACGTAATCTTGATACTGTCCAAAAAATGCTGCCATTATTTCATACAAGCGGTCACTACTGTCTTGTCATTTGTATTTATATGCTGAATTGCAATGGATCCTAAAGAATACGAATTATTTACAGGAAATAGATATTTCACCATAAGATGCTCTGAAAAGTTTTGGTCAGGAATATGGTCTGACATGACCATGAAACAAACTTTGATAAGGACCATGAAATGTGTTGGTCGACTTACTCATGGACGTGGGATAACAGATAGTGTCCTGAGAAAGTGGACACTAGGAATGGTTTTTTTTACATAATGTGTGTGACGAGATTAAAAGATTTTGTGGAATATCTGTAGAATCAACAGAGCAGCACATCGACATGAGAAATTCACGCTCCGTACGTGACAATGAAGATCTCGAGAAACTGACCAACTGGTTAACTCTGCACCATCCATTTCCAAAAATTCGTGATGTCTATTGGCACTGGAAATGTTGGAGATGAGCATACCAATTTCCACTTGTCTCAGGAGATTGACATAGTTGAGATCTCAAACAAAATTGGCAGGGACCTTTGACTCCGTAAATTTAAACGTAAGGATAGGGTCATTCCTCTTCGAGTTGCCAATAGCAGCGTAAGCATAGCAAATGTTGCAATCCCTATTGATCCACTGTTGATTTTTCATAGAACGTGCATCACAAAAAAGTCAGATGGAGAGTTACAACAGTACGTTCAATTTGAACTTGCCGCAATTCCCTTGTCACTGTTTACTGAGGATGGGCTGCGTAAAGGCACAAAATATTCTCTCTACAATGGTTTTACACCACCTTAGAGAAATCTGCAACGTGGAAACAGCATTCATGTTTTAGATGGTGGATTCCTGTTACACAAGAGTCTAATGGCATTGCAACGAATCTTTCTCAGCTATTTGCACAAAATACATACAGTATGTGGAAACACATTATGGTTAGAATGCCACTATTGATTCGACGGATATCCGACTGATGCAGCAAACAAAAGCACTAAGAGTGCAGAACTACTTCCCCGAGCTAACAAGGCATCTTCTGCTGATGTATTTTTTGAAGAATCAATGAACACTACATTCACACAACCAAGACTTCTAGCCAACGATAAAAACAAAAGTCGCCTTATTTCTATGGTCAAAAGTTGATTTGAAATAACAAATTTTGTTGTTTATCAGGCAACTGAAGATGCTGACACACTGCACGTAAGGACAGCGATAAATATGGCCTCATCATTTAATACTGTTTTCATTGTGGGAGAGGGCACATACCTCCTTGTTCTATTAGTAGCCCTGGCAAAAGTAATTCAAATGAATATTTTTAAAAAACCAGGCTAAGGAAAAGCTACAGAACAAGTTTACTCTCCGCTAGATTTGTAAGCTAAGCCAACAGTGGTAGATAACATATTGTTCGTGCATGCTTTCCGCGGTAGTAACACGACATCTGATAGTTTTGTTCAAGGAAAAAGAAATTCTTGAAGATACTTGAAAATTCTGAACAACAGAATCAAACTGTACATGTGTTCAAGGAAGGAGGAGCAGATCCCAACACCATCGCTGCAGCAGGAGAAAAATTCTTAACTGCACTGTATGAAGACCCAAAAAAAAAAAAAAAAAAGATATCTTTGAATTAATTTGGTACCAACACTTCACAAGATACGTTTTTAAAAGCAAATTGAATCTTGGTTCACTACCACCAACAGCAGCAGCAGCACAACATTCGCTCCGAACATACCACCAAGTTCAAGCATGGTATAAGGTTAACAAAAATCCCCATCCGGAAGAATGGGGATGGAAGAGAAGTAAAACTGGATTAACTCCAGTCAGAACAACTACAGACCCTGTTTCTCAAGTTCCAAGTTCTTAGATTCCTTGTGCAAAAATAGATGTGGCTGCAGAAAGGCAGGCTTAAATTGTTCTGTCAATTGCATGTAATGTAGTGGACACTCGTGCGGGAACGTTTCCAACATTTTGGGTGACTCCGAGGAAGAGGGAGAAATCGAAACTAACATGAACAACCTGTCGGCATATAAATGTGATATAGAAGATTATGAAGGACATAGTACAGAAAATGACGAAGACACTCGGTCAAATACTACACAAGTAGATGGCGAATCAAATTTAATAGTTAGAATTTTTCACACATGACTTCACGCATGGAATGCCACAAAGTGATATTTGATATTATGCAATATTTTTTGTTTGTATGTTTTGGGTGTAAAATGTGATGGTGTGTGACAATGCCTAGACAATGAAATATTACCTTTTTAACCATAAAACTTTCTTATTGTAGTTAGGCGCTGTGCATATTTTAATACACTGTGTGTATGGTGACAACTTCATCTCTCAAACACACAATCAATACAGATATGCAACTGGTGTGGGTCCCAGTTATCACACGAGGACTTAGGACATGACCATTGTGAAATACCTCTAAAAGAATGTGAATTCAGAGAAATAACATTCAGATGTGTAAACAAAAAATAATCTTCAGAATGGTTTCCATTGTGATTGGTTTCAGTATTTGTACTCAACATTAAGGTGAACTTGTGGTCAATCAATATACCTTTTAGCCTAACACACAATGTGTCATGGGGAAAAGATACTGTGAAATAACACTAATAATCTAAAACTCTGAGTTATATTTTATTATTCTGAATTGCTTGTAAGAGTCATGTTTCAAAACACACTGCAATGTATTTAATACAAACAAGCCTTTAACCAGGACTACATAGACATTCTCAATGCATTGTTCAAAACAGATTGTAATTTAAAATAAACTGTTTTATGACACTTTAGCTTTAGCTGCGGCATAGAAAAATGTTCACAAGTCTTTCTTAAGGGCTCACTAATGGTGATAAAAATATACATGTTTGTGGTTATGTGTCTGCAAATGTTTTGCTTATTTAAAGTAATTAATGTGCATGGTATTTCAAAATGTCTTGGAATTGTTTTACATATACATCACCATACATTTTATTTATAACAAAACATGTAGCACTGCAACGTTCAAGTGACCTATAACTTGTATCCATCCTCACAGCAATCACACAATCCAGCCTTCGCCTCAGACCAAGAAGGGTGCATCTTGCTTTTTCTTGTTGTATACGACATATAGCTTCGCAGCACACACCCTGTACACTGTGGTCGGCCTGGAAACAGGTCACTCGAGCCTAGCCCCTAGTGGGTCAGCGGCCACTGTGGGCAGCACCGATTTAGGCACTTTCTTAGCAACACTTTCTCGCCAGTTTCAAACACCACGAGCGTCGCTCCACACAGAGCCTCCCCCTCCCCCGCCTCGCGGGTCATGGCGGCGGGCGTGGAGCCGACTGAGCCGTCACAGATGACGGGAACTGGCCCGTACAGCTTGCAGTACCTGAGAGAAAACAAGAGATGGATTGAGCTTGCAAAGAGACAACCGAATCACCAATCTGTATATGACATCTTTCCCCAGGGCATCCCAGACCACATCGATCTCCTCCTAGCCACTCTCTCGGCTCCAATGACACCAACACTCAGCACACCAGCTTCCTCCCGACCAACAACACCGGCGGCAGGAAACGAGAAAATGGACATGGAAACTGACTTCCAGATTGTTAAAAGAAAAGGGGACAGAACATCCACAGTACCCGAGAAACGAACCACACAGGAGAACAAGCGTCTCCATTCTGTGTCGTATGAGGCACAAACCAACAGCATCCCTATTCAAAATAGGTTCGCCCTGCTACAAGAGGTCACAGAAAAAACCTCTACAGTAAACAACCCCAGCTCTTCAAGCATTCCCACCCACCAAACACAACCGGCTGCACCTCAAACACAACAAAAAAGACAAAACCAGTTCAGATTAGTGGATCCTGACGCCACTAAATACAATTTACTTATTCAGAAATTGCGAGCTACTAGTAGAGACGGGTTCTCTCTTCTCCCCACTGCTCAGGGAACACAAATCCTTACTAAAAATGTTGATTTCTACACAGCTGCTCGCACAATGCTCGAAGCAAATTACATCCATTATTTCACTTTTTGCCAAGCTTCCGAGCTCCCACAAAAAGTAATTTTTGATCTCCACCCCACAACTGAAATTACTGACATCAAGGCAGATCTGGAATGCGCCGGTTACACAATCCAGCACATCTACCAGTTTAAAAAACGAATTCCAGACTACACAGACCCGAACAAGTACACGTTGGAGCCGAAACGATTTTTCTGTGTCACGGCGGCGCAGAACACTGCTCTCCCTCCTCTGCTCTAAGTCACGAGGATAAACATGACAATTGTGCATCCACGACAATACCAGAAACGACCGACAGACGTGGCACAATGCCGTAATTGTCTCGCCCTAGGCCACACCAAAAACCACTGTTCAATGCCCACACTGCGCCAGCCCTCGCCCCGAGAGTGCCTGCAACATGAATGAAACAAACTCCAAGCCAACATGCAGGCGACCACACAGCCCTTTCGAAAGCCTGCCCCAAGTTCCTGGACTTGGTGCAGAAGAGAACTGCGGCTGCGAAAGTCATACCAACCACTGTAAAACAACCTCCTGCCACGTCCAGGTTCATGGTCAGGACAATACAACCAGACAAATAGTATTCGCAGACACTCTCTTAGGCTACTCACAACACAGCTCCCACACTTGACACCCCAGTAACAATAAACACACCACCTCAATCCCACACTCGCCAGCGAAATTCGCCAGGAGAGATGCGAGGCATTATGCAGGATTTCCACGTATTCATGGAATTCCTTAGAGCATGCAACTTCGCCTCGCTCAAGGCACATTTCAACCCCTACATCCTGAAACTCCCCAGTGTCACAGAGAACCTGGCTACTTCTTGAAGCCATGGCGTCATTTGTACCCCCCTAGCCCGTCAACTAGACCCGCAAAAACCACTTTCCCCATCTCTGTACTGGAGCTACTCCGAAACACATTACATAAATATTAATCACTATGACGAGCGACAAAATCGCATATATTTTCTAGTTGTAACCAACTGAATGCAGCACATAGTTTTGTATTGTTAAACAAAATTTTTTCAGCCCTCAGCAAAAATTGTAATTGCTTTAATAAAATAATTGATTAATTGATGTTACTGGAAACCCTAGATACTTCCTTAAAAATTAAATAAATTTAACTAAAAACAATTGATTATTGCAGTGAACATCACTCGATTTTCATTCAATTATAAGGCCTTTAAACGGCCAGAAACTAACATTTTAAGTTTTGCAGCACTAATTATTTAAGACGATTTAATGACATTAATTACAACCTCTTTTAATATACTTAAATTTTTCCATGTCAAATAAAAGCTGTTGACGCCTCTCGAGCAACTTCGTAAGCCCCGCCCCACCAAGTTCTCTCGGCCAATCAGAGCCCTCTGGCCAATATTACAACCTAGCTTCACTCACACGACGCATTTTCCTGACTCTGCTTTCGAATTTTACAAGTCTTAATAATAAACAACACGGAATATTTTTCAAAACTACTTTTAAAATATTAATTCACGCCTTCAGCGCAATTATACCGCCCGATTCCATCGAAATAAGGCTCCGAAACTGGCCGGAATTTTCCGATCGGTCCGGTACAAAAATCGACCACCTTAAACAAAACTATTTGGCGCCAGCATCGCGCCAGCCATATCGCTCTCAGACATCCACGAGTTAACATGTTTTACATGACTTTTAGCCACTCGTCACAGTACATTCAGACATGCATTTACTCACAAATCAGCTTATTTAATCGTTTTTAACAATAACTCATAAGATGTTAAGTAAATTACTGAAACAACTACACTGATTTAAATTCTCACGCAACTTAAATTCACCACTACAATACACATATAATTAATTTAATTATAATAATCCTTGCTACTCCAGTCATGGGAAAACTACTTATATTGATAATTTAACTTCATTTAGCTATTAACCTCCGCTTTTTATACCAAACTGTCACTAGCTCTCTCACAGGGAGCTCGTGACAGTACTTCACACAAGTCCTGAACTTAAAAATTCAGCGCTGATAAATTCAATTAACTTCACCACTCTGTTTTATCCCGTACAGGCAGGGAAAAAGAGAGTAAAATACAGCTATGGAAACAGCTCCCAGGCCGCTACCCTGGGAATCCTGTAAAACAATGTTTACTTTGCAGCATTAATTATTTTTGATGGGTGAGATGGGGGGAGGGGTTTGGCTTCTCCTCGCCTCCGCAAGCTAACTGACAACCAACTGGGTGGCCAAGGTCCCTCACAAGGGATCAATCCACCCCCACACTGAGGGAGTAGCGTCCCAGTGATGTAAAATGGACTTGTATCCATAAGATCTGGATACCTGCCAGAGTCTTTTTGTAATGGACATTTTGGGGTGGCTTTGACTTTTCAACTTGATAGTTAAATTCATAACTCAGCCTCTTCTTCAATATGTCTGGCCTACATAACACATCATTAACATTAAAGTGGCAACACATTTTACAATTATTCACAAATATTTTGCTAACATTTCACTTGTTTGAAGACTGTCCTTCCTTGGCACATCCTACAGTCTTAAAGCCATTACCCTGAGAGACCATCTTTGACAAAGTCAAGAACACTCAGAATTTTGGCACCATACCGATGTAACCAATCACACAGAGCTTCAAAAAGCATCTCCCTGAGATTAATATACACAGGAACACATACAAAATTACACTGCTCTGATCAGCTGATGACCTACAAAACTACAACATGAATGCAGTAATGGACGTCACACACTCCCTTCTCTATAATTCACAAACATCGTTCAAATATGCATGTACTGATTAACAGGCAAATAAAAGTAAAATTACATTTTTATTTACATACAATGAGAAAAAAAACCTCCTTTTGCTTCAATGCAATTTAACTTCAGAGTACAAGTTAGAATTTTACAGTGTATGAAATTTAAAATTTATTCCTGCCTTCATCTGACATTTTCACCAAAAACAGGTCTGTCTATCATTGATTAAATTGAATTTTTCTGCTGCATTTATATGGCAAGTTTACTGTACTGGTAGAATATTTACAGTGCCCACTCTCTCAAAGAAATGTCTGTTACGAAATATTACCAATTTTCAAATGTAAATAGTTTGATGGCGTACTTTACCTTTCAGCTTTGCTTATAATTGCTAAATGTGTATACAGTAATTCTAATATTTTTGTTGAATTTTTCTGGTGTAGCAATATTTTAAATCCAAATATTTTATCATTAGTATGTACATATTTATTCCTTATGTTTTCCTTTTAAAACATTACATTATTCTGGTAAATAGCTCATATAAAAAATTTCATTTTAGCTATTTCCCTTTTCATACACTTTCCCGCATCATACATCATTTTTGTGCTGTCAATTGAAAGGTTTATGATAAGGGTTCTACTGTACAACATAAAAACAGTAGACACTGTTTGCTTTTACTGAATTTTACCTCTGTAGGCAAGCTTGCAGCACAAGCAAAACTTGATCAGCCTGACATATATACATATATACGTATATATATACACATACATATAAAAAAAAACACACACACACACACACACACACACACACACACACACACTCACACACTCTCACACTCTCACACTCTCACACACACACTCACACTCACTCTCTCTCTCTCTCTCTCCACTCTCTCACTCCTCTCTCACTCTCTCACCTCTCTCCTCTCCTCTCTCCTCTCTCCTCTCTCCCCTCCTCTCTCTCTCTCTCTCTCTCTCTCTCTCTCTCTCTCTCTCTCTCTCTCCTCTCCTCTCTCTCTCTCTCTCCTCTCTCTCTCTCTCTCTCTCTCTCTCTCTCTCTCTCTCTCTCTCTCTCTCCTCTCTCTCTCTCTCTCTCTCTCTCTGCTCTCTCTCCTCTCTCTCTTCTCCTCTCCTCTCTCCTCTCGTCTCTCTCTCTTACAAGCTAGCTCACATCACACACGCATTTTCCTGGCTCTGCTTTCGAATTTACAAGTCTTAATAATAAACAACACGGAATAATGTATGTATATATATATATATATATATATTGTTTGCATATATATGTATGTAATGTAATATATGTGTGTGTATGTATATATATACATAATGTACACACACACATATATATATATTTAACAATAATTAATATTTACGATTGCTTCCAAATATATTTTTTGCAGTAGTTTCACATCTAACTGCAACACTGTAATGCATAAAAAATACATATAATATTGTAACGTTAATTAAGTTCTGCACATTATGGTCGCCTAGCTGCGCTATTCTAACAGTTAGTGTGTGTTCTTTTGTTCGTTGATTTGTTTGGTCTCCAGAGGCGGTGCTTCATCGAGGTCGTATAGTAATGACGCATAATGCTTATGGTGACTCCATCTATGTATAGCTTTGCTTGTGAGTTTCGAAGTTAGCATTATCATTTGTCCAGACTTATGAGATTTTTTAAATCTACAGTGTAGGATGGACATTCTAGACAGCGTAGATTGCTTTATTCACCAGCCCACTGTAACTATGCATAGGGGCAACAAGTTATATTATCCACAGCTAGATAGCATTACCAGTAGGGTTTTTGTTTGTCTTTGCTTCACCACCCCTCGCCATCAAGACGCCAGCCAATAAGCATCGGGCAGCTGCTGAGGAGTAAAAGAAGGAACAGTTTTCGACACCTGAACCAGTTGCTCAGACACTGATCAGTCTGCACCCCTAACTCTTCTACACTTCAGTCTTCCAGCACTCGCTTGAAACTGTCTGACCACTCGACCACCACGTTAGGTGTCTCACTTCACGACGAACCCTGCTAACCCAATCCTCCTCATTCTGCACACGTGCCAAAACACGGGATTCCTTCATTCAGTCCTTTTTAGAACTTATCCTCTTATAGCACAGCTTAGTAATCCCAGTGCTGTGTATGTATTTTAGCATCATGTCGCCACACGAGGGAATTCATGCTATGCACCCTTTAACCCAGCTATTTTACACCGGACACCTTTGCCGGTCCTTAACGTACGTCTAGCTTCCTGGCCATAGGTTGTGCCGTCACAGGAGTACGTCATCACGTGTATTTACCGTTCTCACATTTCCTGTCGAACATGTGCCAGTTCAATCCTTGGACACCACATTCCTGTTCAGTTTTTCATGATTATTGAAATAACCACTGTACGAGGGAAATAAGTTACGGAAAGAAAGTGTGCGCAAACCACTACTACTACAATTTCCCTCTTATGTCTATCACTGGCTTAAGCCACCTGAGCCTTGAGCCTTCACCAGTGTTTTGGGAATTGACATCAACTGCCATCTCGGCATCCAACTCCGAGGAAACAGGACGCTGAGTGGGCGAGTTAATGTGATCCTGGGAATCATGGTCACTCACAGGAAGAGATAACAGATGGAGTTATTGGCTTGTCCATTTTCCTTGCTAACAACTTCCTGTGGCTTCAGTGTAATCACAGACATTTCAGCAAGGGGAGCCACATAGACTATCGGTGTACACGCATCCTTAACTGCTGCTTGAGCATTGGCAATAACATTGTAAGGAATAGGTTTCGGACCATGGAAAGCAAGGAAACTTTGTCCGTGGCCCAGATCAGTTGAATAGCTTGTTCGTCCTGGTACATAGGGCACTCTTTTGACCAGATTGGATGGCCTTTGCTGCAGTTCACACACTTCAGTGGCTTGCTGCACTGAGGAGTGTCTGGATGTGGCGTGTCAGCACACTTCGGACAAGCTGGTGGATTCCAACATTTCGCAGAGGAATGACCAAACTGTTGACGGTCATACCAACATAGAGACGCAGGAATTAACTGCTTAACACAAACATTCAAGTACCCTAATGATAATGGAGGAAGTCTTCAGCACACGGCGAACACCACCAGTGACATACTGAGTTTGCAGCTCACGTTAGATTTCTTGTTAAGGGATGTCAATCAAGCCAGGACAACAGATGACGCCCTTGCTGGAGTTGTGGGACACATGGGACTTGACCTCAAAAGGGAACTTTGCAGTTGCCCCAGTGAAATTCTTCATCGCCAAGAGCCCTCTCGGCAGGGCAGCATTCGATGTCTCAACCAGAAGCTTGCTCCTTTTACCGATTCTCTTACAATCGACAACAGGACCACCAGGCTGCTCCATCAACGACTTTTTGTAATTCAAAAGGAGACACTTTTTCAAAACTCAGATACCAAAAAAAAGTGGCGTAGATAATTTAATAGGTGTAGACTGAAGCACTGCAGAATCACAATCCGAATCACTACCAGTATCTTCACAGTGTCCTTTTAAGTGACTGTTAAGAGTGCCACCCTTTTCCCTTTTGGGGAGTGCTTTTGAAAGCCATGTAGGGGCTTTTAGTTTGCCTCAGCCTACCGTTTGGGAAGGGGGGGGGGGGAGGAGTCATAACTCATCACGGGCTGTGCCATTAGGAGGGAGACCAACCTCACAGACCTAAGTAGTAATTAGGAATAGCTATCCTTCACTGCTATTCACTGCCAATTACCGGCCAAGTAGTACACCAGGGCAAACCTGGGGCAAACTGTACATCCTGAGCAAGGGTAGTTTTATTCCCCTACCTGAGAAAACATGCCATGCTACCAACTATAGAGAACACCCTTTATAGTTCCAGTTCAGGGGACTTGTGGTTGATTACACCGGCCTCCTCCGTACAGCAGTAACACGTCGTCCTGGCACGTTAAGGCATGTGGGCTAGTAGGCTCTGCAACTAGAATTGCTTGCTGGGCAAGTGAGAAGGGTTCACTAGATTGTCACTAACAAAATATGGTCACACAATTTGGAGGCAGCAATCAATTGCGAGGACAGACCCTCATTAGGAACAAGGACGTCGCCCTGGTCTGAGACGACACTGTAGAGAAGGAAGATGTCATGGGAACTGGTAAAATGGAAAGAAAAATGATGAGAGAGAAGATGAAGAAAGAAGCACTAGAGGGTCCAAACAAATTTCAGATCCCGACCGCGTCCCAATTAGTCGCCTCTTACGACAAGCACGGGATAGCTGTGATGGTATTCTAAAACCACGCCACCACAGGGGAGAGTATGTGTGTAGGTGATGGTTCAGTATTCTTCATTGTGGAGGTTGCAGCGTGTCGGCATTTGTGTTGTTTGCCCAAAACGCAAAAGGTAACAGCCAGCATAAATATTTAGGGTAATTTTCCTTACAAGAACTCAATGGTGTGCATCAAAACAAGTTTAAGCAGAAGCATTCAAGTCAGAGATCCAGAGTCTGAAGAATAAGCATGTATAAGGGGTCTGTCACCCTTTCTTAACAATAGAGTACTCCGTGGTGGAGAGGAGGGGGGGTATATTAGTCATTCATCTCTTACTTTATTGATGCAAAACATCCTATTCTGTTACCTAAAGATAATCTGATTATTGACCATTATCACTGTAAAGTTGCTAAATGCTGGGTTTAAAATAGAGTTGTTCCGATACTTAGCCTTTTCTCAATGGACCAGTATCAGGTATGGTACCGGGGTTGTAGACAATTAAGTCAGGTTATTACTTTCTTTGGACAAAAATTACAGAATTTCCATGTGTATACAGTAAAACCTCGTTAATTCTAAGTAGATTAATTTGAAATTATATACAATTCTAAGTGTGTATTCACCCCCAAATGGAATGGAGGAAGGAAGATTGGCGCAGTGTGGATGCGGCTTGATGATGGTAAGAGAAAAGAAGCGTAGGTGTGGGCGTGGTTGGAGGATGGAAGGAGGAAGGAAGCAGTGTGCGCGGCATGGCTAATGGGAGAGATGACTGACAGCCGTGGAAGGTAATCTGCAGGGGGGGGGGGGGGGGGGGGAAGAAGATGAAGGGAGCGAGCAACCTTCTCAGACACCAGAACCAGCTTAGTGAGGGGCTGCTGGACACACAAACGTCAGCCAGGTAGCGTGCGATTGAGACAACATTCCCCGGTAGTTTATTCATAGTATCATAGTAGAGGGAGTGAAGGGGTTCTGGCTATCACAGCTGCAGTTTTAAACCAAACTTTACCTTTTCTTTTGTTTGACGTATTTTGGTATAGTAATTAGGCCTAGAGACAACAATTACAACACTTATATTTTACTGCACATTAATATATAATAAATGACCAAGATAAATGCAACAAACTTTTTTTTGGTCTTTTTTCTTTAAAAGTTTTGCCTTTTTTCAACCAAAAATTTTATGGTTCCCCAAAACAGGGTTGCAACTTTGAGAGGGTAGTTATTCCCAGGCCCATAGTTGTGTTTACTTTGGAAAGGGAAAATGAGCATTTCTTAAGACGTTATTTTCTTTACTTAAACGAGTCTAGGAAAAATGTTTTTTAATGTATTATTAACAGTAATACTTTTTCTAAAATTCAGTGTGAAGGGCATTGGTATCAGCATCAGAAAATATGGTATAGGGATAACTCTAGTTTAAAACACAAGCACTAATACAGCAGCAATATTGGATATAACATGCCTGCAGGGCAAATACAGGGCAGGATTGGTAAGTGCATCCCATGCTTTCGGACAAAGCTATCATCTCACCAGCCGGTGATGGGCGATTTCCCAGCAGTTCATGTGCAACCAACTAAGCCATTTACACACACTGGTGTTGACTACAGTGGCACATTCACCATGAAACTTCACCAATTCAGAATTGTGCCAGGACTCGCAAGGTAGGTATACTCGAGCCTTTTTGTGTGGCAACATAGGCAGTGCACAGTGAAGTGATGTCAGACTTGACTATTAGTACTTTTCTAGCTGCCTGTGATCGTTTTGTTGCACATCAAAGCCTCCATTCTGGTGTTTACAGCAATTGCAGTACCAGCTTTGTGGGTGCAAACAGTCACTTAATAGAACTACAAATACTAATCAAGGGTGGCCACCGCAGACATCACAGATAATTTGGTGAAAAGAAACATTAATAAGCGTCACTTCAATCCACCATTTTCACCCCACTTTGGTGGCGTATGGAAGGTCAGAATCAAGGCAGCCAAGATTCACTTGAGATATGTTGATGGTGACCAGGCTCTCACCTTTGAAAAGCATTCCAGGTGGAGGCAGTGCTAAATTCTTGACCACTGAGAAAAACATTAGATAAAGAGGCCACTGAAAACCTTCCTAACCTCTTCACTCATCTGGTGTGCCAATCAACTGGTCACACAGGACAAAAATGTGCATGTGTCTTTAGGTGTCACTATGTTTAGTGTATACGCTGCACTACAGTAAGTTATAACAGGGTGTCAATAAGCTTTATTTAGAGATTTTTATTCTAACTATGTACACAAACTGTAAACAGATAAAACTCAAACAAGCTACCTATAGAACAATACTTTGCCAAATTTCTGCTCTCCTGGTAAACAATATTCTTGCAAAATTTCAACATTAGCAATCCAATTCAAGAAAGAAAACAAATGGCACAAGCATGGCTACTGTACAGAAGGGAAAAAAAAACATGAACTGGTACACTAAGTATAGACATTTTAACAAATAATATATTCATACATCACAAATTCACTTAAGTCTCACTATAAATCAGTTTCACAAACAGTATCATAAGTAATCTGACAACTTGTGGAATACTGTCATTTGTAACTGAGTATTAACTTGTTTCACTGGCATTGAAGCAACATGTATCTGTCTCATGCATATCTAATTAAAATACACTGTTTTAATTAAAGTTGTCAAGTTCATGGCACCCCGGAGTATTGATAATCTCTAATACTTGATAAACTACATGTTCTGTTTAAAAATTTCGAACCCCTAAATTTTAGTGGAAAAACTAAGACAAATTTACATTGTTTATAGTTTTCATAGTTTACAAAGAAAACTCTCAAGTGATATATTCTGCAAGTCCGGCATGGCCAGATTTGTATTGTTTTAGAATGTTAACATTTTTAATCATTTGCTGTTTTCACAAACAGAAACTCACATATTTATAGTTGGGCTTATTTTGATTTATAAATACCACACAAATGTTAGCCTGTCTTCAAATTTTCACATTCACAAGTTCAAGAAAATTTAAAAGTGTTTCTGGACACTTAAATTCAAAAGCTATGCTGCTAACAGATTGATGCTGAAACAAAAACACACATCCAAAACATCCACGGTGCACATTGTCACTGCAGCTCTTTCAGCAAAATGTCAACGGCCTGCATGAAGTTGGCGCACACCTGGCTCGGCGCCGGAGATATCTTCGCCTCATCACCCGCTCTGTACTTGCCCGTCTGCACGAGGAACCCTCGCATCCCAACCTTTTGCGCACCATCTATGTCATCATGGATGTCCTGACAACCAATACAAGAAACCACATTTCAAACACAGATTTTACATTGCAGTGTCACAGTCAAAAGCCTAAAAAATGATGCATGGTAGAGAGGCTTATGAAGCTCTTAACAACTAGGTCTTAAGGGGGCTGTGGTGGCTGAGCGATTAGACTGCTAGCCTTCCACCAAGACGAACTGGGTTCAATCACCATCTGGGTCCCAATCAGCTATTTGAAAGTGGGAATTGTACCGGACAATGCCACTGGTCGACAAAGTTTTCGCGGGGATTTCCAGTTCCACCCGCCTGGGATTCCAGGGCTGCTCCATTCCAACCTATGGAGCTGTGCCAAAATGCAAGTGCAGGGGAAACAAGAAATCACCGAGAAAACCCGACCAACCAGCAGCAAGGTCCAGCACGATATCCACATGCAAAAACCAGGAGTGACTCCCGCTGGGAGATCAACCCAGTTCGCCTTGGTGGGAGGAGAGCGCTCTAGCTGCAGTGTGCCACCGTGGCCCTCAAAAAGATGATAGAATTTAATATTAATACCATAGTGGCCTCTTAAAACACTTTATTAACATGTTCACAATTCAAACCAATTGAGTTATACCAAGAGTTAGATGGAAACCATTACAGTACCAACCCAGCCTTCTAGCCACATTAGCGTTAACATGGCGCTAGGTAATGAGGTGTTGACGGGCTTGTTCATTCCAAATTTCGTTTCTTTTGCGGCTATCTAAATTATGTTTCGAGTAACATTAACTGTGAGCTGTCATCATATTCTACTTATGTTTGAACATCAGTGTTGGTGACAAATTAAATTTTGTACCATGACTTGCTGTGCGCTTTGTGCCTCTCTACAGCTCTTTACATTTTTCTTGCCGGTTTAAATACACACTAGTGCAGCGTTAATTTTGATGTGTATAACTTGCAATGTGGGAGACTGCTTTACGGGGTTTCTCGAGCTTCCCATCTCCAGTCATGACACCTGTATAGGTGTCCTTCACTGTACTTGTACACTTTTGTGGCCATGAGCTCGTAACTGTTTTAATAAGAATGTGTTATATGCTCAATTTATATTAATATGTTTTCCTGACCACTTTTTATACCGGTTAACTACTTAATATTAAACTGACCTACTCATCTTTACGATGAACTGGAAACATCTCCCGAAGCTTGATTTGCCGTCAATATTTACTGCAACAGTCACGGTGCCAAAGACTATCCGCTCCTCAAACTCTTCACAGCAACCGTCACAGTGCCGAAGATCCCTGAAGGTCTTCACCTCTGAAGCACCAACGTCGTCAGAAAATTTTTGACACGTGCTGGTCCCTTCAGGACACCAGAGTATAGCTTGGGAATGTAAAAAGTAAAGACACCAGTTTTCTGCCTGCCCCAAGTAGAGTAAATACAGGTACCTTCACCTGTTTGCATAGGATGTACAACTTCCGTAAGATATGAGATAGCGCATTCTCCATCACTGTTTATTTTCGGGCTTTACAATTACTGCCATGAATCGTAACACCTTAACAAAAACAAGCTTGTAAGGTCACCCATTCTCTGCATTCACGTGAAGAACGGTAATCACGATATTAGGATACTGCTTCCTTGGATGCTGGCCTGCCAGTCTGGAGTTTACCCTACTTACAGCATACTAGAGGTGCAGAGAGTACTTCTCCAGGTCTTGGGGGGACCCGTTCTCCTGTTTGGGCCGGCTTGCCAGCTTGGAGGTTGCACTTCTCATCGCACACTAGAGGTGCCGAGAAGAGTAACTCTCCAAGACTGGGGAGACAAACCCTTGTGGGACAACACCTGTGTTCTGTCGGTAGCCAGTGTCAATGCAGCTCAGAACCACAACACTCCGGTGTTGAGGCTTTAGAGTGAGATTCAGCACTGGATGCCAGCCACTTCACCAGCGCCTGCTACACTTGATACATGTTACCTGCCAAACCTCGGTGAGGCCCGATAGTTGCCCTTCCTCTCGCCCTTTACCTGTCATAGTGATGTTCATAAGAGCATGCAAAAGGAAAAAGCTACCTCTGTATCTCCACTGGAGCCTAACCCCCCTTCAGTTACGTTTGAATGACAGGCCCAGCATGAATAAACAATTGAACTCCGTAGATGCTCCGACTCCACAGCACCTACCTCTAAGCCTGCCAACCAAGAGCTCCGGGAAAATACACTCAGCCTTACAAGCTTTCATAAGCGGTCAAACCATCTCCCTGAGTATCACCAACTCCTGGTTCTGGGGAACGCCTCAAACCACACATGCCGCTGCACCTCGTGCACCGATTCAAACCCACTCTACCAGCTCCGGGACAAATCAGAGTATACCACCATCTGAAACTCATAACACGCTCCCACAATCACAGGCCAAACGTCGACCAGGGCCGTCGCCCCCAGCAGTACCAACCAAGCGATAGATAGTACTCGCAGAGCCCAACTTCATCCCATGTCGAAAGCCCACTCGCCCAATAGTCTATAACAACCGAACTCCTGTCCCCCGTCGCAAATAAGTCAAACAACCAGGATGCACCTAGCCTAGCGTCCGCTGAAGTCTCCTTGGCAGGAGACAGGTCAGTATAGAGGACTGTACGCGTAATAGTTTTCAATTTTAAATTATAGCGTTATTTGTATATTGGACTTTACGATATATAACAGTGGGAACTTTGGTAGTATTATGCAAAACGTTCCTTTTAATAATGACGAAAGAATGGTTACATTAAATGGAGAAAATGGCAATTTTTTTTCTCCTGTGATTGAACGAGCATTAAAATATTTTGGTTTAAAAGGATACTCTCTGCTAATTAGAGTTTTTTGGTAACTATGTCTCAAGACTTGTCTCCTTTAACTATCCAACGTAGAAATATGGGAGATAATTTCTTCCAATCCATTAGAATTGGATAGACTTTGATTGAGGTCTACTGAAATGTTTACAAAGTAACCCCCTACCTTGTCAGAATTTGTGGTAGCTATTGGTTACATTTGGTAGATTTTCGTCATGGACGACAGGAGTAAATTTATTGAAGTGTAAACATTTATAATCAAGGTGAAAATACATCAAAGGTGACCAGAAATAAAATTATATAAATTGTTTACAAATTTTTTGATGGTTTTAATATTAATTTTGTCTTGGCATCTGTTAGTATCAGTGTGGTCCGCTGTGTAACGAGGGCGAGCTTTTGGTAACCAACCTTGTTCATTTGGTATGATATTGTTTATGATCAATATATAGAACGGTTTAACAAAATAATATTTTTTAGTGTTATCCCTGTACATTCAATGTTTGACTACATTGCTTTGTAACCAATATTCCAATCACGAATAAGGAAACATTCTGGTTTAGAGCCCAAATATTACTGTGAATTTTGAGCTATACGAAGCTTTATTATAATGCTCCCAAATATTGTACATTTTTAACATACCAGCAACTCAAGTGAATGTTTCGTTTAAATTAAATTTCTAAAGTTGCATTTCAGGCATCTTATGTTTAGTAAATAGTATGTTTAAGGGGGAGCTGAGAATTTTTGAGAGTGTATTTCATACCAGTCCTAATGTCCAAGCTATTAATATAGTGATTTGTATATTTTTAATTGATGAGTAAATAATCAAAGCCTAATTACTTTTGTAACCTGCACTAGCTAGCTGAATTTTGTAGATGAATTAAGTACCTTGAATAAACATGTTTTTGTGAAACTAAGTTTACAGTGTACACTTGTTACCCTAGTGTGGAAAAAGGCCAAAGTAATTTTCCCACGCTACGTGTTGTATAAAGGGAAGCCGCTTAGCTTGGAGTCATCACTTATCAGCTAGACACTGCGCGCAAGGAGAAAGTAAGACGCATCTTAGTAACTCTGCTTTGCATCACACGTACACACCCGACAAAATCCTATATTATTTATTCTCAAAGCAGAAACTCTTTCACAACACATTTGATTAATTTTGTAATTTTCACACACTGAAAACCAGTTTTTGTAAAGAGTGGCACAACAGACATGTACATATTTTTTGTAATAAAATAATTCACTTAACTCATCGATTATCCTCCCAACAAAAAGCACTTAAGGGTAGGGGTGGGACGATATCATGTTTTCAATACTCAATACAGTTTTCAGCTCGATACCCTTGATATTTTCGAAACTCAATACTCTTAAAAAATTTCAATAATGCAATTAAATTTTTGTAAACTACACTTTCATTGTTCTCAACCAAATTTATGATAAATTTTAAAAACGAAGAAAAACCACGTAAGATAAAAACAGGCATGTCAATTTTCAACTACGAAATATGAGAAGTTTTTATTTAGAAAATCAAGCAATAATGTAGGAATCGTTTATCACCGGATAAAAAACAATAGCAATTCTTCTGCTACCGTATTTAATATTTTTGTTTGTTTTTGGCGTTGCTCATTTCCATAGATTGTGAACACACAAAATATATATGAAATACTGGTTGTAAACACAAATGGCACATACAAAATCGAAATACGTATTTGCATTCAGAATACCACTCATAAGTCCACTAAACTTTGATGGTTCTAGCAGCGTTGTATGGCGACAATGTATCCGTATGCCACATCTGCTCTGTCTATGAATAAAACAATAAGTGTAAAAAAAAATGCTGTGATCAATGTAGGTTGCCATTCCAACCTACCTTATTTTTATTATGGCAAAGTCATACCACTGGGGTTCTGTTAATTTTATTACCAGTGGATTGGGTGAGGTTGAGAAAGACTTTAGTTTAACATCTTACATGAGACGGCGTTTTCTTTGCACCTCATCTTACGAGACTGTATTATCTTTAATTACATATTGCTTTTGTGGAAGAGACGAAAATTTGTTCGTATGAAAAGAACATTGGAAATTTATATAACCTCTCAAGTTTTAATCACACAGAAAGAAAACTTGATAAATATTTAGTTAGTACCAATTTGAATATTAAACACATTCGGGATGTAAATATATTTTGGCGAAGTCAGTTTTCCATACAATAAACATGTTACTTTTACACTGCAAAATAGAGTTGAAATCGTGGATTTTTAGGCCATGTACAATTCAAACATTCTAATAACCGTTTCAAAATAAGTTATTTACAATACAAACTTCCAAAACACATTATTTACAATACACACTGACAGACTGTTCGTAATTCCTATTTGTAACTCCTGAATACATGTTATTCTATTGCAATCCTTACTACACTTTTGTATGCCATTGATACAAAATAATTAGCTGAATCATTAAATAAATACGACACGTCACAGGCTTTCCGAAACTAATAAACTGCAGAGCGAAATTAAACGTTGCCACTTCGTGACAATAGGGGAAATGGCGGATCAAACCATATAAACATATACACATGTCAATAAAATTACCTAATAAAAGTATCGACATGCACTTCGCTATACTCGATACTTTCGATACGGCCCATTATTGAGGAGTATCAAATATGGTTTGTACACATACTTTTAACATACCTGGTTAAGTACGAAGTTGTGAAAATGTGTTTTACTTCAGGTGTAAATATATTTTCAAGCTTTTCTTTTTGACTAGACAGATAAAGCGAAGTCGTAATGAAATGACCGTTCAGGATGCCTTGTGTTGGTTAAATGTTAAAAGGCAAGTTCCGGATGGACATAGTTTGTTTCTGATAGTAAAAGACATTTATGCCTTATATTACTTAACTACTACATCTGTTTATACATCACAACTTTGTAACTTTCCTCTAGGTGTTTGATACACATTTACTTAATGTTGACGCATGATGTCTTTCCAACAAAGATATTACGATTCGCCTCATCAGAGAGCAAGCCTTGCCACCTGATTCCAACAGAGCTTTCATTGTTACCACGCATCACAGGACCCACAATTGTACTGTTAGCAAGGCTCAGAGTACCACAGCATGCCGCTAGATGGCTCTACTAGTACAATTCACCGCATCTTGATTCTCTAAGCCAGCCGGTGACGTCATGCCTTGAGGAAGCTATGCTACAGCTACCCCCTCTCCAGCTGACTGAAGGGAAGGCCCAGCCACAGTATATACTGCGAGTCACTCGCCCACAGAAGACAGTCATTCAGACTTCATTTTCTCCACCGCAGCCCTTGTTGGAGATTGTGACCCGGCCTGCTCGCCTCGCTCCAAACCTACCCTCCTTCACAGCAATTGTGCCGAAGGAACCTCCTCTTCTTGACTCCACCCCAACTCGTTGCTGGAGCCATCCTTTCCAGCCTATCTTCACCGCATTCGTGCTGAAGATACAACCTTGCCAAACGTTGTCTACACACTGAAACACTGCGGCTCCTTCTGGGGAACATACGTAGGGAGTAATACCAGTTTAAGTTATTTTCATAGCGCTCGTCCTCCCTGCCATGGTTAGTCTAGGACCAAGTTGCCTTTACCTGACTCAGCGTAAGTTAAGCTTCCTTAAGCTCTTGCCAACGTTAGGAGGAAGTGCGACACCACTCTGCTTACTTCCCGTTAAACGGAATAAATAAGATAATTTACCAACTGGAGGGTATCTCCAAGTGCTCCTCACGCCGTTCAAGGGATTGTAGGTGACTGGGAAAATTACTTACACAAGCCAAACACAACCACCCAGTACCCACACACATTGGACGGCCACCCTTTTTGTGCTGCCCCCAGATATTAAGTAACTCAGTCTCTTGAGGCCAGCTCAGTAGCATACTATCCACTGTGTTTCGACACTGGAGTTAGTTTCTCTGAGTTCGGGGAGACAGTTCCCTCCTGAGACACTCGCCCACGTGCAGAGACTGTCAAAAGAGACAGCCCGACTCAGTGCTCACCGCATTTTGATGGTGAGGGCAACGATAGGGAGTCCTCTCAAGTCGACAGACGCTACACGTGATAGAACACCGGTAGGAAACGTCACCTACAGTCACTTCACGGACACGAGGGTGTTATTAAGATCAGATGCTCTACTCCTGTCGGAGTGGTATCCGAGAGAAGCTGAGACAGGTGCAAACTGCCTCTGTGCGCTTGAAAGAGATTACTCCCCTCCGAGGATTAAGCCCAGGTATTGCACCATCTACAGATTCCAAAGGACCTCTTCCATGACCCCATCCAATTGAGTGAAGAAACACACCCTTTACAAGCAGCCTACATCAACTGTCAGGACCAATCCTTGGGACTCGTCAATAGGTATTACGAGGGAATTAAGCCAGCGGAACCTACCTAATCAACCGACCAACGCAACATTTCACTTCCCGTAAATCAGCCTAGATCACACTCACGCCAGTCAGAGTTGACCCACGTTAAACAGCCGCCTCAGGTTACACGCCACCCAGGTATACAGCTTCAAGCCTAAGCTACCGACCCAATCCTCTACACTGGACGTGCACCAGTACCATGTGTAGAGACTAAGCTAAACCCGAACCTCCCCAGAGGGTGCAGCTGACCTAGCACCCAAACAAAAACTTAATAGACAATAGGGAACGGCATAGTGCCGTTCCCTATTGCCCTACGGGCGTCACCCGCCAATGTGCTTAGACGTTTCAGTGAAATGAATATTTATGAAAGCCCAAATAAATTTCTGAAAGTGCTAAAAACCAGTCAGAAAGAAAATGACAATAAAAACAATGCATGCTGGAAAGGATACGAGGGAAATTAATAGCACACTCTTCATGTGTGTGTAAGAGTGCCACAACATTGTTGATATTGTTAACCATCACCTTACTTATCACAGCTGAAGTTACATAATAAAATATGCAGCACAAGTTGCATGCTTGAGTTCTCTCTTTGGATTCTACAGTCTCGATTCTAAGACACTATGCGGTTCCCAGGAAAAGGGTCATTTTGAAATGGTCATTATTGGAAAATTGTTTTATTGTTCACCAAAAAAGGGTTATTATTCCGAGAGGGACATTATTACAAGGATCTTAGAATCAAAAGTTGACTGTAATTTGTTTTCAATATAAACTGTGCTTAAGGCCATCCTTTCATCAAAGTAACCTAACTTACCTCTGCACAGTTCCCCCTCACCTACACCTGCCTAAACAGTTACTGCAAAATTTGTGTGATGCGCTATAAAGTGTAACATGTGTGTTGAAAGCAGGTGGATTGAAAGTCCATATCAATGGAACATATTCTGTGGTCCCATTCTTTATTTATCTACATTTCAAGACCACATGTACTGAAATTTTTTATCAATTCCCTACGAAACATTGGATAGCGAATCCACTGTATTGTGAATACCACCAATCATATAATGATCAACACATACACCATTAAGTCATAAAACAGATCTAAATACCATCAAAAATCTAATACATTTATGTCACATTCTAATTGTGTGGATAGCTGAATAATACAAACAAACCAATTGGCAGTTGAACTATTAACATCACACGATATAGTATTGGTTTACTTGTAACAGAATGATACGTTGTCGGTACCCAAAAGCAGAATTTAAGCAGAGCTTCAGAAAAATGTGACGTAACTGTAAATGGAGTATATATTGAAGAGTTCTTGAATAAAACATTTTTACGGAAGGTGTGCAAATGATTTGGCAGTCCACGTAGACAACCACCTTACAGATAAGACAACCAAATGATCGGGGAGTGATGAAATAAATGTAACTCATTGCAACACCATGCAAGCAGGCTGTGCATAACTATGGGAAACATACATCTCCAATCATGACTGCTTCCTCTGGCTGGAACTTGCCCAGGGCCGACCTGAAGAATGCTGGTGAGGGTTTGCCTACAACCTCTACCTTGCAGCTCGCTGCATATTCCAGCGCCCTAACGAAGGGCCCTGGTCCGAGGGCAAGCCCATCCAGTCGCTTGTAGTAGCGACCCTCGTGGATCGCTATCAGTGGCGCCCCCGTCAGGAGAATCCTGCAACAGTGATCGACAAATCTACTGCTTGCTTTAAGCTGGTGGTATTTACCATTAGTTCCAGCACTAACTCGTATTTCCCCAAAATATCTCATCATGTAGTCTTTTTGCATTCAAGGTTACAACCGTCTAAATTTCAAGCTGCCTATTAAAGTTCTTAATTTTGAATATTACATCTTGCCCGAGGCTATGTCAACATGTAAGAGCCGAGGAAAGGCCTCCTGTGAGGAACATTCCCCTTGTTCCTGGCCGGGGCCAGAAAGTAGAAAAGAGGGCGGAACATGATGAGAGCACACTTAGAGACCTCTCACTGCAATACAGTTTCAACCAAATCACTAACATCAAAGTCTGTATTCAGGACCTGGAATCTAACTTGAGACACCCAGAAGTGGAAGGCTTGTGTCTACCTCCTTTATTAACAGTGTGTCAGACCACTGCTTCATCACATAATATGCACACCAGTTGCTGTTGCAAAATTCACTACATCCTCCACTTCCATCAATTATCGAGAAATGTAATTTTCCAAATGCAAACTTACCACGATTAAATGTAAACTGCATTGCTAACATCTGAGGTTATCAAATTTTGCATACTTTCATTCCATTCTGTCTTTCCACAACACACTTGTCAAACTAGCACCATTCCTGCATTACACAACTTAAAAAATATAACAATTACAACAGCTATACATTTTCAACTTTTAGTCAAATTCAACATTGTAAGGCGTCAATAATTAACCAGAAACTGAGTAATGTAACAAAAATAAATTTCTTTTAAGTGGTGAAATGTGCCCTTGTAAGGGCATTGTCTGGTGGCAGTTATAAAGAATAGCTACTTTTCCAGAAAAAATAAATAAATACACGGAAAACTTTATATTTTAACTCAACTAATTACACGGAACACAAATTTACTAGGGGCATATTATCAATACAAACCACAAATACGATAGTGGGGAGGGCTATGAAGATCAGGGAAAACGTGGCATAAAACTCATAAAATATATTTAATTTACATGTCATTTAGGTTCCTTAACCACGTTAACTGCAAGAAGATCTAATATAACTCAGCCTAACATCATTATATGTGATTACCGGGGGGGGGGGGGGGGGGGGAGAGTGCGCCAACACAAGATAGTGTGTTAGAAAATGTTTAAGTATGCTTGCGCCGGTTCATCCACCTATCATGAAGTTAGGCTTAATTTGGTTAGGTCTGCTGCATTTTACATGACTGGCGGCAAAAGTACTTAAGACCTTCAATTACCATACTCACACGCAATACTACACAGTACAATTCACTACCCTGTATACACTTTCCATGTTAAAACTCCAAATGTATTACATTACTTACCAATTGAAGCAGTAATCATACCTTCTATGTGATTGAGCACGACAAGTTAATGTTTATTCAATTTGTCGAAACCGAACACACACTCAAATTTCAGCACAATAATTATATTTTAACACTTTTCATGGACATAATGGCACAGAAACACTTGTATTTATGCACAATAACGTCTAACAGAATGAATTGCAATAAAACACACATAACAGCACTCTTAAATCACAAATCTCCGCAATCAAATTCACTCTCATAGATAAATAAGGTACGCTGAATTAGTGCACATTCCCTGCATACAACTACGACATAAACCTAAATCGATGCACATTTGTTTCCTGTCTGTGCAACATTGGTCACAGAATATATTGGAATGTATCATGGCGATACACGTCAACTGTTAATAAACACCACATGTGAACATCTTTTTGTATGATATACTATATGTATATTTTTTCTACAAGTAATATGTTGCATATTACAATCCTCTCGTGAATACAGACAAGGTAAGTCTTGAAAAATTCAACAGAATTAAGTGAAATTCTGACACTGCTTGAGAATCATGGCTTATACCTGTATAATTGAGTAATCTGCCGGAAAAACATACCTTGTGACTAACATTGTGTAAAATACGTTTAATTTCCAGAGGTGTTCTCGAATGAAACACGATTCTGCAGATTGAAAGAAATATATTTGACATAAATTCCATTATCACATTTCATAGCATATCAAGGTTCCTACAGTTTTGGTAAAATTTATTTCCCTGACCTCACCCTAAAAGTTCCCTGACTTGCATATCGAAAAACTAGTTGATAAAATTCAGGGTAAAATGTGTTATATTGTCTTTACAGTGTTTAATACGTATTTAAATGTTTTAAAGTGCTTGTACTAATTTTAATTAATCACGTTAACGAACAAGAATGTTTGGCCATTGTAAATGCATTGCAGAAGTACCGTACTTGCTAGAAAGGCAGTTTACACTCAAAACTGACAACCGATGCCTTGTATGGTTAGAGGGAATGCATAAAGAGAAAAGTAAACTTGCCCGCTGGGCGCTGTTACTGCAGGAGTACGATTTCAAGGTAGAACACATGGTGGGAAAAACCAACGAGCTCGCAGACTCCTTATCCAGGAATCCTTGCCCAAATCTAACGGTAACTGACGATGCGGAGCGGGAAGAGGCGCTACCACAGTGCCGAGCAATACCAACTGCAGTAACACAAACCCTTGTACAAAACATTGTTGCCACACCATCTGGCAAACTTCTTTCATTGAATGTACGTGACGTGTTAAAAGAGGTACACACCGCAAAAGAAAGTTCCCCAGATGCAGCGCAACGCCGACAACATTGTGCCACATGCTACACAGAACACTGGAGGGTAGTGGACAGAGAAATACAAACCAAACCACCTGGAAACTGTGTGGGATGGCGGACGTACGTACTGAGAGAGAAACTGGAACTTGTGTTAAAATGTGCACACGACAGTTTGGAACATGGGCATTCAGGATCTGAGTAGACACGAAGGAACATGCAGAAATGTTTTCACTGGCCAGGGATTCAGGGAGATATCAGGAAATATGTACAGAACTGTGTTACGTGTAACACCCATAAGACGCGGAGAGCAGACGGCGCCGCTCCACAACAACCAAGGCTGCCAACCGAGCCATTCAAAACCACAGCTATCGACATCATGAGCCCGTACCCGCATATGAAAACTGGGAAGATTTCTTGTTATTGCCACGGATTTGTTTACCCGAAGCATTTCCAGTCAGCAATGTTCGTGCGCACACCGTGGCACAAATAATGCAGAACGAGTTTTTCCCAAGGTGGGGACACCCCGAATATTTGTTGATGGACAATGGAACACAGTTTGTAGGGCGAAAATGGAGGGAGTACTGTACCAGGTGGGGAACAGAACACCGTACTACCCCAGCCTACCATCCCAGGGCTAATCCAACTGAGAGACGAAACCATGACGTAAAAATCCAAGTACGTGTCTGGTTAGGCGAGGATCATACTAGGTGGGCCGAATTGATACCGGTGCTAGAGTCCACGACGACGTGTTACATGTTCCGCACATGCGCAAAGAGGCCGGTAATTTGAACTTTCCTATAAATGTTAATTTCAGGGTAAAATGTGTTATATTGTCTTTACAGTGTTTAATACGTCTTAAAATGTTTTAAAGTGCTTGTACTAATTTTAATTGTTTGATTATGAATATTTAAAGTGCCTGCAGCGCTGAGATTAAGAACACTAAATATTCTGGCATGAACGCCATCACAAAGAGACATTAAATCAATATTGCAATTCGTAACAAAATTATAGAAATGTAAAACAATATCTAATTTAATCTGTGCCATTTTATTTTCACTATAAAATATTTCACTCGGCGTGCATAGCACTTCCGCTTATGTGAACCCCGTAGGCGGCCATGATAGGTCCGTGCGACACTTGTATCTGGACAGTCTGTTGAGGAGAACTGGCGAGGTAAGACACTGTCACGTACGGACAACTTTTGTTCACTGATGTAGGTTTCCATAGTCAATTTAGTTTACCGGTTCATCTTTGCTTAGCATACGTTTTTGCCAGACATTTTCCCCAGCATTATGCTTCCGCTTTACTAATTCTTACGACCTTGTGGCTGTTTTAACTTAATCGAGGAGGAGGAGAAAGATGTTTGAGAGGTCACGCGACCCATGCATTTTGAATCAGATGCCATCTGCCTATTTTTATGGCATTTCTTGTAACTTCTGCATAATTGCTACAACACAATTTTTACAGCTTTATTTTTATGTATGTATTTACGGGTAATTTTCATGTTTGAATATTTTATGGCAACATCACATATAACCACGTGGCCGACTGAAGCCAAGTCTTTGTATACGCCATCATTGCGGTTTAAGAGCTTATTTATATAACATTATATATGCAATAATCTATTTCAGGGTTCTATGTATTTTTCATTTAGGGTATTTTCACGTATTCATGTATTTTCACGTAAATTGATACTTTTTGTACTTGACCACGCTGTCACAGTAATGTTTGATTTCACCGCCATCAGGCATGTTACAAGCCTGTAACAACTCTAATCATAAACAGAATCACTTGCTCAACACGAACAATATTTTATCTGAAATTAGTTTGCAATTTCCACGCAGAAATATTGCAATTCCACCTGCTCCACATGGTCCGCTATGAACTTCATCCAGCGGCCTCTGCACTATCTAAGCTTGTTTTCACACGTGTGTTTATTGTGAATATTCATCTCGTGTCCCATCTTATATCATGTATCATTCAAGGGTCTATGTAATTGTGTAATTAGTGTACAGTGCAATTATTCCCGTCCTAACCGGCTCTGTGTATAGGTCAACACTCTAACCACATGCTGGAGGGCGAGCCCCGAAGAGTTTGCGTTAGTGATGCAGAGTAATCACGCATGTTAATGTGTATTAAGGGTTTTCATTTGTAATTCACAGTGTCCTGTCTTCAGGTAAAAACAGTCACCCCTGCACCCTAGCGGCTGTCGGCCCTCTTCTCTTGTGAAGGCTGTGCTTTCACGCACCTCAGTGAGATCATCTATTTAGGCGTGCGCTAGGTTAATTACGGGGGAGCACCCAAGCGGAATTGGCTAGTCATGACCGAGATAAACATTTCATTGGCACGTTGATGTGTATAAACAATAACAATAAAAACAAGTATACAGTAAACTCAATTTTTTATTCAGTAAAAACAGTGTCCTAGCCACATATGTTTTATCAATTGTTTATTTCAGTAATTTTATTAAAAGTTTAGTATTGCCTACATGTTTGTAAGTACGCACGGGTGAGACGGACACAGAGAACCCACAACATCCCTGGAACCCTGTGTCTCAATAGTGCGGTGATTAGGTTGCACCGCTGGCGCCCAAATTACCAGTAAGTATTTGTGTCAACTTTCGTCTCCTGTCTGTCAGTATTTGCTAGTTTACAAAAGCAAGATTTCCCCCCCCCCCCCCCAAGTTATTTTAACTCCTTTTCCATTGCTTCTTTTTTCGCTTCAGTTTCCATCAGTAATCTTGCTTGTTCTAGCTTTTTGACTTGATCCATCTGTCTCTTATCCACCTCTTGGTTGTTTCCTCCCATATTTGTTTTTTATATCCAAGAATTCATGATAGCGTTTTCGAGTACCTCTCACATATTCTAACATCCTTCTATTAATATTGATGATTTTGTTCCCTCTGCTTTTGGTACCTCATCATGAATATGACTTTGAGCAATCACAGTTTTTTCTAGCACATTTTCTACAAGTCACATTACGATGGGAGAGCACAAGACAAATCTTAATTACTTTCCAAAGGTGTTTGTACACTTCATTTTCCACTCCTGACACTACCGTAGCTGTGATCAAGACTCACCTCTTTGTTGGATTAACAGTGTTCGTGAAATATTCCCTGAAGCTCAGTTTTTTGAGGTTACAGAGGTTACCATACTCCGTTTTGTAATTTTCTGCAAGACCAATAAATTACCTATTTTGCAAGAATTAAGGAGTTCTTCCAGAAGAAATGAAAATATCTTCTGATCAAGCAAATGTGAATGTGTGATAATGGAAGGATCAAGGGAGTGACAAACCTCAAACAGCTTTGTATTTCAAAGGGCTTCTTTCTTGAAGCTTTGCAATCATTGTTGTTAACATATTACGACATTCATTCATGAATTTCAGTTAATCTCGTTCCCTGACCGAGGTTGATACTTAAGCAAAAAAATGTTTTGCTGCAAACTCAACATGCACTTAATTAAACACAATAAAATTTTCAGATTTTTTGACATCGATGGACATCAATTTTGAACCTATGCACTTCACCAAGTCAGGCTTTACACAGCGGTTCACTAAATCTCTCAGTAGTTTTTCCACAGATTCAAAAATCTATGGGTTCATTGTTTCGAAGTCTGGAACTTCAGCACATAAGGTTCACATTCATCTGTAACTGTTTTGCAAAAAACTGCTTTACCTTTTTATAAATTGGTCATGTGCTGCTTTTACCACGGTTTCCACAATTTTTGTTATTGGAAGCTTTACTTCATTCACACATCTGGAAAATCAACCATCACGTAAAAAACTTAGTACAGTAAAATTTGATTTGTTAACAACAAACTTCCCCGACTTCTTTTTTTCCTCTGACTTTCCCTGACATTCCCTGATTTCCCCTCACTGTAGGAACCACATATACTACAAATTACACAAAGCCCTAGTAAAATTTGTTTTAAGTGTGATTAGTAATGACCATATATAACACTTGCAGGTATTATTGTCCAGATTTTCGAAAAGTCGCTATTCTTTATAATTACCAAATACAGCATTCACACACATATTTGAAGGAACGTATGACACATGCTGGTGGTCTTAGAACGTATGACACATGCTGGTGGTCTTACCTGAAGGCTTCATTCAGCTGTGCGTAGTTGAACTTGTCTGGAGCTAGTCCAACGACAACAGAGTTGTACCCATCCCCCACAGCGCCACTCGCAAAGTCCTCCAGCGCAGCGTCATCCACCAGCAGAAGCGGCCGCAGCCCTCGCGCTGAGACAACGTCCCGCGCCACCCACAGAGAGCTCCATATCTCCTCGGGATGAATGACAAACCCCAACTTCACTAGTCGCTCATGGAGACACCGGCGAGACTCTTTTGTAGTGTTTGTCACAAACTTCACATGCACATTCGTCTCGCGTAACCTGCCACATATCATAAGGACATTTTGGTAATATTCCAGAATAGGGGAATAATACCTGGGTATGTTGGATATGATTATTAGTAATCATAATTATTAGGAATTTTTGAGTGGCTCAATGTAGTTTGCAGTAAAAATAAATAAAATGTGATAGCGAGGAGGGTATCAAGATTGCTGTGTTAATAATTTACATCAAATATATTTATATTGGGTCACATGATTGTATTAAATGTGAGAATACCTTTAGAAACTAATCTTTAATGTATAAAACATCGTAAAGTGATTGTAATTGGCTGAACCAAAGTGCCAAATTTTTCTGTTTGTATGTGTGATGATTAGATGACGATGATGAATGATGAGTTTGAATTTTGTTAATTCTTATCTTGTAAAACATTCACGAAATTTAAGATTTTATATCTTGTGATTAAGATTGGAGAAAGTAGCATGGACAAAATAAAGTTGGGCGTGTAGAAAGTGAACAGAGATTTTATAATTAAATGTTTCAGCAATATAAGGGTTGTGCAGCAGGAAATTCAGCATAAAATATGTATTAATTCTTTTCAGCTGACACCTTAAAGAGAATTAACATTAACTTCCAAGAGTTAGAATGCATCTGAGAAACTCAGATTAAAAAACATTTCAATTATTTACAAAGTACGGTAAAATCAGACATGTAAACATTTTCATATTAATAAATAAAACAAGAAGACATAATTATGTCAGGAGTAACATTCACCTGTATGACCATCAAACGAGTGTAATTAAATGAAATAAAAAATGTCCTGACATCTCTGAAAGCAGACAATTAAATGTATGGCAAGTAGGTAAAAATTGCAGTTACACC
This sequence comes from Dryococelus australis, assembly GCA_029891345.1. Taxonomy (NCBI): domain Eukaryota; kingdom Metazoa; phylum Arthropoda; class Insecta; order Phasmatodea; family Phasmatidae; genus Dryococelus; species Dryococelus australis. The sequence continues at coordinate 361,904,411 of CM056995.1, forward strand.
AGCATATTCTGTGTTTCAGAATTACGTTACTCATTGGAAATAGGTGGAAAACAATTGATGTATTTGTAGCATGCTCTTTTAAGAGACTTCCCAATAGGTACAAATATTAGCATGGCACAGAATCAACACATATATCCTACTATAGACTGTTCACGGTACAGTGAGCACTTTAGTAAGCCGTCTCATTTGGAATAATAGTCCATAAGTATGTTTTATTTTAGTCTTTGGCGTAAACTTCCGAATGAGGTGGGATATACACACTGTGTTATTACTTTCATGTCAGTATTTGTTTTAAAAGGTGGTTAAACTATAAAAAATGGCTGAAAGGAAAAAGTCACTAGGGTCTCAAAAGTGCTCACTTTACTGTGAACAGCCTTTAACTACTGGAACGCTAGTAAAACCACTTTTAAAATTAATTATACAACCTAGTTTTAATATTCAAAACACCAAACAAGACACTGACAAAGATGCAAATAAACATAGGAACCTCGAGACACAATCAAAATTACCTTTGGGACAAAACATAATTACTTCAGAACATTTCAGCAACACTTACGCATCATTGAACGAACTGATTAAATAATATTTCAACAGTTTAATATAGATGATAAAACATATTGATTGGCTGTTCAATACTGATCTGTAATATAGGTGGGTTACCTTATTTAGAGAAAAATGGTACATCTTATTTATTTAAAATGTACAAAACCCTTGATAGAATTAGGCCTACTACGATAATCACTTATAATAAACCACATCTAGGCCTGGCATATATGATGCCAAACACATGAAAAGAAGTGCATGGAAAATGCTCAGTCTACTGGAGTTATTTCTTGAAATTCTTTCAACTATAGTTTGTAGTTGTGAATGTAGCTCAGTCAGGAAATAGTTAGTTTCAGCTTGGCAAGTGGGTGTAATTATAAATCTCTCAGACAAAATACTCCACAAGAGAGTAATTGAAGTTAACTTGCACACTGTTCTGAAAGAAGTCTCGTATTAAATTCCTTTGCAAACAGATCACTTATAATTCGGCCATCCATACCCAATAGAAACAAGTTTATGTCAATGATCAATGTAGCGAATAAGTCAGAGTTTATCTAACCATAGTCATTTGAATCATCCGGCCGGCCCCTGTAGACAATAAACTGTGTCTTTCTTCTTGACGTCTGAGCGGCCTCGCCGTCAAATTAATTACGTTCCATCATCGGATCTTATCACTTCGTCTACCTTCTTCAATGGCTCATGGAAATAGATGCTTAAATATTGTACATAAAGAATAGATTTCATTTAACAAAGCCATTGCCCTGAGTTACTGATCAACAAATCCGATCCCAAAGCATACGACGATCTATTTGAATTGATTCAAAGAGCAAACTAAACATTTATTGGCGGTACTAAACAAATACGTCCTCCATTCAGAGTATGTTTTTGTAGAACTCACCTATTTACCATAAGAGCATTTCTTAGTAAAAGAAATATGTATGTATACAGATTACAAATCAAGATACACTAATATTACATGCAAGTGATATGACTACCAACCTATTCAACTACACGACCAACATTCCTACATCATTAATGATATCACACTTATAAACCAATCTCTGGTATCAAGTTGTACATTTGACACGATTTTTAGATCATGCATGGCAAAACTGAAAACTCTCAGGATGAATTCAATCCCAGCAACACACCCAAAGTTGCTAGAGAGTACCAGGTTCAATCTTCCTAAGGCTGTGTCCCAATTTGCCGGAAGAGTACTCTCTCACTCACTCTTGACGTCACAGAGTTCTCTCTGCTGCCCCAACTCCGAGGAGAAAGCACGAGAGGCAGCGTGAACGATGATGTACACTCGGTGCTCACTCTCGCACCCTCTCTGGCAGTCATGTTGTTTTCAAGTCTAACCTCAAATATCCAGACATTAGTTTTGTTGTTTCTAAAGCAATTTTAGAAATATTTTATCGAATTCACATTTCACATTGTGAATGTGAAATGTGTAATAACTAAAATATTCAGTTTGATATGGAACATAACAAATTATGATATTATGTTCAAGTTTCATTTAGGTTAATTGTGCGCATATTATTAAATATACTGTGTTTCATATAACTTCAGTAAATTTTGACAGTTCTCGAAAAGAAGTGCAGGAACCATGAATCCCTCTGCCACAGCTGTTCTGTTGGTGAAGAAAAGATCTTTGTAAACAAACTACGAATCCAATGGCAGGCATTGAAAGACTGACAACTTCTGTCCAGCACTAAGGTTATATAACTGGTTGCCATTCCCAACTGTGTTATTTTTGTTATGGTCACATAGTTAGGGTTCTGTTTAAATTTTTGGTGGGGTGGGGAACTCTAGTTTAATGTCTTTAGCGAGACGTGACTTTTTTGTGATTAATCTTATAAGACAGTGGTGATTGGTACTTACATTGTTTGGATAATGGAGTGGAAAATTTGGTTCATACGGAAATAACATTCACTCAACACATAAATCCATGCATTTTTTACATAATTAACTACAATAAAAGTATGTTTATTTAGGCAACGTACATTTGAAAACCTCCCCCAAGAACAAAACACAATAAATACGTCACTGTTAATACCAATGTGTGGAATGCACAATGTAAACATCTTCAGCAAATTTGACTTCACACGTAAAAATCATTAGTTTCAATCAAATAAAAGTTCAAATACAATTCAAATATTCTAACAACAATTTAAGAAAACATTGCTTACAAAACGCACCAACTTACTGTTTACTTTGTAATTTCTAAACACGTGCCGAAATTAGGATAATTACTGAACTAAAATCACTTTTCTCTGCCATTGATATGAAATAATTACTTTGCTGACTTATTCAATCAACAAAACACTTGAACTATTTCTTGAAACCAACAAATTTCAAATTCATGGGAGGGACAAGCGATAGAAGAAAAGCAGCGTAATATAAGTATCTAGGGATTGTACTACAGGGAGACCTCAGGTGGCAAAAACAGGTAGAGAGGGTGGTTGCAAAGGGAAGAAGGGCTCTGGGTATGCTGGGAAGGGTGCTGAAGGGAGTCAGCTGTGAGGTGAAGGAGAAGGCGTATGGCACAATGGTACAGCCAATGTTAGAATATGCTGCGGCAGTATGGGACCCGTATGTGGAGGTGGAGGTGCGAGAACTGGAAAAGGTGCAGAGAAAGGCAGCAAGATGGGTGAAGGGTAGGTGGAGAAGGCAGGGGCAAGATGGTGAGGAAGAAGGGAACTATAGGCCATCAGTGATGATGAAATTAATGGGGTGGAGCTCAGTGAAGGACAGGAGTAAAGTTGAATGGCTAGTCAGGATGTACAGGATGGTGAATGAAGAGGGAGGATGGGGAGGGCTACACTGCAAGCTAAGTAAGGGAGTGTTTAGAGGAAGAGGAAACAACAGTGAGAAGCTTCAGAGGGTGTAGTGGAGAACGGAGCGAGGTAGGCAGTCCATACTTGTGAGGTCTGTGAGGGAGTGGAATGTGTTGAGGGAGGAATTGGTATCTGTGAGAGGAGTTGCTAAGTTTAGGAAGGGAATGGAAAAGTAGTTGATTGGGTGAAGGAAAGGTGAGAGAGCTCGCCACCAGGCGGTAGCCTAATTACACGTGTATGTATGTATGTATTATTATTATTCACAACGTAAATACTTCTTTGCTCGCGCTACGGCCACATACCACTTGAGCACTAACCAGTATCACACCACCAGTAAAATTCCTCATTCCAGTAGAGCTCAGTACTGGAACCAGATGGAACACTCGGCTGCAGTTTTCAGTACGAATAATGATGTCTGCTATACGTGATTAAGCAATGATAGGCTTAAACATGTTGTAAACTGGGGTGGATATTTTTTCTTTTCATTTTCATCTGATTCATACACATCAATTGATGCAATCAAAGAATGTGAAAATATACTTCCCTCCTGTAGCTTCTGTATGTAACAACATAACTAGCTCATACATCATCGCCATGTTGCGTCGTCTACTTTTACTGAGTCTACCCTATGCTGGATTTACATTGGCATGACGTGATGGAAGTAATGCTTCACCCAATCACCGGTGAGTATTTTGTGACGTCAATGCAACAGAAATCTCTAGCACGACTGATTTTCTGAATAGAAATCATTTTTAATTTTGTTGTGTCATTGATGCAACAAGCATCAATAAACGAGTGTAATTTGCCGTGGCAATTTGTGGTGGCAATTTTAAGTAGGTCACATTTGTAATGACATACGAAGATGATATTTTGATGGTGGTGTCTGAATATTTTATCTGTAGTTATTTTTTATTTCCTTTCTTTAAGCATAGTTGGTCGCAGGTACCACTATAGTGTGTTTTCTTGAGTGAAATGTAATATTAATAGGTTCGTGCTTAACGCTGCTTAAAACTGTGGTTTCAGGAAACGTGCGCAGTGTTGATTTTACTGAAACAGGCTATTCTGTAAATAAATTATTTAATGCTAGTGACGAACAAACAGGATTTTAGTGAAGTGAACTTTTGAGGATTTCCATAGTGAAACATGTGTTTAAAGGGTTACGAATTTTACAAACAGTGCCTGAAAAAGCTGCACTTTCAACACTTGTAGTGTGTAAATATTTTTTTTTGTTTACCTGAAACGTGAATTCAACGAGTGTAAGGTTAACTTCGAACAAAGTGTGTGTGTGTGTTTGTATTGCTGCATCTGTACGAATTCGACCAACGACGTATGCAGACCTGCCAACCCTTACGATTTTCCCGTAAATATTACGGAAAAGTTCGCACCTTACGGTTTTACGATTTTTCTCGATCAGCCGGGTTCCAAATTCATGCAATGGCGGCGGCCGGGCTCTTGGTCTCTGTGAGTGTGTCACATATGTCGTACTTTCACGATAATTCAAGGTGTGGCCATTTAACCGGGAATCGCGAAATATCGGGAAAACCTTGAAAATGCCAGGAACTTTTCTGTGAGTCAGGAACGTACACGTGCGATAAATTTATTTCATGCGCACTTAGCAGCTATTAAGATTCACTCTTATGTAGTCTAATTTTGTCTTGTTTTTAATTAAATACAATTTTAGGCGGTTTCTATGCTCCTACAGTGCATTATTATGGTGACGCTGGTGCCAGTAACCGTCAACAATGTACATAAATTAATTCCGCAGAAAATGGTTGCCGTTGCCTTGAAGTGTGTGTGTGCATGTCTGGGCGCAGCACATCGAGCAATATCTTACCCAGCATGCATCATCATATGACAACTGAACGCGGCGCACACTGACTGCGGCTAAATAAATGCCAATGTTCTTTGTTGTTTATAAACTACAATTACGTTTCAGTGTTTGAAAGTCATTAATATTCTCTCTTCACGCTAGTAATTTGTGTTAAATAGTAAAAAATATTTTAAGTTCATACTACAGTATTTGTTATTTTTAATTATGTGGCACAAAAAAAAACATTCATGTGAAGCGTTTTCTTTTTGTGGTCATGAAGTGTTAGATGTTGATAATATTTTAACGTAATACCTACCATAATTTAAATAGATAGTAGCAGGGTTATGTAAACTTTGCCGGTGTGTTTGTACATCAACTGCATAAATTTATTTTGTGGTCTGGGAATTGAGCATTTCATGTGATGTCAGGTTGGCGCGAAGACAACATATAAAGTTGATGGGTGTTGATATCGTGATTTTTAAATTTTTCTGCTATAAAGTATGGGAGTGAGCTTTCATTCGGTCATACAAAACAAAGTAAAAACGATTTTGTTAAGTCAATTTCACATCTTATTTCTAGGTTAGGTATGGCCGATGCACCACGTTTCTTCAGTGTGTATTCGTAAACTGTTTGTCTTAATGTTTCACCGACTTGCTTGTCTAGCAAACATAATAATATAATTTTTATGTAAAATTAGCGCTTCCTCCAGTTTAGGTGTCATGTATCTGTTAGCAGTGGTAATTCAATAAATTAAAAATATCCGCACTCTCTCCCACGAAGTTGTACTATTATATTCATGCACCAGTAGTAGCAAAATAAAAGTGTGCGCGCCAACAAGTTAAATAACACGGCGTGGAGTTTGTGAGTTGTGGATCAACGAGGGTCTTTTAGGAGTATTTGAAGTGATTTGCCTGAAATACGTCGGCTTTAGTTTGTCTTAATAGTCCGGTGCACATACATAATAGCTGTATGAAAAACATGAAACAATACGTCCAAGTATTCAGTTATGCATATTCTGAGCAGTTTCCATTCATTCTGAAATCGGAGAAAGGTGACCAGTATGCGTTTTATAGTGTGTGTCGCTGTGTCAACTATATGTCATGGTGGGAAAGGGACATTATAAATCATGTTAAAGTGATTTTTTTTAACCAGAATTTTTGTGACCGTATGCTAGATTTTGTAACTCACGCAATGTGCGTAAAATGTTGGAATATTTGGTGGTAAGTAGTCCTGGCTGAATTGAAAAAAAAAAAAGTAATATATGTCAGGCTAGATGTAATATTGTGTTCTCAGTTGCTGCACGAAGCTCAGAAGTACGGATTGTTGCATCTAAAAATAATTATGTTGATTTATTATCAAAATGTAAGTCAATAATATCGCATTTTCATAACAATACCTGTAACAACCGATGAACAAGAAAAAATTTATATAAAATAAAGCGACCCGATTACGCAGTCTTTTAAGCAGTCTTCAATCCTCTTGATTTCAAACTTTACACGTTGGCAGGTCTGCTGATTTGTTCTTTTTTGTTGAAGTTGAAATTTTCAAAGTTACAATAATTTGAATATTATTTCCATGCGAAATATTTTCTACCGCTCCATCAAAAGAATATGCAACTCAAAATGCCACCTTCTGCATATCAGTAGTTTCAGCCGGAAGTATAGTCTCCAACCTAGATGCCACAACACCATTGCTCCGTTACTGATCAGCAGAATCAGTAAATACAGAAACACTCATCAGTACTGGTCAGTTCTTTCCGTGCCAAGTGGAATTCGGCCTTCATGATAGTCACAGAAAATGGCGGACAAAAGAACCCTACAAACCATTTTACAAAGCAGCAGACACGTGTCGATAATTTATTTCACTCAGGAGGCTGTACCAAAAAGGCACCTTCGACGAACTACGCTTAATGAAATACGCAAATACAAAATAATTAACTGCATATACAATATTCCGATCACCAGCAAGGAATTCTCGCATATAGATAAATTATGACGCAAGATACCTCAATGGCATTTCACAGGGCGGGTGGAGACCATAGATAAGACAGACTGTTGGAACCTTTCACATAACCATAAGTTTCGCATGCACTGCCACAATATTTCTAAACGCTTTTAAAGACCTTGCTTTATAACTCAGAAAAATTGAACATTAATCTATGAGCATAATTTTACCCACCAATGTAATTATCATCAAGTTCTTACATTATGATTTTTAATGCAGAGTACTTTCTTCTACAATCATTGCAATGCAATGACCACACACATAACATCACGTAACCCTGCAACAACCATAAACTGACACAATACTTATCAAATGGCGGCATTTACTATTTACATGCTGTGTAGGTTGGGCACATTGAAGCATTTCAGGTTATTTGACATATTTATTTGTTTTTTCACGTTCTTTATTTGTGTTTATGAGTTGTTTACTAACTTAAGATTATGTTTATGTGGCGTTACTGTGTGTTCACAGTGTAATTTTCCTTTATTTTATCTGGTTTTAAATGTTTCTTGTTTTGTAATTGTTAAAAACACCGTGCATTTTGGCACATTTATTTATGTTAGATGTGAGGTTATGTTAACCGTGGTATCTCCAGGAGCGGGAAAATTTAATGTTTTTTTTTTCTTGATGTCACTTTTAATAGCGCTATTTTTGGAGGATTTAAATAGTCTGTTGTACATTAAAAATATTATTGGCAGATATTTTTAATTGCTTGTTTATAGTCATGTAATATTTATGATATATTTTATTTCTCCAATTTAATGTATAAAATTAAGGTTTAAATGTAATATTACGCCTGACCGTACGTTCGCAACGTTAAATCGGCATTTTTGATGCCTGTGACGTCACACTTGTAGACGAATTGTCACGGAAATGCCGCGCAAAGCAGCTGTCTTGTGTTTCGAATGCGTGCTTATCTGCGCATCCCAATCTCGGGAAGATGTTTTTCGATAGTCTTTCTGTGATCGGTTGCGCAGGTATGCCGCAAATTCTGAAAGATCGTTTCTGGTTTTACCGGTAATCGCGCTCTCAGGGTTCTAGCTTTAAAGACTGGATGCACAAGAGGTGTGCTCCACAAAATTTGTTTTTAACTGCAGTAAAATAAGTTTTAATGCTACAAAAGTTGTTAAATATTGTAATATAAAATGCAGTTTGGAGCCGGGCACCTGAAAAGAAGAGGCCTGAGCAGCATGTGCATGTGAAATATGAATGAAAGCCACCCTGGATGTCCTGCACTAATACCGGGAAATGGAAAAGTCTAGACTAATTGCTGGCTGAAATAAAGTTGATCTATTTAGGGAAAAGTTTGTGGTTCGTCATGTGATTTTTTTCCCCCTTCCAAGAGACTTGTGCTTTTATGAGTGTATAATACTGATTGAGTTATTCAACCTACATTAATTGAGATTTTAATACAAACCATTAAAAGCAACAGTTTTCACCCAAAGTGTACTCTTGAGATGGATAAGTTTGCTATATACAATACTGTTGAGCAGAGTCCCGTGAATTTTTTGCATTTTGAAATGTTTGAGGGAAGGAATACTTTTTAGAATTATGCAGTTTACATGTGTAAACTGTTAACAAGCGTTATGGCGACGGCAGGCGATTTCTAAGATAAATTAAGAGGTTTCAATTGACACTATTTTTGATTTTGGAAACTTTGAAAGTAATTTTTTAACAGATTTTGAAAAGAAAAAGAATTTAAAAGAAAGACATAATTAAATAGTAAAACTTTAATTTTGGAGTGTTATTTTACAATAGTAATTTCCCAAACACTGTGTTGTCTCATGGTGTCATTGAATTTAATAATTTTCTTTTCATATTGGTTTGTATATGAGTTTGAATATGATTACAAACACTAATTAATACTTCAGTACCTACACACCTTCAATGTTCAGTTCCTGCCAATGCTGTACCAGTTGCTCCACAGTCCCAGGAAAGGTAGGGCAGCCTACTATGAGACAGTGCACGGTAACCATACAATTTTCAGTGTAATGTGTGCACACCCAAATATTCTTTCTTTTGCATGAATCTACCCAGTAAAAAGGTGTCAAATATTTACAGTAGGCCTATTTATGACTCAGTTGTTGCACAAGTCAGTCATACCACACTGAGGAGAACTTCATGCTATGGCACCCAAGTAATTTTTCTGTGGAATTTCTTTTGTGTCCAAAGAGGGTGGATTTTTTTTTTTTTTTTAAATCTTGGAATCTTAGGCAATGTCGCAACTTGAAAGTGTGCTCACTCGCCGCTCTCACTGTGGCACAATACACCCACACTGTCCACAATACACACACACACATATCTATCTATCTATCTATCTATCTATCTATCTATCTATCTATCTATCTCTCTCTCTCTCTCTCAACACACAATGAAAACTAAAGTAATTTGTTATAGTACAGTTATATACACTGATTTTGAGCAAAGTAACAAACACACTTCAGTGGCGCCCACGTGTAGTGCAACAACTACAAATCTCTTCAACATAGTCCGTCAAATTTGATTGAAGTTATATAGAGTATACTGTGATTTGCACTTATCAATAATGTTTTTAATTAAGATAAAATGTAATAAATTAAAATAAGTAACTTTCATAAAATACTGTGCATTTCGAGAAAAGTGAAAGACCAGCAATATTTTATTCTTCACAATTTATTACCTCTTCTGTCAGCAAAATAATGCAGAAGGCTTCCAGAGGGCACAAGTCTCAATTTGCAAAAGTGTGCCACAGTGAGAGAGGCGAGTGAGCACACTTTCAAGTTGCGACACTGCCTAAGATTCCAAGATTTTCCAAAAAAAAAAATCCACCCTCTTTGGACACAAAAGAAATTCCACAGAAAAACAAGGTTTCTTAGTAAAATTTGATTAAAATAAAACTAGATCAACTTACTGTTTCTGGTAACATTCAATGATACGAGATAAAACTCTCTACTATTTTGCACATAACAAACAAACAAATAAGAACTTCTACCGATAGGCTATTTTTCCCACGAGGACAAATTATTCTTCAACACACGAGATTAAAACATATAACTGAGGCAGTAATCGTCAATGTTTGGTTGCACGGAAAAACTTTTCATTAAACTGTGCTGTACATATGAACATTTAGCGTTAATAATCATAATATAACAACAGTAATAGTTACAATATATATTTTTCTGACCTCCAGACAAGTAGCACATGCATAAAAACAACTGAAGTTTAAAGAAAACAGTTGTGCAAATGAAAGGAAACGATGCTTGGTAAATTGTGCATGTATTTGTAACAATGGAATGATAGAATAATATTGATAGCTTTGTTTACTTTGCTGTTCACATCGTAATTTGTATAATACATTATATCGTTCATCTTAACGTACATTGCCTGTACAATAACAATTTTGATCAAAACTAACTTGTTTATATGGTGCCAAACTCTTACAACACTGTCAAATTCACTAGTTTTGTAGCCATTTTCATTGTCACATGAACTCTTTGGTATCAACCTTCTGATTGGCCATGCATGGCACACTCTATACTTGTAAGAGTATATCTCGTAGCGTTACGGGCTATACCACTACTCACATCTGTGTGATGTAGGCAAAGAAAGGATAGGCTTACTGAAAACTGTCTATCAGAACTGTAGTAGAACAACCTGATTGTAATTACCAACATATTTTGCAAGACAATAGTTGAGCGCCATACTTTCTGCCCCAGGACTGGACAGAAAAGTCAAAATTAAATTTAAAATAAAAGTACCCAACTGAGCCGTTAAGTTTACGAGATTCAAGTGTATTTGTGTACATTTTTCCCCAGCTTACTAGAGTTGACATATGTTTCAAGTACTTGATGATGTCATTGATATCAGAATGAGCCATTAACCTTATAGGTAAATAGTTCACATACGAAAAAAAAAAAGTTTCATCCTACTTTATTTTAATTATTCTTTCGATTAAAGTTGAGGGAGACAGACACTTTTCAATAAAATTCCCAAGACAAAACCCTATGAAAACAAATAAGAAACACTGCAATTCATTTACATCAACATGGCACTGGTAACAAGAGCAAACTAAACAGTTCATAATTAACATGCACAAAATCCAGTCATTTTAAAATAAAATAAAATCCCTCTTACAATTACGATTGTGTGTTGCCAATAAGATTTAACTTTTAACAGCAAAGCACTGTTCCACATAGCAATAAAGTTCAAGTGTTACTAATTAAGTTGCAAGTAAATAAGTGAATTTAATCGATTCTCGCATCATTTCATTCAACAAGCAAATAAAACTGACTCGTCGTTAAGTCAGTGGCCAAGCACATATTAAACTTGCTTTCCCAATACTATTCAATTGACAGTTCAGTGTAACTAACTCAGTGTATCGCAAATAGAACGGCCTCTGGACCACTGGCAACATTTCAGACATCGCGAAGCTGTTCCATGTCCGGTAAAACTTAACTCTCGTCACATTCATTATTTTAATAATCTCATCAAGTTTCTTCTCAAAGTTTTGATAATCAGTTTAGAGCAACTGTACAGAGTTCTCACAAGATATTGACTGTACATTATAGATTACTTATACACATGATAAAGTACGTATTAATGTACGGCGTCAGTCTCATCATTTTACAGGCTGGGCAAGTCGTCTCTCGTAGCACTCCAAATCTACCTACATCAACTGAGGGGCCTCTTCACAAATAATACCCTCATCGTCCTAGACAACTGACTTCCCTCTCCATGCCTACTTAACCTGACTTTACGATGGTGGACCTGCGAAAATTACAATGAACTCGCGACATCATTAGCAAAAGGTCTGTACCTCGCCATGATGGAGTCTTATCAGGCAACGATAAAGACGTTCCTGATGGGACATTTATTAATTTGCTTTGTGATGCAAGTTCAGTACAAGATACACCTAAACTACAGGTAAATCTCCTAGGCCTATTGCACTACAATGACATTTCAATTTCCACAAGGAGAACACATTATAATGAAATCTCACTTTCCTTTCGCTCTTCAAACCAGCTTTTATACTGTTAACTTAAGTTTCGTGAACCAACTGAAGACCACGTTTGATAATTATCAATCTTTGGGTTGACTATTGCCATACAGTGTTCATAAAAGTTTTTTCCACAGGATTAAGTTCAACTCAAGCAAATAACGAGCAGCTACATGTGTATGCACAAACCAAATGTAATTTAAAGGTACTTCCAGAAAAGCAATGTGCTTACAAACCAAACTAATACTTACTATTCGGATTGTAAACAAATGGCAATAAATATAAATATTTATAAATAAGAATTCAAATAAAGAAAAACGTAAACAAGTCTGTGGGAGTCCTATCTCACAATCTCTACTTTGTGCTATTTATAGGCCAGGCTACAATTGACATATACCCAACACATTCACAGTTATAGGGAAAAGCACATACACAACACAAGCACAGTGGCCTAGCTACAATTGATATAACAATATTAGTTTGTTTATGTTGCTACACTCGTAATGAATAAATTAAGTTCTGTATAGTTGATAATGATTTTTTGTCAAAAATAAATCTATTAAAGTGATCTGAGATGTTTTTAAAATTGGAAATTATTTTCATTATAATTTTTACTATTAACATTACCTAAAAATGTTATAAAAATTCGGTAGTAGCGATTATCCAGAAATAAACAAAAGAAAATATCTGCCCGAGGAGGAATTAAGTCAAAAAAAACAATTTCCTAATTGTAAATAAGTTTTCATTTGATAACCTAGGAAGCTGTCGAGATCGACATCAATAACAAATATACATACATACACTCGCAAATAGGCTACCACCTGGTGGCGAGCTCTCTCAACTCTCCTTCACCCAACCAACTCCTTTTCCACTCCCTTCCTGAATTTACCACCCCCCCAAAAAAGATACCAATTCCTCCCTCAACACATTCCACTCCCTCACAGACCTCACAAGCATGGACTGCCTACCTCGCTCCGTTCTCCTCCACACCCTCTGAAGCTTCTCACTGTTGTTTCCTCTTCCTGTAAACACCCCCGTACTTAGCATGCAGTGTAGCCCTCGCCATCCTCCCTCTTCATTCACCACCCTGTACATCCTGACTAGCCGTTCAACTTTCCTCCTGTCCTTCAATGAGCTCCACCCCATTTCTTTCATCATCACTGAATAGTATAAGTATAGAGGCCTCTGATTGGCTGAAAATTGACGCACAGCCATAGTAATAAAGGAAGTTAAACCAAGTTGAACTTTTCTTGTTACTATAACTGTGCTTATCGCTATGCGTGATTGTAGCCACTCAAACTGAAAACAAGCAGTTTAACTCATATGTATATCACTGTGTTGTGTTAATAATGTGCTTATAGCAATTGTAGCCCAGCCTTATCTGTGTATGTGCTGTGCATGTTTGTAGCGGGTTATGCTAATAGTATTCTACTTTCTGTGACTGCTATTTTCTGTGCTAAATCTACTGTAGCCCGGCCTTTACAAGCGATATCCGTAACATTCTTGTAAACACATATTGTCAAGTAAGGTTAGATGCCTACGAGTCTGCTGCTTCCTGTGCTAAATGAATTGTAGCGCGGCGATTTACATTTTACTTGTGTATTTTAATTTTTACATGGCCTCAAATGACAGTTTATAGCACCATTTTTATACATAAAAACCATATTACCAATTATATACTTATCCCACACTACGGTTTATTTTTCTAGTGAGCATATAATATATTTAATTTGGAAACTGAACTTACTTTTTTAAAGCTTCAACAGCGCCCGTTGTAATAGTATTTTCTATATGTAAAGTTCCGCTTAAATCTACTAACACAGTCTTCAAGTGCGATTTGCACAACGACATTACTTGTTTTAATCTGTTACTAATTGAAGACAGTGTAGCCAATGATGGTTTTAATTTTTACCTACAAGGCAGCAAAAAAAATTGACAGGAAAGAAGTAAACGTTTAAGATGGGTATACGATTAAAGACTGAAGAATTAAGAATTGTACTTAAAAACTAAGCACACGGAATATAATCACTAAGAAATATCGCAGTTTATTATTGAATTAGCAACTCTTAAGTCTAGCCAATCAGAATCGTAGACGTAAACAACCGAAATAACCTGGACAACTGACCATTTAAATATAATTAATCATCTGTGGTTTCTGCTTATCTAATCGTTTTAAAAAACTAGATGAATCTTATAAAAGGGGAATCCTATGCCAAATTATCAATACATCAATAAATCTCAAAAGGTTATTTAAAGAGAAAACGACAACCTCTTCCCCAAAAAAAAAAATCACCATGGACCAAAGAAGTTACAGGATAAAGACTGGTATATAAATGTTATTCTCGCGTGCCCTCTTTTTGAAAATAAAGAACACTTACAAAAACGAAAAATGAGCGTAATTAGGGCATTTAGCTGCCATATTGAAAACTGCGTCGGCATACCACAGCTTGGCGAGTTTATCAAACGTGGCAGGTTATTTTAATAAACTAGGTTATAAAAACTATTTCGTCCTTTTTCTCGATGTTTTAAATTGTGTTACGAAAAAAGATTTACTAAAGCACCTCATAAATATTGTAAAACTTTTATCAGAAATGATGGTATTCAAAATACCAAAAATCATATTTGTTAATATTTAGTGACTTTCAACATGCATACTCCTAATTATCTTTCAAAGATTAGCATTTAATGTAGTTTTTGATCTGCTTACAACATGTTAATTTAGTTTGGAGGTAATCACTTTCTCAGTTATGGCAATGATAAAAATTGAATTTAGTGATAATTAATAGGAATAATTAATTATGAGTATAGAAACTGAAGACACTGCATTTTAAGAAGACTGATCTTCTTGCTGATAAATAATAATAACAGGTTGCTTTAAACATAATACTAGAATTATAGTACTGTAGTAACTGTTGACAACTAGGTGTATATTGTGTATGAGTCCAGATGGGGTCAGTTCTTTTACAATTATTTGTCCTTACGCGACAGCCTCTAGAAGACGACAAATTATGTAAATCATTACCTACTGTTGAAATGTGTCAGTGTGGCTGTGTTGGTTGAATGTTACCACAATTGGCAGTCGTGTGATAAGGCCTCAGTAAGATACGTGCACTAAAGATAATCCAGGCATTGTAAATCATGCACGGAAATAAGTACACAAATACCATCACTCCAAGGTTAAAATTGCTACTTAAATATAGCGATTTAAGCAATTATTTTAGATAAGGAAAACAAAACGATTTATTTCAAGCATTTACTGGGAATATGCGATGGAAACAATAAAATAATATATAACACTGAACATAGCAATACATATGCACTTCAGTTAAGCTATAATAAAAATTAAATTATTTTAGAAATATTATTAGAATTCTGCCGCCAGTATCATAAATTTAGGTACAGATCTAATCACTAATACAGGTATGTATTTGTTTTAAGTTTGTTTAGGTTATATGCTTTCCAACCAGTACCTACATGGTGTGGTACATTACACAAGACAATGAGAGATAACATAATAATACCAATTCTACCATACTAATGATGATAATAATTTAAATATACTAAAACGAATATATTTAAATTAGACGATGAAAGTCTCAATTATATATTTATTTAAAAAAAATCCATTTGTAAACCTGTACGCACTATCTAACTGGCAATGTATATTCACCTCACCAAGCAATGAAAATATTATGACATTTCTTATATGTTAAAAACGTGATTTATGTATTTTAACTTTGTCTCCCAAATGTTTTAAATCTTTTACCCAATTGACAGTCCATACAAGATCATTAGGTTTTATTAGCAAAAAAATTTAACAAACCAACACATTTCCAACTTCACACCTGCATAACCAGTCCGCGAAAATGGTATGTACTTACGTCGAATTTACTTGTATACGAACCATTTACTACTTGGCTTTGTTGTTGAATTATATTTAAATGTGGTCTTGTTGGTCCCAGATTCTGTAGCTCTAGTTTTTCTCGTAATTGAAAATCTTTGTCATAATAAGGTTTAAATTATTACTCGCTGGATTAACAATTATTTACATGTTTAACCTATACGACAGTAACAAGAATTCAACCCTGCTACTGACCGATGCTCATAGCTCATCATTAATCAACAACAACTTATTCAGAGTATTACACACTATATTTTGAAGCTCACATGACTTTGAACGATATCTATAAATAAAAATATTCGAAATAAATAAAAGCATTGTTAAGAAATGTGTTTAACAAGTGCAAAAGAGTAGAGCGCGAAAGTGTGCTTACAGAACATGTAGTTTTGGTAGCTTTGTCAAGTTCCAGGAAACCATTTTTTGTTTGAGCAGGAGCGCGCCCAACTCTCTCTGATTTACAGCATGCGATTGGCTGAAAAGGGCCGAGCCCCTGAAGTCTTCCCTTACTTCTGTAGCACCCCTAGTCTTATGTTACGGTCGGTTCTCTCTCTACTAGCTCTACCCATTTTGGGGCCAAGAATCTGCCGCCTCACCACGCGACATTTCCAAAAACATTTCTCTCATGACAAGAGTCACGTCCATCTCAAAAACATTCGCTGCGAAATAACCTCAGTATTTGTATGCAGTATTATTTACTAAGTAGCAGATAAGTAGAGGTATGCATTCTGAGATTTTATTAGGAGGGCTGCGCCCCACAGCCCTACCTCACCAGCTGCCACTGCCTCTCCTTAGTTCCGTAGTAACATTCGCTCACAACAAACAGTTTTTAAGTTTAATTGTAAATTTGAACTTGGCGGCAATTGACATTGATAAAAAATAAACCTCTTAGTAAGCTGGTTAACGTTATAGAGTTCGTCTAGCCAGTAATCTTGGCAAATTATGACAACAGAGAAAAATTATAAATGAGTTCATATATGTGAGCATCAAAATGCTAATTTCAGATTGTTGATGATAATATTAATAAAGTTGTTGTAAATAACTGAATCAATCTTTGTTTAAATATAAATAATTAATCCAGGTTATTACTATCATAAATCAGTTTTCCTCATTTCCTTTCCCAAACCTTGAAAAAGTATGATAGTGCTGAGAACTAACGTAAATAAAAATATATACTTTTCCTTTCAAATATAAACTGGCATTAAAGTAAATAAACAAATCAAGAACAGTGTTTTGGAACTACTGTAAGGGCTAACCCTTACAACATACAAACATTTGAATTTTTTGGTCTTCAATTTCAGAAACTACAATCATTTAAGAAAAAAATTACCACACTTGCATTGTGTTTGAATGAATCCCTTTTACATAACACAATGAAACACATTAAAAAATAAGGCTATAATCTATGAGTAAGGTGTATGTGAACTATGAACGAATGATTAAATGAGGAATAGTAACATTGTAACAAATTGTTTCTCTCCCTACCCTTTAACCCCCTCCCTACCCTTTAACACCACTGTCTCATAAATAATTTTTCTGTTGCTTATTTTATGCATCCATGAAAAAAAAATGATCACAAGTATTCCATTTTCATTCACTTGAGAACTTGGAATTTTGTAACCTGTAATGGCATTTACAAACAAAAAAGTTTATTACGTGAAATTGTTTTGAAATAAAACAATATTAGCAAATTATGATTGTAAATTTTGTAACAAACTGATTGTAAACTTAATGCTTAATGTACTCCTCGCAATTTTACTATGAAGGCAGAGTGGAATCAATTAAGAACCCGATACCACAATGTTTACATTCTTCTTAAGAAGTCACCAATATGGCATCGATGATGTCATTCGGTTCTTTCTATTACCCCATTCCTTTACTACGATAATCCAATGGGGCATCTAGTGTAATGTGGGGGTTTTCGGGCGCGGAAACTTTTCAGCATTTTTAGACTATGGTATCGCTAACTACGATAGGGTCCATCCACTCTATTTAACTACCCGATACCACATATGGTATCGAGCAATAAGATACAGCCCATCCGCTCTATCGTATTACCTGATGACACATATTGTATCGGGTAATACGATAGACCCCATCCTGTCTGTTGTACTACCTGATACCAGATATGGTGTCGTGTAAGTACACTTGGGCTCATCCGCCCAAGAATACGACGCCATACCGCATTTGTATCATAGTCATTATATTACTATCTTGCTGCCTAAACTAACATTTAATATTTGTAAATGACGAAACACATTTTTCGGCAAATCAGCCTCCCCTGGTTTATCACCAGTCGTGTGTGGGGGAATAACTGTAATGGATGCATATTTCGAACATAAATAGTCAGTTAACTAACATGGCACATCAAATAGTGAGTATATAAACTACGAATCACATTTTTTGTTGTTGAGCCACGCCTTGTTTATCATGGGTCATGTGTGGATGAATCTTTGTAATGGGTGCATATTTCAGTTGAAAAAATATTATTTCCACACACATTCGCATTTCCCGATTTGTTTAATACACATTTCTGGTATATTATACACACCACTTAATCGAATTCTGCCTAAACATACTAGGCCTACCCTATCCTAACAGGGTCTACCTACAACAACGTATTTCTGCATATCACTACAAACAACAAACATTTACAATTATTAATTACAAATGGTAAATACTAGGTTACTGTTACAGAATCCTGACAGGCATTACCCGTCTACAACACTCATTACACCGGAAACACACATTTCAACTTAAATGTAAAGACTGTTCATTATAAAATGAGCACTTTTGAAATCAATCTTAGAAACAAGTAATTGCTTATACCTACATGTATTTTAACGGGCGCAATAAGTGACATGTGCCGAGAAAAGTTGGTAACGATATAGGGGAAAAAGTTCCATATATTAACGTTGAATAAAATATGTTTGGTGATCATTTGTGATAACATAGATTGTTTTTCTCACTTTCTGTAATTTTTTAATGCACCGAAACATAAAAATTAGTAGATTTGTAAACTATTTATTTCTCTAATGTAAGAGAGTAGCTTTATGTTGTTCCCGAGTGTTGTTTACATTTTTAATCATTAATTTTCTTGAAATGTTTACATTTCCAGAGTCACAGTTTGTTTGTATTCTGTTTGTATTCTACGTTCATTTTATCATTTGATTATAAATCTCTGTTTACACTATTTCTAATTCAGTTTGTAAATAATTTAACCACGAGTTTTTCTGGCCAATTGAGTGAATGTGTAAGACAGGCTTCATATAGGAATTATTTCTTCCTTGCCCTGAAGTGGCAATTTAAATTCTATTGAATAGTTTCGGCCGCATTGTTTTGAAGGAAAGAGCTTTCCGTGATGCTTCAAAAAGTTCTGTTACTAGTCATCAGAAAAGATGGATCGTCTGTTCGGGAGCCAGGAAATCAAGATGTTGAATCCTGAGAATCTACGTCGGGACGGAGCCCGAGAGATGTCGTAAGAGGCGTGCCGAGGTTCTGTGTGTGCAGTTTCGGCAGGTTCGGTCACCAACCTTGGGATGACGCAGTTAAAAAATTAATTGCATTAGCCCTGCACATCGTATGGTAGACTGCCATGTATTCATTCTACACGACTCAAATAAGGCCTCCGACTTGTATCCGTCACTAACACACATCCTGCATCAGACTGTTGTAAATGAATATATACTTTAAATTATGCACAGACATTCCATTTCATTTCCCAGAGGCTCGAGAATAATTCACAAAGAATATTCGTTGCATCTAGAGCTAGCTAATGGACAGAAGAATTTTAAATGTCAAGCATTAAGAATCGGTTTATATTACCTCGTAACTGAGTTCTGCAAACATTATAAATCAAGTGACATTTAAAAATTGATCTCAACATTATCTAGGCCACTTGAACTGGCAGTAGGATGCGTTGAAAAGAATGTGTGTAGATATTGTTCACGTGTATTCTTTTCTTAAGTGTGATAGAGATTTTTTCTTATGATGAATCATTTGAAACTATCAATTAAATATATTCTTTGACTATTTAAATTGGACATGTTATGTTTGTAGGGTTGTTGTGTAATCATGCTTCATTCTGAAAGTAATTTTAAATGATTTCACATTTACACATAAGTGAAATATGCCTGTGAACTCAGTTTTGCCTTAAATTGCAGTAAGATTTGATTTTGCATTAAATCCAGGATATTAAATGGCTCATCACTAAGAATTCTATTTTCTTGTGTGACCATAAAGTTAAAGCCTCAATTCCAGATAGGCTAATTGGTAATATCTCTGTTACTACTAAAAAAGTAGTTGGTAGCCATATGTCATTAGAAATTTCTACACTCACAAATGCTTTCAATAAATAATTCATCTGAACCTATAAGTTAGGCACAAATAAGAATTTCCTTTTAACACACTAAAATAATAAAGTCTCTAATCAATTCTCGCTTTATTATACAAATAATTCCACTGTTTCATTTTACCGACACATGAATAAAGTGATGAGGTCGGCTGCAATGCTAATTTTACCTAGGTGGGAAAACACATAATGTTTATACAAGTAGATCTTAAGTATGGCTTTCAAAAGTGCTCACTTTACTGTGTACGTTCCATATCAATACTTATTTTTACCAAACATATCCACTTTCTGCAAGCATGAAATACCACACTCTTTTCATTATCCGATGTGGAACATACTGATTGCACAATGGTAACTTACACATATAATTTTCATTCTAAAACACCACGATGCACCCCATATTACTATTTTAGCTCCATATTAAATATTTATCTTCCGAATAACACCATATATATATGCTCTTATTATCATACACTTATTTTATCAAACACTTCAAGCAGTATTATTTCCTATAAAACAGGCAATAAATCACTCCTAAATCTGACACATCCAAACCGGCCAATTACTGTAGCTAAACTAATACTAAACTCACCTGTTGTATATTCTATAACATTTATTTTATTCTGCATGTTTATAGTCACCCCACTCTCGAAAACCTAACTCCTAAGTTATAGCATTTTATTGCTTCCCTCGTTTAATCTATCACCATCCTAATCAACCAGATGGGACTGATAAAAAAATTTTAATGCACTGCAAAAAAAATGCAACACAAGATTCCATTTTACCTGCAAATAAATAAAAGGTTGATTCCCAAAACTATAACCATATTCATCCATAACACATTATAAATACACATACCCGCCTATTTTTGTCATTCTGGGAAAGCTGCTAAATGACGTTAAGCACCATTTTTGACAATCACAGCGACTACTAGCCTGTTGCCAGGTTAACACATTCAAATTTATTTAGTAATAGGTAGTCATCGAAAATACACTCAACACTTAAATTAAATTATGACAATTTTTAACTGACTTCTTTTCACCTATATCTGTACTGATTTACGTTTGCACGTGTACACTGACAAAACATTCGTTTTGTTAATGAAATAAAGGCAATTATTTTTGCTGAAAAACTAATGCATTTGGATTCAAAGAAAATCTGAATCCTGAATACTTCTAGTAGTGCACATAACTGCCTCAGAGTATGTATGACAACACGAGAGACAGACAGTCTGAAATTCTCCATAAAAAGCATTGTCAGGAGGATCCAATAAGCATTACATTTAAAACATTTCCTGGATGTAGGTTACCAATATGGAAAATGTAACTTTAAGATTTAATATGTTACTGTATCATTCAATATGAAAAGAAACAATAATTGTATATAATACTCCATATACCCCTTAACCGTAGAACAAAGACATGCGTAATATATGAAGAAGGCCAAAGTGCATGTTTCATATTTATTAAAAATTTATCTTATTGAAAATATTCAGTACACCAAATGAAAGTACATTTTATACAACCTCATGAAGGGTCAACGAAATATATTGAATGATTTGATGCAATTTTTTTTACGCTTAATAAACCAAAAGAAAAAAAATTGAACTGCGAACTTCTACAAAGGATTTCTTCCATTGGAAAGCTGTTAGTTCTGCTGATGGAACGAAATATAATCAAAACAATTGGAAAATACATACTTCTGATGAGGAAATTGATCCAAGGATATTAACAATGACAATGATAATTTTTGAAATGTTACTTATTTAATTTAAACACATTACTACAACATAATAAAAAGGCACAACAAGAGTTACTATTCAACACAGCCGATGGTACTGTATGATAATTAGATTTTATCTTCTCCCTGGTGGTGAAATACGAAGGCAAGAAATGATTACCACTCACATGTTTGTTGGCATTGATCCATGCTTCTTCAGTGTTAGTCAGGGGTACAATATCAGGCGAGAATTTCCCAAACTGTACATTTTTAATAAACTACATACAGAGACAAAGCAGGTAAAATTCTAGAAAATAGTTTTTTTGAAGAAAAAATCTAGGAAAGTGATATAATTCCAATCTACTGACTTCACTAGAAATCCCAAAAACGATAGTTTGGAGGGCTATGAAGATCAGGGAAAATGTGGGGTAAAATAAGTGAAAAATATGTACACAATTGTAATATTTATTCACAAAACCACATTAAATGGCAAAACGTCCTAACCAAATAATACCTAAATTAATTATATTAGCAGTAATTCTACAAATACATTAGTGAGGAGAGTTATGAAGATCGTGGAAATTGCATGGTAAACAAATGAAAAATATCTAAGTTTTCATGATGATATTGTACCCTACAATTTTCCTCCAGTTCACAGCCCTCCCCACTATTATATTTTTAATTTGTATAGGTAATTTAGTCAATTCTGGTATTGTTCAGTTACATCTGTTTGCAATAAAACATGTTTTCATCATACAATATTACAAATATATCACACATAGCACAACGACACGTTAAATTGCAGAACCCAAACACATTAATTTTCAGTGCAAAAGAGCTACACTTAAAATTCACTTCTGGGGAAACTCCAAGCTTCGCTCATGCGTGACACTTCACATCTCACTACCAACAAAAAAACAGCCTACATGCCTTGGATCACTGTTTCGGTTATTTACTCCCCTGCTGGTGCTGGGACTCTGGCTCTGTGCTTTATCTTTGGCTACACTTGTACAGTATTTTTAAGTGGCATGGGGACTACGCTTTTATATCACACATTAGGCCTATCACAGTAACATGTGGTTGAGTTTGAATAGGTAATATTGTGAATAAAGACACTTTTCAAACAATATTCTTATATGTAATACATCTTAGCGACCCTATACTAATATATTCTACGTAACTTATACACGTTTTGCTACATTGGCCCTATCAGATTAAATTTTTTACAACAAAATACTTGAAGCCCCACTGAAGTTCCTATTAAGTACGATTAGTAATAATCATATCCAACATATCCAGGCATTATTTTCCGCATTTTCAAAAATTTTCTAGAAAATTACAAACATACATTTACCCTAATTGTAAAATAAGAAATTTATCTGGGACATACATTAACAATACAATCTTCAAGATGAAATTGCACTGAGAATGCTGTGGCTAGTGAAACTAATCATGTAGGCCTATGCCAATAACTCTGCTGAGTTGCACTTAGTGCACACTGGCAGAGTGAACTTATCTACAATATCACTAAGGTGTTAAGCCCTGCAAGTGTCAGCGAGTACTAATTTTCCTGTACTCTCACACCAGTGAAAGTAACTTTTAATTGCCAATATGCCCGATAATAAAATAATATTTAAGGCTATGACAGAATAATATAATTTTGTGTAGTTTCGATGGACCACCAAGTACACACACAGTATAGTCTATTAGGAGTATATTAATACTTACTATAATTCTGCACATAAATGGCTGAAATTCAAAACACCTCACAGTTACTGCACAATCTCACACTCAGTGCACAATGATTGAAGTGAAGTTAGCTTCGAATCCCAATTTCGAAAAATGTAGGATAGGTAATTTCCTGGTTACAACCAACCTTTGAAAAAAAAATTACTGTTAACCAGAACTTCTGGGAATGAAAACTAAGCAAAGTACATACACCATACCACATGAGCTGTGCCAAGACATACCTGTAGTAATTAGAACGCCCTTCGAAAGTGCACTCTTTGTGTACGATTATGTTCAAAGTATGAAGTTTATGCTTAAAAAAAATTATAACTAAGCAAACTTCAAACACCACACAATGTTAGCTGTGCTGACACATAACTGGAGTATACAAGTATGCGCCCCTATTTCAGAGATACACACTTCGAAAGTGCACACTTTGTGCATGGTTCTGTTACAAAATATCAAGTTTTATGCTTAAAAAAAATGAAAACTAAGCAAAGTACTAACACCACACCACTTAAGCTGTGCTAACACATAACTGTCGTATACAAGTATGCTTCAAGGTCCGAGGTATGCACTTGAGTTCAGAGATACGCCATTCGAAAGTGCACACTGTGCACGATTCCCTTACAAAGTATCAATTATTATGCTTTGACGTCGTCGGTTGAGACACGAGACGAACAATGACATAAATTACTTACTGATGAGATGGGCGCCAGCCGTGCTTCCCAATCACCACACTGTTGGGTCTCAGAGTTCTAAGGGATGCTGTGTGTTCTGTGTGTCCATATTACCCATGTGTACTTACGATACACGTTTGCAATACTCTACTTCATTAATAAACATTTTAACACTTGAAAAACACATATGGCAAAGACACTGTCTCTACAAAATAAAAGAATGAGTCACAGTGAAACGTGTTTTATTTATACCGTGCATGCAAATAACGTGCCATGAAATTTAATGATACAACTCGGTTGTGTCTAGCTAACTCCACTTGGGTGCTCCATAGCCCGCAATTACTCCAACGCATGCCTACATGAATGATCTCACCGTGTTGTATGAAAACACAATCTTTACAAGAGAAGAGATTCGACAGCCGCTAGGGTGGACTGACTATTTTTCCCTGAAGACAGGAAACTAAGAATTACACAATGAATTAACTGATAATACATAAACACATGTAATCACATGTGTTTATGTAATATCACTCATTGGGGCTCACCCTCCAACAAATGGGTAGTTAGGTGACAGCCTACACACATAGCCAGCGCAAATACAAAATTCCACAAATTCCCTTCAAAGATGATGGGCATGAGATGAGTATTCACAATAAACACACTCGTGAGTGAAAACAAGCTTAGATGGTGCGGATGCCACTGGATAAAGTTCGTAGCGGAGCATGTGGAGCAGGAAGAATTGCAATAGTTCTTAGTAAAAATGACAAATTAAACTCTGACAAATTATTATTCTTGCTGAGAAAATTATCCTCTTTACGATTAAAGCATGGTCAAACACACAAGTATCAATTTACGTGAAGATTACACGGAACCCTGAATGACATTACATAGAACCCTGAAATAATTATTGCACACATAATATTACACAAATAAGCTCCCCAAGCACAAGGATGGCGTGGAAATACACTTGGTGGTTGTTAACCACGTAGTTGTACATGATATGGCTTAAAATACTCAAACATGATAAATACCCTTAAATAAAAGCATGAAAACAAAACCCTTGAATTTGCACGCAGAAAAAATACAGAAATTACTATGGAATGCCTTTAGCAGAACCAGATGGGGCCTGATTCAAGTTTCGCAGGTCGCTCGACCTCTCCGACATCTTTCAACTCCTTCTCCTCGATTAAGTTGAAAAAAAGCCACAAGGGCGAAATTAATTAGTTAAGTGGACGCATACACTAGAGGCAAGCACCATACAAACCTACCATGGCTGCCTACGGTGGCACATAAAAGGAAGTGCTATGCACGCAGAGTAAATATTTTAATATTAAATATTGTTTTACATTTTAGAATTTTCTTGTTGATTTTCTGTATTATTTTAGTGTCTCTTTATGACGGCGATCACACCAGAATATAACTGTTCTTAATCTTTGTGCAGTGTGCATTTTGAATTCTAACCCAAACATTTTCAAATTGAAAACAAACACTTTAAAATATTTTAAGACATTTAAAATCCTGATATTAAAATAACAAGACACATTTTTCAATGCAAAAATAATATTCCATTTAGAAAGTTCAGATTTCAGCCTCTTTGTGTACGTACATGTACATGTGACACATGTGGGGTTAGCGCTGTCATGGGCCCTGGCGCCATTGGCTGTTAGCTGGCATCAGCTTAAAAAAATTAAAAATAAGCAAAGCACTAACACCACACCATGTAAGTTGTGCTAACACATAACTGTAATATATAAGTATGCTTCAAGGTCTGAGATACAAGACCTTAGTTCAGATATATGCCCTTTGAATTTGTACACTTGTGCATGATTCTGTTAAAATATAGAGTTTCTGTTTAAAATATGTGAAAACTAACCAAAGTACGAACACCACACCACGTAAGCTTTGCTAACACATAACTGTTGTATATAATTATGTTAGTTTCCATTTTTTTTTTTAACATAATACATTTTACCTACTTTGTAACAGAATCGATCGCATAGAGTGCACTTTGGAAGGCCATATCTCTGAACTTAGGGCCCAGACACAAACTTTGAAGCATACTTGTATACTACAGTTATGTGTTATCACAGCTCACGTGGTGTGGTGTTTGAACTTTACTTATTTTTAATCTTTTTTAAACATAAAACATGATACTTTGTAATAGAATCGTGCACAAAGAGTACACTTTCGAAAGGTGTATCTGAAATTGTCGACGCAACCTTTTTTCCTTATGTACAGTTATTCTTCGGAACAGTTCTGGACATTGTCATCGCTGTGTTGTGAGTCATAGTTACTTTGTTCTGCAGAGGTTGACAATACAGTTTTGAAGCTGAGATTCGAAGCTTAGCTTCACTTCAGTTGCACAATGATCACTCATTATCAAAAAAATATAATCGTATAGGCTCAGTGTTAGTATCCAAATACATCAATAGGAACCCACTTACAATTTAATTGAAGTGTCAAAATACTTATAAATAAAATAAAAATTTGAAACACTATTTTAATTATTTTCTGGACTTGAAAAGGAGATTATATCCTCAAGCTAGATTATATGGCGTACAAAACCCTTATTTGCTATTTAAAAAAAGTACATAGAAACTCTGGCTAGGGTAACACAATGAAACTAAGTAGCCTAATATATAAATTATTCTAGGTGGGAGGTGATCCATGAGCACAATAATCTTACTTGACAGGTCAATGAACAAAATATTCCCAGGATTAGACTCTGTAGAACTAGAAAGACATATATATCCATTTTTATTGTACGTATGTATACAATCTTGTGTCATGCTATGTTTTAGCTATCTTAACTTCATTTGTAAAATGTTTATATTGTCTTAATGTTTTGTAATGTGCTACTTTTAAATGTTATTTTTTTCGATGCAGTCAATTGTGATTGCAACCGGTAAAAGACCTAGTAATAAATAAAAAAATTACCTATGCCATGTAGCATTTTTTAGCAATACATTTGGTAAATTGAGGCGGGACTACAGGAAGTTAATCACAATAATTGTGCCAATATTGACGCATTTAAATAGTTTTTTTTATTGACAATGAGATAATTCTCCTCATCAATGTAATCTGTAAATGTTATGTGGTAGCTTATTTTAGTGTTTGTAAACAATGTAACACTAAAATACCTTTAAAAAAAATATTTGAGCCTGCTGATACTTGACGTAAGTAATTTGTAAACTATGTGTTTAAAACAATCTTGAAATTGACAGCAAGTTTTGTTTCTTCCCCGATTTACAACAAAGCTGCAGTGTATCATTATGTTCACAATATCACTTAGCCGAATGCTAAAACAGAGAACATAGTACCCATTAGATTAAACCAATATTAATTTCGAAGTTTTGTACAGGCGACCTGACCTTTTTACTCTCGAGAGCAAGTTGAGAATTTCTGAGAGCAGGAAAAGAGCAAAAAGCACACTGGTCTTTTCTGTTACCAACCACAAATGTCAAAAGCCACGAACAGTTCACTATTAATGAGCTGGTCACAACATCGTCAGTTTGTAATTTTAAACTTGATTTAGTGTTGCTATTTTAGGAAGATGGACAGTTTCGAGACGACAAAAAAGGGTATAATTGGTTAAAAGAGGATGCCTGGCAACCCTAATACCATCAAATACTGTAAAATGAGCTATGCAATGACAGTCGTAATTTCGACATAACCCTAACCTTTCGATGCCTGATAAAACAAAACCAAAGTTATTGCCAATGTTATTGGTTATTAGGGGCAATTCAGGGTATTTTATTGCTTGAGACATTAAAGTGGCCTTTGATTATATATGACAATTATTTAATAATCGTTGCAACTTTCATTTTAACATTTGTCTGCATGAATAAACAAAATATTTTTATCATTATCTACAGTTACATTTACATGCCCTACAGCAGTTCTCAGATGATGGACAAAACATGGCAGAGAAAGTATTTGAAGCAAAACTAGCACTTTTAGTTCTTGCTCTCGATCTCACTGCTCCTTTGGTCTTCCTTGACAGCAAGAGCAGAAAATTCCTGCTCTTTGCGAGAAAAGGAGCAGTACTTTTGACGCCTGAACAGCCATCGAAAAAAAACACTTCCGGTCAAACAAACGATCAAAATGAAAAGGAGCAAGAAAAGAGCAGAAGTAGTAGAAATCTCAGGTCGTGCTAACAAACCTCTTAGTACATTATTCATTTACGGACACAATTAGGTTAGAAAAAATTGCGATCACATACTGCAACGTTATATTAACATATTCTTCGATGGGCCTAGCTACACAAGCAAAACACCGAGATCTATTTACACTACAGTTTACTTCAAATTAGATACATGACTTTACGCAATAAAACTACAGTGGCACCCCAACTTAAATCATGCAGAAAAACATGTACAGTTACTTACCTACCTACACTGAAAGGAAATCTAATAAGAGTCGCATCAGGATTTATACGAACGTTATTTTCACACGTCGGCACAAGACAACGGCATGTGTTCATTGCGATTATAATCACACTTTCTTAATGTGTAAAAAAATAAGGATCAGTTAATGATAACACAAACAAGCGGCCATATAATAAAACGTGTACGAGATCTCGTTCCGTAGTTCACATATCAGATTTAGTAACATTAGAAATGAACTGAAAACCATTAAATGCTTTTACGTTTGCCTAATAAAAATTAAAAAAAATATTATTTTAAAAACCATATCTCACAGAAATACTTATTTCATTTATAATTAAACGACAATATAATGATTTAGTAGTGATTGTGCTGCAATCTCTGGATTCTGCAAAAAAGCTGATCGATGAACCAGGAACTATTCTACAAATTTAGGGTATATTATTTCTCGAATAAAATAAATACTTCTATATGATTTCACACGAGTTATATAGTAAACATAGTGATTGTGAATTAGAGATAAATTTTTCATTGCGGGCGCCATTGGCAAAATGTCATGCCATTTTCGTTTTAGTCAAATATGTAATGTGCATTATTTACTTTTTAACTGTGAACTGTTTTATAACGAAGTTAATTATTTACACCCAAATTTGTTTATTTATCACAATGCTGTACCTTTGCCCTAGGTGTTTGAAACCCAAATGTGTTACATTATCCCAACAAAATACTAAGCCCAGCCCGATAAATTTAAATAAACCTAATAAACAGTAAGTAGCAATACATAGACATATGAGCGGAATGAAAGTTACCACAGGCTTATTTGTGTGCATGTTCACCTGACATGTGCCATTTGTTCCCACCCCTTAGACAATTTGTCTGGCTGTGACTTGCAAGCGCTCTACTGATGGGCAACACGTGATTCTGTTTGCAGGAACGATCAGGAGCAGCACAAGTGCAAGGGCACGCCAGTGCAGAGCAGCTGGTGGTTGCCATGGTGATCAGAGATTCCACAAGGCAGGAGAAAGTGTAATAGGCCCTAACAACAACTGCACTTAAGAATCCAGAGCCTATGTTAAAAATTATTCCTTATATTTTATTAAAGGATATATTGGTGCTGTGTGTCTTGTAATTTATAGTGAATTGTTAATTTGTTGTCATCATTTTTGTTACGCATGGAGTGTTTTGTTCATTTCAAGCATGCATATTTTATGTTGAAGGGTTTTGTGTGATTTTTGTAATATGTTTGTTATTTAACAGAACAATGCACGGAAAGGTAACTCAAGCTGGGACAGAAAGTAGTGCCGCTCTGGCATGTGGGTAAGCCTCGGCGAGCCAGCACATCAGGCAGAGAAGTTAGTGAGCAAGAAGCGTCTGATGGAGGTGGAGTGCATGCAGTGAACTCTGGCATTTTCCCACGTGTGCTAGGCAGTCTTCAATTTTTGCAATGGACATTCTCTACAATAGACATTAACATAGCTCCAGAACATTTTTCTGCATTTCGACCACCCGGTAAACCACCTCATTTTTCCGTGGGAAAGCTTAAGTCTTGCCATAAGACTTTATATGCCATTAGATGCTTTTACAGTTTTACTGTAGTGGACGATATAGTCATGCAGTGTAATGTCAGTGCTCTCTTAGGGGTATGTGTAATTAATCGGAATTAATCTGTATGCGAACTGTTCGACAATGTGTTTTTTTTACGATCACTATACGTGTATAAGGGGATGGACCCTCCTAATACCAGCTCAAGCAAGCTTAATGCTAAACATTTTTGTTGCAAGTGTCAGTAAATATTGTTCCATGCTTAACAATCCACATACACGAGTGTTAAATGTTAGGCAATTTTCCCGCCAAGATCAACAATGGTGCATAGTCGACCAACCGGCTACAGTTTAGCAAATATAATTAATCTGGGGTAGTAATCAATGGGGCAGAGATCATCATCATCTTCCGTGAGGAATTTGGCCCGGGGCGTATGGCACACAACCCCGAGGTTAAGATAATCAGTATCCACATTGATGTCGCCTTGACTGCATCTGGTGCCAACTGGATATAATCAAATCCCAATTCCTACCTTCACTACACCCAAAACCTCATTTAACCCTTTACCATCCCACCAAAAGGAGTCACATCACTATCCTATAAGTTCGTGTCACAACAAATAAGCAACACGAGTTGCATGCTTGAATTAAATGATTCTTTTTCGTTTGATTAGTTGTTCCTTCGTTCTAATATTTATTCCGACTGAGACCATCATTTTAAAGAAATAACTCAAAAATTATCAATAACAAAAGAATAAATACTATAGTTCTTTACTTCGCAGTTGTAACAGTGTTAAACACTGTAACTGCAAAATATTGACGTTCATTATGTTTGCCCCTCTGCTTTACATTACCTCGAGGGTGTGTTTACATTTACCAGAACCTGCTTCCATGAGCACCCACAAAATATAATTTCCACGTCTGTCTCCATCCACGAAAACAATGATTTTCATTATGAGGTTAATCCACCATCGTTGTGTTTTGATTCCAGGCTGCTATAGTGTATATATTATTTGGATTGCAGTTTCGAGCTGAAACAACACAGCCCATTGCACCTTTAAAATTTCAGAGTACTCAATTAAATGGATATATAAATCGCTTACATGCCCCAATGCATAGGCTTATATGCTGCAATCTCAAACATGCAAGCTCGTTTGATATTAACACAATTATTCACAAAAATAACATTCACAACACTACACTATACAACTTCCCAGTGGATTGTTTTATGCCATCTTTCACCTAGAAAAGCAATATTCGCTAATAACACTTTAAGCCTTATTCATAGTCAGAGCTTCGTCCAAGGATGATCTTCCTCGGAGTTGGTATGAGGTTAATCCGCACTAAGGGTGGACTAAATATCTTGTATTTGTAAACCCCGATTTGAGAGAGACTAACTTCAGTGGAAGGATCATTGAATTGGTTAAAACTCGAACCCCCAGGCGAGATAAGTACTTGCATTCTTCTGAATATCACCCCTCGACATTACCACTGAGCTACCCATAAATTTTCTTTCCATGAATTAGTGATGGGAAATATTAGTTCACTAGAATGAACTTAGTCGTTCCGAACAAGTCACATTTGAGAATAGTTCATTGGGAACAGTTCTTTTGAACTATACAGGTCACAGTTGTATTATCACGTGTTCTAGCAAACTTCAAAGTGCAAGTGTAACCTCGGTCCGAGAACTAGATAGGTATTTCTCTGTACCTCGGGCCAAGAACTAGATAGGTCTTTGTTTGTTTCCTCTTTCACATTTCCATTTATCCTCCCCAGAAGAATCTAAGCAAGCGTGAAACGGAAAGAGAAGCAAATAAGTGATGTTTTAAAATTAATTGCTAAAAAAATTAGTGCATTATTGTGTGTAGATAATATTATTTCTTATATATATATATATATATATATATATATATATATATATATATATATATATATAGAAGTAAGATAAATGAAAAGTGAAAATATCTTTATACTGTGTTATCCATGCCTATGTTGTGTAATATAACACCAAATTACTTTTGTCACTGATAGTAACTACCACAACACTCGTAACTCCAGAACAGAACGTTGAGCTGACCCCAGCAAATGAAGAGCAAGACAGAGGAGCAAATAGAAAGAGCACGGAGCAGGGAGTGGAAGAAGTGAGCAAGGACGCCCAGATGATCCATGATGGTGTCAGTTCTGCTGAGCAACCCAGTATCGCCTGAGAGGGGAAAGTTGCTCCAGTACCTCTATCAGGAAGGCCATCAGCGAGTGTGATAGGCCTAACATCGACCAACTTATTGGATTCAGCAGGGGGCTTGTCTGACAGTCAGCACTGCCCTGTTCGATGGCACAGCCCTGGGGACCGCTACCAGTCTGGCATAAGCAATGGAAACAGTACCAGCACTTCTGGAGAGGGCACCAGCAGTGGATGGCGCAACATCCGCCGTAGTAGCACCTTCTCCGAGCTTGGAAACCGACGCCATCCGGAAGGCCACGAAGTAAATGCGGTCAACCATGGGGATCTCGAAACAAGTGTGCAACTCCCCAACAGTCGTTCCTCAGGTCGCTACTGGAGGTGACACATTTGCACAAGCAAAAGTAGAAATGCCAGCATGAACAGCGATGGAGATAGTGTGTGCAGTGAGTCGGCCAGCTCACTGCGGTTGTGCACAACAATAAGGTAGTGACATCTGCTATGGGGCTGCACGACGTGTGGAGTCATTTCGACTTCCCGTGGTAGCAGGTCCACAAGAGAGCACTGGCAGTCTTATCCGTATATATTACTCTATGCCATATGTCCATGTTTTTGGAACTGGAAGAAGTGTTTCTGAGACGAGTGACATCAACAGCTACGAATGGTCTGGCAAGGTTTATATTCCCCTGCAATTGAAAGTTTATGCCTAAGATTTATATATATATATATATATATATAATTTTCCGTGTGAGAGGGTTTTCAAAAGTTCTCACTTTACCATGAGTGGTCTACATCAGAAATACAGCAAGTAAATCTGAAATTGCTGCCAAAATATTTTTGTGATTACATATTTTAATCTGGTACTAAATATATAAATTTTCACATTCTGCACTCCTTTTTTTAACTTCCGGTGTTCATATCCGTGGTTGCATGTGTCCCGCAGGCCTCTTGAAATGAAATTCGAATTTTGTCTAAGGGTGTTTGAACTTGAAGTTCAATCTCTTTGCATTGTTTATTCAATAATTATCCGCCGTTGTGTGAGGTTGGAATTTTTTAACTATGGCGTTGGGTCCGTGTCTTTGCTTTGTTTGTTTGCTGCGTGGCGTTCTGAGTTTAACGGACTTTCGAAATTTGGTTATTTCGCATTATGAAAATTATTGGGTTCTTGAGATGTAGTCGATTCTTGTGGGAATGCTACAATTTATCAAAGTAGTTTATTGTTGTTGTTAGAAACAACTAAACCGAATAAAACATTGTTTGATTGACTTTGGCTTGTTTCCATGACTTTTGTTGCTTCTCCAAGGAAAATGCTTGCTTTTATGTTTTGTTTCGTGTCAACTCTCCTGTTTCAAGTTCATAGCAGTTGTTGGAGAGGGCGTGCGAATGGTGTGGTTTCAACTCGTTTACGGATTAAATTGCCTCTGTTTGAAAAGTTCTTTACTCTTAGGCGACGGTTCGAATTTCTGCCCTAGATGTTGAGAATGCGACACTAATGTGTGCGTGTCTGGAATGTTGGCGAGGAGACCTTATTGTATCTTCCGTCGTTTGGATTTTAGATTTTTTTTGTCAATTTGTATTGACGTATCATTAATCTTTGGTGTGTGACCATTTTTAACCTTTAACTGGTATGGTGGATGTGCGTCACGTACCAAATCCCGGTTTCACCAACGAAGATTAACTTATTTGTCAACATTTTTTCATTGCATTTGATCCCCTTTAGCATAGCTCTATAGGGGGTCCTATTAAAACGGTATTTATCTTTTGGTAAATTATGGTGAATTGATGCAACATTTACATTGTACATAAATAGAAAACGGATGGAAACGTACAGTTTCAAGAGGCTTAACTAGATTTTAATCTCGCTAATGTTGAGTATGTTTCACCAGGTTTTATCACCAAGAATATCTCATTTAAATTTTCTCAATATTTTGGCAATCGCGATTTTCTCTTTTTGTAAACATTAGCTTGCATGGAGAACAAGTATGTGCTGCCCTCTAAATAGCCGCCCACGATGTGTGTATTGCCACCAGTAAAACCAGCGGAATGTCATTCCTGTAGATACTCTGTTTTTAGATGAGTAACCCTGCAGATGCATTAAATAACTATACCTTGAGAGGGTCTTATGATAGGAGGACAGTCTGTGTTAGCCATGTGAGATACCACATGGCAACATGTCCCTGGACTAGTAAACTACGTAAATTTTACTAGGTATAAGTGAGGTTAGTGCGCTAACAGTTTTGGCAAGTGACACTTTATCTGATCAGCCACTTAGGTATAACCGATAGGGTGGAAATGAATATATCATAAGGAAGTATATTCTATTGGCTTTTGATCACACTAGCTTTGATAACATTTTATTTTTTTTTAAAGGAGAAAATTTTTTTGTATGCTGGTCAAATAATACACTTGCCCCGAGCTTTGGGGCAAGTGTGATAACTGTTTGTCATTTGGCTAAAGTCTATTATAATGGACGTGGGGCATGTATTATATACTCCAAAGTGTGCTGATTCTGGAACTTTTTGAATTTCTGAGTTATCTCGATCCAGAGAAAAGTTATGAACTCATTTGTGTTGTGATGTTGAGATTATTTGAAAAAGGCTAATTATAAAAAGCATACAGTCCTTAATAGGGGGCTCATTTTATACAAATACATCCAGAAAGAGATACCTAACAAAACTGTTTTCACCGTTCCAACTTTTTTGATGCTAGACTACAACTATTGCACATTGAATGTTGAAAATGTTGGCTGAAAACTGTATGTCTCCACAATGGTCGATGTCTGGTTCAGTTTGTGACATGATTACATTATCAGATGATGCAGAATGTTGATCAAACTTCTTCTGACCAATGGAATAATGTTCCCTGAGCCATTACCTTATGAAGGCGCACAAACTTTATTTCAGGTTCTTTTTCCTCCGTTGATACCAGCAAATTGACCTACTTAATTTAATGTTTGTTTCTTAGTAGTGAATTTCACGAGCAAGTATCCATCTGCCAATCGGTATGATTTGTTGTTGCTGAAAGTATTGTGCAGTCTTTTCTGCCTCTTTAAGTTCTTGTTCTTCAATGCTTGTAGCCCAAATTTTTCTTAATCACTACTGCTTTCAACAAACATATTTTTCCTTCCTTTTACAATTGGCTTTATTTCACCTGCACCCTTTCTCACACAGTTTATAGGCCCATCTTTGTTTTCTTGAATTTTCGTCCTCTTTTATTGAGCAGCTTCTTTCTTCAGTCTAATAGCCTCCTGGCATTTAATTTCTTTTTCATCTTTTTCTTTAAGCCTAAATTCTAAAGATGTGATAGATAACCTCAGCACCACCCGGAAATCAATCTTGTTTTCTTCGTATTAGGTTTTGAGTGTTGCTGTAATTCCTCTAGTATGGCACAGATGATTGTTTATTGGAGACTGTTGTTGAAGATGAGGTAGCAAACTGCGACGCACTGGAAATTTTGATTCTGTGCCCATGCGTACCACTACAAGATGGCTGATTAGTTAGATCTTCATTTTGGCGTCCTTCTGGACATCGAGGTGTCTGCATTGTTGGATGGAAAGGTCAAAATGCTTTTTGAAGGCAAGAAACCAGCCATAATTAGGTCTACTGTCTTTGACAGGTGTCTTAAGCAAATTCCTTTTCACATATGTTGCAACTGTATCTAAAATTTCCTGTCTGTTTAAACCAGAACCTGACTTTTCTAATTATTTGCTTTGAGGCTTTGTGCCAGTTAATTTCTTGTTCGTATGATACGGCAGTACTTCTACCCTGTCCACACCACGTGTACCTTTAAAATGAGATAGAAATGTTGAGAAAGGAATACCAAATCTTTCTGAAGCACCATTGATGGTACAACGACCCTTGGAGATTTCATTAACCGCCTTTTTCAAAGTGTGTTTAGAGTACTGCTGGCTTCGGGTGGTCTTCCTTGCGTAGTTTCGGACCATCATTTAGTGTACTAACAACCAAGTTGGCCTTTACACCTGAAATGAAAGACCTTTCCTACAGAACAAGTTCGAGGCTCCATGCATGCTTGAGAGCTGGCAAAGTTAATCTATTGAAAAAGGAATGTGGGGCAAGTGTAAATAAGGGTAGTACACTTTACCCCAAGGACAAGTATCTCAGGGGCAAGTGTACTAACTGCTTGCATTTTCAACACATTAACTGTGCAGAAAATTAACTACATAGGTAAAATCTACACACAAAACTTGGTTACAGAGGCAAATTTCACTATGTGAATTTCAGTAGGAAACTAGCTGCAAACCCTTTAGAAAAAAGTGCCACACACTCACAAAAATTGCCAATAGGTAAGCACTTTTATATCGGAAAATTGTCATGCGACTATGCAATAATTTGTTAGTAACAAAATTGACTCAATCAAAAAAATACCAAATTAGGAATTAACCATGGTTATACCCTTCAAACTTGATTTTTACGGAAATAGCCACGACTTGTCGCACTTGCCCCATTTGCACACTTACCCACTTAACCTTATAGGGTAGGCTTATGGTATTTAGAAGTTAATGAATTGAGATAAAAATAAAAATTAAGTTTATCCAATTTGTTGAGAAACCCAAACAGGTATCAATTAGTTTGTATGCCTCAAGCCTCTGCCACAATCAAGATTCAAATAGATGCATGACAGGGTTCAAAATTTTTCTGATAGGTCAGCTCAACTTCTGGTTTTTGTAAGCAGTCAGGAGGTACCAAACGCATGTTCATTTTGCATTTGCGCTGTGTTTCACTATCGTACTCTGTACAATCGGCTAACTGAGCAGTTTTCACCTCATATTATTCAAAACTATCCTGTTTTGTTTGTATGAAGCTTGTTAGCGATGTCAGTGCTGGGGCGACTGTTCACGTCCAATCTAGGGTTCCGCAGAATTTCATTAGTTTTGTTTACTTGTCCCAAGATATCTCAAAATATTATGTAAAGTCCCATTTCAATATGATATTTTGTTATGCAAACTAGAGCAGTAACACATGATTTTTCCTGAATGTTATTTGTTCTCTGAAATATCAAAAAGTGCATTTTTTATTTCTTTATAGCCTCGCAAGAGGGCTTTATAGCATCTGCTCGGCATGACCAGGGGCAACGGTGCCAGAGCGGTTAGCCTGCTCGCCTCCCACCAAGGCTAACCAGGTTCATTCCTTGGTTGGATCACCTGATTTTCTTGAGTGGAAATTGTTCTGGACGATGCCGTTGGTTGGCAGGTTTTCGCGGGGATCTCCTGTTTCCCCCCACACTTTCATTCTGGCGCTACCCCATACTCACCTCAATCACCCTCATCGGCTCTCAAGACCTCGCTGTTAAGTGCCATCCAAATCTCTTCACACACTCAGCATGACCAGTGTGTTGTACTATTTGGCACTGGAATGGATTTGTAAGATTTTGCTTCTTGCGAGCAACCGGTTAGAACTTTATGCATATTGGTATAGACTGAGCGAGTGCCCAGTGCAAGGTACCCATACTGCTAGACTGCTTCCTGCCAGTACCAATTGTCTAAGGCCATTTTCTTTCCTTCTCATTGAAGAAGTGCTATCATAAGACTGACCATGGCAGTTCTTAATGTCTTGTCACCCTTTTTCAAAACCTTGCTCAACTAAAGAAATGTTTAAACACTTCTTTAGTTTCCTGGCCCCGGTTAGGTATGAATGTTGCAAATCTTTCAACGGGAATGTGTTCCTCAAAATATCTGAAAATAAAAGTAAGCTGATTGTAACCTTCGTCTGGAGCTGAGTCGAATGTAATGGAATATTACTTTGACTGCTTGATTCGAGAGATAACTTCATTGAAAACTCATTTTCCAATTCGTTGCACAACTTCCTTGCAAAGTTTTGATGATAGGTAGTTTGTGGGACCACTTCCACAGTTTCTTTGGTTCCTTGTGTGATTGCTTAAAAAGTTGTACTCTGCTATAAGCTCCAATAATCCCAGGTAGTTACGTTTATTGGTGACCGGAGGGTCTGATTTCCACCTCTAAATGCTAGATCTCTTTCATTTATGAAAACTATTATACAAGCCGTGTCAGTTATTGATAAATACAACCCACTTCATTAGAGTGCCCTGCGAAATCAATTACAGGTGTCCATTGCTAAAAGAAAAGCAGAGACATGAAAGTTTTATGGCTTCTCCGTTCCGTGTTTTCCACTCAAAAAATTTGTTTGGTATTTTCTTGTAAAACTTCTTTCAAAAACTTTTATCAATTTGCTTGAAAG
This sequence comes from Dryococelus australis, assembly GCA_029891345.1. Classification (NCBI taxonomy): domain Eukaryota; kingdom Metazoa; phylum Arthropoda; class Insecta; order Phasmatodea; family Phasmatidae; genus Dryococelus; species Dryococelus australis. Next base: position 361,943,279 of record CM056995.1, read on the forward strand.
ATTTACAGTCAACTAAGATCAGTCACAATTTTGAAGTGCTGTGGAGCCCATTTTTATGCAGCAATCCGGCCACGTTGTAATGTAATTTCCCAAGCAAACAATTTCACTTAAAGCAGGTTCAAGAGAAACCGCGGGTCCTGTTGCTGTATCAGACTTGGAAACCTCTGCTGTAATATCTGGACCCTGAAAAAATATATAAAAATTATTAATTTTTAATTTATAGTGAAAGATTAGAAAATAAATTATATCATTAAAAAGATACGTGATAGGCTTGTAAAATAGGGAAATTGCCCAATTAAGAACAAAGGCGTGATAGGCACGATAGCTTGTTGAGTGTTAACTTTTTAACCATTCACAAAAAAAAATTATGATATAACAAATTTAATCATGAATACTGCTCTGTATAAATTGTGCTATGATGGGAAAACTCAAATTACTGGAAGTTCATACTGTGACATTGTCAATGTATTGTTTATAAATAAATAATTTGCAAAAAATACTTTTATGTAATGAATAATGATAGTTGAAGCGCTGAAGCCTGCATCAGTCACATGTATGTACTGAAATACTGTAAAAGTTGTACAGTACTATTACAAGTAGGTGTACAGTTTTGAGTTTATCAATCACCAATCTAAAGCTAAAATAAACGTAAACTAGACAAAGTTTTTTCGACATCCAATTTTCCATAAACAAATTATGCGTGTTTTTTTTTAACAATAATAATATTAAACTTTTTTCAGAAATTTCTATAAGCAATAAAGGGAAATAATTTCAGCCTAGACACACTATAACTTTATAATTATTTTTATTGAATTTACCACTTTGTCATCTTCAAAGTTCTGAGATTGACTCGAGCTGGCAGGTGTGTATCATCATCGTTTTTTGGAACAGCAGATGAACTTGGCTTAAATAATCTGTCGTACAACGTGACTTGGCTATAATTTATTCTTCTTTTATTTTTTGCAATCTTTTGTTTGGCATTTCTGCTTTTAAATTCCTGTTTCATTTTATGGCGATCCATAATACTAGATAACATGTAAAATATAAAAAAAACTTACTACAGTGATAGCTTAATTTTTTTATGAAAAAATTTTATTAACAATATGAAATAGTACACCTACATTTTAAAATAAAACAAATGATAAATTATGATAATGATCACGAAAACATGCACTAGAGAAAGGTTAAAAGGACAATACAAATTACTCACCTATGCATGTTAACAGGAAGGCAGTTGCCGAGCGATCGAGATTCATGAATGCTGACTTCTCATAATAGCTATCCACTGAAGAGTTCATCTGAATTAGCCCACACAAAATAACTGTGTCGACGTCTTTTATGATTATGTGAGGACCCACACCACAGTATTAAAACGAAGACATTTTTTATTTTAGTCTATTCAAAACTAAATTTAAAAAAAATTTGTGGTGCGAGCCCCTTTTTAGGGGCTTGGCCCATAGGCTGCAGCCTAGATAGCCTGTGCATAAATGTGGCCCTGCAATGCACTCAAACATAGAAGTTAAAGTAAGTGCCTGGCATAGAGCAAAAATTGAGTTGTTAGCAAAAAAGTTCGCAATTGGAAAAATGAGGCATGAAAGATTAGTCAACTAAAGTTACAACAGGAACAAAACTAAACCGGAGAAGTGCCAAACAGAGCTTTTAACTTTGCAGATCCTAAAACTAAAGTCAGAACTAAGTAACTAATGTGTTAATCTGTTTAATTCACTTTTTTTATTTTTTATTATTTTAATTTTTTTTTATTCAGACTTCATTTAAAACGTTACTGGCGTTACACATTCTTGATTTGAATTAGGCCTGCAAAAGTAACTTGTATATTTTACATTTATACGTAATGTTAATGCAGAATAGTTTTAGTAAAGGAAAATAATAAAACTATATAGTCTGTTTGACAATTGTGTGTTCGACTTAATCGTGCGTTTGACGTAAGGCAAAAGTGCATTTGACCTCTTAGTTGTGGCCCAGTTACCACAGTTTCTGGGTCACAACTCAACCCAACCTGCCTTTCTACCTAGTGTCAGCAAAATGATGGTGTATTTGTTGATAACTCAGCTGTCGACCTTGTTCACACACACTGTTTGGAGAGGACGGACCTGTCGACCTTGTTCACACACTCTGTTTGGAGAGGACGGACCTGTCGACCTTGTTCACACACACTGTTTGGAGAGGACGGACCTGTCGACCTTGTTCACACACACTGTTTGGAGAGGACGGACCTGTCGACCTTGTTCACACACTGCTGTTTGGAGAGGACGGACCTGTCGACCTTGTTCACACACTCTGTTTGGAGAGGACGGACCTGTCGACCTTGTTCACACACACTGTTTGGAGAGGACGGACCTGTCGACCTTGTTCACACACTCTGTTTGGAGAGGACGGACCTGTCGACCTTGTTCACACACTCTGTTTGGAGAGGACGGACCTGTCGACCTTGTTCACACACACTGTTTGGAGAGGACGGACCTGTCGACCTTGTTCACACACTCTGTTTGGAGAGGACGGACCTGTCGACCTTGTTCACACACTCTGTTTGGAGAGGACGGACCTGTCGACCTTGTTCACACACTCTGTTTGGAGAGGACGGACCTGTCGACCTTGTTCACACACTCTGTTTGGAGAGGACGGACCTGTCGACCTTGTTCACACACTCTGTTTGGAGAGGACGGACCTGTCGACCTTGTTCACACACTCTGTTTGGAGAGGACGGACCTGTCGACCTTGTTCACACACTCTGTTTGGAGAGGACGGACCTGTCGACCTTGTTCACACACTCTGTTTGGAGAGGACGGACCTGTCGACCTTGTTCACACACACTGTTTGGAGAGGACGGACCTACTACTACCATTAACACTTTATAAATTCCATTAGAGAACATTTACTATGACTTCTTGTATAGTTGCAATGTTTTCTCCACATACATTTGCCAACTTACAAACTTTCCATTTTAAATTCACCTTTCACCTCAATTTCCCAATACCTTGGACAGTGCATTAATAATTAACCTTTTAAAATTCTACAGAACACTTTAAAACAGGTGTACTCTGTTTGGAATACAATCAGTCTGCCTTAAAACTGCAGGATCTACAACCATGATTTTAAAAACCTTTTAGAAACAGGTTAAAATCATTCAAAACACCCATTTTAACATAAAGATATTGGAAAACATAGGCACCTTAATTGTGCTAACACCACAAAGCTATTTTAAAACGCCTACATACCTCTAGGAACTCCTAAAACAATTACTTTTAAAGGTGCGTATACACACGCAAACCGAACCGTTGCTACAACTGCTCCTGAACCGTTCGTGGGTTCTCTATCTGCTGCAAATTTCTCATGAACCATATAGATAAGCTAGGTTCGCGAGCAAACGCAGGGATGATAAATAAGTCACTTTTTTCTCTTCTGGATTTAAATTATTCACTTTCACCTCGTCAAGTTCACCAGTCTTAATTTCCGGCGTTGGGACGTAGCGAACCCATCGCCCAGCACATTGCGCTTGTGTTGCAGTCAGCCACTAACTGTCTGTTTTTTTTTTTTTTTTATGTTTCTGGTATTCATAGTCTTCCACTCTGTATTGTTTTCTAGAATGCAGTATAAATTGGTTGTCATTTCCACAACCTTTAATATATTACATGAATTACTATCCTTAACTGAAATATAGACAATTTTAATACTTCCCGAATATACAAATCATATATATCTAGCTGCAATGCAACAAACTATAAAGTAATACATTACAAGCTCTATCATCATGTTGTCATTCACAAAATCCCAGATTATATTATATACATTATTCGTTTTGTTTACGTTTTATCTAAATGCTAATGTGAAGTCGTAAATGTTTTATTTATTGCATTTGTTTACATCATAAATTTAGTAATACAATCTTTGCCTTATTTTTCCCCAGTAAACTGGTTGTGTTTTAAATGTAATTATCTATTTGAAGAAACTCTTTTGATGTGCCGCCAATATGTTCAAAGCAAGAAATGTTTATGTTTATCCAAGGAAAATGTTAGCAACGTCATTGTCACATTGGTTGTATTGTGTTTTTCTCATCTGTACAACAGTAGTTTTAAATATCCAGCTTCAGTGAGGCTAGCTATATTTTATTTAAAAGCCATTTGTTATTTTTTTTTTGTTTGTTTCATTACAATTTGATGGGGAACGTGTCAGGATGCTAGTCATCTTGGATATAGGAGAACGTCTCATGTAAAATACCACTGAGAAGCATTGATATATTTATCTTTCATTTGAGCTGTGAGGTTCACATTATTTCATTACACTTAAACGTTCTTTTTTCCTATGCTCTATTGCTTGAAATTATGCATAACATTACTTGCTTGTGTTGTTTTCTTGCCTTATTTGGGGTTTCTCTATCCTATAATAAGCTGTGCACTATCTGGTGCTATTACTGAAACACTGCCAAACATTCCTATATTAGAAGTTGGCATTGAATTAAAATTAGGCCAACAAAGCACTAAATTATTAGCAATTAGGCCCCACAGGGCGCTCGCTAAACTGGCAGACCTGGACCTGCTATATAATAATGCAAGCAACACTTTTCTCGCCCTTGGCAACACAAATGCCAAACATCTGAGCTGAAATTCTAGAAATAGAACAGAAAATGGGGTGCTCTTACAAAGGCTCCAAGCGAATATAAATTATCAAGTAATGGCACCAACTGAGCCTACCTATAACCCACCAAACATTAACCAACATCCTGATATTTTAGATATTCTTATAGTTAAACAGTTTACAACTGGGTTTGCCATACGAGTCGAACATGATCTCTCCTCCGATCATTAACTCATACATGGGGAAATTTTTCAAAGGTTTGTTTCAAAATGGCTGAATAAATAGCGAATAGACTATCTTGAACTCCCGGCTTATAACTATGTTTCTTGTTATTGTTTTCTGATTCTGGTTTTCGTTTCCAAACTGACAGGTAACTGTTTTCTTTCGAATTGAACAATGAAGTAATACTTTCACATTGAAAAGTTTTTCTGTAGAATTACGGAAAAATACTGGTAAAAATGATTCCAGAAACCTACATAACATTACACACACACATTTTTCTCAGTAACGGACTTCCTTGAATTTACGGAACATTCAGTGTAGGTATCTTTTAAATTATTTTACAGTGACATGCGCCGTGGTTTTCCGAAAATTGCATTATTTTCTGTGTTACTGTAAAGTAAGCACTTTTGAGCCCTTAGTTACTTTTTCCTTTCAGCCATTTTTTTATCCTTCATTCAACTTTCAAAATAAGTATTGCCATGTAAGTAATAAATACAGTGTATATATTCCACCGCACTCAGAAGTTAACGTCTAGGGTTAAAACCACATTTATTGACTATTATTACAAAGAAAGAACCTTCAAAAGTGCTCAGTTTACAGTGAATAGCCTAAACGAGGATGATGTACTGTGTAACAGAAATTTACGTCCGTTTTGGCCTGAAGCAGGATTTCATCACAATTAAAAAAAGTTTGTAACCAAGCGTCCTGCTTATCCACCATACTTCTATGCGGATACTTCACGAGTGTTGTTAAAAGGCACAGCAACAAAAAGTTCCATTCTGTAGAGATAGATATTCAGCAAAGTGGCCGTAAATGTAGTAACAGCTCCTGAATTTCAAATGCAGACCGCAAGAATATTTAATGGAGCTGCTGTTACACTATTCTTAGTCCATTTCAAAAGTAACTTAAAATAAATGTTAAGTGTTAACTCAGTTGTGTTTTATTACATTTTTATTTAATTGTGACTTACATTCCTTAAGTGTGTCTGTGTGTCTGCTTGAAAAAGCCACATTTTAAACACACTATATTCTTAAATCACGTTAACATTTCCCTGGAAGGATGTTTGATTTCAACTGAAATTTCATCTTCACATTCTGCTACTGTGTATGAATGTATTAAAAAGAACTCCCTCGTAAATGTGTGGCCATAGTTGTTTAGGTTTCCGTATTTTTACATTAGCTCATGTCGCGGAATTCTTGCATTATTTTGAAACAAATAAGCTCACTCTTTTTTACAAATCTGTTTAGTCTATGATTGTAAAATAAGCAAAGATCTTCAATTTTAATATTTAGCTGCATTTCGTATGCTTACAAATCCTTATCTTATAACTGAAGAAAACTTAAACTACAATAACACGAGCACACAAAACAGCGTGATAATTTTATTGTGAGAGGAATGCATCAATTAAAATGAAACAAGACCTCCGATGTTATGTTTCTTCCCAAAAACTAAAAGTTTCGTGCCATTATCTGTAATGGTTTGGTTTTAGTGACGAGTTTGTTTTTCCTTTATATTTGTCTCGCACGCTCAGTTCTGGGCTGCATGCCACGTCACAAAGCAGTCAGTCACTCAGCGCGGAGCAGACTAGTTAGCCAACCTCCCCTTATACAGACCTTGGCCTCTCGTCACCGTCTCTCGTCACCGTCTCCAGGAGTTTGGAAAGAATGGAGAGCAGACTGATAGGGCGGTAGCTGGTGGGGAGTGAGTGTGGTTTGCCGGGTTTGAGAAATGTGACCACCCTGGCCTTATTCATCTGTCAGGGAAATGATTGTATGGTTATGTGCGTGAAATACTGGGCTATGAGGCAATTAAGTCTATGGCATGTGTCGGAGAAGAATGTTCTGGATACTACCCTGCTCTGATGCGATGTTTTGGCGGAGTAATTTCATTGCAGTCATTAGCTCTGCGGTGGTTATCCAGGGGGTTTCCTCGGGTTTTTCCCCTTCCAGTATGTCTGCCAGTGTTTTTGTGATGGTTCTTTCATGTTCAACATCCACGTCCCCATCCCCTTCCTTAGGGCGGAAGGTCTCTTCCAGAGCCCTGGCCAGCACATTTGCCTTATCCTATGGTGTGTATGCTGTCTACTCAGTGCCTTGACAAGCTGCGCTGGGCAATACCAGCCAGTGCCACAGCCAAGAACCACACAACACACTGCACATTACACAGGCCAAATCCTGTATTCCAAAGCAGTACTACAGGGGAAATCATAAACAGCCACTAATAGATAATAGCCCAGGTTCAGACACCCAAACTTTTCAACCAGCACCTTCACAACATTTCTACAAAAGCAAATACAAACAACAGATAAAACACAAATCTCCACAACCACAAGAGCTGGCTCAACGTCGCTAACCGACACCAACACATCCCACACCATCCACAAGTGTGCAACAGACACAAACCCAGCAACATACAAACACCGCACCAACACAGTCAACTACACAAACAAAATCAATTACAGAAACAAAAGACACCAAGGAACTGCTTGCTTTTAGGCAAATAAATACAATGCTGCAGGAGATACCAGGATATTCAAACTCTGACACAAGAAAAATACATGATTTAATAATGCAGCAAATAGTATCATGGGCAAATAAAAACAAAACACTGTCGGAGCAATTACTAGACACCACATGATTCTTACAAGCAATGCTCACAGTACTGCCTCACACACAAAAAACGACAGCACTCCAACAACCACACATACACCTCACATTTTAATATGGAATGCTAGGGTATTAAATAACAAAATACATGTTCTCACCACATTCATGCATAATACACACATCACTATAGCTATAATCACAGAAACACACAACCCACAAAGAAGTACACAATACCTGATTACACAACACACAGACATGATAGAAATCAGCATGGAGGAGGAGTAGCCGTACTCATTCACAGGTCCATACAACACTACACTCACACAATACCACAATTACAACATACAGAAGCCATAGACATCTACATACACAAATAACTAGTCGCATGCATCACTCCCACATCACCACTAGATACAGTTGACATTGACATACTAGTGAAAGTCTCAGCATAAGTGCTAATAGACGGCGTCTTGGACGCCAAACATCCCGACTTGCACTCAAGAAGTGCCAACAACCATGGAAAAACACTGCACAGACATGCTAGCATACATCCAGACAACCCACATCATCCACCCGATGTACTGGATAAAGGTAATAATTTCCAGTACAGACTGTACACCGACACTGACCTCTCCAGCGACCACATACCCCTTCACCCACAAACCGCACCACACACACATATTCAATTACAAGAAAGTCGACTGGGATGCCTACCAAGACACCTATCCTAGACGGCAAAAACACTACAGGTCACAAACGCAATCACTACACCAGAACACATGAACAATACAGCAATAATAACACAGGTTAACGATGGAAAAATTGTCCGAAGAATAGTAAGTGATTTTTAGTATTTTTGGTGCTGATTACAGGAAAAATAGTGAAAAAAATTCCATCGCGTACAGTTTTATCTCAATCTGAGCTGGAATTTTGCCACATATAACGAAAATAGGAATTTTGGCATATGTGTTTATACAATTAATACTAAATACTAGTTCACTCCTTCGTGTATAACAAAGGAAACAATATAATGATTAGTTAAATCCGTTTCATGTCCCTGGAACTGAAAACTAGACATAAATTCTACCTTCCCTTCCCATAAAATAAGTTAGTCTGTTAATATTACTGAAACTAAACACCAGACATTCACGTTCCCGCTTCACCTACCATAGAACTAGTTAAAGGTGACTCATATTTCTGAAACTAAACACCAAACATCTGCTTCCCCCCACCCAACCCCCCTATTTTTACATCCAAGTCAGTGACTCCATCAGTCTAAATTACGCTTCTTTAGTAGCCCATTTGTCTTTGCGCAGAGAAGAGTGTTATATTTGTCTGATTAGTGTGGCGAATATATATTACATTGTGCATTTCTTTTTTGTTCAGTTTACGATGGCATTATGACATTGTATTGACAATCCTGGCTCATTTTGTTACATTTGTGGAAGTTTTACAGTTGAAAATAAACTAAGAAAAATAACGGACTTTGTTGCGTTCGGAGACCAAGATAGGATGTAGGCTCCTCACAGTGTATGTTCCGTGTGTGTTTAAGAATTGCGTCAGTGGTCACAAAGAATGAAACACTATTCGTTTTGGAGTGGCCATGATGTGGAGAGAGCCACAAGATTACGGTGATGATTGCTATTTTTGTTCATGTAAAATGCAAGGGCATTTTGTATCCAAACCTTCGATCCGCAATACGCCCTCCTGTGCTCCAATGGCCAGGATTACCTGTTCCTTCTCCTCCCAATAACTTGGACGATGTTTGTGAAGAGCTCGAAACACACTCAGAAGCTTGTGGCTATAGTGCCGAAGATGATGATTTTGTTTGTGATGCATTGCAGCTTTTCACACAGTCAGAGCTGAATGGTTTGGTGAGACACCTGGACCTCCCTAAACAAGCTGCGGAACTGTTAGGCTCACGGTTGAAGGAAAAAAGCTCGTGAGCCCACGGTACGTAGTTTTCATGGTATAGGAATAGGGAGAAGACTTTGAGCAAGTTTTTTCTCAAGAGACAATATATATAGTTTACTGCAATGATGTTCCTGGACCCATGGAAAATTTCAATAGTGAATACAATGCAAACACTTGGTGCTTCTTCGTTGATTCATCAAAAAAAGTCTTAAAGCTATCCTTCTCTATAATGGAAGTAAGTATGTTTCTTTGCCAATGGGACATTCTGTTCATTTGAAAGAGTCTTATGAAAATCTATATCTGATCCTAACTAAGCTTGCATATAAAAGTCATGGTTAGGCTATTTGCAGTGATTTCAAAATACCATGTTACTAGGACAGCTAAGCGGTTACATAAAGTATCCCTGGTTTTTGTGTGTGAATGGGACAGTCATGACAGGAAACAGCATTTAAAAAAAATAAAAGAACGGCCTCCTAGAAAATCACTACAACCTGGAGCAAAAAACGTACAAAGAGAGAGCTTCGTAGATAATAAAAAAATTGCTTCCCCTGCTTCACTTCAAACTAGGACTGATGAAACAGTATGTGAAAGAATGATGAAAAGATGGAGTGTGTTTTAAATATCTCTGCTGCAAGTTTCCTGGTTTGTCAGAAGCCAAGCTGAAGGAGGGAGTGTTTACTGGACCAGAGGTAGGAAAACTGACAAAAGATTTGAAACAAAGATAAAGAAACTTGGTGAGCTTTCAAAGATGTTACGAAAAATTTCCTTGGGAATTTTAAGGATCTGGATTACAAAAGTATTGTTGCAAACATGTTAAGAACCTTTCAAAACTTGGGATGTAACATGAGCATTAAACTTCATTTCTTACACTTGCACCTGGATTACTTTCCAGAGAACCTTGGAGCCATGAGTGGAGAACAGGGTAAAAGGTTTCATCAAGATATAAAGGAAATTATTTGAAACCAGCAACATAAACTTATGGAAATCAGTCACATTTTGTATTCTGTGTGTGTGTGTGTGTGTGTGTGTGTGTGTGTGTGTGTGTGTGTGTGTGTGTGTATATATGCTATTCACTGTAAAGTGAGCACTTTTGACCAGGAAATGTGCTAAAGCCAAGGTGACAAAAAATCTTTTTCGGCCCTTATCAGCTGACGGTAACGGCGGTTTTACTTGTACAGCACATCAGGAAGTACGTCAAGATGTTTGCAAGTTCTGAGAAGTGAGTTTTCATCCCAAGCTATGGACTCCTTAATTGAAAACTAGCCCCAAGTCGACAGTGTTCGCTATCCCATTCTGCAGGGAGAATTGATTCTCTGGACTTTTATGAACTACCAATACGGGATGTTGCGGCTGCTCAAGCTTCCTTTGTGTCTACAGTTAGCGATTCTGTACAGACATTGGCAATGACCTCAGGTCACGTTAGGGTTCCGTACAACTTCCGTGGTATCTGTGACGACAAGTCTATGACGACTGCTACGACGTCAGTGAATTCAGCTTGGCATACCCCCATTTGCAGTGTTCCTATTTCTTCTCTCACGACATGTGCAATGGGCGTGTCAACTACACCGGTGGCGCCCTATGCCAGTGGAAGTGTGACTTTTTCAGTACCCCTCTCTCAACACTTTCCACCTCGTCAGAAGGGTATACCACGTGCTTCGGCGGGGCGTCCCTGCAACACAGCACAAGCGGAATTGTCCAATGTATTGTCAGCTGCTTCTGCTCCTCCGTGCCGGATACTGCCTATTCTGGTAACATCCAATATATCCCCATATTGTGCTTAAAGCTAATGGCGAGCTGCAACAGCAATTGAAAGGCGTTTTTACGATCAATTATGTTCAGGGAAATGCTCATTACCATCAGTCTTGTATCAAGGATCGTGAAGTTCTCATTAAATTTTTTAAGATTCGCGGCATTCCTTTTCACACATACCCAGTTGACTACGTACATTATCCCTGTGTGGAGTTATTGCTAACCACAGTGACTGATTGCGATTCAGTCTCTCTTGAACTAACAGAATTGGGTTTTCCTCTCGTTTCCATCCAAGAATTGCTACGCCCTATGGCCTAGGGCATGACAAAGTGATTTTGTAACACAATTCAGAAAAAAAAACAATCTACTAGCTCAAGCCAACCCGTGTTATGACAAAGTGAGTAGAACACGAAGAACCACAATGGTATAAAAATACTAACTACCATTAGCTGTAGTGCATACACATGAATTCTGATACTGTGTTATTTATAGTTTACTTTTTTTTTATCCCTATATCTTTACAATTTCCCCAATATGGCACAGATACAATTTCAATAAAATTTTTAAAACTCTGACTTTATAGCCTTGACAATGGCTATTTCTTTTCCCTTTTTTTCGTCTTACTATTCAATTGCACTAATAATTCTCTGGCCATATAGGAATACAATGAAGGCCATCACTACAAAATGTCAAACTATTTAATTAAATATTAATTATATATTAATTATTCAGGCCATGTAATATTAACAAATGACATGGCAAAAATACTGTTCGGCATATCAAAAATTTAAAGCTGAATGTTACGATTTATATTCCGGTCATATAAGATAAACATAGGACATATGAAGGCAAAATACTGTTTTTAAACTTACTTTCTCAAAACGTAGAGAAAAATTCTATGTTTTTGTTTCTTCAAAAACAAACCTATCTGGGCTGTTTATCATTTAAAAAAAATCTAAAAAAGTTCTATAATACACACCTACCAAGTTTAGTTGGAGAACTTGCAAAAATGCTAATTTTTGTCCTGAACCCATACATCAAATTTAATGTCTATTTCCAGAAAATAGGGGGAAATTTTTAAATCAAATTTTGGTTTATTAATTGTACAAAACTTATGGGCATTTTCCCCAAGGTGACCATAATTTGTTTCTTTGTTTATCCACGTTTCTTAAAATTTGGCTTCTTATAAAAATCTACAGTGACTTGTAAAATTATGATTAAAAAATAAAGCATTTCCATGAATATGCTTGACTAGTTTTTTAGGGCATCTGCGTACTTGGACATCAAATATGTCAAGGGCTTGCTTGACAACTTAACTGGTATGCTGAAGTTCTCTCGATGCTGCTGTCTGACTCAGAGACCACTTTGCGCTCAACTTAAATAGCAAAGAATTACTAATTCGCCTTTAGAGAGGTTTCCAATGTCTCATTCAATGGCTGCACTTTTGACCAAACAAGGATATTTCGAAAGGCGATGGGAGAACTGGCCGATCATCAGCGAAAACATCACATTACAGGAAATGATATAGTGCCGCCAGCTACCAAGTTGGTGAACCAGTGAACATCATATTGGTGCCACTGTGCTGATGACTTCACAGGAGTGGGAGGTCGCATGCAGAGGCGGCTGCGCCATCTATGCTTCCGAACCCCAGTGCCTGGACTAGGAAAATTAGTGGCGAGTCATGCTTCCTGTTTGCGAGAGCTATGTCCGACTTCCAGGTGAACTTCTGCTTCGGTTTACTCAAGTTTGTCACCTCAAACTTCTTCACAGCTCTTCACGTGTTCCACAAAACAGGTCAATGAAAGTTTGTAAGTTCATTTTCAGGGAGGATACATTTTTAAGCAGAAATGGGAAAAGTTTGTACACTTCACGTACTAAAGTTGTGTAGGTATTGTGCAGTGGGATACGGACTTCAAAGTATTTGATTAAGGAGACTACAAAAATTCAGTGCAGGCAGTCTCATCCTCCCCTCCTAAAAGAGGGACGTACTCAAAGACTTCAGCCAGAGACTCTGCTGATATAGTTAGCCTCGTCACAGACTCCGACCAACATCTTCAACAGGACACATCGTGTAGTGATGCCAGTTGCAGGATTATCTCAATCATTCAGCTGGGACTGAAAAAAACCAAGAAAACTTGCACAAGCATTAAGTAGTCAACTCCAGGAAAAATAAATGAGTACTTAATGCCATATTCTGACTTTGTTTCAGTATTTGGACGTCCCAATCAAAAGACAAGCAGCCGTGAGCATTCCCTACTCTCTAACATTTAAAATTCTTTGTTTTTTCCCCATACAGAAAATCCCTAATTGGAGAAACAATAACTTTTTTCAAAACGTCTTACGTGCTATATGAATAATGAATACCAAATCAAAATTTGAGCACGAGATACAACAATATACCTAAATGAGCATGTGTGGACAGACACTTTCCTCCAGAGATTCAGCATACAACAGGCTTATGGAGAACCCAGTACAGTAACCTTTATAATACATACAGATTACAATACATTACACTTATCAAAATGATCATAACCCAAAATAAATACAAATACACTCCAACATACGAAAAGAATACACCCTTCAGTGTGAGACACCAAAACACTAAGTGGTGCTCACCTTCAACTGAGCCACGTGACATTTACTTAACACCCCGGGATGACGTTCATCTTCCAGTAACACAGTCACTGGGGTGAGAAAATGCTTAAACCTAAACGGACCATGATACTTTGGTGCCAGCTTGACACTGAAATGAATCGCCTTGTTGCTGAAATACAGGATTTCTAAAAAAAACCTTACCTCCCACTTGAATGGATACAGAACCACTAATATGGTCTTTCTTAGATGCTAATTTAGAGTGGTATTTACGGAGGTTCTCAGTAGTTTCCTCCCATACCTCCTCAAGTTCCAGTATACTGGCAGCCTTCCAACAAAAATCACGCAAACCCCAAACTTGGATCAGGGAATGAAACACTGCTTCCAAAGAATAACTGTGCGGGAACTTTGAGCATCACTTATGACATAATTGAATGTAAGAGATAGCTGATAAAGGGCAAAATCCCAATTCCTGTGTGTCCCAGTCTGAAATGCCCGCAAAACCACCTTAAAATTGTAATTGTACCTTTCCACTAAATTTGCTTTGGGATAAGAAGGCGTAGTTTGAATTATTTTAACTCCCCATGGAAAAGCTAAGTTCTTAATTTCAGCAGATGCAAAATAGGTGGTGTTATCGGTTACTATTGACATAGGTGACCCAAAAACAGGAAACAACCTCCGACTAAGGATTTTACAAATATCTCCTGATTTCGTGCTTCCTAAAAAAAAAAAAACAAAAAAAAAAAAACTATCTACTGCTATTAAAATGGATGAAAAACCAGCAGATGTTCGTGGCAAAGGGCCAAAAAATATCCAAATAAGCCGTTCCCAGGGAATACAGCTACATTGGCACTGTACAGACTTTTTATTTTTTACACTACGTGGTTTGGCCTTCTGGTGGTAAAACATGCTTTAACAAGATTTTCCATTTCCTTATTCATCCCTGGCCAAAGAAACATGTTCCTGATGCGGGAAACAGTCTTTTCGTGGCACAAAACAGCCCCCAGGGCCTTTGAACTCGCATCTACCTGGAGAATGAACTGCTGATCAAAATGTGGAAGTTTAAGAAATGTTGGGAGTAGCTAATTTTTCTTTCAAGATACTGAATGCATGGTTCTGAGGTTCCTACCATACAATTTCAACAGTCTTCATCGTAAGTGTGTTTAAAGGTTCTATGTTAGCAAATTCTGGGATAAATTTAGAATAAAAACCCACTAAACCGAAGAAACGCTGCACATCCTGCAGAATTTCCCGTACTGGGAAATTTACCACAGATTGTATCGTTTCGGGATCCATCGATAATTTCCCTTCTGGGATAATGAAACCTAGATATCTAACAATTGTTTTACCCCAAGTTACCTTTTCAGGATTTACAGTCAACCCTGCTTCCCTCAAAGCTTAAAGAAAAAGTCTTAAATCTTTGAGATGGTCTTCAGAGGTATTGCTATACACACATACGTCATCTATATATACATATAAAGAAACTCATACTGGTACTTCCCCAAAACCTGGAAAAGTAGACGTCTAGCCTGAGGGCCACAGTTCACCCCCTTAGGAAGCCTCTTCCATTGATACTGCCCCCATGGTGTAACAAAGGCCAATACTCCACATGAATCAGGGTACAGATCACATTAAAAAAATGCTGAGTTTAAGTGGAAAACCAAAAAATACCGCGCTTCCTCAACATGTTGAAATAAGGATTGAATAGTGGGCAAGGGGTAAGGATCAACATAAATCTGTTTATCATCTTTTCGGTAGTCACATACTACCCAAAATTTTCGTGGTGTTTTCTTTGGTAATAAATAGGCTGAGCTTCAAAAATTACTGTTGGATTACTGATATATCTTCACTTTGCATAGCCTGAATGAACTAATTGCTCTCCCATTTGCCATTGAAAATTCTATTTCTTCCCCATATTGAACTTTCGTAAGACCTTTGGGTAAGTTAGTAAGCAAGAATTTGCAGAAATCATGGTTAATCAAGGAACATGAAGCACCAGAGTCGAGCAAAGCTGTCACCTGAACTTGATCGGCAGTCACTACCGGAATATACAATAAACTATATTTACGCTTAAAACTCGTTACATTTACGTAGGATTCACCCACAACTGTATCAGATTCAGAGGACATTTAGATTTTATATGCCCTTTCTGATTACAGTTAAAACATTTATAGTCCTGAAACCTATTTGTTTTCCCGGAATTGTTTTTGACACACTGACTCTACCATGACCGGGCTTTAACTTTGTCTAACGCCTCACTATGTGATGTCACTGCAAAACACTGACTTATGATGAAAACAATCCTTTGTCACATGATTATTTTTTCCACAAATTAAACAAGATTTCCCAGAACCTGGTTTACTCAAACCCCTTTCCCACTTGGGAGTTTGTAATTCACGAGACTCCATATCAACCGAACAGGCTCTCAAAGTTCTTTCAAATTTCGTAACTAATTTCAACACTTCCGAAATTGTGATGGGTTCAGTCGAAAAGCAAAAGAATCCACTGTATCGAGAATTAAGGTTGTGAAATACTACCTGAGTAAAATACTCACATGGAAAGTCTTAACACATCCACAACCCCCAAGATTTGTTTCATGGACTCTTGCATTGATTGGTTGGGCATTTGTTTACACTCTAATAATTTTAGGCGAAAATTTGTAATGGCTACTTCGCTTGACACTTATACGACAAGCCTTAATCAACTGAGATATTTCCCATTTTTCCTGATGAGCCATGCTAAATAATGGCTGTAAACTCTCGAACCCTAAATGGGGCTACAGGCTCATTCACCTATTGATCACAAAAATGTTAAATTATAACAGCATTTAATTGAACAAAAACTAGTCACATCATCAAGTGTCAATTTAGTTATGTGTGGAAATTTTTCTGAAAACTCCGAAGGAACATTCTTCATAATTTAAAAAGTGGGTAGGGTTCACCAAGAATTGCCGCGTTGACCTCTTTGTTCGCGTCTCAATGCAACACGACCCAAACTTTCACGCGAGGCTCGTCTATAGATTCCGTTTCAGCTGCCTCCACTCCCGCTTCGGTAAGTAGTTGGAATAGTGATGATTTTGTGAATCTTTGAATCCAGGATGTAGACACTAAAAATTAGCAACAGACAAAATAAGATGAAAAAAATACTACTGAAAGGAGCTTTTTTTTAACCTATACTCTGCCTTATAATTCATGTGTATCTTACTTAACCTGTCCAACAAAAGCAAAGTGCGCAGCTTTGCTGCGCTCTAAATGCCTAGGGTGCGGAAAAGAGAGTTTGTAATTCCGGCAAAAAACAATCAACTAGGTGAACCCAACCCTTGTTAAGACAAAGTGGATAAAACAGGAAAAATCACAATGGTAGGAAAATGCTAAGTAATATTAGCTGAAATGTATACACATGAATTATAATAGTGTGTTCTTCATATATCATTTACTTTTTTTTATTTTTGTTCAAAACATGTTTGTGTATTCAATGTTTCTATATTAGATATTCTGTTCCCAATTTCCCCAACAGGGCACAAATACTATTTTACTGAAATAACTTTAAAACTCTGGTTTTATAGCCTTGTTAATAACCATTTCTTTTCCTTTTTTTTTGTATTAAATTGAAATAATTGTTATCAGTAATAATTCTCTGGTCATATAGGAATACAATGAAGGCCATCATTACAAAATATCAAACTATTTAATCAAATATTAATTATTCAAGCCATATAAGATTAACAAAGGCCATATAGACAAAATACTGTTTTTAAGCTTACTTTATCAAAACATAGAGAAAAATTCTACATTTTTTGTTTTCTTAAAAAACAAAACCTATGTGGGCAGATTCATATTAAAAAAAAAAAAGCAAAAATGCTACATTTTTGTTTTCTTAAAAGAAAAAAAAAACACCTTTGAAAAAAATTACTCAAACTTTTTTTATTTTCCCAAAATAAATTTAATTACATTGGGAAAAGTTCTAGAATAAACACCTACCAATTTTAGTTGGAGAACTTGCAGAAGTGCTAATTTTTGTCCTGAACCCATACATCCATGTTAAGGTCTATTTCCAGACAATTGGGGAAAGATCTTAACCAAATGTTGGTTTATTAATTGTACAAAACTTGTGGGCATTTTCCCCAGGGTGACCATAATTTTTTTCTTTGTTTATCCATGTTTCTTAAAATTTGGCTTCTCATAAAAATGTACAGAGACTTATAAAACTACGATTAAAAAATAAAGCATTTCCATGAAAATGCTTGACTAGTTTTTTAGGGCATCATGACACCCTACATCTGCGTGCTTGGACATCAAATATGTCCTGGTTTAAGGGCCTGCAGTGAACATCAAATATGTCCTGGTTTAAGGGCCTGCAGTGAACATCAAATATGTCCTGGTTTAAGGGCCTGCAGTGAACATCAAATATGTCCTGGTTTAAGGGCCTGCAGTGAACATCAAATATGTCCTGGTTTAAGGGCCTGCAGTGAACATCAAATATGTCCTGGTTTAAGGGCCTGCAGTGAACATCAAATATGTCCTGGTTTAAGGGCCTGCAGTGAACATCAAATATGTCCTGGTTTAAGGGCCTGCAGTGAACATCAAATATGTCCTGGTTTAAGGGCCTGCAGTGAACATCAAATATGTCCTGGTTTAAGGGCCTGCAGTGAACATCAAATATGTCCTGGTTTAAGGGCCTGCAGTGAACATCAAATATGTCCTGGTTTAAGGGCCTGCAGTGAACATCAAATATGTCCTGGTTTAAGGGCCTGCAGTGAACATCATATTGGCACCACTGTACTGATGTCACAGGAGCGGGAGGTCGCACGCAGAGGCCGCCGACTGCTGCGCCATCTATGCTGCCGAACCCCAGTGTCTGGACGAGGAAAATTAGTGTTGAGCCAAGCTTCCTGTGTGCGAGAGCTATGTCCGACTTTCAGGTGAATTTCTACATCTGTTAGAATAGCTTGTCGCAGCAAACTTGTAGTTGGTGAACAAATGCTTGTCGCAGCAAACTTCTACACAGCTCATCTCGTGTTCCACAAAACAGGTTGGTGAAACAGGTGATACTATACAGGTTCATAAAACAGGTGAATGTAAGTTCATTTTTAGGTACGAGACATTTTTCAGCAGAAAAGGGAATTGTTCGTACAAATCACGTACTAAAGTTGCATATGAATTGTGCAGTTAGATGCTGACATCAAAATAATTGATAAAGCAAATGAGATCAGTTGTTATCGTATATTGTACACTAACCCTACATTCTCATGTCTGTGTACTAGAATGCTCCTACGTTTGGCAATGCCGGAAAGTAAATTTTATCGGAACACAAATGAGTATGGCATCACAATTTCTGATAATATTTTTACGCAGAAGAAACATGCAGGCCTAGTATTGTACACAATCAAAAAAGGTAAAAAGCTCCACAGAAACTATTCGAACATGCAATATATTTTCCTGTAAATACAATGGCTGGACACCACTTTTAATTTGTCGGGAATACCATGTAAATAACACCATGAAAATGGGTGATTCAAGCAAATGAAAATGTTTCAAGCACTTTTAAGATTGATTTATTGAATGGATTACAAAGAACTTTTAGGATTGGCCCTTGATTTCTTGAATACATTACAAGGACGTTCAACGAGCGTGGGAACCTTGTCCAGGTTAAAACTGTTCCGGACTTTATTAGGTTTTGCCAGTATCTTCCACATGGTAGGACAATTTGCTTGAAATCACTAGTAAATGTTGAAGCAGATTATAACGTAGATTTGCATTTGATTTTAACAACAAAAGCCTCTAATATTTTAATATATCTGAAGCATGACCAATTTTTTTTTCTATAGCGACTCCTTTTTATGTAGGCCTCTTATATTTTAGAATATGTGTTTGTAAGCAAAGTTATTTTTATTCTATTATATTCTAGCCTTACAGGAAACACAACCTTGCAAAACACGTGCAGATTTCACTACTGTCGTAAATTTCACATTAAACATACAAAATTTACGTGTTCTTCCAGGTTATCTTGTAACATAAATAAATATTCCTTGAAAAATAATTGCTCCAACACCCAAAAATGCTTAGTTTACAAAGTTATCTAAACAAAATAGTGTACAATAATTTATGATTTATTCACTCTCAATAGCAAGTTACTATTACGGGATTTTCGAAAAGCCACTGTTGGTACGACCTCATCGTGGCATTGTAAATCAAGCCTTAACCTAACACACAGTTTACTAATGCAATGGTTAATACAACAAATATGTTAACGTACCGTAGCTATTTGACTCTGGAGAGTTTCATCATTTCTCCTCACTTGATTGACGCAAACGACGACTCAGCGACATTAATGATGTCCTGTTGGCGTTGGAGTGGTTACTTCTCTTCTCTTTGCTACAACTCGTGACTTCACACAAACACTACCGCAACACTCAATGTGAAACAAAGTAAACTAAATTATAAGCAGACCTGAAATAGAACACACAATTATTAAAGATGCGAGAATGCACTACAAGTAACGTCTTAAACTGGCTTCGTTAGCAAGCTTGCACAAGAAACAAAAGGAATCAATACAATGTGAACGTGATCATAAATTTACACTAAACATTACTGAAAGCCTAATAATAAAGAGCAGGTAAAACAAGACAAAGTATTATAGGTAACAAAAGATTATCGCACAGATTCTTTAGCATAAGTGTCGTCAAACACAGCCAGCCAAGAACAGTGAAGGAAGCAAACAATGGCCGTGCTACTTTCTCCTTGTGCCGATCACGTAACAGTGTAAGACCCTATGAAATATAAATATGACAGCATCACATCATTAGTTACTCTATAATAAAATGACAAAATAACAGACAAATCTTTTTGGCTCTCATTTGTAAGCAGTAAATTAACAATTACATTAAAACGTTGGAAGTGTTTCCTCTCTCCGTGCTGGCAACCTAACTGTACCCGTGCCCACTTATTTTCTTACTGTCTTTGCTTGCAGCTAACGGCTAGTGTGTTTTTTTAAAGGTTGATTTTCATAAGTCGCTTTCAATCGCAAATGGACTATAGACGGTGTTTGGAGATAGGCAACTTTGAAAGATACGATTTACGTCCTGTATGTTAGTAATGGCAAACAATTAAATAGATGATGAAAGCTTAATTAAAGCGGTGATGTTAAAACATGAGAGTAATTAATGGAAATACAAATTTCAAACGAGCACAACTATGTCAACCTGGTGTCGACAAGTGTTAACTTTACTAAACGAACACAACTATGTTATTATCCTGTATGAAATTAATCAACAAAGCAAAAATGTCCCTGTAAAAAAAAAAGGCTAATGACCACAATAACAAGGCATTTGAATATTACACTACTTGGCGCCTCTCGCATGTACCTGACATAATTTTAAAACATGTCCGCCTGTGAGACTGGTGAGGAAAATTTCAAAACGGATCCATATGTTAAGCGATGATTATTAAAAAAAATTAATTTATTAAAACGTTTAACATACGTCCATTCACTCGGGAGGTCGCTGCAGCACTATGTTGGATATAGCACTTACGTCAACTTATAAGCTGAATGAGGTGTTAAGAGCAAAAACCTCTGTGAGCCTACGTTTGATTATAGAATGAGGTGAAAAACTCTGAAATGAACGAAACTACAAAATGGAATGTTTTCAAATAAATTGAACGGCTAACGAACACAAGTATATGACTGTCACTAAACCAATTATGGTACCCAACTATCCTGTTTTTTTGAATAAATGAAATCGCATCAGGAGCTCTCCAAAACATATCCGTCTGCACGGAGGCTGGTGAATGAATGAGTGAGTGTAGTGCATGACGTGTGCCGGTTTGTAAGCTGTTATATACGTGGAGCGTGGCCGATAGGCAACCGAGTTGAAATTTACGACAAAAACTCTGAATACACTACGTCCTACAACAGACAACGAAACAATTTCTATAATTAAAAAAAAAAAAAACTTACTCGAATTTTTAACGAAAGTTTCACTGTAGTAAAAAGAATTCACTTTTAACACAAATTTCCATCGAGGCGTAGGGATATTTGGATGACTTAATCCTGTAAAGCATTATTGTGCAACACTTTATAGAAACATACTATGTTTTATATTTAATTCGCAAACTAGGTTGAAGAAAACTTATTTACAATAACGGACGTACTACAAATTTTTCCGTTAAGTCTGTGAAGTTCACGGCAGTAGTTACAGAAACAATATTTGAAAATGTTACCAAATTTCGTTGACCGAACTCAGAAACGGGGTTTACACGATAAACACACTATATCGGCTGATCACAGGAAAATAATTTATTCCCGATAAATTATAAAAACTTATAAAAACATTTTATATTAAAATGTGTATATAATATCGCTTAATGAGAATCGCTGCTAGCACTCAAGTGTATGATATGCTTACCCTCTCCTAAGCCTGCTGGCCAACACGCAAATCAGGAACCTCGCTAACCATTGGTTGTGGCCCTACACTCTTCTAAGCCCACTGGCCGACACCGCAAATCAGGGACCTTGCTACCCCTTGGTTGTGGCACGAAGCCCTGACAATTGTTGACCTGCCCGGTGAAGTCGGGAGAGCTGGTTGAAGGAATGATTAGTAGCGTGTCTATCCTCGACATGTCTTTACAAAGAACTAACATGCTGCTGGACAGCTATAACTGTGCACATCAGTCCTGCCTGCAGCTGCCCTCCCTGACACCTCCAATCCAGACCACATCTTTGTGTAATAAAAGAGTTCATCTCCAAGGCCACGCAGCGCTTCGCAAAACCTGCTCACGGGCCCCTCAAGGTCAGAATGCGTTTCGGAGGACTGCCCTGTCCACGGCTACACACCCTGACCCCTCCCCTTACACCAGCCCAGAGCATGTTTTCTGCTGGCTGGAGAACTGCCTGGTCCAAGCACCCCACCCTCACTGTCGATACAAGATCACGGACCCTCGTGCAATGAAGTTTGGACTCTTCTAAATGCGTTACTCTGTCTTACTGCGAAATAAAATTTCACAAGTCCTGCAGATGAAATTTATATCCCTGAAGTTAAAATGAGGTTTTATTTAATCCTGTAAACTTTATCCCATTTTCCAGCAGACGTATTTAAGTTTTAACTTATCAGTGATTGTCATACCAACACACATACAAGACATATTTTTTACTTGCTAAAATTTTTTTTTAATTAATGAAAAACACCCATCATTCCACTTACACAAGTTTCAGTTATCACGTTAAAACAAACTTGTTCGAAAAGAAAATGATTTTACTTTATATCTGTTTTAAATATTTGTGTTTAGCACAAAAAAATACGTAATTTACATGTAGATTTCTCCATAAGTTTTCCCATCCTAGAATTTAGACTATACTATCTACCATAAAATGTGCATATATTTGAATTTATTAAAAAATGCTACTTTTCAATGTAATATTACTGAAATAGCACGTATCCAGCTTGAAATGATGGCTATCAAAGCTGAAATTTGTTAAATTTCACGATAGTTCAATAAATTTAAGTAACTTTATAGGAAAATGGCAGCCATTTTGTTATTGTATAACCCATCATTTAGGATAATAAAGTCCAGCTGTTAACTAATTATTTGCATCGTTAAGATACACTTGAAACAAATAACTTTATTACATATAAGTTACAAAATCGACATAACGAAATAGACAAAATTTAGTGGTAGAAACAAAATTCGTATTATGTACATACCTTTAAAACATTGTTAAGACATTCACAGTTCGAAATGGCTTACTCAACAGACTAACCTCCAACCAACCCAAACCTGTAGTAAACAAATTCTTTAAAAATTCCCTACAAAATATTTCCAAACCAATCTCTCCCACATATACATTTCTAAAATTCAATTAATCTTTATTCATTTTAATGTAATACCAAGTAAGCATGTATTCCATCTAATATACCTTAGATTTAATCACGTCATAAATTATTAGTCATTCTTAACTGCGAAAACTGTTTTCGTAAGTTTGCATGAACTGATAAACTTGAATCATCATGTCAAGCTATGTAAAAATAATGTTCCTCCTGAAAAGGTAAATGTACAGTCGACACTGCATAATAACACAAAAGGAGAGAGTACTAACATAATTAAAAGAAATGACATAGAATCTGATTGTATGAAATATACACTAACACGTGAACGTAACGATATTCGACACAGTACTACAACTAGCTGCGGATACCAGTGTCTGTAACAATACATCTCCTCTTTCTAAGCTAATTACTGTTGAAGGTGAAGACAGCAGTGATGATTGCACCAAAGTGTTTTATACGAGTGATGAGAAAAAGACTGAAGACTTCCCTTCAAGAAATGCTTTGAATAATGACTAGATATTTTCCGAAGACTCCAGTGAGTTTGTAGACAGACTTAGGTATTTGCTTAAACACGGTGATTACTCCGGAATAAAAGATATAGTTTTGATCATAAGAATACTTAAGGAACGAGGTTACATCATCAAATGAAGTATTATCTGCAAACACCCGAGAAGTAAGATAGTAAATTTAGTTAACCTTACTACTTGACTGGAAAAAATAATTCTTTCAAGTAACCATTCTGTAATAGGAATACTTCAAATTTAAATATTTCTGTCTTCCTCAAATCTATTAAGTCATTTGAATTTGGTTGGAGTGTTAAATTGGTTTTTTTGGGGAATGAAGTATGTTTTGAGGAACGAACTGGGGTTTTTTTTGGAGGAACGAACTGGCTTACTCGAAGAATAAAGTATTTTTTATGGAATAATATGTAACCTGTTTTAAAATTTTTTGGTATCTACGTTTGTGAATCATCTTATATCTGCTTGTGATATGATTTTTGTAACCTCCTATAATTTGTTGTTTAATAGTGTGCATATATTTTGTAACCTCCTATAATTTGTTGTTTAATAGTGTGCATATATTTTGTAACCTCCTGTACTGAGTTCTGTCAAAAATGATTTGCTAATTTTTTAGAAAGCCTGTGTTTGTATATATTTTTGTTAATAAATGTATGCCTGCATCGGGGTTTTACAATTTTACCCTACTTGACCCCCCCCCCCCCCTTTTTTTCCAAAAAAAATTTGCTGACACTATCAAATTAGATTTGAGAATATTGAATTTTTCTGGAACATGAATTAAATTTACTATTTTTTGTTGCTCGGATGGTACGAGTAAAACGTTAGCCTACATTTGACATGAAGTTTTTAGCACGAGTTTATGTGGTACGTACAGAAAATTTAATTCTGATATATGTTTACTATTTGAAATTGTTATTTTGTCTGAAATATTGGTTTTAGTCCATTTCTGAGGAAATTACTGTCAAAATATGACGGCCCCATTGGACAGGGTTGTCGTAGTGGTGTTTTGTTCATCTTTTGGTTAACTACGCTACGTCAATTTTTCTCACTTGCATTTTGGTGGAATCTGGTTGATTTCTGCAAGTTACTTGTGCCGAGGCTCCAACCTCTCCTAAGCTTCATCGCTCTCTTCGTAGGGCCGAAGTTCCTCTCCAGCGGAATCCTAAGGGAGAACCAGCGGACGTCAAGAGGTTACACTTAGACACGTTCGGTACCTCACGGACAATCACCTGAGAGTAGAGCTTATCTCGAGGAAACACACATTAAGTAACTGCCTAATCCACCCAGCTTTGTACAGGGTGCCTTCCCCCTGTTTAACGAATGGGTGTTAACCTTCCGTGTACTCTGTGGGGGAATTAGGAGTTAGCACAACTGCCATCAATGTTTATTTCACTTTGGTAAATAAACACCGTTCTTACCAGTCATTTCAGAGTAGCTTGGAGTGGGCGTCCGGCCGGCCTCGTGGGGCCGTACTGAAAGGTACAGAGTGCTTCGGCGCTAGGTGTTCCTGCCCGGAGTTGCCCAGCTGTCTGGCAGGCACGAGGCTTTGCGGTGGTCAGCGAGTTGCCGCCTCCCCAGGCGACTTGTGATTCACTACGTAACTACTAGACCAAATTGAGGGAAGGAATATGTTGCCGGTGATTGGAGTTAACCCCACCATGATGAAGTTTGTGTGCTGGTGCCTGTTTTTGGACGCACACCTATGAGCCTGATTTCTATTGGCCGAGCTTTAGAGGTTTAAAATCTGGGTGTTTATGTATAAATATTGGCCCAGGAGAACTAGTTGAGACAGATGGCTACTCCAAGAGGGACAGGCGGCATCGTTTAGAGTTAAGTGCTTAGATACTTTTTCTGAAAAGTTGAACTTTAAGCCCGGAAGGCACGAAGTCTTGGTAGGAGTTGTAGAGCTCGGAACTTTGTTATTGTTTTCCATAGAAAGCATTTTATGAGAATGTAGGAGACAATCATGACAGTTTGGGTGGTAATTCCTAAAAGTGTATAATGATGGAATTAGGAAATTGAAATTTTTGCCATTTTTCTTGTTTAAAAAAAAAACACCAAAAATGCACTGTTAATATAATAAAGCTCCTGTCAAAGATTTTTAAAAGGAGTTTTAAAATCTATGTCTGTTGTGGAAAATTTTTAAAGAGCGAAATGAAAATGGGTTTTAAGCTTTGTGGCGATAGCCAAGTAATAAAAAATTGCTCTTTTAAAGTACTTGGTTGAAAATTTATGGTCTAATTTAGCGTTTTGTTGCTATGGCCAAGTTGAGAAAAGACAGTTTGAAATATTGTGCAATACTAAATAATTTGTATGTTTCAGTATTTGGTTAATTAGAAAATCCAATTTAATCTTTGACATTTATTCTACTAAATAATTACCATATTCCAGATGTGAGTTGTTGAAGGCTTTTAGTTTGATGAAAGTAAATATTGGCATTCAACATATATGCTATTGCCAAGTAAATAACCTGTCAGTATATAATATTGCTTGTATACTTAAAAATTATAGTATTGGTTTGGTGGCCTTTTATGTTATGGTCACAGATACTCATAAAAATATTTTCACAAGACTTGTCTCAATTCACAAGGATAATTGAAAATGACCTGTACTTAGGCAAGAACAGCCATGGACAATATATAAATTGGTAGCATTCTAGATTGTTGTACCTTTTCTATGATATTTAATGATATAATACCTGTGTTGTTCAGCTTAGTATTGTATATACTTTTGCATAATGTGCCATTGTGCACATTTAAATAAAGCTACGAAACAGTTTCTGCTTACATGCATTTCTAATAACTAATGATATTTCCTACTTATGGTGAACCCAGAGTTAACCTACATGCATTGTCTGATTCAAAACAAGAGAGAGTTAAGGTGTTCTATACACCAACAAACAAACTAATGGCAAGTCATTTACCGTATTTTTTTTGTGAAATTGAAGCACAGTAAAGTTTGGGAAATGGATTTCTGATAAATGCGAACTGTTTTGACTTTTCCAATCACAGTTCAGTTACTGGGCTAAAATTTAGCTTTGCATTGGTTGGTGCCTCTTTGTGTTTCCTTTGCACCACTCACTTCAGGACTACTAACGGCTTTGTGTAGCCACCTTGTCACGTCCTCTGGTCATAGAGGGCGCCACGTGTTTTAAAATGAATCCCTTACATATGTTTATTTAACCTACCTCTTTTAGTGAAAAGTGATCATGTTTTCCTAATACATGAAAAATATTATCCTTGTTTAATAAAAATTAACATAACTAATGTTGTTGTAAAAATCCAGATGCTTAAACTTACATGAATCGTGTGAAATATTTCTGATCAAGCATTATTAGCTAATAAATTTATACTCTCTTAGAAATCTCAGACTAGCATTTGCCAATATCTCAAGGCGTGAAAAAAACAGTTACGTTTAGAGATCTACGATTTTAGCAATGTGACCGCTCCTCCAGAGTCATAAACTTTCAAGCTTTCATTTCAATGTTTTTCCAATACTACCAACTACAAAACAGAGTTCTCAGAGGGTGCCTGCATGACTCCAACAAGCCCCACAGAAATCATTTCGGTTTTATAATAACCTGGGGAAAGCATTTTTTTTTCACAAAGCAAGCTGCCAAGGTCCTTGATCCGTCCTGCGGGGGAGGACAGTTCAGGTCAACTATTGTAACTGTCAAAACGTCTTCCTACCTGTTTGGAAACTCTCGAGAAAAAAATGTTTTTTCTACTTGATAAAATTAATATTCACTTTCCAACCTCCATTACACAGGATAATATACAGAAACTAGAAAAATACACAATAATTATGTAAAAAATGAATAAATATTTATGAAACAAGTTTTATTTCCCCGTACACCCCAACCTTTACAAAAAATTTAAAAGTATCGTATAAAATACAATTCCAACGTTAGTGAAATCATGATCGTACACATTAATGGAAAATATATGTACTTGTTTACCCCAAATAATAACAATGTACATATTAAGAAAACTGGAACATATTTACTTAAATTAGTCCATAAAACACAATACATTTCTTGAACTTGACAAGGAATCTAGCTGAAAACTGTCTCTAAGGGAGAAATTTGATTTTCTCGTTTAAGCAGCAGGCACTCGGATACCTGAGGATATTGCTATTGAAGGACGAGCTGTTTCTCGTTGAAGTTTAATATTCTATGTTAAGTAATAGTTTTAGATTTTATTTTAAACAAGTACTATCTCACATAAAAAATGTGATTTTCCTATTATTATTATTATTATTAGGTAGCTATATCATTCCCTTTTTCAAGATGCAGCCTCTTTAATTCATATGAGCTACACTTTACTATTTAGCGTCACATAGGTTGTTTCTGATTCCTTCCAGGCTAATCGATCTTGTGCAATGTTCTTCCAGTTCACACTTACTACTCTTGGAATGTCTCTGTCCCAGCGATCTGGAGGACTTCCTCTGGATCTTGTCAGGTCTCTTGGTATCCAATCCGTCATCACTTATTTTAGCATTATGTCCAGCCCACTGCCACACTTTAGTTTTCACTCTTTCTAGGATGTCCCTGACTTCAGTTACTGATCGAATGTAGTCAGCTCTCTTCCTGTCTCTTCTTGTTAACCCAAGAATTGCTTTTTCCATACCTCTCTGGCCAGTTCTCAGTTTTTGCTTTGTTTGACAGTAATTAAATCAATAAAATAATAAGTAAATGGTGGTAAAGTTGAATTTTATTAAAAATAAACAATTTTAATTATGTTTTCTGAGTTTGTTTAAAGTATGAATGTGTTTTACCAGCAAGCATCTATCGGTTTGAATCTTCAGCAGCAGTAATCTTGTTGCTGTGAGAAAAAAATTTATTTTATTTCAAAGTTCGCTGGACTCTTGCAGTTTCAGAGTTGAAAAGCAGCGGGAAAACGTGCTTGGAGCTGTGGTGTGTCGCTAAGAGGGCTTTCTACCTGGCTCCTAAGAGGTCTTCGTGTCACTTGTCTCTCGGTTTCGTTATGTCCTCAAGGGACCTTCAACTTGACAAGCGGGTTGACAAGGTTTTCTCGAGATACTAGTGTGTTCCTTTCATTTCAAATTCATTCATTGAGACGTATTCGATTCTCTCCAACATTTTTGTAATTTCCCCATTCAAAGTGTGTTTTTATTATATTTTTCCTTAATGTAAATTTCATAAGTAATTTTTTTTTCTCCCTCATCAAGAAGACAGCAACAATATTGTATTCTTTCGTGAAAAACTTTGTTACTTGAGTTTAATTACAAGCCAACACTGTTACTCACCAACTCACCCACTCATTTCACGTTTACTAACATTTTTCATTAAAAAAATGTAGAGATTAATATCAAGTTATATACAAGTACTTTGTCTTCAGACACATCCCATCACCAATAATTCAAAACAAGATAATATATATCATGAGGAATTCAAAACTAATAAATAACAAGTCACAATATTCCTTTTTAACAAAAAAATTTTCTTTTCAGAAAATCATCCTTAAGAGCTGAATATTAGAATGACTCGCCCAAAAGTTTAATTTACAGAAGCAGTTCTTCAATTACATTTTTTAAACAAATAAAACTAATATATACAAAAAACCATTTTTCACCTACTTAAAAACAAACATATCACAAGAACCAAATTTACAACAAACATCGTAGGAACTAAATTACCAAACATTGTTTTTTCAATAACATTTAAAGAATTAAATTACCAGACATTTCATCAATGACATGTACATATTAACACAATTACTGTTCCTACTACTACTACCACTACCATAGCTACTACTATGACTAATATAACTATTACAACTACTAGTGTAACTAGTACCCAAAATCTTCTTACACTGATTACATTTATTAATCATATACATTTAATGATTAATGAAATATTTTCAAATGTACTAAATCATTGTGATTGACGTCCTTTTCTTATCTATTTACAGTGACTCTTTACATAATGATGTACGTTTAAGATGTTTGTCACATCCGGTAGTATATTTTCCAGGCACCTACACATGCCAACGACGGGGTGTAACACTCACACGCACACAGATTCGAGATGATGTTTTATTACCACAGTGTGAATTTCTTATTATTACTTTGTTAAACATATCGAAGACAGTTGTATCAAGAGTAATGTTACAGAGGCAAACAGGTAGCAGCAGCATTGATGGTGTTACAAGAGATGTTGTAGATGTGAAGTTGGCTGTGGAACAGGAGGTGCATGTGGTGGCGTCAGATGGACGTCATTGGTGGTTTGGTGCTGGTAGTTGTGGTGTTCATGGCAGGGCTGAAGATATTATTACACTAACCGCAGTATTGAGGGGGAAAAAATTTTTGACAAATAATTAATGGCGTGTAGGGATACACGATCCGATTTACAGATTTCCAATTGAATTAAAACCTTGTAGCAAAAAATTTTTTTATCTGTAAATCTGAGTGAGTGAAGAGGATTTTGGCATTTCTCGAAACCGGGGTCTCGAGAGCTGATGATGATGAAGCGAGGCGAGTAATGGAGCAGTGTCAGAATGCCCGCCTTCTTATCGCTAATAAACTTGAATTATGTTAGTGTACTTGTTTCTATCTGTGAGTAGCCTGTATTGAAACACATGGATGTCCCTATCCATGTAACTTGCCAGCGAACGCGCTAACCACTATCTCGTATTTGAGACTAGATGATGAACTCTTCACTTAGGCTGGGGGATCGAATTACTTTTCATCGCTGAATAAACATATCTACTTTTTAAAGGTAATGAAATATGTAGAGCTGGAAATATTAGTGCTTTGCAGTAGGTGGACCATGTGGAGCTAAGTTCGGTGTTGGGTTCGTTGCTAGTTGAGGTGCTAAGTGAGGTGTTGGGTTCGTTGCTAGTTGAGGTGCTAAGTGAGGTGTTGGGTTCGTTGCTAGTTGAGGTGCTAAGTGAGGTGTTGGGTTCGTTGCTATGTGAAATGCGTTTTGATGTGTTGGGTTCGTTGCTATGTGAAATGCGTTTTGATGTGTTGGGTTCGTTGCTATGTGAAATGCGTTTTGATGTGTTGGGTTCGTTGCTATGTGAAATGCGTTTTGATGTGTTGGGTTCGTTGCTATGTGAAATGCGTTTTGAGGTGTTGGGTTCGTTGCTATGTGAAATGCGTTTTGAGGTGTTGGGTTCGTTGCTATGTGAAATGCGTTTTGAGGTGTTGGGTTCGTTGCTATGTGAAATGCGTTTTGAGGTGTTGGGTTCGTTGCTATGTGAAATGCGTTTTGAGGTGTTGGGTTCGTTGCTATGTGAAATGCATTTGAGGTGTTGAGTGAGGTGCTAGTTGAGATGCTAGTTGTGTTGAGTGAGGTGCTAGTTGATGCGTTTATAGTGGTATTGTCTCAGATTGTGGAGCAAGTGGCTGTGGAGGTGGAGAACCTGTGTTACAAGTTTTACAATGTCTATTCAAATGATCCCTTCAAGAAAACTGCTTCTGACAGAAATCACACTGAAACTGTTTTCTTGTATTTTTCATTCATGTCGACGCACACGGCATAGAGCTGTAAATGGTTTTCCGCAGAAGTGACACAACGAACACATATTTCCTTCCGTTCTATTCCAAGTTTATAATGAAACTGCTTACAATAGGTCATAGGTAACTTTAGGAATTGCAAACGTGAGCAATAGGTATATTATAGGAATTGTAAATTAAATTGAATTATTTGTTTTACCACAACTATGTCTGAAACCGGTCTTATTAATTATATGGAAAGCAAATCTAATTGTTTTTTTCTCCTACAATAGTACAATTGATGTCATAATATACGTAGATCGTGCTGAAAACATAATAAGAACCACACTTTATTCACTTACCTGTAAATAAAATACAGTAAAAGCCAGATATAACGTGGCTGTTGGGGGACATAACTCACACCTGCATTATAGCTTTCCACGCTATTCGGGGAGTGACTGAGTACAGTAGCAAAAAAAAGCCAGTGTTCTAATGGGGCATGACACCTATCTGTCAAACACGGGGAAAGTGATGTTATTTACCGCCATAACTTGTCAAACGTTTAGCTCCTTGCTATCGGAACTTTATTTTTATCTGCATCACTGCACCTGACAGCACCCAAGGGAGGGAAACAGAAGAGAAACGCGCCTTGATGGTCACATGCATTCAAGCAAGAATAACTAAAAATACTGCATTTTCCAGGCAAAGGATGTACTTATTCCACCAAGGGTGGTGTTTGCTGTGAGTTGTTTGTCACGCGGGTTGTGTAAAAGTGGAAGCTAAATAAAAAACAGAAGGGTTCACCCCCTCCCTGAGCCTGGTTGGCTGGAAGTGAGAAAGAGAAAAGAACCAAATGTCCAAGGTCAAATGCACGCTTGCACTGCAAATGGGATCTATCAGTGCCTCATGTATTGCAAAATGTCGCTTGTGTCTCTTCTGATTTGCATTTTACAAAGGAAAACTGAAACATAAAAAGCTAATTATTTGTGGCAAGTAAAGAAAGACTGCTCTTCTGCATTAAGCCTTGTTCACAATAGGTCAACGCAGCCCGGTATTGGGAAAACATGCTGACAAGTGCGATTCACGTCAGCATGTTGAATTTATACGAAATGTAGGCAGCGTGTTGGTCTCTGCACTGGCACGATGAGTCCCGGCAATGTTTATGGGAATATAAATATTTAGTGTGGTCTACTTGAAATATTAATTATCCTGAATTTTTCATCGAAAACTTCTGATGTAGTGTATATACGCACATGGCCTCACTCGCCAATATGGTAATATAAGAAAACTTTTTATTTGCAAATATGGTAAACTATACCACTATTGGTTGTAAAGTATCAGTAAAATAGATCTCTGTACTGAAAGGAGAGAGAACGCGGGGCCACTCCCTTTGACTCATCCGTCAATGTCCCCGACGCACAACCACTCACTTTCCATTTATTTATTGAGGTCGGGAGACACAAATTGCCCTGCGTATAACCGAATCCGCAGTATACCAGGCCGCGGTATTCCGGGCTTCCACTGTGTGTCACTAACCTAAAGGACTGTATTCTTTATTTAAATAAAATTTTATGAGGGAGCTTAATGTTTATTTGGGAAAGGCAGAAGCGCGAGCTACGTGTTTTTACAAAATATACTGGTGACGAGGCTTTTTAAACGCTCATGGACAAACCCAGATAGCGGACTGTCGAGAATTGAGTGCATGGGGAGTGGTCGAAGGGCACGTATCAAGAGTTGATAAGGGTGAATGTGTGCTGTCGGAGCAGTCTACAATGCTGAAGAAAGTTTAGGCGGTGCGTGCGGAGCGGGTGAGAGAATGGAAAAAAATGTTTCAGTAAACTACAGCAGTGCGTGTTACCGTCCAGACATGCTCCCATTTCCCCTATCCTGGCCGACAACCTCCTGTTCTACCATGCTAGCGCTCATTGTGCAGAACCTGGGGGTGCGCATTCGCGATAGTGTGAGGGAGAGTCATTACTTCCCCATCACCCCCGCCTCTCCAACAAATTCACTCCACGACGCAAATTCCCATCGCACAGTTCTAGCCACTATACAATTCACCATAGCCTGCGATCTGCCTTGCCTATCTTTCACAACTTTTGCGTTTGGATCAAGCGGACTTAGTTTACATTATTGAAATTTAAACTCACGCTATTGCATTGGAATTTAAGGCCAGTTTTGAAAACCATTTGTTTAAAAGGAAAATTTTACATCTTAAATGCGCTGTTTTAAAATTTTTCTAAATTACTCGACACCATCAAAACTAGTTTATACATTGTCAAAGATAAAACTTGTGTACACAGAAATTTTATGAATTTTACACAGTCAAAAATAATTTCTAGGTTACATCGTAAAAATAGATTTCACTGTCAAAAACATTTTCATAAATTTAATAATTAATTTCATCTAAATGTATTGGCAAGAGAGTAACACACTATACTAATAAGAATAACTATACAAACACTTATAAAACTAAACATTCACGTAGTGAAATTTACTCAATTCTCTTAGCTTCTTGCAGTTATTCAAAAACTTTGAATATCATAATACTACTTACAATAAAAAAAATATGGCTTAACCACCCCGTCACATACACATCAAAAATATTTAATTCATTAGAAGTACTTATGGCTCATTTATCCGCCACCAAACAACTCACTCAGAATGAGCTTGGGAGCTGAGGTTATGCACCTCCCCTCACGCTAGGCATGAGCGGTATAGTTCTACCTTATTTTAGATGTTCCATAATTCACACCTCATTCACACAACAACCCACCTTTAAACATCTCTCAAAACTATGCAAAACTAACTAAATAAAACATTTATTGAAACACTTTTCTCCTGCACTCCTACACACAGTCATACACCTATTAAAAATATATTTTTTCTCAGAGTACTTAGTATTTTATTCTAAATGGTTTTAACATAATTTTGTGAGTATTTAACAGTGTAGAGAAAGCCTGAATCGAGATATTGTCTCGCCTTACGTCCATTATAAAGATAATGGTGATCACTTAGTATCTCCTTCTGAACTCTATTAAATTCCTCTCGAACTAAGTAAAAATAAGTAAATTGTATCAAACCCAATAAATTCTTTTTAAACTAATAATAAGCACAGTGGGACCACATCGCCACAAGCACCATTGACTTACCCTAAATTACAACTAATAATAAACTGTTTTGAATAAATTCCAAAAAAAAGCATGTGTTATCACATCTCGAATAAATTTTATGTAATTTAATTTCAAAGTGTAATGATTTGCTATAATAGTTCAATAAATTTCTTATAAAACGTTAAGACTTGTAACGATTTGTTAAAAAGTTTACGAAATTTTATTAAAATTGCGAAGAGTTGTAACGATTTACTAAAAGTTTAATGAAATCATATAAACGTTAAACGATTTTAAGGAAAAATGTTAAAAGTTACTAAAAGATTTAACTAACATGTGAAAAAGTTCCCTTAAAGTTTTAACGAAATACCACAAAATAATTTAAAAACCCTAAATTCTTAACATTATTCAATTCCATAAACTGTAGTAGCGAAGCGAGTATGCGTGGAATGAGAACTGAACCCAAAGTCAGACAGGCTGAGTGCCGGTAAGCGGTCTGCCAAATTCCGCAGCAAGGTTGAAGGTAGGATCCGCCGGTTCCTTCACCTTCGTCGTGGAAATAGTAGGCAGAGCTAGCAGTGTCTTTGAACAAATCAAGGCCAAGAAGGCAGCTCCTAGCAGCGTGGACCGGCTCACAGGGTGCACGTGCAGTAGAAGGGAGATGTTGACCCCATGAATACAGAGTTGCAAATGACTATCTAAAGTGGGGGGTGCAATTTATACACCACCTGTCTCCCTTGTCGGCAAATTTTAAATTTAGTAATTCACTTTCAAAATACATTTAACTAACAATTTACATATGTGAGACGTTTATTACTAAATTTGAAGCAAATTTAGGTTAATTTAAAGGAATTAATTGGTTTTTTTTTAATTTACCGTGTATATGTTAGAAATCAATGTGTATTTATTCGGTTTTAAGCAATTGGATTTGAATTATGTTCTTATTTAACAATTTTGAACACTAACAATTGTAATTCCAATATGGGCTTTTTGCAATACAAGGTCGTTTGTTACTTGAATTTAATACTACGTTTGCACACTCTCACGTACATGATAAAACTATTTTCAAGCTATTGTATACATTTCAATTACGTGATTCGTTCATTATTTCTTTTATGTTTATACAAGTACTGGCTTACATACCTCACACGGGATTCGAACCCAGAATCTATATATATATAGCAATCATACCTTACCCGGCACTCAAACCGAGAATCTATATATGTTACGATCATACCTTGCCCGGCACTCAAACCGAGAATCTATATATGTTACAATCATACCTTGCCCGGCACTCAAACCGAGAATCTATATATGTTACAATCATACCTTGCCCGGCACTCAAACCGAGAATCTATATATGTTACAATCATACCTTGCCCGGCACTCAAACCGAGCATCTATATATGTTACAATCATACCTTGCCCGGCACTCACACCGAGCATCTATATATGTTACAATCATACCTTGCCCGGCACTCACACCGAGCATCTATATATGTTACAATCATACCTTGCCCGGCACTCACACCGAGCATCTATATATGTTACAATCATACCTTGCCCGGCACTCACACCGAGCATCTATATATGTTACAATCATACCTTGCGATATATATATATATCGCTCTCACTCACAGATAAGGGATTATTCATAAACATAGATACCAAGAATTTTAATATGGGTTATACATTATTCCACAAAACATCCTCTATTCCTCGAATAAGCCTGTTTATACCTCATAAAACCCTGTTTATTCCTTAAATATGGCTGTTTATTCCACAAAACATAGTTCATTCCCCAAAAAACCTATTTAACACTCCAGCCAAATTCAAACGACTTAATAGGTTTGAGGAAGACAGGAATATTTCAATTTGAAGTATTCCTACCATGCAATGGTTACTTGAAAGAATTACTTTTTCCAGCCAAGTAGTAGGGTTAATTAAATTTATTATCATACTTCCTGGGTGTTTGCAGATAATACTTCATTCAATGTATCTTTATTCCTTAAGTATTCTTATGATCAAAACCATACCTTTTATTCCGCAGTAATCCCAGTGTTTAAGCAAATACCTAAGTATGTAGGTGAAAGTGTTAAATTTCCCCCGGTGTTTGCAGTGTAGTTTTTTTTAAGGTAATGTCTCCATTTTAATGAATGTAGATTAAATGAATAATCTTCACTGTGAGCAGAAAGTTTACATCCGAACACATGTTCACCTCACAATGTCAGAATAACAACTAACTTGTTTCTGTACGATTATACTGTTTTAAACAGTAACATGTTTAATTAATGACGATAAAATGTCCTCCGCTCTATCATTTGTATGTTAATTGCTCTAGTATGACAATTCACGACGTGATTAAATCTAAGTATGTTAGACGGAATACATGTTTACTTGGTATTAGATTAAAATGAATACAGATTAATTGAATTTTAGAAATGTATGTGTGAGAGAGATGGGTTTGGAAATATTTTGTAGGGAATTTTTAAAGACTTTGTTTACTAAACGTTTGTGTTAGTTGTAGTTTAGTCTTTTTAGTAGGCTAATTTGAACTGTGATTGTCATAAAGATGTTTTAAATGTATGTAATACGAATTTCGTTTTCCCCTCTAATTTCTTGTCTGATAACTCGTTATGTCGATTCTATAACTTATTTGTTTTGGGTATCTCGTGAATTTTTTTTTTAATTTATTGGGAAAAAATTATTTTTGTGTGATAAGCAGATATAGTGCTTTTATCGTGTAAATCCTGTTTCTAAGCTCGGTTGACGAAACTTGGTAGCGATTTCAACTATCGTTTCGGTAACTAGTGCTGTAAATTTCAGACTCAATGGAAAATTTTGTAGTACGTCTGTTATTTTTAATAATTTTTCTTTGCAAATTATTAATGTATAGTACGTTTCTATAAAGTGTTACATGATTACACTTTACATGATTAAGTCAACCGAATATCCCTATGCTTCGGCAGAAATGTGTGTTAAATGTGAATTCTTACAATAGTGAAAGTTTCGTTAAAAATCTTGAGTATTTTTTTTTTAAATTATCTCTTCGTCTTCTCTGTAGAGCGTAGTGTATTCAAAGTTTTTGTCGTAAATCGCAATTCAAGTGCCTATCGGGCGCGCTCCACATATATAACAGCTAATAAGCTGGCACACTTCATTCACCAGCCTTCCACATAGACGGATGTGTTTTGGGAGAGCTTTTAGTGCAATTTCATCTATTCAAAAACAGGATAGATGGGTTCCATAATTCGAATAATGATTGTCATGTACTTGTGTTCGTTAGCGGTTTAATTTATTCGGAAACGTTTGTTTTGGATTGTTTTTCAACTCTGTCTATAATGAAACGTAGGCCGACGCAGGTTATGTTTGCTCAACACCTCGTTCAGATTATAAGTTGATGTAAGTGCTATATCCAACTCAGTGCTGTGGCGACCTCCCAAGCGAATGGGCCTATATTAAACATTTTCTTTTCTACCCGTGTTAATAAATGAATTTCTTTTTTAATAATAGTTGTTTAATGCGTGGATTCAGTTTCAAAATTCTCCTCGCCAGTCTCACACGCGGGCGTGTTTTAAAATCATGTCAGGTACGTGCGAGAGGTGTCAAGTAGTGTAATTTTTCAAATACGTTGTTATTGTGTTCGTTAGTCGATTAATTTAGAGGGTCATTTTTGCTTAATTAATTTCATACATGATACTCACGTAGTTGTGATCGTTTAGTGATGTAGCACTTGTCAACGACAGGTTATTCAAGTAGTTGTGTTCATTTGAAATTTGTATTTCCAATCATTTATCTCATGTTTAACATCACCGCTTTAATTGCATTCATCATCTATTTAATCGTTTGTCGTTACTAACATACAGGATGTAAATCATATCTTTCAAAGTAACTATCTCCCTACATCGTCCACAAGCAATATCCCACTCCCAAACCAAAAAACACTTCTGACACTCTTGCAATAAACTCACCACATGTATACCCTGTCTCCAACACGTCATACTTCAGGAGAGTGCTAGAGCTCAGAGGGTGAAAATTTACGAAAGCTGCTCCCCAACTCACAAAAACAACTAAAGAAACTAATACATTTGGGCCTTAGTATAATCTTGCACCAAACAATTCATTGGATTAAATTTTTTTAAATTGATTAGGTTAAAAAATTTAATCTGATTAAAATTGGATCACAACTTTTTGATCGGATTAAGGATCACCCCTTTCAATCAATTTAACTCTTTGATATAAAAATTAGGGCGGCATCCCTCTGTTTCTAGGACCCGCCCGCCCCTACTACTCATGTCACATCTCTCATCCCGCTCATTTCATGTCAGCCTTGACGGCGAACAGTCTCAGGTCTGCCAGATAACAGCAAGAGTGCCCCAGGGCAGCATCCTTGGCCCAGTCCTTTTCAATCTGTACATAAACGACATGCCTAAAACAGGTGATGCAAGTATCAGCTGCTGTGCATACGAAACTATTGTATTTGCATCTATGAGCCGAGACAGAGCCATAGACCATGTACAAGCTGCCCTGAACGAAATAAAACCCTGACTAGTCAAATAGCGCGTTAAAGCCAACAGCAATAAAACAGAAACCACTATTTTCGATACCAAGACATACTATCCACCCACAAAATTGCAGTTCTGTGGCCAGCCCATAGAATAATGAAATAGTCAAATACCTGGGAGTAATCATGGACATAAAGTTAACCTGG
Source organism: Dryococelus australis (assembly GCA_029891345.1). Lineage (NCBI taxonomy): Eukaryota > Metazoa > Arthropoda > Insecta > Phasmatodea > Phasmatidae > Dryococelus > Dryococelus australis. Next base: position 361,982,578 of record CM056995.1, read on the forward strand.
AAACATCACAGCCAGACTCAGCTTGCCAAAACCAACTCTTGGCTAAGGCAGCTGTTTCCACTCATTAATCGCGACAGCTCACACCACTGGCAGGCCCTGACGCTGCAGGTCTTCCATGATTCTTGCAGTGCAGGTTCCTTCTGAGATGTCTTTCAAGACGATTTTTGTTGGTTTTTAGGCGCTTGACTGAGACACAAAAAATTGGAGCCTCTTGCTCGATAAGTCGCAGTGCTGAGTGATACATTTCTATTGAGGGGAACATGTACATAGTTCCCCTCGCTGTGTTTTTGGCATTGAAATGAAAGCCGTTTGCGATCAGTCTTATCATACATGTCATGATATGGATGTGTCTCGGTGTGCATTACAGTGATTGGTGCAGACACAAAGGGTTTTGGATCTTCGATTCGTGCAGCATTTACTTGCTGTTGATGACCTTGCACATTTGCGGCTGAGTTTTGTCTCTTATTTGTTGCTTGCGGAATTTAGTTGTTTTGAGGAGTATTTGTTGGCTGTGAAGTGGCTTCAGTGGTGTTTTTACTCACTGGCGGCTCATTACGAGGTGCATTTACTGGATTGTATGTGTTTTCACTGATTGCAACAACATTGTTGGCGTGAATGTGTTCAGATATTGCACTTTTGCTACGTTTGTTTTTGCTAAGTAGCAGTGAACTGACTTATGCCATGTTAGCGTCTGTCCTGTGGATCCATTTCGAAAGACGTTGTTGCTTCGGCCTCTTAACAAAAAGTGTGGTGTGAAGTCAACCCACTGACCAACCACCCGGGACTAGTTAGCCGAGATCGTGGCTAGGCATCTGGGTGGTTCAACACTTTTTAACCCTACGTCGCACAGAGTCTTGCTGTTCCATAGCTAAACTCAGAATCTATCTCCTCGCCGACTGCCTCAAAACTCCTTCGGGATGTTAAGCATTTTTTCCAGGTATCTATCCCACTGGGGTTAGTTGCAAGCACCGGCCAATCAGGGCGCGCATCTCCTCTTCTGCTGTATCCCTTTCTGACCTGAATTTTCAGAAGTTACAATTTTTAAAATTTTAATAATTAATTTTTTTTTAAATTTTTGTATAATTGTGCACATCACACATTTGTTGATGAAAATTATACGTAATTTAAAATATTTACAAAACACACAGTATGTAATATGGCACTTTCAAACACAAACTATGCTTATCCAATAAAATAATCATATATATATCATGAAAGCAAAAACAATTAGTGGAATTTATTTTCATTGGGTAAACTGAAGGCTATTATTTGCTTGTGTGATATGCAAGAAAGCTGTTTTTTTCTTTTGTGAAGCACAAATGTATCTTGCACTTCATACACGAGATTTTGGATCTTCCGGTACACTTAGGCACCTTGCAGCGTGTCCCGAGTTTATCTCCATCATGAACTGTGAGGTGGTCCACAGAAGCCTCTCTATTATCCGCATCGTGAAATTCATTAGATCTAGTATCTTTGATGGTATGCGAAATACTGCAGTATTTCACCGGTACTCTAATCATGACTGAACAACAGCTATGTCCGAAGCATGAAAAATCATGCGGAGTGTTCACTTTTTGGACTTTATGAATGTCCGATAATAGCTGAGCATCTGGTCCAGCAGATCTACACCACCCATTCCATGGTTGTAAAGTCGAACAATTTCAGGTCGCTCCACTTGGACATATTGTTTTTTTTCTTCGACTATCGGTCAACGATGTCAAGCTCCCCTTTACCAACACATTTTGACCCCAGGACGACTGTTTTATTGTCAACCCATTTTACTAGGATTACATTCCCGTCTCTGTTGGTAACTTCTTCACAGTAACCTCTTATCTTTTTTCAAGACATCCTTGTCTTGTGTAAGTGAAGGGTTTCCAAATCTGTTCACCCTAACGGACCCTGCTGCATTTGTCTGTTTTTCTTTTGGAATTTGGAACATGTTGTAAGTGGAGAAAAAATTATCAAAATAAATTCTGTGGCCACTTTGGTTTCGAATTCATTTTACCAGATGTAGCACCACAGATGCACCTAGACCCAGTCTCTTCAATTCTTCCGGATCTACTTCTTGTATAGATCCTTGATAAATGAGGAAGTTTAGGCTATTCCAGTCTGTCCACATAAATATTTTGATCCCCATTGGCAAAGTTTGCCTTTTACGTATGGTTTCAGGCCAAATCGGCCTGTAAAGGGGACAATTAGTTCATCAACAGCCAATTCCTCTTCCATTTCCCACTCGAAACATCTGGAGAGAATGGAATCGTAAATTGGCCTAACCTTATACTTGACGTCAACAGGGATGTCCAAATTGTTAACATGTAATATGATCTCAACTCGAAGAAACTGTCTCTGGACATAATATCTCGGATCATATTTATTCCCAGTGCTTGGTCCCAAGATAGTAGATTTTGTGATTCTGGTTGCAGTGTGACTTGTACGAGTGTTTCCTGCGAAAACCCGTCTGGAAGTTTGGTAGAATTTTCGCCATTCGTTGATATAATATATTTTCAAAAGTTTGGTCATGTGGTTTAGCAAACTGATGAGGCTGCGGTTTTTGTGGAAAGAGGCAATTTTTTCCTGGTTTGGATAATGTTATTACCTTCGCAACTTTCCATGCGAGAGGGTAGTATCCCTGTGCCAGCTTACTGTTGTATATGGCTGTGATGTGTTAGAGTTTGAGGCGGAAGATTTGTTAGTGTCTCACTTGGTATGCCGTCTGGCCCTGGGGCTTTGTTTTTCGGGAGTTTCTCCATTGATTTCATGAGTTCTTGTGAATAGATTTTGTTGAAGTTTTCCTCTCTGACTGTTCCTGAAGTTTTTATTGAATGGTTCTCCTGGCTTCGCTTAGTATGACCTCAACCAACGAGTGGTGTTGCTTAAACTGAAGTACCAATTTGTTTGCTGTTGGCTGTACTTTTAGACGTCAATTTCTCTATGTATGGCAGGTGTGTGTATATATATATATATTTTCCCTGCTAGATGGCAATTTAGTTTTCAAATCCAGTTTTTTCCTTGGCGGTTTGCTGATGTGCTCCTCCCATTTTTCATTTTTGAAAGCTTCTGCTTCTGTTATTATTTTCATATTCAGGGAATCAAGTGGGTTCTTAGCTTCGTGTGTGCATTGTCTTTGGAAATTTCCTCTAGCTCTATTTCTCTCTTTGATAAGCTTTTCTATATGGTCGTTGGTTTCCCACATGATTTTACTTGTTTAAGTTAACTGGGAGTACTTTCTGATTTCTTCTTGTATAGTATATTTATGTGTGTCAATTTCTTGGGAGATTGTAGGGAACTCAAAGAGGGTAAATGTTTCCCATGTTTTCTTAAATAGATTCCAGGTTTTTTTAATATGCCTCTGTGGGGAATGGTTTCATTGATGAGTACTGGAGGTGGTAAGAACTGAGCTGTTGAACTGTTATGTTGGATATCAACTGCAGGTTGTTGACGAAAAGATCTAATGTCTGGTTTAACCTTCGTGTTGTATGGGTAGGATATTGGTTCCCCAGGTGCTTCTAAGGAGAATTTGTAATTAGCAGCTAAGTTGTGGAGTGTAATCCCATTCTTGTTGTTCATTCTGTTACCCCATGCCAGATGTTTGCTGTTAAAATCTCCTCCTATGATATAGTTTGTGCCTCGTAGGTTTATATCTGGTAAATCTACAATTAAATTCTTGTGATTGGGGGGACTATATAGGGCAGTATTGTGATGTCGCCTATGTCAAACTGAATTTTTTATAATTGTGTTTTCATATTTGGAACCAATAGGTAAAGGCGGAATGTTTTTCTTGTTTATTGTGCTGTTGGAGTAACTGTGATGATGTTGCAGTTTTTTTTTTTTTTTTTTTTTACTGAATTCATTTAATGGACAATTTTGTTTTTAAGGTGATGAACTTAGAATATTTCTTATGACACACAGCATCAGGCGCTAGTATTACTGTATCCTGACACGTTCAAAGTTTTATCTTATAAGGGGTGCAATAACTGCAATGCCATCTCAATTACTCCAGCACAATAATGACAAGGAAATGCAAAATTTGCAGCAAAAATATGTAGTCTGGTAAGCTTAAGCGTTTGGTTGGTGCTAACTTCGTTTCTGTTACCAGAGCTATGACTATTTTGTCCTTGTATAGGAAACTGGCGAATTCGTATTCCTTATATTTTAGACCATTAGCGTTCCACAGAGCGATTGTGATCTCGCTAAACATGTGGCTGTTGGAATTGGCTTCATTGATTAGCGAACCTATTGATAATTTTTAGTTGAGGTTTGCTTAGTGTATGTTTGTTCTCTATTTTCTAGTTGCTCTATTCTTCTGAGATGCCTAGTTCTTCATTGGAACCAGTGTCAATTGTCAATAATATTAATTTCTTCCTCTTTATCTTATGGTTTGTTGAAGGACGTGTGGTTAGCTCGATGGTTGCTAGTTTCTGCTTGTGTTGGTTGTTGTTGTAGTTTTTGTTCTTTTGTAGTTTGTGTGCAGTTTTTTTCCTTGGTTATGATTATTTCCATCTTCCTGTAGCGTACTGAAAGATTCTATCATTCCCACGAGAATTATCTTCTTTTTTTTCTTTTGCAGTATTACATTGTTCAACTTTTTTCTTTATTCCGATGATGAGATTGATTACTCCTTGAAACACTTCTGTTTGTAGGAAAGGTATTGCCTCAGAAGTATTCTGTACTGAATGAAGTGCTTTCCGTCCTTTTTGTGTGTTGGGTGGTGTTCTTTTTTGTATTTGGTTTGCCCTGTTTCTTGGTAGTTTTGGAAAGTTCTGAAGACTAGGTAAGGGTGCTTATGGTGGTTTATCCATTATGTTGTTACATTTCCCCCCATATTTCCGCATTTGGTTTTGCCATGTTGGGCATTCTCTTTTGCTGGCTTTGTGGTTGCCGTTGATGTTTCCACATTTGAGAGAGATTGCTGGGTCAAAGTTTCTACGGCAGAATTTACGGTGATGTGCACCGGCACATTTGATACATATCTCGTTTTGGCCACAGCAACTGCTATGGTGTCCAAATGCCTGAAGTGGCTTTTTTGTGTTCCTGTACGGTTCTGTTTTGGTGGCTATTCCTCCCAGTGTTTGGATTGATGTGAGTTTTTCTTTGATCTGCTTCAGTTATAATTAGTGGCATTGGGATCTGATTTTCGTTGTCAGGATCTGTTTTGGTCATTTGCTTGATTGAGATAGGTTTGATGCCTTGTTCTTCTAGTATTTTTCAACTTCTTGTGTGTAGAGGGCAGTGGGAATTCCCCTGAGTACTGTGGTAAGGTTGTTGGAGGTGGCTTTGAAAGTGAAGTGAGGTGTACCATATTCTTTTAATACGTGGGTGCATTTTTTGTGTTCATCTGTGGTGGAGGTTTTCTGAAGGTTTTTGCTGCTTGGTTGACTTATTTTTGTCAGCTCGTATTCGAGGATATATCATCTTGTTTGCGTGGACTACTGGAGAATTTTATTTTATTTTAAGTTTATGCAATCTATGTGTTGTCTAAGATTGTGACGTTTGCTTATTTGTGGTCTTGTTGTCAGTGGAATTTGTTTGGATGTTATTTGCAGATGGTTAAACAATTTTTGTTTGTGTGCGTGTAGCCTGATCTGTCCCAGTTGCTTTCTGGTGCACATGGGCTATTCCCTCACAAGGTCCGTCCTGAGCTGAAACTGTTCTGGCGAACACTGCCTGCCTTGTTGGCTACCTTACCTTTAGTAGTCACTGACCCTTGAGGGACTATGCCAAGGGGGTCTTACCCCAACTGCTAATCAGTAATTGTTCGATCGCTCCCCTTTGTTGTCACCATTAGGTTTCCTGGGGAGAGGCCATTGTTGGAATTTTCCCTTGCTGCTGATGGTGTTTCAGGTTTGTTGCTGTCGGCTTGTCAGTGGCTTACTCATATTTTTGTTGCTCCCATCGCATAATTAACTTCAGCTTCTACGATGCATTTAGTTTTGTTCTTGCCTGTGTTGTACGTTATGGTTCAGTAGGCCAGCATCGTCTTCCATGGAGTGGAATTAGTCTGGCTGAGATGAGCCTAACAGGGCATGTCTGTCAGTGGTCGGCCTTCCACTCGCCGAATATCTTCTCCCTTGTAGTGTGCTGCCAGGATGGGCGACGTCAGGGAAGTAACCTGCTCCCACTACTAACTTGTACACTTTGCGAGTCTCCTTCCAGTGTGCAGCTGACTGCAGAAATAATCATTACTGATGACTCTGTAGCTCCTCCTCTCCCTCTCCTCCTTTCAGCAAGTACCGGCCGAGACGAATCAATAAGAATGAAATAACCAGAGGCACAGAGAACACGTCCTCATTACAGGCGATGCGCAAAAGCAACTGACTCTTTCTGACTAGTTGACTCGACTCGTGATTCAAATGGCCGACAATGGGTATGTGGTCTGAGCTGAGTTCTTTTATGACTTCAATGAGATTGGTATTTGTGAGAAACATGTAAAGAACAGTTGGTGTTCTTATGTTGTTAGTAGGACAGTTGGTATGTTCATGTGGGGCTTTGATTTGCTATTCAAGTGCTTCTGCTAGATTTTATAGTGCTCTGCCTCTCTTGTATTGATGGTTTCCCCAGGCTGGACTTTTACAGTTGAGATCTCCCCCTATAATTATCAGTGGGGAGAGGCTTATTGTGTGTTAAATGATTTTTTGAAGGTGGTCATCTTTTGGCGGGTTATAAGTAGCTGTTATGCTTATATCATTGTTGTCATTCGGTAATATAATTGAACAGCTTTCCACTTTTGCTTGAACATGATGGTGTCTTATACCTTTGTAATGATGATAGCTGTCCCACCTCCTGTTCTTTTTTTCTCCATCATTTTTGTACATGTGGAAATATTGTGGATTTTGTGTCGTGATTTTACCACCTTCTTTGAGAAATGATAGATTGGCTGTGTTGTTTGTGGCTTAGGAAAATGTTTTTGCAATAGTCCTAAAGGTATTTAATGAGGTAATGATTATAGTGGGGGGTTTTTGTTTTTTTGTTCTTGAAATTCTGGTTCCTTTCTTTCTTCCGGATCATTACTTGAAGTACTTTTTTCCTCATAGGAGCCTGAGCTATGATCACCAGGGTTATAAACAATAAGGGGAGTTTTTTTGTAATCCTGTATCTTTGCGACTATTGGAGTAAGGCTGTTCCTGGTTTTTCTTTTTCTTTTTTTTTTACTCATTCCCATTGTTAATGTGTATTCCCTTTGATATGTGGGGCGCATTCATTTTTCTGTGATTGCTTGTTATTTGTAGCACCTAGGATGGGGTCTGGTCCAGATCTGAATCCATCTGTCCAATTGCTGTGTATATTGTGAGCACTACAATTCGCAGCCACTGACCTGTGGGACTTGCCTTGGGGGACTGTCCCTGGTAGCAAAATTGAAGTGTGAGTGCTTGTTTCGTTATTATTACCAACCCCCTTCGTTGTCAGTGTTAGGTTTCCCGAGGGTTGATGGTTACTTATTTTCTGCTACTGCTGCACCTTGGTGCCATGGTTCTAACTCGTCTCATCCCTGTGTTGATGTGCGAGCTTGCTGCCATCCTGGAGGTCTTCCTTGCATCGCTGACCCTCTGCCTGTAGAAGTAGAGCCACCTTGAAGTATTGGAGCGAAGCTGCCTTGAAGTCGTGAAGAGAAGGTTTTGATTCGTGCTGGTTGCTATTGTCCTCCTGGCGATGTACTCCCCTTGGCGATGTACTCCCCCTGAAGAGGGAGTATCGTCTGACCTGCTGGCCACAGAACCCTCATACACCACCGAATGGCCTGTGTGTCGTGAGACCGGGATCCTAGACTCCCATAACTCACAGGGTGTTTGTAAAGACAAAATGCATCCTGGCATATACTCAAATCATCAATAAGGCGGCGGGGCGCCATCTAGCGGTAGTTTCTTGGACACCGGACCTGTGTTAAGGCTGTTTAATTGTTACCTATTTTTAAGTATAGTTACGTGCAGTTGTATTTGGCACTGGAGTGCAGTTCCCCTCCAGCCTCTCGATTAGAGTGAGTGTTAGTGTAGTGATAATAATATCTAAATCTAAATAAACTTCCCTAGTCTCACGGGGTACATTTCATCATTCCAATGTTCTAGTGTAGGAGAGAATATATATATATATATATATATATGCTAATGGCGCTTTGTCAATGTTATGACAGACTTTAAATATTGACATTTACTTACTTGTGGCACATAATTCTGTTTTAGTGCTGAAGGTACTTTAAATTTTAACTATTTATTGGGAGGAAGTAGGAGTATAGCTGATTCAAATTTGTGTTTATTGCTTTATCATTAATTGATTGTGATGTTTAGTGTGTGCCATATTGCTCTCATTCTGCAAATTTGAAAAATTTCTCCCAAATGGTGTTGCTGGAGGGGGGGGGGGGGTAGTTGAAATACCAATTATTTTAATTTTCTTGCGTACTGAGGGTGCAATCCTGAAAGATAGTGTACATTATTAGCGAATATGTTAGGGTAGCCCTTGGTACCATAGTCGTCAGATTTCTGGTAAAAGCAGGGCTCCCCCTGTGCCTTCTTGGTATTCAGCTTCTCTCCGACTTGAAACAGACTATAAAGTCGGTGCTTTATTATGGACACGTTTTTACTATAAGTTTGTAGTGTTTTTGTATTTTTTTTATAATTATTAATTTTCCATTTCTGTTATTGATTTTTTTTGTATTTGTAATTTTTATATATATTTTTTTCCATAATTTTTATTGATTTCCTACTATCCCGGTCTAAGTGGTATATACAATGATTACAGTGATTGTTACGAAGTTACCCCATATGATCACTATTCCCTGGACCAGTGCCTGGGGCAGGTTTCCTTGCCCGAGAATCCATGCAGTTGACCCCTGACACAGTGCACCTGTGCCTCCTTTTTGTTGTGTCTGAATGTGTGTATGAAGTTAATGTGTGGTGTACCTAGGTGAGTGTCATGAATAAATCGTGCACAGCTTGGGTGTGGTGCGGTCGGCATGCGCACTATACTGTTGTATGCTTCCCGTGTGGGAAGAGGGAGGGAGTGAGTCGGCGGCCCGAAAGTGTGTGCTGCCCTGTCGATCCCGGACTGCGTGGTAGTTCTAACAACTAACCACAATAGTTTACCTGTCATTTACAGTGTCTTAAAAGAACCACTTGGCCGTGTGTACTAAGCTTGGGGTCTTGTGTGTGCTCTATGCAGCTGTCGCCTCTCAGCTCACTGCTCTGACTGCCAGATTTTTGGTAGCGCGGTCATATTTATAACCTTGCGGAGGCAGTGCGCTGTGATTGGCCAGGCTCTGTCGGCCTACCAGCGGGGGCCCGTGCCCACTTTCACAGTGTTTCCAATCAGTTTAGGTTTTCAGAATTTTCTTAAGCCTGTGAGATCAAACCCAGAATTTTAATATTTTTAAGGTCATGTCCTTCCAGATTATTTTTAAGTATGCTTTTTTCATCTACATTGTTTAATGTATTTTTGAGAGCAGCTCGTAGATAGATTATTTGTGAATCTGTCTTGGTAAGCTATTATTCTCAAATATTTATTTTGAACTTTTTGAAGGCCCTTTAATCTGTATTCTGTGGCACGTTCCCATACCTAACCAATATAGCATATCTGGGAGTATTACTTGTTTAAATATTAATATTATAAGTTTTTTTTTTTTTTAAGCGAGAAGTTACGTGGGGTATAGAAGTTTAAATTTTCCTAGTGCTGCACCTCTTGCATTATTTATGTGTGGCTGCCAAATTAACTTTTGGTCTAATGTTATGGCTAGATATTTTGCCTTTTTTCAAACTGAATGTTTTTATCAATTATTATTAGTTCTTTGGGCGAGTTCAGTAGCATATTAGTAATTATTATTGTCTCAGATTTTCTGGGGTTTGTTTTAATTCTCCATTTAGTATATCATTTTTCTAAAGTTGTTAGTTGTCTAATGCAAATTTTACATTATAGTGTTGTTATATTATAGCAGTATCACGGAGTACGGAGCAATCGCCGCAACATAATTTGATGTAGGCTGGGATGCGACTGCAGCAGAGTATCTGCTCTGCTGCTGCCTTTTCCTTCGTTCTTGAGGTGCCTCGCAGGACTTGTAATTAGCCTCCGCAGCATACACATTTCCATAGAGCCAGATCATCCTTGTCTGTTAAGTTGCACTGGACTGTGCTGTGGCCTTTGCCACAGAGCCTATAGCGGGGGTAGGGGGGGACACGCGAGCTGCATGTCCGAATTGCTGATAGTTTGAGCACTGAGCAGGTCCCTCAGGTCGCTAAAACTCTTCTACTTTCATTACAAGGCCACAGAGATCTCGCAATGTGAAAATGGACTGGAATTTCTCTGTGGGCGGAAGTTCAACCACCCACATCTGGAGAGGCTCTCTGTCCTTCATGGACAGCTTGGGAGTGATGCTAATTGGCAGGAACCCCAGGTAAACCAGATCTTCTCGAAATCTGCTGTTAGCGATTTATCGTGCCCTTTCAGCACGACTTCAAGTGGGAGCTCAATTCTTGGGAGTGAATACTGAAAATCCTACAGCGATAGACTCAAGGATTTGAATGTATTTGCGATAATCCTCGATTGACTATGCCAAGTAGGAAACGCCCTCGGGGACTACTCGTTGACAGTTGCTTGCGCGAGATTATTGCAAAAAAGATGAAATACTGTGGCGTAATTACACGCTGCAGTATGATATACTGTGATAGGCCTTATGTCTGGCCGTTTCGATTTAACTGGCTGCGCTGAATTCAAATGGTTTTGTGACATCGATGTCGTGGCCTCGCCGCTCGAAGAGGAGGGGAGGTCGCTGTCATTTTGGAGCCTCGTCTCTTCTTCGAGGCTGGAGCCTCGTCCCTTCTTCGAGGCTGGTGTACTGTCAGACGTCATGAGGGGTGGGGGGTCCTCGAAGGGTCTAAAGCCTAATCTCTTCTTTCTTCACCTTTAGGGGGGAAACTAAAATTAACCTAAAATAAAAATTAACATATTTCACAATTGGCTTCCACATACAAATTTCCCTGATATCTTCCCTTGACAGGAAACAAGGCTAAGGGAAATCAGCTGCTTGACAATAATTAACTACCCTGGCTAAGGGGTATACCTTTTTGCCTGTGCCCTATAGAAGAGCACAGGCCTGGTGATGCTGAACTCGCAACTCCTCTTCTCGCAGTATTCACTACACAATTGATGTGTTCATGCAGTGGGCCGGCACTGCACAGATAAACCACCTTTAAATGAATCAACAGTGCAGAGTGACTGCCAAGCACTACCGACCTGCAGAATCGAGTGAGTGAAGGCTTAATTTTTTTGGCGAGCCCACATTCTGCTATGCCAACATGAGCACCTTCACTGTTCTGTGTGCCTTCCGGCATGCTTGTTAGTAGCTAAGATGGTTGGAGAATGTGATTTGTCTCTGGGCAAGCCCTTTACGCATTAGGTCGGGTTTATTTATCAAAATAGGCGCATGCATCACGGCTATAGCAGGATTGTCTTGTGCCATGGCCGCGATTGTAGCCATGGACACACCCCGAAAGAAGAGGGGTCTAGTAAGGGGCATAAAAAACCAGGCAAAGCTTAAAGAGCCTGGAGAAAACTATGTGACAGTTTTGGAGGATAAATATAAATCTTGTTATTGGATTAGGACTGGAGAAAGTAGGTTGTGTTAGCGAAGATAGGCTTTGTAAATTTGGTGCAGAATGAAATGAGGTTGGAGCTGATCGATAACCAGAGTCATTCTATGCGGCTGTGGTGGTGGGGGACAGAACTGAGTCACCCACCCGATAGAAGTCTGCTATCGCCGTGTAACACAGACAAAAATTCTCAGAATGTTACAGTAAAGAGTTGGAAAAGAGATATTTTAAGTAGGGGTAATATGCTCATCACTTTGGTCGTGACCTCGTTTGCAGTTGTGTGTATGATGGTGTCATCCGCATAGAGGGTGATTGTGACATCCCGTGGTACGGGCAGGAGGCAGTTGAGAGTGAAAGGGATGGGGCTGAGGATTGCTCCTTGTGGTACTCCTGCTTCTGCTGGGTGACGTGTGGTAAAGTGATTCTGATATTGGACCTGGAAAGTTCTGTTGGCTAGTAAAGAGTGTAGGAGGCAGATGAGGTGTCTTGAAATGCTGGTTGCTGTTAGGTTGTTGATGAGGTGGCCATGGTGTATTGAGTAGAAAGCTCTGGCTAGGTCTAGGAGTGCAGCTGCTTGGCATTTGTTGGCTATTGCATGCATGGTGGAATGAGCAGTAATTGTTCCTTTTCCACTGTGTCCAGTATTTGTTGGAGGAAAATTTGTTCCAGGGTTTTTTAAAGTAATTGAAGGGGGGTAATGGAGCGGTATGATGATGGTTTTGGAATGGTGCCTGGCTTTAGAATGGGGGCAATGATTGCATTTTTCCAGCACGTTGGAAAATATGAGTTAATGATAATGCTGATTGATATGTGTGAGGTAGATGTTGGCTTTCCGTGGAAGATGAATGAATACTGCATTGGGATGCTGTCTTCCCCTGGAGCTGATGAGGTTTTGAGCATTTTTGTAAGCAGGTAAAAAACTTCACTTGGTGTGGTCAGCATTGTATCCGGAAGATTGTCTCAGGGGGGAAGAGTTACTAATGGTATTATTCTGAATCACTGGGTGGTGGTGATAGTGAATTTGGTAGAGCTGGTTGTTGGTAGGTGGCTTGGAAATGACGGGCTAGAACTTCCACTTTGTCCTGTACCTCTTCGTATGTATTGGCTCCTTGTAGCGGGGGAATAGGTGGAAGTTTCTGTTTTTCATTCTTGATGAAATGCCAAACTGATCGATCTTTTATGGATAGAGATTGAAATTGTTTTGCTGTTTCGTCTTGAAGCCATTGTTTATATAGTGTTTTACTCTAGTTGCGAAGATGAGTGTAATCCCACCAGTGGTATGGCTGACGTGATTGTTGCCAAGTTCTCCTGAATCTGTTTGTGATTTGTTGTACATCTCGTAATTTTGGGGGAAGGGTGGGTTGTGGAGTGGGTGAGTTAGTGGTTGGAATGGCCTTATCTTCTTCAGCTTTTATGATTTGGTTAATATTTGCAACACGGTGATATATTTATTTGGGGGGTGTTCAGCTCGAAGTTTAGGTTTATGTTGTAGCATTCTTTATAAGCGGAGGATGCAAGAAGGTGGCTATAAAAAACCATTGTGTTGACCTAGAGTGAGTGGTGCAGGAGAAACACCAAATTTGATGGCTCTTAGTTTTTGTGTAAGAAGGTGGTGTTTTGAAGTGTCGGGAACGACTGTGCGGTACTGTTTTCTTTGATGTTATGCCTTTGACGCGCCTGGCTGTGTGAGGACGGGTGGCTGGCTTGAAGAGCCGGGGTTTGAGTTGTGTATCCGACCTCTTGCAAAAGCGAAAACCTGTTTTGTACCGGGATGGTGTGTTTTGGCGCCTCAGACGACGCCTGTCGGAGACGCTTGTTCTCCTGTGCAGTTTTTGTCTGGTTATTTCCCATGATTTTACTTCCCTATCGTTTCGGTTGTAGGAATTCAGTGTCCATAAACATGCTTACTTCTTCTGCAGGTGTTGCAGGGCGGGAGGTGGCTGGGGTGCTAAGTGGCGTTGTTTGAACCGATATTATGAGTGCTATGAAGTCCTCCTAGGTTGGTACGCCTTGAGGGAAGAGTTGCCGGGAAACTGGGCTGTTTGGGTTTGCCTGGAGCATTTCAAGGACGCCGGGGTTTTGAAGGAGGAAGTCGGGATCGGTAGGACCTTTTCCCGTACCACCCCTCCCCCCTGTACATCCACTCGTCACTTCATAAGGGGGGTGGGGGAAGGAAGGTATGGAACGAAACACGAGAAGGTGTTGTTTTGTGTTATAAACTGTGCCTAAAACGATGCAGTGTGCTCTAGCCGCTGGCCTCTACGGGCTAGGCTCAAGATGACCCAGCAAGCTAGAATTGCATTGCTAGGCCGACCAGAGTACACAGGTGTGATGTCGCGAAAGCTATAGGTAGCTAACTCTCCGAGGAGCGTGCTGCGTTGTTGCCTGTCGCGACGAAAGCCCAAGGCGAAATGAAGTGCCGAGTGCCCCCAACCTCGATCGCCGCCGATTTATCATCGAGGCTAAGCCTCTCAGCGCGGGGGAAGTACAGACCGAGGCCCTTGTCTTCCCAAGCGGTAATCATTTGATTGGACCAGGGTTAGGGGCAGCTAACCCACCCCGCCCTGGCCCCCTCCCCATAATATAGGCACTTTAACCTGGCACGCGCGGCGCTGAGTGTGTCGCATGTCAGGAGTGTGGTTTTTGTGAGCCAGTATAGCCCCTGGGCCACTGTTGTTCCAATCTTTATTCCCCTTACAAAAGTGAGGGGAAAGGCAGCGGAGTTCCGGTCCCTACTGGCACGGAATTTGGAAAATCAAAAAATGTAGGTCTTTTAAAAGTTTGGTAAAATCTATAAAAAGTAGGAAAATTAAATATTATAAAATATTCCCGTGAAGTTAAGCAAAATGTCAGGAAGAGACAGAGGAAGCAGGGCCTTCTTCTAACTATATAATTTAACTAGCGGACCCGACAGACGTTGTCCTGTACATATGTCTTAAATCCGAAAATTTCAAACTTTTTTGATTAAGTTGTAACAATCTGGACCGTTTTGATGAAATTTTTTATAAAAAAAGTTATTACAATACCTGACGTCGTCACATGTACAGTTACCACAATTCGACCTATCGATTGCGTGTGAATATGTATATACTATGAGCTAAGTTGAATATAGAAGCTATGTTGAATAGAAACTTAAAATTGTTTTAATTAAAGGGTAAAAAAGATAAAACTCGAGCTATTTTCATAACAGGTATATTTTTTTAATGTACAAAAAATAAATTTATCGTAATGCCATTGAATGTACAATATTTTTGGTTAATCCTTGAGGGGTATAAACAAACAAAAATTTGTTATGAAATCAATTAACTACACAAATAAATTTGTAGGTTAGGATGATTGTTAATCAACGCACGTGTAAATTAGATAGGAATTTATGTAAAATACTCACTTCAATACCGCACCGAATTTGCACAATGTATAGTTTTTATCTACACTTCAAAACCCTTCACACACTAATTACATCTGAATGTAATATTTCAATTAGCACGCGATTTATTTTAACACAATAACAACACAAAATTACGAAATTCTCCTGAATCTGATCGCAGCGCCATTATCGGGACAAACTGGAAGTAAAATGAAATATTTTTGGATATTCGAAACCGCGATCGCAGCGCTGTCTGCCGGATAAAATGTAAAACATTCCAAAATCAACAATAAGTTATAAATAAAAAATTTATTAAAAAAACATTTTGTAGTGGACCGAATTGTGAATCTAAACCATTCTCGAATACATTTAAAACACACAAAAAAATTTCATCAAAATCGGTCCAGCTGTTTAGGAGGAGTTCAGTGACATACACACGCACAGAAGAATTATATATATAAAGATAAACCGAGTCGTGGCGTTTGAGGTGGTACTGTGTTTGGTGTGTGTATTTGGTTATTAAATGTTATATATATATATATATATATATATATATATATATATATATATATAAGGTTTTATTTTGTATGGGATGTGGGAAATTGTATTTGGGAACAGTTTTTGTTACTAATTAGTGTTTTTAAGGTCTGTAGTTAAAATAATAATTGATTCCATAAGTATTTGCCGGTGGGCGGTGCTTCACATTAAAGGAATTCTCTGATTGGCCGTATCTCAGCCGAGGGCGGGACTTCTGTCTTCAGAGGAGAGAAGGCAGCACTGCGATTTAATTAACAAGTGTTTTGTGATTAAAATTTTTAAAAACTTAAGGGACATAATTAGGGTTTAATTATTTATTCAGTCAGCTCCTTGATGAGTTGCTAGGGAAGTAGAGAGAGATGTGTTCGCTGTGAGAGTAGCGGGCGGAGTGATGTGCGCGATGTTGGCGCCAGGTAGTTTTGTTAAACTGACTGAATTTTGTCCCGGACCGATCGGAGAATTTCGGCCGGGATTTGAATGTGAGAGTAGTTTATTGTAGTAATTTATATTGCTGTTTAGTAACTGTGTCTTTATAGTTGGAATTTTTAAACGTTCATGTATCGATAGGTTGGTAGTGAAGGGCACTGCGTTTATTATGATTCTTAAGTATTTATTTTGAATGACGTGAAGAAAGTTTAATAGGAATTTATTTAGGTTCCCCCAGACTTCGTTACCATACAAAAGGGCTGATCTAACTATTGCTGTGTAAATTAATAGTTTTAATCGTCTCGGTAGATTAGAGCTTTTTAACATTGGAAACAGTTGCGGTAGTTTACTCAGTGCTGCCTTTTTAACTGTTGAAATGTGATTGGTCCAGATTAGTTTAGAGTCAATTGTTAAACCTAGGTATTTCGCGGTTTGTGTGAAGGGGATTGGAATATTATTTAGAGTTATTTGACATGAAGACTGGACTCTGCGTTGAATTAACAATAATGCTTGCGATTTAGTAGGATTAGTATTAATTTTCCATCTTTCAAACCAGTGTTCTAAATCGTTTATTTGAAGTTGAGTTAGGAGGATAGCATATGACAGTTTTTTTTATCGTGGGTGTAAATTAGGGTATCGTCCGCGTACATTTGTAGTGAGGCATGGGTTATGGGGATGTCTGAGGTAAAAATATCATACAGAAATGGGGAAATTGCTGAGCCTTGTGGGACTCCTGCCGTAATTTCGCGAGTAGTAGAGTTGAAAGTATGAGGCGAATAAATGTATGTAGCAGTCGGGAAAATTGAAGTTAATTAATTTTTGTAGTAATCCAGGTATCCACACCTTATCAAATGCGTTAGCAATGTCTAGGAAAATGGCTATTGTGACTTCGTGTTTTTGCATTGCAGTCAGGGTGTCTGTGGTGAATTTATTGAGGGCGTGAGTGGTGGAATGTTGGGCTCTAAACCCGGATTGTGTTGCTGGGATAATCTGTTGTAATTCTGCATGTACTAATAATCTAGTTAGAAGCAGTTTTTCGAAGACCTTAACTAAGGGAGTTCAGTAGGGAAATAGGCCGTCTATTTTCTACGCCGTAAGTTTCTAATACATAAATTTGATAAACTACGGTGTTGCCATTCCAGTAAAGAAGGGAGAGGACACAGGGACTATCTGTGTGGGTTTGATCCATGGCTAATCGAACCCGGAGTAGCTGATCTAGGCCTGCAGGAGCAGGAGGGTTTTCACCTGTGGGGCAGGTGTGGAATTGCCCAGGAGGATGTAGGATTTCATGTGAGTCATGAATTGAAGGAAGTTCTCTTCCCGGAGGAAGCGCATCAGGTCGCGGATGTCGGTGAGTGTGGAACTGATATAGCCGATAACGGGTGGGGTGGTTGACATGGAGGGGGAGGAGGGGGAAAAGGGTTGTTGGGTTGAGGTCAGAGAGGAAGACTGCTGTGTGTTGCGGTGTTGTGTTTGAGAGCGCATTGCCTGTGAGTAAGAAACATTTTCCCTAACAATGTTCCTAGTTGTAGTTGGAGATGGAAAGTGTTCCCGCGTGAATACAGGAGGTGCACGAAGTGTGGGGCGTCGGGTTTCGCGTTTTGCTGCGGCCTCCTGTCGAAGTTGCACCAGGCAGATGTATTCTGGGCAGAGCCTTGAATTGGCTTCGTGCACTCCTTCCCCCTTGCAGTTGACGCAGTTGGGGTTCTTGTTCAGGTTCTCACAGGCTGTGTGGGGGAGGGGGCCGGCGCAGTGACGGCAGACAGTTCGGAGGGCACATAAGTTTTTCGTGTAGTGGTAAAGGCAGCAATTTTGGCACTGGGGGATGTCCCCAATCCTCTTTTTGTACGGGCGGGGTTGTACTGCCGTCATATTGATGCAAGTGAGGTTGAGAAGGGGGAGTGAGGGTGTCGTTTTTTGCAGCTGTTATGCAGAAAAAATCTTGTGGTTCTTCCCAGGTGTGTGATGGGTTGTTGGGGTCTGAGATGGTTTTTCTGAATTGATACACATCGATTACAGTCTTGAGGCGCGCCACTACGTCTTCTTTGATGTCTGCAGTTGGGGTTGTTCGTGGGACCCTGACTACCACTTTTTAAGGGTGTTCTGCTGCGATACTGAAAGTGTAAAAATGAATGTTGGCAGTTTTGAGGAAGTCTTTTAGCGAGTGATACGCCTGTTCGTGGGTGCATGTGATCTGGAGGCCGTCTTGAACAAGGGAAATTTGTGTACCTGTAATGTTCATTGAGCGGATTTTTGTGATAAGATGGTTGTATGTGGAGGTGTCTGGCACGATCAGTTTCATGGGTTTCGGAATTGTTTTTGTGGTTGGGCGCTCAGTGTGAGAGGTGGACGGGACATGTGCTATTTTGAGTGTTTGTCAGTGTAGGTGTTTGTGTATTTGCCATGGTGGCAAATGGTTCGAAGCGGTTTTGAACCGCGAATGGCTTGGAGTGCGGTTCTCGGGAGATTTTCCTGCGATTTGTTTCCAAAATCCAAGTTTCATTTTCAAACTGTTGGTCCAACAATCCCTTACGGCGGTTGTGTTTTGCCAGCAGCCATGACATTTGTTGTTCCGCGGTGAGATCGAGAGGCATGAGGTTATTTTTATGCTGAGTCGTGTTGTTCTGTTGTGTCAATGACGGCTTCCTGTGTTAGGTTTTGAGGTTGGTGAAAGTTAATGATTCCCCCTTCCCCGAGTGTGGCTATAACTGCGCCAGGTGGTGTGTTATTCGGTACTAGGTTCTCCGTCTCAACGAGCCCACATCCCTGCCCCCGGGGTCGAGTCCGCCAGGATCGGGGAATCAGTAGGTTGGATTGTTGGAACGGGTGTGTGTGTGAAATGTTTATGATGTCTGGTGTTCCTAACCGCTGTAGGAAACAACCACCGCTGACCTAAACAGGCTATGCTCGAGATGACCCAGTGTCGCGAGAGCTACAGAACGAAGGCCGCAAGGTCCGCCGAGAAGAAAACAGAAGACGATGCTGTCCGCCTGAAGTCCAGCGAGGAAGTCATGAAGTGCGTGGCCCAACCTCGATCCTAGCCAGTGCACTCCGCATCCCCTCCTCGAGCCTCGGCCTTCCCAGAGACCAGACCTCAGCGCCGCCTATCGGCGCTCCATCTACAATTAAGATGTTTTCGTCCAGCGTCCGCGAGGACTGATCCCTGGTCATCCCGCAACCTGCAGCGCACACACGCTGTGGGAGCTAGTCCCGCTACCAGGGTTCATGCGTTCATGCTGTAACAAATACATGGGATTTTCACAACTGATTACAAATCCGTGACGGACCCACCGTCACAACCTCGTACTCTTCATTGGCGTACTCCAGGGAGCGAACTCTGACTACTCTATATTTACCTTAAAAACCTAACTGTACAGCCTACTGGGTGTGCGTCCTACTGTCTACTCGCCGGTTCAATATGGAAGGAAGTGAGTTTGTTGCTTACGTTAATCTAGGCCTAGCTCTCAGTTTCTAGAACATTCTACGATCTCGGCCAATCAAAAGGCGTTTATTCAAAAACTGTTTAAAATGCCACTGTAAGAGATCAAACCGTGAACAACGTGTATAGTTCGTTTCTGCGAAAAAGATACATAATATTACCGAAAATCAGAAACTTTTATAAATATATGGCAAAAAATGTAACATAAGAAGCACATATAAACATATAAGGAGTTCTGCTTGCAAATAAATATACGGGATTAGCATACTGCCGTAACACAAAAAAATAATAGAAAAATTCATTAAAACATTACTTTCATTAAAATACATATTCCGTGTGATATACGCACATATCAATGACATGTGTTAACTGTCTGTAAACGTAGTCATTGCATTGTGTATCTTAGTAATTGCCAGTAGTTCGGCAAGCCATCTCTGTTAAACTCTGAATCCTCTTAAATACGAACTCCATTAAGAGCTTTGTTCACGGGGATTCAATTGTATTTTTGTTATGTAAACTTTTCCTTGTAGTAAAAGTAAATTAATAAATAAAATAATAACAAATAAGCAATTTTTTTAACGGCGGGAAATTATTTTAAAAACGTTTTTGGTAGACAAGATATCCTTACATTTTACCAAAGAAGGAAAAACCTTTTATGTTTGTAATATTACGAGCTTATTCACAGCTTTGCGAATACATTTCGAACCATATACCATAGTGTACGTTTCGAACAGAAATATGCTATTAGTTTATTACTCTATGGCTATTTTTTTTTCGTGGAGCTCAGCACTATTTACTTCTCTATGGAACTTAATGTCTTAAACAAAGAGTTTGGAAGAGTCTACCAACGGGGAATTGAAAGAAATCGCCATACAATGGAAAGAGTAAGTGCAGTATCAAACGTTAATAACTTATATGATGCAAACACGCATCATATTAAATAATATGGAATACTTAAAAATACCAATTGTATTTCTAAGTTATAAGAATTGCATTCGGGGCAAGATCATTACTGATTGTTCAATGTCCCATAGTGTGAGTTACGATGTTTGAAACACATTTTCTACCGCGTAAGATAACTAATGTTTAGCAGGAATCTCTATTGTGCTAGATATATTACATATAATTTTCCAATAGATTTAACATCTTATAGCATATTGAGGTGCGTATTGAATACTTGAATACACGACAAGTTACAAATGGCGAGTTCGCTAGGGGGCCACGGCGGTGTAGTGGTTAGACCACTTGCCTCCCACCACGGCGAACCGGATTCGGCTCCCGGCGGGGTACGCCCCGGATTTTCGCATTCGGGAATAGTGCCTCACAATGCCGCCTGTAGGCGGGTTCTCTCGGGATCTCCCTTTTTCCCGCCCTTGCATTCTGGCGCTGCTCAATACTTACCTCGCTTCATCCTTATATATATTTTTGAAATAATAATAGAATCCTTACTGATCTATTACAGCACTTGTGTCTGGTTGTTTAGCCATTAATAACATATAAACATGTTGCTCCTGTTTAAAGGTGTAGTTTCCTTTTTGCCCAAATTAAAGTTCATTTGATGTATTTGTTGCTAGTTCAAAGTTTATTCCTAAAAAATATATATGCATTTGCTTCAAAATGTTTGATTGTTTCCAATTACAGTCCAACATTACAACTAACAATGTGGTATAGATTTTCTTTGGAATCTACAGTTCTTCCAAGACACTAGACGTGTTTAGTTCAACTGACATTATTAACGTAAAAATAGGAATACACCAATGCAGGCACCCACTGAGAAAGGATTTTTCAAAATTTAACCCCTAAGAGGGTGAAAAGAGGTAAAGCCTGTTTTCGAGGACTTCTCAATAGCTGATTAATCCGACAAGGTATGATTGTGATTTTAGATTAAAAATTTACCCTGTTCATATGCCACAAAATTGATTTCAGGATTATTTGAAATCCAACTACTGAGAGAGTGAAAAACTGTAAAATGTATGTTTGATTATCCCTCAATATCTTATTAACCTAATGAGATATGGCTATGCCCTCAACTTTAAACGATGGCATATACAAATATTTTCTAATTTAACCATGGAGAGGGTGAAAAGTGTTCAAATATGCTATCAACGTCTTCATAATCGCACATTAAAGCGATAATACATTGTTATTCTGTATGTTTCAAAAGGTTACCTATACTAATGCCTAAAAATTCATTGTAGGTTATGTTTTGAAAATCATTACCTTAGGGGATGAAAAGAAGTAAAATGTGTTTTGGAAAACTCATCAATAGCTCAGTAACTCGATAAGATTTAGCCATGATCTTTGCTTTAAACAGTTGGTTATATAAATGCCTAAAACCCATTTCAGAAACTGTCCAAATCCCTACGAAAATGAAGGTTTGAATGTGTTCTCAATTATGTTTTGTGAACTTATAAAACAAAAAAGAATGGATAAAAATTAACCTGTCTCAATGGTAAAAAAAAAATTTTTTTTTACATTTATTAAACCCAAACAGGTTCAATAATTAAATAGTTAGTGAAATATATCACGCTATTTTTTTGTTTTCTTATGAAATTCTCTGTATGTACATCATGTGTTTTTACACTTTATGCCACGGTTAATAATCTCACACGTCATTTTCAATGAAGAGTGAATTGTGATATGAAACCAATTCCATCTGCACAGTAACCATCTTTGAGTAGCAACATTTAATTGATTTCTTGAAATTAGAACGATCAGAAATATAAACTTCCGAATCATGTTGAGAACTGCTAAAATAACATGTTATAACAATGGCGAAGTCTTTGTTTATATTTAAATTCTCAACAAACCTGAGCTTTTATTCACATTTGAAAATATTGCAGTAGCATTACAACTGTAAATGTTCAGACAACACAAATCAGTTTACACAAACTATATTCTGTACTTTCGGAGTTAATCAACAAATATTTATGAATCGCCATAGAAGACGATATTATGAGGGTTGAACAACAAATTAGACACAGTGTTAAAAATTGTTGATGTAGTCCACTACCACGAGGCGTTCATGAACAGCATCTACTCTTATTGACTATAACAACACAAGCTTCTTCCTTCGTTAGTTTGTCCTTTTAGCTTGTCCTTTTAGCTTTAACACGTTCACGATGACGTGCACCATCGGCGGTACTTCTTGCTGGACGGCATGTACCATCCATGGCTCATGGCTCATTTGGAACTCTAGACTTTGTAGTGGAGCAGCAGCTTATTGTAGGACTCTAATATTACAGGTACGCCTTTTAGGAAGATGAGTGAAACCTGTGGTGCACTCGCGCCTTAATGTTGGTATTCCTTCACAATCTAAGTGTGCCACAAAATGTGCATAGTTATGTGACTTACCCCAGTTCGTTTTGAGAGTACTTTCTATTTTATAATGTTTTCTAGTTACGAATGATATTGAAAACAGATATTATTGAATAATTTTAATGATAATTTACATATTCAGCTAACTTGTGAAAAATCTGCTTGAAATAAATAATAAAAAACAATAAAAGTAATAAAATTGACAATAACAGTGTTTGTAATCACCATACACAGTCCAGATTCTCGTAACACCAATATCCGTGAAGTACAATAGCAACACCTATTTTATGATCATGAGGGTACAAAATATTAATACTTAAATAATAGTATAAACGTGAACATGTACCAAATAACTATGAACTAAATGCCTATACAAGAGTTCATTGTTTGTGTACTTCATTGAAACATGGAAGACACAATGTAGAATATCATTCACAGTCCTTACTGTGTTTGTGCAAACTCGTTTTGCTTTTTTTTCTTGCTTCTGCTGCATCCTTTTCTTTTTGCATTCTTTTATAACAACCTACACAACATTATCTGTTTTCTCTTGCTGGCCCTTCACAATGAACAAGCTCATGCCTCTTACTGAGCTTCTTTTGTCCTGTTTTTGGAGAAAGTGCATCACCGCTTCGTTCACCTACACCACTTTCGTCTATTGTAACTTGCGAATCACGAGGGCTACATTCCAAAAGAACATATATAATATTTTCTCGAAACTCCAGCATCCCTATGTTTGAAGCACTTGTAGATTTATTATGTACACATTATGAATTGACCACACAAATACCAAACATAATTTTATTGTCTTGTGCAGAGTTGTATAATACAAAAACATCTGGTCAGACACATAGACACCTTTCTTCCCCATTCTTGTTTTGTTTTCCAGTCTGTATAAGCTCATCAGTATGAGAGGGTACACTTGTCTCCACGAGTACAGACATTTTATCTGTCAATTTTATAACTTTTATTCCAGCTTTTTCTTCTCCATATACATCCCCTCTTTTTTGTTTTGTTTGGCAAACTATTTTTGTGTTGCACTTCCTGTTAACCCGCAATGTCCCACACAGATAGGTTTTCTCTTGCAACAGTGTTTCAACTAATTGGACACTTGAATAACAATTATCAGTATACAATATTCGTCCTTCATTTGTCAATCCAGTCATGAGTTCCATCACTACTTGGTGTCTATGAACTGACAATTTATTAGATATAACGTGTGTAACCTTCTGCTGTGCTAACTTTGTACACCTTCACTCCATATTTATGTGCCTTTGTTGGAATGTACTGACGAAACAGAAGTCTCTCCCTCCATGGTACCATTGTTTTATCTATTACAACTTCTTCCCTGGAGTCAGCACATGTTCTGCAGAACTGTTCAACTATATCTCTTATTTTGAATAATCTATCTGTCTCTGCCACTAGATCATCGTTATTGCTGAAATGGAAACAGTTCAACAGTGCTTCAAAACGTTCACGTTTCATGGTTTTCGTCATCAGTTCATTATGGTACAAAGATTTAGTGGACCAATAAAGCAGTAAATTTGGGAGAGGTGCAATGCCTATAGCCATCAGTATATCACACAGTTGTAGTATTTGTTCATGAATGATCAAGGACGAATATTATGGGATTGTATGTACTGGGTGCATACCTGTTTGTCTCTTGAACTATTACTTTGAGTATTTCATCAGTGAGAAAGCATCTGTATTGCAGACAGTGGTGTTGAAGTATCTATCTCCCTTTGCAACTGATATTGAACTGTACAAGGTTCCCATGTATCCGACACATGTGCTTCATCATCACAACCTTCATCAGGCCTGTGAACCTCTGCTGCAACTGTAACCTCAAGGGCAGAAACACTGCTAGCATCACTACCAGAATCTCCAGATGAAGATGGTTGGTACACATCATCCTAGTCGCTAAATTCAAATAAACTGTCGTCCTCAGAGTCTGAATATGATAAATTCGTAGTTGTATTTGGTGGCTGTGCGAGTTTCCTTTTTCTACATTTTGTTTGCATTGAGGATGTACTTGGCTTGTGAAATGGACAAGCAGTAAATTGAGTTGTACCAATAGCTGTGAACTGTGATAAATGAGAAGGCAAACTTGCAGATTTGTCTGGTAGCACAGTTGAATTTTTTGGAACCAATTCCTGTTGATTTGATGGGATCACATCTGCAGTTGATCCGTTGATCAGAAATATTGAAAGCTGGCGCAGCTATACAAATTGATAGTCTTCTTATATTTCCTTCTTGTGAAGAGGTTGAAGAAGATTCCACAACTTCTGCTTTCTCTGAACTTTCACGAACGAGCTGAATTATGCTCTGAGTTCGACTACTTAAATTCGTTGATTGAAACATGTTGAAGAATAAGTAGTTTGATAGCACCAACCACGAAGGGGAATTACAACATTCCTGTTGCATGTAATGCTTCTTCATTGAGTTTCAGAGACCTGTAACAAATAATTATAACAAATATAGGTATTTAAATAAACATAACATGTTAATATATTTATAGTGACACCAGGGCGAGCCACATAATTTCACTAGGTTCGTATTCTGTAAAACCTATTGACACAGTTTATACCTCGGCAACCTATGCATAAAGGAAGTATTTTTAACGAGTCATTATTTACTGTAACAAAACAAATTCAGTATAGTCTCCAACTGACCACTATTTTGAGTTGAAATAACACAGTTCATGTAGAATAGAAGGATTTGTAGAGCTTCATGAAAAAGTACAAAATGTTACTTTATAACATTAGCTCTGTATGATCATATGATTGAACATCTTGCACCACTACACTACTAACATATCAAATAATTTCTCATGGAGATTTTTTGGGATCCATATTACCAGTATAAACAACTATACAGAACTAGCAACAATATTATATGCCAAAATATGTAAATATATTGTAAGCCTTGGAAATTATGTATCACAGGTTATATTTTGTTGTAGACCAAACAAAAGTTACTTGAAATTAGGTATGTACCACCCGTGAAACATGACACTTATACGACATATATTAGTATAGGACGATGTGTACCACTGGTGGTGCTCTCATAAAATGTGATTCAAAATATCTCAGTGTATCCAAAATTAACACAAGAAAATAATACATAAAGAAAATTATCTTCATACTTAAATTACTGGAATTATCAAACCACACTTTTGGCTAAATATTCCAATATTGCACTACGTCGCGAACGTGTTAACATAAGGAAATAGTGATCCCTGTTATTTTGATATTTGTTTCAGATAACAATTTGAATCCAAGAACTCTATCTAGATATGTACAACAAAATAATGGCAATGAATTCGATATATTTTTTTTAATGTAACAAAATTTATGTTTTTAAAATGTCAGTTATCCTAGAGACAAAAACAGACTATTATTTCAACAGGACAATTTTATAGAAATATACTGCTAAAAAGGCAGATTTAATAAGTTGGTGAGAGGATACCGCTAATAGGATGCTCTAAATACTAAACATTGTAAACTCTGAATGTCACTGTAGCTGAACTGATGCCATAAACGTGGTTAGCGTACGCGAAGATAGAGAGGGAAGAGTGTACAGAGAGCGAGAAACTCGCAAGGTTGCCAGGTGTACAGATCCGTTTGAGTCCACATCTAGAACTTATGACAACCCTTACTTGATGCTGCGTGGCAAAGCGTTTTAATTGTCCCTGACCACGCGGACAAGATATCAATCAAATATATATCATAATCACGGCGAAAATACATTGAAAGTGAAGTGACTCGATTTTGCGTCCTAAAGAAAGCAGGAAATCAGTTCATCTATTGTTTATTTCTAGCGTGCATGCCGACTTACGTACATATCTGCTAAAGGGCTATTCACAGTGAAGTGAATACTTTTGAGGCATTAGTTACTTTTTTTCTTTCTGCTATTTTTAACCTATAACCACTTTTTAAAATAAATATGGTCATGTACGTAATTAACAGGTTATGTATATCTTACCGTACTGTGAAGTTAGTCTAAGGCTGAAGTAATATATATTTATTGACTATTATTTCAGATAAAAGGGCTTTCAAAAAAGCGCTCAATTTGCCGTGAATGGCCTATAAAATACGGGAAATCTCGATGTAGACAGAAACACTCCAACTTACAAGGGGGTTTGTGCAGTTAAACTAAATGCATTCTATCCCTGTGCGTGTGAAGTTGGGGTGTTGAAAAGACATACAGTGCCGATCAATGATTTCCAAAAATCAAGTTGTTCGGTATACATACTTCACACATTTTGCAGGAAATATTTACAAACAAAAATTAAAGCGTATAATTCAAAGGGTATCGGTTCAGTAGATTGTAGGTTTGAGAAACACGTAGAGTCCATACATACAAAAACATAAAATAATGTCTTACAAAAACAAACATTATTAAACCCCAAAGAATTCATACGAACTGTTACAAGTAACAATATTCTTTGCTCAATATATATCTTCATCTGCTCGTAATGACTCGTAAAGTAATTCCATCTAGACGACTGTGCAACGTTTCGGTAGAAAGTATATGTAAACAAGTACAAGATACCAGATGCTGAATGCAAAACTCGAGAGAGTATGCCAAAGTACTTTGCGCTAGAAGAGAATCAGAGAAGTTTAATTTGTAAATAATTGTAGAAATGTTAAAAGCTTAACTCGAAATAAAGTTTATGAATAATTCAAGTATTTCAGAGACATCGCCAAAAGTGTGTGGTGGAGATAATCCAATAGAGATGCATTTCCAACATTCTTGTCCTACCATTAAGCATGGTGTGAGGGTGTATGAGTTCATATGGCATAGGCGAACGGACGTTTATTGATTGATTATTGGATCAATAAAATTATATTCACCTGTTTAAACATTATTTGTGACATAGTGCCATACAACTTGATGTAGTAATGCAAATTTTACGAGAATAATGATACTAAGCGTTAATTCTGTGCAACAGGAATGTGGTTTGCTGTATAATTGTCCTTGTGTAATATAAACTGCAACCCAACCCCAAACTTAAATTCAATACAACATATTTGGGCATACTTAAACATAAAGCTACGAAAACATATTTCAAGCATGCGGCATGACTTGGGGAGAAAAACTTTCATGAGTGGAACAATACCCTTCCCAGTGTCAAACAAATGGTAGTGAATTCAATGCCAGTGTTTTTGAGAAGCGTTCTGAACCAGAAGTGAGGGCATGCTAAATATTAAGTGAAGAATTTATTTAGTTTATGTTGATGTACGAAAACATTTGTTCTTCGTCCGAAGGTGTATGAACATTTCTGATTCGGAAACGTGAATTAATTTTCATTTGTGTAATATATTGCTTTGTTTCTTCTATGCGGAATGATTTTTATTTGTTGAATTAGATTAAATGGAATACAAAATACAGCTGGAGGCATACATGTGTGTCAACATACATGTGTGTCAACATAATTGCTTATTGTACAGTCGTGAAAGGAACAGGACATATGAATATTTGTGACCGTCACTGTATATACACATTAGGGCTTTAACAATCCTAACTTGACCAATGAAAATAAATGTTATACAATTCAAAGCTACATATTTTCTAAAAATAATTAGAATACGTAGTATATTTTCCTTCCTGACATAAATGTTAACTTGGTAGCGCAATTGGTAAGATAATGGTCTATAAACTGGATGCTCAAATCCCGGACACCACAAAATGTTTGTTACTTCGGTATCGAAATTACGTAAAATTCTAAAATATAAACCGCGAATGTTGGGAATATGTTAATTTTTCATAATGACGTCCTCAAATTCAATATAAACAATATTTAATTCGCTGCATGCAGTTGGTTTTAATGTATTCAATCAGTGAAATTGTTTCGCTGAAACAATAAGTGATTTTCCATCAATTCTAAATGTATATACTTTTACTGACTCGAGCAGTTTAATTTCACTGCGAATCAATGTTTTTTCACTAAAACGAATTAAAAGTGTACCTATACTTGTGTGTCCACATTCTTTAAAAATTTGTAGCCTAAGCGTTATTCAATGCTGTATTTAGAAAATATGTGGTCAATTTCCACATTCTTTTAAGAACATTATTATTACATGTAAATAGTTTCACCAAGCACGACGGACTACACAGATTACTGTATTCACATATTTAAAAAAATATATGATTTAAGTTAAGGTTGCCATTTTAAGTTTCGAAATTATTTACTTTTCTGATGATTTATATCCATTGTGCTCAGTATTATTTTATTCCAATGCATACCATGTTTGTGGCGAGCTTTTACGTAATGTTGGCAAAATATGCAGAACTTGGAGAAGTATCTTGCAGATGAAGGCAGCATCAGAAGATGAATAAAGTGTCACTAGGAAGCAGGATTTTACGTATGGAAATCCGTGTATTACTTTTATAAGCGATACAAGTTTGCCTAAACATTCATACGGGTATTCACACAGAACTCCTTCTGGAGTTTTAAGCTTGACAGAGTAAATTTAGGTAATAAACAGTTTTATGGCATTCTAATGTTAATTCTGGTTTAGTTATGAATTTTCTCTAGATAGTTTCGTCTATTTGTTTTTAGTTTAAATGTTTGAAAAATCATAACTTGGTTTAGAAGTTTTTCTCTACATAATATATTTATATATCTTTATAATATGCGTAAGTGCGCTAAGTTCCTATATACGAAAATGAAAAGCAGTACAGAGTTTTAGATCAGAGTAGGTTAATTTGGAGTAAAATAAACCGTATTACAACGAACATCAATGTAGACTGTGTTGATTTTCTTCAAATGGATAAAACAAAGGTTCTATATATTAATTTATTTCTTCTTCTTTAATGATATCTGTGTTGCGATTTAGCATTTTGTAGAAACTTGTAATGAAACTCATGATTGTCGTACACTTCAGTTGATTCAGTGCTATGACATATTAATCGAAGTGATATATTCACAACTAAAATACGACATGTATATACAACGAGATACAAACTATGCACGACAGTGTACCTCATTTGATCGTGTCAGCTATGAAATGTATGAAAACTATATATAGGGAATGTATTGCAAATCTTCAAGGCAAAGTAATTCCTCAACGCAATCGTACTCAGTTATAAATTAATGCTGTAGGCAATTAATTCTGAACAACATCGCAGTTGTACATGCTAACAGCACCAATTTTCAGGTATGCAATGAAATGGGGGGGAAAAAAACCTACCCTCTACAACAGTCGCTTTTATTCCAAACAAATTTAGCAGCAGCGAGTACTTGTGGAATTGTAGGAGATGACAGATTTTGGGAAATCTAGTGTTTTTAAAAATCCGTGAATAAATTGTTTAATTTGTCACTATTGAATGGGATGGTAATGTTTGGCTTGCAGAAGCAAGAAAAAAGACTGTTAGGCTGACTTCCAGATACAGGATTACTTTAGAACTGTAGGCAAGAAATTCTAAGATTTCATCGTATTCTTGAATGCAGATCTATTTATGGGAGGTATAGAACATAACGAGAAATTATGGGATTAAATATTACATCCCTAATGCGTAAATTTTACTAAGATTATAAAGTATATTGCCTGAAATTGTAGATGGCGAGATCCTTCCATGACTAGGGTTAGAGAAATTAATTTCATTTCAGAAGGTATAGACAAATGAATACAAAGGATCAGTAGAGCTGCACATAACTTATAGGTCGAATAGTTAGCTTTTAACCTACCTTAGATAAGCAGCTATCACTTTGGAAGGAAATACATATAAAAGATTATTTAGGAAGTTTACTCGCAGTAACATTTTGTGAATGTGTTTCTCGGTATGTCGCCGGCATTAATTTTTGATTACTCAATACGCACGTTTACTTCATGTACGTTTATCCTAAACAGTTTGTTTAAAATCTCTAAAATATTGAGCATTTTAATGGTGACAAATATATTATATTGACAATTTGTGGTACTGCTTGACAGTACAAATTACTGTGCAGTTTAATATCACGTTTTTGTCAGATATTAATGTAGCCCTCAGTTTTACATGTGTTACATCGTCGTCTGTAAAAATAATATTTATCATTACTTTTGGCTACTAATGTTGTTACCATAACTGCAGAATATAATGTGTTCTTATTGCTGGTGCTCAAATTTGTCGTAGGCATATTGAAATATTTTATATACTCTAGGAACAAACAATTATAATTGCACTTCACAGATATAAATTTAAATCAGACAAACATGTAGATAATTACCATCATAAGTAAAATGTTTGATATTCAGCTACACTACTAGGTTCCTAAAGCTAGTTTCTCAGTGCTATTCATTAATAGTTTTATTGTTTTTGGTGTTACTTGTTTTCCAAACTGTTCTTGTAAATTCGTGGATAATGCAGAATACTTAACTTTTGCATCATTCTTGATCATTCATGATCAACATCATAGATGTTTCCCACCAGACATCCATAATTTCATTTTCGTTTTCTCTTGTCTCCATTTTTTCACTAGGTGCAATTAGGATTGCATATTACTATACTTTCGGAGGATCTCTTTCTATTGAAATATGTTTCCAGTGTCTCTGTAATGTGTATGTGAAATCAGCTTTGTTTTACATCTTTGAGAATTTGGTTAAATGCTTAGACAACTACTCACTAAATTGTATCCATTAACATCTCCTTTTGGAGAGAATTGTAAGGGAAAGCCAAGAAGTTATCAATCATTGAAATTGGATTAATGATTCGCGAGATATGAGTGTTTTAATTACTTGGTATATAAATTCAAAGTGAATAAATCCACTGGCTGTATTGCCCTGTCTGCTATATTTTGTAGGCGGCCTAATCTTGATCTGTTTATTAAAGATTTTGATTCTCTAAATCACTATATTACACGACTTTGTAAAATAATGTGTGGAATTTCAGGGTATTATTTGTTTTTACGATGTAATGAAACAATGGTTTGTCTCGTTTTCCCAGTAGGTTCTTTCCCTTTGCGAATGTTTACTGTTATGTAGCCAACTTGTCATACCATTCAACACGTTTGAAGTACGTTATACAGCTATATGCGGCAGAATATATTAGTGAATTAGTCTGTCAATTGTTTCTCTATTCAAAAGAAAACCAAATAAATTTAAGTTTTAATTCAATAGGCATTTTTAGCTTAATGTTCTCATAAATTCAGGACAATTTGTGGACATGAATTAGAAATTTAATTGTCTGACTCAAAATACTAGAC
Organism: Dryococelus australis; assembly: GCA_029891345.1. Classification (NCBI taxonomy): domain Eukaryota; kingdom Metazoa; phylum Arthropoda; class Insecta; order Phasmatodea; family Phasmatidae; genus Dryococelus; species Dryococelus australis. Next base: position 362,014,419 of record CM056995.1, read on the forward strand.
TGAGTAAAATCGCGCAGTAAAGAATAACAGTTCGGGAAATGGTTCTATGTTATTTAAATTCACCTGGAATGTAATACAGAATTGGACAAATAAATATTAGTTCAGGCCGGGCTTAAACTTGACCGGAATGATATTATGCTGTCAGTCCGTGCCGCCAGCTGTCTGCTAATAGCAATGTAAGCATGGTTGCCGGACTTGCCGAAGAAATGGCATTTCCCCTTCACACAATAACGTTTCGATTTTGGAGTTGACCTTGATTTTCATTCCTACTGGTTATATTATTTTGTTTCATTGTAATACAAAATGTTGCAGTATCATGTAATGTATTTTATTTGTAAGCATATGTTTGCATCCATGTGAAAAACACATGTAACAAACAAAGATGGTATCTCATGTATGGTGCTGATGCCTTCTATTTCAGGTTGGAAACCACCTCGCACTTTCAGTTTGTATGTCACTGTGTTCATTATGCCACGTGGTGTACCGTTGGTTTTTTGTGTCACGTCGAGTGTTTATCGCAGGGCCGTTTTTGTAACCTCAATAAGAGGACCAGTATCCCTCATTCTCAACCACCTGCCGCAGTCATCGTGGTAGAGAGGTGGTCAGAGAAGTAGCATAGCATCCGCTACTAGCTACTTTATCCCAAGCATCCGCTACTAGCTCTCAGAAAGCATCTTTATTTGCTGGCTGTGGATAAAGCCAGTTTGCCGCCATTGTGCGCTTCGTCGCCGACCAAACTTTCTCAATTGGATTTAAGTCGGCACTGTAAGGTGGTCAATCTACGAGCTCTAGTAAGCATATCAGCAACCCTTGGGTGTTTAGAGATGACAGCCATTTCTCGTATGACTCGAGCTGTATGAGATGTCTCGCTATGCACGCTACGCTCGCGTATACCATCAAGCTACGTGTTATAGAACACAAATATTTTAACAGGGTACTTATTAAATTTGCTGTTGCTATCTGTTTTCCCACAAAGCACATGAAATTTTCTTTTTTGATGCTGTTCTGGCAGAAGGTTTTAAACGTAGAAATATTTCCTTTCGAAAATCCCCAATTCTTTTTCTATGACGTACGTAAAAACTAAATGTTTAGTTCATCACTGAAACATCTTGGAATTCTACGTTTGCAGGGCATGCAGTTTCCGCTACAACTAAATTGTAGTGTAGCCATTCTTGGACCATCTGAGAAGTGTGTATCGGGAACTGGACCTGCTGGAAGCACAGCTCACCATTGGTATACAAAACTCGCACCAAGGGAATGATAATATTCTCTAGAATGTGCTAATACTGCCCGGCATTGAGGCTGCGTGAACTTGGACTTTGATCATCGGGTCTGTGCAACACGCCTATCCCACATGCACTCAGTAGATGCATGACCAAAGCGCGATCACTCGCACACATATTCCGGATTTTCTCGGGTCCCACAAGGCCTGAAGACACATATTGGCCATCATTAGCCAAGGAAAACACACCTTCTTCGGCGAAGACAACATCTGATCAGTCACTGTCAATGTTTTCCTCTGCAAATGCAAGTCGATAAATCTTGTGCTAATCGGCGAGCCTTTGTTGCCTTGAAGCACACTGGGATTTCTGTCCCGCCGCCATCAAGCGCCTGAGCACGGTACTCGAGCTGCCAGGAAAGTGGGTGGCACATTTTAGCTGACTGGCGCTCCTGAAAGGAGTCAACTGTGCCTGGGTAATAAGACTATTGTCCTCGGCTGTAGTCGACACCCGTTCTTCCGCAACACGTCATGTCACCCATGTCCCGGAACTGTCATATCATTGACTCGCAGTGCTCTCTGTAACACCGTAACATCGACCTGCTTTAGCGGAGGATAAATCTGCCACCTCAACAAGGCCTCTGACTCTCCCAAACCGATTGGCTGTGGTGAGACATCGCTACAGAATTATGTTTCACTTCCTTGAACCTTCTGGCTCAGGCGAGACATCGCTACACAATAATGTGTATTAAAGTATTATATTGGTTGTAAACACCTGTGACGTAGAAGGTACGCATACCCAGAGTCGAATAGTGACCCAAGGTGTCGGAAATGTGTGTGTTGTTAGAGGACACCGGTTTAAAAAGGGAGGAAACCATAAGGTGTGTCCGAAAATGCAATAAGGTTCTCAACTGATCACGTGACCAAGTTCAGGGCTACAAATACATGTGCAATCAGGAAGAAACTATATGGCATTGGAGAGGCATGCTAAATACCCAAACAGACCATCAAAATCTTCTAATGCTGTATACTTTCGTTACCCGTCGCATGACGGTGCAAACACAGAGGTGTATAAAAACAGGAATATGAACAGTAAAATACAAACATGTTATTTCGTGTGAGAGTTACAAGTTAATGTATTGATTAACATTTGACAAACATAAGGGTGTTATATTTTGATTTATTATATGAGACACCAACAAGACAGCTTATAAATGTAGTATTATTTGCAAAGGACCAAAAATAAACGAAGAAATAGATTTCCTACAGATAATATCGACTGCCTTCTTGGGGGTGAGACCTGTGTTATGAATTTGGCAACTATATCTTACATGGTTGGGAAATTACAGCCAACTATGCTTATAAGTAGACATGGGGTATACTTGGCCCTACGACCCTTGTCATCGTTTTGGGTGCAGTTTGTTTTATGAATTTGGCAACTATATCTTATGTGGTTCGGAAATTACAGTCAACTATGCTTATATGTGTGCTTAGGTCTGGCGAGCGTGTAAGCCAATGCTTTTATTCGGCACCGAATTACGACGCTAAGTCGACAAATCCCCAAACGAATGACAGAGCATCCACCAGGATGCTAAGTAAAAGGGTCACGACACCCTGCCATCGGATTGACAGAGCAGGAGGTTAGGACCCAAGATGGTCACTGTGGGCGTGAAGGAAAATGGGAAATTTTTGGGGGGAAATGGGATAATTTTCCTGCATGGCGGCAACAAAGATGGGGTCGCCTAGTTCCCTTGTGTGTAACTCCGAGCCCCTCTTAGATTGCCCGTTTGTATACTACTATAAGTCATTATATATTTCGTAGCTTTACTTGAATAAATGCATCAAAATTCAGTACTTAGTGGTTACTACATTAGAAGTATAAATTATACAGTTTTTGACATTCCCATTACTTTCAATGATGTCAGATCGATTGAACAATTTCTGAGAAATGCTGTTATAAGCATTATATTTGAGGTAGCACTTGTATTCCAAAAAGGCTACCAATATAGACTTATCTACTGATAACGGCAAACTTATGTGCACGCGAGTCCCCTCTTACTCCCTAGACTGCAGCTCGGCACGGTCAGGTTTCTATCTGAGCAGCAAGACTGCGTCCCGGCAGTATTTTTTACGGACATAAAAACTGCATTTTGTCTTTAATAACAGCAAGTGCAAAACCGGACACGGATACTTTTTACTGGCGACAACAGGTAGCAGTGGTCTTGTGACAGTGTGTGCTGGAGGATTTCTTTACTTACTATGTGTATTGTTCTATAGAATTCAATTGCTTTTCTATTATTGAGTTTAATTTTTCTGTTCAAATTTTAAATAGTACATAATTAAAGCACTTTAGATATAAGTAACAACGATGGAGAGGGAATACTTTCTGTGGTTTGATGCACCAACAGGTTACTTGTTCCTGTCCACATTTTCGTCATATCTTTCACCATTAAATAGGGCTGAGTGGAGGATATAAATATTTGATGTGGTGGTTTAGGGCATGGCGTAAGAAATATCTCAACGGGAATGCATTACTCAAGACAACATTAGTTCACAAAATTTGCAAACATTGAGAGGCTTGAGACAGCATAATTGCTAAGCCAACTTGAACACATTTTACAGCGTAGCAGTTTTAGTTCTAAAAAAATTCCAAAAATCATGCAAAGCTGCCATCTATCCAGCCAATGCTGAATGTAATTTCGTAACATATCCATTGTTGTTGGTGCAATATTTTTGATGACATAGAATTCTTGAATTGTCTCTCTTGTCGAAATCATCAATCACGATATGGTTCAGCGAATAAATTTATTCTAATAATGAATAATAAATTGAAAACATTTTAAATTATAATAATGTTCTAATAAATGAGGAAAGGAATATTTAGTACAGTCACTGCTAGACAATAACATAAAATAGAACTGAGAAAAGAATAAAGTTATATATTTACTTTCAATTGTTTTATTCCACAGAAAAGAGTGATGTATGAAGGTTAAGCGAAACTATAAATGTTTTAAAACAATGTTCAAAACTTTGCCTGTAGTTCCTGCATTTAATTTTATGCAAATATAGGCAAGCGCTTACCAAAAAACGTGGATGTGAATTATAGGTACAATGTGGAACAATGAATTAATATATTACTTAAATTGTAACTTAGAAATTATCTCCAATGAAATAAGCTGTTTTTTGTTCACTTAATATAAGTTCTTATAAACACTGACAGTGTTCCAGTTGACCTATTCACTTCCCCCTGTGGCCCAGTCGGCTGAGTGGTTCTGGTTTCGAATCTTGGGTAGAGTAAGAGTGTGATTAATACTTGTCTGTAGGAGTCAACCTTTCTTGGGAAGTGTCACTTTCAATAGGAGAACTAAGAGAGAAACATCACAGAATAAAAACATTGGTGCTCTAAATTTGGAAATGTGTGTGCATTTTATGGTACTTTTACAAGTGAAACCTTGAAAACTAATAACCAAAGAATACTTGCCTTTTCTTGTAATGAATACATTTACCTTATAAGTGAACTTGCAATATATAGATATTTAATATTTGTCACATTTGTAAATTGAAAATCTAAGTTAATATATAACATACTTTCAAACATAAATTTATGTATACCACAAATATAAGACAAAGATTCTATTTTATATTATATTTAAATAAATGCGTTACAATTATAAATCGAACCTGCAACTTCTTGAGTAAATACGTGTGGCTCTAACTTCAACAACAACAAACTAATTTACTTATTACTATAATGATAGTGTTAGAGTCTAATCTGTTTGTCTAATAATTTGACAGGCATATCATTTTAAACTGTTAATGTTTTAGTCTTTAATGCTTTTCAAACATTTGTACATTCTTTGTTTCATAATCAAGAAATTATTTTCTCTTAATGAACATTGCATTTGGAATAACATTTACTGGCATAAATTACAGACAAAAGTTTATTACGGTGAGTTAGTACAAATAACTGTATCATAAATGCTACAGCAATATTTTTATATTAGATACACCATCTGCTGAAGCCAGCATTATTTGGAAAAACATCTGTATAGGTGGCATTAATTTTGCACGTGAATTGGAATTCTAGAAAAATACATCAACCGGCAAGATAATGAACACCTTTTTATATAAACTCTAAATGTTTACTGTGATTTTCGTGAGCTTTTTAATTTGAACATCCAGGCATATGTAGACCACAATTTCACATAAACTGCCATTCAGCATGGCAAGAATGCTTACACGCATATTAATTGGGTGAAACTTGTGAAGTAGATGAACATTATGCTGTAGATTGTAATTTTATTATTTTGTTTCTTGTTTTATAAACACTGTGTGTAGGCTATGCGTTATTTATAGCGTGGGTCAGTCTACGATGAGTAAAAACGTTTATTTCTGCGACTTTGTGCAAACTAAGATATAAAACCTTTTCTATATTTTCAAAAGAAAATCACTGGCTTGAAATTACTGTTTTGTTACACTTTGATAAACTTTATGTATAAATTATTAATGCGAAATTGCACTGAGAGTTTAAAACTAAGTAATATTCCAGTTGTATAATTTTTTTATTAGAAGTGGTTTTATATAAATATCATGGTCAAGTGCAATTTTGTAACACTGAGGATAAATTTCCTGTACCTCTGCGAACGTTTTTCGTCCTCCATTGCCTTACATATACCTGAGTATGTCGTAACTTATGTTTGTAGAATAGCCGATAGTACGGCCAGACCTGCGTGCCCATCTCTTGCTCCGCTTAACACGCTCCGCGCGCTAAGGCATGCACAGATGTATGTCGGTTACAGTAGTTAATACGAATTCTATGTAAGGATTTAATTTGGCAGCGTAGAAATTGGCGCGATTAAATAGGACGTGGCTTTTCATGCAGACAGCAGCTATTTGCAAGAGAAACATTCTCGATGTGCGCATACACTAATTACATCTGCAACATGCGCAGATTGTTTCATTAATGTTCAGTGGCTTTATTTACTGATTAATATAGGCATATATTGTGCTAAAGTGTGATATTCAGTTCTCGCAAATACGTACGACAGCAGGAAATTCATTTGTGTATCAATAATAAGGGTTTATTTTAATTATTAACTGAGTGATTATGAATTTCTCTTTTACAGTTGTCTGTAACTATAGTAATTTCACATACGTTTACTGTTTCATTGTTTGAAGCATCGAATGTCGTATATATAGCTCGAGACAAGCTGTATTGCACAACATTGACTCTCAGCTCGCCTTTATGATTGGTTTTCTTTTCGCTAAGTGTTACCTGCTTGCACAACACTTTCGCTTAGCACACGTTTATGACTGGTTTTCTTTCCGTTGTCTGCTTGCACATATCAAGAAGATTCGTGAGAGGTAATTCCGTTAAAATATTTCAGGACAAGCTATGTTGCAAAACACAGTACCTAAGTTTGCCTTTAGAATTGGTCGTTTATTCCCCTAAGTGTTACCTGTTTGCATGCAAAACATGGACTTCCAGTGTGGAGTTTGTGAGAGATAAAGTTTTTGCATTAACTTCATAAATGGGAGGATGAGTTGCTTTATCCAATTTAATGTGTTATATTCACTTAGAGAAGCCAATGTTAGAATGATGCTCCAATCGAAGCTAAAGAGATTCTTGGCGCAGTTAAAACGCTGAATGATTGGCCGATAGTTCTGTGATGGCGATAGATACATTTTAGGCGATACATTTTATCTAAAGCCAAAGATCACCGAAGGGGACTAACTTTTTCCACCTCTCATTTATTCTGAAGGGAAGTGTACATAAAACCAAGTTATCATAAAAACTGAGTAAAATGGGATTAATTGGTAGGTATATAATTATGCTGATACCCAGCCAATAATGGGATTTTCCCACTAAAATACAGGTAATATTTACGCGAATGCAGAGGCCATCACAATATATACTGGGCAAATTACCCTAAACATACTTAGTCGCAAGATGGTAGATCAAAGTCTGTTGTACCAATATGGCAACTCATATTACAGTGCAACCTCAATATCTGTGCAATGCTTTCTCCTTCATCTGGTCGCGATCCCTCGTGGATAGGAGCAATTGCTTAGCAATGACAGCCTTAACTCCAGTGGGTAAAAGTTACTATTCAACGTGTCCTAAACTTTGTAAAGTTTTAAATTGTTTACTAAAAGTAAACATAACTGAAACCCAAGTATCTCCTACCATTGCCTAGACTTGGTTTCAAAATGGTAAGACCATATTTATTATTTGATTACCAGTGGTTACAGCCATTAAAATTCTCGTTAATAATTGGTCACATACTTTTATGGGTTTACAAAATCAGTTACAAAAAATTACCATTATCCCATTTCGGATAAGAGACCAACATTTCGAAAGGTTTAAAAAGATAAAAAATTTCCAGCCACCATGGCTCTCGGCTAACGTCGGAATGGCGTAAAGGTCCTAATCACTTAATGAGCCTACATGTGTGCAAAATCAAGAATACTTATCTGGCAGAAGTTTGCCCCCTCGAGGTTGCTGACTGATCCCAAATGAAGCAAGTGCAGGCAATTTATACACAGATCTGCCACCTAGCATCGCCAATCTCACATGAGATCCATACTTGTTTTCAGAATTCCAAGAGATTAGTGGGGTTTTCAGTACCACTTATGAGGGTCGTGATATTCACGCCCAATAGCAGTTGATATTACCTAATAAGGCGAACAGACACAATGAACACCATTTTCCCTTAGAGGGGTCTCCATTTAAAAATCAACCACCAATTATATGACAATACGCAATCACACTTCCGGCCTCGTGACCAAGTTGCCGGAACTGGTGCAACCAAACGTCATGGTGCGGAGCTGCATGGGCACGGGCAGTTCTCAGAACCTGCAACCAATGGTGGTGCTCTCGGACGGCAAACAGGCGAAACCACTGTCCGCCACACGGTGGGCTTCCATGGATGGCCACTGCTACACGTGAAAATTAGCACGTATTATTAACACAAGTTCTTCGTTACCTCAGGTCTTCCCGGGTATTTTTAAGGTAACATGGTCCTGGCGAGCACATAACATGTTAGTATTTTAATAGTTTTAAGTCTTATTATAGGATTTAAACCCCAAAACAAATGCGTTTAAAATTTCATGGTGTCGGGCTCTGTGCCAAACAAATTGTCAGGTGAACAACCACAGTAACAATTCGAATGGGTTACTGGCGACGTGGTCCGGCCCACTGTTTTAAAAGGTTATTATTATGTGTACTTAGTTGTAAATAATGATTATTCGAGGGCGTGAGGCGATGCAGTCATGCCAGATAATTAAAAGTTCATTATCAGTTGTAATTAATAATTTATCAAGGGCGTGAGGCAACGTGGTCCCGCCAGTCAGAAAATAAATTTGAGAACTGATACATATGAAGTATTATGGATTTGCAGGTGTAAACATTATCCATTATTATGGTTATGTATGAAAATGTATAATCAGTGAGAGTAGAACTAGAGTGAAACCCTTGCTACAGTACATTTAATTAATCAAAAACAATAATAAGCAATTTTATCTGCTAGAAAGACAACTGAAAATGTTACTGTGGTTTAAACACTTAATGGTTATGGAATATAAATGAAGAGGAAAGATAGATACAATAATATGTACACCTTGCTTCAATAACTGTCTAAACCCAAACTGAGCAGAACACAGAGAAGCGATCGTCAGTGGTTGGCCCTAAGGCCCAGCCAATCAGGGGGGAAGCCACATGCGGGTGGTCAGCAGCACCAGCCAATCACGATAGATCATTACTGATGTGTCAGGCAGGAGGCTAGTAGTTGCTGATAGACCAGCAGCTTTCGCCAGTCAGGGATCACACGTTCCCTAGGCTAAGGCGAATGAAGTTAAGATAATCTACATGATCTCACGTGTTTTAAGACCAAAAGCCACATATACTAAATGTAGCTAGGTATATTTTTTCGTCGGTTGTACAGCCCACCAGATGGCAGCAAGTAAAAACTGGCTGAAGGAAGACATCGCCTGCCCTAGAACAACCACCATGGGACAAGAGACTATTAAACTGCGACTACGATGACCCCCTACCCCTTCCCCCTTCTCCCAACCCAGGCTTCTCATTATATTATCTTCTCACACTTGCTAACAATGCATGTTAAACACTGCATGAATAATATCTTTTTATTCCTGGCATGGGGATCCAACACAGCATATCTATCCTCGTGGGTTTCATCTGGCAGCCTTGCCAGTTTACCGTAACCCTTCCACTGGCTTAGGCGTAGCTTTACCAGAGTAGAGAGCCAGGTCACAAACTCTCTCCAAAACCTCACTTGACACATTGGTGCACGTTCCTCCCACACCCAGTTGTTGTTTGTAGATCGTATAGACCTAAAGCCTGGTACCTACCTAGAACCTACAAACTCCAGTTGTCAGCTTACAAACAGGGGTGACAACAAGGTCACTAGGGATGAAGCGACTTTCTTAGAGTAGCAGGAACGGAAAGAAACTGGCCATATATTGTAGTAAGAACCAGACCGGTATTCACATGGAGTTATTTCAGGAAACCATAGAACACCATAATCAGGACCGCTGGTACGGGAATCTAACACATGTATTCATGAATGCGATTCCAGTGGTTTACCAAGGCCACTTCTTGTCCGGTAAATTAAGTGTAAGGATGGTTTTGTCAAATATAACTGTTCTAGGATCACCCTCTTTCGTTTTGCCATTCGTCTGAACTTCGCTATATGTCATGATGGAATGGAAAAATGCAAATGAAACTATTATAGCTGAGTTGTCGCTTGAAACTGCTGAGTCATCTAAGGCAAAGTTAACAGGACAGATCATTGGCAAAAGATACTCGGTTTGGATTTTCCATCTGAAGTGACCAAGAAACATAAGTGTTTGGGAAAGTGCATTGGAGAGACGTGGGCGGCTCTTAACATCACCTATGACAGTGAAAAAAGGTGAGTATGCAGCAGTCCCTGATGCAAGGGTGGGGGAAACGGGTGATCCCCAAGAAAATCTGGCGACCAACAACGTTGAATGGTACAATTCCAAAGTGCAAAAATCCAGAACAGACCCCGCCGGTAATGGAACCTGGTTCGCCTGTTTGGGAGCAGAGCATTCTAACCACTACACCACCGCGGCCCCAAATATTATGGATTCACTAATTTTGTTATTGTGTGAACTGCAAGTACCTTGGCCAGACATACTCGCTCGTACCCAAAGAAATGCTTCGCAACAATGCAAACGTGTTGGTGCTGTGCTTCATTAATGAACTAATTTACACCACATTTACGACAATCGAGTAAATACGAACAATATGCTACCAGATATGCTGTTAGAAGAATAATTCAAAATGTTGGCGAACCCGAATGATCCGAGGGTGCTGCTACTAAACATTTCGTCCTCTAAAACTGGTAATGGCATCATCTCGAAATGCGTGGTATGTTGGCAGATCAGAACACATTCTTTGATAACATAGCTACATGCATGATCGCACCACCTTGTTCTATGCTACATGTCCTACATGCATGATCGCACCACCTTTTTCTATGCTACATGTCCTACATGCATGATCGCACCACCTTGTTCTATGCTACATGTCCTACATGCATGATCGCACCACCTTGTTCTATGCTACATGTCCTACATGCATGATCGCACCACCTTGTTCTACAGGTATTGTTCACCACAACTTTGAACACAATTAAATTTTATATAAATACGTTTCCGGATGTAAGTGGTTAGGGCTTTCGCGTGTGCGAGTGTGTGTGTGTGTTTCGTTATGACAGAGGTCACAAATCCTCACGTGGGGAAAGTGTCAAGTCTTGTGTTGTGTTGCTCACTAATTCTCACTACCAACAACAATATTGCTACTACAAGACCCATCTGTTATCTAGTATTCTGTTCGCCACACTAAAACTGCAGCTGTAGTGCAATATTATTTGATAGTTGCATCAACATACTTTGTACGATATTCTGGAGATACCTGGGCATAAATGAGGAAAGACACCCCAGAATAGCTGAAAGGTTCGGGAGTGTTGAAATTGAGTGAGACTGAAAATGAGGAACGTATAGGTGTAGTGTGAAATGGATACAGCAGCTAACATTAATTCAAATTTTCTGTGGTAACAATTTTATTTTCATACTTTCCTTGAATTGCGACCTCATATACACTAGCAATAATGCATGTTTCAAATAGGTGCACATCTTTTAAATGTAATGAATTTCGTATCTTTCTAATTTATTACAAGTTTCAGATATTAAACAGATATGGTTTATACACCACCACACACACAACAGGTGACGTAATATACACATTATATTTTCTTTTTTCATATTTAAATAATGTATGGGAATTACTTGGAACGCAATAGTTCCTACTTGCAACTATTGCGTGCACATTGTCAGTACTACCATAAACATATAGCAGAAAATAAATTATTATTAGTAAGATTTTGGGAAGTTGGACACATTGGTGTCTGGCATAGGAACCGGGAGCCGCCGTATTGTTACATCATCGACTGCCATTTTGGCTGTCATTGACCTTTCATGCCCGACCTGTGAGACCTCTACCCCATGGACCTTTGACCTCAAAAAATTCCAAAGTATTAAAAAAAAAAATCCGAAAAAATGTATTATTAAAGGGATCTTTAGATTTTTTTTCCTTCAGAAATGCTGGCAGGGATCAGTGACTGAGCCAGGTGACCAGGATCAGGATCTATGACCTTGAAAATGAAAAAATTAAAAAAATATAGTATAAAAACTTATTAAAAATTATTTTTTTAAACTTACATTTTAAAAAGTTCGCCCACCAGTGTCAGTTACTTACACTTACCTCTGTTCGACTCCAGTAGACTGACTCCCTCGCCTCCACTCACCTCCACTCACCTCATCTATACTCAGCCCACCATTTGTTTACATGCTACTGGAGGTAGCCAACTGTATTTATATGTTACTGGAGGCTGCCATATTGCTTTTTCGTTTGTCATTTGTTTATACATTACTGGAGGCCACCATCTTGGTATACATCACCCATCCACTATCTTGGAAGACAATGTCCAATAGCAATTGACCTGCGACCTTGAAAACCAAAGTTCAAGAAAAATGCATAAAATTCAGCAAGCATAATACACTACAGACTACTACTGCCATGTTAGATGCAGACTACCTCGACCCCATGACCTTGAAAACCAAAACTCGAGAAAATGCATAAAAGTGAAGTAGCATAATGCATTACAGACTACCGCCACCATATTAGATACAGATTACCTCGACCTTAACCCCATGTTCTGTCGGAAAGTTTGCGTATTCTCTCAGATATAATTTAATATGTGTCCTGTGATGTTTTTTATCTTGGGTACATGACCACAGTCTCATCAGTTTTTTTTTTTTTTTTTTTTTTTTTTTTTCAAAATGGATATCACATATATAACATGGTTTTTTGATGCATAACGGCTTTTAATTCATAATATGACTTGGGAAGTTTGTGTGTAGGGGATTTCTCTTCAGATATTGTTTAATATATATCCTATGATCATTTTTATGTTGGGTGCACGACCAAAGAGTCGTAATTTTTTTTAATAGCCTCCAAATATGGAACACGAGTTTTCAATGTATAATGGCTTTTAATTCGTGATATGGCTTGGGAAGTTTATATTAATCTCTTGGGTACATAACCAAAGTGCCATAATTTTTTCCCAAAATGGTCTCCAAATATGATACATGGTTTAATAATATCTATAACGGCTATGAATTTGTATTGTGACTAAGTTTATGTCAAATGAAAGTGCTTGTTCTTGATAGTGTAGCTAATTACACTGCAGTTTTGTATAACTAGTTGTGTATCAGCTATCACTATATATATTATATATATATATATATAATTTCAGATAGTTGTGTGATCCAACTTGATTAGAATTCTCAGTATAGAGGGAATTCAATTGAAGCATTCACCAGTGAAAAGGAAAGCGGACAAGGGTGCTGTTAACGTCTCTTTATGTCTATTATGCCACCATGATATCTGTGGCAAAAGTGTATGTGGACGTTTAAAGTTACTGGCTGCTTCACAAAAATTTAAAGATTGTTTAATAGTGTAGAATTAGATGATATACAGTGCATCGTGTACCATATGGAGTGTTACAAACCGTACATCCGAAAACCTAGAAGAATGAAGCAATTAACTACTACAGATGATGATGTTGATAGAGCTAGTTGTAGTTCAAGGTTTCAGTGGGCCAGGAGTATTGGATCTGGAGAGAGCTGCAGTATTTGTACCAACACAACCTACAGAGGGGATTCCAAATTGTATAGAATCTGTGAAATGGACAGAGCTGATTTCTTTTTGGCGGCAACACGATAGTTTAATGACGACGTGTTTAACCGAACCAGCACACTCACAGATCATTACAATGTTTTTATAGCAGTATCATAGACAATGCATGAGTACTTACTGCATCATAGACAACCTCAGAGAAACAGATACCTGAATTCAGAACCCAGCATCACAATATTGAAAGTGTCTTTGCCATCCTGATTCAGAAGTTGGATTTTCCAAATAAGGGATACTCATTGTCTGAAATGTGTTCATTCATCAGCTGTGAACTTGAAGGCCCAATCAGTAATAAACAACTAAAAGAGATGCTGATAGACCACTACGGTGAGAACATGTTTTCTTTTATATATATATAAAAAAAAAGGAATAAATCACAGTTAGTTTTTCCATCAAGTATCAAAACACTGCCCATAGTAGACAAGATCCGATCAACCAATGTTGTAAAATCAGCTGTCGTAATCCTTCGGGAGGAATGCAAAGAGTACGACTTTCACTTAGACGATAAGTTGTGTGATGAACAAGACTTGCAAAACTCTTTGACTGCGTACAAAGATACGCGTTTAAAATCATGGGATGGATTTTTAAGTTTTCTCATACCAGTATGTAAGAAATCAGTTGAATTGAAAAGGAAATGTGGTGCAGTATTTCAGATAGTCTTCCATTATGTTTGTGGTGGCAGCAGCAATAAATTCCCATTACATATAAGCGCTGCCCAAGCAATCCATGAAACATGTCAATCGAAGTTACTCATTACAGCATTTAATCATGTTGGAATATCTGTTTATGATAGTTTACAGCGACAAGACTATGCACTTGCACCCAGGACTGTGGCACTTGAAGGACATTGTGTTCCACTCGCTTCTGGTATTTTGTAGAGCATCAGTGGACAACTTTGACAAGGAAGAAGATACACCCTACGGTATAGGCGGAACACATGATACAGTACTGGTCGTCTTTCAAGATGGTGACAACTTGCCACAAAATAAGGCTACAAATCTGGTGACTGACATAATATTTATTCAAAGGGAAAGAACATTTGATAAAAAGTTGGTGTCAAGAGCTTATCAGAGATGTTTCAAACCCAAGAATCGTTGTGAAATTTCATTAGACTTTGCTCCAAGTAGTAAGGAAATCACAAATGAGCCACAGAAGATTGTAGCCCAGATAGATCGTGTTTGGTAATTAGCTCGTTCTCTTCAAGATAATTATATTCCTGACTATGGTTTTCCAGAGTTAACCGAGGTACCTTCTTGGAGTTCTTTCATTTCATTCATTACTACCCAAATCTTACCGAAGAAGAACATATCTTGCAACCCAATTTTACCTCATCCTGCAACAGACATTTTCCAGTTTATACAGTGATGGTAAATTTTAAAGATGCATTGTCACAAGTCCAGCAAGAAGATGGTTCATTATGGTGTGATGGAGTATACCGCTTGGCCAAGGAAATAAAGTTGTAATTTCCAAATCAATTTCCAAACATATTTTTAGTTCTTGGATCCTTGGATCCCTGGATCTCGAGTGAAATTAGGGTCTCCGAGGTCGAGATTTGGAGTGAACTGTTCCGTGAGAGAGTCTGCTATGGCTTCTGCCTTATCTATTGGCGCATATTTTAGGCCTGATGGAGCTAATATGGGGGTAGAATTTTTTGTGTCATTTTTACCTCGGAAAATTTTTGTTATTCGTCAGAAACCATTAATATTATCAGCTATTTCTGTAACAAAAGTTTCCCATTTATTTATTCTTAATTGTAATAATTTGGCTCGTAAATCGTTTTTAAGTTTATTGAATCTAGTTCTTAATTCGGCCGTTCTGTATCTCTGAAATTCGCGTCTAGCTTGGCGTTTTTCGGCTAATAAAAAGTCAATCTCGGGGTAATTTTGCTTTAAAAACTGTCGCCGGGTACGGAACTGAGTGTTTTTACTTAACTGGGTTTTCACTGTGTTTTGAAATATTTCTATTGGCGGCTCTATATCCGTTTTCTTTGTAATATTTAATGGATGCTCCGTGAATATATCGTCTATATCGATTGTAAATTGTCCCCAGTTAGTCTGTGGTAATTTATTTAAAATTACTTCGGGGTGTCTACCAATTCAGTGCTAATTTTGCAAAAGACAGGCGAGTGATCAGAATCTAATTCATCCAGGACTGTTATCTCTAATATGGGGTTTGCTAAGTTAGTAATATTATGTCTAGAACATCTGGCTGGTATCTGCGTTGAGCTGGGAAAAATGTTGGCCTGTTCGGGGCATGAATTAGATAATTATTTTGTTCCGAGTGGCGTAATAGAAGCCCGCCTTTTTGGTTTCTTTCCCTACTATTCCACGCGGGATTTTTTGCATTTAGGTCCCCCGCGAGTAGAAACGGGTATTGTTGAGTGGTTATTTTGTCCAGATCTGCCTCTAATAGTGTTTTCGTAGGGGGTTGATATGCCAAAATTAAAGTTATGTGTCCGGTATTTGTTTGAATATTAATGGATGTGGATTCTAAGTTTTGGCAGTCTGGATTGGCATTTAAATGGTGGTGGATTTTATTATGTATTAATATCATTGTACCGCCTCCTCTGGTAGCTCGGTCGTTCCTGTATGTTGCGTAATTTTTAATCGCGCATTTTTTAGTTGGTTTTAATATTGTCTCCTGTATTAAACCGACTTCAATACCGTACGTTTCCAGTAATCTCTCTAGCTCGTATAGTTGGACAAAAATTCCATTGCTGTTCCAATACAGAAGGGACAGGGAACCAGGGTTATGCTGAGTGTTATGGCTCATTAGGGAGCGGCGTGGAACGTGGTGAAAGCCTGCAGCAGCAGCATGGTTTTTTGAGTGGGATCTGTGATTTGTTTTGCTGCCTCCATGTAGGTGCGGAAATGCGACATCAACGCCTTGAAATTAGCATCCCGCAGGAATTCCCGGACTTCTCGCATGGTTTCGCCAATTTCACTCATTGGTGCGGCAAGATGATGGGAGGGGAAGTGGGTGGGGGTAGGGAGAAGTGGAGAGCGGACTCGCGGAATTTGTGTTCTTGCAAGGGATTGCTGAGGGAGTGTGTGTGTTTGTGTGGGACCCCTGGTTGCACTTGCGTGTGAATGGGAGGCTGGGAGTGCCCGGGCATTCAGGAGTTTGGTGTAAGCCGTGATGTCTCTTCAGGGGGTTGGGGGAGTCTACAGGTGCAGCCAATCTGTGCTGCGCCATCTGTTCAGCTCTACGGTCAATTGTTGCCTTGCGGCGCTGAATTATCTCCATTACTTTGGGGCACTCGTTGGAGGAAGCTAGGTGAAGGCCTTTGCAGTTGCAGCACCGCGAAGTAGGGCTTTCCTTCGTGCACTCATCCAGGGTATGGGGACCTTCGCAGTGAGGGCAGGCGGTGGGCAGGTGACGGTAGGTTTTGGTGTGATCGAGGGCATGGCAGTTTTTGCACTGGGCGACATCGGACAGCCGTTTTCGGTATGGGCGGGGGTGAACTACTGTCATGTTGAGCCAGTTGATGGTAAGTAGCGAGGGCAAAGTGTCGTTCCGAGCGGCTGTCAAATTGAAAAGGTGCAGCGGAGTCAGCCTTGTGTGTCCGGGGTTGGAGGGATCTGGCATGTTGGTTTTGAACTGGTATACGTCCAGTATGTTGTAGCCGTGCTCTGTGAGTTCTTGTTTGATAGTGTCAGGGTCTGTGTCCGCCAGCAGGTCGAGCACTACTTTCTGTGGGAGATCCACCGAGTGAGCGGAAGTGAAATAGGGGATGTGGCTGGTTTTGAGGAAGTCTGAGGCTGCTTTGTATTTTTGTAAGTCTTCAGCCACAATGTGAATGCCGTTACGGGCCATTGAGAGAGTGTAACCGGATGCGTGGATCGCCTGAAGATTGGTGACGATTTTCGAGTAGTGTTGTGGGCCTGGGACTACAAGTCTGTATTGTGGTTTCCTCTTGTTTGTGTCAGAGCGCAGCTGAGTTCGTGTGGGAGGAAGGCCTGAAGGTCCGGGGGCGTTTTGAGTGTCTGACATCTCGGAGGGCGTCGAATTGTTTTGAAACCGACACACCGGACTGCATAGCCTGTGACTGTGCAGTGCGGCTTGGGAGGGGTTGGTTTCTGGCAGGAGCCAGGCGTTTTCGCGCTTCCATTTCGAATTGTCGGTCCGATTCCTCGTACATTTCAGCTTCACGCTTACTTAGTTTTCTTCGCGCCTTCTCAATGGTCCATTCCGCCTCAGTGGGATGTGTGTTTTCTGATTCCATTTCCATTCCATTGTCGCGGTCGAGCTCCTGTTCGCCGTGGTTTCTCGGGGCAGGAGGGAGGGTGTTTGTGTTCGTGTTTGGTATGTTTCGTTGCGGAATTTTTGTAAAATTCCGAGGCTGGTATTTGTGTAGAAACACCTTGAAAAATTACTGTAACTGTGTCGACATGTTCTGTGTGTCTGGTAGGACAGCTCAGCCAGCTGCCGCATCCACCACCTCCGTCCCTTCCCCCGCATCCACCACCTCCGTCCCTTCCCCCGCATCCACCACCTCCGTCCCTTCTAGGGCCTGGATAGTATTCGAACAGCAATATAAGTTAATTCGGATGAAAAAGAGTAAAACCCCTAGGCCGCTGAACGGAGGCTCGTCGCTGACCCAATCGGGCTAGGCTCGAGATGACCTGTTGAACCAGAGCAACAGGCCGACGAGACTCTCCGTATGTCCGCGAGCTAGTATCGTATACTCGTGAAAAGGCAGGTACGCACACCCAACCGCCGGGAAAGCCAAGCAGCGAGTGTGTGAGGATTCCTCTGAGGTCGTTCTGGTCGCTAGGCCATTTTCGGGCTTCTTTTGTAGGGGAGCTGTGCGAACCTGCTCGCCCAGTGGGTGAGGAGCTGGCCCCTGATTGGCCACGCAGGGAGCGGCCTCTGGTACGGTGGAGGCAGCTGGAGCTTCGCCCGTTTGTGGAGGGGCGGGGGAGATTTTTTCGGGTCGTTTTTCCTTCGGTTTTTACGCAGTTTTTTACCCCAGCGCCTATTAGGATCGCGGGGGATGAAATAATTTGCGATGTTTGGAAATTCAGCCTCGTTCATGTAATATCCGAACCTATTATAGGTCGGGATTGGGTGGGGTCGCTGTTGTTGTGCCCAGTGGGGCATGAAAGTGTTTCTCGGAGGCTGGGGTAGCGCCTGCTGTTGCCCTGAGGGGGCCTGGGATTGAGGTGGCTGTTGCTATACATTTGCTCGCGCATTTTCGCGAATAGCCAGCTTAGAGTGCAGTTGGCGCGACTGTCTTTCATCTTGTGGCAGTCTACTCCACTTTGCTGCCTTGTAGTTCCTTCAATCGCGGTAGTTAGCACAGTGGTTGTCCCCGCACTGTGCGCACTTGACCTGTGCTCTGTCGTTGACAATAGTGCAAGCTGTAGTGAGGTGGTTTCCACTGCAGTATCTGCATTTGGGTGTTGCATTACAGCCTCAGGCCACGTGGCCATATCGCTGGCAACGCGAGCACTGAGCTGGTCCTGTTGGATCGTGGAAGTCTTTCACTTTCACTGATAGGCCAGCAAAGCTTGCAAATACCAAGTAAGGCGCTGTGTCGGTGCCATTGGGCAGCTCAACTACAAGTCGGTCGATCGCTCTGCGGTTTCTGTCATGGATGAAGTAAAAACGTCTTGACAGGCATTCTAGCAGCTTGGAATTCTTCCACCAGGAAATCGTGTGGAGTATCGGCTTGTACCCTG
Organism: Dryococelus australis; assembly: GCA_029891345.1. NCBI lineage: Eukaryota > Metazoa > Arthropoda > Insecta > Phasmatodea > Phasmatidae > Dryococelus > Dryococelus australis. The sequence continues at coordinate 362,033,623 of CM056995.1, forward strand.
CAGAATACAAGATTCACTGGGATTTCAATCTCTCTGCGCAGGAGGCTGTGCTGATATCCCAACTGTTTCACGAGGCGAACTGCGTTTATGTAGTCTGTGTTAGAGGAGGTAAAAACACGAATGCTGTCTGTTCCTGTGCAGACAGCATGCCATGATAAGGCCATGTTCGCGTCCATAACCTTTTTCAGGGCTGGATAGGTGTGTTCCGTAGTCGTGTAGACTGTAAAGGGCTTAATTTGCACCTTTTTCGGTTGTGGGTTCACTGTGCTGATGTTTTGCGCTTGTTGGTGGCTTTGTGAGGGCGTATTTGTGCCCTGAAGGGGCCTGATGTGGCCAGAGGGGCCTGAAGGGCTGGCACGCCCTGTAGCTGTTTCATAGAGTTTATTCTTTTGTAATTCGCGTCTCTGAACGCTGCTTCGGGGGCTGGGCGCTTCAGGGATTGTGGTTCTGAATCCATGGCAGCCCCGACGTCTGCCATGGATTCGCTTATGTCCGGAACCTACAGTGGAATGAAATGAATGGAGGGGAAAAAAATACAAATTGAACCGAAAACACTAGAGAAACTATGTGAACGTGTTCCTACCGAGTACCTCAACCTTCGTTTTTGTGGTGTGCGCCTTCGTCCAAAGCCGGCGCCTCTACCAGAAACAAGGTTAGGGAGGCCCGGGTGACTAGCACTGTAAATACCTCAAGTAGAAATTTTTCACTTTCAGAACACAAGTAGCCTTAAAAAAAAAGGCACTTAACTGGTACAGCCGCGGTGTATTAGCACTGAAAAGTGCTAAGAAACACCTGTTGCAGTCAGAGCTCTCTGCACCAGGTCTTCCCCCGACACCTCAGCTGGAACACTCTGCCCAACCTCGATCGCCGCCGCCGATTTATCATCATAGGGACGCTACTCGCTCAGCTTTGGTAAGGGGGGGGGGGGGTACAGACCAAGGCCCTTGTCCTCCCTTACGGTTATCATAATAAAGTCCATGTTAGGGTGGGGATAATCCCCCCCCCCCCCCCGGCCGGGCTGTCTTCAATAGGCACAGATAAAATTTACAGCAAGCTGCAATTTTAATTTGTTCAGAGCTCCAGGGTAGCGCTTGGAGCCTTTTTCCCAATGCTGAGTTCTCTTGGTTTCGCTGTAATCCCCCCGCCCCCTGCTCGAAGGGGGGAGGAGGGATTGGTGAAGTTAAATTCGCGAGAATTTTGAATAGAATCAGGTCTTGTTGAAAATCCAATTAAAAATTTTGTTGCTATTTTTGCCAATTGAAGCTAAAGATTATCATTAAGACGGATTATGTTGCAAGGCATGTCAGGAACAAGCCGGAGAACAAATTTGTAGTTAACGTAGTGGTAAATATAACTAGTGTAGCTGTATCTGATTGAAAATTAATTTGCACGGTGTTCGATAATAATTTGAATTATTGGGCCTTAATTAGAGAAACTTCTGTTAAGATTCGTAGAGTGGTTGAAGTAAGAGAGAGAATTTTTGTCCCGGACCGATCGGAAAATTTTCTGTCTGCTTCGAGGTTTAGTTTTGTCGTAGAAGGCGATTATATTGACTGTAATAGAGGATGGTAATAGAAGCTGTGATATTTATTACACTGTATGCCAGTTTTTTATATTTTTTTAAAGCGAAATACTGTTAATTGGTGGCTTGCATTTATTTGAGAGTAATTTGAATGCGGTAAAAGTGCTGCGATAAGTTGGTGAATTTTGTCACTCGTCGTAGCTTAGTAATTTTGTTGTGTAATTTCACGTTCGTTCCAGTTTAGGTCTAGGGAAAGGAAAGGTATATTTCCGGGTCGTGAAGACAGACTAAGGATAGATATACGTCGACATAGCCTCGAGAAGTAATATTGATCTTTCCCGGGGGTCGGAGATTTGTTTGGCAGCGGACATAAAGGGTTTGAAGTGTGCTAGGAGGGCCTGGAAGTTGCAATACTTAAGGAACGCCATGAATTCGTGGAGTTCCCGCATCGCTTCCCCCATTCCCCCTAGCGAGCCTCGCGGGAGTGGACGAGACGGGATTTTTGTTTGTGTTATTGCTGGAGCTAAGGCATCAAGTGTGGGTGTTGTGGTTTGTCTGGATTTTCCGAGTGCCTGCGAATAGGAAATCTGGGGTTGAACTTTAGTTGATGTGAATGTTCTGGCCTGATCCCTATACGAAACAGGAGTTGGAATTGGCTTTGCAGATGTTGTTGCAGCCTTGGATGCTTGTCGTTTCAGAACCAGGTCCTGGAATTTAGGGCAGGCTTTTGATAGGGCGGAGTGATCGCCTGAGCAGTTTTTACACTTGGGTGGAGCAGTGGTTTGCACGCAGGCACCTGCATGATGTGACTGGGCGCAGTGTGGGCATTCTGTAGATGTGTGGGTGGACTATAGTCATATTAATTCGTGTAACCTTGTGAAGTGAGGTAGATGTGTGCTCTGCGCGGCTGTCACGCAGAAAAAACGTTGGGGTTCCAGTGTGTACTGTTCTGGGTTGCTAGGGTGTGGAATCTTTTTTTTTTTTTAAATTGGTAAATATGCAAAATCTGGTAGCCGGCGCTTGTGAGATCCTGTTTTATATCTGTGATGTCGAATGTTTCTGGTAGGTCGAACACCACCTTGGGCTTCGGAGACCTGACTGTATGAGTAGAAGTAGAAGCCATTCGCTGCGAGCATTTGTTGAGCTGCATTGTGGTGTTCCGGGTTTGTGGCGATGATGTGAGTGGCTTGCCTGGTGTGTAGGAGAGAGAAACTGTCTTTGCTGATGGCTCTTAGTTTTTGTGTAAGAAGGTGGTGTTTTGAAGTGTCGGGAACGACTGTGCGGTACTGTTTTCTTTGATGTTATGCCTTTGACGCGCCTGGCTGTGTGAGGACGGGTGGCTGGCTTGAAGAGCCGGGGTTTGAGTTACTTGACGTCGTGTCTCCGACCTCTTGCAAAAGCGAAAACCTGTTTTGTACCGAGATGGTGTGTTTTGGCGCCTCAGACGACTCCTGTCGGAGACGCTTGTTCTCCTGTCTGGTTATTTCCCGTGGCTTTACTTCCCTATCGTTTCGGTTGTAGGAATTCAGTGTCCATAAACATGCTTACTTCTTCTGCAGGTGTTGCAGGACGGGAGGTGGCTGGGGTGCTAAGTGGCGTTGTTTGAACCGATATTATGAGTGCTATGAAGTCCTCGTAGGTTGGTACGCCTTGAGGGAAGAGTTGCAGGGAAACTGGGCTGTTTGGGTTTGCCTGGAGCATTTCAAGGACGCCGGGGTTTTGAAGGAGGAAGTCGGGATCGGTAGGACCTTTTCCCGTACCGACCCTCCCCCCCCCCCTGGTACATCCACTCGTCACTTCATAAAAGGGGGGGGGGAAGGGAGGTTTGGAACGAAACACGAGAAGGTGTTGTTTTGTGTTATAAACTGTGCCTAAAACGATGCAGTGTGCTCTATCTGCTGGCCTCTACGGGCTAGGCTCAAGATGACCCAGCAAGCTATAATTGCATTGCTAGGCCGACCAGAGTACACAGGTGTGATGTCGCGAAACCTATAGGTAACTAACTCTCCGAGGAGCGTACTGCGTTGTTGCCTGTCGCGACGAAAGCCCAAGGCGAAATGAAGTGCCGAGTGCCCCCAACCTCGATCGCCGCCGATTTATCATCATCGAGGCTAAGCCTCTCAGCGCGGGGGAAGTACAGACCGAGGCCCTTGTCTTCCCAAGCGGTAATCATTTGATTGGACCAGGGTTAGGGGCAGCTAACCCACCCCGCCCTGGCCCCCTCCCCATAACATAGGCACTTTAACCTGGCACGCGCGGCGCTGAGTGTGTCGCATGTCAGGAGTGTGGTTTTGGTGAGCCAGTATAGCCCCTGGGCCACGGTTGTTCCAATCTTTATTCCCCTTACAAAAGTGAGGGGAAAGGCAGCGGAGTTCCGGTCCCTACTGGCACGGAATTTGGAAAATCAAAAAATGTAGGTCTTTTAAAAGTTTGGTAAAATCTATAAAAAGTAGGAAAATTAAATATTATAAAATATTCCCGTGAAGTTAAGCAAAATGTCAGGAAGAGACAGAGGAAGCAGGGCCTTCCTCTAACTATATAATTTAACTAGCGGATTAGTTTAGAGTCAATTGTTAAACCTAGGTATTTCGCGGTTTGTGTGAAGGGGATTGGAATATTATTTAGAGTTATTTGACATGAAGACTGGATTCTGCGTTGAATTAACAATAATGCTTGCGATTTAGTAGGATTAGTATTAATTTTCCATCTTTCAAACCAGTGTTCTAAATCGTTTATTTGAAGTTGAGTTAGGAGGATAGCATATGACAGTTTTTTTTATCGTGGGTGTAAATTATGGTATCGTCCGCGTACATTTGTATTGGGGCATGGGTTATGGGGATGTCTGAGGTAAAAATATCATACAGAAATGGGGAAATTGCTGAGCCTTGTGGGACTCCTGCCGTAATTTCGCGAGTAGTAGAGTTGAAAGTATGAGTCGAGTAAATGTATGTAGCAGTCGGGAAAATTGAAGTTAATTAATTGTTGTAGTAATCCAGGTATCCACACCTTATCAAATGCGTTAGCAATGTCTAGGAAAATGGCTATTGTGACTTCGTGTTTTTGCATTGCAGTTAAGGTGTGTGTGGTGAATTTATTGAGGGCGTGAGTGGTGGAATGTTGGGCTCTAAACCCGGATTGTGTTGCTGGGATAATCTGTTGTAATTCTGCATGTACTAATAATCTAGTTAGAAGCAGTTTTTCGAAGACCTTTACTAAGGGAGTTCAGTAGGAAAATAGGCCGTCTATTTTCTACGCCGTAAGTTTCTAATACATAAATTTGATAAACTATGGTGTTGCCATTCCAGTAAAGAAGGGAGAGGGCACAGGGACTATCTGTGTGGGTTTGATCCATGGCTAATCGAACCCGGAGTAGCTGATCTAGGCCTGCAGGAGCAGGAGGGTTTTCACCTGTGGGGCAGGTGTGGAATTGCCCAGGAGGATGTAGGATTTCATGTGAGTCATGAATTGAAGGAAGTTCTCTTCCGGAGGAAGCGCATCAGGTCGCGGATGTCGGTGAGTGTGGAACTGATATCGCCGGTTTGGGTAGGGGGGGGTGGTTGTCGAGGAGTGGGGTGGAGGGGGGAAATGGGTTGTTGGGTTGAGGTCAGAGAGGAAGACTGTTGTGTGTTGCGGGGTTGTGTTTGAGAGCGCATTGCCTGTGAGTAAGAAACATTTTCCCTAACAATGTTACTAGTTGTAGTTGGAGATGGAAAGTGTTCCTGCGTGAATACATGAGGTGCACGAAGTGTGGGGTTTCGCGTTTTGCTGCCGCTTCCTGTCGAAGTTGCACCAGGCGGATGTATTCTGGGCAGAGCCTTGAATTGGCTTCGTGCACTCCTTTCCCCTTGCAGTTCACGCAGTTGGGGTTCTTGTTCAGGTTCTCACAGGCTGTGTGGGGGCGGGGGCCGGCGCAGTGACGGCAGACAGTTCGGAGGGCACATAAGTTTTTCGTGTAGTGGTAAAGGCAGCAATTTTGGCACTGGGGGATGTCCCCAATCCTCTTTTTGTACGGGCGGGGTTGTACTGCCGTCATATTGATGCAAGTGAGGTTGAGAAGGGGGAGTGAGGGTGTCGTTTTTTGCAGCTGTTATGCAGAAAAAATCTTGTGGTTCTTCCCAGGTGTGTGATGGGTTGTTGGGGTCTGAGATGGTTTTTCTGAATTGATACACATCGATTACAGTCTTGAGGCGCGCCACTACGTCTTCTTTGATGTCTGCAGTTGGGGTTGTTCGTGGGACCCTGACTACCACTTTTTGAGGGTGTTCTGCTGCGATACTGAAAGTGTAAAAATGAATGTTGGCAATTTTGAGGAAGTCTTTTAGCGAGTGATACGCCTGTTCGTGGGTGCATGTGATCTGGAGGCCGTCTTGAACAAGGGAAATTTGTGTACCTGTAATGTTCATTGAGCGGATTTTTGTGATAAGATGGTTGTATGTGGAGGTGTCAGGCACGATCAGTTTCATGGGTTTCGGAATTGTTTTTGTGGTTGGGCGCTCAGTGTGAGAGGTGGGCTGGACAGATGTGCTATTTTGAGTGTTTGTCAGTGTAGGTGTTTGTGTATTTGCCATGGTGGCAAATGGTTCGAAGCGGTTTTGAACCGCTAATGGCTTGGACTGCGGTTCTCGGGAGATTTTCCTGCGATTTGTTTCCAAAATCCAAGTTTCGTTTTCAAACTGTTGGTCCAACAATCCCTTACGGCGGTTGTGTTTTGCCAGCAGCCAAGACATTTGTTGTTCCGCGGTGAGATCGAGAGGCATGAGGTTATTTTTATGCTGAGTCGTGTTGTTCTGTTGTGTCCATGACGGCTTCCTGTGTTAGGTTTTGAGGTTGGTGAAAGTTAATGATTCCCCCTTCCCCGAGTGTGGCTATAACTGCGCCAGGTGGTGTGTTATTCGGTACTAGGTTCTCCGTCTCAACGAGCCCACATCCCTGCCCCCGGGGTCGAGTCCGCCAGGATCGTGGAATCAGTAGGTTGGATTGTTGGAACGGGTGTGTGTGTGTGAAATGTTTATGATGTCTGGTGTTCCTAACCGCTGCAGGAAACAACCACCGCTGACCTAAACAGGCTAAGCTCGAGATGACCCGTTGTCCAGAGCAACGGGTCGGTAGTTGTTTCCCAGTGTCGCGAGAGCTACAGAACGAAGGCCGCAAGGTCCGCCGAGAAGAAAACAGAAGACGATGCTGTCCGCCTGAAGTCCAGCGAGGAAGTCATGAAGTGCGTGGCCCAACCTCGATCCTAGCCAGTGCACTCCGCATCCCCTCCTCGAGCCTAGGCCTTCCCAGAGACCAGACCTCAGCGCCGCCTATCGGCGCTCCATCTACAATTACGACGTTTTCGGCCAGCGCCCGCGAGGAGTGATCCCTGATCATCCCGCAACCTGCAACTCACACACGCTCTGTGGGCTAGTCCCGCTACCAGGGTTCATGCGGTCATGCTGTAACAAATACATGGGATTTTCACAACTGATTACAAATCCGTGACGGACCCACCGTCACAACCTCGTACTCTTCAGTGGCGTACTCCAGGGAGCGAACTCTGACTACTCTATATTTACCTTAAAAACCTAACTGTACAGCCTACTGGGTGTGGCGTCCTACTGTCTACCCGCCGGTTCAATATGGAAGGAAGTGAGTTTGTTGCTTACGTTAAGCTAGGCATAGCTCTCAGTTTCTAGAACATTCTACGATCTCGGCCAATCAAAAGGCGTTTATTCAAAAACTGTTTAAAATGCCACTGTAAGAGATCAAACCGTGAACAACGTGTATAGTTCGTGGCTGCGAAAAAGATACATAATATTACCGAAAATCAGAAACTTTTATAAATATATGGGCAAAAATTTAACATAAGAAGCACATATAAACATATAAGGAGTTCTGCTTGCAAATAAATATACGGGATTAGCATACTGCCGTAACACAAAAAAATAATAGAAAAGTTCATTATAACATTACGTTCATTAAAATAAATATTCCGTGTGATATACGCACATATCAATGACATGTGTTAACTGTCTGTAAACGTAGTCATTGCATTGTGCATCTTAGTAATTGCCAGTAGTTCAGCAAGCCATCTCTGTTAAACTCTGAATCCTCTTAAATACGAACTCCATTAAGAGCTTTGTTCACGGGGATTCAAATGTATTTTTGTTATATAAACTTTTCCTTGTAGTAAAAGTAAATAAATTAATAAAATAATAACAAATAAGCAATTTTTTTAACGGCGGGAAATTATTTTAAAAACGTTTTTGGTAGACAAGATATCCTTACATTTTACCAAAGAAGGAAAAACCTTTTATGTTTGTAATATTACGAGCTTATTCACAGCTTTGCGAATACATTTCGAACCATAGACCATAGTGTACGTTTCGAACAGAAATATGCTATTAGTTTATTACTCTATGGCTATTTTTTTTTCGTGGAGCTCAGCACTATTTACTTCTCTATGGAACTTAATGTCTTAAACAAAGAGTTTGGAAGAGTCTACCAACGGGGAATTGAAAGAAATCGCCATACAATGGAAAGAGTAAGTGCAGTATCAAACATAACAACGTTAATAACTTATATGATGCAAACACGCATCATATTAAATAATATGGAATACTTAAAAATACCAATTGTATTTCTAAATTATAAGAATTGCATTCGGGGCAAGATCATTACTGATTGTTCAATGTCCCATAGTGTGAGTTACGATGTTTGAAACACATTTTCTACCGCGTAAGATAACTAATGTTTAGCAGGAATCTCTATTGTGCTAGATATATTACATATAATTTTCCAATAGATTTAACATCTTATAGCATATTGAGGTGCGTATTGAATACTTGAATACACGACAAGTTACAAATGGCGAGTTCGCTAGGGGGCCACGGCGGTGTAGTGGTTAGACCACTTGCCTCCCACCACGGCGAACCGGATTCGGCTCCCGGCGGGGTACGCCCCGGATTTTCGCATTCGGGAATAGTGCCTCACAATGCCGCCTGTAGGCGGGTTCTCTCGGGGATCTCCCTTTTTCCCGCCCTTGCATTCTGGCGCTGCTCAATACTTACCTCGCTTCATCCTTATCGGCTCTCAAGACCTCGATGTTAAGAGCTGCCTATGTATCTCCACTCCGTGACACGAAGAAATCATTAATGTCAATTTTCACGATTGTTGAAACGGGATCTGCTGGTAGGGTAGAAACGGGTTTGAATAATTTACATTAAACTGCCTGTTGTATTTAGGGTCTGGATTGCTGTCTGTTTTCATATTATATATATAGACACATCCACACACACACACGCGAAAAGTGAGAGTAATCCTATGAATCGAACAATGCCACTTTTTCTAATAAAAAAAAATCGCGAAATATATTAGGATAGTGTTACTCTCTCAAACCGCACTCTCCTTATTGCCTGTGACTCCGAAAAAACCGCCGTGTTTGCACGAGTTTTTTTTCCCCAACAGCCAACAGCCTGCAAAGTGTGATATAAATGTATATTTTAGCAACAGCTTAACACAAAAGCGTATCTTTTTGCCTACGTCTAATACAGGGATTTGCAACAACAGCAAAAAGATAATAATTAATGTGTTCAACACATGGCGGTTTGACTAGGTGTGCTCGTGTTCCAAAGAGGCCACCTTTAAGTGGGTGGCGTATAGAGAAATTCTGTATTTTTGGGTGCAAAAGTTTTACGTCTCAAACTGTGATATAAACTTGCCTGTGGCAAAATATTAAGTGGAGTGGAGAGATTTGGGCGACTGTTAACATCAAGATCTCGAGAGCCATTGAGAGAGGGTGAAGCTAGGTGATTGTGGAGTAGCGCAGGAATGCATGGACTGGGGAAACGGGAGACCTCCGAGAAAACCCGCTGACCAGCAGCATCTTTTGGCACTATTCCCACGTGCGAGAATCCGAGAGCGACTCCGACACGAATCGAATCCTCTGCGACTTGGTGGGAGGCGAGCAGTCTGGCCACCAAGCCACCGCGGCCCCCGCGAAAGTATTATATTTATTATTCACTCTCTATAATGCTGTTTACAAGAGTACGCAATAAAATAGGTATCATTGAGCGTTCGTAAATACTCTTATTTTAGGAAAGGGAGTTATGAATTTAGGAACGAAACAAATATAACTGTCATTAAAAGTAGTTTTTCGATTCAGTTGTCACATTCAAATAATCTAGCTGATTGCGTAATAAGATGTGCTAAATCCAGTTTTACGACCAAACATTAATCATCACGTGGATATATTTCGTTATTTTTAATGCAAAGAACAAAGTCTACTTTAGAAGTAAGTTATAACACAAAACAATTAAGAAGATTTTACACTTATATTTGTTTAACGAAAATTTCAATTATACCGTATGATTACATACAAAACGGACAAATCCGTTAAACACGCGACAATAATGCTACCAGGCGTCGAAAATTTTAAATGCCAAAATATCAACATTGAGGTTCCCAACCTGAGTAGAAAAGAATCTTGACTGGAATTAAAGGCTGTTCAAGATAAAGTGAGCACAATTTTTTGAAATCAACTTTATAAAAGAGTTACTGCCCTCTACCTGCATATATTTTAACGGGTGCTCTGAGTGACATGCGCCCAGTAAAGTTGGTAACGATGGATGGAAAGTTTATTCGACGTTAAGATTCGGAACTATAGTGTTAGGTAACTATTTCTGATAGTTGAAATGTTTTTTTTTATGCGTCGAAGTGTAATAATTAGCAGGTTTGTAATTTTTTTTTTCTTTTCTGAATTTCAAAGTTCCACTTAACTGACACATGACTAAAGTGATGAGGCCCGTGGCAACATCAGGGCCCTGCTACAATTGTCATGTCACCTGTCCCCGCGTGTCACCAGTCCTCGTGTATTTCATATAACTATAAGAAGAATAATTTACCGGCAAAATACGTGGGTAATCTGTACTAGTAAACAAAAACAGTTGTAAACATAGCCGTCGAAGCTAATGTGGAGTGTGCCAGTGCTGAGCGGGACTAATATCGAAAATAATGAATATGCACCTTGCAGTTACGGCCTGAATTATCCAATAAAATCTGGAATTTCAGAAATGCAAATTGAGGGAAAATTTATTCAGATGAACGAATTTAATTTTGGATAGAAACGCAGTGCGAATATAAATAACCGATAAACTACTAAACTACTATAATAATCAAAATCGCCTTCAAATCAACAACTACCAGCCAAATACTCGTGAATTTAAACAAACAAGTATAGAACGAAATGGCGCAAAGCATTTACTGTTTTCGAAACCTACTTGTTGGGGCAGCGAGGACCAAGGACAGGAGACATAGCAATTGTAGCAGGGCCTTCAATTTGACATAAGCAGGAAGAATACACTACGTGCATATAAGTGAACAGCCTTCAAGGACGCAGTGCTCGCTGTGCAGGAGAATGTGGACGACTGGGTGGGCAGGCGCGACCTGCAGCTCGGCGTGTTGAGGGCCCTCGTCGCAGAGTTCTTTGGGACGATGCTCTTCACTCTGTTCGGCTGCGCCAGCTACGTGGCCGCCCAGAGCTCCCTCGTCGTGGGGCTCACCTTCGGCCTAGTCGCCATGGGCATCGTCGCTGTAAGTAACGACGCGACGGCCCGGGGGCGAACCAACCTATAGACGCTGGATACGAGTCGTCAAGAGCCATAGACTGAAGATGTACACTGGCTGCGCGGTGTCCCAGCACTGAACTGCTTACACGTCTAGCGAAAACAGCTTTGGATTTTAAGTTATTGTGTTGTGAAGGGCTTTTTTGAAAGCTTAGGGGGGGGGGCTTATAACCGAACTTAAATTAACACCCATGCTTTGCCCGGGATTCGAACCCAGAGCCTCCCACGCCTCAGATCGGTGGCGCACCAACCGACTGTGCCACGGGAGGTCGGCGGATTTTAGGTTAGAAAACTGATATGTAAAGAAGTGCTTAAAGATGTTTGTATGATTCCTCTAATCAGTTTTTAATGCTTTTTGATTAAATTCAATATATAATAGCGCTTGTCATTTAAAAACTAATATGTACACAAACACGTTCATCACTGTTTACCATGTTGACTTTGGCGGTTGTGTAGGATTGGGGTAGGTGAATGTTTGGTACAGGCGCAGAAGACGAATAAGCTGTCTACCTCATATTTAGTCTATGATCAGAACGCTTAATTTCTTTCCGATTCGATTTCGTTTAATTGCCCAGTGCAATATCGGCAGCATAGAAGCGGAAAATTATTTGAATATAGTGATATAATATAAATAAACTGCTTATCATTTTATGAATATTTTTCAACGGAATTGAAAATAAAAATTTATTATATTGATTCAGTTGTAGAGACTTAGGTACAATGATTTATACAAATCCGCATTTCTTTTTACGATGTTGGTTGTGATGTGATCATTACATGTCGTAAAGCCGTCCATTGTCAATGATGTGAGCTGTGTTAAGTGTTTTAGCAACGATTTGGCGTTGTGTACCGACACTTGCCTACTCACAGTGACCGTTTATTTCGGGATCTAATTCTACTTATTGTAAACGTGAATATTGAAGACATTTTTATTAAAATGGGTGGAATCAAGACGATTGAAATATTACACAGAAAATTGGCCACGTGTAATAGTGCTAACCCGTGGACACATTTTATTTTTTGTTTTGATAATGGCACATTTGCACTGGGCAAAAAACATAAGCGTTCCGCTGCTGTGCCTTGAGTGACGTATCTGGTACTTGTATGCTCGTTGGTGCGAACCATCGTCCCCCCCCCCTTTTTTTTACATCAAGAAGCCCGCCCACCTGGAACTATTTCCTGCAGGTTGAGGAACCCCCGCGGGGATGTAGTGGTTAGACCTTGCCATTGTGCCACGTAGGCAAACCGGGTTCTATTCCCGGCGGGGTCGCGCCACACGATGCCGCTGATCGGCGGGTTTTTTTACATCAAGAAGCCCGCCCACCTGGAACTATTTCCTGCAGGTTGAGGAACCCCCGCGGGGATGTAGTGGTTAGACCTTGCCATTGTGCCACGTAGGCAAACCGGGTTCTATACCCGGCGGGGTCGCGCCACACGATGCCGCTGATCGGCGGGTTTTTTTACATCAAGAAGCCCGCCCACCTGGAACTATTTCCTGCAGGTTGAGGAACCCCCGCGGGGATGTAGTGGTTAGACCTTGCCATTGTGCCACGTAGGCAAACCGGGTTCTATACCCGGCGGGGTCGCGCCACACGATGCCGCTGATCGGCGGGTTTTTTTACATCAAGAAGCCCGCCCACCTGGAACTATTTCCTGCAGGTTGAGGAACCCCCGCGGGGATGTAGTGGTTAGACCTTGCCATTGTGCCACGTAGGCAAACCGGGTTCTATTCCCTGCGGGGTCGCGCCACACGATGCCGCTGATCGGCGGGTTTTTTTACATCAAGAAGCCCGCCCACCTGGAACTATTTCCTGCAGGTTGAGGAACCCCCGCGGGGATGTAGTGGTTAGACCTTGCCATTGTGCCACGTAGGCAAACCGGGTTCTATTCCCGGCGGGGTCGCGCCACACGATGCCGCTGATCGGCGGTTTTTTTTTTTTCTCGGGGATCTCCCTATTCCCCCGCCCTTTAATCCCGGCGTCGCTCCATTTAGTCCATTCACTGTTTCTTCGACCTTTTTGAATCAAACTTTTAAAAAATCTCCCCATGTATGACGTGTTTAGTTATTTCCAACATATGCCATGTATCACAAGCGCTTTATGCTCATGCCCATGAAAGTTACTTTTTTTTTCTGTTAAATTGAAATGTTATTCATATTTTATCAATAAATTATAATGTTTCATTTATAAATAATTTGAATAAAAAACGGGGAGAAAACAGGTATGTTGGTAGCGCCTAGTGATAAATAGTCCTCATACAAAATACTGTTACACTGAGTGCGCACGAATGTGGTACGTTGTCCCCCTGGTGTCATTCTCCAGGATTAGTTCAGCTTAGTTTGCACGAGGCGGAGGAATATCCTGGAAGTAGAACTTGAGCAGGGCTTCAGAAAAGGCTGAAGTAACCGTGAATGTATTATGCTCACCTCGCTTCACCCTCATCGCCTCTCGAGACCCAAATCTCTTAACTCAATCACTTTTACATTTTGTTAAATTTTATTTGTACTTTATCTGTAAATTATAAAATTTAATTCATAATTATAATTATTTAAAACTGAGTTTCGGTAATGTCTAGTAATAAATAATTCTCATGAAAAATTTTACCATTGGCTGTTCACGGTAAAATGAACACTTTTGAAAGCCCTGCGTAAGATCTACTTGCGTGCACGTTGTGTGTTCTTACACCTTATGTAAAATTAACATTGCAATGGACCTCATCACTTTTTTCATGCGTCGGTCAAGTGAAACTGTGAAATTATTAGAAAAGTAAATATTTTAGAAATCTGCTCATTTTCACACATCGATGCATAAGCGGGAGTAATAATTTAAGTTATCACAAATGGTAACCTAACAATTTTTATTCGACGTTATGATTATGGAACAAATTTCTCTCTGACGTTACCATCATCACTGGGCGCATGCCACTCAGTGCTTTCGTTAAAATATATGCAGGTGGGCGCAGTGACTTTTTTTCTAGGGTTGATTTCAAAAGTGCTCACTTTATCGTGAACAGCCTTGGAACTGAGTGTGCACGAATGCGGTACCTTGTCCTTCTTGTGTAATTTTGTAGACTTGGTCGAGCCATGTTTGCATGAGGCGGAGGCATGGCGGGGAAGTAGAAGGACTTCAGAAAAATTGCAAGACATATGTGTAGAGACAGGTGTTTTTCGCGAAAATATCTCAAGACCAGTTGTACTCCAAAACACTATAGTTCCTATGCACTTCGGAGGTTGGATGATTGTTATGTGTCACGTGCTTCAAGTGTCTGTCCGCGAATGATGGACGTTCAATATCGGAGTGCTTCATTACGATTGCCCCAGTCAAATAACAACATGTCTACGTTAGAAGACATGTTGTTACGGGGCCACTGACCAAAGGAAGGTGTGGTTGTAGGATATTTAAGTCTAGCATAGCCATAAATGTTTTGGCGAAAAACACACGTCCCTGCGGTATGTGTAGTGCATGTAGCGAGAAGTGGGCGGATGGTGTGTTGGCAGGGCGCTGGACACGTGAGCGGAGCTCACTTCAACCCGGCTGTTACTTGTGGCATGGTAGTGGCGCAGAACTTGTCGCTCGCCAAAGGCCTGTTCTACATCGTGTCACAGTTACTCGGTGGCCTCGCCGGCTCAGCCATCCTTCTGGTAACTAGCGCCACCATTCTTAGCCTCTTCGCCGCTTATTCGCTCTTTTCGAATCGAACCTTGGAGAAATCGCACCGCGTAGCCTATCCCGTGTTCGGTCACATGCCGCCCATGTGTCACAAACGTTTTATACTTGGGGTTGCCCGGACGTATCGTCTTTTTGAAGACTTGTAAACTGCCCGGCCGGGTTTCACAAGTCCTCTGTTCCAATAAAAGTGAAAAACAGCTAAACTTTTCTTTCTTGTGGTGTTTTTTATGTCGTTAAACATTTAGTAACTGTGCCAACAAACTTATTGCATAAATGTAGCCTAAAAAGTTTGCAGAGTATTTCCTAAGTCTTTTATCTTTATAGATAGTCATATTTTTCCATGGCTGTTGAGAAGCGCGTAATCAATTCAAAATTTCATATTTATTTGCTAAGAAATCCTGTTAGAACAACTAAAATTGTAAATGTAATACGATTCAAATGTATCTGAAACTGAGATACAAGAGAGTGATTATCTGACATTAAAAAAAAATTGTGACCACTGTTTATGTACAACTGTATTTTGAGTGAATACTTGTATATTACTTGCTTGCGAAATATTCTTCAGTGCCTACAAACCAAACTGAATTGGATTTTATATTCAGAGTGGTTGCAAAAAAAATTATATTTCTGAAAAACTATACGGACCCGATTTTTTAATACAATTTCCCGTGTCCTAATATATTTTCAACTGACCTGCGAATTTACAGATTTGGTATATTTCCATTGTGAAATTGAGGGTTCACTTTCCATGTGTAATTTTCTCTCAGTTGTACTCTTTTTAAATGCCAGTTACTTGAACATAACCTCTTTTTGAGTGCCAGATATCTTGTAAGCCTATTTATACTCATGCATTCCAAGTTCGAATCAGTAATATCGGTCAGTGAAAAAACAATAATCGAAAGTCAGTTGATAAGCTACTGCCGACTGGCGAACCAAGGAAATGAACTGGGGAAAGTGACTCATGACCTGTGAATTTCTTAACATTCAGTGGAAACCATAAACTAATCAGTGAAATTCGGCCGCCATATTAATTAGTCATCAGTCATTCAGTTTTCACTATTTTCGCTGAGTTGGCTCAGTTCTCACTGATTCAGATGTAGAGCGTGTTAACGTTACAGTACATCAGTTTTTGTTTAATTGAGATTTTATACATCTTTTATGTACAAATTATAATAGTACATTTATAATTAATATGGATTGAAACAGTGGTAAGACAGGTTTGTTGGTAACGCCCGGTAAGGAATAGCTCTTATGCAAAGTATGATTATTACACTGAGTGCGCAGCAATGCGATGCGTTGTCCCTTTGATATAACTTTGTTTGCACGAGGCGGAGGGATATCCTGTAAGTAGAACTTTAGCAGGGCTTCAGAAAAACTAAGTAACCGCGAATGCCCCTTCAGTAGGTCAGCTTCTCTGCTCTCCAAGCACCTGCGGAGCATCGTTCCATTGTGTATCCATCCTTCACGTGTCTCGGCTACATTATAGCATTGTAGCCCAGTGTTCAGATATCACGTATAGATTAAGTGTGATGACAGGCCTGAGATGCTTACAGTGTAAAATTAATTACCAACTTACACAACCCCTATAGGCTCCTCTGGGTCAGGAACTTTGTTCCTCTGAAATACTCGTTTTGATGCTCTCTCTCTTTAACACACACATACTTTAGAGATAAATGCTAGAAGATATCTCAACACCTTAGCATAGTTAATAGAAAACCCTAACTCAATTTCCAAATGCTACGAAATGAAATACTGGCCATGAAAACACTAATTCGATTTTATTCAAATTAAAAAAAAAAAAAAAAAACCATCATATAACATCTGCTTCAGACAACAAGATTTGTAAATACTCTCAATGTCCATAAAATTGAATAAATTAATTTACGTCTGAAAGTGAGTAGGTGCAAAACCAAGACGTGCCAGTTTTAAATAGAATTGTATCATAAATTAAAAAAAAAATGAAATAATTATTTGTCACCGCCATTTTACATCACTGGGACGCTGCTCCCTCAGCGCGGGGGTGGATCAGTCCCTTGTGAGGGACCTTGGCTACCCAGACAGTTGTCATTTAAGTTGGGGAGTAAATGAGAAGCTAACCCCCTCCCCCCTCACACCCATCAAAAATACTTAATGCTGCAGAGCAAACATTGTTTTACAGGATTCCCAGGGTAGCGCCTGGGAGCTGTTTCCATAGCTGTATTTTACTCTCTTTTTCCTTGCCTGTACGGGATAAAAGAGAGCGGTGAAGTCAATTGAATTTATCAGCGCGGAATTTTAAAGTTAAGGACTTGTGAAGTACTGTCACGAGCTTCCTGTGAGAGAGCTAGCGACAGTTTGGTACAAAAAGTATGCTCTAAGGAATTCCATCGCATCTCTCCTGGCGAATTTCTCTGGCGAGGGCGGGATTGAGGTGGTGTGTTTGTTGTTACTGGGGTGTCAAGAGTGGGAGCTGTGTTGTGAGTAGGCGCAGAGAGTGCCTGCGAATACGATTTGCCTGGTTGTATTGTCCTGACCATGAACCTGGACGGGGCAGGAGGTTGTTTTACAGTGGTTGGTATGACTTGCGCAGCCGCAGTTCTCTTCTGCACCAAGTCCAGGAACTTGGGGCAGGCTTTCGAAAGGGCTGTGTGGTCGCCTGCATGTTGGCTTGGAGTTTGTTTCATTCATGTTGCAGGCACTCTTGGGGCGAGGGCTGGCGCAGTGTGGGCATTTTGTAGGCACTGAGCAATAGTTTCTTGTGTGGCCTAGGGCGAGACAATTACGGCATTGTGCCACGTCTGTCGACCGTTTCTGATACTGTCGTGGATGCACAATTGTCATGTTTATCCTTGTGACTGAGAGCAGAGGAGGGAGAGCAGTGTTCTGCGCCGCCGTGACACAGAAAAATCGTTGTGGCTCCAACGTGAACTTGTTCGGGTCTGTGTGGTCTGGGATTCTTTTTTTAAACTGGTAGATGTGCTGGATTGTGTAACCGGCGCATTCCAGATCTGCTTTGATGTCAGCTATTTCAGTTGTGGGGTGGAGATCAAAGATTACTTTTTGTGGGAGCTCGGAAGCTTGGCAAAAAGTGAAATAATGGATGTAATTTGCTGCGAGCATTGTGCGAGCAGCTGTGTAGAAATCAACATTTTTAGTAAGGATTTGTGTTCCCTGAGCAGTGGGGAGAAGAGAGAACCCGTCCCTACTAGTAGCTCGCAATTTCTGAATAAGTAAGTTGTATTTAGTAGCATCAGGAACCACTAATCTGAACTGGTTTTGTCTTTTTTGTTTTGTTTGAGGTGCAGCCGGTTGTGTTTGGTGGGTGGGAATGCTTGAAGAGCTGGGGTTGTTTACTGTAGAGGTTTTTTCTGTGACCTCTTGTAGCAGGGCGAACCTATTTTGAATAGGGAAGTTGTTGGTTTGTGCCTCGTACGACACAGAATGGAGACGCTTGTTCTCCTGTGTTGTTCGTTTCTCGGGTACTGTGGATGTTCTGTCCCCTTTTCTTTTAACAATCTGGAAGTCAGTTTCCATGTCCATTTTCTCGTTTCCTGCCGCCGGTGTTGTTGGCTGGGAGGAAGCTGGTGTGCTGAGTGTTGGTGTCGTTGGAGCAGAGAGGGTGGCTAGGAGGAGATCGATGTGGTCTGGGATGCCCTGGGGAAAGATGTCGGACACAGATTGGTGGTTCGTTCGTCTCTTTGCATGCTCAGTCCATCGCTTGTTTTCTCTGAGGTACTGCAAGCTGTACGGGCCAGTTCCCGTCATCCATGACGACTCAGTCGGCTCCCCACCCGCCGCCATGACCCGCGAGGTTGGCGGGGGAGGGGTAGGCTCTGTGTGGAGCGACTCTCGATGTGGGGTTTGAAACTGGCGATAAAGTGCCTAAATCGGTGCTGTCCACAGTGGCCGCTGACCCACTAGGGGCTAGGCTCGAGTTGACCTGTTTCCAGGCCGACCACAATGTACAGGTGTGTGCCGCGAAGCTATGTGTCGTATACAACAAGAAAAAGCAACTCGCACCCTCCTTGGTCGGAGGTCAAGGCTGGAGTGGATTGCTGTGTATTTCGAATGATTATCTGCAGGGTCGTATAGGGCTTTAAAATACTGAGCGTCTATAACTTACACAAAATGACTTCCGGGTATCATCACTCCATTAACATTAATCCGCGACCATCTTTCCATAAATTGATAAGATCTTACAATCCTTGGTCGCCTCTCCGATCCTCCTCCGGACGTCGTCGTGAAGTTCTACGATGTCGCTGGTCCTCGGTGTAACCCCAAAAAGCTTCCTTCACATTCGGGTCATCGAAGTCTGAC
Organism: Dryococelus australis; assembly: GCA_029891345.1. Taxonomy (NCBI): domain Eukaryota; kingdom Metazoa; phylum Arthropoda; class Insecta; order Phasmatodea; family Phasmatidae; genus Dryococelus; species Dryococelus australis. The sequence continues at coordinate 362,052,711 of CM056995.1, forward strand.
ACTCAGATATTACAGTCCAGCTTTAGTACCACTCGAAATCGCGGGCGTCGAAGCTAAATTATTATTCTAGGCACGTACGGAGACCGTGCAGACGTCTTCTGTTCTTCTCACTACTCACGCCTTGACCCGTAGACTGTTTGCTACACCCCGATGTCGAAACTCGGGCTTTTCCTTCTCAAATTAAATAAAATTCTACCGGGCCTGCGACACCGTCGCAGCCCGCCTGACGGATCAAAATCCAATACGTCTTCCTCCAACGCTACCTCATAAGGCCTAGCTTAATTCGACTCTCCAATCGTGGTGTGGCTATTCCAGTGCATCACACAACCCTCAACAACGGCTCATGTTTACTCCCACGTGACTGAAAATCAACAGAACTAGATACACTTAAACAGCAAAATATATGACATTAATAATTGCACAATTAACTATATAAGAAATAAATTATGTGGTTAGACATTACGTTAAAATAAATATTACTTCACATAGTAAACAATATTCAATTCAAATAAAATTTACTCAGGTTGGTAACAGTGTATAAATAATTGTAGGTGGCGTAACACATAATAAAGTCCTTCAACCACAGGAGTTTACAGTATTGCTTTCACATGTTTTCAAAATGGTAGCCGAAACTTTAAAATGTACTTAGAGCTATATAAATATTTTAATTGAACAATGTCTGTGTGTGAGTGCAAGCAAGCAAGTTGTGGTGTGGCGTCAGGGGCTGGAGCCGAAGTCCCACGGATACAGTCTGGGCGTCAACTCGCTCAGCCCCTTATTGAAGGACATCCAAGGGTTCGGCCTTGAGTTCGTCCTGGGCTTCGTGCTGGTGCTCGTGGTTTTCGCAGTCACGGATAAAGACCGCAAGTTTGTGCAGTCCATCAGACCCTTGGCCATCGGACTCACGTACACCCTCGGACACCTCGCCTTCGTAAGTTCGCTTCCTTCACTCCAACACGCCCTGCGTGCAGCTCTATTGCTATACTCCATTCATGGCGTCTTCGGCCTTTTTTGAAAAATCTCCCCATGTATGATGTGTATAGTCATTTCCTTTTAAATACTCCCTGTATCACAAACGTTTTACACTTGTGTTCATAAAAGTTATTTTTTTTTTCTCTGTTAGATTGAAATGTTATTCATGTTTTATCTATAAATTATAATGCTTCGTTTATATATAATTTGAATAAAAACAGTGACAAAACATATGTGTTGGTAGCGTCTAGTGAGAAATAGTTCTTATACAAAATACTGTTACACCAAGTGCGCACTAGTGCGGTGCGTTGTCCCTCTGGTGTAATTATCCAGGATTAGTCAAGCTTAGTGTGCACGAGGCGGAGGAATATCCTGGAAGTAGAACTTCAACAGGGCTTCAGAAAAGGCTGAGGTAACCGTGAATGGATTATAATTGGTTTGGTATTTATCAAGTACACGCTGAATTTATTATATAAGTGCATACGTATGTAGGCTGTGCACGGAGAAATGAGCGCTTTTGAAGTCCCTGCCGAAGATTACTTGTGTGCACATTCCGTATACTTCCGCCATATGTAAAACTAACATTTCCATGGGCTTGGTCACATTATTAATGCGTCGATCAAGTGAAACTGTGAAGATGTTAGAAAATTTAACGCTAATTCCTACACGTATATGCATTAGAAATATGGGAAGTAAAATTAATAAATTCAGTGTTCTCAAATGTTTGCCTTACACTTCTAATTTAGCGTTGAAACAATATGGAACCACTTTGCCTCCGCCATTACCAACTTCACAGGGCGTATCCCACTCAATGTGCCCGTTAAGATACATGCAGGTACGGGGCAGTGACATCTTTCGAAGGTTGATTTCAAAAGTGCTCACTTTACCTTGAATAACCTTTATCAAATATTAAAATTCCTAAGGAATTCTCCTACTTTGTATATTAGCGATGTTAAACGTTTCTCTGTTTTGTAGCCAGGTAGGTGATATTTTGCTTATAATGCGTACATGTCGGAAACTTGCATTACAGTTTAAGAAGTTTACCAGAAATATTTTACAGTGATATTTTAAGTGGCCCAAACAGCGGCAAGGCCTTGGTAGAGGGACACTGGAAATCATTGAAATGGGGAAGTAATCGACTGGGCCTGTATTTAAGATCCTGGAGTGATTAATGAAAACGCCGAACGACCGAAACTGTAATGTCTGGCCAATGGATTGAACCGAGGGCGAGACCAGTGTTTTACCGCAGCCCAGCTTGTTCCTTTATTTGAGATTGCATTCAGTGTTGAATACGGAATGCGGAATGACTCGGGACGTGCAGAGTTTCTCCAGGCAGCGAGCGCACAAACTTGTCGCTGTACCAGAACTACAACCCAGCCTCAGGTCATTCGCGGTAGACTATTCTCCTAGCACCTATAGGCTATTCACAGTAAACTGAGCACTTTCGAAAGCCCTGCTTAAGATCGACTTGTATGCACGTTGTGTATTCTTCCGCATTATGTAAGATTAACATTGTCATGGGCCTCGTCACTTTATTCATACATCGGTTAAGTGAAACTCTGAATTTATTAGAAAAGTAAATATTTTACAAATCTGCTCATTTTTTACATTTCGATGATTAAAAAAACAGAAAGAGAAAGAAATAATTTAAGGTATCAGAAATGGTTATCTAACACTTTTAATTCGACGTCAAGGTAAGGAACTACTTCCCATCCATCGTTACCAACTTTACTGGGCGCTTGTCACTCAGTGCGTCCGTTAAATTGGGGCAGTGATAGTTTTTTTTAAGGTTGATTTCAAAAGTGCTCACTTTATCGTGAACAGTCTTTAAGCGTGTTTTGTCACTTGTCCACAATTATTTTGTTATGCCATGGAGGAATCTAAGTCGGTAAGTAACTCCTGGCAATGGTATGGCTGAATCATCTGCAACAAGTGAAGAGAGACACGTCGCCTTTCCAATGGCAGAAGCCAATAAAATATTACACCTACTGTAATGTACAGAGGATTGTGAACTATAGCATACTACCACAAAATTATGCTAATTTTGTAGTTCTCAGGAATGACCTGTTGCAATGTATGATGTGATTACAATTTAATCTAAAGGTTTTGCAACGGAAGAAATTTTTGTCCTCGCCAAATAACAATAAAAATTACTTCAGAAAGGTTATCTATAAGAAGGGTTAATACACTGCCATATCATTCGTTCTGGTATTTCTTGTAAAATATTTCATGCACAGCTGTGTTACTTTAACGCAGTCCACTATGGAAATACTACATCAAGTTGGGTATAATTCAACTAAAATCGACATTGCTTTTTGCACTTACAAAATGCTTTAAAAATTCTAATTCGTACACGTTTTCTTTACTGTGCTTATAAAATTCATCAATCTGTGCCAATAAATAAAAACTAACTATCGGCTTAGTATTTGATGTTACATCTTGTACGTAAATAAGCACGTGTGCACTTTACAAACTTTTGCATACTGTTTAAAGAAATAGTTACATAGTGATATTTTACAATGTGCCACTATTTCCTGCTGTAACATTTAATATACAAATATAAAATATTCCTTCTAAAGTCATGTCACACTTAGCATGACAAATTTCGTATGGTTGCAGTAATTGGTATTACTGAGTAGCTGATAAGGATTTACTGTTATAATAAAAGACAGTAAGTACGTTCTTATAATTATTCAAGTGTGTATCCTACTATAAGCTTTCCACTAAATCCATGTTGCTGAATGTATGTAATTTCTGTTTCAGCTTTATAATACCTCCACTCATATATTTCCGTGCTATAGTTACATTATTTAGATTTCTCCATCACGATGAAATGTTAAAAAGTACTTTAAAATTGAAGTCGTTTCTACAAGCAATTATCTTGTTAAATCCGAGACCATTTCTTTAAAGTGATTATACTTACATTCAAATGGTGACTCCACGAACTTGAGTTCAAATTCTGCCGAATTAGTAAAAATTTTCCATAATTGATGTTATGTTTTATCACATACGAATTGCATTATACGAAGACATTTATATTAAGTGCATAAATCAACTCGTTTGTATTTCATAACGAAATGATTAACAAAATTGAAAATTATTTCGCAAAAAACTTTCTTTAAATCTTAAATAATACATTTTGAAAAACTTGTTGAACAATGTTTGCTAATGAATTTTTATTATCGTGGCTGAAAATAGCTTTTCCTTCGACGTTTTATTAAAGCAATCTGTGGCAAACTAGTTTTGCGGAATTATTTGTTATTTATAAAGTACATTGGATTACTTAAATTATAATATAAGAAGTATGAAGATTACTGGTATGTTATAATCATTTCCAGTGAGAATGTCAGTTATAGTAATAACGCGTGTGTTAAATTGTAAATGTGCCCCCTTTTTTTTTTTTTTAATCGTTGAAGTTAAAGCCGGGTTTATATCGGCAACACGTGCACATTTTTCCGTGAACTGTCTTGGCATGGCTAAATCGTAACTACTTGGTAACCAATTTTGAAGAAAATCCATAGTTATCAAAATAATGTAACGTTTTAAATTGTCGGTGAAATGAAGATCGATTAACTGGAAAGTGAAAATGATTAAATAATTTTAATTCCTTCAAATTTTGGTCACTTTCATCGAATAAAAATGTGTTTCGAGCCGGTTTTGTACGTATGTATTAAAAAATGTAATACGATAATGTTTTGCAAGGTACAGTGTTTTATTCGCTACGTACTTTGCGAGTAATTCTCAATAGCAAAGGGATTTTCGTAAATTGCTCATATTATGTCAACAGATTTTGACCAAATTAACATTTCTGTACGTAATACAGATTCACGTAACCCAGATCATAAAAAAAATAAAGCTTTAAGCAATTGTATGTAAAAAGATAATTATTTTAATTACTATAAAATTTCGAAACTGTAAGTACTTTGTTTTGGAATAGCGCATTTTCTTTTCTATGTGGTTGTCTAGGGAAGCTTGAGGACTATCGTTGTATTTTGAGTTTTACTTGCATGACTCATTTCCACGATAAAATGGGATCCTGCTTCAGATAGGTACTTAGTTTACTGACGGGAAACTGTTACGTGAAAGGAAATATGAGGAACTCAACTACGAACCAAACAATTGGAGAGGAGAGATGATACGATCATCTAGAAGCCAGACGCATCAACGACTTTTTATGATGAAGAGACTCCTAGACGGCAGAACTTAAAATTTGAGCATCGAGTATGCTATTGAGGTGGTTTGGAGCCCACAAATATCAGGTGTTTCTTTGACAAAGTTACCGTAGATCTCATCGTGATGAAATCAATGACACTGTTTTACGCTAACTAATACGAAATGTTATCAGGGATATAACAAAATGTGTCGCCTCTGATTTGCACACTGTAATTCGCAATCACGGATGTCTTTCCAGTTTACCTTCACCTCGACCGGAATGAATCCAGCCAGAAGTTTTGCTCCTTCTGTACTGAAAGCAACATGGCACAGTCACTGGGTGAGTATAGTATATTCGCATTTCTTCAACATTTTTTAAAATCAAACCTTTAGAAATACCCCTGGCATGACGTGTTTGGTCGTTTCTGACATGTGTCGTATACCAAAAGCGCCTCGTACTTCTGTTAAAATGAAAATACCTTATTTCAAGTAAAATTAAGCATGTATACATTTATCAATTATTTATAATATTTCATTTATAACTGATATGAATAAAATCAGAGAGAAACTAGATACGTTAGTAATGCCTAGTAAAGGCTGTTCACGATAAAGTGAGCACTTTTGAAATCAACCTTATAAAAAGTCACTGCCCTTATCTGCATATGTTTTAACGGGCGCACTGAAATACGTGCGCCCATTTAAGTTGATCACGATGGAGGGAAAGTAGTACCGTATAACTACGTCGAATAAAAAGTGTGAGGTAACCATTTGTGACGACTTAAATTATTTATTTCGCTTTCTGTTTTTTAAATGCATTAAAGTGTAAAGATGAGCGGATTTGAAAAATATTTACCTTTCTAATAATTTGAGTGGACCGACGCATGAATATAGTGACCGAGACCCATCACAATGTTCATTTTACATAAAGCGTAAGACTACGCATCGTGCATGCAAGTAGATCGTAAGCAGAGCTTTCAAAAGTGCTCATTTTACCGTGAACAGCCTATAAGAAATTATTTTAAGGCAAAATATGATCAAACCGAGTGCGCACGAATGCGGAACGTTTTTCCTTTGGTGCAATTTGCTAAACTTGAGTTAATCTTTGTTTGCATGAAGCGGAAAATCAGCCTTAAAGTATAACTTTAATATATAAGGCTTCAGGAAAGTAGGAAATGACCATAATGGATTAAAAGTAAAATCGAATTATAGCGACTATTATATCATTAACAGTCTGCGTGGAGTCTTCTCGTAGACTTCATACGAGGTTCGTTCAATGGCGGCTCGTAACGGACGCGTTTGACACACTTCACCTAGAGTGTAAAATTAGTTTATTTACACTGAAAAAATAATGGGAAAATTGCCTGACAAGTGTAAGGTAATATTCACAAACTTGTGGGGGAGACGTAGTTATCCTTACGGGTAAGGCAAAATTACCGCACTCTGGAGTAAAATTCACGTACATGGTAGTGGAAAATCTCATACATGGATGGCAAAATTACCTTGCGACGTGGAATGTCCTCGTCCATTTGTAATGAGACCAGTGTGGTCGTCTCAGGATATTTTTTAGGGGTTTTAGTAATTTTTTTAGCCGTAGTTGGCAAACCTGGGTAGTATGGTCAAAGTATTGTTTAGTATTTGTAAGTTGCATACTTTACCATGTGGTTTTGCTACATTTTAGGCCGGCCTATGCCTATTCCGACTCGTATTACGTATTTATTTATTGGAAATATTTATATATATTTTATATGGTGCTACTCTTACATATTAATAGATATGAATAATCGATACGCAATTTGTATTGTGCGTGTTTGGTTGTAAAAGTCGCCGTCAGAATGTGTTCTACGCACGGCGCGACATCGATACTGCATGGCATAGGCAGGGAATAGCGAGCATAAGCTGCCCAATGGGACTGACAAATCGCCGGTGTAGTCATGGGAAGGCCGTTGCAAACTTTGTGGTTGTAATGTTAACGGTAGGTGCGGGGAAACATGTAATGAGAGATTTTTTTGCCGAGTGAAAATTGTGCCAATGGCTGTGTTTGACTTGGTCATCGGCGTAGCAGTAAACTCTGTTTTGCGTGCCCGAAGAACTGACGTTTGCAGCGTGTGTCGTCCCGGGAACGCGATTACTTAAATCGACTTCGCTGGAATCGCTGTGTGTTGCTGCCGCCGCCGCCCGAGCGCCGATTCAATTGCCGCATACAAGGGTACCAGTCATCGCCGACCTCGCATTCTGGCCGGGCCAAAGTTCACCAGGTATGTGATGAGATGTTTTACGCTCGTCAATTTCCCGGGACGTCAGCGTCAGTATTTTTTCACCGTTCGTGTAAAGATCGCCACAGCCCGTGCGTGGCCCATTCAGAGGGCGACTTGAAATACATTTTGTGCAGTAAGAACCGGAGCCAAGAATTAGATTCTTTTGTAAGAACTTTTAGTAACATGGATTTTAAAAATAAAATTTGAGGCCCGGTATTTGTTTTGGTTACCATATGGTTAAGTATTTTATATGTCTTAGCCCTTTGTCAGTATTATGAAAATAACTGTGCTGTGTGACAACGGTGAAAAATGATATAACTAACCATTTTCTAATAAATATGGTAACCCAAAAAAAAAATTTTCAATAGAATCAACCATCGTAATGTTGACCATTGGAAATTTTCTGATGGAAAAGAAAGACTCTGCAGCTGTAAATGTTCTAGATGAGAACTACAATGTTTCTATTTGCAGTTAATGAAATTTGTGCGGAAAAGTTTTGAAGCCGAGCTCGTTCTTGCCCCGTGGCTAGGTGTAGGATTATTTGACGTAGCTGGAAGAGTGAGGTATTCTTGAGTAGCCTGCACCCTGGTGGGGAAATGATGTCTCAGTAACTAATTGATAATTGTGTTTTTTTTTATATATTTTTAAGTTAAAATTAATTTTTAGTCATACAAGTTGTCCAACATGGCTCTTTAAATGTAAGTTTTAATTACCGCACTGTGGAGTAAAATGGACTGTAAAATTACCTTACGATGTGTGCATTTCTTCAGCATTGTCTCAACAGCTTGGTGCCATGGGGGGGGGGGGGGAGAGAGAGACAATCCTGTAGCACACCAATATTCACTGATGCTGTCGTCGTGGTGAAATGGATAGCGCATCGGTCGATCGTGATGCAGGACCGGGATTCGCGCCCACTCACCAGCAAGAGTCGAGGTTTTTAAGGTTGAGGTGTTGGTTACTATTCGTCGGAGGATGTAGGTAATAAAAAAATTATCAGTACCAATATTCCGGGGTATTTTTTAATATAATATTATGATTCAATATTGTTAATATTCCCTTGTATGGAATTTTCCCCCACTTTTGTCACGTGCTTTTTCCGTACGGTTAAGGAGTAGAACTTTACTTGGTATGTAAATTTACTCTAAATTTAATCGCTAATTTCACCTTACATGCAGAGGTAATTAGCTTCCCTTACATGTAAGGAATTTTAACTCGGATTTTTTTACAGTGTACTCATTTGTATTACTTCTGTGTGATTTATTATTCCACTCAACTCTTCCAAAAAATTTCAAAGGCGCAAGAATGCTAGTTGTTAGGACGGTCTGAGCGAGGTATTGATCGCAGCTGGAGCCGACGACGCACTCGCCACCTCACCTCGGCAGTGCAGGACTCGGAAGGAAAACTTGACGACATAAACAGTTTCGACGGCGCCGATGCTTGTGAACTAGACTTACTTCTCTTGGGTTGTCGCACTGTGGTACCAAGTGGAGCAGTGTGTCGAACACGTCCATACGAGCCGCGACTAGTTCATTCAATATTTATTTTAAGTTGGATCTCAGCCATTATACGAGAACCAATGGTGGTACCTTGCAGGTTCATTTAAATGCAAACATTAAAAGTATCTGACATTATGTGAACACAGTGAAAATGAGAGTAAATGTAGAGACAGGCATAAGTATTCTAATATTGTTACGTAATAAATTGTTATATCTTTACAAAAAGTAACGTTTAATGATCGGAGGAGATTTGTTAAACACACAGTATGAGCACATCAATCCTCAGTGTGTGACAATATAAGAAGAAATTAATTACAGTGCATAGTTCAGAAATCTCTGTATTATTGTTCTTTGCTTCCCTTCATTATGAGAAAGCAGTAATATTCGGACACACCTACAACAGTGAAGAGAAACATGGTTCGACGCAGTTCTTGCGCTGTCAACAGTAACCAGAGTCAAGATGGGACGTGAATGGAAGGAGGCCACGGTAGAAGAGAGTAACATCATTACTAATATTAATAAGCAGAATAAAACTCATGCATAAATTGCCAGTGGCGTGAAGAAAAAAAACTACTACCCAGTGTTTAGTATCATATAGCTCCTCGAGCACAGGAGAACTGCGGTAAACATTCATGTAAATGGTGCACCATCCAAACTAACGATAACACTGGGTAAAATTAATTTGAGGTAAAATTCCCTTACATGCAAGGGAAGCTAATTACATCTACATGTAAGGTAAAATTACCTCTTGAATGTAGAGTATATTTACATAATGAGTAAAGTACCATTCCATAATCGTACAGGAAAAAGTATCTGACAAATGAAGAGGAAGGGGGATCCCATACAAGTAAAGCATTTTAAAGTATCAGCAAGTGTTAAGTTTTTTATTACCTATACCCGCTGATGAATAGTAACCGAAGCCTCAACATTAAAATCCTGGACACTTGCTGGTGGATGGACGCGAACCATGGTCCTCTATCACGGTAGGCCGATGCGCTATCCGTTACACCACGACGACAGCATAACAATATTTGTGAATATTAGTGTTCTAAAGGATTGTTTCTTCAGTCGGTCCCCCCCCCCCTTTTTTTAGCTGTTGAGAATAATGAATAGATGCACGCGTCGTAAGCTAATTTTCCCAAAAGTTTGCGAATATTACGTTATACTTGTCAGGTAATTTTCCAATTATTTTTACAGGGAAGAGATAAGGGGCAATTAATTAAAGTGGGTTATCAGAATCCAGAAGCGACTGCATCTAAAATGAGTTGATACCTTGAAAAATATGGAATGCGGAATGGCTCACACTAGAATGGAACGGGTGATTAATAGTGCTGGTCACAATGTTCGTGTCCCCATGAAGAAACCATGCATCAGCAGCGTATAGAAAAAGCGTCTTAAATCCGCTAAAGAGTATGTAGCAAAAACGACAGAATTCTGTGAGTGTGTTCTTTAGTCGGACGAAAGCAAGTTTTGCTTATACAAGAATAATGAATGTGTTAACGTGTAGAGGCTACCGAACAGAATTTTACCACAATGTGGTACCAACCGCAAAACATGGGAAAGACAGGGTGAACGTATGGGCCCAAATGGCTTCTTCTGGCGTTGGGGATGGCGTTTGTAAATGGGACTATGGGAAAGTTTAAATATGAAAAAGCATATAGATAAGCTGGGATCAGGAGGCGACTATTACTTTAAATAGGACAATGATGCAAAACACACCGCTGAAACTGTTCGACTTTGGATCTTACAAGAAGTTTCATGAAGATTAATATGATTCCAAAAAAATGGGGTATGGCTGTGTTGGAGACACGGCCGTTTGTTGACGCGCTCGGACCCCTATATGGTTTTTTTTTTTTTTTACGTTCCCGGCACCACTTCACTCGATCATGGGGGTTTACAAGTATCACTGGATTGCTTTTCAGATGCTCATTCCAACCGTATACGATTTATGTGATGAGTATAGGCCGACAAGTTCTCTTAATTTTTTATATTAAAGTCGTACAAGTTCACCATCACGCCACACAAATGTTTTTATACACGCAATCGATTGACCTTGACGAGAGCTGTCTATTGAAACTCAAACGAGCGTCGTAGCGTCTCCTAGTCAAAAGTTATACTACTCGGAAGTTACGAGACGCGGCGAAACGAACCCAGAATTGCTACTTCCCCCCTCCCCCAACCAACAATCATCCCGCCACGCGCGATGCTTCGCAGTGGTCACTCAATGTAATATATTATTTGATCCTTCGGCAATCGAGTGGTGTAATTAAATTTTGAATGTAGACGGTAGATTCGGAGCTACAATGCCAAACTGTATGCCCCCTTTTTGTTATCGGATTTTCCGGATTGTCTCCCACTATGGTTGTAAATTTAAAAACATATTCACGTAAAAACTATATATTTTAATCTAAGGAACAGAGAACAGTGCGGTAAAGAGAGAGAGAGAGAGAGTGTGTGTGTGTGTGTGTGTGTTATATGCTGGCAATGAAGTTTTGATTATCACAAATACTCGGTATTCCCCCCTCCACCCCGTTGAACACTGATTCACTTGTGACAGAGACTGTGAAAAGTGTTATAAGCTGCAGGAAAGAGTAAACTCAAAGTTTTTTTTAGTACATTCAGTCAGACTACAGTTAGCATTCAATATAAGTTATTAGAATATCTGAGAAGGAACTTTGTATCAAAATGTTGGCAGTGTGTCAAAAAATTTGTCAGAACAACTTGAGACTAGAAATTTGACGCAATCCCACTCTTACCCTATATAGCCGCCAAGTATTTATGCCCTACAATGGGTGCCTATTGACGAACCCTTGCTTCTTACTCACTCAAGAGTACACTACCCAGATATTATCACACTGCGGAAGGGTAACTCATTCAATACCGGAGGGAATTAGTACTCTCTTTCGCCCAGATTAGCCAACCGTAAATTACATACCCTAACTGACCATATTGTTCTCATTTCTAAATTACCTAAATTTATGCGTCCCGGATACTGAATAGGCGCTAATGAGAGCAGTAGAATTCATCACCATTTTGTAACTCAGACATCCCCATTTTATTATTTAATTGTGACAGCTGACGTCACAACTTTTGGCAACATTTACGGTGAGCAAGATCAAGCTTCCTGGGAGGGAAGCCTTTACGATCAAGCTCACCCTGGGGTTTGATTCCCCTCCACCATCTCTCAACCCTTCGACGAGTCAGTGTACCACCAGATCAGTCCCCCACGTCAGCAAGCATGTCCGTTAAGAGAGGACTGAAATGTTTCACTTTGTTGCCGCTAGGAGCCTCCCTGGAGCGTAGTCTGCGAGTAACCAGTAAGAGAGCTCTCTCAGTATGCGCCAGGATGACGACTCCACAACAGAAGGCCTTTTGCGTTCTCCAATTCAGCAATTCAAAATTTGTGACAACTGTGCGGTGCGGTTTTTTTTGGCAAGAGTATAGCACTGCAGACCTATACTGCTCAGAGCATTGGACGATCGCGCTAGCAGTTTCGACGAACAGGTCGTCTGTGCAAGCGGAAACCAACAGTTTGCTTCCGTGTTTCCAGCAAAGACTTAGGACGTACCCGGAGGAGATTTCTAAGAAGTCTACAAACGTTTACTCGCCGTGCCAGCCGAGAACTAGCCGTTCCCCATATGACGGTCTGCTGTTTTTTACGACGGTGTTTATGATTCAAGCCATACAGTAGTTGAACTCTTACACGCCCCGGTGCCAAGGTGATATAACGACTACATGTGGCGCATTGCGCAGTCATTCTCGGAAAGGAAATTGAAGATGACACTTTTGTTTGACATGCAAGTGTTCAGTGACAAGGCCACGTCTCACGTCAGAGGCACACCGAAACCACCACTACGTACGGATGTGGGGATCACAGCAGCCACATACCGTAGTAGTCGAACATGGGAGACACTCTAGTAAAGCGAATGTGTTCTGCGCCGTTTCCCGAGGAGACATTTATGATCCGTTCTTTTTTCCTGGCACCACTCTTACGGGAATCTCACGCCTGCAAATGCCGCAGCGCTGGCGCTTTGCAAGTTATAACATTCCTGAACAACGAGCTTCCGACCGCAGTGATCGGCCGTTAGGGACTTGCTGATTTGGAACTATAGGCTGTTCACGGTCAAATGAGTACTTTTGAAAGCCTGCGTAAGATCTACTTGTATACACGATGTGTGTGTTCTTCCGTCTTATGTAAAATTAACATTGCCATGGGCCTTGTTACTTTATTCATGCGTCGGTGAAGTGAAACTGTGAAATTATTAGAAAAGTAAATATTGTACAAATCTGCTAATTTTTACTACACTTCGATATACTAATAAAAAAAATCGGAAAGCGGGAGAAATTAACTTATCACAAATGATAGCCTATCATTTTTTATTCGACGTTATTATATGTAACTATTTTCCCCTTAATCGTTACCAACTTTACTGGTCGCATGTCACTCAGTGCGCGCGTTAAAATATATGCAGGTAGGGGCAGTGACTTTTTTCCAAAGTTGATTTCAAAAGTGCTCGCTTTATCGTGAACAGCTTTTACACAACTGGCCACCAAGATCGCCCGATCTCAGTGTGATTTTTTTTTCGTGCGAGGTTTTGAAGGATTCAGTTTGCGTGCCACCCCTTCCTACAACAATGGACGAACTTGGAAGCCACGCGACAGCAGCAGTGACTGCAAGAACACCACACATGCCCGCTAATGTTAGTGACAAGTTAGATTATCGTGTTAATGTATGCCGTGCTTCTGCAAGCGGAAAAAAAAAGGGGGGGGGGAGATAGTGGGCATATGAGATAGTTGCAAACAAAATGTTTTTGTCAGACATGTACATATTCCACTCTACCGCATGGTTCTCGGTTCCTTAGTTTAAAAGATCTGGCCTTTTGAAACGTCATTTAAAACACCTCCCATACCTCGAAGACACCCCCACGGTCTCTAGATCTGAATTCTATCGAAAACATCTGGAATGATTTGGCGAATAGGTCGAGTAAACAAAAATATTAGAAATAAGTGCTATCCATAAAGAGCTTATTTAAACAGAATAGGGAAATATTGCGTCTGAGATGGCCAAGAAGCATGTCCATTCAATTTCTAGACGACTTCTAGCAGTCCTTTACAGATGGGGTATGAGAGAGAAATATTAGTAGATAGTAAGGCATAACGTCTCGTCTACAGCAACTAAATATTGGTTGTTCTACTCTAATACTTGCGTAGCATCAAAAGGAAAATATTTTCATATTTCCTGATGGGATTAAATTATAGTACTTTTTATAATTTAAGCGTAGGTTCATTGTATTATATTACTTAATGTTTTCTTCCACTACGTATAACAGATCATTAACGTTTGCGTTGTGTAAATATATTAGCATGTGTTATGTACTATTTTTCACATGCTTATGTCGGTCTCTGTAGGTCTCATTTCATGTTTGATGCCACAGTGATTTAAACTTTATTAAATGATGTACATGGCCTAGAAAGTAATTTTTCATATCTAAGTAGCGTCACTCCTGGGAGAATATTGTTGCTGGCTATTAAAGGCTGTCCATAGTAAAGTGAGTACTTTTGAAATAACCTTTGAAAAATGTCACCGCCCAGTAAAGTTTGCCAGGCAACAACGGAAAGAAAGCAGTTGTGTTGTGAATATTAATATTTTATTTTACCATTTTTTAAATGCAAGTGTAAAAATAGAAACATTAGTAAAATATGAGGTTGTCTGTGACCGACGCATGAGTAACTATATCAGGCCCGTTGTATCGTTAATTGTAGATACGGTGGAAGAATACACAATGTGCATGCAAGTAGATCTTAAGCAGGGATTTCGAAAGTGCTCATTTTACCCTGATAGCCTTTATCTTATATAAAGGCCACTTGCACTTTTTAATACATACATAAGATAGTATTTTTGTATATTAATACGAGTTCCCTTCGCTCCTGGCTTCTGCAAAAACACGTGAATTATGGACGAAGTTGAACCCCCCCACCGTTAAGAACATGTCGGCAAGTAGCATCGCTTGAACTGAAAATCTTGATCAGTTGGTTGTGAGTCTTGTGACTGGTGTTTTGGCATGGAGTTGTAATGTTTGGTAAACAACTACCTGCTCGGGTCCATGACACACTTTAAAATTATGTTGTTATCTAGTTACGACAGTTTGCATGTGTAATAGATGGCGCTTGACAAAATAATAATACATTCTGTTGATGTTTTCAGGTGTTTTGGGTCGGCCCCATATTTGGCGGAGTCGTAGCGGCTATATTGTACAAGTACATACTTGCCGTAGATAAAAACCAACAAGCATAAAAAGGTATCTCACGCACTAGTTATTAATAAGATTTTCGAGGTTTTAACTAAGATATTGAAATGTTGATTTAATCCGGCGAAAAAAAAAATATCGATATTTTGGACTCGAATTAATTTCTGTGATATTTGGTCGCTCTTGTGGAATGCTTTGGAGCTGATAGTCACAGGGGATAATTTAATGTGCTTTTAGTGGATTTAGTAAAGTGAATCATTTGTGAACTGCTTCAATTTGTAAAAATTAATCAAGTTCTGCATCAATTAAATTTATAAAAGAAACTTGATTCCTCGTTGAAACACAAGGTTAAGGTAAATTTGTTTGTTTTATTCCATATTCGTGGAATTCACACAGACTCTTCTACTAATCTGTGTTACTTTTATTTGAGAAAAAAAATATTCTCTCCGAATTGTTAGATTTACTGATGGTCAGTTGTGAGCTTATAAAATTTTGAAAATATTTTATTACGTATAAATAGATGCCAGCCTTCTTGTCTTAAAATCGAGATGACTAGTCATGTAAGGTAATTTATCCGCTTTTGTGGTGTTGTGAGGTCGCATGGTTTCGGGTTGTACTCTAGTAAACCATGCATGTGATTTACATTGTTTTGACTTCTTAGTGTAAGTTGTGTCGCTGATAGCCTGAATACATTCAACTGGACGCGAATAAGGTCAAAGGTCAAATTAATAAACTAGCTTCAAGAAACTTCGTGTCTGCCTCTCCCACTGCATAGTACCGTCAGGGCTGCCAAACCAAATCACTTGAACTTCCACCCGAAAATTTGATGCGACTTTTTATGTCGCCAGAAACTATTTCAGCGATTCGGCGCATAGGTGACGGAGTGTTGTTTAAGGGTCCTATGCATCTGCGCGAGGAAGCGATACGGGCGACACTAACACGCACGCCTAGCGCCTCATCGCTCCTACGCGCAAGGCGTGCAGTGTTTCCGTCCTAACGCTTTATTGCGTAAACTATATCTGTAACTGTGGGGTTTTATTACACGCGATGAAAGTACCTGCGTATAATAGTACTTTTCTCTTGCCGCTTAAAGAAACTTCACAGGCAAGCTTTGAAATTGCTATATTTGACCACTTTCACGATTTTTTTCCTCCATTAATTCAATTAATATGATGAAAGTAAAAAGATAGCGATACAGGCAATAGTTTTCTTATCCTTTCAGGAAAAACTACGAAGTTTTTCCAGAACACTTATTTACCGAGACACGCGTTTTAGGCGCAAACAACGATTTCACAGAAAACGTTTGAGTACATAGGACCCTTAAGGTGCCCGTATAATACGAACGATGTTAGGAATACCCATTTGGAAATAATTAACAGATTATTCGCATACGAAAATATACACCGTTCAAATCACTTGGCACTCTGCTTATTACAAACATCAATTTTGTATCTTGCCAAAACCGCCAAAAGTGTCATTTTCATATTTAACCGAACTACTCATGTCTAAATATTTATAGAGTTGAAATTCTAAGTGGTGGTGGTGGTAGTGCGAGAAGGTGGGTTTTAAGATATTCAATAAAAACGGTTAATTTTAACTGTCTACGGGATTATTCCTTAAAAATAACTTCATATTGTTTCTTACCAGATAAATACATGTACGTAGTATGTTTACAGTTTGATAGACTTAAATACACGAGAAAAAAATATTTACAAAATATGTATCTCTCTGCGGGCTGAGGAAGTTTCCCTCACCAGACCGCAAAGAACACACAGCCCAGAGGTCAGGACGCCCTGCACGTCCCAGCGCAACTCAGACATCCCCGCCAGTCAGACCAGCAAAGCCGCGGTTCCCTAACCCTGTCCTTCCCTGCCTGCGGGGGGGGAAGTGGGTGGCAAAATTTAACTGAGTGCCCAAGTTGTATTTCAGTAACGGTATCAATTTTGAAAATACAGGTCTTGTGAAATTTAATATTAACAAAGCTGGCATATGGTTTCGAAGAATCCATATGCCTGCAGTAGATATATATATTATTATTATTATTTTTTTTTTTGTTATTAAGCCGAGATTCCCGTGAAGTTAATTTCAAGGTTCGTGAGTTCTGCTTGCCATGAATTGCGAAATGGTAGCGTGAAGTGTGAGATGGTATTTTGTGATTTTAAATTTATTTATTTCCATTAAGGAGAAAATTATTAAGTTAATTATAATAATCGGCGCGAAATAGGCTCAAATTGCAGCTGAATGAGAAAGAGCAAATGCTGGAGGCATGTTTTTTTTTTTTTGGGGGGGGGGGGGGGGGGGGGGGAATGTGCGCAGCTCCGATGAGGATTGAGAAGTGCACTGGAAACAGCCACAGGGAAGTAGTTTTATTAGTTAGCGAATTTCCGTCCCGGACTGATCAGAGAATTTCCTCGCTCTGCCGAGGTTTTAATGTGATATTTGCAGTGTCGTTTACTGTGTTAATTTCGGCATTTTAGGTCTTTTTAGGTGGTTACGTGTGTCTGGTTGATACTGCCCTATCCTTTTGAGTACGGGGTTTGAGTGTGTTAATAATTTATCATAGAATTTATTGTTTTGGGAATGAAATTTATTGTCTATATAAGGTAGTTTAAGTGCATCATGAATGTCGGAAATGCGTGTTCGCGGCGGTGCATTTGTGATTATTTTTAAATATTTGTTCTGGACGACTTGAAGTGATTTAATTAATGTTTTAGACGCGGTTCCCCACACTTCATTTCCATACATCATGGCTGAGCGAATTTGAGAAGTATATATTAAAAGTTTTAGCCGTTTAGGAAGCCGAGGCGATTTTAGTAGAGGGTAAATTAAGGGGATTTTTCCTAGAGCTTTTTTCCTTGTTTCGTTTATGTGTGCGGACCATTTTAATTTATTATCTATTGTTAAGCCTAAATATTTAGCTGTGTCTGAGATGGGGATGTCTACATTATTGTATTTTAATGGTTTAATTTCTGGCTGTTTCCTGCGCGTGATAATGAGTGCTTGACTTTTTTCTGCATTAATTTTAATTTTCCATCGGTTATACCACTGACTCAGCTCGTCTAGTTGACACTGTGCAAACAAATATGCATATTTGATATGTTTATCTTTTGAATAGAAGAGGGTGTCGTCAGCATACATTTGTAAAGTGCAGTAAGTGCTGGGGATATCGGCAGTGTAAATATTATATAAAAATGGAGATATTGCGGAGCCTTAAGGTACTCCTGCAGTTAGGGGACGGTGGGAGGAGTTTGCGCCTTCTAAATTTACGAAGAATTTTCTGTTGGAGAAGTAGTTATTTATGAGGTGGATGTAGCAATCGGGAAATTTAAAATTTATGAGTTTTTGAATGAGGCCAGGTATCCAAACCTTGTCGAAAGCTTTAGCCACATCCAGGAATAGAGTTATTGAATATTGTTTATTTATGCGTGAAGTTTTTATAACTTCTGTAAAAAAAAGTGGTTAGAGCGTGAGTTGTGGAGTGGTCTGCCCTAAAACCGAACTGCCTTTGCAGAATAATGCGTTTTTTAATAGCATGTGAGTTAATCTGGCTAAGAGAATTCTTTCAAAAACTTTGCTTAGAGAGCTGAGTAGCGATATGGGCCTCCGGTTTACAGGTAATTGTGGGTCCTTGCCTGGTTTAGGGAGAGTGATCACTTTTGCCAATTTCCATGCAGGTGGGAAGTAGTTGAATTTTAGTATGGCGTTTAGGATATCCAGTAAAAGACAGAGGGCTTCGTATGGGAGGTTTTTAATAGTTTGGTTGTTTATTTTGTCTGGGCCTGGCACTTTTTTAGGGTGTAGGTTTTTAATGGTAGCTATTAATTCTGGCATGGTTATTAATTCCGGTTCCTTTTTTGGTTTTCTATTTAGAAATTTCTGTGTGGTTGTTATTACATCTCTGGTAAAATTTATGTCTCCGAGATCCTCATTCGGAGTGAATTGGTTTTCCAAAGAATTTGCTATAGTTTCTGCTTTAGTTTGGGGGTCGTAAACTAGTCCTGTTGGGGAAAGGATAGGTGTAGATCGAGTTTTATTGCTAGAACCTCGGAGCACTCTGGATATCCGCCAGAATTGGTTTATGTTGTCTGAAAGTTCGGTAACAAAATTTTCCCATTTTGTTATTTTTTGTGTTTCTAATTTGATTTTTAATTGTTTTTTCAGCTTGTTGTATTTAGCTTTGTTTGATTCTGTCCTGTTGCGTTGGAATACATGTCTAGCTTGTCGTTTTTCGCCAAGTAGCATGTCTATGTCTGTGAAATTTTGCTGTAAAAATTCTCGCCTGTTAAAAAATGTTGTGTGTTTTGCTAGTTGGGTTTTTAAAGTATTTTTCAGGATATCTATGGATGGATCGATATCAATTTTGTCGCGAATCGTTAAGTGTTGTTCTGTAAAGATTTCCGCCAGTTCAGTTTTAAAACCTTCCCAGTTAGTTACCGGGATTTTTGCTAAAATGGTTTCTGGGCGTTGAAGTGATTTTGCATAGAACTGGCATGTGATCTGAGTCTAGTTCGGCTAGGGTTGTAAGTTCTGTAAATAAATTTGGTAGGTTAGTAATAACGATGTCAAGCACATCCGGATTATGTCTGCGATTTGCAGGAAAGAAGGTATGTGATTCGGGGGCCTGAATAATATAGCTGTGGAGCTGCGCGTGGTTTTGTAATATGTTACTACTAGCATTATTAATTCTACTGTGCCAATCAGTATGTTTTGCGTTTAAGTCGCCTGCAATTATGAAGGGGAAGGGCTGGTTTATTAATTTATCGAGATCCGTGGTTTTTAATTTCGCTCGGGGCGCTACGTAGGCTGAGATGACGGTTATATGGCCGGAGTTTGTGTTTATATTGATTGTAGTGGTTTCTATGTTTTCACAGTCGGGGTCCTTATTTACGTGATGTTGAATTTTGTTATGAACTAGTATTAAGGTACCTCCGCCTTCTCGTACTCTGTCCGTACGGTATGTAGTGTAGTTTTTAATGGCAAAACGACGACGTGGTTTCAGTCTAGTTCCTTGTATTAACGCGATTTCTATCCCGTATGTCTCCAGC
Source organism: Dryococelus australis (assembly GCA_029891345.1). Lineage (NCBI taxonomy): Eukaryota > Metazoa > Arthropoda > Insecta > Phasmatodea > Phasmatidae > Dryococelus > Dryococelus australis. The sequence goes on from CM056995.1 coordinate 362,072,879, forward strand.
ACTCGCTCCAACTCGTAAAGCTGTGAGAAAATACCGTTACTGTTCCAGTACAACAGGGATAGGGATCCGGAAGCTTGCAGGGATTGTGGGTCCATTTAGTGCATCTGCTCTGCAAAAGTCATGAGCGCCTCCATGAGGAGCATGGACTTGGTTTGTGGGTCTGGGTGGGTGTTTGCTACTATCATGTAGCCGCGGAAATGGCTCTGATGGCCCGGAAATTAGCCTCTTTTAGGAACCTCATGGGGTCCATGAGGTCCTTCATGGTGCTTCCCAGGTCGCCAGGAGCCGATGGGGCGGAGCTGGGGACAGGTGTGGGGGTTTGCCGGCGGGGTGGGGCGGTTGGCATCTGTAAGGTTTCGTGTTCTAGGGGCACCTGCGTGGCGTGTGTTGGGATTGAAAGGTGGCGGACGGGGTCTCTGGTTGCCTGTGCGTTGGAGTCTTGCGGGGGGAGAGATTTTGCGTCAAGGAGTTTAGGATATTGCGAGATATCCCTAGCTGTAACTTGTGGGGCAGACGTCGTTGCCATTTGTGGATTCATTCAAGATTGGAATTTTTTAAGAGCCGTTTGCTGTCGCTGCTGCACGATTGCTATTAATTTGGGACAGTCTTTCGAGTTGGCAAGGTGGTCGCCATTGCAGTTTACACATTTCGGTGCAGCAGCTATCTGGGGACAGGCATCCAGAGTGTGTGACCCGGTGCAGTGTGGGCAGACTACGTTCAGCTTGCAGTAATTTCTTGTGTGGTCCAGGGCCTGGCAGAGCTTGCATTGAGCAACGTCACTGAGCTTCCTCTGGTACTGGCGGGGATGAACAATTGTCATTTTAAGCCGGGTTACAGATATAAGAGGGTCGAGAGAGTCATTCTTATCTGCAGTGACGCAGAAGCGGTTCTGTGGTACGAGCTGGTATTGGGAAGGGTCTAGTTCGTTTTGTTTTCTGTACTTAAACTGGTACACTTCAGTCACCTGGTACCCGCGCAGTGTGAGCTCCTCTGCGATGGTATTTGGGTCCGTGTCTGCCGGCAGATCAAACACGACATTCTGGGGTGGATCGATGTTTGTGCTGTAAGTGAAATAAGGAATGCCAGTGTTTTTCAGCATGTTTGTCGCGGCCTCATATTTGTGCAGGTCGGTTGCAACAATGTGCAGACCGTTCCTGGCCATGCTGATGGTAAAACCTGAGGGATGGATGGTTCGGAGCTGTCGAACGAGGAAAGAGTACCTGCCTGTGTCACGCACCACGAGGCGGAAAGTAGGTTTTCTGAGTTTCGCATTGTTGCGCAGGTTCAGGTTCACGTTTGGTGGTTGGCTTGAAGAGCCGGGGGTCGAGGTGGAAGCCACTTGCTCCCTCAAAATTGAGTACCAGTTTCGAACCGGAATGTTCGGCTGCACGTCCAGTGCCGTGCCAGGGGCACATTGTGCCTGTTGCCTGGACTCACCCAGGGTTTGCTGTTCGTACTCAATGTTTTCCTTAGCTTGACGTTTACCCAATTGGGTTCGAAGAGCGGTTCTGACATCCTCCGAGTTCTCATAAGAATTGCGCCTTTTCAGGTTGCTACCCTGAAGCTCGAATTCAAATTCCATTTCTGAGGAAGAGAGGGGAAAACTGGAATTAACTTCCCGGCTCGAAAAAACAGAAGACCTATTGTTCAGGTTCGGTTCATATAATTCTGCACCAGGTGCTGTGTTTTTCACATGACGATGATTATCGTCGGATTCATTGTGGGGCCCAACCCCCTCCACAGAGCTACGCCCGTCCAGGACCAGGAGAATAAAAAAAAAAAAAAGGGGGGGGGGAAGTGCACTAGGAAAGTAATGGTAAGAAGATAGAATTAAGTATGCCTATTCGCTGCAAGAGAGTCTGTCGCCGCTGACCCCCAAGGTGCTAGGCTCGAGATGACTGTTAGGTTTTTAGACCCAACAGCCGACGAGCAGACACTCACAAGTCGCGAAAGCTATACAAACCTACAGTGGCAGTCCCAACTCCTTACTCCTTGAAGACACGTCCTTACTCGTCGATACCAGGATATCGAGAGTGATGTGCGAGGCCCAGACCGCAGTAGTTTTGACAAAATCCGTCCCGGACCGACAGGAAAATTCTGCCAGCCCAGGAGGCCTGCAAACTCTGTGATCTGGGCGTGTTATGTGTTCATTAGCTTGGTTATGTGTAAATGTATTGTGTTATTTGTGTTTTAAGGGTATTGTTAACACGATCTATTGCCCTTAACCCCGGGCAACTGACCCCCCCGTCCCTCTACCGGAAGCGGGGGCTAGGTCTGTGGAGGATTCTGTGCTGCAGCTAGCGACGAGACCAGCTCCAGCACTGCCTCGCCCTGTGGGTTGTGCTGCCAGTGCGTCTTCTTCTGGTCCTCTTTCCTCGTAGGTCATCTGGGATGGCTCTCCTCGGCCACGAGGCGCGATCCCTGGACCAGCAAGCCCTGCTCCTGCAGGAGAGCCGCCTTTTCTTGCTGGGCGAAGGTAACTAAGTAGACTGGTCCAGTGCTCAGGGATGTTGCCGGCGGCGGTGACGGCTGTCTCGGAGACCCTGGAATCCGTGGCACTGCCTCTCAGTACCACAAAGTATCGGGGCTCCCTCTTCTCTGGCCGCCGCTGTGTCCGCCCTCTGGCTTTCTTCCTTCTGTGTCGCCTCCCTGGTGGTGCTGGATACAGGCTGGGTTCTCTGGTCGGGCGGTATGGGCTGCGCAGGCTCGCAGGGTTGGCGCTTCTTGCGTAGCTGTCTTCTTGTGTCTGGCAGGTCTATCTGGGTGCTTCTTATCTTCTTCTTGATAGGTTGTTGGGTTTCTTGCTTATCCGACTAAGATGCTGCTTCTGTTGTCGGCCTGGGTGGCTTTGGGAGTTTCTCGTCACAGAACGCTAGGATTTGGTGAACTTTGTACACGTACTTGATGAGCATTCTGATAGCTGCGCTGTCTGAATATACTTCCTGCCCTGTAATAGTTGTGAGGGTGTCTTCTATGATGACCTCTTCTTTTGTGTCGATAATATCTACGTCGGTTAGCACATTAAAGTGCGTGGCTGTGCTGGTGATGGAGTAGTTGACGAAGAAGTTGTCTCCGAAGAGGGGCGACAGTGTTTCTGTGGATGAAATCGCCGCATAATTTGATGACATCCATTTGGAGAACCGTATTCGATGTTTACTGATTCCAGTAGAGTAGCGAGTCGTTACCATACTCGACTGGTATGTGCTGTTCAAAAATCTCGCTGAACGATTGGTGGTGGTGGTGGTTGTGTGGCTGTGGGGCGGTCTTTGTTTCCTGTCGTGCTGGCTGGAACACTGGTGAGGCCGCTGAGTCTCTCCGGCGTCATGGCGTCCTTAGACATGGCCACCGCTGGAACTGTTGCTGCTGCTGTGTCTGCCAGGACGTCTATGGCCCATTGATTCTGAGCACTCGGGTCTGAATCGCCTCCGATTCGTCAGCATGTGGTGTTAATATCTCACCATCCCCCCACCCCACTCGGAGTATCCTCCCGATCGCGCACTGCTTTCTTGGCCTACCGCTGGTCCGTCGGGCGGTGGGGGTTGCTCCTAATTAGAACACACCTGCGGCACCCGGCAACAGGGGAGGGGATCCTGCCAGGCTGTTCGCCTCTCAAGTCGTCCTTACACCCAGAGTTACAAGCATTTGAATTTTTTTCAATACAATTCCTACCAACCATATTTCTCGGGGTGGCTTCGAGACCTTCGATAATTTAGATAAGCTACATACAAAAGTGACATTTAATTTTAAGGATGACATCCACGATTTTTTCACGATATTTGCAAATCAATTTCCGTTGATAAAATCAACATTACTTTTAAGGAAACAAATACAATGTTTGTATCAACGTGAAATACCAAAGTTTTACAGTAATAAAATATTCTAAAAAGACACAACGATTATGGCGTCAACGTTGCCTTTGATGAGTCGGGGAAGTTCCATTGCCTATAAAACATTGAGCTCGTACCCGATCTCAAGACAAAGACAAGGTTCTTTTACATCTTTGACCGGCAATAAAATCCGTTCACGTAATTCATCTGATCATTTTTACTGTTTTTACTTAAGCTTTACAAAACATATAATTTAACTGGTTGCTATACTTGGTTTCAGACCACCTTGCTTGTAATAACTACAATAGTTTTCAATACAGCACAAAATAATTCGTTAGCGTCAAGGTGAAGAGGTCCGTTTCTTGACAATTTTATCTTCCAGGTGTGTTGGTATTTTTACTTATACTTGAACTTTCGTTTCAGATGGAGTACACGTAGGAACAAGTACAGAAGACAGCTGATTTAAGGACCAATTAAAGTGAGAGATTTGAACGTATTCACGCATTTTTGTGATAATATAATGTAATTAATTTGTTGATGTAGATACAACATTGTTATAAATTATAATTCTTGTGTTCTAGAAATGTAAAATATTTCTGCTCTTTCAATGTGTACGAATAAAACTGTAAAATGATAGAAGAATTATAAGTAATAAACCTTTATGTAGACTTAGCATAACTGCAGTTGACCTGTCACGTAAACAGGCAGGACATACGAGACGTATTCAAGTGCTCGTTATTGTACACTACCTGATCATAAGTAGCCGGAAACCAGTCTGTAAACATCAACTAGAGCCTAAAGGCTGTTCACGATAAAGTGAGCACTTTCGAAATCAACCTTAGAAAAAAATGTCACTGCCCCTACCTTTAACGGGTGCAATGCGTGACATTTGCCCAGTGAAGTTGGTAACGATGGAGGGGAAAATAGTTCCATATATTAACGTCGAATAAAAAGTGTTAGGTAGCCGTTTGTGATAAATTATTTATCTCGCTTTCTGTTTTTTTTAATGCATCGAAGTGAAAAATTGAGCAAATTTGTACAATGTTTATTTTTCTAATAATTTGACAGTTTGATTTGACCGACGCATGGATAAAGTAATGAGGCCCACGACAATGTTAATTTTACATAAGGCGGAAGAACACACAACGTGTATACAAGTAGATCTTAAGCAGGGCTTGCAAAAGTGTTCATATTGCCATTGCTGAAATACGGTTGGTAAGCTATTTATGGGCCATTGATAGAGCACCTACTCTCAACCATCAGTTTCATTTCTATTAACATTCCATCAGTGGGCCATAAATGGCATGCCAAGTTTCTTGGTGCCAGCAGTTAATCATTACAGGGCCAGTTGTGTATACCCACACTTTTTCTGGGCCAGCAATACCATCAGTAAAACCACAATCGGTCGACTGTGGCTTGCTACATAGGATGGGATGGCCGAGAGGCTAAGTCGTACCCTGGAACAGTATCTGGCGATACAATCAGAAAGATTGGGGGCCGGTTTCACCAACACATCTTAAAATTTAAGCGCTACTTAAACACTGAATAAGCTGTGGCTAGCGCCTTGTACCGTTTCACCAACTTTAAGCTCACTTAAAATGTTTTAAGAAGTTCTTAGTTTAGACAGCCGAAATCGGATGCCTAACTCTTTAAGCTCTGCTTAAACATTGTAAAAAAATTAAAAGGAAAATGGCTGCTACTGAAAAAAGTTGTGTGTTGATAACCCCAAATGTGATATGAAGTATTTTGTTCTATATATTAATTTTTTATCAATAAAAATAAGAAATTATTGTGTATCAAAGTTGCTGAGTTTGGGTGCAAGTCTTTATTTGCTGAAATAACCTATCACGATGGTCGAAAATAAATTTCGTGGCAGGCTTATATTTGTTTATGTACATTTTGCACGTATTTTCAAGAGGCAAACCCAATACATACATAGGAAATTGAGTGTAAAGGCAGGTAGCTGATTGATAAAATTGAGTGTAAAGGCAGGTAGCTGATTGATAAAATTGAGTGTAAAGGCAGGTAGCTGATTGATAAAATTGAGTGTAAAGGCAGGTAGCTGATTGATAAAATATGAATTTATTGAGTACATATAAGCTACGGAAGTACCTATTTGAAATAAATGGAAAAAATGTTTTCCTTCACTACACTGCATGCATGTACGATATGTAGGCCTAAAAATATATGATTGCTTTCATATAATTTGAGACTGGACATAATATAATGTATTTGCACCTATGTTTTACTACACACAACAAATTTTTCAGTACAAGTTTTGCACACATTCGACTTTGTTTTGAATTAGAAAAATTAACGAGGGCCCAATTAAAGATGTCATACAGGTGTGACGTGATATAATATTTATTCAAATTCGGGTACTGGGCGTTTCTAAATTGCACATGAATATTGTCAATGTTATTATCAACAAACTATCACAATATCAGAAAGTTCAATTCCGGTTAGTGATGAAAGCCAAATCGAATCTTCAAAACATAGCAGTAATTTCGTAGGTAAAAACATAAAACAGTTCTATTGAAGTAGGAAAATTCGTGATGGCCTTGTAGACTGTAGTAAATGTAGGCCCAGTGTACATTTTTGAGGGCAATACAATTTTTACACGGAAGATACATTACGTTCATGGAATATTTAATAAGTGCCTGAACAATACAACAGTTTCATTTTAAGAATTCATCATTAATGTAACGTATTGATTTTATAAAGCATTTAATATATAAATGCTTGAAGAAAGCTACTTTAGTATATGTAACAAGTCTAAAACATTACCCGAGTAGATAGAATATAAAGCAATTAACATTCTGACTAGTAAAAAACAGCGCAGGCCTAATATAGATCGTAACTTATGCTGCGAAAAATCACACTTCTTGGCGCTGATAATTAATAAAAACGACCATAAAACATCACAGAATTGTAACCCAACATTTCCACGATAGTAAATCAGCCTCGAAATTAAAAAAAACTTATCTATTCACGAACGTAATTTTAACATAGATGAATTTCGGTACGCGTAGTTAGTTGAACAAATCGAGTACACATATTTTTCGTGTATCCAGTGATATTTGTTTAATTGATTCTTATTATTCGTCAGGCAAACGATGAAGCTTTAATAGTTTATTATAAAACAAATATTTGGTTAGGATTCGTAATGCTCATAACAAAAGTAAACATAACATTTCAGGGGGAAAAAATGTTTTTTTTTTTCCTTTCGTTGAAATGATTCTCATTGGTTCGTTTAGTCGCATGACCTCAATGCACCACTACCAACATGAGAATATTTGCAACTTGTTTATTTAAGCAATGCCCCGCTAAGACGCGCTTTTAAAACTGAGTTTTATAATGGTGAAACACCTCGACATCCTTGCGCCACTTAAGCTTAAGTATCACTTTGCTGGAACCTAGTTTATTACTTGTTGGTGAAACAGGCCCTGGGACACCAAGGTACCCTTATATCTCCTGGCATATCGCTCGTAGGTTCATGAGTCCACAGGGGTAACACCTTCAAGGATGCTGTTTGGAAGACAGCTCCGCCTACCTGGTGAACTGCTGTTCGGACGTCCAGTGGAACAAGAAGCAGTCAACTTAAAATATGCCATTGAACTACGTCATAAGTTAACCAAAATTCATGGGATTGCCTGGAAGCACCTTAAATTTAATAGTGACAGAATGGAAACACGATATGACCAAAGAATTCCTGAGGATACTTTTTAAGAAGGACGACTGGTGTGGTTGTACAACCCTCAAAGGAATAAGGCATATTGCCCGACGCTACAGAAATCTTGGGAAGGCCCGGACAGGATCCTGAAGCAAATAAATGATGTGGTCTACCGGATTTGTCGACAGGGCTCTTGGGCGAAGCCTAAGGTTGTCCACATCGACCAACTGGCGCTGTACGGAGGTCCTGGTGTTGGAAAGTGTTCGGGAAGAACAGACTTGAGGAGAGGGTAGTGTTACGGGCTGTAGCTAGCACCTGCCACCGGCTCCCGTTATACGTGGCTCGGGGTGACTCACCTCATTCCTCCCCTCTTCCCGGAAAAATGCGCTCGCTGCGTGGTTGCCCCAATTCTGGGAAGGCCGTGAATAACTGACAGCGGCGAGACTTGCCTACGTCACAGTCCCCCCCTTCCCCTGATGATGTAGCAGACACCTGCAGGAGGCGCACGAATATTCTGGGAATTAGGACTCTCGGCGCAGCGCGCGAGTTAGAGAAAATTCTGGGTAACGGCCTACGACACTATATATACTGCCACGGTCCAGTGGCCAGCAATCTTTGGCGAAGACAATCTAGTCGAGTGCGGGCGCGAAGATAACTGTGGTGCGATGCGGACGAGGTGTTCGTGGCGTGAATGTGCGAGAGGGTGTGAAACCGACAAGTAAAGCCTACTGTGCGTGAGGACGCTCGGAGGACTCTAGAACATTGCTGACTGGCGGGACATGGACTGAACTGAGGTGGGACTGAATGGACATGTAATACGGATTTTACTGTAAATATTGGAACTGTCAAATATGGACGTATAATTTATAAAATTATTGAATACGTTGATACACTGTCTATTGGGACTGATTTATAATTATTTAATTTCTTTGTGGTAATTCAAAATTGAGTTGAGAGAATTTTGTTTGTAGTTATTGTAAATATAAATAGGAAATTATAATTATCACTTTTATTTAACTAAGACCCTTAGCGAACTTGGTTTAGACTACTTAATTTCTAGAGAGAAATTGTAACAATATTATGAAAATCAATCTTGAAGATGTTCTAGTAAATCCTGCTTTCTGAAGCATCCAAAATGGGAAATGTGTTTACATTTTGTAACGTCCACATTTTTCACTATTTCTACATCTTGTCAACGTAATTGATGTACTTTTCCCCTTTTAAATTTGCTTATATTTAACACTTTTTCCGTATGTTGTGACATATATTTACTTAATTTTTTGTTATGTTCACATGATTAGGATTTTAAATAATTAGATGTACGAATGGCAATATTCATGTGTAAATGCATTTAGTTAGATAGTTTTATTTTTGTTTGTGTTTTCAAATTAATATTTTATATTAATTACTTTTTCACGGTCTCAACTGGTTGTTAATGTTTCAGGTATATTTTTATTACATTTCTACGAGACCTTGAATTCTATGGATTAGAGATTTAGGCTGTTTTGGTGTAAGTTTTTGATTTACGTAGCGAGTCATTCGATTGGTCAGCAGGTTTGAACCCTGCACCCCTATTGGTGGGAGAGTCCAGCATACGGTAGGCAGGTCCATTTCGGTTAGAATCTCGTTCTCTGTGCCGCCATCTTCCGAAGCATCAAGACGTTAGAACAGGATGCCCGTCAAGAAGTTGGACGAGGCCTATGACATTTAAGTTACATTTTAGGGTGTTCAGTTTTAACAGCTCGCTTTATTTTTTTTTATTTGTGTATTAACGTCGAGTAGAGTGTGAAAGAGCTCCTCCGTTTTAGTACTAAGCAGCTGTTTAATAATTAGTCAGGTAGTTAGACGTCGCCACGTTCGTGAGCTGCGAACCACGCAATACAGAACGCCTACACTTCTTATGGTTGCATCCTGAGCCTACAAGATTTGATCCTGTCCTGTTCCTACAAATTAAATGGTTTTCTTCTTCGAGATCAACTCTACAGTAATGTAAGAAATACAGTACTCAATTTTGCTGCGTATCTAGTACAGACAAGATGGCGCTTGTTCTAGACGGTTAAACCCGACGCCATGTTGGCTAGGCGTCCGTAGCTTAATCCAGCACGTTAACGACAGCACCAGCTACACCAGAGACATAAGATTAGTATATTTTTGAACTTAGACATTTTTCATTTAAGAGAGGATTTTTACAGTGTAAATGTATTACGTCAGACTTAAATATATGCTGACGACCGTTACGCCCGGCCACTCCCTAACGGCAGTGTAGGTTCTAAAAATCCTTTCTTTAATATTGTCATTGGCATTCAGGTTTTTTTTATTGTTTCATTTTCCTACATTGATTTTTAAGTTTACGCATATCTGAATATTTTTGTTGAATAAAAGGATAATTCCTGGAAATTACATTGTGTCTGGCGTGTTTTCGTATTCTCTTCTCTACGTGATTTCTTGGTTCGGATCCTTTCCTAATATATGTAAACTGAATCTGAAAGAACGCAAAATAGGTTTAAGAGTTTTTGCACGTCAGAGTAGTTTTTCAGTTCATTGTGTAACAAGGTGAGTTAGGTACGTAGAGAACGTCTGGAGTCGGAGTCCGTCTGGTTTCTAGCGGACTTGTTACTGAGCTGCATCAACAGACTACTAATATCCCATGCCAAATTTTATAAATATAGCCAGCAAACTGACTAATGAATGCGATGCGAGGGGGAGGTGCTTGAGCTGTGAAATTAGCCACATATGTACGCAGATGGAAGCTCATACGCACGTCACGTTGGTCAATGAAATACAGTCTTAAACATCATTTCAGTTATTTAATCTTGCTTAATTTAAGCTGGCGCCCTTTACCGAGTAATATCACGTGGCAGTATACCAGTTCATTTCCCCTCGACATCAATATTCAGAAATTCAGTCACTCTCCCCACATTAAATTAAATGTATATATGAAATACAGCATTACACTCGCTGGAGGTGCCATCATATGTTAAACATAGTGTTTACTCCAGACGTAAACGGCTGTTTCATTTCAATTTGGTTAAAATGCGAAGTCTTAATCGATTAATTTTTTTACATTTGAAAATTATATTTTGTTAAAATATGTTATAATGTTGCAAAATATATGCAGTCTTCTTTCATATACACAATAAATCAAATTTTTGTGACAATTGTCATGGCATCTATACTACTTTTTTAAAATGAGTTTTCACCTTACATAGTCGTGTGCAGTGTTCCATGGGCAATTGCACTATCTTAGAAAATGGCGATTCAAAGTTGACAATTTTGTGGAAATTTATTTGCGACAATGCGTTCTGTTTACCCACCACGTTTTGTTTGAATTGGTAGTATTGTTCCTGATATACGACATAGCAACCAAAAATTAAAAATGGCCATCAATTCGAAAATAACTGCACTAAATGGTTCAAGAGCATGAAAGTTAGGTGTCATTACAAAACGCTATAAGTGTACAGAGTTTGGTAAAAATAGGTCCACAATTTCAAAAATTGGTTTGGGGAAACACAGGCAGCTGCACACACGTGCATAAATAACAAGGAGGGAAGGTTACCTGATAAATCTTCCTTCCTTCAGAAAGTAGGCTGAATATATTTATACATAGCAAATTGTACTTCTGGGCATTATAGAAACTACTGAACAAGCATTAATTAGTTTTACGCTTTGCTTGCCTGTTACACACAATAATGCATCATAGTGAGATTGGTGTTTGTAATGTATATAAATTGATCGTATGGGTTCTGAAGTTTTACAATCAAGCTGACCATTAACATTGAATTTTATTGAAATAGCATTGAATCTATATTTCTACAGAACACACAAATGTTAGTTTGAAGCATTATGGCAGTGGAAAACAGCTCTACCTCAGTTGCCCAAACTTTGTCATTGAACATTTCGGTTCTGTCACCCATTCCTGTAAGACACTTATTCTGTCTTCGTTTACGACATGACTTTAACAATACGTGGCCTTAATATCATATGATACTTCTCAGTTCCAGATACAACAAACTATATACACCGAAATCAACAATTTCCTCAGCCGTGGTTTCATGCATTTCTTTGGGAACACCCAAAGCTTTGGGTTGATGAAACACCTTCATCTGCTGTTGGAAGAAAAAAAAGCCAAATAATTTGTACTACTTGCCATTTGCTGTCAGCAAGAAAGAAAACGTGACTCTGGTTTTCCTGACTGTTCTCACCCATAAGTAGAATGTCAGCTGTGGTTCTAAGCTGATCAAATATATTCAATGGCTCATCCTCAGACTGGTCAGAGTACGACGTTCTTTTCAAGAACTTCTTCAAACGTGAAATGTGCTTTCGCTTAACAACACTGCCCGTATTTACATTTTGTAGCTCGCATAATCCACGGCGAGTTATAGCCACCGCAACGTATTGGCCAGTCCAGGGTCTGTCGCACCACCCTCCCTTCCTATCAGCTCACCGCACATTTTTCATCAAAACTTTGTCACTGACTCTTATACTACTGTTATGTATTTCGTGTCTTTTTTCATACATATCACGCTGTTTTTCTTGCGACTGTTTTATATCTTAGGTGACACACGAATAAACTTTTTTCCTCGTTGCCAGAGTAGCTGCCATATTCTTTTTGAGTTCTTCAGTGTCAATTATTTCATTTAAACTCTGTGGTGCACAAATTTCTTTGCCATTTTGTCTCCAGTCTTCATGTAATGTGTCAACTGATAAGATGGGCTCCCTTTGATATAACGGGAAAAACGGAGAGTAGCCAGTTGAACTATGCTTGCTGCATCTGTGTGCAAACAACACTCCTTGGATGGCACTAGGCCAATCGTGGTATTATTTTCCGGTAAAATTTTCAGCAGTCCATTTTTTATAGTTCGATTTTGGCGTTCGACAAGGCCATTTGCCTGTGGGTGATATGCAGAGGTTATTCTCTGCTCTGTCCCTGTGAGCCTGTGAAGCTCTGCTGACACTGAATTCACAAATTCTCGCCCTTGATCGTTAATCTGTGATCTGAAACATCCATGTCTACATACAAGCTCGTAAAGAAATACTGCAACGTTGCAAGCTGTTTTTTCTTTCAGCGCCTTGCACTCGGACCTCTTAAAAAAATAGTCAACAGCTACTACAGCACACTTGAAGCCATCTACCTCGGGAAGACTGCATATACCAACACCAATTTGTTTCATCACTTCCTGAGGAATACCCACGTATGTAATATCATGTTTGGTTTCCAGAGCCGCTGGATTGACCCGTTGGCAAGCAGTGCATGTCTTGATGTATTCTGAAATGTCGCCCAGTGGTATCTGCTTGCTACAATGGCTACCGTAGCATCACGTCCTCTGTGAGACGTCAGAGCTTCAGCTTCAGTGGATGATTCGCAACCTTCGTGGACTATTTGAATGATTTCCTTTTGTTTCCTTTCATCACAGACAACTTCGACACTTTTTAACTCGTTGTTCTCGTGTATTTTACCTTTTGCGTGTCTTAAATAAAACCAAACTTCACCTTGGAGGCAATATCTTTTATACTGGCGTCGAAAATTTGTTTTTTCTCTTTTTGTCCTTGTACCGTCCGGATAGATGTTCTTTTTCGGGCATTGTTTTACGTCAGACATTAAATTTTTATATCTTCTCGTTGAATCTACTTGTTTACCTACAAACATATTTTAATTATTATAAAAAAATAACGCAAAAATTTTATTCAGTATGTTATTTCATTTCATTCAAAAGTTGGTTCTATAGAATGGGAAATTTCAGGGTACCCTAAAATCTCGACAAACACTATTTTAATGAATGTAATAGTACCGAATTGATCTGCATGAATAGCAATGTATTGTACATTCATTCGGCTGTTAAAAGTTACATCAACCAGATGATGCCTGTTTGCCTGCAAACACACCTGAAGCCGCTGCTGAAAGTCCCTCATTGCGTACTTGCGCATTTCCTAAGCACTGTTCTCAGCAGCTCGATTTGAGATTTTAGACGAAACCGGATTCGAACCTGTGACCCTTGGACTTGAGGGCGCAGACCTGAACCATACAGCCAACTCGGCTCACAATACGTAACGGCGTCTAGGAAACAATACATTGTAATAATTTACGGCAGTACTGCACTTCAGAAGGTCGTTAAACATGTTCAGGCGGATTGCACATTTGAGCAATTGCAGTTTCACAAGTGCTGAATATAGTGTTATATTTTGTCTACTTCGGAATAACGATTGTTAGCACTGCATGCTTACAAATTATCAATAAAGAGTGTTCGTTTAAAAAAATATATATATATTTAGGCAATGGAACTATACATAACTAGAAAAATGAAAATTTAGTAAGGTATATTATTATATGTTAACAAAGATTTGTGAAAGTACAAAGAAATCTTCAGTTAAATTTACAGAAATATTTTAAAAGTGGGATACTAAGCGTTACAGCACAATTTTGTACGCCATGTGCAGCTTTTGTAATATAATTATTTTTGGCATTTTCCTTTTATGACCAAACGAATTTTACTAGTGATCAAATCTGATCCAACGATAGATAATCTGATAACTGCAATTTGAAAACTCCTGATTTTGAATATTTGGTTGGAAAAAGAGGGTTGGGGGGCTAACTTCGCAGCGGTCTTGGTGTCTATCCTAACGGACCATGTTTCTTAGAAGCGAGATAGGTGCCTCCCAATGAATGGTGATTGTGTTCTGTTAACAAGACGTGCTGCTGCTGTCGCATTATTTCGTTGAGGGCTGAAATAACAGGAGAATGCTCAAGTTTCGCCTCTTATGTCCGCGAACAGGTGTGACACTTGCCAGGTTTATCTGTCGGCCGCCAGGGAAACCAGCACATTAGCTGATCATTGCTCACTCCAATAAATTGTCGGAGGAAAATTCCCTGGCTCGTAGTGGAAGCCCGTGAAAATATTAATCTATAAATATGAGATCAATGTATGCGACAAGTAAAGAATTATTTTCTAGTTCCAAGGCAGAAAAAACCGAACAGGCGTGTGCGAAAGTTCCATTAAACGCAATGTATTATTCTTTACACTAATTTAATAAATGCACGAACTTACGGTCATTATCTTCACAGGTGTTAGCATTATTGAACCATGCTACGGCATGCTCTATCCTAACCTATTATTTCCTATTTCTTCTTTATGGTCTCCCTTGTTTCCAGTCGGAACACCACGCCATATTTGTGGTAAAGAGTTAATTATTCTATTTTACTGTGCAAACCAAAAAGTCAATATGTATTAAAGTTATCGTCACTTATAACTATTATCTCTGGCGCTAAATATATTGTTTATATTTTACTATTGTTTTCCAAGTAGTAAAGCAATATCCTTTAATAATACACTATATTGCGTATTTCTTTATCTGCCAGTGTGTACGCGGTATTTTACTTTCATTTTTAATGTAATTGTAAATTACACTACAATTTTTGATAATTATATTTATCCACTATGGTTCATTTGTAAAAAAAAATAAACTACTTTATATTTGTCAATCTTTGTAACATTTTAAAGCAACTTATTTTTGTGTCTCTACATTCTTTGGCTGTCTCTGTCCGCCGTTGGGATAGGTGGCAGAAATGATACCGTAATGACGTAAGTTTAGGTATCAACTTGTCGAATCTCCTTGCTATAATGTGTTACGCTTGTTTGCTACTTTCCTGTAATTTATTTAATTATGTCAAGTTCCTTTTGTTTTTTTAATGTCGATAATTAGGTTTGCAAATTTAGGAAATGCAAATGTAATTTGTGTAATATTCCATTGTATTTAACTCTGCGATGTGGCTGTTCAATATTTATCGACTGGTCATATCGCGACTTTGGAATATCGTCCAGTCACTGTCGTACGCGCAAAAATTTGCTGAACCCGTCTTCTTCGCTCTAACGTCCATACAATGTCTGCTTCGTTTTGAAATTTCCTGCAAGACTTTTCTGCTTTATTATGTCTTAAATGTCACATAAATATCTTAGGTGAGTATTTTGTACTTACCTTGTGGTGGGTGAGTCGTGGTATATGCTTGTTGCTTAATCGGTGTTCATTCACTCTTCTTCCCCTGGTAATTTTGTTCAGCGCGTTTCCCCGGCTACACGACCTAGCAATGTTCGTGACGTGACCTCAGGCTGTCTTGCTTTGCTCTCGAGTGATGTTTAAATCACGGCGTGTGCCCCGGTTCGCAAGTGGTGTGCCACGCCTTTCAGTCGGAAGTTTTTTTTTAATATCCAGCATGTGATACTTCGATTTTGATTGCTGCATGACACCACGGTAGTGGCTGTCTTCCAAGTTCCAGCACGATATTTTAGGAATATAAGGTACCATCACTGGACTTATTTACCCTTATGTTTCGAAATTTCGGTACTTTTTCACTATAAACGGAATAACTAACATACGTATAAAGGAATTGTCTATAACGCACTTATGATACGAGAATTAGGCCTGATTGTATAGCATGTTTGCTTTGGAGCACGTACCTAACGGTGAACTGAGTGATAAATATAACAGTAAAATAACATGTCAGTTAAATAAATACCGCAAAATATCATTATATTAAAATTGAGTATAAATATCATTTCAATGTCTTACCGAATATGTCATGCCTTGTTTGATGGTGTTGGCATAGACAGATGTAGACAGCCATAAGAGTCACCTTAATGGTAATCTTAACTACTTGGTTTTGGCATATTATATAATATGAAACTTTGTGTGAAAGTTACTTGTAACAATACGTCTGAGCTACCATGCTTACATAAAAAAACGTGAGCATATAATTCGTTAGTATTCAATTCCCTTCGGCGAAGTAATTAGGCTACAATAGCTGGTTGCCATTCCTAACTGTTCCATGTTCGTTATGATCACATAATGCACTAGTTAGTGTTCTGTTTTATTTTATTGGTGAGGCGGTGAACTATAGCTTTGCGTCTTTCGGGAGACGTGATTTTTTTGTGGTTCTTATGAGAGTGGCGCTTGGAACTTGCATTGGAAAATTTTGTTCCTACGGAAATAGCAATCAATTTACTATAACTCAAAAGTTTCAACTTCAACATCACTGTTCGTACCGATTCGAGAAATGCTCAAAAGATAAATATCATTGCATTTTTATACAATGAACTACACTAAAAGGGCGCTTATTTAGTCCACGTACATTTGAAAACCTCCCGCAAGAACAAAACCTAATAAATACGTTACTGTTAATACCTATGTGCGAAATGCACATTGTAAACGTATTAAGCAAATTTAACTTCTGCGTAAAAATCGCTAGAGTTTTAATCAAATAAAAGTCCGAATACATTTCAAATGTTCTAACAACAATTTAAGAAAACATTATTTACAAAACACGCAAACTTACTGTTCGCTTCGTAATTCCTAAACACGTGCCGAACTTTGGATGATTAATCAAGTGTTGGCTACCTACTGATACGAAATAATTTATTTACTGACGTATGCAATTAATAAAACACTTGAACTATTTCTTGAAACCAACAAATTCACACTTTACAACGAAAATAAATTTTCGTTCGCTCGTTGCGATGATCACAGAAAATGGCGGACCACAGCACAAAACAAACCATTTTACAAAGCGGCAGACACGTGTCGATAATTCATTTCACTGAGGAAACTGTTCTAAAAAGGCACCTACGACGAACTAAACTTAATGAAATACGTAAATACAAAATTAATTAAATGCATATATAATATTCCAACATCACCAGCAAGGAAGCATATTGATAAATTTTGATGGAAGAGAGCACAATGGCAATAACGGCTTTTCACCGGGCGGGTGGAGACCATAGACAAGACTCGACGGAGATTGGTGGAACATCACGTAACCGCGATGTTCGCATGCTCAACCATAATATTTCTAAATATTTTTAATGCCCTTGCTCTATAACTCAGAAAAATTGCGTATTAGTCTACGAGCGTAATTTTAATCATAAATGTTGTAATTATCATTAATTGTCCACATTATAATTTTTAATTCCGAGTACTATTTTCTGTAACAATCATCGCCAAGAGCGCCAACATAAACGCGCATCCTGCAACAACCATCAGCTGGCACAGTACTATGGAAATGGGAGCGTTTACATGATGTTAGGTTGGTCACAGCGTCTGTCAAATTTTATCGAAGTCACATGAAACAGAGTATATGTGCAAGTTACACGGCAATGTTTTGTTTACAATTTCTGGAAGGATACGTAATTATTACCTGGAAATAGATCTTAGCAGGGCTTCAGAAAAAAGGTGAAGTTACTGTCAATGGCATTTGCGGCAGCGATCAGGTTTATCACTGCACGTCCTGAGATATAGTGTTGGAGTGCGTGCTGTTGACAGTGGTGTAATCCGCCGTCCCATTCTTGCTGGGGTTCACGCCTGAATACGAGTCAGCCCTGGCTACCTGCTGGTAAGAGTGACCAATTGGTAACGACTACTAACACATCAATGGCTATCACAGCGTTGCCGGAACACTGAACTGTTAACCGTGCACTAATGACTGAAGGTCTCGCAAAGCTCAATCCTGGAAGCGAAGGGAAAACTGCGAGTAGAGTTGTAATATGAAATCACAAGTAAAACAGGAAGTAAACTAAGTTCAAGTTTTTTTGTAAAGAAAATATAACTTGGCATTTTCTGATGATCTATAGCTGGGATGTGAATATGCCTTCCTTAGATGGATGTTTTGCTGCTCTATTTCGAATGAATGCCATTTTGTCCTGTAGCATATTTGGCACCCGCAAATAATGTTTAATTCAATAAATTTTGGTTAGTTCTGTATTATTTTTTTCCAGCTTCAAGGTGCAGTTAATTCGTGGTCTCCTTTTCTTCCGATTGCTCCATTACAACTGTTCTTCCCTGGGTTCAATTCCATAATTAATTTAAACGTACACAATACAGAAAAAATTTAGAAAGTACAACAAATAAGTATAAAATACAGAAAATCACAAAATAATTCTAACAGCGCCAAATATTTCACTATGTTAAAAAGAATGAAACGGTGGGAGGAGAAAAGGTACGTATACGACTTATAGTCCTATATACGCAAGTACACTGCACATATACAGACACTACGATAGGCTGCTTGCGTCGCGCGTATGCACATAAACGAGGCTTGTTTTTTTTTTTTTTTTTTTTTTTTTTTTTTTTTTTTTTTTTTTTCCTGATCTTTTCATCCGCTGAGGTTTCCTATGAAGTATTTATTCATTAAATGTGTTAACTTTTTTTGTACAAATGTGTTTAAATTTCAAATTGCTCCACGTTTGATGAAGCAGTAGTGGAAGAACACGAGAACAAATGTGGTTCTATGTTGCATAATTAACAGTTTATTTTCAATTTTGCAGCAAGTATTTACTTGATGGTGATCATTCTGGTAAGAAGTTATCCTGAACGGATAGGCCAAACAGGGTCTGAAATTACTCAGCGTGTTGTGGAGCAATGACAAGGCGTATTTTGTTTCATAATGAAACTAAACACGCCTTGTCATTGCTCCATAAAATGCTTATTTCACTTTCATTGATTCGTTACCTCGTTGCTAAGCAGGGACTACTAAAGTTTACAGTTCAGTTAACTTGATTCCCGGATCGCACGAATTTTACATGCGAGAAACGTGGTTCTTTTTTTTTCCGGGAAATTCTAGTCTCCACTCCTTTGCATGCCGTCCCTTTTTGCGTCCTGCCAGCCTCTAGGGAAGATTTAGTAGCATTTAGTGCTATGGCTGAAGACGTATAGAACAAAGTAAATGCTTTATACGAAATGACTGATCACGCCGGGAGTTCTTTTACAGTTGAAATTACTGCCATTTGATACTTTTAAGAGAATTTTGATGTAAAACAAAGTTAACCGAAAATTTAATGAAGTATAATTTTTATATGTTCAACAACTCCCGCAATTTGAATGTGTGGCGTTCTTATAGCTGTTGTTCTGTAACATATTGACGATATGCAATAAATTATTAATGTAATACCGTTTGTTAATATATTAGATCGTTCATTTTCATTTTTATGATAGATTATATAAGTTTTAATTTAATTATAATAAATATAATGTGTATGCATTGCATTCAGTGATTAAAATAATAACTAATTGTCTCAATGTTTGGACAAAATTATTTACAGAATGAATGTAAGTTCGCATGAGTAACGGTGTCACAGCACTAATGTATACCTGGTAAATTTTAATAAAACCGATGAGGCAAACAAATGCTTCCTTGATTTGTTCAGGAGGATTTGTTCTTAACTCCAGAGCACGTAAATGTCCAACAAGCCTGCCTGAACAGCGGCATCGCTGTCAGTGTCAATTTTGTATAAGGCATTTACTTTCGACCATGATATACGGCGACCTGAGTGTTTTAATTGTGTGGTACGTCGTAGACTTATTTGTGTGACGGGTGCAGTACGCAGTTCAGACATAGACAAGCAAAAAAATACCTGTAAAGGTGAATTGTACTTCTCATTCAGTACCATGTTACCATGTTTACTGAAATCTGGTCTCTTGTGACTTTTCGCGTTTTTGTTTTCAAATGCGTGGGGTCAAGGTCATGACCACCTGAAACTCATATGACGGATGGGTGATATCTACCAAGATGGCGGCCTTCGAAACACATGATGCTTACCAATATGGTGGCCTACAGTAACGTATAAACAAATGACAAACGAAAAAACCAAGATGGAAATAAAATTGCGGCCGAGCCGATTGGAGGATTTCCATTACACATGTTTATCTTATACTTACCGATATCAGCAATTATTTTGAAAAAGAGCTGAATATATTAATTCTGCAAAATTTAAACATTTGTGTGTTAAAGATAAATTATAAATTCCTGTAACTCTCATAAATAAATTGTGTGAATCAGTTTTCCATGTTTTTATACTTGCATCAAACAGGTGTTCTATGTAATAAGGCAGACTTGTAAAATACCCTAGAAACGTGGGAAGTAATGTTGGTCGCTGGTACGACCTTGACCACGGATAGTGAGGTGGGGCGGCCTCACAACTCGTGCTCGCACACGAAGGCGTACTCGAGGGCACAGGAGACCATGATGAGCTCTGCGTCCCTGGTCATGGCGCCGCAGTGCCACGAGCTGCCTACTGCGGGCTGGCTTCGCTTCCACTTGGTGTAGCCCGTCTGCCCCAGCGACTGTCCTGTACATCGACACACATCTCCACTCAACAACTGCCCTGACCAGTCTCTCTCTCTCGAGCCGCGGTGGTTAGACCATGGACTCAAGATGAGGTAGACCGATCTCCGTGTCCCAACATTGAACTGCAACACTGCCTACACGTCTAGCAAAAATGGCGTGGGTTGGTTCTGAAGTTAAAACACTGGTTAGTAAACAAGTGATTTTGAGATGTTTTTATACTTCCTCTAATCAATTTGTAATGCTTTCTGATTACACTCTAACTGGTAAAAGTATTTTATTAATATAATAGTACTTGAAGATGTAAACAAACACGTTCATTACTGTTGACCCTGTAACTTTGACAGTTGTGTAGGATTGGGGTAGGTCAGTGTTGGGTACGTGCGCAGAAGACCAGTAAGCGGTCTACCTCAACTTTAGTCTCTGAGTGACTACTCGCCTCACAACTAGGCGAGCCGGGCTTGTTGCCTGGCGGGGTCGCTCACGGATTATTTTCGTATGTGGGAATCGTCGCTGGTCGGCGGGTTTTCTCGGGATCTCCCGTTCCCCTGCACTTTTTATTTCGGCGCTGCTCCATTCTAGCCTCGTTTTCACCCGCATCTCGCTCCACTCAAACTTCAAAGGACATGAGACAGAAATGGCCAGTCGCGTGATCACAATGGCTAAAGCATTTTACGGAATTTGTCCTAAAATACTGAGGCGCATTGCTTTTCAATTTGCTGAAAAAAATATATATAGCCCAGATATCTTCTTGAAAGATAAACGCGAGGTCGGTCGATTCTTAAAGCGAAATTTTCGTGTAAGCGACTGGAAACCTGAACCCACGAGTCTTTACCTATTACAACAGGCTTCGAAAAAGCAGACCTTAACAGGTTGTTCAATTTTTTATACGTTTTTAGTGAGTAATTATTAAAGTGTAATTTCATTCCTCCAATAATATGCAAAGTTGACGCAAATGAGTGTTCAAAAACCAGGTACAATTTTGGGCAGCCAAAGGACAAAAGCATGCAAGTGCAAGAGCTGCAACGAAAGGAGGATGGACCTTAACAAAGTAATGCGGTTACCGCTGTTGAAAACTATGTTCCACCAATGATAATTTATCCTGGATCGCGCATTCGAGCCGAGTATCGTAGCGGTCCTCCAGGTGGGACAGTCTTCCGTCTGTTCCAAGTCAGGCTGGAGAACAGAATAATTTTTTTTTACACGTGGTTGAAGCTCTTTGTATGCTTTGTGCTTCAGAGTAAATTCCATTCCTGTTAATACTCCATAATAACTCCAACCAGATTTCCTTGGCAGTATACAAGATACTCAAAAATAGTGGAGTGTTCATGATTTCCTTACCACAAGTCCGTCCTATCGACTGCAGCCTTAAATATTACTTTTTACAATACTCTTAAGGGCTCTGCTCACGAAAGAAAAAAGTATTTTATATGTGCAAGACAAAATTTTTAAAAGTTGAATATTATCATAAAATACTCTTTCCTCGCAAAAAAAAAATGGAGAGCATAATTTTTGCATAAATGCATGTTGTAGATCACGAAAATAACATGTTTTGTATGTTTAATTTATGTATATTACGTTTGTCACTCATGTAATATTTCTATTTATGTAAATTTCTATGAATTCCATATTTTTTTATTTATTATTACAATTGCAAGATTTTTAAAATTTGATGTTAGGATGGCAATAAATGTTTAAATGATTTAGTTTAGCTAGCTTTCTATTTTTGTATTTATTTTAATTTTTCAGTGTCTTATATTGTAACTGTTTCAGGGAGTTCTGATATTTGTATCGCCATTTCGAGACAATGCATTCTTTGGAATTTAGGGCGTTAGGCCGTTTGAGTGGTTTGTTTACGTAGTTTTAAGTTGGCAGCCTTCTGATTGGTTGGCATAGTAAGGTAGCGTTCGAGTCAGTGCTAGTCAGTTGAGTTCTCTTCGCCATCACCATCCGAGTAGGACGGAACTGTTGCTGGCCGCTCGCCCGAAGTGGGTGAAGTATAGATTTCAAACTAGATATTAGGGAGTCCGATACCGTCCCTGAATTGTCTTATGTTTAAGTGGAACCAGCGATGAAGATGAGAATGTTGTTAAGCCCCTTTCGCGTGGTAGATATTCAGGAGGTAGCATCTGTAACGATGGTATGTTCACGTATTAAAGACGCCCCGAATGCTGATTTGTTCCTGCGGCGAAAGAAGTTCGCAATCGTACCAGTTCCCATTAAATAAAGCAGAGTCCTGCGAGAGCTACAGTATACTCCTGATAGGACATAGTTGTGTTTTCGACAATATATAGGGCAAGACACGTAATTTCTATTTTTTCTGGAAGGTCCAGTACGACGCCATTTTGATATGCTTTACGGACAAGTATCCGAACATTCATTGATCACGAATACCCTAGAACTAGCATTTTTCAGAAGCAGTACAATTATTGGAATTTTTATTTTTAATCTGAGGAACGAGCTGAAAACATTTTCAAGTTTTTCTCACACTTTGTTAATGGTTATAGGTACACTTTTGAACAGCCCTTATCCAACAGCAGTAGAATATTTTTCTTAAATATCTGTTGCAATTGCCATCCAGGGTGTTTAAGACTATTTTTCTCTCAGCATTATTAGAGTAAATTCTAGAAAGAAAATACCTTATTAAAATTCTGTATTCTGAAACTAGACGTGATGTGTTCCTTCCTTGCAGTATTGAGATGCTTTACCCTGTTCCTCTCAAACTATTGGCAATTATCCTTGTCTGAAAGTGACTAGATTTAAGTTGTGATCCTGCTCGCATACGAAGTGTGTGTGCACCGGCCGAGCTTCTACGGAAGTTGCAAGTAATCACTGTGTTTGCTGCCCTAGATCCTGTGGAGGACCGGGCCACAGTTACCCTACAGGTCGTTATTAAGTGTTCATATATTCATATTTACCTAAACATTCTAAAGCACCTCAGAAACAAACCTAGTAAACGTAATGATGCAAGACGTGGCAGTCATACATGGGAAGGATACTGGGCAGTAGGCATGTACACTCTACTGGACGGCCAGGTAAGGCGTTCTAGCTTATTCAAATGACTCGCAGTGATCTAGGTTCCCAGGCCTAACACAGTGTCATATGTAGATTAACCTATTCTGGTTCTACTAACGCCATTTGTTGCACAAAGTATGGTTGTATCATACACTTACATGTCCAGTGTTTGCAAGGGGTCCTGGTATGTACACTATATATGTGCATTTCCAATCAAACCATTCATCTGCGTATACGTCTCGCCAGTGACTGCCTGCTTACACACGTAGCATTACAATGTCAAAATCACCATTTTATTGTTTTAGAAATGTACAAATAATAAAAAATAATTTTCGTACAGAAACGAGATAATTTTCACTGAATGATGATGTCGAGAGGTACTTCAATATGTCTATAAAATTGTACAAAACATGTTTATGCAATTTAAAATAATTGATGAAAATAAGGAAATTCTTGCATATTTTCTATTTGTTGTCCCTAAATATTTATAAAATAAACTAAGCATACCTAAAAGGGAAGAAAGACAAGAACTTTCAGTTGTCGCTATAAAATTTTCAGTAACATTTTCACTTAATATGTTATTTTGCAAAAATCATGCTATTGAAAGGAATTTTGCTTGAGGAATCTGTAGTTACGGATAATTTCTACATGTTCACACTGTACAATAACAACTTTTGTCCGTGGCCAACGCACTTAAAGCTGTCCTTAATAAAGAATGCAATGTGCACATGCGAGGAAACCGAAGGGTATTCATGTCCTACGTCCTCACTCTCGTCAATAAAGTCTTTTATTTAGGTTGCGAGCATAGAGAGAGGATTGTAGGGTTTTAGAACAACAGGAATACATACATTGAACCCAGGAATGTTTGGAGATGTTTTCATTGCGGCTGAAGTCAGAGCTGTTGGGCGGAGTTGAGACCACGAATAGTAGGAGAAAATCCTGCCAACTGTCAAGAAGTTAAGCCTACTGTAGTTGAGTTGAGGGATTTGGGCGGCTCTTAACAGCGAGGTCTTGAGAGCCGATGAGGGTGAATTGAGGCGGGAATGGAGCAAAGACGAAAGAAACGGGAGATCTCCTAGAAAACCCGCCGATCAGCGGCACGGCTCTGCACGATTCCCACTTGAACACAGTTCGCCTTGGTTGGAGGCGAGCAGTCTAACCACTCAGCCATTGCGGCCCCTCTTACTGTAGTGTCGAGCGATGTGTCTACAGCCATTCAACAGCATGTCACAGTGAAGCAGGAATGCTTCCCATATGAGTGTTACAAAGGTTTCTCCTATTCCAAGTAGCCTACATAAACAAAAACTACGGCTACGACAAAAAAATAACTAAAGAAACAACATTCTGAGTATTTGGGTCGAATTACTTTTGATGATAGCTATATTTATTTCACCATTAAAAAGTATACCAGAAACCCACAAAAAAAAAAAAAACAAGTCAGCCTTATGTGCCATCCTCTGCTCACTCCTAAGTTCATAAACACACTTAACACAGTTGCCTAACCATAAACGTAACATAATTTATTTTACTACGAACTTACACCAATACCATCCTGCATTGCCTCATCAGTGTCAGACCCACTATACCCATAGGTACTGCCTAACAAAACAATAGGGTATCCGGCGCCCCAAACCACATGTTGCGAGGTGGGTAGAAATGGGTGAGGTTAGGTTGAGGGAAGGATAAAATTTAGACTTACAAAAATATAAAAATGAGCCAACACTATCTATCTATCCTGCAAAGCCTCCACCACGTGCTATAACTTTTACTCAGCAGGGTCAGCGCGATACCCTGTACCCTAACCACTTATCAGAAAAATCAGAAAAAGGCTCATTGCAACCCAAAGAAAACAAGGAGTAGGGAAAAGGTGGAGAGGGAGGTTAAGGGAAAGAGGGGGTTTACTCGGTCAGGCAGCGAGAGGGTTTCGCGATTGTTTCGTGGGTCTGGCATCTAAACAATGCAATGGGGTGAATACTAATAAATTAGGTTAAGCTACCAGATAATAGGCACCCAATACCTAAATACTACACTCCTAATGTTATAGGTTGAGTGCAATAACTACAAAAACAAAGGAGGAGGTGGGGGTTATCCTTAATAAATTACAGAAGTGAAAGTAATATTTTACAAAAATTGAGATTTTTATTCAAAACCAATAAATATAATTATTAACAGTGAAACACATCAAATCCCAGCTATTAAAAAGAACCAACGATACAGTTTAAAAAGAAACAATATGAAGAAGTGAGAAAAAAAAAGAACAGAATTTACTGTAGATGTAACAGGATGCCCTTCTCACTGGTGTATTTCACCCAGAGCTGAGTATAAGAAAAACGGTTAACTTCAAAGGTAATAGGGGTAGATAGTCCCCTTACAATAAATATAGACAAATTAGCTGAAGGGCTATCAGGAAGCCATTCTCAAAATGAAGACACCTTAACCAAAATTATGTCGGATCAGAGCATCGAAAGATGCACTGATCCGACATTTGTCCATTTGCCCCCTAGGGCATATATATAGTTTGTTTGTGTGATTTTCATTTAATTAAAATCCATGTTATTTAAGAGTGCTTATAGTTTATAGATTGATTGGCCAGGATAATTAAGTAAGCTTAAACGAAACTTCAACAAGATTTTAATTCAAAAACCAAATAAAAGGGTCAAACGACTAAAATACTCCTAAAAAAATTAGTTTTGGGGAGGAACCTGTCAAATGAACAATATCGGGGAACACAAACTAAACCTCGGTTTCGGTCAGTGCAGTAGTACCAACACCACTCCACCTCCGATGAACCCAACAACCTGCAGAGCCATCTACAAACCTGGCCCTACTGATACCCATGACATTTAATTTTTTCACAAGAGACCTGAAAAACTTTACTACTGCAAAATGTAGCTTCCTTCCCAATTAGTTAATTTATGCAAGCATTATACTACATAAGAATCCTAACCCCGATGGCCCCTCTGCCAGTGCTGATGGATATAGCATAATTACCTAGAGAGTTGCAGCCTAGGTCTCTCGACACACACTCGCGCCTCGCAGCTGACGTCCTACATCATAATCAATCAACTGACCCCTTGTTTACTAAAGTCTAGCTATTTAAAGGCATGGTCGGGGCCATTCTTCCTGCTAAGCAGGAACGAACGACCCGAACACACACAAGAACAAAGATTTTCAATGAAGACTCATCATTTTTTATGCCCTTGCCTCCTCCTGGTGGCCCTTCTCCCTCAAGACCTGCGCCCACAACTGTCCGCGATCAATTCTCTCTCTCTCTCCCACTCACGACTCCCTGACCTCAATAACTACTGCCGATAAACACCAGCTGCCTCAACTAACGTCACAAGCATGACCGACGTCATGGTACGATCGATACATCGATACCTCGCCGCCAACTCCCACTTTCCTCGAACAATGCCATTCTTACTGCCTATTGACACGGTGAATCCGTCATCACAACAAACTTGGCTATTACCAGGGAAATCGCGGACGCTGCAGCTGCGCTCGTTACGAACTAGCAGAAGATAACAATTCTTCCGAACTGCTTAAAGAGGGATAATAACTTACACTTGGCCGAGAAAAATACGGCTTGCTGCTGTCGCTTCAGGGGAAGCCTGCAGATTCAAGTGGTGACGAAATGCTTTCAAGGTTAGAAATAATGAGTGGTCTCAGTCCCTTAAAATACTCGGCAGTAAAAAAAAATGCATATATTCTAAACAAAAAAAAAGTATGAAGTATCAGTTTTCCTAATTTAATTCCAGCATAACTTACTGATCTAACCGTAAAATAAAACGAAATAAAAATTTAACAAACTGCGAATTAAGAATGTGTATCTGTGCAAACAAGAAAACCTATTTAGGTTTAAATGAAATAATTCAAAACGATATATTATCAGTAAACTTCCCTACTATAACCTACACATCTAGCTTAAGGCCACGCCTTTGAAACTGACTTCCCCAAAAACTCATTTTGAACTAAACAATCATGGAATTATTTATCACCACAAAACTTATAAAAAGAAAAAGAAAAAAGCAACAAGAGTTTCTATATCAATCCTAATGAACTAGTAACATGGAGGGCTTAACCCAACCAAAACAGCCTAAATCTCTAACCTAACCTCCAAGGAAGGGAACGCCATATGAAAATACAAAAAAAAAAAAAATTAATTAAGGGTAGACTTATCAAATTTTAACAAAAACCAAAGGGATAGGGAACTTCCTGCTGTCATAAAATCTAAGGCATCCGAACAAAAAATAGATAGCCAGCAAGAATACCACTACAAACATCACGCTTAACAAAAAAAGCTTAAATGACCTAAAAATCACAAAAAATAAATTTACCCCAAAATTTTTGTGGTGACAATATTGGCTGAGGCAAGTATGCGTGACAATTCCGGCCAAACACAAACTTGTATATACAAATAACGAAATTTCTTCATTATCCACCAGCTTAAAAGTGACCTCTTTGGAATATAAGAAGCGCACTTGTGGCTGAAAATTTCCCAATGTTAAACTCTCGCATGACGAATATCTGTTTGTTCCCAGCTTGAAAAGAATAAACCTTGGCAGGCTTAATGTCTCGTCGACAGCAATGTAGTAAGAGACGATGTAAGGTGATCGTACGAGGAGGAACGGGGAGGACTCGAAATAACGAGTAACAAGGAACCATCCATACACTAAATGTCAGGTAGACATAATAGTTGCAAGATATATATTTTGGCTGGCAGAAGTTGACAGTTTTTCCACCTATTTAATAAACAATTATTGTGGGCAGCCATCAGTACTGCTCAAGTGCGGTTCAAACTATCGTAAGTCAAAATAGTATCCCAATCTAAAAGGTTCACTTGAACGCATTCATCACTGTTGAACATAATGTGATTTTGACAGTTCTACTGTGGGTGGGCGAATTAATGTTGGGGACAAACACGGAAGTGTTGTAAAATCGGTCTGCCTCTAACGTGGTTTCAATGCAACTGCTATTCGACCAAGACAATTGTTCATCCGGAAAACATGCAAGACTCTTCATGTCCCACCATTGGACTGTCTTTTTTTGCAATAGCATTCCTACAAATATTAATGTTTATTTATCTGTGTGTAAAAGTTCGTGTTTGGCGTGAATTGTCATGCGTACTCTACATTATCCGCTAGCTTTAAAGCGGAATAACAGCGAACTTGCGGCAGAAAAGTTTCCGCATATTAAACTCTCCCATGATGAATGTCGTTTGGTTCCCAACCTGAAGAGACTGCTATTTGCAGGCTATTTACGGTAAAGTGAGCACTTTACGAAGCCCTCTCCTTTGGAATAATTGTCAACAGATCTATTTTATTGTAGCCTTAGACGTTAACTTTAGAGTCTGGTGAAGTATACATATACATTCTGTTTATTATTTACGTGGCAATATTTATTTAAAGCCCCCACTTAACCGTGAACAGCCTATACGGAGGTAACGCGTGTATTCCACTACACGTTCCCTGTATAAAAACTCTCCCAGCATACACCTGGAGTGACCTCGGATAACCATGGGCGCACCTGAGTTTGGCGCGTCGATTGAAGATGAGGTAGTCCGGTCTCGCTGGCTACGCATAACCAGTCTGTGTCCCAAACACTGAACTGTTTTAAACAAACACGTTTATCACTGTTGACCATGTTACTTTGACAGTTCTGCCCCTTTGGACTACGTCAATGTTGGGTATAATCCATGCACGTTTACTTCACAGTTTTTTGAAGCAAATTCTACTTCCAGAATATTCCTCTGCCTCGTGCAAACTAAGGGTAGAGAATTCCACCAAAGGACAACGCGCCGAATTCGTGCGCACTCTTTTGTAATGACAGTTTGAATTAGAACTATTTCTCGCTAGGCGCTACCAACAAACTTGTTTTATCGCTGTTTTTATTCATATTTATTATAAATGAAGTATTACAATTTATAAATAAAATACAGGTAACACTTCAATTTAATATAAAATGAGATACTTTCATTTTGAGAGAAGTATAAAATGCTCGTGGCACATGACATATCTAAGAAATAACTAAAAACGTCACACATGGGGTGATTTCTCAAAGGTTTGATTCTAAAAGTGTGAAGAAACCGTGATTGCACTATACATTAGCAGAAGAAGAATTTATTTTTTTTTAATTCCATAGATCTAATATGAAGCCAGTTGCTTCTGGATATATAACTAGTCATATTTATCTTAAACATAGTTTGCAAAAGTACATTTTACAAACAACTATACATAAAGTTGTCTATAAGACAATATCATTTCTGATACAGTCAATACAACACATGTCAAATATAAAAATTCTACAATTGTATCTAAAACATAACAAACAAAATAAAATAAAGAATAAACCAAGATAATTCTGATTCATAATATGCTTGTAGAGTATAAAAAGCTTTAAAATGTAATAATTTTTTTAGGCGTTTCTTAAATAGTTTTGGAGATTTTTTACTTTCTGCCTTCATTGCATGTGATAAGTTATTAAAAAGTTTCATGCCCACATATTATGCTCCTTTTTGTTAAAACTGAGACCTGTTTCGAGTTAAATGAATATCTTCTTTGATTCTAGTATTATAATTATGAAAAGTACTATTTGTATCAAATAAATGCATGTTAGGTGTTACATATATAATCAAAGAGTAGATATACTGACATGCAAGAGCTAAAATGCCAAGGTCTTTGAGAAATGGACGACAAGGTTCTCTTTTGGTACATCTGAGATTTATGCACAGTGTTGTACCAAACAAATTATTCCAAACAACATTATGGAATGAAAGTATGCAAAGCAAATTTGTTTAGGAGATGAACTTGGTAACACTGAACACAGTTGGTCTCATGTGAGACACGCAGCAGCAAGTCTTGGTAGTGTTTGCCTTGCGTGCTGATCACCAGATAAGTTAAGATTCAAATGAAGTCCTAAAAATTTAGTGGAAAGAGATTTTCTTGATAATATGGTTATCATTTGAAAATTTATTTTGTTTAATACTAAATTCTACTAAATTTGTTTTATCACAATTCAAAGTTAATTTATTTGCCAAGAACCACTGTTTAATTCTAGAACTCGCAGCAGTTAAACTATCGAAATTTTTGTTTGAGAATCTGTGTTGACACAATATACTCGTGTCATTAGCATATTTAATAATTACAATCCAATCATTTAAAAATCCAGGCATATCATCTACATAGATTAGAAATAAGAGGTTCTAAAAATTGAGCCCTGAGGTACTCCACGTTTAATTAGACCTTTACAAGAATAAACTTTTGATACATTGTCCATTCCTGCAACAGCAACGTCTTGTTTTCTGCCAGCGAGATAGGATTTAAACTGTGTTTTCATTGTGTCAATACCATAAAACTAATTTTTTAAATAAAATACCATACTTAAATCATAAAGTATACTAGTAACCTTCTCATTCCTGTTTAATGCAGTATAAATTGTTGACATCAATTTAAAGGTATGATCATTACTTGATTTTCCTGCTCTAAAACCAAGCTGGGAACCAGAAAATAAAATGTTTGTTTCAAAAAAATTAACAAGCCTATCATACATCACCTTTTGTAGTATTTTTGCAAAGGTTGGTATTATAGGAATAGGACGATAATTAGCAACATCATGTTCATGATTTTTTATATAGGAGTTACAATTGAAAACTTCAGACGTTCTGGGAAAATACCAGTTAACAAAGAGTTATTAAATATGAAACATAATGGTTCACTAATCAAATCAATACAATTAATGCATAATTTGTTACTTACGCCATCAAATCCGGATGAAGTTTTAAGAGTACAAGATCTGACTAATGTAAAATAAATAACAATATCTGAATTATGTTTAATAAATTTATTCTCCTGCTTGGGGATAACTTCTTGCAATTGGATCGTTTACATACATTAATATGTATGTATTTAATAGAGATTCAGTAACTTGTGAAAACTATGAATTTAATACACTGGCTACTGCAGTCGGATATTGTATTAATTTATTATCTTGCATAGTATGTGTTGACTTTGTCAATTTTTACTGTTTCCCAGTGCGAGTTTTAACTAGATTACACACGGTTTTAACTTTATTTGTAGAATTATAAATTGAATTTCCATATTAAGTTTGTTTAGCTGCAGAGAGTATTTTACTCAAGATATTACAATAAGTTTTATAATACGATTTAATTTTATAATCTTTACTTTTTCTACTAAGAAAATATAGTTCCCTTTTCCTTTTACAAGTAATGTTGGTACCTCTAGTGATCCATTGATTACAATTTAAAATTTTGACATTCATAACTGACTGGGAAAGATTCTTCAGAATATCTACAAAATGATGTATGAGAAGTATTAAACTGAGAGTTTACATCACTGTTGTTGTGGGGCACAAGTGAGAGGAGAGGTGTCCTCCACGAGGTTGACGCCCGCCCGTGGTCGAGGGCGACGCCCCGCAGGAGAAAGCGTGACCAGGGGACAGCAGGGTAGGCGCTAACGATGAGCTGACCAGCAGGCCACTGACGTTAATACGGCCGACAACCCCCCTCGAGAGATTGGTAACCTGGTGCGTGTCGGAGGTTGGAGTGATCCCTGATCAGCGAGGCTGTAGCCAGTGCCGAGGTGATCCAGGAGCTGGGTCGAGACCAGGCTTGGGCAAACCATCCTTCCACTACACGAGCCGACGGAAGAGCTCAGGTCGAACCGAGGCTTTCAGTGGTAGGTGATCTTGAGTAAATTGCAAGGGCGAGCAGGGTGCGATACCAGTCGGGAAGAGCAACGAATATAAATATAATGTAACTGTTGATGAATCAGGGAAGAGTTTAACGTAATTGTAAAGTAAGATAATTGACGAGATTTGAATATGATCTAAAGTTAAAGAGTCAAGAATAGTAACAGTTATCGTATCTGTGCAAATTGTTATCGAGAACAGTAATGGTATAGCAATAAAGTTTAGTGTTGGTAAAGGAATTGACGGTAGTCATTTAGAAGAGGTAAATTATAGTTGATCCTGGAACATAGTTGGGGGCCTTAAGCCAGAGTGTCCATTGTGGTTATGCACGGATATAGATAGGACGTACTCTTGACTAGGCACCACAACACTACGTTCATATACCTCAGGCCAATTTGCATTTTGCAATATATTTCTAAAATATTAAAGAGTAAATTTATTTATAGTCCGTGCATTTATCATATTCTGCACCTTTTTAGATTTACCCCAACTATGCTGCAGGGCATAGAGAATTAGAAGTTTACCATCATGAGCTGATAAAGAATTTATAATAGGCAAAATTTTGTAATTATTAAAATAATAATCAATAAAAATATTATCTATACTAGTTGCTGATTCCTCAGATAGCCTTGTAGGAAAAGTGACAGTATGAAATAAATTATATGTCAAGAATAGATTACCCGACATTTGTTTTCGAGAACTATCGTTCATAAACTCAACATTAAAATCTCCACAAACAATGATTTCAATATTTAACTTAAGCATTTTACTCTGTAATTTATCCAGAATATTCGAAAAATTAGAAAAAAAATTGCGAAGGAGATCTATACACCGCTAATACAATTAGCTTTTTATTTTCTAAAGTAAGTACTGTGGCTGGAACTTCAAATACATTTGCAGAACTAAATTTTTTTAAATTTAAATTCGGTGATTCAAATGTTATGTGTTGTTTAACAAATATACATACTCCACCCCCAGAGGTGTCACTTCTACAATAATAATTTGCAAGTGAATAACCTGGAATGACAGTTTGAAATACTTCAAATGATTTCAAGAAGTGTTCACATGAACAAATTATATAAATAGATAATTTTTCTCATTGCTCGCAAGAGGTAATGGATTCATATGTCAAGTTTGCCATTAATACTGCGAATATTTCGGTGGTAAATAGAATACTTATTAATCGAATAGTGAGATGATTGCTGTTTAAAATAGTTAGTAGTATTATCACTTAATTTATATCCATTAATTCGACAATCAATATCAATATCAGACCCGAATTGACACCTGGGGGAATGCAGCTCATTGTTCAACAAGTCTTACTATTTATTCTAAAAAATATTCTATATTTTTACACTCTCAAAGACATTGTATTACAACCTTGGAACTATCAGTTAATTCTCTGCAACCTAGACTATTTATCAAATTGCTCAGTATACTTTTGTCCTTGTAATTGATGTGCAGTCCATACCTCGTAAAAGCAGCTCTATCGAGCTGAGGGTCTATAATCTTTACATAATTGAATTGTCTACATTTTTTTTAAATTTTCTGTTATATCTCTATCTCATCATTAACACAATATTATTCTGTTAGGCCATAGCGCTGTGGGACCTGTACAGCCAAAACATTTGTATGATTAAGAGATCTTAAAGAGGAACAAAGGGTTTATAGGGCACTTTGAGAATCATTTTTAGCTATGTAATTTACCCCACCAAAAATTGCAACATAATCCTTATTATTAAGCTTATTTAATTCTTGGCCATTCAAAGTAGAAATAATTTCTTTGATAGGCGCTCCTGGTTTAGAAAATCCAATAACAGAAAATTGACTACCAAGTTTATTTTTTATAATACTTGCATGTTTCGTAGCAGACTGTCACCTATTATCTGAATGTTATTCTTGATAAAACTTCTTACAAGTGAATTCATTACACATTTTGTCGTGGACTTACCTATCGTTTGACACTGCACCTTTTTACATGTATTAGTTTCTTGTAGAGCTGGCCAATCTCCAAAATCTTGTAAATTCTGAGAAAAACCAACACTGTTTTTTTAGTATTAATCACTGGTATTTGATGAACTTGAGGTTTACACGTCTTTTTTTGGATTTTGCCAGCTGGCAGCAGCCTGAAGATCCTTTACGAAAACCTTTTCACCACTAGTACTTGACTCCTGTACAGGCCTTGCCTGAGATTGGAGATTACTGACTAATCTCTGAAGAACTTGTTCCCGCTCAAGCACACTTTTTAAATAATTTTGTAGAATAGCTAACACGCCCCTCAAGGAGTTTACTTAATCCTCTAAATCCTTCATTATTTCTTTAGTCTCTAACTTCGTGTGATCGTTCATCTCATTCACGGCGCCATGTTGCCTTTGAGTTGGACATAAACATTCCTTACTACAACCAAGACAAATCCACGTTTTTTTTTATTTATTACGACTAAGTTTTCGATACTCGATTCCGGGCATAAGGAAACTCTCTTTGTGATACCACAAATTAGATGTTACATCAAAAATTTGCTTTTCGCACTGCCCACACAGACAGACATCATTGCCAGACGCCATGGTAGTTATTTCGGAAACACGTATTCGCAATGATAGTCAATATTAGGCCCCATACTCTTCCTAACTTATATAAATGACCTTCCATGTGCCTTAACCCCGGAAACTACTCCAATTTTATTTGCAGATGATACTAGCATCTTAGTCTCTGGAGAGACTCAGTAAATGATTTTACACAAAAAAAACGTACACGACATTTGCAGAGCTAAATGCATGGTTTCATGCATACAAATTAAATCTCAACCTAGATAAAACATATCGTATGAATTTCCTCACAAAGAACAGAGAAAAACATTAATTCATATGTTAGCAGTAACAGAGACAAAATCAATGAAACTGCAGTGATTAAGTTTCTTGGCTTAAAAGTAGACAATTTACTTAACTGGAAATATCACATTGCGTACATTTTACCAAAACTAAGTTCAGCATGTTTCGCCCTGTGGAGTGTTGCAGAGGTCTTGAACAAAAAGACAGCAAAAATAGTATATTTTGCATATTTTCTTTCCATTATGTGTTCTGGTATAACTTTTTTGGGGTAATTCCACTGACAGCAAAAAGTGTTTCACATGCAAACGAGAGCTGTAAGAATAATCAATGGCAAAAGAAAGTCACTCATGTAGATCTCTTTTCAAGACCTCAGAGATTTTAACATTTGCATGTGAGTACATGTTCTTATATTCATGTCCAAAAACAGTCATTTCTTTCAGAAAAATGAGCCCTTCTTTCATAAGCCTGACACTAGAATAAAAAAAACACATACACGTGGCTTCAGTTAACTTAAACCTTGTCCAGAAAGGGCCATCCTAACTTGGTAGCCAACTTTTCAATAAGTTACCACAACACCTTCAAGAAATTTGCTTCTCTAACCAAAAACTCCTAAAAAAACAGGCGAAAGAATTCTTTACTAAGCGTGCATTTTACAATGTACATGAATATGTAAAATACAAAAATTAAGATATTACTGTATAACATGTCATTGTACACATTTTTTGTTTCGTTTTTCTCGTTTCCTTTTTCTACTGTTTCAGCAAAATGACGACGTCCCACAGTATGTTGGAAGAAGATAAGTCAAATGTACGTGTAATTAGACATATATTAGTGTGTGTGTGTGTGTGTTTACTATATGCAGTTGAGACGGGGTGTCTCAAATTTCTCAACGCCTCTTCCCCCCCCCCCCCCCCAAATCCCTTTACTGACTTAGTCAAAATGATTTTTGCTCAATATGTGACTTTAAAATTTTGGTTCTTTTTTAAACACGCACAGAATTTACCGTTTTATTTGCTCTGCTGTTACGGCAGACCTACAAGGCCGAATGAGCGACGAAATTCCGCAACCGCATTATGCAATCTGGCGCATGCGCGCAGGACAAGTTCTCCCGGCTGTCTGGTGCGAAGCTTGTCAGTGCTGCGCGGGCGGCCGATGTCCAGGCGCCCAGCGATTTGCCATGGTGGGACGGAAAAGCTGTTCATTGAAGGCGCTCCCGGAATTTACCGCACCATGGAGATTGTGTGTGCTGGTGTGTCTGATTGGACGCGCATGGAAGAGACATTTATGATTGGCCGAGCTCAGTGTATTAAAATTTTGGTGACTTTTGTATAAATACATGTCCAGGAGAGCCACTCGGGAGAGATCACTTCGTCGCTGGACTACGGGCGGACAGCATCGTCTTCGGCTTTCTTCTTAGCGGACTTTGCGGCCTTCGACTGTAGCTCTCGCGACATAGGGAAACAACTGCCGGCCCGTTGCTCTGGTCAATGGGTCACCTCGAGCCTAGCCTGTTAAGGTCAGCGGTGGTTGTTTCTCACAGCGGATAGGAACACCAGACATTTTATTATTAAAATATAAATAATTAAATAAAAAAAAAAACAATTAAATAAAATAAAAAAATTTTACACTCACACTCACTAACTAACCAACCTGAATACACGATCCTGGCTGACTCGACCCCCGGGGGCGGGGATGCGGGCTCGGTGGAGCCGGAAATAACACCAACTAACATACCACCCGGCGCAGTTTTATCCACACCCGGAGAAGGAGGAACAATACATTTTCACGAAACACATGAATCCCAGGCAGCCGTCATGGACACAACTGAACATCACGACACAACACAAAAAAACCTCATGCCTCACAATCTGACTGCTGAACAACAGAAGTCTTGGCTGCTGGCCAAACACAATCGCCGCAAGGCTCTGTTAGACCAACAGTTCGAAAATGAAACCTGGATTTTGGAAACAAATCGCAGGAAAATATCCCGTGCCACACGAGAACCGCAGCCTAAGTCAATCGCGGTTCAAAACCGTTTCGAACCTTTAACCAACATGCCAACAGCTACACTAACTGATGCTCAAAGTAGCACACCTGTCCCGTCCACCTCTCACACTGAGCGCCCAACCCCAAAAACAAACTCGAAACCCATGAAACTCATCGTGCCTGACACCTCCACAGGCAACCATCTAATAGCAAAAATACGCTCCATGAACATCACAGGCACACAAATTTCCCTGGTTCAAACCGGCCTCCAAATCACTTGCACACACGAACAGGCGTACAACTCGTTAAAAGATTTCCTTAAAATCGCCAACGTTCATTTTTACACCTTCAGTATAGCAGCAGAACACCCACAAAAGTGGTAGTCAGGCTCCCACGAACAACCCCTACTTCAGACATAAAAGAAGACCTTGAGGCACGCCACTACACTGTAATCGACGTATACCAATTCAAGAAAACGATCTCAGACCCCAACAACCCTTCACACACCTGGGACGAACCTCAAGACATTTTCTGCATTACAGCCGCCAGAAACGACACCCTCACTCCCCTTCTCAACCTCACTAGCATAAACATGACGGCAGTACAACCACGCCTGTACAAAAAGAGGATTGGGGACATCCCCCAGTGCCAAAATTGCTGGCTTTTCCACCATACTAAAAATTTCTGCGCCCTCAGAACTGTCTGCCGTCACTGCGCCGGCCCCCACCCCCACACAGCCTGTGAGAACCTTAACAAAAACCCCAACTGCGTTAACTGCAAGGGGAAAGGAGTGCACGAAGCCAATTCAAGGCTCTGCCCAGAATACATCCGCCTGGTGCAACTTCGACAGGAGGCCGCAGCAAAACGAGAATCCCGACGCCCCACACTTCGTGCACCCCCTGTATTCACGCAGGAACACTTTCCGTCGACAACTCAACTAGGAACATTGTTAGGGAAAATGTTTCCTACTCACAGGCACTACGGCCCCAAACACAGCCTCGCAACACACAAGTCTTCCTCTCCGATCTCAATCCAACAACCAACCAACCAGCAACCCATTCCACCCCTCCTCCCCACCCCACGCCAACCCTCCCCTCCCTCCATGACCACTCCCGATATCGGAGATATCAGTTCCACACTTACCGACCTCCGAGACCTTATGCGCTTCCTCCGGGAAGCGAACTTCCTTCAATTCATGACACACATGAAATCATACATCCTCCTGGGTAACTCCACACCTGACCCACAGATGAAAACCCTCCTGCTCCTGCAGGCCTTGACCACCTACTCCGGGTTCGATTAGTCATGGATCAAGCCCTCACAGATAGACCCTGTGTTCTCTCCATTCTCTACTGGAATGCCAACAGTATATTTTATCAAATTTATGAATTAGAAAGAGTTCTAGAAAATTACGGCGTAGAAATAGCACTAATTAACGAAACACATTTAAAACCT
The DNA here is from genome assembly GCA_029891345.1 of Dryococelus australis. Lineage (NCBI taxonomy): Eukaryota > Metazoa > Arthropoda > Insecta > Phasmatodea > Phasmatidae > Dryococelus > Dryococelus australis. Next base: position 362,111,474 of record CM056995.1, read on the forward strand.
AGAAAAAAATTTAACATAAAAAATTACACGGCATATCGAACTGACAGAAAAACTAAAGGAGGTGGCACATTAATACTAGTTCACAACCGCATACAACACCATTTAAATAATGTCCCAGTCCTAGAAAATTTAGAATACACATCCATAAACATTCGCACACAAGCAGGTCACATCACTCTTGCGGCTATTTACAATTCCCCCAATAAACCGCTAATCCCAGCTGACTTAGATAAAATAACAACACAGCCATACCCATTTTTCCTAGCAGGAGATTTAAACGCGAAACATACTTCCTGGAATAGTAGAGAAAACAATCAAAGAGGCAGAATACTTGCAAATCATTCCAATCAATATAATTATTTAGTTACAGGCCCTACAGAACCGACATACTTTCCTGCTTGTACAAAATACCAATCAGATATACTAGATATTGCACTTACCAATTTAGATAATGTAAATATTTCATTTGAAGTCCTCGAAGAATTAGATTCCGACCATTTACCTATATTTTGTCAGCTGGAAGCAAACATACTTAAACACCCAAACGCCACTCTTCTAAAAACTCCGGTAACTAACTGGGAGGATTTTAAACTAGACCTAGAAAATATATTTGAAACGCACCAAATAAATATTCCAACTAAAGATCACATAGACTCGGCAACTGAATTAATACAAAATACAATATTGAAAATAAACAAAAAACACACAAATTTCCTAAACCGTCGACAATTTTTAAAACACTCCTTTCCCGAAGCAGAAATTCTTTTAGCTGAAAAACGCCAAGCCCGCCATATTTATCAAAAATCTAGAAACCAAGGAGACAAACAAAAATATTATAAATTAAAGAAAGAACTACATAACAAACTCATCACATTAAAAATTAATAAATGGGAAACTTTCATGACCGACATAAACAATAATTACACTGATTTCTGGCGCGTTTGCAAAAATCTTGCGAGGTCAAACTAAAAAACCCACCTCCCAGCCCATAAAAAACTCAGCAGGAACTCTCCTATATGTACCAGAGGACAAAGCAGATGCAATAGCCGACTGCTATCAGGACCAATTTTCACCTAATGCCGATCTAGGAGATCCAAATTTTTCCAGAGATGTAGAAACCAATATTACAGCTTTTTTCAACAGAACCATAACAGCAAAACCAGAAGTAATGACACTTAAAGAATTACTCGTACAAATTAAAAAACTTAGTCAAAAAAGCTCCAGGACACGACAAAATTACCTATAAAATTATTAAAAACCTCCCAGCTAATGCACTATTTGCAATACTCAACCTGTTTAATGCAATATTAAACTTCAATTACTTTCCTATAGCATGGCGAACAGCCAAAGTTATCACGATTCCCAAACCAGGCAAAAATCACTCTATCCCAGAAAATAGACGGCCTATTTCCCTACTCAACTCCCTTAGTAAAGTCTTCGAAAAACTTCTTCTAACTAGACTATTAGTACATGCAGAATTACAACATATTATCCCGGCAACACAATTCGGGTTTAGAGCCCAACATTCCACCACTCACGCCCTCACTAAATTCACCACAGACACCCTGACTGCAATGCAAAAACACGAAGTCACAATAGCCATTTTCCTAGACATTGCTAAGGCATTTGATAAGGTGTGGATACCTGGATTACTACAAAAATTAATTAACTTCAATTTTCCCGACTGCTACATACATTTACTCGCCTCATACTTTCAAAATAGAAAATTCTTTGTTAGTATCGATAATGCCAACTCTACTACTCGCGAAATCACAGCAGGTGTCCCACAAGGCTCAGCAATTTCCCCATTTCTGTACAATATTTTTACGTCAGACATTCCCATAACCCATGCCTCAGTACAAATGTACGCGGACGATACGATAATTTACACTCACGACAAAAAACTGCCATATGCTATCCTCCTAACCCAACTTCAAATAAACGATTTAGAACATTGGTTTGAAAGATGGAAAATTAAAACAAATCCTACTAAATCACAAGCATTATTGTTAACTCAACGCAGAATCCAGCCTTCACGCCAAATAACTCTAAATAATATTCCAATCCCCTTCACACAAACCGCGAAATATCTAGGTCTAACAATTGACTCCAAACTAATCTGGACAAATCACATCTCAACAGTAAAAAAGGCAGCACTGTGCAAACTACCGCAACTCTATCCAATTTTAAAAAGCAACAATCTACCCAGACGATTAAAACTATTAATTTACACTGCAATAGTTAGATCAGCCCTTTTGTATGGCAACGAAGTCTGGGGGAACTTAAATAAATTCCTTCTAAACTCTCTCCAAGTCATACAAAATAAATATTTAAGAATCATTATAAACGCAGCGCCCTACACTACCAACCTATCGATACATGAACGTTTAAAAATTCCTACTATAAAAACACTACTACTAAACCGCAATATAAATTATTACAATAAACTACTTTCGCATTCCAATCCCGCCATTAAACGGCTAGGAGACTACGAACCCGATAAAAACAGAAGAATAAAACGCCCTAAAATGCTTCCCACATAATAACTAACGTCTCCTAAACCCGTACACCCGGCCGAAATTCTCCGATCGGTCCGGGACAAAATACAGTCAGTTTAACAAAACTACCTGGCGCTAGCATCGCGCACATCACTCCGCCTGCTGCTCTCACAGCGAACACACCTCTCTCTACTTCACTAGCTTTTCCTCATCGAGCTGACTGATTAAATATTCTATCCCTAATTATGTCCCCCAAGTTTTTGACATGTTTAATTACAAAACACATGCTAATTCAATCGCAGTGCTGCCTTCTCTCCTCTGAAGACCGAAGCCCCGCCCTTGGCTGAGATACAGCCAATCAGAAAATTCCTTTAATATGAATGCCCGCCCACAGACAATTCCTTTAACCCACTGTCCCACACTAATAACACCTTATATATCAACATTTAATAACAACATACACAAAAATATATATATATATATATATATATATTATTAACGTCATAGCTAGAAGAAGACCCTGCTTCCTCTGCCTCTTCCTAACATCTTGCTTAACTTCACGGGAATATTTTATAAATTAATAAAACCAACGTTTTTCATATATTTTTACCTAACTTTTAAAAGACCTACATTTTTAATTTTCAAAATTCCGTGCCAGTAGGGAACGGAACTCCACCGCCTTTCCACTCATTTTTGTAGGCCAAAATGAGGGGAAAAAAGATTGGAACAACCGTGGCTCAGGGGCTATACTGGGTCACAAAACCACTCCTGACATGCGAACACCGCGCGTGCCAGCTGAAAGTGCCGATAATATGGGGGATCAGGGCGGGGTGGGTTACCTACCCCTAACCCTGATCCATTCAAATGATTACCGCTTGGGAAGACAAGGGCCTCGGTCTGTACTTCCCCCGCGCTGAGAGGCCTAGCCTCAATGATGATAAATCGGCGACTCGGGAGAGATGGTTCCTCCGCGGTGATCAGGCGGCATCGTTAGTTAAGTATTTTGAGAACTTTTATTTGAACTTTAAGCCCTTCAGGCATGAGGGTCAGGTTGGGCCAGATGGGAGGTCCTAGTAGGAGTTTTGTGGAGATCGCAACTTTGCTTTCAATTTTCAGGAAAGCAAGTTCTTAGGAAATGTTAAGAGATTGTTGGAGAAGGAAAAAACAATGAAAATTCCTGCTGTAATTTATGACGTTTTAAAATGATGGCCATTAGAAAATATTTTGCCATCTTTCTCCTTTTAAGCCACCATCAATGTCGAATTGTTATGGAGTATAGGGCTTAAAGTGAAAAGCCACAGTTAATGTAAACATGCTCCTGTTAAAGATTTTAAAAAGGCTTAGAATCCAATCTTGTTGTGGATAATTTTTAAGGATCAATTATTAATTGAAATTAAAATTGGCCTTTTAGCATTTGTGGATATGGCCAAGTAAGGAATTGCCCAATTAAAAATATTACCTCTTTCCAGTATTTGTATTGTCTTGAAGATATGCATTTTAATGGCATTTATCATTGTTTGCTCTGTATGGCCAAGTAGAGAAAGTACCCAGTTTAAAAATTCAGCTTGTATAACCCATATATTACTGTATTTGTTTGATTGCAGATAGTGCTTTGTATGGCCTTCAGCATGGTGGCTATGGCCAAGTAATGAATATACCAGTTTAAAATATTGCTTGTATAATCAATAAATATCGCATTTGTTTGATAGTCTTTAAGTTATGGCCCAATATAAAGTTTCTCATAATAATTTATAGATCGTTCACTAAATGGGAGTCCTAGTATAGTACAAAACTTGGTCACAATTTTACAAGTATCAATTCTTGCAAATGACAGTTGGAACGGTCCAATTCATAGGCAAGAACAGCCTCGCTGAAGAATTTTTCCATGGGCAAAAAACAAATAAGTAGTTTTTGGGTATTTTTTTACATTTTGATACTTAAATATCAATGTGTGGAATTTAAAGAAATGAATTCCACCTTGTTATTGATTGCTGTTATGTTACATTGTTCAGTAGCTTGCATTGGAAGATGTTGCCAGTGTGCATAATTTAATAAAATCATATCAACACTGTTTTCTTATTACTGTTAGTGATTACTTTGGCTTTTCAGTCTGTGGTGAAGTCTGAATAGATCTCAGAGAATATACGCATGAATTTTCTATTTGAAATATCAATGATAGGTCAGATAAACACCCTGTTAAATATTTCTACTGTAAAACGTTTTACTACAAATTCAGCAGTTGAAGTAATGTCACACTGCAATTAGAAAGTGGAGTTAAACTGATTGAATATTTCCAATCACAGTTCAGGTTCTGTGCTATAGATTAGCTTTGAATTGGTGCCTGTTCGCCAGTTCTCTGCACCACTCACTTCAGGGCAACTTAAGGCTTTTGGACAGCCGCCTTGTTGCGTTCTCTAGACATAGAGGGCGTCACGCAGTGTATAAACTTTGTATACTGTAATTTAACTTGTCTAATATCTTCGTACAGCTGTGGATTGATAATGATCTTACGGATGCAATAAAACAAAACACCACAGACTGAGTGTCACCGACTTAAACATCTTGTAACCAGACCAAAACAGTGATGACACGGTCGCCACAATATGTTGTTATCAATTTCGAAATAAGACAGGCACTTCAATTTTATTTTAATAGTATAGACTAAATAATTAAAATCTGCCTTTTTTTTTCCTGTCTTACAAAAATAATTTACCGTCACATTTACTAATCATTTTAAATTTTTTTCGACCTGTTTCTAATAAAAGAAAACAACAATCAATAAGAAAAATTGTAAAAAATAAATAAATGTTAAAGAATGAAATAAAACTGAAGTAGCTAAGCCTTTGAGGGCGGGATAAATGAACTGGCACCAAGGACAAAGTTGAAGCGAACTGCCTGTATTCCTCGCGTTCGGACACGTTTAGTGCACTCTATTACTGGCAGGCCGTCGACCGGTCGAGTCGCTCGTCGACTGCATGTCATTACATTTGTCCATTTGAAGAAAAAAAAACTATATTAATAAGAACAGTTTTTATTCCTACGAATTAAAACGTCTTGTCATTTTAATCACATCGCGATAACGTCCAGCGAAACAGTAATGCAAAGAAAGTGTGAGTTATGTCTTCGAGAGCCAAAAAAAATGTCGACATAACCGGAGCCTCGAGTAGGTATCCACGGTGTTGTTGAATCACGTGTCAAAATTTAAACCACAGCATATTTGCACTAGTATAAGTAAAGAACCCTTGTAGCAAAATGTTCGGAAAATTCATCTAGTATTTTAAATTTTAATTTGAAGTTCGACGTAACAACGCTGGTAGTCCGCAGCCACACGTGCCTCTGTGTACGACAAGTTGCATATCACGTAGGCTCAGGGAATCATTATTAACTACTATACGTATTCTCGTGCGTAGACGATCGTGCTAATTCAATTCGCCTTCGTAATATGCACATTGTTCAGCACGCAGTTATGTACAGCTGTGGACTCCTGGCGTTGTTTTGCATAGGTTAAATATGAGGTAGAGATCGCTTATCTGTCTTACCCAACACTGACCTGCCCCAAAGGAACACAACTGGAAAAATCACATGGTCAACAGTGATGAACGTGTCTGTTTGTCTTAATTTTTAAATGACAAGCGCTATTATATTATTAAAATACTTTTACCAGTTTGAATTTAATCAAAAAGCTGTACAAATTGGTTTGAGCAAGTATAATAACATCTTGAAAGGACTTGTTTAATAAACAGTGTTCTAACCTCAAACCCAATCTACGCCATTTTTGCTAGACGTGTAGGCAGAAAAGCAGTTCAATGTTGGGACGCGGAGATTGGTTGTGCGCAGCCACATCTTTAGTCTTATGTTTTTATGCCTAATTAAAAATACTAGATGAATTTTCGTAACATTTTGCTGCTAGGGATCTTCATGTATACTAGTCCAACAATGCTGTGTTTCGAATGTCGACAAGTTAAGTTGGACTCGCAACCGTCTGTCGTACTTCCATCAGGCAGTTATTCATCTGCGTTTTCGTTCGTAAGTTGAAAGCGATTCTCAGCAATCCGTCATCCGACAATCCTCCTCTACGGCAACATCTCAATGTGACAACTTAACATCGTGATCTTTCTTTCGCTGGCGGTACATTTCAGTTGAAAACACATTTTTGAAAAATGCTTTTTGTACGTAATAGGAATTGGTGTTGATTTCTTCGTTACATTTCAAATTCCTGATTTTAGTATTAAAGATAAATAAACGCAGATCCACCACCTTGAATCTTATTTGAAATTGCTTGTTCACGTCTAAGAAATATCGTCGAGAATGTGGCGGCTCGTCCGTCCGTCCGTCGAAAGTTAAAAGTTTGGCAAATACTTTACGGATGTACGGATAGAAAGAAATAAGTTGATCTGCGATTGGTTGAAGACCACGTGACCGCCGGACTGACGGATGGTTGCGAGTACAGCTTTATTCAAAAACACGTTGTGTACGCGCTTAAGGCCGGGTTACAATTGAAATATGCGTAACAAATTCACAGTTATAGCGATAAGCACATATAAAACACTACACAAGCACAGTGACCTAGCTACAATTGATATAAAAATAATATTATATTGTTTATTTTGCTACATTTGTACCGATGAAATTCAGTTCTGTGTAGTTCATTATGATTTTTTTTTTGTTAAAAATAAATATTTTCGAGTGATCTGAGACGTTTTTAAAATGAGAAATTATTTTCATTTCGATTTTTACTATTACTGTTACTTAAAAACTTTACAAAACTTCCACCTCCGATTATCCAGAAATAAACAAAAAATTACTGCCCGAGGAATTAAGTCAAAATACACACTTTATTGATTCGTAAATAAGTTTTTCATTTGATAACGTAGTATAAGTGTCGGGGCTACTGATTGGCTGAATATTGACTCGCAGCGATACTAACAATGAAAGTTAAACCAAATTGAACTCTCTGTGCTTAGGTAAGTGCTTATCGCTGAGCGTGATTGTAACCGCTCTAACTGAAAACAAGCCGTTTATTTCTTACGTATGTCTCTGTGTTGTGTTAGGGCCAGTTGGACCATCGTGGTTCGAAACTCGACCCGAGATCGGATCTAAGATCGACACTGAAAACTGTTGCACCATTCGAGTTCAGAGCTGGACTGGAGATCGAGATTAAGTTCATTTCGAACCGCCGAAGTTGCCGGTTCGAAATCTCGATCCGAGATCAGCAGCTATCGTCGACAAATGTAGTTCGAAAATACGCCAAGATATAGAACTACGTTCGATTGTTTTCTTGAGAAATTAAAACAACATTATACGTAATTGAATATTATTCAGTAAAAATTGTACAACAATAAATCACTTAAAACAGATATAAAGATCGCACATCTGGATCTATATAGTACTTCCATGATGTCATATTACGAACCAATGGCAAAATTTGTCTCGTGCTTAATATCGATCTCTCCAAGATTGACGAGTCGAAGATCCAAAATCATTCAATTTCGTTGGCGCATCACTTTTACATTGGAACAAAGATCTATCCGGATCCTGGTTCGGAACTAGCGTCATTCGATCTCGGATCGGGAGCGATGTTGGTTCAAACGACCCTTAGTGGTGTGCTTATAGCAATTGTAGCCCGGCCTTTACTCTTCAAAGGGTTGAAAAACATTTATTCGAGAAGTAAGTGTAGTGTAGGGTGACTGACCCAGCACGGTGTGTATCCTGGGGCAGCCGGAGGCTGAGGCGAAGAGAGCGTGGAAGCCTAGCAGCATACGGTCGTGGTGGTCGGTGTTGTTGAGCGTAGGGAACCTGGCCAACAGCTGCCTGAGCACAGTGGCCTCGTGCTCGGAGCCCAGTACGGCGAGGTGTGCTCCATCCTCCGCGCACCTCCTCCTGGCCTCCGCCCAGCTCCGCCCACTAGTGTGCAGTTTGTAGTAACCAACGCCGGGGAAGAACTCATACTCCGACCTGCCTTGCAACACACATTTACGGCTGTTGGCGGTCAAATTAACACTTCATGCGTCGGTCAGGTGAAATTGTGGAGTTTTTAATTAAGTAATTAGTTTACACATCTGCTTATTTCTGCTCTTCGATGCGTTAAAAAACAAAAAGCGAAAGAAGTAATTTTAAGTTATCACAAAAGGTTACCCAAGAATTTTTATTTGACGTTATGATATGGAACTACTTTCCATCCATCGTTACCAACATTACTGGGCGAATGTCACTCAGTGCGCCCGTTAAAATATATGCATGCAGGGGCAGTGACTTTTTTCTAATGTTCATATGTAACGTGTTCACTTTATCGTGAACAGCCTTTACTTAGTCAACTTGCTTTTATAACCTGCCACAATTACAAGTGTCGAGTGTGCATCCCAGCTAGGGATGGCACCCAATTACCTATCCGGGCTAGGCTCCGTACACCTATAAGGCTATTCACGGTATATTGAGCACTCCTAAAAGCCCTCTCTTTTGGTATAATAATCGATTATTATATTTTATTTTGGCCTTAGACGTTAACTTCCCAGTGCGGTGGAATATACGCACTGTTTTAAATTACTCACATGACAATATTTACTTAGTAAGTTAAAGAAAAAAAGTAACTAGGGCTTCAAAAGTGCTCACTTTACCGTGAACAGCCTACACAGGAGAAGGAATTCATGAAAGGAGGCGTGCATCTTGGCAGAGAGGGGTTCGGCAACTATTGGCGCGATTGGGGCAATGAAAAGAGTGAACAGATTTGGACGGCTCGACACCGAGGTCTTGAGAGCCGATGAAGGTGAAATGAGGGAAGGACGGAGCAGCGCCCTGAATTAAAGGGCGGAGGAAACGGGGGATCCCCGAGAAAACCCGCCGGGAGTCAAACTCGGTTCGCCTAGTTGGAAGGCGAGTAATCTGACCACCGCGGCAGGCGGAGAGGCAGTGTGCCGGCTAGAGATGGCCGTTATTTAACGTGACGGTTATAAAAAAAACTGTTACAATTTGGTAACACGTTACATAAGTAACACGTTCCATTGTTTATACCGTTATTTTTGGAACGTCTTAGATTGCCTCGACGCCTTACTACTGCGCATGCGTAAAAGTGATTTTTGGAACGTCTTGGTTTGATTGCAATAGTACGCATGCGCGAGCGTTATTTATTGAAACGCCAAGCCCCGGAACACTGAATAACGTAATCGTTATATTCCGGAACGTCGGGACAGGCGAGAAATGTTTTACAGTAACCTGTTACAATAATAACATGTTCCCGGAACGTGTTACTTGTTTGGAACTGGAAGTATGGAACACGTTACACGAAAGTAACTGTTTGCCCCATCCCTAGTGCCGTCTCACCACGGCTGGTTCTCGCAGACGAAAGGCAGACGTTGCTCGCACTCCAGGACGGCCAGCTGTCCTCTGCGGGACACGACGCCGCAGTTGTAGGTGGGACCTCCCAGCGGGGCGCCCGCCTCCCACTCCAGATGCCCCGTCTCATTCAGCGGCTCGCCTGCACCACAATCAACACCAATACTATGTGTCGGGTAATTCGCGGATACAAACTGCACCACACCAATCTGCGATCAAAACTAAGTAGAAAATATTCTTCGGTAAAAAGGCGTAAGGCCCCTGGTTTACGAGGGAAAAAAAGACATTAAAGTTGATAAAATGGACTTTAATTTCACTATAAGCACAGCACGCAGCATCAACATACAAAACGTCGAAACGTCATAACAGGTGTTCGAAGTTTGCTACGCCCGTAGCAATGCACTTTTCCGCACATTGGATGCATGCAGCATGCACAGAGCTTGGCAGTCATATGCACCTATGGCCATTGTCGTGTTCCAGTACTCACTGCATGTGAACTCCATGGCCCTTTTGGCGCAACTGAGTTCGGCTAGTTCCCTTGCCGTATGTCCTACGACCGTCAAATTAGTTGCAGCATTGCTACATCACCTCACAATTTATCTAATTGGAATACCACGCGTTTCGTACAGTAGTTTTTGGAACTTTCATGTCGTTTTTCTCGTAAACAAATATGCTTGTATATTTTTACTAAAGAGTATTTTCTACTTAGTTTTAATCACAGATTCGTGTGATGCAGTCCGTATGCGCGAATTACCTCACATCCTCTATAACCTGTTCACAATAAACTGAGCACTTTCGAAATCCCTGCTGTCTTTTCTTCCGCCTTGTGTAAAATTAACATTAACGTGGGCCTCATCACTTTATTCATGTGTCGGTCAAGTGAAATTGTGAAATTATTACAAAAGTTAATATTTTTGCAAATCTGATAATTTTTACAATTCGATACTTTAAAATATAATTAAAAGCGAAATTAAACTTGAAGTTATCAGATATGGAAATGTGACATTTTTTATTCGACGTTAAGGTATGGAAATACTTTCCATTAATCATTACCAATTTTACTGGGTGCATGCCACTCAGTTCGCCAGTGAAATTATATGCAGGCAGGGGCAGTGTCATTTTTCTGAGGTTGATTTCAAAAGTGCTCACTTTGTCGTGAACAGGCTCCAGTTGTAGATAGTCACTCACCGTACACGGAGACGTAGTCGCCGTGCTGGAAGAGGCAGTGGAAGCCGGAGTGGACATATGCGGCGTCGTGGCGAGTCAGGAGGTCGGCCAGCGCCCGCAGCTGGACCGCGGAGTGGGGCACTGCGAGGGCGGAGTCCTGGGACACACAGGCGTCCTGAGCTTGCCGCCACGTGCCTGGGGCGCCGTGGTACGCATAGTAGTGGCCCTCGCCGCTCCAGCACAGCAGCGCCAGCAGCCACACCCGCATAGCCTGTATCTGCGAACATGTCCGCCTCGGCAACTCGCTCCGCACTGCTGCCTGCAGTCGACAGTAAGGCCCCTCCCTACCTGCCACTTTAACTGCGTTGTAGTATGTTAAATTTTAGCCTTCAACAATATTTGATAATAAAATTTGAATGCAAAATACGTCCATCAAATGTTTCCCTCCAACATATATTATAAAATAATCTTGAATGTGTTTGATAATTTGTCACACTGTCAAATTTTTTATTGGAATAATCTAATTTGAATTATTATTTAGGACATTGTTATTCAATATATATATATAACATGGACTTGGGTAACTTTTAACACTATAACATTGATAACCATGTTAAGCAAACATTTTACACTACACTATTGGTAGCCATGTCAGACAAGCAGAGGAGTGTTTTCATAAGTGTAAAGTTGTGGTAAAAGAACATTAAGTGTGATTTAAATATGAGTGGGATGGACACAGAAATGTCACCAAAAAAGCGGAAGAAAGGAATACGTGACCCAGACAGTTATCAACGAAATATTATTAAGAAAGCCAGAGTTGCAGGGAAAGAATACATTGACCCTGGAGGAAAGAAGCAACGAGCTCGAGCTATACAAGAACCATGCAGGTTAGTGAAACAAAGTTCTGAATGCTATGGATAAGTGTTGTAAATTAATATTGTTGCAGATGTAAACATTTGCCTAAAGAGGTTATTTTATTGCACACATGCTGTTAAACCAGATAATTTATGTTTAGTTATAAGTTTGCAAGTCCTCTGCTGTTAAATGTTTACATGTTTCACATTATGAAATATAAGAGTCGGTTAATTCATATTGTATGTTTGTTTAATCAGGTGTTCCAAGAAATGCTTCAACCGGTTTGATGAGATCGACCGAGCTGCAGTGTTTGAGGTTTTGTGCATAATGAACACAATGAACACAATCTTGCAGAGAATTATAGAAATTAGAGAATTGAAACGCCATAGGAAGAAGACAGAATGCTCTCTTAAAAAAAACATAGGACATTCAAGTACCATGTTCTACTCAAGGACAAAAAAAAATGAGGTATATAGGGGTGCTTTCTTCTGATTGTACGATGTAACTGATAAAAGGGTAAGGCATATTCGCAAATTACTTGTGGAAGGAAAGTCACCACACAATAAGTGCTGCAAACACCCTTGCGCATTCAAAAAAGTCGGAGATAAACTTCTTCAGATTCATCAACACATCGCCTCATTCCCAGTTAAGGAAGCACACCCCCAGAGACTGCCAAGAAGTGCCAGTGGCAGAGAAGCAGCGTTTATCCAGGGTGAGGACACAAGCGAGGAGACGCTTTAGAAACACGAAGATGTGTGGACTTGCAAGGTGACTATATAGCACCAGTGGAGGCTTGAAGTGAGGTCTGACTGCAGCCCGACGGCGAGGACGCAAGATGGAGAATCGAAAGGTGTGCCGATATACGCCGTAGCGAGACTACACGATGAGCAGCCTTCTAAAACAGCATTAAGGCGATAAGGAGCTTGTGACTTAAGTAAAGACTGTAGTTAACTTTGAAATGGTGTGGCGTAATATAGTCAGTAACTTAATAGTTTCAATACATTTAATTCCCCCATTAAAGTGACTTTAATTATTGCTCAGCATTGTATTGGTACTTATGTAAAACAGTGTACATTTTAAAGCTTGGCAAAAATACATATTAGTAGTAAAATGAGTCTACAATCTGTCTATGTTTCCCCAAAATATAATCTGTTCAGTAAGCCCGTAAGGCTAACAGTAAAAATAATCAAAGCATTTGGTATAACTAGGATGTATCAACTCACTACAATTACCCCGAGACCATAAAATTCATTTGGAGTACTTTCACAGCTTCTTAGTATCGTAATGACAGAAAGAAAAATATGTTTGTTTCCATTGTATTGTTGCTAATCAGATGAGTAGACATAACATTTTGTTTTTAAATGTTCCAATTTTTGCATTCTGGTAATAACATTGAAAATTGATATGTCCAATTGAAAGAGTTGTCTTTCTGGCATTTTATGAGGGAAATGTATTTTAATACTGGACCGAGTGAAAAACTATGTCATGACTTAGGCAACTTAGCTTAGTGAAAAATCTACGCCATGTTGTGCATGGTAGGGACTTAAATGATAACTGTTTTCATGCATAATATGTCATTACTTATTTTAATGATATATTGACTATGAAGTTTCTTTGTATTTTAATTATTGAATATCAGACTATTCAGGGGTTTCAGTGTGTGTGTTGTGCAAAAGTTATTTTTATTAGGTGCATACTTAAAATTTATTCATTTATTTGTATGAATTAAATTATAATATATTATGGAAATTCTTAGTAAATATATAATTATATTATTAATTTACATGTATCGTTTTAACCACATACTTCTAAAACTAATGTTTATGTAAAACATGTTAATGCAGAAAACATTTTACTAAATACCACACATGAAATAATTTTTATTGAAATTGTCCAATGCATCAAATTACTTGCTCTGCACCATCGTATCTATGAGTAACTGAAATAAGATGTGCAGCCTTGACCACATTATCAACTAAAGTATCAAATAGTGCTCGAAAAAAGACAAACGCGATGCAAGAATACCAAAAGCACATATGACAGGTTGGTCTGCCCACAAGAGTCTATAATTGAACACTGTCTCTAACACTACGTCTCTGATAGGGTATCGTCAAATTCTCGGACAACACCACATTACCAACAAAGAGCACTGATGGTGAATGTTCTCAACTGTGAACATCCATATGCAGAATTAGAAGCAGACTCCAGCCGCTACCACAAGCACTAAATTCCTCAAGCCTGTTTGTGAGATAAGGCCTAATTGTTTCCCTAGACAAAGTCTCAATAATTAACTGGAAAGTCGGCTGTGAGACGGACAAATCACTCGAATTTTCCGTTTCAGATAGAAACAAATTGTCTGCCAGGAGATCTACTTTTCTGTGTTTGGGGGAAACAATCATGTTCCGATTTGATGCAGTTGACTGTCTTTCTGTGTGAGAATCAATGCTCGTATCACTCAAGTATATATCGTTCAACAAGAGATCAAAACTGCAGTTTAAGCGAAACGATGTCTTGACAGCTTGTACTAGGCATTCTTTTCATTTGCAACTCAGATTCAGACTCTGTGTCACTAACGAAAATATTGTCCAACAAACTAGCAAAACTTTGACGTTTACCCTCACTCATACTGATGCAAGAAAAATTGTGTTTCCCAAAGCAAAAATTTCAGCACAACCAAAAATATAAAAAGCTTATGTAGTGCTGAAAAGAGATGAAAAACATTATTATAATCTCTGGAATCGAAGTTGTGTTGTAACCATAAATAAGTATTTTATTATAAACACTGAAAATTTACTTACAATGTCTGTTTTTCTCCAATGATATTCTATGATTCAAGACAAGAGAGCTGTGCTGTATGAGTTTACAATGCATTCAATACTATTTGTTTGAATAGCAAAAATAATTTGTTTAAGACAAAATTTTAAATATTAATTTTTTTAATATTTTCAGCTAGGGGAATTAACCCGTTACTACACATTTACATCACTTACTTAAAATTACTTAAAATTAAAATACATTCTTAAAAAATACTTACATCCTTTAAAAAAGATTTTAACATTCTACACTTTTACAGCTCAATAACATACTTAAAATTTCTCACCCCATCACACATCAAAACATTTCCTTTGTTAGAGTTACTTACTGTCCAAACATCTCTCACACAGACATCCTTCATTAAACAATGCATTCAGAACATAGACATGGGCAGGGCTTTACACCCTCCAGACATGCTGCATAGCCTGGTATAGTTCCCAAGTATTTTTCTAAGTTCCATAATTCACATCCAAACACACAACAGTCCACCATTAAATCTCTTAGAACTAACTGAATTACACAATTTTCTTCTGCACTCACACTTGCAGTCATACATTACACCTACGTAGCCAAAATTTCTCAGTGTAATCGGTGATAGATTCTAGATATTTTTTTCACATACCTTGTGACTATAAACAGTGAAAAGAGGGCCAGGTTTCGTGTTATTGACATTGCCCTATTCCATATAGTGCAGTAGCTACTACGGACAGTTTACCTGATAATCCTCTCAACTCTGCTAGATAAACTCAAAATTATATCTGGTAGTAAATTTTTATCACCTGTAACTGCACTCACACTTGCAGTCATATACTTAAGGTGGCTTGGGCATCTAAACTAATCTTATCACACATTAAAACATTTCATTTGTTAGAAGACTTCAATGCTCATTCATCCATCACACAGACATCCTTCACTCAAACAGTGCATTCTGAACAGTAAGTCAGGCAGGCCTTTGTGCTCTCCAGACATACTTGGTGTAGCCTGGCTTAGTTCCTTCTTTGTTTTTCACTACTCCATCATTCACACCCAAACACACAACAACCCACCCTTTAACCACGAAAAAATAGTTTAAACTATGTAAAACTAACAGAATTATGAACATTAAAGCAAACTGTAAAATTTTGTAACTATTGTCATCAAAAGTTTACAAAATTTTATATAAAACATAAAAAGTTTTACCATTTTGTACAAAAATTTGTTAAAATTTGTAATTATTTGTAAAAAGTTGACAAAATTTATATATAAAACATAAAAAGTTTTACCGATTTGTACAAAAGTTTAATGAATTGAATATAAAATGTAAGAAGTTTTAACAATTTGTAAAAAAAATCAGTTAAGGTTATTAATTTTGAATACATTTACGAAAAACTAAGTAGGAATTCTTAAAATGTAACAAATTCTAGAAAGAAAGTAGTTAAATAACAAAGTAAAACTATAAAAAATATCGATAGGAATTTTTTAAATTAAAGTGGAAGAATTTAAGATACTCCCAAAAAAATTGCACAATTATTTAAAAATAAATACACGATTACTAAATACAATTTGTTAAAAAAGCATAAAATTAATTGAACATAATAGCAAGATATCGAAAAGTATTAAAAAACCCTAAATGTTATTACTATTTGTTAACCTAAGTGTAGTAGCGAAGCTGCTGTTTGCTGAAGCCTGAACCCCAAGTTGAGAAGGCTGAGAGCAGATGAGAGTCGAGAGTGGGCTCCTGACCAGGCTAGAGAGCCCGAACTTGAGGCAGGCTGATGAGGTTAGTGGGTAGCCCCATTCCGGCAGGCTGGCAGGAATGCAGCGGAGTGCCGCGGATGGCAGTCCGCCTAGGCTGAACCGGTGACCCGGCAGACCAACAGGGATGCAGCGGGCGGTGGGGGTAGGTACGGCAATGCGCGGAGTAGGAGCGATCCGCACCCCATGGTGGTTGGAACAAGAATGGCTGCCGCTGCTCCAGCGCGTGAATATATAACCAAACACCCACCTCACCTCCCTGCCCCAGGAAACCTACACTAACAAGATAATTGGTCATATTTGATAATAAAATGTATTTTTACTATAGGAAATATAAATTTAATGCAAAATCAAATTATTTTAAGAGAAATTAAAATATTTGTATGCATTTTATAAATCTTACCATGTGCGAATATATAGATTTGGAAATGTAAGTGGAAATAGCCGTATTTGATAGTAAAACATATTTTTTACTAAAGGAAATATGATTTCCTTATTTGATTTTAAATTAAATTAAAAGGTTTTTAATGAATGAATGTGTTTTATTAATTTTTTCTTGTTTGCAAGTGTATTGAGTTGATACTTTTAATGTGAAATATGCATATTTCTTAGAGTTTAGCAATTACATTTAATTTGAATTGTGTTTTATTTACCAATTTCGTATGTATTTTAGGAGGCTTAGGTAACTGGAAGTTTGGGGGCGGATGGCTATGGATAAAATTCTTATTTCCCAGCTCTGCTCTTGTGTTGTTCACATGTTAAACGTTATTTGTAGTGTATACACTATTTCACAAGTGGTTACAGTGCTCGCCTCCAGTTATTTCTTTAATATTGTGTAATATATTGAAATTTGTTAAGGATTTTAGGGAGCATTTCTTAATTTTGTAGTGAGTAATTTAATATAATATAATATTGGAGACGTAACATTTAAAAAATGTATTTGTCGTTAGCAAGGTGCGGTTGGCTTGGCGAAGGGCATGTGGGAAGGGCTGGGGATCAGGGTGTGTGCATCTTGGCTTGCTCAGAATGCAGGATTGGTGGGGGAGTGAGGTGTGCACCTCCTGAGCCCTCTGGTGGGGAAACTCTGAACTACTCATTTGGTTTGAAATGCAAACGACCAATAAATTCAAAATACATCTAATATTTTACAAAATACAGGATGTCTTAACAATATATACACAAACAGTCAGTTAAACATACATTGTTTCAAAATATATGACATTTAAAACTTATTTTGTTTGAAATACAAACGAGCAATAATTTCAAAATGCCCCTAATATTTCACAAAATACAGGTTGACTCATAATATTTACATAATTGTTTTAAAGGTACAAACATAGTCAGCAAAACTTACACAAGGTAATCCAAAAAATATTAACACAAGGTGATCCAAAAAATATTTTACCACAAGGTGAGGACATTTATTATGTCCTGATTTTATTCTGTCTGTTTGAATAGACAGATCTTTACGTTCAGGGGAGTGTAACAACACTTTCAACCAAGTCTGGGTATGTCTCAACGTAACGTCAATCCACAGCTTCGAAACTACATAGAAGAGGTGTGGTTGCAGTCGTATAAAAAAACAGAACATTTTGTCGCATCGCTACACTGAACTAATTTGTTGCTTGTCTCGTCTCCTGGTGGGAAATACATAACCTTAACATGAAACATCCCATCACAGGACTCTGTGAATTCCCGAAGAATTTCGGAACACCATACTGTATATGATACATTAGACTTACCTAGTTTCACGGTAACGTAGGGTTTTCCCAGATGAAAGAATGTCATGTTACACATTTGCTATCCAATGCCCAACTGAGAACAACTAGTAGGGAACATTGTATGTATATTATAAATTCATTCTCTAAATTTGCAAGTTGAAACATGTTTGAGGGCTATACTTTATTGTTGATAATTTCATCATTTGATGTACATAAGTTTGAAAAAAAAACACACCCAGCAAATAAGTATCCAAACTTTTTGTTATGTACAAACATATGAACATTATTATCAAATTCTTCGTAAAACTAAAATGGTAAAACAGTGTCTGTAATATAAACAAGATGTTTCAAATTCTGTTCTTCCTCACAATCTGATGTTACAATGCGTTCACCCCCTAGTTTTAAAGTTTTATTTTGCTATCCTGTATGGTCTGCACTGATTACAAGACATTCAGAACTGTTGCAGTTAGTTACACTGGAATCAAAACTTCCTGGGTCATAGTGTTCTGTTAAAAAAATCAATCCAATATGAACATTTGAAATGAATGTCTGACTCACACATTTCCTTAACTATTATATGTGAATATTCCCCTCTATAAGTTATAGAATACAAACCATGTTTTAATAAATGCATACTTACAAGTAGGAGAGAACATTATTCTGAATTTGCAACTTCACAACCATAAATATTACACACTGAAAGAAAAACTAGCCCACCTTGATCGAAAATAAAATTGCGGACGTCCCCATCACACATTTCCTTCCAATGAATTGTAGTTCCCTGGTCAGGTCTGGTGAGTTGGTAGGCGATTACCCCGTTGATGCATTCTTCCTCCAATCCTTTGGTAAGGCTGGCTGACATCAGCTTTTCGAATGTAGATGAAAGTTCACTGTCAGGGCAGAGATTCTCACAGCACAATCATTGCATGCTATTCCTTGACCAAATATAATGTCAAGACTGTAATTGCAAATGTACCACCAATATTCGATATTGTTGCACATTTGAACTTGTATAATACTGTCATACAGCATAAAGAAAACTCTTCTGTAGCCTACTTGCAGGACTTTGTATTCGACTGTAGTGTCGAAGATGTTAACCACGACTGACACTTTAATACTAAGCGCTTTCCTTTATATAGTCTGTGATTTAGGTGTTCATGCTTTGAAACACATTGCATTGCCACATGCCACAGGGTGACTTTAATTCCCGATTACCTATCTGCGTAAAATGTTCCTTGTTGTCACAGTCTTCTGTCCAACATCCCATCTGCATGAAGTATTCAATTTTCTTGTGGGATATATGCTTCGTTATGAATTTAGAAAATGCTTCAAATGCTAGTCGACTCTCATTACAAGGCAACGTACTGTCAGGTCGCATATTATACAAAGGACAACATTTTCGCCCATGACAAACATCGAACACTTTAAAAGTCTCTGTCGGACTAATTAACAAGAAACGCCTATGTTCTTATCGATTGCACATTTGATTTTATAGTGGACCATCTTCGTGTCGAAACCACACTCGCCTGTAACTTGTATTGAAGTGAAGGATCGAACCTCTCATCGTAACTGATGTGCTGCTGCTGTATGTTTGTTCCTTTATATATATATATAGTTTTTTTCACCAAACAATTATTGTTTTTGTTCTTCAAAGAATTATGTATGTTTGACATTTTTCGAGGAGTTTACCGCCGAGTAGATCTAAACATTTTAAAATTTTTCCTAATGTCACTTTAGCTAACTCAAACTTGCAGACACCAATACACTTCTACACCTCATCAGTCCCACATATCACAAGGCGATATTTTAATTATGCTACTTCCTTCCATTTTGAGTGCTGTGTTGTTTGTTATTGCATGTTTCAGTCCACATGGTGGGGCTGTCATAAAACTCTCTACTGAGTTTATATTTAATTTTTCTAAAACCTGGCTCTTTTGTAATTTATTTGCTACTGTCCTAAAACACATCCCAAGACAAACAAGGCAGTTCGCTATCAGGTCGCATGTTAAACACCGGACAGTCATCTTGCTCATAACACAATACTCATTCTGTGTATTAATTTCCTTCGATAGATTGTGCAAAGTTCCAATGTTCATCTCCATTACGCATCTGGAATTGAGAGTATATGTTATTTAGAGATATGAACCACACTCGTCTGTAACCTGGAGTAATGCTGGAGTACATCTGCTCTAGATTGGATGTTTCCATTTGAAAGTTTTTACGCAGGTCTGGACCTGTAATAGATCAATTTTCTAAATTATTATCTTTACACGTATGTGGGATGTTGGTACAAATATTGTCTTGGTTTCGCTTTTGCATTGCGAACAGGACATTTTTTTATTACAATGATTAGTGTTGTAGCGTTTTACTAGCGAATTAATGCTTAAACAGTCATAATAACTTCTGATGTTTACAATTTCTGTATTAGTCAGATTTTTTAAAATTTCTTTCTTCGTATTTCCCAACACATACTCAGGATAGTCCTCGAGCAGCGCCTCGTTCATGTACGTTCATAATGAGCTATATCACCAGTCTCATTGCAAACTGTGTAATGTCGGAAATTCATTTTCAATTCCTGATTTGAGGTAAACTATTTCGAAGCTTTGAAAGGCAACACTTTTGTGTCATTATCGTCAGTTGAAAAAGAAATTGAGAGTTCTTTAATTATGTAAGTATTGTCTTGATAATTTTCGAAACCTTCCACAATACATATCATGGTTGTAAATTACAAGTTTCAATCACAGAATTTTAAAAGTCTAGTTTGGTTTACAAAAGGTCAGTTGTTGCTTCCGAATCTACTTCATCAATACCGGAATCGTCTCTTGGTTAAACAGGGTGATTAGCGAGTTCCATAACATTTTTCCACCTTCGCATTACACAGTCTCTCCTCAAATCTACAGTGTTTGGCTGGTTACAGAAAGCTGGTGTGCCATACGGACAATCTTTATCACGAGACTATGTCCTCATCGTCTCTTAAATCCTCGGAGAGGAACGGATACACGTGTTGAATTTCGTGTCCCGCAAATGTAAGAAGAAATTCTTTAGTTAGTAACAAGATAGTCTTGATGTTTAGGCTTTAAAAAAATCTTGGTTTGACCATATGCAAAAATGGCATTAAACACACTAACACATCCTTCATCGCAATTTTGGCAGCAATGTCTGTCGTTCATATTACATGCTGTTGAACTTTGTAGACTGATGAAAATATCGGAGAAATCTGCTGATTAGTACACCCTCACTCGGCGGTACACTCCCGACACGATCTGACTTCGACAACTGCTGGCTTAAGACTGAAAGAAAAATTAATATATTGCTACTTGTATACTATACAAATTTAAAATGACTGCAATTTTACGTTAAAATAATTTGAAATCGGATGTGTTCGAAAAATTATTGATATGTTACTGTTCTTCCCATTTTTAAAACTCATTTCAGGGTGAAATCGCGGTATTTTGTTCAAAATATAGACATTTGTCCAGAATATACACATTTCTGATATATTTGGGAGTTAGGAATTGTACAATATCCTTATTACAGACACAATTTGTCTTTTGCAAAAAAAAAAAAAAAAAAAAAAAACATATACATTAGTTACCTTCCAAATATACTATCGGGGTTTAAAATATTGGAACTTTACAACTCTGATACAAATTCCTATCAGTTTAATTTTCGATGGAAATGGGGTAATATTTGCCAAATATACACATTTGGTATAAATGTTGGTTGGTTGCCTTTTATAAAATAAATTTGTTAATTACGAAGAGTGGTTTAGTTTCGTAAAGAAAATTATTTAGAAAATATATTTTTGCTAGCAAAATGTTTGGATAGCAAAAAAAAAAATGTTTGAAGACTGGAAAACGGATTTTTCACATATTTTATTCTGTTTATTGAACAACATAACATTAGCATCATTACTTACAACTATCTCGAATCGGTTTATTTAGGGCAGAGTTTCCTAGACTTTTGAAGGAGTAATTGTGTTTTGCTGGGAACGTGAAATTTTCCTCGTTGGGGTAAAGCTGGGATCTGCAGGTTTTCTTCAAGTTTAGCCTTCGAGAGCTCTCTTTCCCACGGCCAGCAGAGTTACCTGGATGCTGGCCACACGTCCACCTGTCTTAGGACGTTATATGTGGTGCTTGACCCTTTGAGAGTGCTGGAAGACCACGGCAGGTGAAAAGAAAGCAATGGTCAGCGCTACTTTTGTTAGGCGGGTGACACCGAACATATTGTCGGGCACACTGCTTGACTTGATGGGGTGAGGAGTCCTTGCTGTTGGGTAGGGATGAGGGGAAACCATAACGCTACGGCCGGTGTAACCGTGGATTTTTCTACCCGTGAAATATTACCCCCACTGAAAAAATCACTAGTGAATTTTTACTACCTAGCACAGGGGTGGCCAAAGAAAATTAAGACAAAATACCAATGAATTTTTACACCTCCGCAAGTATGGCCCCAGTGGCTAAGTGTTTACAGCACACAAAAGTGGGGCTGCAGTGGCTCAGTAGATAGAGCAACCAAAAGGGGGGCCATGGTGGGTTAGTGGCCACAGCACCAAAAATTGGGGGCATAGTGGCTAGAGCAAACAAAACTGAGGCAGCGGTGGCGTAGTGGCTAGAGCACCTAAGATTGGAACCGCAGTTGCTCAGTGGTTATAGCAACCAAAAGTGGAGCCCTGGTGGGTTAGCGGCTAGAGCACCAATAATTGGGGCCGCAGTTGAAAGAGAGGGAAATTATGCATGGGATTGAGAGGATGGAGGAAAAGGTTAGGAATGAGATGGTAAGAGTAGAGTAGAAATGAGGGTGGATAAGTTAGAGGAGGAGTTGGAAGATGTAAAGGTGGTGCTAAGGAAAATGCAAGCTAGTCCGCAGGAGGAAAAGTTGTGTAGAGAGGAAGAGTTAGGCAAAGTGCAAGTAGGGCTGCAGTATTAAAGGCAGAGGAGGAGGGAGGCAGAGATAGAGGTGGTAAGATTAAGAAGGAGGATAGAGGAGTTGGAGGCAGTAGAACGGGATATGGCAGTAGGAGACATAAGACAGCAAATAAGGTTACAGGAGCAAAAATAGTAGTAGGCAGGAAACAATCAGGAATAGAGGAACTGGAAACAGAAAGCAGGAAACAGGCAGTGGTAGAAGGTAGGAAGCAGTATGCGGAGGCTTGCAAGTGTGCAATTAGCAAAGACCAGCAAGCAGGACAAAGTGGACAGTCCAGGGCCAGAGGGGAGAGAGGAGGGTTGGTCAAAGGGAGGGAAACAAGGGTGCTGCAGGAGGTCGGAGACAGTGATCAGCTAAGAGACAAAGTAGACAAGGGTAGGCAGGTGGGTGGAAGAGCCACAAAGCAGGAACAGGTTGCTGAGGAAAGTGCAGGAGAAGTTCCCTGGAGCTAGGGCAGTAGTTAGTGGCATGCTGGTTAGGAAAGGAGTATCCTATAGGAAGGCAGTGGCTGCGAGTGAGGTATATGAGAGGATGTGTAGGAATTTGGGGGCTACATGTATAGATAGTAGAAAATAAGTAGGCTGGAAAAGTGTAGGGAGGGATCTGGTTCACCTGACAGAGCAGGGAATTAGATTCTAGGTGATCTCCTAGGTAGGGAAGTAGCTGGCTGCATGGAGAGGGTCAGGGCAGAGCAGCAATTTTTGAAATAGCAATCAGTTAGAAGCAAGGAAACAAGTGTGGAGAGAATTGGAGAGGATAGCATTGATGAGGCCGCAGGGGTGGAGATAGGAGGTAAGTAACATAGGATTGTAAAGCAGAGTACTAGTATAAAGATAATGGTAGTGAACTGTAGGAGTGTGTACACCAAGCTGGAGGGCTTCTGGGGAAAGGTTGAAGGATATGGGGCTGATATAGTGGTAGCTGTGGAGACTTGGCTGACTGAGGAAGTACTGGACATTGAATGTAGGTAGGATAAGTTCACCATCTTCAGAAGAGACAGGGATAGGAGAGGAGGAATAATGGTGGGTGTAAGGATGTGAGGATGTCGAGGTAATGGAAATTAAATTGAGTGGTGGTAGTAATAAGAAAGTTACTTTGCTGGCAGTGTATAGACCACCAGGACAGGGATGGCAGGCAATTGAGATGATCAAGGAGAGGGTCGATAGACTAAAGGACAGGCAGTGGGTTGTTGTAGCAGGGGATTTGAATATGCCAGGGGTGAAATGGGTAGAGGGTGCAGAAGGAATGGGTAGCATTCTGCAGAGAATGGCAGCACAGTCAATGAAGGATTAGTCCAGGTAGTAGAAACACATACGAGATGGAATGAGGAGGGGATTGGTTCAGTGTTGGATGTGGTGTTGGTCAGACCTAGGGATGCTGTAGTTGGTGCAATAGTATTGGATGGTATAAGCGACCATCATATCCAGGTTGTGGAAATTGGGATTGGCAGATGAGGGAAGTGTAAATGGCAGAAAGGTTGGTGTGGCAGTATGAGAGAGGAGACAAGAAGGGGGCAGAAATATTCCTGAGAGACAGGTTTAAAAAATGGTCTATGGAGGAGGGTGTAGAGGGGTTGTGGAGGGAGTTTAGAGGATTAGTGGAGGTTATGTTGTAGAAATTTGTGCATATGTAAAGGTTACAGACTGGAGGAGATCTGCCATATTATGGACAGGAGATTTTGAAAATGAAGAGGAAGTGCAGAAAATTACATGCCAAGTGGAGAAATGGAGGGATGATAAGATCTAAGAAATGATGAAACAAATGGGTAGGGAGCTTGAAAGGAAGATCAAACAGGCAAAGAATGTATTTCTGGGGAACATGGTGGAAGAAGGGAAAGGCAAAGAATGGGGGAAATTGTTTAGGCATGTTAAGTGGTTAAGGGGAGGAGAGGAAGGGATCGCTCTGCTAACAGGAAGGGATGGTAGGCATCCGACAAATGACCAAGAAAAATCGCAGATGCTGCAAGGACAGTACTTTTCAGTGTTTGAGGCTAAGGATGGTTGGAATAGGGGGCAAACAGTGTTCTGGGGGTGTTTAGTAAGTTTAAGATGATGGAGTGAGAGATAGAAAAGGTAATTAGGGGTTTGAAGAGCAGTAAGGCAGGGGGTCCAGATGGGATAGGAAACACAGCACTAAAGTTCGGTGGCAGGGAGTTAGTGAAATATTTAGAGGAGTTACCACAAGACTGGAAGGATGCTATGGTGGTACCTATACACAAGCAGGGAGAGGATAGGGGAGGCCTGGCAGCTACAGACCAGCGAGTCTCTCATCAAGTACAGGAAAAGTAATGGAGAGGCTGGTGGTGCAGTATGTGGTGAGGGTAATTAACAATAGGAATTGGTTGGAGGAGTCCCAGCATGGTTTCAGGAGGGGATATTCATGTGAGACTCAGCTGCTTCATAGATTTTGAGAAGGCATTTGGTAAGTTGCCCCATGGGACATTGATGAGGAAAGTGGAGGCGCTGATACCAGACAGGAGGGTAGTGGAATGGATAGGGGACTTTCTCAGGGGCGAAGGCAGAGGGTGAAAGTGGAGGAGGCAATATCGGAGGAAGAGGAGGTTATGTCTGGGATACCACAGGGCAGCCTGCTGGGTCCTTTGTTATTTGCCATAATGGTAAATGACGTGGGTTTTGGGATTAGGGGAAAATCAGGTTGTTTGCAGACGATTGTGTTGTGTATGCTGAAGTGGGAGAGGGGGGAGCACGAAATTTGCAGGCGGACTTTGATAAGATATGGTTGTGGACCAGGGAAAATAAAATGAAGATAAATGTAAGAAAAACTAAGGAAGTGAGGTTCACAAGGAAGAAGTTAATACGCAGGGACATGTACAGATGGGAGGGACAAGAGATATAAGAAGCAGCAGAATATAAGTTTCTAGGGATTGTACTGCAGGGAGACCTCAGGTGGAAAAAACAGGTAGAGAGGGTGGTTGCAAAGGGAAAAAGGCTCTGGGTATGCTGGGAAGGGTGCTGAAGGGAGTCAGCTGAGAGGTGAAGGAGAAGGTGTATGGCACAATGAACGACCAATGTTAGAATATTCTGCAGCAGTATGGGATCCGTATGTGGAGGTGGAGGTGCGAGAACTGGAAAAGGTGCAGAGAAGGGCAGCAATATGGGTGAAGGGTAGGTGGAAAATGCAGTGACAGGATGATACGGAAGAAGGGAACTACAGGCCATCAGTAATGATGAAAGTAATTGGGTGGAACTCATTGAAGGACAGGAGGAAAGTTGAACGGCTAGTCAGGATGTACAGGGTTGTGAATGAAGAGGGAGGATGGGGAGGGCTACACTGCAAGCAAAATAAGGGGGTGTTTGGAGGAAGCGGAAATAACAGTGAGGAGCTTCAGAGGGTGTGGAGGGGAACGGAGCGAGGTAGGCAGTCCATGCTTGTGAGGTCTGTGAGGGAGTGGAATGTGTTGAGGGAGGAATTGGTATCTGTGAGAGGAGTTGGTAAGTTCAGGAAGGGAGTGGAAAAGGAGTTGGTTGGGTGAAGGAGATGTGAGAGAGCTCGCCACCAGGCGGTAGCCTAATTGCGAGTGTATGTATGTATATACTTATGTTTAGATGAACTAATTTGGGATATATTCGAACTTCAATTATTAACAAACACTAATATAATATAAATTACACCAGATATTTAATAGTCTTAAAACTACCATGTGAACAAATAAGTTTTTAGAAAGTTGTGGTAAAAAAATACGGACATTGAGAGAAATTTTCCTACATGAATAGCGATATTAACCCAAAAATTGCCTTTAATGTAATATTTCGCAGTATGTATGTCACTTGGATGCTATTCATCTGTTTTGAAATGCAGACGCTACTTATGAATATTTTAGTGAAGCGAAACAACAAAAACCCTTCAATGTTAATCTTCTAATGGTGGTTAAATATTGTTCTTTTTTACTTCTCATTTTAATTATATGCAGTAATACATGGAAAGCATTACATTTGCAAATTATTCAATACCAGTCACTGTATTTACAGCATTTTGCCATATATATTTCCACCACTATATATTTACAAATAATCTATAATTATATGACACACGACATATTTACATACATGTGTGTAGTTTGAAGAAGCTGTCTGCGAAAAGTGGGAGCCAAAAAATTCCCATAATAAGCCAAATTGCACCAGCAATGGTCCATCGATGAATCGCTTCTCAGCCATCGAATGGCCTATAGATGGCTACCCATACTTTTACCAGCACTAAATATAGGTTATGTGCGGCCATTGCTCGAATACAGTTGGAATGCCATTTATGGGCCAGTAATAGGTCGCCTGCTCTCAACCATCAGTTTCATTTTCATCAACATTCCATCAGTGGGACATAAATGGCATGACAAGTGTTCTGTTGGCAGCAGTCAACCAAAGCAGGGCCATTAGTGTAATCCCATAAGTATTCAGAGCCAGCAGTCATCCAGCAGTGCCAGCAGTAAAACCTCAGTCTGCCGACTTTGGTTTGCTACATAGGATTGGATGGCCGAGAGGCTAAATCGTACCCCTTGGACAGTATCTGGCGATCTTCATAGAAGACAATCAGAAAGATTGTTACTTCAAGGTACCCTTATTTCTCCTGGCATATCGCTCGTAGGTTCATGAGTCCACAGGGGTAACACCTTCAAGGATGATGTTTGGAAGACAGCCCCGCCTACCTGATGAGCTGCTGTTTGGGCGTCCAGTGGAAGAAGAAGCAGTCAACCTAAACTATGTCGTTCACCTACATCAGAAGTTAACCAACATTCAAGAGTTTGCCCGGAAGCACCTTAAATTTAATAGTGACAGAATGGAAACACTGTATGACCAAAGAATGACTGAGGATAATTTTTAAGGACAGCTGGTGTGGATGTACAACCCTCAAAGGAAGAAGAGATATTGCCCGAAGCTACAGAAATCTTGGGAAGGCCCGTACAGGATCCTGAAGTAAATAAATGACTTGGTCTACTGGATTTGTCGACAGGGCTCTTGGGCGAAGCAGAAGGTTATCCACATCGACCAACTGGCACTGTATTGATGACCTAATGTTGGAGAGTCTGTTCGGGAAGAACATACTTAAGGAGAGGGCAGTGTTACAGGCTGTAGCTAGCACCGGCCACCGGCTCCCGTTATACATGGCACGGATTGACCAACCTCAATCATCCCCTCTTCCCGGAAAGACGTGGTTGCCCCAATTCTGGGAAGCCCATGAATAATTGACAGTGGCGAGACTTGCTTACGTCACAGTCCCCCTTTCCCCCACTGGAGAAGCCGACAGGAGACGTAAGAATATTCTGGCAAGACTGGCTGGCATCACAGGCTCTCCTCTTCCCCCGCTGAAGAGGCCAACACCTGTAGGAGGTGCGCGAATATTCTGGAAATTAGGACACTCGGCGCAGCGCGCGAGTTAGAGAAAATTCTGGATGACGGCCTACGACACTATATATACTGCCATGGTCCAGCGGCCAGCACTCTTTGGCGAAGGCAATCTAGCCGAATGCGGGCGCGAAAATAACTGTGGTGCGATGCGGACGAGGTGTTCGTGGCGTGAATGAACCAGAGGGTGTGAAACCGACAATTGAAGCCTACTGTGCGTGAGGGCGCTCGGAGGACTCTAGAACATTGCGGACTGGCGGGACATGTACTGAACTGAGGTGGGACTGAATGGACATGTAATGCGGATTTTACTGTAAATATGGACGCATCATTTATAAAATAATTAAATAGTTTGATACACTGTCTATTGGGACTTTTTTTTATTAATTATTTAATTTCATTGATTTCTTTGTGGTAATGTAAAATTGTATTAATTTTAGTTAGTAAGTGTTATAAATTTATTCTGAGATTTTGAGTGGAGAGAATTTTGGTTGTAATTATTGTAAATATAATTAGGACATTATAATTAATACTTTTATTTACTTAAGACCTCCACACTTAACGAGCTTGGTTTAGCCCACTTAATTTGTAGAGAGAAATTGTAACAATATTATGACAATCAACCTTGAAGAAGATATTCTTGTAAATTCGGCTTTCTGAAGCATCCAAATTGGAAATTTGGTTAAATACAACTCTTTTAATAAATCAATTTTTACATTTAAAAGTTATATTTTGGTAAAATGTGTTATAATGTTGCAAAAGATATACATTCTTCTTTCATGTACAGCATAAATCTCATTTTTCTGACAATTGCCATGACATATATATACTACTTTTTTTATAAGTTCTTCACGCTGTATAGTCGGGTGCAGTGCTCCATAGGCAGTTGCTCTACTTCAACCTTAAGTTGATTATCATTGTACTACTTGAAAACCAAATTTGGTAGGTATTGGTTGAGCGGTTTCTGAGACATCAGGCATCAGCTTAATTTTCTCTATGCCACTATCTTTGAAGATGGCGATTCAAAGTTGACAATTTTTTGGATATTTATTTGCGACAATGCGTTCTGTTTACGCACCACATTTTGTTCGAATTGGCAGTATTGTTCCTGATATACGACATAGTAACCAAAAATTAAAAATGGCCATCATTTTGAAAATAACTGCACTAAATGGTTCAAGAGCATGAAAGTTAGGTGTCGTTACAAACGCTATAAGTGTACAGAGTTTGGTAAAAATAGGTCCACAATTCCAAAAATTGTTTTGGGGAACACAGGCAGCTGTACACACTGCACACACATGCATAAATAACAAGGAGGGAAAGTTACCTGATAAATCTTGCTTCCTTCAGAAAGTAGGCTGAATATATTTATACATAGTAAATTTTACTTCTGGGAATTATAGAAACTACTGAACAACAAGCATTAATTAGTTTTACGCTTTGCTTGCCTGTTACACACAATAATGCATCATAGTGAGATTGGTGTTTGTAATGTATATAAATTGATCGTATGGGTTCTGAAGTTTTACAATCAAGCTGACCATTAACATTGAATTTTATTGAAATAGCATTGAATCTATATTTCTACAGAACACACAAATGTTAGTTTGAAGCATTATGGCAGTGGAAAAACAGCTCTACCTCAGTTGCCCAAACTTTGTCATTGAACATTTCGGTTCTGTCACCCATTCCTGTAAGACACTTATTCTGTCTTCGTTTACGACATGGCTTTAACAATACGTGGCCTTAATATCATATGATACTTCTCAGTTCCAGATATAACAAACGATATACACTGAAATCAACAATTTCCTCAGCCGTGGTTTCATGCATTTCTTTGGGAACACCCAAAGCTTTGGGTTGATGAAACACCTTCATCTGATGTCGGAAAAAAAAAAAAAAGCCAAATAATTTGTACTACTTGCCATTTGCTGTCAGCAAGAAAGAAAACGTGACTCTGGTTTTCCTGACTGTTCTCACCCTTAAGTAGAATGTCAGCTGTGGTTCTAAGCTGATCAAATATATTCAATGGCTCATCCTCAGACTGGTCAGAGTACGACGTTCTTTTCAAGAACTTCTTCAAACGTGAAATGTGTTTTCGCTTAACAACACTGCCCGTATTTACATTTTGTAGCTCGCATAATCCACGGCGAGTTATAGCCACCGCAACGTATTGGCCAGTCCAGGGTCTGTCGCACCACCCTTCCTTCCTATCAGCTCGCCGCACATTTTTCATCAAAACTTTGTCAATGACTCTTATACTACTGTTATGTATTTCGTGTCTTTTTTCATACATATCACGCTGTTTTTCTTGCGGCTGTTTTATATCTTAGGTGACACACGAATAAAACTTTTTTCCTCATGGCCTGAATAGAGGCCATATTTTTTTAGTTCTGCATTGTCAATTAATTAATTAAAACTCTCTGGTACACAGATTTCTTTGTCATTTTGTCTCCAGTCTTCATGTAATGTGTCAACTGGAAATATAGGTTCCCTTTGAAATGACAGTAAAAATGGGGAGTAGCCAGTTGACCTATGCTTACTGCATCTGTGTGCAAACAACACTCCTTGGATGGCACTAGGCCAATCGTGGTATTATTTTCCGGTAAAATTTTCAGCAGTC
The DNA here is from genome assembly GCA_029891345.1 of Dryococelus australis. Lineage (NCBI taxonomy): Eukaryota > Metazoa > Arthropoda > Insecta > Phasmatodea > Phasmatidae > Dryococelus > Dryococelus australis. The sequence continues at coordinate 362,142,501 of CM056995.1, forward strand.
CATTTTTTATAATTCGATTTTGGCGTTCGACAAGGCCATTTGCCTGTGGGTGATATGCAGAGGTTATTCGTTGCTCTGTCCCTGTGAGCCTGTGAAGCTCTGCTGACACTGAATTCACAAATTCTCGCCCTTGATCGTTAATTCTGACGATGCAGGAAGTATACTATTCGGTCGCGGATCCTTATATTCTTTCATGTTGGAATGTTGTTATTACGACGGCGATAGTTTTAGAGCCGCTTCATTTTCCAAGGAAGGCTGAATATCGCAAAAAGTAGATAAATATGTGTTAACATGGGAACACAAAATGAAGTCATGTGTATATTTAAGCAATTTACTCCTGTGACATTCGTTTTTTCATTACTAATGGATTTATAAATTGTGCGTTCGTTGACTGACTTGGTTCCAGATGAAAACCTGACTGGTTCTCAGGAACATGGTAACAGGTTGGTATGCCCTTTCAAAAAGGGGCAAACTACTTCTATTTGGCTTGGGGAAGATATAGCTCACAGGCGGCACTTAATTATCTTAGTTCAAAACTCCACATATTAAATATTCTTTATATAAAATAATTAACATAACTGTCGCTAAATGTATCTTTATTACCAACTCGAGGGAGTTGAAAGTGAATGAATTATTATTAAGATATTAGCACTACTTTAAGTGTTAAAGTTATAAACTTTAAAGAGTTGTATCCACGGCTCTATTTTAAGTCTATTAGGAACGTCTTCACCTTGATAGTGTTGTCGACGGCTGGTATCACTCTCGCCTACGGCAAACGCAACATCCATTCTCTTCATCTTCATTCGGCGGCGACTCAATGAGGTAAGACCCTTTTCGCTGCTATGCCCGCTTTAATATAAGGCCCATGTTGATTAAACAACATTCCTGTTATTCAAAACACCCGCGGTCCTTATCCTGAGTTCCGTGTTCTGTGCGGCAATCGGGTTAGCTATCCTGATCCGTAACAAGGCGTAGGCTATCCAGGAATTTATGTGAAATATTCTGGTAAGGCTGAACGTATATGCAATACTCAACACTATTATGTGAAACTCTAAAAATGGCTTGATTATCTTGTCTTTGGTTTTATATATTTTTTCTTTGCCTAATATCGTTCTTTCATATCTTTATTATCTCAGTATCATCCAAGGAGCGTTGCGGGTTTTGTACTTCCAAATTTGTTAAGTGTGTATCTATCAAATAGTTCCACGATTGTAATGTTCCCCAATTTTTTTTACAGACTGTATTAGTGTCTAACACTATAGGCCTTGTGAGGTTTAACAGATCTCTTATAAATAACAGACTATCTGATGATAGTCGCGAATTGATGTATGAACATTACTGCGTTTTGAGACGGAAAGTGAGTAAGTTAAGTGAACTAGATTATGTTCTGTAAGGCCCAAAAGTCCGTATTGACCTGTGCAATGCTATTTCCAAAAAAAAAATTTAACAATGGTGAGATCTATTAAGCGTTTTCGTAGACGGATTTGTCCGTAAGTAGCTAAGTTTTTTTCACATCGGAGTTATAATTGTTCAGTACGTTAGTCTTGAAATAACCTAGAATTATTATATAATCATATTTGCAAATTAATTTTTTAGTAGCTTGTTCAAAGCCGGATAGTTCTCGGTACAGTTAAGCGGCCTGTAAAGGGCCCGGAACATTCACATAATTTTTGTATTTTAATTCAATGAAGTGTTCTTTTACATTATATTTTGATAAGTTATCGATTATCATGTGCTTGAAACACAGTTTATTGCTAATAAAATTAGTTACATCCTCCATCCCCCACCATTTTATTTCCATTCACCCCATTGTAGCGATATATTTACTAGCCTGGGACCTGCCTGTATTATATGTCATTCACGTCGACGTCACTCGTTTTAAATCAATACTTTAAAAAATTACCCCAAGTCAAACATGCGTAGATCGTTCACAAAGAAATCGGTTATTACTATAATGGTTTTGTGCTGCCATTTATGCTTCAGGACTGCATTATAAGGTTATTTTAAACTTTGATATATATTTAGTTTGCAAATTAATAATATTATTTACTTTGTAGTCTATATGAGTTCGAATCAGGGAGAAACGTGGTACATGAGGGATGGCCAGAATGAACTAGCAACACTTTAAAATACTATTAAATTAATTTTTTAAAATCATGCGAATAGTTATTGAAGTGAAACAGTTCCTTTTTGTGTGAAAATGGTAGAAAAACATATATTTATATTTCACTGAAAATATTTATTTTTTACGTCCCGTGTAGCGCACAAGTATGTATATTACGTCATTTCCTGGTGTCTTCTTTTTTTTTCCTCCAGGACAGGTTGCTTCATTTATTTGGTTTCAGTGGACTTTGTTCTGTTTTGCAATGTCACGTTTTCCCAGCGGCCAGCGCTATAGTGACAGGAAAGTCAAGTTGTTTTTGATTTTATGAAATTTAATGGTTATTAGTACACATTATGTTGCTTGAATTAGTAGTCTATAGAAACGTGATTTCAGTATTGAAATATTTATTAAATTGTATGTGCAGGTGTGATGGCGAAACTGTTACAACGTGGAGGTTGGCAAAACTGAGTGGCAATATGCAATGACGTGGTCCGTTTTTGATGCGTTGGCAATGTTTGATGCGAAGGTTTTGTTTTCTTCTGTGATAAATATTGGAAATTTGCCTAATAAAATGTTAGTCTACGTCCTGTTTTTAAGCTACATACTCAAGTTACAAGGTCGTAGATGGTGAGTGTTTTAACCGCAGGTATAAACACGTTTCAACGTGTGTCGTGCCAGACGAATGAAGTGATTGAGGTAAATATGTAGTTTTGTGAATTGCTGTTGGTTGAATTACTTTGCCATAGCATGTGTATGAGCGATAATTTAGACGTGCGAGGTTTATATGTATTAACGGGATTGATCATTGTGAGTGCACCAATTTAATTACCATATTCCTATGTACATTTTACAACTAAGTAACTTTTCTGGGGGTCAAAATTAAAAACGTACTTAGACAAACGTTTATGGCAAACGAATATTTTTTCGCCATGGCAATTCTATGAATTCCTTAAAATGTTAAAGCCCAATTGGAAAATTAATAGAATTGTGCGAAAACTTGTTATAAGCTGTTCATGGTAAAGTGAGCACTGGAACAGACTTTTGAACAACCCCTTAGTCATCAACTGCTTGCATCGTTACTACAAACAGTGACTGGCACGGGTAAAGTTAGTTTGGCAGCACGGAGAGAGAATATTGTTTAAATGTTTTAACGTATTTTTTAAAATTAAGCAGTTAAATCATGGTTTCCTTTTCTTCGAATAAATAAATTACAAATGCTATTCCCTGGGTTCAATTTCATACTTAATTTAAATGTACACAATAGCAGATATATAATGGGGGATCTGACACACCTGGTACGAGTTTGTGAGGGGCGTTGGGGGGATCCAGGGCGCCGACTTGGAATTCACTTTTTTCCTCTCAAAATTTCCTTTTTCCTTAATAATTTCCTATTTCTCCTTAAAAATTTCCCTTTTTCCCTAAAAGTTTCCCATTTTTACCAAAAAATGTTTGTGTTTTCCAAAACTTTGTGAAAAAGTACTTTCTCATAGTTGCGGCTGATGTAACTCCTCAACGCGGCTGAGATACCCCGAAACTCAGCCGCGTTCAGAAGTTTTAGAGATAATATTAATTTAATAATTATTTTATAATATTAAATATGTTTTTATAATTAAAAAGTTTAAAGACCTAAGTATTAAGTGTTGTATATCACCGGACTCATCGTTTCAAGATGCATACGATCATTATGTCATACAACCATTCTGTCTCGATTTTATGCTCTATCATTCAATCTTGTTTATTCCTGCTCTATCATTCAATCTTGTTTATTCCTGCTCTATCATTCAATCTTGTTTATTCCTGCTATATCATTCAATCTAGTTTATTCCTGCTCTATCATTCCATCCTGTTTTTTCAAGCTTTATCATTCCATCTAGATTTTTCCTGCTCTCTCATTCGATCCTGGTTTTCATACTTTATCATTCCATCTTGTTTTTTCATGCTCTATCATTTTATGTCTTTTTTCATGCTCTATCGATCCATGTTGGCTCTTGTGCTTTTTCTATCTTGTCTCTCTCATTCATTCTCTTTCTCTCTCACTCTTTCCGTTTTCTCTCTTGTATCCCCAATTCGTTCGATTATACACATTCCCTCCACTGTCATCTTGTTAATTTACCACCAAAAAGGTTTAATTGTGTAAATAATTGTTACGTAGATAAGTTATAAGTGTTCTAGAAAGATCGAATCAACTGTTAAAAAGAGCAGACCTTAAACACTGATTATGGAGTTTTTATGTAAAAGACATGTTTTGATTGCTATATGAAGTATGAGATAGCACGATTTGAATGCTATGAGTGATTTATTTGGATATTCATTTGGTTATAATTGATTTATACATGTGTGATAATGTGTACTGGAAGACATGATGGAGATTTGTTCATTTGTGTTGCATGATAGATTCTATTATATCATTATACGTAAAATGATATATGTGTGATAATGCATACTGGAAGACAGATGATGGAGACTTGTTCATTTGTGTTGCATGATAGATTTTATTTAGTTGTTAAGTATTAAGTTTTGCTTGTGAAGATCGATGTTAGGGGTTTTGCAAGTTGGATGTTATGTTGATAGTATTATAGTTTGAAGTATTTCCATATTATGATCGTGATTGTTTTATTGTAGGTTTTGTTAATTTGAGTTGTATTATATGTTAATATAGATTTCAAGTATTTATATTTGCTTGTGAAGTTTGATGGTATTGGGTTTTGCAATTGCATGGTATGGTACGAGCAAATGATTTGTGTGAGTGTGTTACGAAACTAATGCCTGTAACTTTGGTACATGGGAAATTATAAGTTAGTATGCTTATAAAAGGGTTTTAAGTGTGTCTGACCTTGTAGTCTTGTTTGTTGTTGGGGTTGATGTGTGTGGGTTTTGCTATTACATGATGAAAGGGTTTATCACAGTATTTCATTGACATATTATGTCTGTGGTTGTTAGTATATGTTGGAACCGCATACCCGATTGTTTTTTTTTTTTCCTATTAGGGCTCGTTGACCTTATATGGATAAAGAAGGAACTGTTTTCGCTTGAAAATATACTAAAAAATATGATTTTGGTTTGGTGAGCTGTAGTTCCTCGGGAGCGGACATATGTCTCTACATATAATGGGCATAATTGATAAGTGTGTATAGTGAATGCTAGCATAGTGTAAGTGTAATACCTTCTACAACTTATAATAATAAAAATAATACTAATTGCAAAATCTGAAACCAATGAAAAGGTATTTGGCAGTTGATTTTGGCTGTTTTGCTGAGAGGATACATTACTTTTTAAATGTTTAGTTGTTAATTATTTATGTGTGTACGTGCATAACTAGTAAATATTCATTTCATGTTTATGCAAGTATGGATTTTCGCGATTATGTTAATTACATGGTTACATAATATAACTGCATTCTCCACCATTCTCGACCTTCGACAGTTGACATCGAACATATAACACGCGAGTTGCGCAGTATACACTGATCAGGTAATATGACAGTGATCGTAAATGAATGCATAAAAATGCATTTCCTAGATTTTCTTTTGACTATGAAGTGTGTCCCCTGGTAATCGATCTCGGTAATACAAAAATAACATTACTTTTATTACTATAAGCAGGAATACAAAATAAACTAAATATTTTTTATTCGGATATAAAATAATATTAGGTGTTCTGATCGAGATTCGAACTCAATAATCCGAAATTACCATAATAGTAAGTAAGCCTGGCACCTACCCAAGTCATAAATAAAATTTTGTTAAAATCAGAAATCAAGCAATATTACATGCCCTGACATAAGAATCGAAATCCGAAATTAACATAATATTAACTATCCCTAGCACCAATCCAAGTCACAAATGGAATTTGGTTAAAATCGGAAATGAAATAATGTTAAGTTGGTAAAGATATCTTTGATGAGTATGTACTTGGTGAGTTTATGACTATGTTTATAAAAGGACTTAAACGCATAATTGACCTTGCCATAAAGGGCTTAGGGCCAAAATGCCCTTACTATTATGTTGGATATCGGCTATGATGACTATGTTATGAATTTGATTAGCATAACTTCGACGTTTTGGAAATCATGACTTTACAAAAAGGTAACTCAAATTTAACTTTTGCCAAAAACGGTTTAAGGCCAAAAGATCGTAAAATTATGTGTGTCGTGTACGGTGTCTATGTTATGAATTTGATGAGTATAGCATTAATTTCTCAGGAATTATGAGTATGGTTATAAAAAGAGCTTAACTCAGAATTGACCTTGTCAGAACGGCCATAGGGCTTAAATGTTCTTACCACCGTGACGGATATCGGACACAGTGTCTATGTTATAAAATTTATCTTTTTAGTATCAACAGTTCGAAAATTATAAGTATATTTACAAAAGGGCATAAATTTATAATTGATCTTGTCAGAAAAGATATAAGTCCAAAAAATGCCCTGTTGTACGGTAGGTGATGCGTTGTATTTGATGGTCGGAGTGGCTACATAATTATTTAAAAAAAAATAAAGATTGCTTCTATGGCCGAACCTAACCTAACTTTTTAGGTGATTGTCGATGATGGCTAACAAAGGTAATTCCCTATACCAACATTATTTGTAAATTAACAAGATGGCAGTGGAGGGAATGTGTATAATCGAATGAATTGGAGATGGAGAGACAAGAGAGAAAAAGAGAACGAATGAGAGACAAGAGAGAAAGAGCAAGAGAGTCAACATGGATTGATAGAGCATGAAGATTCGAGACAGAATGGTGGTATGACATCATGATCGTATGCGCCTTGAAAATACGAGACCGGTGATATATAACATTTAATACTTACGTCTTTAAAATATTTAATTAAAAAAATATATTTAACTTTATAAAATAATTATTCAATTAATTTTATTCTGTCAACTCAATGCGATGAGTTTCGGGGTGTATCAGCCGCATTGAGGAGTTACGGCAGCCACAACGATGAGAAAGCACTTTTTTACTAATTTTCGAAAAAACGGGAAATTTTTTAGGGAAAACCGGAAATTTTTAAGGAAAAAGGAAACTTTTTGGAATGAACAGGAAATTTTGAGGGATAAGGGAAAAAAGGGAAATTCAAAATGGCACCCCCGGATCCCACTCCCCCCATTCCAGGTATCCCGTGTGCCAGAACCCCCATTACATATTTACTCACAATATATAGCAAAAATTTACAAAGTACAACAGACAAATACAAAATACAGAAAATCAGAAAAATAATTTAACAGCACCAAATATCACATTAAGTTAAAAAGAATGAAACAGTCGGAGGAAGAAAAGTGCATACATACTACTTGTAGGCATATCTATACACACAAGTACACTGCACATACACTGACACAACGATACTCACGTCGCACGCGTACACACACACACACACAAGCACATTTGTTTGATTACTAGCCTCATGTTTTCATCCACTGAGGTTTCCTAGCAAGTAGTTATTCATTATATGTGATAACTTTTTTAGTACAAATGTGTTCCAATTTCAAACTGCTCCAATGTTATAAATTTTACTCACCAGATATGAATGAATGCTCAGCTCTGCCAAAAATTGTGCTTCATTACTTATGAATCGGTAAAACATCACTTACATATACACACAAAGGTTTGGATGCCGATGATTATTTTCTATGATTAAAATGATCTATTAGAATATCACTTAAATGAATGAGTATGGCTGATCGATATAAACCAATGTATTGTTACATTACTGAAGGAAAAATGAAGACTGTTTAAGAATTAGAATTTAAAAACGCTATCTGGTCCACAATTTTAGACGACAGCCTGTTTCTTCTGGCACTCAGAAACTGTCCAGTTTTCGAAAAAAAAAAAAAAAAAAAAAAAAAAAAAAAAACTTTCTGATGGTACAGAGGTGGCAGGTATGCCATACCAATTAGTACGAATCACTGAACATATTAACCATGCCTTTAGCTGGAAAGACTATGTAGTCGCAATTTTCTTAGGTATTGAAAAGGCTTGTGACAGAGTTTTTCATGCTGGATTAATTTATAAATTATATGAATCAAAATTCCCCGATTGCTATATTAAATTATTAGCCAGCTACCTCAATCGCAGGACTTTTTCTGTCCTATGCGAAAGGACGAAATGAGAAACTAAAACCATGTATGCTGGAATACCTATCACAAATTAGCGAAGCACTATGTGATCACAGAACAAGGCGAAGCAGGCTCTGTACAGCCTCTGGCTCGGAAATGACTCTGTGATTCACATTGCAGCCACACTGCAACACACACACACATGTGCTACAAAGCTTCTCTCATCCGACCGTCTGTATGTATGGCCCGTCGCCGCTGCCGATTCCAAGGCAATCACTCGCAGCAATACAGCTGTATAAATGCTCTGGAAGTTAATCAGCAATAACTCCAGAGATTGGCTCGCAGTCAGATGACTTGTGGCGTACAGAGTGCTCTCTGCAGCGGCTGGTGAGGGTGGTGGAGTGGCACACCTACACTACACTAACACTTACTCACACCTCCATTGACATACACTTACACACCCCTACACACAGCTGCACGCGAGATCACAGACAAGGGGATAGAAATTTTGCCCCTAGTTTTAAATTTTGTGTAATTGCCTGTAACACACTAACTCTCTTTCCTGTGTTTCAGAGAGATGGCTGGCATCTGTCGGGTGGCTGTTCCTGTTCATTCCCCCATCACCAGGCCTGAATTGCACGACCCTGGTTATCAATCTAGCAAGACCTCATTTCATTTCACACTGCATCACATTCACAAAGTCTATCTTCGCAAACTAACACCACCCTACTTCCTCCAGCCCTAATCCAATAAACTAATAATATTTATCCCCCGCGACTGTTGCATAGTTTTCTCCAGGCCCCAGGCTTTGCCTGGTTTTCTATGCCCCTTACTAAACCCTTCTTTCGGGGTGTTTCCATGGCTACAATTGCGGCCATGGCACCAGACAATCCTGATATAGCCGTGATGCATGCGCCCGTTTTATTAATTAAACCCAATCTAAGGCGTAAAGGGCTTGCCCTGAGACACATCTAAAAAAAATCCTCTGTTCAGTCGGCCTGAAACCTCACAGAGTCTACACCGAACCTGCTCCGCCAATATTACTCTTATGCTGTGAAAAATTAACAAACAAACTTATTTGATATTAAAGAATAAGTAATGGATTAATTAATATAATTAATTACTCAATTAATAAAATTATTAATTGGTCTCATTTGCATATCATGATTTGGCAGTTTGCCCACTCTTGCACTGAATGCGACTTAGGCCACTCTTGCACAGTGTTCCAGAAGTGGGTCACCCTTACTACTAATGTATGTTTATATTAGAAGTGTGTGGACCTATCTATGTGCCCCCAAGTGTGGTCGACATTTTCTGTGAAAATTCTGTAAAGGCTAAATTGGTCAGGTTAATTGTACCCATGCGTAGGTGTGATGTGTGTGAGCAAATGTATGCAAATAATATCTTAAAGATCTTCTCACACAACCAAATGTCCTCCAGTTTAGCCTAGAAAAAATATTTTTTTTGTACCTTAATCAGATATGTATGTTAATTTTTTTATTTTTTTGTTTGCACGCACTATTTCCAAGTGTGATTCTCACAGTTCAATACTTTTTAATTACCCAAATTTATTGGCAGTCAGAAGGATTACCACACATCCTATGGTTACCTTCAGCAACTCGGTAGCCATGTACACACTTCGTGTAGGTAAGATCACTCATAAAAACAAACACCATAACCTACCTGTAAGTATATATGACAAAACACTTGAATGCAGTAGCAATGGAAACACATGTGATAGCTACAATCAAGTTAGGCGACCACTGGTAATTAGTTTAAAGCCCAACATTTTTTTATTATTGAATTTCTCATCATTTTCATGTTTTAAATTCTTTAAATTTACTTGGGCTAACTAATTTCTGAAAACCCTGATGGCAAACAGCAAAACTAAAAAAAACATAAACCCTTCTATCGACGAAGGAAAAGTAGCCATACCTGACTTCCAATGACTATATGTAGTTGCAAATGTAGTTCGCGAACTGTCACTAAAGTTATTAAGTTGATACTTAAAGAAAATTACTAATCACATAAAAAAAATGTTTATTCTGTATTAAAAATGTAAATTTTAATTACCTAGCTCAAGGTAAAAAGTAAGAAATCGGCTCATGTTTATACAGAAGCAAAAAGTCAGCTAAGAAAATTATGTGTTTAAAAAATGGCGTCGTCTCACTACTGATAGCGCGCATATATATTCATTCGACGTTATCAGTAGAACCATGCACCCCATATGATTAATATTACTTAGTTTGAAGTTTGGAATCGTTGTAGCTCCTGTAGATATAGAATCTCCTCTCGTAGTTGGTCATCAACGATGCAAAAGGACCTATGCAGTGGCGTAGCGATGGGGCATACTGGACTACTAACTCAAATACAAAAGAACTACTTCTACCTTCTGGCTTCTAGGGATCCTTGCTGGGGTGTAAAACCTCGCACATGTCAGCTGGCACACTTAGAAAAATCGGGGGAAATAATTAACACCTTACTTTCATCGAAAATGCCTACACTCCACCCACTCGCAGGGGAGAGTTCTGTCCCTACATCTTACTAGTATGTCGTCGTGCGAAGGAGATGAGAGCTCCTTGCTCATATTGCTGGAGCATGTATAAAGAGCCTAGATATTTCAGCTAATGGGGGACAGGGATCATACTTGTAGTCCAATGGGATCCTGAAAACTATTAACCAACCCAGTACGCACCACTTTCTCCGTCCTAAACTAACAAAACCTAGAGATACGAGTCTCTAAGCTAAATATACAATATTTAATTAATAAGAATGACTTACAAATGAGACCAAAAAGAAGCTACTAAAATGATTAAAATAAGTAACACAAACATATAAGGACCTAACTAAATTCTTGCTTAAACAGAATAAAGTTTGCTACCTTACAACAAAAATTAAATACCCTAACTTAAAAAAAATTAAATATTAAAAATATTACATGTATATAAAAATGCAAACCATGTGGCATATTACAAGAGCAAAACATATGAAAAGGATATTTATGTATAGGATAATCAAGCAAAAGAGTTACATGTGTAGTATTAATATTACCATGAAAAATATGTTAATGATATGACTGAAACAATACATTATTTTAGCATTACAACGCAGTAAATTTCTCGTGGGTCTATACGATAAACCATGGATAAATTGTACTATACGACATTGCCTAATTATAACAACCAAAGTAATACATTGTTTTATGAGGTGTTGAGCGCAGCAGTGACCCACCCCCTTCGCAGTTGATATGGAAAAAACGAGGTTTACAGATATTCGAATTTTGTTAATTTACAGACGAGCCGCTAATTAAGTCCGAGCGGTGAAAATTTCTGGTATGGTGCAACCCTTTGCCTGCTTTGAAAAGCAGTCTTTATTCCAGTGTTGACTTGTGTAATTTAAAACAAAATGTGGGTTGGGCCAGTGTTGCATAACATAGATTTTCATTATGTCTGCAGGGATTGGTGGATGGGCCATGATACCTGGTGTTGTGGAAGTGGTAGTTATGCAATTCTGACTTGTTAATGCAGGTTGCTAAATAAACATACTCACTATTAACAATACGCATAGTGTTACATAATTATGCACAACTCTTAACTTAATCATCAGTGTCTAATGGTAACCAATCACATTGTTCCACTATGCGATGGATTCTTAGATTTCTGTAGAAAGAATTATTCATATGGGGGTGTAAGGTAGGAGAGACAGTGAGTCCTTGTATTTAGCTTCTTCAATGGGTCTTCCTTCAGAATATAATAACTCAGGATGCGGAAGTGGAGTTTGAACTCTTTTCTTCAAACTTACATTAAAGAACCCCCACTAATTCCTGATTGGAATATTTATAAAACATCACATAACGATCGGTGCTTGTAAAATCAATCCATTGAATCCTTAACCATTCAACTTTGCCCTTGTGACCATTGATTTTCCTATGCGTCATATTCTGTTCCAATAATGTTGTTGATTTAAAATCATTACGCATCATTTGTATGACCTTGAATGGATATTTCTTCCTAGCAGCTCTAATTACAGCCACCCAATCATCTGGAAGGTAAAAATTTTTGTGAAACCGTTATTCTTTTTCAATTACTCCGAAATTCTGGTCACATGCAAGGTTCGAATGACCGGAAACGAGAAACTTGTGATGTATGCCTGTCACAGTGAACTCACTCGACATTACTATATAGTTGCAAACAGCAGTCGTCTTAAAAGTTACGATTTTGCCCTCCACTCTGATCACTGTACGTGATGAGTGTCTTGGTTATGACATGTTGCGACGGTGCTCCTGCGCCATCGCGATATTAGTACAGCTATTTACCACCAGCAGCGCCGATAGTTCCGTCTCTTGCCGCTCAGCTCCGATTCCCTACTCTTTGCCTTTCTCCCCCTCCCTCCTTCAACCCTGTCCAGCGTCGCGTGGTAAGCGTTGGAGGGGATCTGAAGTCAGCTGGGCCGTGAGCTGCTAGCCCTCTGGGGCACTTCAGCGACTACTCAACTACTTCGTGTTCTACTAGACCGCACGATTAACATCTGACCAACACGATGAAGTGCTACTACAGTGCTGTTAGTTTTCTACGTAACTTGGTTCAAGATCTTTTAATGATTTGCTAGTGTTTAGGATTGACAAGATGGGAATTATACTGGTGAGTTGTGGACGGCACGTCGTATAATTGGGCTAGTTTTTGTACGTCTTGTGACATTGTAATCGTTTGTTGGGTGCACGACCAGTAGATTATCCTTTGTACTTTTCAAACTTGCTAGTTTTCTATGCATTTAATGACGATTTATGTAGTTGCCGTGTGTACTTAGGATTGTCCCAATTGTGTAGCATAGTTGTGTGATCGCTGCCCCATCCGGCTCGCCCGGCCGTATTTTTTGTGTGTCACTTATCCACAACTCGTCAGGTATGCGAAGGTAAAAAAAAAAGTCTTTAAATTTTAATATGTTTGTTTCTTTTTACATTCAGATGCTTTGATAGGCCCACACATTTTACCGGATGCCAGTTGAGTGGAATTGAAATATTTTAGTCACATTTTAATGCAGTTTTTTAGCGTGTTCATTATAAGAGTAACGCCCCTTAATGGGCCCTTTCGGTCGCGGTGCACTCGCCTTAGTGATTTTTAATATTATTCATCGTATATTTCAATTTCAAATGTAAGTTTATTAATTTGCAATTTTCAAGGAAATGCGTGATTCTGTTCAACTGGTGTTGGACACGTTCGTCAACTGTTTATTGTCGTGTAGAATTGTTCTCAAGTTTAATTTGAACTTCTTAATCAATCAGATAATATTGCTTATGCGCCTAAATGAGGTATTAAGTGAATTATTGATGAAACTGCCCAACGGTGGCTTCAATTCTGGCTCGCATTTAAGGGCCTTATTAATGAGCGTAATTTGCGTGAAATAAATTACACGCATGGTAACATGTTTAATTATTCTGGAGGTAAATGGTAATTATTGGCAGTGGTCGTATTTGCTGTATGATTAGAATTCTCGTTATACAGACACTTGTTAACGTATCTTATTTATGAAACTTTTCATGTCTTACACGCCAGACTTCGTGCTAGTCAACTGAGTAAAATAAATAATTTGGAGTGGAGTAAAGATTGTAAATCAGTATTAATGATATTGTATCATCGCTTGTTAGTCATTGTATGTTGTAATGTTTTTATTGCTAGACACTCGCAATTTGAATTGTTAATATGTTAGTCACCTTTTTTTTTGTTGTATTTGTTAAAGTAATTTTTTATATTGGGCAAAGCTATAATAAACCAAGCTCAAGCCGAATATTCAAGTGTACCATTTATTGTATTGTGCTAGTTGTACTCTGCTTGTATTGTACCACAATTGCAGTTGCAATGTGTTTTGATGAAGTACATTAAGCAAGAGCCTATTTCCTGGAAACCTCTGGATGCTTGGCGCTCGTTCCAAGCACACATGAAAGCATCATTAGTATGTAACTTATGGATCCCAAAACAGTAGGTCCACAATTGCCTCTTATAGTAGGCTACCCCTACATAGGTAACTGGATTAGGCTATGTTTTCATGAGATCAAAGGCAATTGTCGTGACATCACTGTTAGGTGTACCCAGCAGAGCATCATTCTTCATTGATGTTCTTGCTGACTCCGCTTTCCGAAGACGCAGTTCCTTATCTTGAGAGATAGTTTCCAGTTCACGGCCTTGTGCACATTTAAGAATGGAATATATCGTCGTACTATTAATAAACTCGCATGTGCACATCTACAATACCAGGCATCAAACTTATTTTCATAAATAACCAGCTGGGTATTTCAAACAAATCTCCTGTATTCGTTCGCAACTGTTTTTAATAAATACAGCACAGTACAACAGTCAACCAGCTTATTGTAACACGGACTTTAAAAAACGTAATGTGTTGATGTTAATCATACTATTTAAAAGGAATCACGACAAATACTTGCATTCTTACTATACGATTAACGTATGTGAGGAATGATACTATGTTTTTTGTTATAATATTTGTGTTACACAATCTGTGCTCTATGGCTTACGTATTCGCATTCATTTATTCTAATGTATTTAACAATATTAGTATGACTTGTTCAATAGCCTGCGATATACATGTTGCAATTGGCTCTGCAGAATATACTACGGCGAATAAATACATACATAAATAAATAAACCGATTTGAACAAATTAGGCTATGTATTACAATGACCTCAGTGCTGACGCAGACTATATATATTCGTGCTTTAATGTGACCTCTTTAAATGCTAATTATCCATATCACGCAACACTTACCATCGCTACTTGTTTTCATGTCGCGTCAAGGCGTAGGGCATCCCACTATTTATTTCACAACTCTTGAACAACTTGCACACTCCACCGGAACTGCAACGGCCTAACCAAGAGTATTATTGGCTGGGTCGAAGATACATGGACGCAACAGCGGCCTGGCCCACAGCTGAATGGTTTGGGCTACTGTTGATACCCAGCAAGCCATGATTTACTGCGTGCAACAACAGACTGCTTCTGCCATCTAGCGGTAGAGGTGGAAATGTCGTTTGGGTCACTGATGCCTACCTGCATTACCACTTTTGTGCTCTTTCTGTGCCACTAGCACCGTTTTCACATTCTTGGGGGTTGGGCCACTGTTGCGCTCAACGCCTCAGTACCCATCTTGCATGATGTGGATACGTAATAATGACAATTTCCAAATGATTTGTTGCAGGTGCAAATGCAAAGGCACTTTTGGGGGAAGTTGAGACATTCATTAAGAGATGCACTCGGAATTCAAAAGAAATGTATGAAAAGTGGAGCCGCTGCTGAAACAGTGGAACTGTGGAGGTTTCAAAATACAATGGGCTTTCTACAGTGTTACATGTCCAATAGGCGATGAGAATCTAAACGACGACAGCAATAGTCAAGATGCAATGCAAACTAGTGAAGATATTGGCTCTGGAAATGTGCTTCAAGAAGAACCGAACATGGAGCATGACTGTGAGAGGTGAAGTACCCTAGGTGCTTTCAGAACTTCCGCCGCCTGCGAGACCAACAAACACACTTCAAAACAAGCCACGTCTCCAAATGACTCCATTATGCACTGATTCGTTACATCGTAATTCAAACATTTTATCTGGCAGCAGCTCGACTCCAGCCCACTCGCCATGTTCGTACAATACACACTCGCAGCCACTGGATACTACAGGGACCAACGAACATACATCTGGAGCTACAGTCATTAAGCTCGTTTTTCTCAACTATGGTGATGATTTATCTGTACGATGATATTTCTCGTTATGTCAAATGTCTGCGTTCATGAATGTTTTTGTGTTTCAAAATACACATGAAAATTAATTAATTATTTTGTTTAAAGGCAAGCCATGTCCTGGTTCTTGCCTCGCATACTTTTAACATTTTTCGCTTACATATAAATATCGATGTAAAATTACTCGCCTTAAAAACACAGCTATATTTTCCTCGGTTCCAGTGGCCTTATAGAATTGCATCGTACGGCGTCTATTTCGTTGTATGTGAAGTCGTGCACTTCTTTGAACTGTGCACGATTGAACCGAAAATATTTAGTAAGCTGTTCGCCACTGAATTCCCTTCTTTAATGCGAATTTTCCATGTGTCTTTCGTTTTTCCAAGGGCTCCTCTTCAGTTGTTTTTTCTTCTGCACAATGTGGCTTACAGTAAAAATTCAGCCTTGTATTCTTCGTCAGAATCAGAATGTGAACTTTAAGTCAGTCAAACTTTCAGCTACATCGCTAGCCTTGGCCATGCTACTCATAACACTAGTACGCCACGTCTGTACACCGCGACTTCGAACTGCGGTCCAACTGGCGTTCATGGCTGCTGTCGTGGTGACTAGGGAATAAAATGGAGGAGAAACGTGTCGGAGGCCGTGCGAACCACAAGTATGTTATACGATACAAGCCATGGAGATTATAGGCGGTAGAAATTGAAGGCAGAGAAGTGGGCAGATGTAGCAAAGGAGATAGACACGTGAACCAATATATGTACTGGTCTATTGTCTATGTCGTTATCAAACCCACCAAGAGAAATTCCGGGCCCCTGAGCAATGCGTGCTGGGGGCCCTCCTATCCCCTTCCCAGCAAAAATCGACCATTTACCATTTACAACTATATATATATATATATATATATATATATATATATATATATATATATATATATATATATAGTCGTCATCCATGCAAAAAATAAGTTAACAAGTTTTGAGTGTCGAAGTTAGATTAAGTTTGGCAAAGGGCACTTCTGTACTTAGTGTACCGTTAACTTTTTTTTTTTTAAGTTATGACTAGCGGTATAAATAGCGAGAACTTAAATTTAAAGTATAAAATCCCCATTTTTGTGCCTTCACAAAGAATACCTCACTACAGTCGTTCGCTTTGACGTAAAGCATTAGTTGAGTAATATCCAATTTTAAAAAAATTCAATTTTTTTTCTTACTACAACATGTAATCGTACGAAATTGAAATAATAAAAAAACTATTTGAAATCCATTTTTAAAACATTTCAGGCGCTGAATAATCAAAACAAATGCGGCCCTGGGAAACACTTAATACTAGAGCCTACAATTTAAGAATACCGATGAGAATATAATTAAAGGGTATTTAATCAAATAAGGCTCCATATTATTTTCTGTTCCATCGAATCCAATAAATCTTGGCCACTGTTTTTGAAAATACGCACCGCTTTTAGGAACGTGCGATAAGTCGATGTATCGTTCGAGATAGATAAAATATTTGCAACACACAAGCGCTTTGGTTTTTTTTTTTTTTTCTATCTAAATATTTTCTAGGCAGTTATTTTGAAAATTTTCATGTTAATCATCTACGTCTGAAAATCGATGTTTTTTTGTATCGCTGTGTAAATGCATGTGCGCGCGTGTTGTCTTGTAGTGTCTCTCGCCACTGCATTTTCAGTTTCGTGTAAGCATAAAGTTTGACAGACATGGTGACCAAGTATCGTATTGCTTGATTCTACGGACCCTAGTTTGTAGACATGTGTTTTGATTAGTGGTCAGTTTGAGATTTATTGGCGTTTGGCACGTTATTCATTTTTGCTATTTGCCAGCTTCTGTTATCGTAGTGGCCGCCACAATTACTCCGTGTTCTTCGGAATGATTGCGCGTAGTTACTCAACAAAGCCTCTAGGGAGGAACGCAATTCTCGTAGCTAGAATAGTGGGAAAAAATAATGATAACAGAAGAATCTGAATAAGGTTGCGTTTTTGAAACGACTGCGCTGAAACTATGCTACTAAGCAAATGGTTTACAAGTCAGTCATTTGTTTTATTTCCACTTGTTTCCTAGTAATATCAGATAAAATTCCGATTCAGTATTATCTTGCACCGTTACAGCTTATTTTATTTTACAAAAAAATATTTCTACGAAGAAAATAAAAAGAGCAAGCTTAACCGTATCCGACATAAATGTACCCATCAGAAGTGACGTAATGGTATTTGAAATTTAGCCGTCTCACCGACAGGGCAGTTGTGGTGAAATGCTATACTGCAGCGATGACGCCATAAAAATTTTTTCTAGAACAGCGAAAATTAACTACATGAAACTGGGAACATCAATTCTGCTTTCTCTTATCGCAATGAATGGATGGCGTTTGGTAATTCGTAAGGTAGTACAATGCATGTGACTTTCAAAAATGGCAGCAACCAATTCGAGGTTGCACTGCAAGTAAGATTTTGATGTAACATATTAAGTATTGAATACTACATCATATTGAATACTACATAAAGAATTTGCATTTTACAAATGTATCAAAATTGCACGTGTAATAGAATTTTAGTAATTTTTAAATGCACAAAAATATGTTCGCGTGCAAATTCACGAAAGTACTCTTTGTAAGTCCTGTAGGAGTGTGTAATGAATTATGTTATGAGTACTGAAAAAGAAAGCAATACAGTTAAATTTTGTCTTAAATTTGTAAACAGTAGCTTACGAATGTTTAACGGCGAATATACTATAAGGAAAACTTAATTTTTGTAACCTTTCACTAAATATCGACTGGTATATGCCATACTTATGAAGTAATTCACATCGCCACACTAATTACAAAATTCGCAACATGTAAATGAATTTTGAGAAGATGGATAAAATATCAATATTTTGTCTAAAACTTCGTCAACGTGAATTTACGTGTCAAGTTTAGTAGTAAGCATATAAAAATTATATATATATATCGTTTACATAGACGTATATAAATCCTGCAAGTTATTCTTCACCACGAGGGTTATATCATGTTAATAAATCCAGCGTGTTCTAGTTTTTTTTTTTTTTTTTTTTGCTCTTATAATGCAACATAATTTAAGCACATTGCAAGATACTGAATTGCATAAACACAAATAGTGCATTAACGAATATTACACCATAGTTACTCAAATTAAAATGTGCATGTAAATTTCAAAACTACCAATATTATTTCAGGATTTTGTTTTTCAAATTGTAGGTTTTTCAAATTTCCGGCCGCACGAAATTCTACGCAAAACAGAAATGTTCGACGGAAAAGTTGGAAAAATCATCACAGCTCCACTAACTGATCCTAGATTAAAACCAGGATCAATACCAAGTCAATTTCCAGACGACCCATTTTACTACACTGCTTCTTCAACATCCACAAGGGAATCTCCAAACAAGAAAAGGGCACGCTTTGAAATAGAATCAGTCGAGCATACAATTGCAGTTAGTATAAAACAAAAATAACATTATGACTCAAAACATAAATTTCACAATTTTTCAGAGTTGAAATCCTGTCTTGAACGTCAAAGCACAAAAACTTTGTTTAAGGACCTTCTCTTAAAGTGAACATATTGGTCCTAATTGATTGCGAATTCAGTGTTTCAGCACATGTAAAAAATTTACCCCTCATGTTGATAAAAATTTCTCTTCCGTGCAAAATTGACAGCATCAGTGAACTTTTAAGTATTTTGGACAATCTTCGAGCCACATTTTGTCATTCCGAAAATTAAGAGAGAATAACAAATATTCTAGTCATTCTGAACGATATGTTAACATTGGTAAAATTTTTCATTCCTTGTAAAGAATCGAAAATAAATTTTCTTACGGAGCAGATTGGAAACCTGAACAATGACTAACAACATTATCGTTATTCCGCTTGAGTTAATGGTTTTTTGTATTCTGTTGCATTCCATTTCACCACATTACCTGAATTTCGCAGAAACTTTTGACAATGTCATAATTCCTCACCCCAACTCTCTTCATCGACTTCGCTCAAGATTTAACTTAGTTCCAAAGAATGAGCAACTTGACGAGCATTTATTGGACTACATTAAAAATCAAAATTAGCATGCTGGAAGTAAAAGAGAAGCTGTGTGTCTCATGATAGATGAGGTGCATCTCAAACCTTATTTTTATCTTGAAGGCGGGTATCTTTGTGGGACAGCGTACAATTCTGAAAACGCTGCCACCAGTGCATTTTGTAGCGGCCAGGAAGGCCCGCCCACAAAGCTTCGCCGGCCACAAGGAAATTACCAGCTAAGGTACAACAGGTTATGGGTTGAGAGTGTGTTGTAAGCATGCCACGCTGACCTACTAGATGAGGCGTATAAAACGCCTGTTGACGCCACCCCCCGCCCCCAGTAACTTGACGACGCTTGTTGCTGGATCTGGCAACCTTGAGCATCACATCGAGGCCTTGAGGAGCTCTCAGGTCCCTCAGTGTTAATTGGTGAGCATAAATCGAACTAGCAGTTAGGGACCCCATCAGCCCTTTAAGTACTAATTGATATTAACTGGCAAGGCTAGGGAATTAAATATTATTTTATTGTAACTTAACGGCACCGAGCCGCCTGCGAATAACTGTAATATAGATACTTGTTCCATTAACCATTCATTTTACATCCCTGATCAATTTTTTTCCGAAACAGTTTGAGATATCTCGATGAAACAAAGACTAAGTTGGACACGCTCTAAAACCCCAACCTTTACTCAAACTGCAATTTAATAACTCCATTAAACCTGAAAGAAGAAATATTAGTAATTTAAATATCTAACCTTAAAGAAACTATAGTGGGCTTTATTTTAATAATTAAAAAAAAAAAAATCATGCGAACGAAGTCGCACTGGTCAGCTGGTAGTCAATAAATATTTTTTATTGTAGCCTTAGACGTTCATTTTCTATTTATTTAAATAAGGTGGTTAAAGGATAAAAAAATTCTGAAAGGAAAAAGTGACTAGGGCCTCAAAAGTGCTCACTTTACCGTGAACAGCCTATACACACGTTCACACATGATGTGTGTAAGAATAGTTATCGTCGGTGCTGCACTAGTTCATAAACTAGCGCCAATAAAGGCAGAGGTTTGTCCCTGGTCAATGCTGCTGGCTGACGACAGCACTACGAAATGTTATTATTGGTTGCTGCTGGTGCCGTAGACCAATATAAATCCTTTTCGTATGTTCCATCGAGAAAGGTATAACAAGGAATCAGTAAGTTCTTGTCAGACCAAAAACCTCCTGTTTTGCAACACCTGGATAGAAAAACAATGTTTAAGTTAAGCGTAATGGTGCACGATAATCGTATATTTATGTAATTTTTGTCACAATTTGTTTTACAGGGAATTTTTCTAAATTTGGTTTGACAAGATATAACTAACAATTTTGAACATCTTATTGCATGGTTATAAATTCCCTGCGTTCGTTATTCTCGGAGCTCTGATTGAAGGTAAGAAAAAAAAATTCCTTTCATTTCTTCGATCAGTGCTCCAAGAACAATGAAGGCAGTGGAATTATAACAAGGTAAAAAGTGGTTGAAAAATTCTGCTTCCATGCACCATTAAGGGGTTAAAACTACAGATTCGCACTTTTTTTTATTACTTCTTCTAGGAAACGCTAGGGGCCGCGCCGTGGCGCTACGTCACTATTGCTAGGAAGGCTTTACGTGGCGCTCCCTTAGTCTTGGCGATACCCTATGACTCTCGTGCACTCCACGTTGTATCCACGAGGCATATGGCCGCGGACACCCGACCTATGTCAGGTTGCACCAATATCTTCCCCGATCCGAGATCGAATGATCCTAGTTCCGAACCAGGATCCAGTTTTATCTTGGTTCCCATGTTACACCAACGAAATAGAATGATTCTGAATCTCCGATTTGTCGATCTTGGTTCCAAAGTGAGAGATCTAGATTAAGTGTGAGACAAATTTCGGTATTGGTTCGATATGTATGACGTCATGGAGGTAAGCGTATTTGTTCACTATAGATAGAACTAGATATGCGATGTTTTATTGTTTTAAGGTACATTATTGTTGTACGAATTTTATTGAATAATATTCAAGTGCGGATAATGTTTCTTTAATTTCCCAAGAAAACAATCTGTTCACGTATTTTCAAACTACATTTGCCGACGATGGCTGCTGAACTCGGATCGAGATTTCGAAAGCCAATTTGGCAGTTCGATATGAATTTTATCTCGATTTCCAGTCCAGCTGTGAACTCGAATGGTACAACAATTTTCTGTATCGATCTTAGATCCGATATCGGATCGAGTTTAGAACCACGTTGGTGCAACCGAGCACTAGTAGTGCCCTCGTAGATTGAAATAACTTCACAGAAAACTCAGCCGAGTGCGGGCACGTGTCAGTCGAATCTCTTATTTGTTTCTACGCCAGCAGCCAGTACATGGGTACAGTGGCAGCCCGTAGAGCCGCGAGAATTACCTTGCCGCGGTAGCATCATTCGACTCCGATAAGGGCGTGAAAACTATATCCATGAGGTTAGCTTGCCGCAACTTTTATACACTATCTACCAAAAAGTTATTCGGCACCCGTGACGATAGGTAATTCTGTACGTCAGTTGACTTGTGTTTCACCGTGATACTTCCAGGATGACGATGTCAGGTGCCATGTTTCAAGGGCTACTATGCAATGGTACGCCGAAAACAATGTTCGCCGATTGGACTGGCCCGCCCAGAGCCCCGACCTCAACCCTATAGAACATCTTTGGGACGAATTGGATCGCCGGGTGAGGGCTCGTCAGGCGCGGCTAAAATCCATTGCTCAACTCGTGGAATGGTTGCAAGAGGAATTGCGACGAATCACCATGGATGTCCTGCAAACACTCGTAGAGAGCATGCCAGACAGGGTGGCTGCTGTTATAGCCGCAAGAGGTGGCCCTACGAGATTCTAACGGGGTGACAACCACCGAGCAAACATTGTGGACAGGTGCTCAATTACTTTTTGGTAGATAGTATATCTCACCTTCAGCAAAGTCTCGCTGCTGAAATTAATGGCGTCGTATGGAACGTATTAAGGATGTTCAATTGCCTAATGCTAAAAAATATTTTTGTTTACATTTTTCGGATTTATGTCAATGATAATTTCATGGAAATAATAAAATAATAAACCAGTTAGAAATTAATTTAGGAGACATTTTGTAGCATGATAATTTTAAATCTCGTAATAAATAAATTTGAAAACGATTTAAACGCAAATATTTGATTCAGTTGAAATGTGTCTCGAAGTCACAGAAATGACATACAGTAATTTCTTTAAAATCTGGCATTTTATCCGTCTGCAAAACAGTGTATCACCTCCGGTTACTTAATGTTTACTCCGGATTTTATCGTTGAACTTAAAATATGACTATGGTTGAAGCACATAACTAATTTCCATTACATTCCTTTGCGCTATTCTTGTGACTTCAGCAGTTGTTTTGGACTGCAGTCATGCATTTAAATTAGCCTATGTACAACTTTGAAATTAGTATGCTAGAATATGTAAATTTAATATTTTATTTGTACTTTCATCACGTTTTTACCTGATAAAATGTCACCCAAAATGATATAAAAGAAAATTACAGATCACACGTTTAGCACTTAAGCATTCTTAAGACTTGGATATAATTTACTTCAACACTTTACAAACGAAACAAATTAATCTACGCAAATACATTACGTAGTATGCGATTTAATTTGACAATCTAGAGTCGCACACAGCGATAAGCACAGAATAAGATACGATATGAGCACAATTTGGTTTAACATTTACTTGTCGCTATTGCTGTGTGTTTAGCCAATCGGAAGCCCTAAATTGCAAAATGAAACACGGAACGTTTTGCTTAAATGACTTTGTGTTTCGTTTGAATCGTCGTATCTCTATTTTAAACTACTACACGTAAATCCCACTCGTTATGTTTAACTCACGGGGGGGGGGGGGGGGGGGGAAGCTTAATGTTATGCTTTTTGCTTCATTTGAAATAAATATGTAAGTAGGTCTTCGAATAAGAAATACAGAATAATTCATGTCGTAGGAGGGGCCGCGGTGACTGAGCGGCTGGACTGCTCGCCTCACACCAAGGCGAACCTGGTTCAATGCCCGGCCGGGTCACTCTCGGATTTTCGCAAGTGGGAATCGTGCCGGAACATGCCGCTGGTCGGCAGGTTTTCTCGGGGATCTCCAGTTTCCCCCGCCCTTGCATTCCGGCGCTGCTCTCACCCTAGTCGGCTCTCAAGATCTCGTTAAGAGCCACCCAAATCCCGCAACTTAACCCTATCGTAGGACTCCTCGTATGTTAAAGTTCGAAATTTCTATGACTCGTGAAATAAAGACAAATCTCCAAACAGGAGCCCGCAACTTACAGAAAACCACGGAAAGAGTATAAAACATACTGGCGTTCTCTTACCTTGACGGGCAATTTTTCCATCCTCCAGACGGGTCGATGAATGCAGCCCTTATGCCGCAGAAGTCGCTTAAATACGGTGGTAAATAACGAGGGGGAATCGGAGGTAAATGTCGCCTCGTGACTTTAAGCCCTAACTGGATATCTGGCAGCCAGATGTCGCGGTAGATAAAATAGTTAACTAATACCAGCCGGTACAGACGGCGAATATTGACAGTGTTCCTCAGAAAGGGCGGCGGGAAACCGCATGAGAGAAGAGAAATGTTACCTGGAGCTATTTTCGCGTTCGGCACTCGGAAGCGCGGGAGCGATAAGGGCGACATTGCCACGCACATCGAGTGGGCCATCGCCGCTACGGACAAGGCTCTAAATGGCGCGCTGTGTTCTCGTCGCGCTGCATGTAACTATGGGACTTTAAGCTGTAATTCTGTAGCAAAGTTCGGTACGGGCTCCTATCGTGGTTTCATTTGTGTCAGGGGAGTATGTTATAAGATACAGCAGTGCGATGCTGGAGGGCTCTAAAATTATATTTAGAGCATAATGCCGGACAGCTGTATACAAACAGCATAGACGTGTGTGCGATAAATAACCTAGTGGCAAGAGGTGTTACTATTATTATATTTCCGGAAATATTTCAAATCATTCGTCGGTAAATATTTTTTTAATTCAGTAGTAGGCGCGGGGCGTTATTAGATAAACCTTGACCCAATGACGTCTTTGACCTACTTTTGAGATGCAAATTTGACCTCGTAACCTACTTTATATTTTAGCACAAGCAGTGACCTACTTTCCATTTTTGCACATCCAATGCACATGCACTTCTGGTTCGATTCCCTGTGAGTGCAACTCATGGAAATTTCAATTTTTGGAGCACTGGGTTCGATTTTTATTTATTTTATCTATTTTTATTTATTTGGACGTGGGAAATTTTTGAGTTCGACTCCTGCTGAGAGTACTTGTGTTAATTTTGACTTAAAAATCTTTGTTTTGGGAAATACCGGGTTCGATTCCCAGGCAGAGGTAATTTTGGAAATTCTAATATTATCTTATTTTTGGGGAAATTTTTTTAGAGTGTCGGGTTCGATTCCCGCGCAGGGGTAATTTTGTAATTTTTTTTTTTTTTTTTTTTTTTTTTTTCAGTTTTGGTTTTGAGTTTGATTCCCAGATAGGGCAATAAAGTTATTTTTAATTTTTTGGACTTGTGAAATCTTGAGTTATATTTCGAACAGGGTAGTTTTGGAAAATTTACATTATTTTTGGATTTTGTTTTGGAATTCTGGGTTCGAGACCCGGACATGATAATTTCGGAAAATTTATAATATTTTTTAAAATTCGGATAATTTAGGGAATTTCTGGGAAATTAAGTTACATTTACTTACACAACCACTCATGTAGATGCTTCGAAGGTTAGAGAGAAAGTGAGATGTAGCGCAATCACACATGTTGATGCTTCGACAGCTGCAGACAGACTGACGTGTTAGCACGTCGGCAGCTGCATCACAACTTAGCTGATGTGGAGGGGGAAATGCACTTGCGCACACATTTTCGCCTATCCTCCCTCCACCCCCCCCCCCCCCCGGAGACGTGAAAAGTAATGTTGGCGGGCATCGTAGTTTGGAGACCTGCCAGAGTGGATAGCTGTGACGACTGGTGGGCGGATTGGTACGGGATTCGATTCCTTTTCAGGATACTTACATTTTATTTGTGCACTTGTGCAATGAGACCAATTACGCATCAACACCCTATGAAAACTAGCTCTCGATTAAGCCTGTTGTCATATACCAAAGGGTATTTGTCTCCAGTAATGTTTCCCCATTGGCTGTTTAGTCAGCAAACTTCCACCACCAGCGTTCGACTACCACCATTTGTTTTAGAGTTTGTCTCTCAACTTTGTTCGACCAATTAAACACATGCGATCCAATTACTCATATTCATTCGATTCAGTGTTTTCCAATTGGTTAATTACTACATCAATGCTTCTAATTGGCTATTTACTCAATGTGTTCGACTACCATATTGAATTCCAAAAGTATTATAAATTAAAAAATATATTTTTAATTATATTAATTAATATAACACTCGCACTTGCCTAATCATGCGTAACGAAGTAGTTATTGAATATTTTCTAAATATGCATGTGCACACGTATGCACTTACATAGCCATAACCATAATTACCATTACACAATTACCAACTCATTACACAATTATCAAGTACACACATATGCAAGTTTGTTTCAGCATAACCATAACTGCAAGTACTCATTGTGCAATTATATAAGTATTCATGTGTGCAAGTACACACCAAGTATGTATAATGTATCAAGACACTACGTCCATTCCCTAGGAACATCAGCGCTCGACTGAAGGGGCTGAACGATAGTATCAAACTAATTTTTCATTGGCTAAATAGTCCACCATTGCTTCTCAATGGCTGTTTAGTCGGCAAGCCTGCACCACGTGCGCTCCAATTACTCACCTGCATTCGATGGTCATCTTAGATTGACTTAGCATATAAAAGGACAGCAGTTAATTTAAAAAATAAGCACTTCAAACTTGGAAACCATCGAATTCGGTCCGCAGACAGCATGTGATGCAAGCTACTTACGTCATCACCTGAGGAAACTACAGCAGACAAGGTTCGAACCCGACCACTCGGCGCACACAACCATCAACATCAGTGTTACGCCCATGGAACTACAGCAAGCAAGGTCTGAACCAGACTATGCAGCGCATGCTACAGAATAATGTATGTGCAGCGGAGAACGAGTCGCAACTAACAGACTTCACGAAGTGTGGCACGGAACTCAGTCTACCAGCAATCATCACACAATGCCTGTCCAAGGCTGTCCATTGAAAGTGCAAGTGATACTTTCTCCTGGCACTGACTGGCTTCAGCCTAGCCGCCATGGTCACTGGATACCATGGTGACGAACCATTTTGAAAGAAGACAAGGATGATGAAGAAGTGTTCTTGTTGCCCGACCCTACTAGCACTGAGTCAACAACGTGCATAATGTACAGCCCCAGCACTTGCTACAACTACATGCAGGAAGGTCTACATTCCATGCAGTTTGGTATTACTTTTAAAAATGAGTGTTGTGATATTTACAACTCGATATAGTGAAAATGTACATTTCCATCAACAGTGGAATGAATTTCCATTATACGAAACCTCCAGGCTAGTATCCAGCAGCTCCGTGTGCGGAGATAGTAATTGTGTTGTTCATCTCTGTGTTCCGAAGCTAGCATCATCCTATGCTATGCCTGGAGACCCCAAGGACATCCAGTACAGAGAATCTTGCAATGGTAAACATGACTAACTAGCGAGAGTATTTACGCACAAGTATTTACATATTGATTCAAGAAACACAAGGTAATTTTATGTTTTTTAATTGTGTATCAAGTAAATTATGGAGAGTATTGATGTAAAAAATAACCAAATGCAAGTAGTATGTATGTAATGAGCTGGAAAACCAACTACCCATCGACCGATGAAACACAACGAATGAAAATGGAAGATAACTAAAGGATTGAGAATTTACTCCTTGCTCCATATCGCATCAATAAAAACTTATAAGTAGTATTTATGCATTGAATAACTAACATGATTAATTTCACCCTAAGTACACATATTACCATAACCTAAGCTAACTTCCGACTAATATATGTTTGATAGTATGCATAACTTATAAATCTACCATGTTGTAACTATCAAAAGCATTACACACCAAACACTTACAGAATAGGCCTTTCCATTACCTATCTCATACTGTCTACAACTCCCATGTCACGTTCATTGTCTCTCTACTAAGCTATCACAGGTCGTCGACCAACAAAGAACTACCTGTCCCCACCCACCCAGTTCTCCATCAGTCTATTGTCATCTCTGTAAGGGAGAACAACGGACTCGCAGAGAGCAGAAAATATGCAGGTAATTAAACAGATCATAAGAGTTAAAATGCATTACTTTCTAAAAAAAATATTAATTCAAAACTTTTTAAAAAGGTATCATCCAAAGTGCATCTTGCATACAATAAATAAATGACGTATATACCTAATTAAATACTATCCTATAACTTCGAAGACTTCTTCTGCACCGCTCTGCCACAGCCAATACTGGCCATTGTACGGCTACCATCCGCTGCCACTAACCAGTCTACAAGGACAGGAGCAACACGGCCCTGTGTCACTAAGGTAAGGCCTCATCACCCTATAATTTCAACCGCCCCAGACTTCGTCCCAGTGAGGAAACCTACGCAGGCAACTTTGTACAATGGAAAATCTCCTACATGTAACTAAACTTCCAGTTAAATTTTGAGATCTTACGTGAACTTCGTGGTACTGGCATCACGTTGGTCAAAGTCCTAACAAAAGTCCTAGTCAAAGTCAAAACATGAACCTCTCACAAACTCACTTCGAGACTGAAGTTTAACAAGAAACCCTTGACCTGATGTGGCAGACACCCCGCCTAGCCAGCACATGTGTTTCTACATGCAAAAGTAAATATTGGGCTTGTATCTCGGGTCCTACTTACATCTATGGTGCAGCTTATGCATAAAGTGTTTTATTAGGTTTAAAAATATATATTTTCCCTAACTATGAGGAGTGGACTCGCGACAATAAATGGCACCCAACGTGGGGCGTATCTACATAATGTTCATACTGGGTGGTGAGAATGAGCCAGCCACGCCCCCATGTCCACATACACGTCCCCGCTGGCCACCAATGTGGACCTGATGACAACACTAACTAGTGCCCATAGTAATCCTAGAGTGTACACCCATGGCATACATTACATTAAGCGGCACCACAGTACTTTAATTGCCTTCAAGGAGAATTAGTACTGCAAACTTAGGAAACCCGACCAGAACAATCCTTAGTAAAACCTTCACTGTTATATTTGGCATAAAACCCTACATCTTCTGTGTGTTAATGTAGCTGGACCGCTAGGCCATTAATATACCCCTTAATTGCTACGCATCTGCCGATACTCCCGCCATTCATAACGAACTACCCCCCCCCCCTTAGAGCCTAGGGAAGTATTCTTAGACAGGGACCTCCAGCCATTAGAATCCACTGAATCGGTTACCTGACCCAGTCACGATTTCAGGGAGTCTGTCGCGAAAAACAGCCTGTGGTGCCCTCCAATTCGCCTTGTAATGTCTGACTCAGAGCACAGTCAGGCTGACGCGGCCCATACTCCAATGACTGGGAATTTATTTCTCGATGCCCTCGAGAAATGCTCCATGGACACGTGCCCAGGAATGGGAATACAGACGATCCACTCTGCTCACTGCCCGAGATGTTTTCACTACTCCTGCATAGGATGAGAAGACGTTCTACGTTATACAGATGGTTTGAAATACTGCTGTAACACCTGTCGAGACCGACAGCTAGACAGGTGCAGCTGTCTAGTCTGCAATGGACAGGGAGTGTATACAATCCATTGCATTACTTGTGCGGTGGAGTTTCAACTCTCCCTGTATAGGCTGGCCGGATGAGAGGGTCACTCATCTCGACCAGGTGTACAACTGCAAGGTTTGCCAGCACAAGCTGTCCCACAGATTGAGTAACTCAGGACAGAGACCCAGAGAAGCGATGTCAGCAATGCTGAATTTTAATTGCCCGAATTTAGCGGCCGTCCGCATGAAGACCTTGTCACATTTCTGGAGGAATGTGAGAAGGAATTCAAAGCTCACAATATTCATGGAATGAAGGTGGGTAGTTAAAACCCATAGACTGTTATGTGTAATATATGCAACATGCTACCTATGGCAGTGAGAAATAACGGAAGTGGTTGTTGTAAAATGGAGTGCTCACATATGGTTGTATATGTAACAGTGTGTGGTTTTATAATAAATAAGTACCTAATCAGTAGTAATCTTGATGTTTGGGGTTTTATTTAAATAAATAGACATTAACATGACATGGTGCAGTCAGTTGTCGAATTACGCACAAGAAATGAAGATTAACGTCTGAAAAATAACATCCTACACATATAGCAGACCTCGTCATCTGCATTGCAAGTTAAGTCAAGATATTAGGAAGATAGCTCTGCATCAGGAATCAATTACAACCACTGCGAAGAATTAGTTGGGAAGATAATGTGGCCGAAAACTACAAGAAGTTCAAGAAGCAATTATATATATATATATATATATATATATATATATATATATATATATATATATATATATATATGTTGACATCGGTAGGTGATAAGCAAAATTATGAAGTTCAAGTGGCGATTTTATTTCACATAATGGATGTTGATGCACAATTAACTTTCAATTCATTTGAGTAAATGGCAGGACAGAAAGATCTGAAAACTGTGACTAAAGCATTTGAAGATTACTGTATTCCCAGTACCAATGAAAGTGTGGAAAGTCATGTATTTTTCAATAGGGATCAACAGGAAGGAGAAGATATTGATACCTATGCTGCATAACTTAAAATGTTGAGAAAAGATGCGAGTTTGGGCAATGCGGAATAGTTTAATCAAAGACAATAATTATTGGGCTACGAGAAAAGGAAGTGAAAAATAAGTTATCAAGAACTAGTGATTTAACTCTGCAAAAGTGCATACAAATATGTAAGATGGTAGAATGGATGAAACAGCAGCTGCAGGCTTTAACAAGCAGACTGGATATGAAGTGAAGCAAGTTATAAGCAACGGGCACAGAAGATAAGATCAGCAGAGCAAAACCCATCAAACTGCAGACAGATACCAGCAGAAAATAGAAGATGGATAAGTAAACAAGAACAACAAGGAATAAAGAAACAGGTACAGCAGCAGCCAAGCAGAGGAGAATCTAGGTTTACTGCCTGGAGAGATCACCAGAGGTACAGACAACTATCGACTAATTACAACTTTCAGGCAGGAAGACTCAATCAAGGTAATAGAGTGGTACAGTTTGGTCGATGTGGAAAAAGTCATGAACCGAAGGTATGTCCAACATATAATAAAATGTGTAATAAGTGCCATAAACTTGGACATTTTGCTCGTTTTTGTAAAACAAAAATTGTATCTCATGTTAGCTTAGATTATACTGAGTCTCACATGAATGTGGCAAGTGAATGTAATGCATTGTTAAATTAGTGTAATCAAGATGAAGCTCTCGTGTTAGGTTAAGTTAACTTGGAAGACAGTTGTAACAGGGTAGATGATTGGACCGAAAAAGTTAAGATAAAGGATAGATATATCAATTTAAAATTAGATACAGGAGCTCAAGTAAATGTGATATCAGAAGATTTGTGTAATAAGCTCCAGCTAAAAATTTTGCCTACAGAGGTTAGGTGACAGAATTTCAATGGAACTCCTAATGATGTTGCTTGAATTTCAGGTGGTTCAGTCAGGCAACTATATTCAGTCAGTACTAGGTTTATCGAGTATTACACAATTTAATCTGGTAAGGAAAGTTCATAGAATTTCTAAATTGGTTATGAATAACTATCAAGAGGTTTTTAAAGGTATTGGCTCTATGATTTTGTTTATGATATTAAGCTAAAAAGGGATGTTGAACCACAGATAGCAGCTTTTAGAAATGTACCTTTTTGTTTGATAGATCCTCTGAAAACAGAGTTGAGAAAACTTATTGAATTTAGGTATTGTTAAACATGTTATAGAGCCAACTGAGTGGGTAAATTCAATGGCGATTGTTAGAAAACCAGATAAAACTTTGAGAATATGTATCGACCCTCATTCTTTAAATAAGGCTATTGCAAGAGAGGTGTACAAATTACCTACATTTAATGAGTTGGTTGGGAAAATGCCACATGCCAAATCCTTCTCTACCTATATTGGATGGGTATAAAGGGTTCTGACAAATTCCTCTAGGGGAGGCTAGTCAGAAACTCACAACTTTCAATACTCCGTTTGGTATATTTTGTTTTACAAGGTTACCATATTGCCTTTGTTCAGCGCCTAAAGTGTTTCGTATATGTTTTGTTGAAATATTTGGAGAATTGGAAGGTGTTAAACATTATATCGATGACTTGATAGTTTGGGGCACAACTAAAGAAGAACATGATAGGAGGTTAGAAAAAGTGTTGGCTACTGCTAAAGAAAGAGGAGTATTTTAATAAATCTAAATGTAAGTTTGGAGTTACTGAAGTTACATATGTAGAGCATACATTGTGTGATGAGAGAATCAAACCGGATGAAAACAAGGTGAAAGTAATCCTAGAAATGGCAGAACCAACAAACAAAAAATAATTTCAAACCTTTTTAGGCATGGCGACATGTGGCCAAATTTGTGCCTTGGCTGGCTGACATTACATTTCCTTTAAGGCAAATTCTAAAGAAAGATGTAATGTTGCAGTGGTCTGAGGTTGAGAGAACTGCTTTCAATTAAGAAAGAATGCAATAGTAACACAGCATGTGCTGCAATTTTTTGACACTAAATAAGAGATGTTATATCAGTTGATACTTCAAGTTATGGCTTGTGTGCTACACTTTTGCAAAATAACTTACCGGTAGCATGTGCATCTCAATCGTTGACAAATTGCCAGCAGGCTTAGGCGCAAATTGAAAAAGAAACAGTAACAGTAGTTTTCGGGTGTGAAAGATATCGGCAGTACGTATATGGTAAACATTTCATTATTGTGACTGACCATCAACAATTGATAAGCATTTTTAAGTAGCCCTTAAACCAATGTCCACTCCACGTGCAGCGAGTGAGGTTAAGATTACAAGAATATGATTTTGAACTCAAGTTTTTACCTGGTAAGGATCTAGGAATAGCAGATATTTTGTCCAGGGTAAAAGTAAAACAAGAAACTGAGGTTGAGTTTGATTTTGTGGTAGAAGCGCATGGTGTATAGTTATGGAAAAACTGCCGATGATAAAGTATAGGTATATAAAATTTCAACAAGAGACAATGAGAGATGAAGAATTGCAAAGTGTAATATTATATGTTAAGGAGGGTTAGCCATCAAAATGCAGTGATTGCATTGACATAGCAAAGTCTTATTACAGATATAGAGATTAATTGTTTGTTGTTCAAAACAAGCCGAGAAGTTGTACCTAAAAGGTTAAGGAAAGAAATGTTATCCGATACACTATAACAATTGTGGCTTAGATAAATGTAAAAATAGGACTAGGCAACATTTGTTTTGGCCTTTGATGAATTTTGAGATAGAACACAGCTTGTCTACAATTCCAAAAAAAAGGCAAACACAAAAATCTTTAATACAGCAGGTGTCGGAAGATTCCTGGTTAATGTTAGGTACTGATATTTCCCTTTACATAAACAAGAATTATTTAATAGTCGTATACTATTTCACTCAATTCATTGAGATTGAAGAGCTCTCAAACATGTCCTGTGAGGAAACAATTAGAAAATTGAAAAAAATACTAGCAAGACATGGGATTCCAGAAATAATATATTCTGACAATGGGCCACAGTTTAACAGCAGGCAATTTAGGGACTTCGCAAAAGGTTGGAATTTTATACACATAACATCCAGTCCCAATCATGCAGCTTCAAATGGCATGGTAGAGAGACAAATACAGATGTAAAAAGAATGCTGAAAAGAATAGCCATAGGCAATTGATGTATGCCGCTTATACCAGTTACTATTAATGGTTACGACTCATCTCACTGCAACCCTAGTGTACACTTTTACACTCGTGAGATTTAAACCCTGCGCCGTTTCGTACACAGAAGTACCGGTCTTCCACAGTCGTGGAGGGTGGCCAGACAGGAGGATATGAGGGGTTGTGAAAGACAGCGGCGCGTCACTACCCCCCCCCCCCCCAACCGGGGTTAAAAGCCCTACAAGCCATCAGCTGCCTGGGGCCATGCACGAGCGCCACCGAGGATACACGAAGGCCGAGAGATGACCAGAGGGTGCTACCCCCCTCTGGCCACGCACCTGAGGGACGTCACACGCCCTTCTCTGCAGCCGCCGCGACACGCACTGCCTCGCTATATAAGGCCATGCGTGGTGGCCCTCACCAGTTGTTCCAGCAGTCTTCTCCGAGCTTCTGGATGCTGGAATCTAGACTATTATGAGCCTTTCAACAGCCCTCCCAGAGGCTGTCGCCGACAACTTAACAGTCTTCAGCAGCCACCAGAGGCTGCCACCACTGACGTCGCCATTAGAGCACTGCAGACCCGCTACCGACGCTCCAGTGACGCCAATAGCTACCAGAAGCTTTCCGTACATAATACATTTCACACATAATTCTTTCTTTGCCTCCTACATACACCCCCTTTATAGAGTTAGGGGTTGTATTTGAGTAATTTTCGACAGCTTTTCATGTAACTTCCCCACTTAGCTTAGGACCAGGTCACCTACACCTGGATTCTGTAGGATTAATTCCAACCACCAGTCTACCTGGCAGGAGAGCACCTATCATCGTGTTTAATAAGTCTTTAATAAACACTGTTTTGTTTCTCTTACCCTCGAGTCTTATTCATAGGGTAACCTGTCATCAATTACTGGGCGAACCTCGAATTGAGCACCGCCGACCGGCTCCAGGAAAGTATTCTTATTTCCGCAATTAGCTACAACTGGAGACTCACTTCAGGTGGCTCCAAGTTGAAAACACATCCATTAGACAGCCAACTATTCTATTCCTACCACATATGCACGTACTGGAGGAATAGAATAGATGAGCCACGACCACTAGCAACACTTCTCAATCAGGGAGAGACGGTACATCTGAGTTGTATCCCTACCAGAGCATCTGGGTGCTAGTGGGGGTATTTGCTTAGGTGCTATGGCCTGGCCTTGGTTGGAAAACTAACACCCAGTGATAGTCTTGGCAACCCACATGGCTCCAATGCTTCTGATCAGCCCGCAATAGTGGGGGATCTTCTGAAGCACCGGAGCTTGCGTTGGCATGACTGTCGCCAGGCAAAACTAAGTTAGAGATACCCATTTCCAAGGTGCTTATTTCGAGTTCTCTGTAATTACTCCACTCTATGCCATTCAAGGTGAGGCTCTGCACCAGGAGAGAGTAGCAAAGAGTTGCATGCTTTGCTGCTAGACAGCTGGCTGGTCTAATCCCGATTACAGCTAGCCGACGAGCCGAACGAGATTGTGCCACCATACTTCGTTCATCGTCACCACCTACAACGACTACCATCAACCCAGCTATTTACACTCCCGGCTGCTATATCCAGCTGTAATTAATCCCTAAATCAAACCCGCACGCACAACCAACCTAATTGCAACTAAAGCGACACGACCATGATCCAGCCTTAACTATCGGACATGCATCAAGTGATTTTTTGGCGCCCAATGTGGGGTGTCAGCTAATTGACTGTGCACAGTAAGAGGCTGAACGAGGTCACCCGACCCCGAGACCTGAGAGTCTACCTGTATAACCCACCAGACTTCGGGAAATCCATTAATAATCCCGTGGCACCCAAAAAAATATCGCCATGTCGAATACAGAGATCAATGCCACGTCAGACATTTCGAATGACTGATTCAGATATTCAAGATCTGAAGTGTAGCCATGCGGAATGTCAAGGTGTCGGTGCATACCGAATTGACTGCACTTACTGCCTGAAGTCATTCCACCACATTTGCGTAGGTTGGCCAGACGAAACACGAGACACTGTCGGTCTCGAATACTGTTGCAAAGACTGTCGGCAGCGACCCACAAACTTTTGTAGCAATGTGACTTGCCCCGACCTAGGCATTAACCGTGTCATATGTACAATGTGTAGCGAATGCTTCCATAACCTCCTGTGTGTAGGATGGACCGACGAGCGCATCACTATGCCAGGTATGGCATACCAATGTGAGGACTGTAGGAAGAAACACATCTCCTACGCCCGACGATCAAGGCCGTCCCAGATCTATATTCAGCCTGGGACAGCACCTGGCTACCCGGCCACCGGACAGGATGACGACATCCAGATAATGGACTTCACCGGTCGGCCGCATGAAGACCCAGTCATATTTACTGAGTGCTAAAAGGAGTTTGGTGACACCCATTTGCCTCCGAGACAATGGGTAGACAGTGCCAAGCCATACCTAAAAGGGGTAGCGCTAGCATGGTGGGAAAAATACAGACACTTTATGATGGATTGGAAGCAGTTCTGCAATCGCACTGTAACAGAATTCACCGGCGAGAAGGTGCTAGTGCGATTAACAACCCAGTTCTACAGCCAGACCCAGATACCCGAGGACGAGGCGGAAATTTTCATATGTCGCAAAGAACAGATGTTCTGGCGCGTATTCCTGGAAGTTTCGGAAGCCATGGCTGTACATTCAATAGGAAGGATGCTGTTACCCAGCCTAAGGAACGTCCTCACAGCCCACCAAACAACTATCGACGAACTAGTTGAAAGGGCATGGCGCAGGCCAGTCTAGAAAAACCACTACCTGTGAAAACCCCAGAACCACAAGCCCCATCGGTCGAATCACACAAGGATGTGCCCACACCGCAGACATGCACAAGCTCCGTGCCAAAGCATTGGTTCTGTCCTGGCAGCCATTGGAATAAGGCATATGCCCATAAGCCGGTCGGATCAGTGATACCTCCGTCGAATTCTAATCCAACGGCTAATCCCTCAGCTGCTAGGACAATAGAAAAACAAACTCCCACTAGCAAGTCTGGAAACGCCGTCGCCGGAGTGCGAAGCAGGCCGCTGCCACCGGACCACAAGGGCCCAGAATCCAAGGCTTGAATGAGTACTCGAACCTGCCCATAGCTCCCCACATCGAAGTGGAAATAAATGAAGATCGAGTCTTGGCGCTGCTGGACTCCGATACCACAGCAAACTTCATCAGGAGAGATGTACTCACATCTGAAAAAATAGCCAGCATGCGCACACAAACGAAACCTGTTAGCATGACTCAACTGAATGCCACTCTACAGGTAGATTGTCGCACCACAGTACAGGTGAACATACATCGACTCGCAGCTCCCTCTGAATTTATAGTTTCATCCACACTATCAAAAGCAGTTATACTCGGCTGCCCCTGGCATAGGCAGCATCAGTGCATTGTGGACCATGGACAACACCGGGCCTACATGAACGAGCACTAGATGATATAGGTGAATTGGAACCACAGTGCAGAGGACATTATACCCGCGCCCATCGACCCTGCGAGGGTCAATCATGAGCTAGACGAATCCCAGTTTAGCCAAATACAGCAGGTACTAAACTAACACGCCAATGCGTTCGGTCCGGGGGGGGGGGGGTTGTTGCATCAGACATCTGGACCACGACTAACACCCCTGTTTATAATCGACTGTATCGGGTATCAGCCCACCGACGCGACCTGATAATGGACCAGGTAAACTAAATTAAATACCAGGGGATTGTAGAACCCTCGAATTCACCCTACAACTCCTATGTGGTCCTAGTGTCCAAGAAGGATGGAAAGCTATGCTTCTGTGTTAACTACAAGTGCCTAAATGAGATAATGCATCCTATTGATCCCCCAGCCATCGACCTAACCCATACCCTGCGGGAAATTGGTAAAGCCACTATCTTCAGCACTTTGGATATGGAATATGGATACTGGCAAATTGCGGTACACCCCAACAGCCACAAATATGCGGCATTCACCACACCCGAGAGGTGATGCCATACGGGCTAAAGACTGCCCCAGCCACCTTCCAATGCCTAATGTCTGCAGAGGTATTGACCGGGTGTATCGGAGAGTTTTGCTTTGCATACCTCGACGACATAATCGTATACTCAAACAGCTGGGAGGAGCACCTCGATCATCTGCAACAGGTACTAGAATGCTTGGAACAATACAGGATGACTTGCCAACTCTCCAAGAGTTACTTCGGCAAATCCTCCATCGATTACCTGAGACATGTCGTATCACCCGAGAGAAACTTCGGACAACATAACTCTATAATAGCCATTGAAGATACCGACGAGCCGACGAATAAACGACAGCTACGACGGTATCTGGATCTGTGCAACTGGCTACGCCACTTCGTGTCAAACATTGCACAACTCATGGCACCCTTACATCCGCTACTGGAGAAAGACACATGTTGGCGATGGGGACCGGAGGAACAGCAAGCCTTCAACGACCTGAAGACAAGCTTCGGCAACATCTGGCAGTTACACCAACCCCAAGGAGATCAGCCATTAATATTACAAACCGATGCGTGCCAAAATGGATTGAGAGCTGTCCTCTACTAGGTGAGCAGCGATAACTAACCCATGTGATAGCGTATGCCTCCACCCGCCTCAACAAAATGGAGCAACATTATCACATAAATGAACTGGAGTATCTAGCCATCATCTGGGCAGTGCGAAAATGCCGATATTATTTAGAAGGCCAACACTTCATCTTGCGAACGGACTCAAAAGCCCTCCAATGGCTACACGAGTCACGTAACAGCAATGCCAAGCTTGCTCGCTGGGATATGTTTCTCACCGAATTCAACTTCGAGGTACAGCACTGCCCAGGTAAGGCGAATGACCTGCCCGATGCCCTGTCTCGCTTCCCCACGATGGAGGAAAAAGCCAAAGAAGAAGAGGTAAATATGTCTCCCCTCGCCCCTTAAGTAGAGCGAAGCCCCGACGAGCAGATTCGACTCCTCCAATTACAAATCACCCGACATCAAGTCTTGATTAGCCAGCAGGAGGACCCCGATTACATCGGCTCTTGCAAGAGCATCCCCAACGATTCGAAGCCTGGGATGACGTAGTGTGGACAAAAAGTGGTCAACCATACGCTCGGTGTAAGATCTGGGTACCATAGTAACTGAGAGCTGACATTTGCCGCCTCTCCCAGGCCTGACATCCAGGGACCCGAGAAACTCTGCTAGACATCGTGGTTCGCTATAGTTGGGACGGAATGAGCCGCGACGTCCGACAGTACGTCAGCAACTGCGTAACATGTTGCTGTGGCAAGGCCTACCCAGTCCTTCCACCCACTGCACGATCAAGGAGACCCAAGACAACATGGGCACATGTAGCCGTTGATCTCATGGGACCATACCAAGGAGCACCAAGGGAAATTGATACCTCCTGGTCGTTACAGATCAGTTTTCCAGGTGAGTAGAAGCCTTCCTGCTGCCCAGCCAGGAAACAACCCCCATAGTGAGCAAATTGGAAGCCAAGATTTTTGCACATCGGGGAAACCCGAAGGCGATCCTGACTGACAACGGCACTCAGTTCACGAGTCATCAGTGGCAGTCAGCATGCCAGGGATGGGGGGTCGAGACGTGGACGACACCATCCTACCACCCCCAGGCCAACCCCACTGAACGGAGGAACCAAGAGATAAATAAATGCCTCCGTATCAGTGTGGGAAACTACACCGACATTGGGTCAAACATATTCCCACCATCTTGTTTGCCCTACTTCGTCGAACTAACGAGGCCGTGGACACCAGTCCAAGTACCCTCCTCCTAGGACAGACCCTCCCTCGACCAGGTGACTGGCAATGGGACAGTGAACCCACCACCATGCCGCAACCCGAGGACGTTCGACTAACCATGTTAGTTCGCACGACCGCTGCCCAAAAAGCCCAGGAAGAGTACATACGTACGAAATACCAACAGCCCAAAACAGGGGTACGTGAGTTCAGCCTCGGTGAAACGGTGTTACTCAAAACACATCCCCTCAGCAAGGCCAGCAATTAGTTTAGTGCTGGCCTCGCGGACAAATGGGATGGGCATTACCGAATCGTCGGAAAGAGAGATAATGTATATTGGGTCGAAAACGCTAGGGGGAGAATCCGAAAAGCCACAAGAGGTCAGATACTTCCCTATCCGGGGGACATGCCAGGAGGGGAGCAAGCCAACGACATAGGGGAAATACTAGGGGACTCCGACAGCGAGGATGAACCATCACCCCGAAGGACTGCTCGTGAACTCGGCACTGAACTCATGAGGCCACCCGTAATACGACTAACCCCAAGTGAGCGCACCCCCAGTTACATGTCATTCTGGAGATCGGATGGTGAAGTAGGCCAAGGGGCAGTCAGCGTACCAACACTGCCCTTCACGCCACGTAACTACGCAGAGAAAGTCGCAGCACGACGCGACAAAAGCTCCCAGCTGCTCCGAAGTATCATGGCAGAGCCCACGAGACCGAGAAGGCCGCCAGACACCCCGACGGTCTAGTCGCATTAGCGAAAGATCGGAAGCCCCTTCGGTGAGGAGGATAGAACCACCCAGGACATCTACCCACAGCTCGAGATCAAGGCCATTCCACCTTCAACGAAGGCGATCTCGAGTTCCGACGGGGAAGTTCCTATCAATGCCACTAGACCACTGGATAGCGAACTCATCAAGAGCTCACAACCCATCGGGGCCGTTGAGGACGAGAGACCCGATCTGTCGCTCATTCGGCCACCGATATAGAAAGTAACGAGACCATCTATGCCTCCGACATCCCAACATATGGTGCAACTCCCGCAGTTGAGGTCGAGTTCCCTTTCCCTCGCTGCAGGACCTGTATGTCGAGACCGTCGCACAGTGTGTAATTTCGCGTAACCAGCTGGCCAAAAATCATATCTCGAAAACTATGTCAATGTTGGTAATATTTGGTATCCAGCTTATATGGTAGATTGCAATAACACATTGTACCATTCAGGTAAATACAGTAAATAATTTTGCAAGAGACTGGGCCCCTCAATGTTATATAATATTAGTGCCCGACCCACTGACAGACTGACTCATCAAGACGAAGTCCAAATCACTGAACACAATAGCATGAAAAGTTAGGCATGACATTTACTTAGGGTCCAGACACCCACTAAGAACAATTTTCTATTTAAATACGACCCCTAAGAGGGTGAAAAGTGGTCAATTGTGTTTTAGAATCATCATCGACAATTCATGAACTCGAAGAGTTACAATTATACAGTTAACCTCAAAATGTTGCATACATAATGTTTAATAACTCGTTTTACAATGTTTCGAAATTCAAACTCTAAGAGGGTAAAAAGGGGTAAAATGTGTATTCTAGTCGTGTGCAGTAGCGCATTAGCCCAGAGAGATATAGTTATTTTCTTAGCTTAAAAATGTTGCCTACATAAGTACCTAAGAACTGTTTTTTATGGCTTTTCGAAATCTACACCTAAAATATATGAAAAGGGATTAAACTTGTCTTAGAGCTCTTGGTAGTTTATTAGGCTGATGAGGTATCATTATGCTTTTAGCTTCAAACAGTTGTCTGCATAAATATTTAAGAATGACGTTTTGTACCTTACTAATTTCAAAGCCTAAATGGGTAAAAGTAGATAAAATGTGTTTTTGAATTATCAACAGCTCATTGACCCGATGAGAAATCGTAATGCCTTTAGCATCAAAAGGTTGCCTGTAAATATCTAAAACTGATTAAAGGATGTTTAAAAATTGAACTCTTATGAGTGGAAAGGGATAAAATATGTCGTCGCGTTATCCCTAACAGCTCATTAACCTGGTGACATATCGTTGTGCTCTTAGTTTAAAAAGGTTGCATATATAAATAACTGTAAAACTTATTATGAGAATTTGATAAATTCAACCTATATGCATGTTAATATAGGTAAAATGTAATTTGGTTTTCTCCTATATAGCTCGTTAACCCAACGAGATATTGTTATGCACTTAGCTTTGAAAGGTTGCTTACATAAATTCCTAAAAATATAGGAGGATTTCTTCGAAATTGAACCCCTAATAGGGTGAAAAGGGGAAACATATGTTTCCGAATTCTCCTCTACGCTGGACAGTATTAAAAAAGAATAATGCATTGGGAAGAGTGTACACCATCCTCCTAAACAATTGCTGAAAGGAGCAGGGGTAGACTTGAGGAGACCTACTCCAGAGCAAGCTCACCTAGCAACTTTGCCATTCTAACACCTGAAGGCAGAACCACTTATGTGGTGTTCATAGAAGTACTTCGGTAAAAGACAACTGTAGCTGCATTGTATAGTACACGCGGGCGAATCTACACACACAATGCTAGTATTTATGTAATTATATATATGGCTACAGAATTAAATGCTATACTACGAATAGAGCATGTTGTTCAGATATTAATAAAAATAGAAAGCTAACAACTATATGTAACTCACTGTATCAGACATGAGATGT
The DNA here is from genome assembly GCA_029891345.1 of Dryococelus australis. NCBI lineage: Eukaryota > Metazoa > Arthropoda > Insecta > Phasmatodea > Phasmatidae > Dryococelus > Dryococelus australis. The sequence continues at coordinate 362,184,840 of CM056995.1, forward strand.
TGTCTCATCAGAATTGACACCCTCACTGTCTGTATTTCCGTCTGAATAACTGGATACACGAGGCTCAGCCAGTAATTGCAGCACATGTTTGGAGATGGGCAAAGATGTTCTCTTCCTTGATTTTATTAAGCTTGTAATGTAAGGGTCTGACGAGATCAATAGTATGTGGAAAAAGGTCGGTTTTCTCTAAAACGCCTGGTATCTTTGTTTCTCGCTTCCTGGGCTCCCTCAGACAGCTGGCGAATAGGTAGTATGCAATATCCTATCACAGTCTCTCCATGAACTAAAAACTTATGTATTGTCGCATGCATATAATACCATTTATACTTCATTAAGTACAAGTCCCTAGCTTAATTTACATATATGCCAAATGCCTCTGTATTGATGGCATACCCACACGAAAGAGCGTCTAAAATGACATGTAGATGGTTGATTAGCTATAAATCTATTCCCGTTATATCTGCTGAAATGATAGCATCTCTGAAAAATATTCTAGCTGTGTTTCCATCATTTGTGTTCCCACTGCTTTGCTTCGGCATATCAACGAGTAGTCCCATTTCCTTTCTGAGCCGTTCCTACGTGTTCTTCTTTCTATTTACAACCAGTTGTTTATCCCTTATGTCCCTTATTTGCCACTTATTGACACCTAGCCTATAGGATATATGAAGCAAGCATTCGAAACATCGAATCCATGCATGCAAGGGCGATTGTCCGAACTGAAGTGTGGTTTGGTCTACTGCTCAATAGACTGTTTCAGCGTTACTATTCGTCTGCTTGGGGTATGCACCGCATATACAACACCTCTGAGATGACATATATGAAGACAAGGTACTGCACACCTTTCCATCCACCATCAACAGTTGCTGTTATGTCACCCTATAAAATTACGGTAGTCGGCGACAAATTCTTTTCCTATGCGCGAATGTTTTCCACTTCTTCTCTAATTAAATCTGCAGTTTTTAAATTTAATTTTTGTAGGTCTGCAGTAACGAACAGTAACGGTCTTCAGTAGCAGATCAAGCTAAGAGCTGAAGTGGCACAAGTGATATGGTGAACAAAGACTCGTCACTTGTTGAGTCTCCCTGGGAATATTTTTTGTTTATAGCGACTTTGGTCAGAACTGCCATCACAGCCTCACTTTGTTAGAAGTTTACATTTATATTCTTGATCTACCACACGAATCATAACATCCTCTTGTACTCTACAAATTCTGCTGACTGTATGATCTATAATTGCTTGTAATTTAACTTCTGCAGAGTAATCGGTAATTAAGATCGTACTAGAATAACACTCTTCTTTAACTTTCCTTGCTTAGTAGATGGGGGGATACAAAGTACTTCTATATGCTATTGCATTCTCCCTTAATTTCTTTTATTGGTTAGAAGTCAGATGTAATTCAATCATCAAGAAGAGAGCCTCATCAGGTGACATAGTCTTTTTTTTTCTTCTGGAAGAACATACTTCACACTTTCTTAAGTTTGGTTGCTCGTTGAGGAGAGGCATATTCAAGTTCTCCTACAATACCGGCAGAATTGTTTTCCCCGGAAGTTCGAAAATTGGTTTGTGTAGCAGAGGTACTGAAGAATAAACACAGTCGTCCTCACTGTGCAAATCCAAAACGTCAACTGCGCTCCTGCCTCTAGGCTTGTCTTATATGATCCGGTAAACGACAAGATCCAAGCCTCCTGGAAGGTAACATGCCCCGCAGAAGAGCGTGTCATTACTCGAAAAGTTATCTCGGGGGCTTGTACAAACAGTCTGTTCAAGAGTTACACTTTTAAGAGAGGGGTGGAAAATACGATTTTTGGCCAGCTGGATGCTTAAAATTACACACTGTGCGTCGGCGCCTTCAACTACCCGGCCCCACGGCGAGGTGCACCGCCCGTAGCTATGATTGAGCGCGGTGATCTGCAACTACCACGACAGGCGCCTCCAACTGCCCCTCAGCTGGAGCAATACTCGCAGTGGAGGTCGAGAGCTCTCTCCTTCCCACTGCCTCGTCGCGGGACCTGGACGTCGAGAACATCGATGCCTCCAACTACCCGGCCCCACGACGGGATGCTGACGTCGGCCAGGTGGAGAGCTGTCTCCCACCGCAACTCCCTTGCGCTACAGTAGCTGGGAAACGTCCTGCCCTAGGGGTAGGAACCCGTGCAGTCGGGGTGGAGGACCTGGGATCACTCCTTCACCCCTGCACTGCCACTACGTCCCTAGTAGCTGTGCCCTCACCCTCTGTCTCGGCTGAAGCAGACGCCACGACGCCTCCCTGATGCCACCTCGTGCCGCCAAGACCGACCAACGTCGAGGTACACATGGCCGTACCTACTGCACGCCGAACTACGCTACTACGCCAAGAGGAAGGCCAGCTAAATCCGCACCTACGGAAAACAAGTAAGTGAAAGTGCGATTAACACAGAACAGGACTCGTTACAGACCTGCGAAGTGTTATTTTTAACTAGCCGCCAGTCAAAGACAGTGAAACCGAGGAACTTACACGAATTAGGCTAGATTTAAATTAATTGTATAACAGCGTGAGTGCATCCCAAGCTGTCGGTAAGCAGGGAGAGTAAATGAGCCGGTGAGGGAGAATAAATACATATTTATTCTACACTCGACTAGGTGTGAACAGGACTTGTAAACCTTCAGTGATAAAACAGAACAGTGCAGATAGACGTGTTTCTTCTCACCAGTGATAAAGGCTCCGAATAATTAGTTGCCGACAGTCCACGTAATAACGTAGATTTACCTAGAGACGATCGCCACAGTGCCAGTAATTTCTACTAATGGTATCACGTATAGACACCACAGTGTGCGTGATAGGAGAGGACAGACACTTCGATTATTAACACATTAGAATTAGCCTTCGTTCACAGGACCCTTACATAATTTTAGATTTTTTTAAATAATAATTAATGTGTAGTATTAAGTGATTGTATACGTTTTCAAGGGTTTATGTGAAGATGCAACTACAAGAAGAATGCCGTTTTGCAGGACTGTATCTTTCACCATGTACTTATATTTTCTTATTCATTGCTAGTGTTTGTATATGTTTGCAATACTGGTACACCACCAAAGAGTCGAACTTGAACTCTGAGTCACAGAGTTTCCAAGTATTCACTACGGTGATATCCGCCTTCCGCGAGTAATGCTTGATCACACTTTAATATTATCCCTCGTTTTTAGCATGTCGTCGTTTTTAGTGTTTTCTCTTTAGGGCTTTAATGTGTATAAGTCTCTTGTAATTAACCACAACACTATGTTGATTTTCGTGGCTACATGCAATAATTACAGTAGGTCGTAAGGACACCCGATACATCGCGTCACTCCTGACACTAATCCTAACCACCGGGCAGTAGGGTGTTAAAAGGGGGGGGGGGGGGCTAAGCCTTTCTCCGCCGAACCACACACTCACTTGCAGCAGTGCTTGCTGCAGATCGGTCATGCTCATGGCAGTCGCTCTGTGCTGTTAATTCGTTGAAAGGCGGTTTAGCTGTACACAGCACAGTCGCACTGCGTGAGCGCGTCGATTCTGTAGTAAATACTGCGAGAAGAAGTTGGATTTCCGTTAGAAGATAAGCTGCGAGTTCGGCAACACCAGGCCTGTGCTCTCATATAGGGCACAGGCAAAAGGTACACCCCTTGGCCAGGGTAGTTAATTATTGTCAAGTGGCTGTCTTCCCCTAGCCTTGTTTCCGGTCAAGGGAAGACGCCAGGGAAATCTTGCAAACCCATATCGCCCACCCCAGTGGCAAAATAGGAATTCCCGTGTCTCTAAAAAGGGGAAAAAGGGGGAAAATAAAAAACAAAAACTTCGCCGCCTTCAGAGCTGCAGCAGCCGATCCAGCCCCCCCCCCCCCCACCAACGTGTGGGCACAACAGGCACTCCTGCCTGCGCGGCCAATCAGGGGCAAGCTGCACTCTCATTGGACGCGCAGGTTCGCTCGCCTCCGCTACAAAAAGGCCTCGAAAACGAAATTGCGACCAGTCACTCCAGCCTTGACCTCCGACCAAGGAGGGTGCGAGTTGCTTTTTCTTGTTGTGTACGACATATAGCTTCGCGACACACACCCTGTACACTGTGGTCGACCTGGAAACAGGTCAACTCGAGCCTAGCCCCTAGTGGGTCAGCGGCCACTGTGGACAGCACCGATTTAGGCACTTTCTTAGCAACACTTTCTCGCCAGTTTCAAACACCACACCGAGAGTCGCTCCACACAGAGCCTACCCCTCCCCCGCCATCCTCGCGGGTCATGGTGGCGGGCGGGGAGCCGACTGAGTCGTAATGGATGACGGGAACTGGCCCGTACAGTTTGCAGTACCTGAGAGAAAACAAGAGATGGATTGAGCTTGCAAAGAGACGACCGAACCACCAATCTGTGTCCGACATCTTTCCCCAGGGCATCCCAGACCACATCGATCTCCTCCTAGCTACTCTCTCGGCTCCAACGACACCAACACTCAGCACACCAGCTTCCTCCCGACCAACAACACCGGCGGCAGGAAACGATAAAATGGACATGGAAACTTGACTTCCAGGTGGTTAAACGAAAAGGGGAAAGAACATCCACAGTACACGAGAAACGAACTACACAGGAGAACAAGCGTCTCCATTCTGTGTCGTACGAGGCACAAACCAACAACTTCCCTATTCAAAACAGGTTCGCCCTGCTACAAGAGGTCACAGAAAAAACCTCTACAGTAAACAACCCCAGCTCTTCAAGCATTCTCACCCACCAAACACAACCGGCTGCACCTCAAACAAAACAAAAGAGACAAAACCAGTTCCGATTAGTGGTTCCTGACGCCACTAAATACAATTTACTCATACAGAAATTGCGAGCAATTAGTAGGGACGGGTTCTCCCTTCTCCCCACTGCTCAGGGAACACAAATCTTTACAAAAAATTCAGAATTCTACACAGCTGCTCGCACAATACTCGAAGCTAATTACATTCACTATTTAACTTTTTGCCAAGCTTCCGAGCTCCCATAAATAGTAATCTTTGATCTCCACCCCACAACTGAAATAGCTGACATCAAGGCATATCTGGAATGCGCCGGTTACACAATCCAGCACATCTACCAGTTTAAAAAAGAATCCCAGACCACACAGACCCGAACAAGTTCACGTTGGAGCCACAGCGATTTTTCTGTGTCACGGCGGCGCAGAACACTGCTCTCCCTCCTCTGCTCTCAGTCACAAGGATAAACATGACAATTGTGCATCCACGACAGTATCAGAAACGGCCGACAGACGTGGCACAATGCCGTAATTGTCTCGCCCTAGGCCACACAAGAAACCATTGCTCAGTGCCTACAAAATGCCCACACTGCGCCGGCCCTCACCCCGAGAGTGCCTGCAACATGAATGAAACAAACTCCAAGCCAACATGCAGGCGACCACACAGCCCTTTCGAAAGCCTGTCCCAAGTTCCTGGACTTGGTGCAGAAGAGAACTGCTGCTGCGAAAGTCATACCAACCACTGTAAAACAACCTCCTGCCACGTCCAGGTTCATGGTCAGGACAATACAACCAGGCAAATAGTATTCGCAGGCACTCTCTGCGCCTACTCACAACACAGCTCCCACACTTGACACTCCAGTAACAACAAACACACCACCTCAATCCCGCCCTCGCCAGAGAAATTCGCCAGGAGAGATGCGATGGAATTCCTTAGAGCATACTTTTTGTACCAAACTGTCGCTAGCTCTCGCACAGGAAGCTCGTGACAGTACTTCACAAGTCCTTAACTTTAAAATTCCACGCTGATAAATTCAATTAACTTCACCACTCTCTTTTATCCCGTACAGGCAGGGAAAAAGAGAGTAAGATACAGCTATGGAAACAGCTCCCAGGCGCTACCCTGGGAATCCTGTAAAACAATGTTTGCTCTGCAGCATTAAGTATTTTTGAGGAGTATGGAGGGGGGAGGGGGTTAGCTTCTCCTCGCCTCCACAAGCTAATTGATAACCAACTGGGTGGCCAAGGTCCCTCACAAGGGACCGATCCACCCTCGCACTGAGGGAGTAGCGTTCCAGTGATGTAAAACCGGCGGTTGCGACCAGTCCTGTTCCAAGGGAAAGGAAGGCCCCAATGCACAGAAAAACCCAGCCCCAGTGGAACTGGTCGGGCTTTAGGGATTATTTGGACTATGAAATTAATGATTCAGCTCAAATTAGTGAGTACTCCGGATGAATTAGACTCTGCTGTCGAGCACGTCACAGAGATAATTCAGTCAGGAACTAAAAGTTTGTCCCGGAGAAAACACTGAGGACTAGCACAGATAAGCTTCCTGATCATATCAGGGAGCTTATCTCGCGCAAAAATAGGCTGTGCAGGCTCTATTCCCGCACTAGATCTCGGCAATTAAAGCCCGGTAAATATTATTAAAGAGTGTATTGTTATTGAAATCACTGGTTGGCAGGCTGAAATTTGGAATAATAAATTATTCAGTTTATGTACCCAGGATAATAGTCTGTGGCACATGACCAAGGCATTTACAAAGAAGCGTGTTCCAATCCTACCTCTTCAAGGCACTGCAGGAGTGGCCTATACGCCTCAGCAGACCTCAAGCAAAGGGCCCGCAGAGAAGACACCACCGACAATGACGCCATTATCAAATAAGTGCTAACAGACAACAGTGCTTTGTTTTAATTGGTTGAGCGTGTGCCGCCATACACTCATAAAGTGAACTAACATTCTCACGGCGAATCGATGTCACCAATCCCAACACGTCGTGAATCTGTAGTGAAATAGAGGAGGACTGTATTCCAGAAGCCAACCCCCCAGTTACCACGTGTAAACCTTAGACATTCAAAAGCAGTGCCGGACTACATGCGAAATGCACTGGAAACGAACGCTTGCCATAGAGACGTGACCCAGAACATACAGCAATGGACACTGAATTATAGGGTATTCCTTGTGCGGAAGCTAACTACAGTCAAACAACCAATAGGTCCTAGCCTATCAATGAACTACCTAATATATCTGACTAAATAGAGTAAACAAATTAATGAAAACATTTTATTAATTGATTGATAGCCAGCAGATAACCATTGATTAAAAGTACTTATACTATGTGCAGCGTATAGAAAGTAGCATACTTGAAAATGTAGCAGATAGAAAAAAAATAACAATATTGGGGTTAGACTTGTTGAGCCAGGATAAGAAAAGATAGCAGTATATGCTTTCTTAAAACTGAGGAAATGTAATTTTCTGAATCCAAATTACGATCCCAGAGTATGGACTTGAAGCGCAATGGCACACTTGTCGGGACTGGTAGTCTTAATATATTTTCTTCACATGTCAAGGTTGGTGGCACAATAGAGTGAATAGATTAAACTCACTTTAACCCACAAGTAAACTACTTCAGTGTACATATGTAAATGTTTATAGTCATATCTACTTGTATTGGAATATGAAAGAATCGTGTTACTTTCCTTGTTTTAAATTTGCTCACTGAAGAGATTTAGCAAAACCTAGTCTCGCTGCCAGATGCTTTGTCGAGATAAGTACAGTTACTAAAGCCTTGTGACAATGTTTCATCGTTGGGATAAGGCAAGTCTAGCGCACGTTGACGCTGTCGGGTGAGACACGAGACGAACGGTGACACAATAACTTACTGTAGGTGGACAACAGCTGTGTTTCCCAGTCACCGAACTGTTGAGACTCAGGGATGCTGTGTGTCCGTCTCACCCGAGCGTACTTACGAAACACGTTGCATTACTAAACTTTTATCACTGAAAAACAATGGCATGAGGCTGCTGTCCCTTTATGCACTGGTGTACTTGCTTTTATTTTACAACTCATACAAAAGACGTGCCAGGATTTTAAGTTTATGAATTACACTCGGACGTGTCTAGCTAACTCTGTTTGGGTGCTCCCCCAGCCCGCAATTAATCTGGCGAACTCCTAGATGGATGACTTCTCTGTGGTGTTAGAAAACACAGTCTTCACAAGGAAAGAGGTCGACAGCCGCTAGGTTGTACTGACGATGTTTCCTGAAGACAGGGCGCAGAGAATAGTGAAATGAGTGGGCGAACACATGTGATTATCTTGCGTCATTAGCGCAAACTCGTTGGGGCATGTCTTTCAGCATGTGGTTAGAGTGGTGGCGACCTGTACACATAGCCGGCTAGGACGGAAATAATGTCCCCGTACACTTTGTAACAGACTACTGTCCTGTCTTCTCGTTGTAGTTCTCAGTAAACACCAACGAACTAGCTCAGCGTGAGTTGGAGACTTTGACTACGTGATAATGAAAGTTTGTTGATACCAGGATTTCCAATAAATAAAAGAAGTTAAATGTTTACTGGAGATTTATTGTCGTCTCGGCAAAACAAACTATTGATACTCGCAGCTGGCGAACAAAAAAGACTAGACAGAATGGCAAACAAAACTTCTCACTTCGAGAGTTACGAAGACGAGAGAGAATCGTTACTGCTCTCCCCCGGCGTCCTATTGACTCCTCGCACCGACAGAAAATAATAGTTGTTTGAAATGTCAGAAATACAAAAGAAGGTTAAAGTCGCGGGCGCTGGTCAGTGCGAGTCACGTGATCACACGTTGCAGGCTGTCCGACTGACAGCTGACAAACGATCATGCTGCGAAGAACTGTTCTGACACCCGAGAAAGGTCGTGATTCCCTATATATTGGTCAAAAGTTTCCTCATTGAAAACATATTGTTTTCGAGTAGTCGGTCACGCCAGCTAAAGGTGATCTCTGTTATTTTCCTCGTTTTACTAGGTTGTGCCTTGCGGTGGCGATGTTTTTAGTTTACTAACCCAGTGAAAAGGAAAAGATGCGCTGACGTCTATTGTTGACGCCTGTTACTAATGATGAAATTAGGAAAGAAAAATAATCAATTTGGAAAAACGAAAATATATAGAATACAAACAAATTGTCGTTGCCAGGACCTTTCACATATTACATTAATTACTAACCTTGACTGAAATATAGACAATTGAAATACTTCCAGAATATACCAATTATATATATATATATAAATGACATAAATACACTTGAAATATGAAAGGACACGGCATGAATGGTCGCAATAAACACGACAGCGCGAAAGATTAGATGGCGCGGATACCGCTGGATACAGGTTGCAACAGAGCACGTGGCGCAGATGAAATTTCAGTATTTCTCCACAAAGATAGCAAATTCTGGTCAAACAAATTATTATTTCTATTGAGAAAATTATTATTTTGCAGATTGAATTGGTTTTGGACTTGTAACATGCCATATGGCAAGGAAATCAAACATTGAAATGACCGCTTGGTCAAACATGCAAAGCATCAATTACATGAAAATTACACGGAACCCTGAAATAAATTATGGTGCTCATCATATTAGACAAATAAGCCTTCAAAGCGCATGGAAGGCGCAGATATTGACTTGGCGGCTATGAACCACGTGGTCGCAAATGATGTGGCTGTAAAACAAGTAAACTTGAAAAATACCCTCAAATACATACATAGAATTAAAGCCCTTAATATTGCATGCAGCAATTATACAGAAATTACACTGAAACGCCTTTAACATAGGCGCCTGATTCAAAGTTGGCCTCCCAGACATCTTTCCTCCCTTCTCCTCGTTTACATTTCAAAAAGCCACAAGGGCACAAATTATTACGTTAAACGGAAGCATAATGCTGGGGAAAATGTATGGCAAAAACATACACAAGCAAAGGTTAACCGGTATACTAAGAATGAACTATGGCAATCCACATCAGTGCAAAAATTTTGAAGTGCGTACGTGACAGTGTCTTACCTCGCCAGCTCTCCTCGACAGACTATCCAGATACAAGTGTCTCACGGACCTGCCATGGCTACCTACGGGGTTTACATAAGCGGAAGTAATATGCACGCCGAGTAAAACTTTTATCTTTTAAAATAACTGGAACAAAATAATTTAAATATTGTTTTACATTTTAGAATTGTCTGTATTGTCTTGTTATGACGGCGTCTACGCCGGAATAGTAATGTTATTAATCTTCCCGCAGTGTGCATTTTGAATTCATAACCAAACATTGTGCACATTTTAAACATTTTATACACTTGAAAAACCTGAAAAGGAAACAAAAGTCACATTTTACACTGCAATTAATATTCCGTTATGGCGAAGTTCAAATTGAAGCCTCTTTGCACACGTGCGTGCCCACGTGTCACGTGAGTGGTGAGCGCCGTCATGGGCTTAAACACCGCTGGCTGTTAGCCGGCATCAAACGTCCCCTCCCTCGAAAGCCAAGACGGTGCGAGCAACTCAACATTAATCTGGCGGGCTCTGCCCGGCTGTGAACCGGGTCCACCGGTTGGGGGCAAAGAAAGAATGGCCTCGGGAGCCTCCTTACTCTGCGGCGTTTGTAGGGGGTGGGGGTGTAGGCTGGAACCATGTTGTGTGGACGTAGCGGTGACTCGCCTTGCCTCTTGTGTGTGATGCATCGTGTATTGTTGACAGCTGACGTCACATTCACTTTCCCACTAAACTCTCTTGTCCTACTAGGCTCTCCCCTGTGGATGCCGGAAAACCTCTGAAAGGTGTGACATTTACACTGGTGGTATTATTGTTTACATTTTCACTTCCGTTACAACCATATTGACTGGTGCCCTGGGGAAACCCCTTAAATACTATTTTAAGGTGAACCAAATTAAAGATAAAAATAAAGTTTCCGTGTTAATCACCGTTATCGGGCCAAAAGTGCTAGCAGTGCTAGGCAATTTAGTGTCGCCAGATCTGGTGGACGAAAAGCCGTATGGAGTTAATTAAAATGTTGGTCGAACATTATGAACGATATGCGTTTGACAGCAGAATGCAGAAGAATACAGAGACGATAGCTGAGTTTGTGGTAGCCATCAAACATGCAAATTTGGCACGTTTTTGAACAAAGCATTGCGGGACAAGCTCGTGGTGGGCATAGGAGATGAGTGAATGCGTCAGCGGTTGTTATCGGAAGACTTGTCCTTTGCAGAATCCTACAAATCAACCATTTGTCTTGAACAAGCTAATTTCCAGAAGAATGCATGGGAATTTGGACACAAAGTAACGGGGGAAGTCGCCAAACTTAACCTGTCTGGCTGGCGAAGTGGAAGTGGTGATAAACAAACAAAATGTTTTCGTTATGGCCAAACTTCGCATTTGGCAGATGTGTGCCGCTTCAAGGACACAGTGTGTTTTAGTTGTTCGCGCCGGGATAACTTAGAGAGACAGTGCATAAGTAAAGGAAGGAAAGCACAAGGATCGAGCAACGCCTACGCGATGGAAAGTGTGCCAGGTAGGGGGTGATGGGATGGAGGTAGTGGCAGAAATGGACATGGGTGAGTATCTTTCTTATTCAATGTACAATATGAAAATCAACACTGAAGCAAGCGGCTATCGGTTACATATGGATATTGAGAGTCAGCCCGTTGTAACGGAAGTGGATACAGGGGCGGCAGTCAGTGTACTGTCAGAGCAAGTCTATCTACAACAACTGCAACATTTAGTGTGCAAGCCAGTCTCTGTTAAATTGAATATGTATGGTGGTCAGTATTTACCTGTTCTGGGGCAGTTAGTGGTCAAAGTTACACATAATAACCAATCTTTGAACTTACCGCTATTAGTGGTTAAACAGTTGAGTCAGGATATGCCAGCGTTGATAGGGTGAAATTCATTAAAGCAGCTTAAGTTGGATTGGCATTCAATATTTAAAGTAGAGGTTAGTGGGCCCAAGGAAGTAGCGGAAGTGGTTGAGAGCCTGAAACGAAGGCATCGAGAAATTTTCCACAAAGAGATTGGTACCAACACCCAATGTTGTGCCTAAATTTTGAAATGCTAGAACGGTTCCATATGCCTTGAAACCATGAGTGGAACAAGAGTTGGAGATGATGGTATCACAGGGGATAATTTATCTAGTGATCAAAAGTGACTAGGCCACACCACTGGTGTGTGTGATGAAGGCAAACGGTGGCTTGAGGATATGTGCAGATTTCAAATTAACCTTGAACCCTGTACTTGAAAAGGAATATTAGCCACTACCTCGGCCAGAGGACACCTTCGCTTCTCTAGCAGGGGATAAGTTTTTCTCAGTTTTGGACCTATCAGCAGCATACCAGCAGTTAGAGGTGGCCGAGGAGTCTCAACCTCTGTTAACGGTTAACACCCACAAGGGACTGTTCCGGTTCAAACGACTACAGTTTGGATTATCCTCTGCACCTATCTTCCAGTCTGTGATTGAACGGTTGTTGAGTGGTCTTCAGGGAGTGGTAACATATCAGGATGATGTTCTAGTGACAGGCCCAACGTTGGAGTTAGTGACGGAAAGGCTTGGTGTGCACAGCATGGGGTTTAGGTCAATATTGTAAAGTGCGCGTTACTGATAGCAGTAGCATCAAGCCATCAAACAAATTGCTTCAGGTAATTGAAGAGGCTCCTGAACCCACTAACAAAGAAGAACTTCTTGCTTATTGTAGGCTGCTAAATTACTATGGTAAGTTCTTGCCTGCATTAGCTTGCCGGTAGCGTGCATGCAGTGAGTTACTGAAGTAAAATGTGCCATGGGAGTGGACTTCTGACTTGCAGCGACTGTTTCAGGAAAGCAAGGGTTGGCCTTTGTGGTCCAGCTTGCTAGTGCATTACGGTACCAACAAACCCTTGGTGTTGGCATGCGATGCTTACCCGAAAGGTCTTGGTTTTGTCTTGTCGCACATTGAAGATGGAAGGGAAATGCCTATCGGGTTTACATCCAAAACACTGTATGCAGCAGAGCGAAACTATTCGCAATTGAATAGAGAGGCCTTGGCCATTATACACGGTGTCAAAAAATTTCACAATTACATCTATGGCATTAAGTTCATCTTGGAAAGTGACCACAAACCTCTCACTGCCATCTTTAGGGAGAAGACAGCAGTACCAACCTTGGCGGCAGCACGAGTGCAATGCTGGGCGGTAGTGTTAGCGTCATACGACTACGAAATTAGATACAAGCCTGGAGAGCGAATTCCGAATGCAGATGCGCTATCACGGTTACCTGTTGCAGATGATGAACCGATGGAAACAAACTAATATAAATACTCTCCAGTGCAGATGTTCACAGAGATGATAAAATATTTTGCACCAGTATTGGAGACGCCCTTCTTGCCTGCAGATATTGGCAGAGCGACAAATAAAGATCCAGTTTTGGCCAGAATGAAAGACTTCATCCGTTGTAGATGGCCAGACCGGAGCAATGACAAATAGTTGACTGTGTATCTTTCCAGGAAGAATGAGCTCACTGTGGAAGAAGAGTGCATCCTTCTAAGAAGTAGAGTGGTGATTCCGGAAACGCTACAGAATGTGTATTAACACTACATCATGAAGACCACCACCCAGGTTCCAGTCACTAGAAGTCATGTTTGGTGGCCGGGACTTGACAGTCAGATCGAAGCAATGGTGCAGTCATGTCATGCTTGCCAGAGTGTTCATCCATCGACCTGGAAGTTAGCTCTACCACTTCCGTGCTGGCTATGGCCATTGTTGTAGAGGGTGCATGTGGACTTTTCAATGACAAGTGGTCGGGACTTACTCCTTGTAGTGGACGCTCATTCGAAATGGGTAAAGGTGTTTGCCTTAGTTGAATGCATGACAGAGGCGATGGTAGCGAAACTTAGAACATTATTCAGTTCCTATGAGTTTCCAGAGCTGATGTTTAGGATAATGGGCCACAATTTTCTTCAGAAGACTTCCGCACATTCACGATGCGTAATGGAATCCGACGTGTTGATTCCTCCTTACCACCCCCAATCCAATGAGATGGCGGAAAGAATGGTCCAAGATTATAAAAAAGGATTGCTGAAATGTGTTGCGGGACAGAGTCAAGGATCCACAACCACCACCACATCCTTGCAGCATAGGGTCGATAATTATTTATTCTCATACAGGAACATTCCTTCTCCTACAACAGGTGCAACACCAGTGGAGCTGTTCCTTGGGAGGAAGCCTCGTACACGACTAGCAGTTTTGAAACCATCATTGAACTTTAAGATACAGACCAAGCAGTTGGAGAGTGTCTCAACATGTCCACCACTTACAGTTTGCAAAAGGTGACAATGTTTGGGTGCGTATGGTGAAGGGCGAAAAGTTGAACTGGGTTCCGGGTCAAGTCAAAGACAAGGTAAGTGCAGTTATGTATCATGTATACACCCATGGCCGGATAGGTTTTTGTCATGCTGACCACATTAAGGAGTAGAATTCACCTCCATTCTGGTGGCATACCGTGGCAGCCAGATGGGGCTGCTGACACACATGATGGCAATAGTGCTGATGGTAGGGCAAGTGGAGTGTCACAAGTCATGTCGAGGAGGTGGAACATCAGCAGCCTTTGGAGTCAGGTGAGCCAGGGGTGTGCTCATCACCTCTCAACTGGCGGTGGAAGAAGCCCTCACATCAATGGGTCCTGAAGGATCACCGACAGAGGTTTCAAGGGATTTCCAAATGATGGTGGTTCGTCACGATCACCGTTCTTGGAGAGGGTAACAACAGATGAACATTGCCAAAGATGGACAATTCGCAAACCACAAAGACTAAATTTGTAATTGAAAGAACTGAATGGCACCTCACACATAGTGGAGTGAAACTGTAAGGGGAAGGAGTGTAGTGGATTGCTACGAGCAGGTAACGTAGTGGGAGTTGGTAGGCCTGCCACTGGGAGGGTACTACCGGTGGTGGGCAGTAAGATGGTGGCAATATAGCAGTTAGCATGTAACGGAGTTGTATTGTATGTTGTAAGTGAATAGAGAAGTGGAATAAAGATAAGTACATAACAGGTACGTACATGTCTTAGTGTATAATGCTGATAAATGTGTAAACATGTACTCTCGGACCTTTGCATGCATTCGTAGGGTAGAGTTTTAATATTTAAAAAAACACCTTAATGCTTTTAACTCGCATTGCCTTAAGGTCTAGAGGAGATTCACCCCAAACCGTAGGTACATGTAATAAATTGATTTACTGTGCCAAACACACACCACAGCTTTGCAAAGCCTCCTTTCATTTTGCATTACTCAAGGTAAATAATACTAGCTTATATTTTCCACCCTGTCCTTTGCAAGTAGGAAAATATTGCGACCCGAGAGTTTGAGACGTATCAGTATGAATTGCCATTAAATAAAAATTAATATGATAAACAATAAAAAGTTTTTTTTATTTAAGAGTAAGAAACGCCATCTGCGAACTTGTGAAGTGGAACTTCGCCATATAAGAAGGCTCGTTGCCCCACACACTAGAAAGTAGAAAAAACAGCTTAAATTCCACATGCCCTGACCTTGAATTTTTCCTTCCTCAATCCCAGACTTTCCCCCTGCAGAGAGAGAGAGAGAGAGAGAGAGTAACAGACCCAGTCAGCTGACACCAGAATCGCCCCTACAACTCCAAGCCATAGAAAAGGGATGGTGAAGGGGAAACAAAGAGGAGACAAGAAACGAGCAGAATAGAGACAGACACAGAGCTACCCGCTTGGCTGGGAGATTAACCAAATGCCTCCTTGACACGTGGACGGAGATATCTGCATGCCTCGCCGCTTTCCGAAACCACTAGTGCACAGAATAGGCATGACTACAGAAGTCGAACCAGACTATAGTTGCAGGTGCTTGACCCATATCACTCAAACCAAAACTTTTCTTCGCCAACCTCAAGCTGGGTCTCTGTCGAAATGGGGAGGGGATTGATACATGATGTATTACTTTGCTGTTAGCAAGCGCACTCTACGCAACAACTGCGTCGCATCATTGAGAACCTTAATCCGTATGGGCCAGTCATGTCTATTTAAACAGTAATTGAGGCGACACATGCCTACAGGGTACACTGGAGAGTCCCAACTGATACTACAGACACATGATCCTAAAATTTACTCTCTCTCGCCATATGCCAAGTCGTCACGTCACCACCCCCCTCCGCAGAAGATGGCTCAATCCACAAGATCTCCGGCATCTTTAAGGACGGTTGCAGTATATCACCACTGTGCCACTGGAGAACAGCATGGTCCACTGGAGCATCACAGCCTCCACAAGCGCACAGGAAACCAAAGATGTATCGTCGCCTCTGTGCCCAAGCAGATAAGGGATCCTAGAACCTATGTGTAACGTCGGAAAGACAACCCCCCAAGAGGCGGTGCTAGCTTCCCCCTCACCATCCTGAGGACCTACAAGATCAGATCTTAAGGATAGATAGGGCTTGCAGGCAGAGACTCAGGGCAATCTGCTGCACCTCTGCTGCGAGGCCTGAGGGTGTCAGCCAAGGGTAAGTGCTAGCCCGCCTTGTACCCGCTGTAATGGACAGAGGATATCTGAACAAGGTTAAAACTATGCACTAGAACCCTTCATCCGCGTCGGCAAGCTAGCATCCTCCAGAAGGTCCGCGACAGTCAGCAGCTCCAGAGCTTCACCGACAATCAGAGGGTCTCCACTTCTTCTGCGACTTCCAGCACCATAGGCCCTCGGACACAGACGCCACCAGAAGACCCTGCCAATGTCGTTCTCACCAACTCCCGGGTTCGATTCCCGGAGCAGACGCTAGCAAGCCCCTTAACAAGAAACATCTTGACCCAACGTGGCAGACACCCGCCTAACCGGCACACGTGTTTCTACACGCAAAGTAAATATTGGACTTGTCTCTCAACTCCAACTTACACCAAACAGTGAATTATACACTGCAACTTTACCGTTTAGTAAGACTTGACAGACACTGGGGGGTGATTTGTTATAGCACTGCCATGCCTCCAAAATTCAGAATATCAGCTTCCGACGACAGCCTGTGCTTCAAGAACAATACTGCCTGTTCACCCATTAACATCTCCGTCGAGGTCACATAAGCTAGTTGATAAGTGCAGTGATGGTCCCTATATGTATAACATCCCACATTAACATTGTATTACATCCCACATTAACATTGTATTTAAGTGCAATATTTAAATTTGTGGACATAAAAATAACACAAACTAAAATTTAATGTATGTGGAGCAATTCAAGTTATTAACATTCTTAAAAATATTTACATTTCCAGTAACTTTACAGTTCCACTTGATTGATGAGACTTAAAAGCCACAGCCTAATAATGTAAAAAAAATTAATAAAAAAATCTTTTCCAAGTTATGTTATCCCATAAAACCAATGTTAAAAGCAGTGGTTGTGTTTCGCGGCCTCAAAACTATAAACCATGATTTTTTGTATGTAAAAATGTTGGCACACTGTATTTCCTGTAAAAAAAAAATCTTAATATACTTTATAGGAACATTTATAATTTTTGTTTTCTGAATGAAAAAATCTTTCAGTATCCCTTTTTAGAAATCTTGCATTACTATACCTGGAGCAAATAAAGAGTCATTCATTCTAATGGATACTGTATAAATTATTTTAATACCAGCAAGGATTCATAAAAATAAATTACGCAACTTATTTTAGCATCAGTACTGTATTATACATGTATATGTATACAGTGAATTACATTTACATTCAACACGGTGTTAATAACAGAAACAGGTAACAACACAGATAATTTAAAGTTCATTTCTATACAGCTTGCTGAAATGAGGTCATGTAAAGCACATTACTTTTATTTATACAAGACACCCATACCATGGGTAAAAAATATACAAACTTGTATAGGTTTTTACATTGTCATAATAAAAGTAAAGATTGAAAAAATTAACACTTACTTAGCTCTTTCCATGCTTAACATCTTGCATGTACTGCATCTACATATTTAGTTCATGACGGACCTGAAATGGAGTTTTGGAAATCTATATGATTCACAATAATTGCTTCAAACTAATGATTTGCAGCAAATATATTCACAGCATGTTGTACCTTCCATAACCCTTAACAGTAAATCATTTACAATATTTCAACACTTTTGTTAAACTACACAAATATAACAGTCTCACAGTTATATCCCGAGTTACTGGCTACGAATGTCGCTTGTACCACACGATTTCCATTTCAGACTGTGCATGTGACCATTCTAACATTTTCGCAACCTATTTACAGCATCAGCAGAAAACAAATGCATTCAAACTAACTAAATAACACACTTCTATACAAGAAGTCTAATAAAAAATAGGTGACTCATAACTTCTATAAACATTTTCTACATTCAAAATCTCTACTTTTTGCATGTCAAAATATGCATGTCCGTGTTTCAAATTTAATTTTCATACTACATTCCTAGACTTGAAAAAACAGTATTTATTTTCAACATTGATAAAATATTTCACAGAAAACATTTCAAAAAAGGATATGCTAAAGGCACATGACAATTTTTACACTGAAAGACTTGGAAGTAATTATTGCCAAGTGTACATAACAACGAAGGTAAGAACTGTAGTACTATTTTACTGCTGGCGTCGTGTTTTTATTTTCGTATAGCTCACAATACAACGTGGCAAACTTGACGCTGATGATAAACTTCTTGTACTGCATGATCAGCAAATAAAGAGCACAATGGTTAGCTTGCTCTGGACTAGAAACCCTTACAACTGCAGAAAGACATTGTTTTCAGTGTCAAGCACAAAACCACCCTGACTGAGAATGTCAAAAACAATGTGGCTTTGTCTCGTGGCAACCACACAGTTCACACAAATACCTCCTGTTAGTTCACTTCCTCTGACTTTGGGTTTGATACAACTAGGATAAATTAAAGTTATGTAAAACAGTTCTTTTTCTAGAAGCCAAATTGGTTGATTTAAAAATATGCAAATGTACACATCATAGTTTGTATTATACAATCATGATGGCTGTGCTGACAGTCCACAAGCCAATGCAGAGAATATGAAAATGAACCAACCTCATCTTTTTGTGTGTGTGTGTGTGTGTGTACATTCTCTTGAAATTGATCTATAACCATTTGCACACACTATTCATGTGAGCGATTGCAACACTACGTACACCACAGGTAATTACTGTTACAATATTGTACAATGCAGGGCTTCCAGCCTTGGTTGGTGCTTTCAGTTCCCAACACCACAAATTTCTTTTACGAATCCTAACCATGAACATTTAACTTAATAAATTTTTAATATGGCTATTTATGACAGCTTAGAGAAGAAGAAAGAAAAAAAAAAAAAGGGGGGGGAGGGGGGGGGACAGATAATCAGAGCACAAATGAACAAGAATATATTTTAACATAATTTTAACGGTGCTACACCATAAATTTGCTTTATGTACAATGTAAACTGTATATGTATTTTGTCTTTAAAATCATCCGGTCAAGCATCCAAATGCCAGATTATGATTTTTAACTTTCTGGATAGAAATTACCTACCTGATGTGCATGTAAAGTTTTTCAACCTCTCTCAAAATGGAAAGTCAAGCAGTTTTGCCTTGTGGAACCTACAGGGACAAATGGCTCTTGTCATGGTAAAAAAAAGTGTAGTTAAGACACTGTTACAAAAAATACCAAGCATGTTCCTACTTGTCCTTCGTGAACGGCTGGCGAGTGGCTGAAAGGAATGAGTCAGGTGTGGGTTTCTCAGAGTACTCGATTTCCCCACAGCTCCAACCAAACCTCAGCAACCCTCCAGTTGTTAGGCAAGGACAAGTATGCCACTCACATCTTGGCTACACCCAGTTCCAGGATACTATCTTCTAGTATGACAACCCTATCTTGAGGATGGGAACATGGTGGGTATGTACGGGATTGAACCCAGATCACTGTACCGAGGGGGCAACGTAATAAATCTTTAAAATGTAATATTGTATGATAAATTTAGTAAAGTGTTAGTTTCAATGTATTCTTTATTACTTATAACGACCAAGTACATTTAGTATTAAACACTGGAAACAAGTTCCAATGTTAAATTCACTGGAAAAGAATTAGCTCAACTTCAACTCGTTAATTTATTTAATAAGATGCTTGCAAAATGACTAAACCAATTATAGTGTGAATTTGCCAGTTGCGTAGTGTTTTTGTACGTATGTTTGGAGAGAAATTGAAATAAAAGAGGAACTAATTCATACCTACAGTGCCTTGGAGGAAGATTTCTGCTTAGCCCTTCTAGCCATTAAAAAATATTTAATTTTGTGTAGTGCAATAATTTTATTAATATTCGAAAAAATACTTGCATCAATACAATGCTTTTTTATACATTGGGATCAAAGAAAAATACAATTTAAAATTTTATCCAGAAATTAATTTCCTCTGAACATAACATTATTTCAATGATTTACTACAAAATTTAAAACCTGACTTTTTGGAGTTTAACATTTCTGCTGTACTTAACTCTCCCTCGCCCCCTAATTAAAGATTCATCTAAACCATTGCTTTCAAAGTTTCAAAACTATTTTTAACATCTTGGCACCTGTAAGTCACCAATGATGATACAATAAGGCAACAGATTTAGTTTTCTTATTTTAATTTCAATCCCATTGGAAGTTTGGTGTAAGCTTCAGTTCCAGGTCTCCAGTCGGTCTCTCTGACTGAAATGGATTATACAGTACCTCACTGCATTTCTCTTTCAGTTTGGTCCAAATGTATTAAGAGTAGATTTAAATGGGTCAAACTTCAATCTGAACTAAAATATTATTCTAAACTAGATTGATGTGCATTGTGCTTATCTATAGTCGTAACCAGTTCTTGAAACAGCATCACCTGTATGTAGTGTACTTCTCCCCTTGGATACTGTTTTTCTGCAGTGTACAATTTAGATCCAAACTGTCCAATAGGCAACAGCTGCCAAGCAATATTTGGGTGCCAGCAACTGGCAACCAGCATTGATTGTGGACATGCACAAGTAAATACATACTACAGTATACATCCTGCCCGCACAGTTCACGCGCTAGGGGCGAAGCTCAGCAGTGTAACAAAGGTAAAGAATCTTAACAATGACACACAGAATGTTTTGAAAATTTCTTCACAATTAATGTAAAATAAAAAAATCATAAATGTTTTTTATACTCCAGCCACTTATTGAATTTCCTTCCAAAGCAAAGCAATCATCTCAGATCCCCACAAGTTAACATGCAATTAATTTTTACTGTATTTCTTGCTGATGCTGTAACACCCTGAGTGGGGTCCAACTACAGTAAACTCCCGATTAACCGTGTTAATCAAATTTACAATTGATGGAACAGCAAAATTGGCTCCAAAAACAGTGATACAACAAAGTATCTATTATACATTTCAAAGCAAGCACAAATCACTCACTGTATGTACAGGATTTTAAGTACACGATACTTTAACTTATATTTATGTTGTACCGAGTATGTGTATTTCACGGCGATTGAGTATACACAGCCTGCCCGGGTACGTTGGGCGGGCGACATAGATAAGTGGTGCGTAGCTTTCTCAACACGCATCACTCAGACCGGTCCTTTAGATGACAGGGTTAGTTGGAAGTTAAGAATGCAATGCAATGCAATAAAACTATAATGGGACTTTAAATGCCAGGTTGCCTCTTTTAAACAACACAGTACAATCTCTATTACTAGGAGCTCATTTAAATTTTACCGACTTACACACAAAAGTTCTGAAACTTGGGAAATGTTAGGTTTTTTTTTGTAAACACTTTATATGAAACAATGTAAAAAAAAAGTTAAACCCTGCCTTTATTGAAAAGGTCGTCAATTTTTTTTCCTTGGCACTTCTTTGGGATAGTTTAAAATGCCCTTTTACACTTTGTTGTGGAGAAAACAACACTACAACGTGAACAATGACCCGGGCCGGTGGACAATAAACTGGCAAGGCATGTTCTAGGAATTTTATGAGTGTCTGAAAAGGGGGGGTGAGGGGGGGGGGGGGAGGTATGAGCGTGCGGTGGCGGCGAGGCCGTGTCAGAAATGACAAACTTGTTATTTCGTACGTTTCACTTCAGACGTTGTCGACAGTCTCTTGTTTAGTACTCACAGCACCGCGGCGAGGCCGTGTCAGAAATGACAAACTTGTTATTTCGTACGTTTCACTTCAGACGTTGTCGACAGTCTCTTGTTTAGTACTCAGAGCAACACTTTCTTGCTTTTTAAAGCATGCCTAGTGTATTTTATGAACAATTATTTGTTTTAAAAAACGTTTTGTTTACACATTCGCGCATGTGTTTTGAAGGTAGAAATACAATGTGGCGCTTTGTCACTTTGTATTTTTGTTAACATCCGCAAGATACAAAACACTAAATATCAAATTACAAAAATGGTGGCATATTCTGTAAACATCAGGTCACGTGATCATTTTGGCAACAAATTCTGCCATTTCGGACACAGCCTTCAGGCAGTCGGCTATGCGTTTCAAAACGTGCGGAAATGGATGACTCATGCAGATCTCTGCGATAGGCAGACAGTTTAAAGAGATAAATATCAGTTCACGCAGCACAACGATAGACGTAATGGTACCGCTGCATGTTAGAGACATGTTACAGCATCACCTTGCCACAGAAATTACAGTAGGCTTTGAGAAAAGTCAGCCGGTCAAGCGAAGCACGAATAAGCGGGAGTGTACTGTATTCATAATGTTTCCAGTCACAATATGTCCTACAGATGTAACTTTGTTTTTCACAAACAGAACCACTGTACACAGTTCCACACAAACAACTCAAACTTTTGTGTAAAATTGACAGCCCATCTTCATTACCATTACTAGTTAAGTTTATATTTCAGTCTATGTCATGGCTACTGCAATTTAACAGTTAAGTGAGCATTTCTGAAATTACTTGTAAAAAGTTCCTGTCTGTAGCTTTATACAATCAAATGTACACGAGTGGGACACTTGCAATAATGCCGATAGCAATTTATAAAAATTAGTACAGTGCCCCAACACCCCATCACACGTGTAATTGTTAAAACTGACAGCAGCTTCTGTTTTACACACATTGGAGTGAGAACTGGTATGACAATGAAATATTTGTGTTTCTGACAAATGCTCCGGTCAGTCACTGACCTCCAATCCTAAGTCGTGGTGGCCGGAAATCTTTCAAAATGGGGATTCTAGAACGGGGAGTGCGGCAATGGCAGTGGTCGCTAGTAAACTCATGATGCTTCCTCCCTCTCCCAGGTCACTCACATCTTCACTAGGCTGGACGGAACAACAGGTGTGTCCTGCCTTAGTGAAGTAAATCAGTGGGTTTGGTCCAGCCTATGACACGCCACCAGCCATCGCATGTCTGGTAACGCTTACCTCTGCACACGTCCATGGAAAGATATACAACACACAGGTACAAGAATTCAAAACGTGCTCTCAAAAAATGCTCAATTAACCGCAAAGCCACTATTGTTTCAACCAGACTTCAGGGAAACACACTAATATCATTCGTAATCCTGAAAAAATTATGCCAGCTGCAATAACATCACCCAGGAAAGAAAGAAAAAACAACATTTATAAAAATAACACCAACCACAAAATATTATTAACAAAACTTCGGCAAGAACAATAAATGCCATCCAAGCTAGACATAAAACTAAGATTTTAATACTACGAATGAGATATACATAATACACTATTTGGAATGCCTTTGGTTACTTACAAAATTATACTCTTCATTACATTTCTTAAGTGATACTTTGTACACTACCTGTGAAACACATTCAAATGTTATACTTAACTTTCCAGTTTATTATGCATTTAATTATTGCTTCAGCAATAAGGCACACAACATTTTTCACTGAACATTAAATAAAATACTGTGGTTTAAAGAAAAACACAATGATATAATACAAGTTTACAATATTAAAGAGGCAGGACTTTATCCTTTATAATGTCACATAGTTTGAAAAATAAATACATACTACATAAAGACATACATTTAGCAGATCACAATTAATAGCATTTACATATAAATACAAAAATTACAGGTAATAAAGAAAATATGGTACCAACAATTTTATTTATTTGAATAAAAACCTACAATACAACATGCTATTTTTTTTTTTCAATAACCATACATGATATGTCCAATTATTTTACTTGATTATCTTTTGTACATGGGCTTGACTGAATCAAAATGGTTCTGTTATAAAGTCAGTGTTGGATAAAATAAGAATATTCTCATATGGAAATGAATCTGCCAGTGTTAACAAAACGGATGCAGATAAGATAGGAATAGAAACATATATACACATAAATGTTACTTTCAGAAGTGATCAATTCAATTGACATTCTCTAATAATGAACAATCCTAAAATATTTAAACTATAAAACAGTACTTTTTTTATTTTCCAACACACAGAGAAAAACCCTTCCACAAGGCCTTAATTAAAAAGTTCCATTCCATAAAAAAATTAAATTAAAATTTAACCCCTTAAAAAACTTCCCTGTTTAACAAGTTTGATCCACCCAGTCTCTTCAAATATTTTTTATGTGTTTAGTAACTTCTTCAGATGAAATGATGATTTTAAATATGCATACCCAATTTTTCTACACATTTTAAAAATAATGCCTACCATATTTTCTTATTTTCCTCTACTCAATATAAATAATTCTCAGTAACAATATACAATATAAATGATTTTTGCCAACACTTTGTAGTAAGTCACATAATCCTAAGGACGGCTTTGTTCACATTTCCTGGACGTTAGTAAATGTAGATATGTATTGTCTCAACACACACAATGACAATCCCATGGAATATTAAGTACACTGATAATACAAATTCTCTATTATATTGGCATTGCAAGCAGAGTAACCATGACCTACTGTAAGTCTAAAAACTTGCATTCTAAATACTGAGGTTTACGAAATGTCACCGTAGTACCTTTAGCTACTACACAGTATTTTTAAAACAGTCAAATTGAAATGCAAATACATACAATTTTAACGAAACTTCTCCAAAAAAAATTTTTCACTAATTTATTAGTAACCATCACTTTAAGCATTTTCTTTTATTCAGTACATTATTTATAGTTAAGATTATAATTATTTAAAAAAATTACCATATTTCTCCACAATATCCTTAATAGGTGCTGCAGCTCTAGATACTAGATTAGATTTTAAAGCGTGTTTACACCCACCCACACACACTCACAACATACATTTCGACATCTAGAGCAAGTCTTATTGCTATAAAAGCAATGCAATACTCCATTGTGAGATCATAAATACACACACACATGTCACAACACATACACTACCCATAGAGGCATTGATAAACCTTCTAAATGAACCACTATATCTCCGGGCAATATTGCTGATCGGAATGGTATTTCAAAGATAGTGTTCTACAATATCCAAGGATAAAACTGAGTAAATATTTAAAGTATATTATGCCATGTGCAGAATATAAATATACTTTGTATATAATTGTTAACTGAAAAAGTTGTATGTCAGAACTTCGTCGAATATTTTATGACAAGGCAGCTAGGTTTCACTGGAGTGAAATGCATCTGAAATTTTTGAAAATGTAAAACAAATATAACCACAGACAAATAATAAAAAACCGCTTTGGTTTGACGCATCCCGATTATACATTTATTCCAATACGATTACTACTCATCGCCTAGAACACCTCTTCCATCTCTACAGATGTGAGCAACACGTTGCCTACCCTACAGGCAACGGGAACTTACAAGCAATTCCTTCTCAACTGGAAGATATGCAACCCGGCAGGCACACTAAAATCGCCCTACCCACGCTAAAATCCACCACGTTGCCCAGACCTCGGGCAAGGACGAGTGGCTGCAACGAGGCACGAAGTAGAAATGCTGACAGGAGAATTCTCACGCCCATGAGGGCCGGAGGACGTCACGCCTCCCCTGCACCCAGCATCGGCAGCCAACAAGCTTCCACTATATAAGTTCGGACGCTGCCGACCTCGGGAGTCATTCTTTCGCATCTCTAGCAACCTCCCACAGCACTACTAGTACTCTAGATCTTCAGAGAAGTTTGCTACCTTACAAGTACGCCCCCGCGGCTACTTACTATGTACGTCGACAACCAGTCAATCCGAGGACATGCAAACACAAACATTTTCTTTTAACTTCCCTTTGTCTCCTCTAGACACCTTCTATTAGCAGTTTAACTTTAATTCATTTATATTCATTTAGAACCAGATTTTTCCCTCTTACATAGAACCAGGTCACCTACACTTGGAACCATGCAGTTACCTTCAGCTATCCTCGACTTGGTAGGAGGTAGCACAGGTCACGTGTTTATTGAACTTTCAATAAACATACATTGCTTCTACCTTTCTGCTTTTATTTCCAGGGTATTTATTTGTATCCACAGTTGAAGTTAGAATACACTGTGCACTGTTGACAGAAACCGGGAATTTTATTAAACCGAATTAAGACATACATATTAGACAGCTACCTGTTTCTTCCCAGTTACACAGCAGCACTTTTAGTGCTTGTAGGGGAGAAACAGTGATGCCACAACCACTAGCAACACCTTCATACCAGGAGGCATGACAGACTCAGGTTGCTTCTCACCATCCGCACTGAATAGTGTGCTGTGACTGTGGCCTGCAGTGTTGCCGGGCATCCTAGTGTGAACGCACAACCAGTAGAGGCTTGGCGGTCCACACTGCTCCACATCCCTGATCAGCCTGCCTATGGTGGGGGGATCAGTGGAGACTTATCGAGCTAGAGCCGGCAAGTCACTATTGGGTTACACTGTTATTCTTTCTGTCAGGTGCACTCCGTAAGCTAGAGAAGTATTACCCTATGCTTCATGAGAGGAGGTGTGATAGAAAACGCAGGGAACACCACCTGGCTCACCCCGCTCTAAAACTGAGGATTGCATTACCCCATCCTACGCAGGATAGACAGGTGGAACAGGACAGTGCCGCCGAACTGAGACGACAAGCTGTCGCACCTTCTCCGGTTCTAGTAATTGACTTTCCACCGTGTGTCACCCGGTTGTCAATAGAGTCCTGTCCGGAACTGAAGTGCGCCTAGGTTGGGACAATCTCTTCTAATGGTCTAAAGAAACTCGTCTGTGGAACCTCCGTTCTGTCATTGACCGAATTCGTCCCACCTGAAATCATATTCACTCTTGCTCCGGGATGTTGTAGTAGAGGTAGGTAAGTTCTAGCCAACACCCCTTGTCTCACTCCAGCTATCTAAACCCAGTTAATCTGCTTTTGGTCTAGCGGTCAAAATCCTCGACTAACATGCCAAGTCAGTCTAATTGGGCACACGTCAGGTTGTAATGTATTTGAGGCAGTGTATGTTATTAACTGCAAAAAAATTTGGCTAGTGTCTTCTGTTTAAATATATAGGACCACAAACAGTGCTTTTCAATTTCATTATTAACCTTTTGCTCTCCTTTTAACATAGAACATATTCAAGTATTTCAAACACAATAACGCATGGGTATTTAACATAATATGTAGAAAAGTTGAATTTCTTGTAGACTTCCTTAAAAGTGTAGAGGTTGTCACTCTGTAAGTTGCACTATTCTCAGATAAATAAGATATTTTATATTGTATATTTATGACAAAGACTATTCAACTTGAAGGCGACAACATCACAGGTAATGTAATTGAATGAATACACCATAATTTTTGTAGAGTTGCATACAAAAATTATAATTTCACTGTTTTCTAAATACACGCAAAAAACTAGCTCACCTGCAAATATGAAGTACCCAGGTTACATTTTAAAAAAATAGTGTACGCTACTTCAACATACTGATGTAATAACACAAGAGTAAAGTTTTTTGCATTTACTTGAATTGCTAAAAAGAACCTAAAATTAAACAAGACACGACTAACATTTTTTCTATTTGTTAATGGTTGACTTGTTTAGTTTGGTACAAATCATTTCAATATTAATTCGGGATGGGATCCTCGATACTGCAATACCTCGATACTTTATAGTATCGAGTATCGCATGAGGATATCCAAAAATATCGAATTTTGACACCCATTTTCTTATGCCATAATTATGGTATGAGCATTCCAAAGCTTCCCGCAAACATTCCAAAAAACCTTCGCGGGTCAAGATCAGATGAACGGTTTAAAAGTACAAGTGACAAGTGTACTATAATAAACCATATTGTTTATTATTCATAGTATAATATTCACACAGCTGCAAGCACCACAATTATGATTTTTGGCATTTACTTTTATGGTACATAATTTCAGTACAATAAAAATGGGTCAAGAGTAGCGAGAAAGCAACTTGAGTAGTTATTGTACATCCCACACATACAATAATTATCTGATACACCCGTTGTGGCCTAGTCCGCCGATTCTGCAGGCTATAATGCAACTGCATTATTAAATATTCACAAAAAATTACCATAATTATCTGATACACCTGTCATGGCCTAGCCTGCGTGTTCCGCAGGCTAGGCCACGGCGGGTTTATCAGATAACTACAATATTTATTTAACGTTAAAGCAATTTTCTTTAAGTCGTAAAATAAATTAAAAATACTGCGAAATAGCAAAATAAGTGTGTACTGCGCTATAATTTTCCTCAATGTTTGCTTACAGCTTTTAATGTGGAAATGTAATTCTATAGAATCGAAGGAGACTATGTTGGTTTATCATTGGTTAAGAACATTTTGGTTACAGGCCGTCCACCATTTGTTTCCTGTGTAATGTGGGTTTTTATATACTGTAGCTTCAGTGTCAAAAACACTAGTAAAATGAGCAATTTTCTTGGCCAAGTTGTTTTTTGTTCATGACCATTTTAATTTGGTATCAAGAAAAGTATCAGTATTGAGTATCGTGAGAATGTTTTGATATCGAAACAGGTACAGAGTATCGAGAAAATGTAGTATCAACCCATCCCTCGTTAGGAATGCTTTATTACTTGTTAATCCTTATGGTTAGTGTTCTTACTAACTCAATGCCTTAAGCCGAGTACGGCAGGCAAAGTAGATTAAGAAGACAAGCTCTCACAGAAACAGTAAGACCACTTAATACTTTAAATTCAGAGAACACTGCGAACGTAGTCCCTTCACTTATTGAGAGTTCTAATTTCCCATTAAATAATTCGCCCACATTACAAGTTACACCCTTTGGCCGACTTATTAAATTACCAGGTGAAGATCATCCCGCAATATCTTTCATTTGAAGAGAAGGCAATGCCTTATTGGGTATTGACAACTAACGTTCAACCATAACAGCCCTCAATACAACCCAACCAGTAACACTGCCACACTAAGCCACACCCGACATCGGCTGCTGTTACAGCTGTCGCCCACTCTGCCAGCCAAGCTGTTAAAGGCCATTCACGTTAAAGTGAGCACTCTTGAAATCAACCTTTGAAAAAAACCACCGCACGCAACTGCATATGCATACCCATGTGTGTCACCACACAGACTGGGGAGGAACACATCCAGTTATGTTGGCAGTGAAATGTGAAAAGTAGTTCTACGAAATAATGCGGTATTGCAAGTGTAATGTTTAAATTGATGGCTACTTAAGCTGATTGATGTTTATTTTATACACTCTAAAGTAATTATTGGCGTAAAGATAATGTATTTACAGTAACTCATAATTATAATGTGACACGTGATCGGCGCAACGGCCAAAACCAACGGTCCGTTGTTGTGGTTCCTTCATGCCTGTTGCTTGGCTTTGCTTGTGAGGCAAACTACAAATTTGGAAACTGAAAGTAGTTGTGTTTTAATATTTCTCATTTATTTTTCAGCTTATCTGCAATCAGCATTGTTTTATTATAGGTCGTATAGTGTTTAATTGTGTTGTAGTGATTGTGTAAAGTTACGAGTTCCAGCAAACTACGTACAAATATTCTGCGTCAGGAGGACATTATAAATCTCGCCGAAAGTATTTGTTCTTTAATTCGTCGAGGAGAGATGAAGCCGTGCAAGGTGATAGAACAAGTTGCAGAAATGATGAAAATTTCAACTGCAACTCTCCGGAGGTAAATGTAAATATGTTTTTATGATGACGTATTTTCGCCACTTATCCCTAGAGAAAAAGTGGAAAAGATCAAGTACAAATCGACAGTTAGAAACATGATATTATAAATGGAAAGTTAAATAACAATTACAAAGTAAATTAACAACAGCAGAAACGCAACATTAATATATTCATGTGAGTTTGCGGTGCCTGTAAATAATTATACATTAATTCGACACTTTTGAAATCACTGTGTTATTTTGTAATGTAGGCCTAACCTCAAACTTGTGTTCATGTAGTTATTCATCCCAAGTTACAGTGTTAAGTTTTACTATTGTTAACACAACATAAACATCGCAGTTTGATGCTACACCAAAGGTGTTCCAACATATAAACTATAAAATCTTGAAGCTGGTTTTGTTAACTATAGACCTATAGCTGTGCTTGTTGCCGACATTCTTTCGTGATGTAAATGTAGGCCTAATTGTTTTATTTGGTAATGCTCGCCGTAATAAGAATTAGAAAGTATTTACAATTAATTGTCAACAGTTAGACCTATAGAACAATTCCATGTTTAAATCTCGAAATGGATGTTCGACAAGACAACTTGCTACCTTCTGAGAAATATCAACGAAGATAGTATGCGTCGTTGAGTAGGCATAATTGTTTGTTATATCTGCCACTTTGGCCGCAAAAATATTGTAGTTATAGAAATTTAATGTAACTGTAAATTACACGTCATAGTCAACACCCCAGACTCCCAGAGCTCCTGTTTACTTGCGAGTGCATGTTTTGTAAAGGTTAGATTACATTACGCAGTGTATGTGTTATATTAAGTATTTCTAAAGAGGCTGTATGAGTTAGCTTTCAATAAGGGCCTGGCTACAACTGATATACCAAACACATTCACAGTTATAGCGATAAGCACATACAAAAAACAAAAGCACAGTGGCCTGGCTACAATTGACATAACGATAATAATATTAGTTTGTTTATGTTGCTACATTTGTACCGAAGAATTTAAGGTCTGTACAAATAGTTGGTAGTGGGTTTTTTCAAAAATAAATATTTTCAATTGATCTGAGACACTCTTAAAATGGTAAATAATTTACATTTCAATTTTTTATTTAAACATTATCTAAAAGCGTTACAAAACTTCCGTGCTTGTGATTATCCGTAAATAAACAAAAGAAAATATCTTCCAAGGAATGAAGTCAAAATACCCACTTTCTAGATTTGTAAATAAGTTTATCAATTGATAACGCAGTATAAGTGTTGGGGCTTCTGATTGGCTGTTTATTGACACACAGCTATAGTAACAAGGAAAGTTAAACCAAGTGCTTATCGCTATGCACAGTAACATGCCTGGAAGTATTACTTTTATAATTTGTCCTTTACATTATCATTTTGCTGTCATTTGTGGATATGAATTAGTTTTACATTAATAATAAGACATTTATTTCAGCTTTGTGTGCGCATGCATGAACCATTTTTGTAAGTATAGTATTTTTCTGTACATACTTTTCTCATTTAAGTTTTCAGTTTTGCTGGAGTCATTGCAATGAAGGAACCACAACAATGATGAGAGTCCATGCACTTTACCTGTAAACTTTGTTTCCTGAGGTCTGTATGGGTTTGACAATAAGGAAATGTCGCACCCATTTGGGCCACAAGAGACACCGGAAATGTGGCCATCACCAGATCGGCATTTCATTATTTTGTGCAAATAAAGGTGGTGCCAGTTACAAGCCTGGTATACTCTTCTTTTACCACTTCAATTCACAGTATAAATGTTCAGTTCTTTTTGGATACGAATACAGTAACTATGTACAAATACACAATTACATTTGTTGATATGTTTATATTTTTAGTGTACATTATTTTTTTTTATAAATACGTTATAGGCCTATGTTGAAATATATTTATCTCCATTTATATAGGTGCATACAAAACTATCCTTAAAATGTACATATACATGCACATATTATATATATTTATTTTTTATATATTACATATTTTTATATACTGCCACGTTTGCGCTGTCATATTAAGTTTATTAGCACCATCTACTTCTGTGCAGTGGTGTACTCTTTGCTTGGCTCAGATCTCCTCGTCTTTCCTTGCCTCCCTGCCTTCCCCTTTCCCCTTCGTGCGTCAATATTTCTTGATTTGTCATTTTTTCTTTAAGTCCTTGCACGGCCTCGCTCTGTCTACCTTATACGCTTCAGACATCTGCTACGTTACGCCACTACCTTATGCCTACAGGATGTATGTTTTTTCCTGACGGCTTAGTTGCACCTAACTTCAGTCAGGTGAGGCCAAACACAGCTACCATGTTTTAGAGCTGACGTTTTACTTGTCACGCTACAGAGCGATGGGACTCTTGGAAAACGGTGAATCGTGGGAAACGTTTAGTTTTGCGGTACAGTTTTGAAATGTTTGGTAATTTGTGTGAGAAGTGGTATTGTACCTTGGGTGTGCAGTAGTGCTAGTCTATTTCAAAATCAGGATTCGGCAGCTCTTCCAAATTATTTTTCGGCTTATATAATGCAAGTGCCTTTTTTAACGTGTCGTGTTGGTACTTGTTCACCACCACAGTTTAATGTTTGCTTTTTCACAGTTTCCATGACTTCATCGCTAGAGCGTTCATTTTTCAATTGTTTGTTGTGTAAAGTTTTTGTCCATTGGAACTGTGAGATTACCCAAACAATTATATGTGTCACGTATTATATATATATATATATATATATATATATATATATATATATATATATATATATATATATATATATATATATATATAATGTATGTTGCATGTTTTATATATAATACTAATAATTATGTGTTATATATAGCAGTCCTAAAATGTAAACATTGAGTTTATTAACATGTGGCAATCATATGACTATGTTAGTTCACATGTGGTGGAAGGATACATAATGGGCCAGAAAGTAGAATTTCAGCAGGGCTTTCAAAATCTCTCACTTTATTGTGAACGGCCTATAAGCGGAGTGTGTCGCTTCCTGCCACATCTCAGGTACAGTGCCCGGCCAAGCATCACGTTGCCCGAGTAGTGGATGACTTTGTCCCACGTAGGAAGAAAGCCCAAACGTCCCACCGTTTAAAACGGTCGCCTCCCAGACAATGACTTTGCATTTTAATTTAAAGTAGCTGAGAGTGCATAAGTCCCCGGCGTCTGGTCTAGAGGAACGCAGAGTTCTTTTCACTTTAGGATTTATCCCTTTTTCACCTTGGTCTAGGCAGAAGGTAAGAAATTCTAGACCCCACTCATCTTCCCAATGTGGTGGACCCCCAACCTCCCCGGCATTTAGACTGTATTGATTCTGAGCCAGTCTAGTAACCAAGGAGCTAAAGAGCAGATACCCCAGAAGGGGGTATCAGATGGACTTTTGATGGGTCGGTGTGTTAACACCCACATTAGTGTAAAGAAATCTCTACTTTTCCCTAAAGCACTGGTTACAATTAAAACTTCCGAAATTCCCAGGCTTCAATACAATAAAATATTTATTTGACAAAGACCAAAACTGCTTCAGGTACCTGCAGCGATACGTATAATATAACAAATACAAAAATTAAGTAACAAGCTTTAACTTTATTCTTCACACTTACTAACTACATCACTACGGAGACATGTTTGATCAGAATACATATGCCTCATGAAAACATTAATCCTTCAAAAAAGAAGAAATAAATGTGTAGCAAAACAATTTTTCTGGCTTATTCCATCACAAAATTTTCATCCAAACCTGTTACAATTTATTCTCGCCTTCTCAAAGGGTTACTATCTACTTGCAATGCTGAAATACTAATATGTATATGTTTCAGTCAGCAAATTTGTGAAAAATGCCACATCTATATCATATATGCAACATTTTCCTGTTTCATCTTCATCATTTACAAACCTAATAACTACGTGCACATATATATATACATGCAATACAGTGATAAAAAAATACATTACGTAACTGTGGTTTTCATGTGTCTGAATACGTGATGAATGCCCATACCTGGCACAGTACTTCCGCTCTGAATGTCGCCTCTGGTAGATGTTCACCCGCAAACGGAAGGACATGATTCACTGGGTTTTGCTGTCACACTTGAGTTAAGATGTTTGCACACTAACATTGTAAACAAAGGCAGCTAACAAATATTATAGTAACAACCTAAGGCATTTCGTAATATGCAATAAGTTAAACTCATTTAATTAAC
Source organism: Dryococelus australis (assembly GCA_029891345.1). Lineage (NCBI taxonomy): Eukaryota > Metazoa > Arthropoda > Insecta > Phasmatodea > Phasmatidae > Dryococelus > Dryococelus australis. Next base: position 362,218,816 of record CM056995.1, read on the forward strand.
ACTGCAAAATGGAAGAAAAAAAAACATATATATATATTTATTTATTTTAAAAAAATAATTATTCAATATGTCAACTATTTGGCTCCTTCCATAACAGTGTGACTAATACATAGAAAATTTGATAATGGCAAGCATATAACATAATTAATTTATCACAGCTGCAAAATTATTCCGTGCAAAACTAAAAACATTTTTTTTTATTCTAGCCTCTTGAAAACCAGTAAACAAACTTACAAAAATTCAAACGGATCTCCGTAGTTTAGACACAGAGATTTGGGCAGTGCTCAGCAGCCAAAAGATTTCTCTTCATTGCTGGTGAGGGTAAATGAGGTGAATGAAAGAAAAAAATTATGGCCTACATTAATGTCTGCAACATTTGTTATTGTTAAAATTGGGAATTATCCTGCAGGGAACTGCACTTTATTAGCCGTAATCAGAAGCTATGATGGTTCCTTTACAGTTCCAAGTTTCACAACTAAGTATATAAGTTTCAAGCACGCAATTAACTTGTCTAGACTATTTTGGAGTTCTCTCTTAAAGTCTAATTTTAGTTTGCATTATTCAGCAGTTACAATTATGCAACAACAGTTCGACTGTCCTACCTGTACTAGGTAAAGTACAAAAAAAACATTTATTTTTTAGAAGTTATTTAAAACAAAATCGGCAAGAAATAAAAGAATTTAACATGGTCGGTGAGATATGAAAATGTTTGATACAGTAAATACAGCACAAATAACAATAGAATTCTGCTAGCCAACAAAAATTAATCAACGGCCCAAATGTTTTCAGATTGGCCCAACAACTTGGTCTAACGACAAAACTGACTGCATTCATTTCATGGTGCCGCAAAGAGGAGTTTCGTCTGAAATCATGAAGCGTAGGCGAGTGCCTGTCGTAAAATTATCTACAGCTGCTATTAATTGACTGAATAAAATTTTTACAAAGGAGTCGTCAAAGAAATCTAATAAATAATATGGATGAAAACTGCCATTAGCACTAACTAACTGTAAGAATGAAAAAGGAGAGTATAATCCTGATTACTGATGATAAGTGCATTTAAATTGAAAATTACAGTTAAATTAATCTATAAAATGTATTGGAAATGACTTAAGAGAGACAGTGTCTTCCACATCTATAAAACTGGTGCAGAGAAAAAAAAGATTTTTTATAAATGTCTATTTTGAAAAAATTATGCATTTTTATTGATGAAATAAAAAAGGATATACAGTATTAGGGTAATGTATTCTGAGGAAAATGATACCCCAATTATAGATATTTGTAACCAAGAAACTGGAAGTACTCGAGTTTTACTTTCCGTAAAATAAGGGTGTGCTGAACTTAAAATATCACTATTAATCATTTTAATTTTCTGAAAATGAACTAATATGAATTACACTAAAAAATGTGATACACAACCTTCAAGCTGCCTTGATCTATATGAGAAAGAAAGAACCAACCTATTTTCTGAATGATGTTTTTATTCTCTGATTTGAACTAATTTAGGGGAAATTAATTTCACTAACGTATCATAGGTTTACTTAAAGCATAAAATAGTTCATTGTGGGACACAGACGTGACAAAATTCCAACAACTTTCCAAAATACTTTTATTGCTATAAGATCTCATTCGGTCCATTTCTCACATTGCTATTGTATCAGCATCAGATATCTGCTGTATCTGTAAGGAAGTATCGGTTCATACTGGTATCTTTAAAAATAGGTATTGAATAATGCATCAGCAAAAGTAGGCTAAACTACTTTGCACTGTCTGGGAAGTGGGCAAATGGTCCGGCAAAAAATGCTCCAGACAGAACCAAGGTTTCAATATTCCACACCATTCTTTAGCTTTCAATAAGTTTATTTCACTACCTTATACAATGCTGGAAGTAATATACTAAATACAGTGGAGGATCGTGTATCCATTATTCTTATCCCTATGTAATCTAAGGTGTGTAAAACAAACCCTGTTGTGCCTGGAAAATTAATTACAATGGTCAGCGCAGTTCCCACCCAGTCTACATAACACATGTGCAGATAATACTGACGCTGATAGTTGGAAGGAGTTGTGGGGTATGGTGTCTTTAGTGTTTAGTCTTATTTCTCTCTCTGAGTCAGCTGGGTGCTGCATGCCCTAAGTACAGTCACTACACCAGCAGAATACAGCTGTCGACATTCTCTCTTCCTCCAACACGCTATGTACAATAACCATGCACAACCCATTTATAATTTTCTGACGTTTTCAGCATGCGGGTGTCCTTTAATTAATCTGGACTCTGCATGTGATGCAACACTTGCTTAAAACTCAATTAGTGAACGTCAACAGCAGTCTGCCAGCTGTAGAAGTATTGATTATGGTCAATTTCTACTTTGTTCGTGGTATTACTTCACATTCTGCCACATCACTGCCAGAAACCATGAACTTCACACAGCTGACTCATTTCACACTCCCTCCCATTGACCCAACATAATTTTGCAATTACTCTGCTTTTAGTTTTAGTAAATTTTGTAAAAACGTTGCATTATTTTTTGGGTAAATATTTGGCAACATTTCTTAACTAAATTATGTTCAAACACAAATAGTATGATAATTTATCGTATATAAATTTCAGGTTCTATTTATGTACTTGACAACCTTAACTACTGATCGTGGCAATGAACCACTGCTTTTAAAAAATTTCTATTCAGTATCTGAAATGGTCCCGGTTCCAACCATTTTGGATACAGAATGCTCCACTGTATCTTCTTAAAAAAAATTGGCAGAATGATTTTACTGAACGTACACTAAAAAATATTTATGTATGCTAAATGATTATGGTAGATATCGACTTTATATTTTCTTAACACAATTTTTCCCTTATTTACAACTTTCTCTATGATACCTGGATGCTGAATTTTTATGGCACATTGCTTTAGAATATTCTAACATAGTACTTAATGCCTCTATTTTGCAATTCTCAAGGAACTACAAAAAAAATTGTAAAGATCCACAAAAAAGGGGTTATACCACTGTTACTTCATTTAAGCCACATAAACTTATAACTTTATAAGTTTCACGCAATTATGGCATATAGTACCGGTATTACAATGCACACTTGTATCACAGATTGCAACAAAATGTATAAAAACTTTGCTTAAAATATAGTAAAATAATGTTAAAAATTTGAAAATTAAAATTTTGCATGATTTTTACAATTTTAACACACAATTAAGGGGGCAGTGTTTATTTACAGAATTTTCAAAACGGTTTTTTTTCTTCTGGATATCCAAATAAGTAATGATTTACTTCTGTATTGCTTATAGCTGTGTAAAATAGGAAAATACAAAACCCACACTTGAGGAGAAAATTGCCAACATCGGTAGCATTCACTATTATCTGATGTACACATCCAACAACACTAGCGCTAACATTACCTGTCCATCCCAAGCTTTGTATGCATTTTGTTAAGTCACAGTAGTCTTCTTCAAAACTTGAAACAATCTGTGCTCCGGCATTCAGAATATTGGAACGATCCAAACCCATTTCCACAAAAAATAATAACAGTCAACTCTCATTTCTATGACCCTTCACAGTTCCCCGGAAAAGGATTGTTATATAGAGAGGGTAGCTATTGGCAAGTTGTTTTATGGTTCCCCCAAAAAAAAAAGAGGGTCGCTATTCCAGGGTCTTAGAATATAAAGATGTAGTATCTATAAAAATAAAAAAAAAAATCGCACCTTGCTCTGTAACTAACCTATTATTTGGGAAGATTTTTCACAAGCAAATGCACATATAAAAAACCTGTTAAAAATGGAAGCATCTATAGTGTGTTGTATGTTCGAAAAAGCTGCTTTTTCTTTTGAACTTATAAAATGGACATATTTTAGTGATTCTGTTGCCACCTGCATGCTGCAACTAGTTTCAATCAAGAATTGTTTGCAGAATTTTCTCCCAGAATTCACTTTTATGTAAAACTGGTCCACAGACCCAGCTTATGCAGCCGACTGAGTTATAAAATGTGTTAAATATTTCAACAAGTTTATAAAAACAATCCAGATTCATTGTGAACTTCCTAATACTAAACATACGGATAATATCAAAAATCTTAAACTTCAGACCAAAGAAAAGTTAATTTTCAACAGTTACTACACGACTTATTTTATAATTAAGTACAGCTGCTAGTCCAATGGCCACGATAATAAAAAATATCCTAACTTTATACTTCACAATAAATCTCAACAACAAAGTTATTGGTTTCAAATAGAAAACCATCACATCAAACAACCAAATAGCATAGCCAATAACAACTGTATGTCATGGAAGATGGCATAGCTGCTACTTCAGACAGACTTCAATAATAATGGCAACATGGGGAAAATTATTAAATTTGGACGGACTGGGAGAGTTCCACAAAAACGATAAATAATACTTTATACTTTGTAAAATGATAGCACAAAGCACATTTCACTCGGTGGAGGGAAGGTCAAATACTGTTATGTTTGTAAACGTGATAGCTGCCCTTCTCATGTTACATGATCAATCTGCACAGAGTACCCCAGTTCAGGGGCGCACAGCACAGATATGTACTCAAGAGTCGTGCGAGATAGCAAGTGCCATCCTCAGTTCACGCCGGGAGGTGTTAGCTGCATGGATGCGTGCTAGCAGTTACTGTGGCGGGAGGCACGCATGAGCGGCACGAGGAGCGCGGGAGAGCCAGCCTGTCGCAGGAAAGGGTCCTGAAGGAGGTCAGTGGCTGTGGCCCTCTGTGCCGGGTCACGCACCAACATCCTCTCCAGGAACTTCTGCAACCGTGGGGAGACCTGCGCACATCCTTACAGCTGAAGACAAAGTTTGGTTTGGTTCGAGATTCAAATGTTTGACCCACATCTATTTATTTTGTAAAAATGCAAAAGCTCACATACAAGATATTCACAACACAAAACACAAATACAGTATAAACCTCTCTTAAGAAGTTCCTAAACGAATGAAAAGTTTTAGCATACTAACCAGGAGAACATCTTAAAAGTGTGAAATTATTATGGAGTTAAAAGACCAGGTAAAAATTTTGTTAACTTATCAAGGAGGAAAACTTCCAAAACTGTATTTTATCAAAGTATAATCAACTGCCAAATGTATCTTCTAGAACTTTCTTACTTTGGACAGTTGCAGAATTCACTCTGGTGAACCAATGGAGGTGCAGTCAGCTTCATAAACTGTTATTAGTGCACATAAATTTACGCATTACATCTTTTCAACAATGATATTACAATTACAACTTCACCTCATCAGTAAGCCTTGCCACCTAATGCCAATGGAGTTTTCATTGTTACCACGCATCATGGGACCCAAGATTGTACTGTTTGCACGGATCAAGAATGGACGTTCCAGCCCGAGATTGTATTATTCACCGGCCGCTGTGGCTATGCATCCAAGGCACTGAGTACCACAGCATGCCGCTAGCTGGCTCTACTAGTATGATTCACCCCATCTCGATTTTCCAAGACGGCCGGTAACGTCACACCTTGAGGAAGCTATGCTTCAGCTACCCCCTCTATCCAGCTACCCGGAGGGTAACGAGCCACCAGAGTATAAATAGCAAAACGCGATAGACGTTCGGCAATCGTTCAGACTTCATCTTCTCCACCGCAGCCCTTGCGGAGAATTTGGCCAGCCTGCTCACCTTGCTACTAAACCTACCTTCCTTCATCGCACTCGTGTCAAAGGAACTTCATCTCCTTGGTTTCCACTATGACTCATCATCGGAGCCATCCTTCCAAAAACTTGCTTAATCTTCACCACATGGGGTTGTCACCCCATCCGAGACACGTATAATGGTACTTACAGTAGCAGTAATTGCACAAAATTAAATTCAATTCGGTGCCTGAGCACGAGGGGATGGGGCAACGCATGTTGCTTGCTCTGGCGGTGTTGGTGGTGGCTAGCGTACCATGTGATTCGAAGTTTGACATGGTCGTTAGTTTGGGAGCCACGGGCTGTTTACTTAAACTCCCTGAAGTCGTGGGCGGGCTCCTCTGCAAAGAGTCGATGAGAAGGGGGAGGGGGTGACTGGTTACAGTCTTAGCTCCCAAGCCTGAGTTATATGAAGCGAATGGCCCTACATTGGGCGCCAACACCAATTGACGCATGCTCTACCTCGAGGGGTAGGTGGTTAAGGCACTGACCGCCCTCACTGGTTCGTCGGGTAAGCCTACCACTGTGTGTTGGTGAATGTATTTGTACTGGCCTGGTGGGTTGTGGTAGTTTTAGATTCCATGGGTGGCCGCTTAATGGGTGGTTACCGTTGGAAAAGTGGGGAGTTAAACCCCAGAGTGAGGCGTCACGAGATAGTTTCCCATCCAGGAAGTTCTATCTTCCTCACTACTACGGTTGCCAATAGGTGGGATGCCAGTTGTCCCGGGGTGTATAAGATGTGATGAGATTTAAGCGATTGTGTGGGTGGGGGTGGATGGTCTGGCTGGAGCGAACGGGGTTGTTCTTATGTGCAGAGTAGGCTGACGTGTGGGAACGTAATTCTAGGGAGACGATACTACGCGGGGTTTGGGGACTACCTCAGGAAGGAGTTGAACCTGGACTGTTTTCCCCGAAGCCAACTTAATTTGGCAAGTGTTCGGTTCATCCTTCGGAGAGTCTACCTTGGCAGTGGTAATAAGTGCTACCAAGGGCGAGGGCAACGGCTGAGTTCCTCCGGGTCATATTCCAGCCAACAGATGCCTAAATACTTGTATAAGGGTGTTCAGTGATCTAGGGAGATGACAGGTGATATCAGTTTAGCCCTTATAAGTCCCATATTTTTACTGCAGTTTAGCCTTTATACTATATTTATCCAAAAGGAAGACAACCCTGAATCTAAGACGACCCCTTCCAAAAAAAAAATTTTCTTTAACCTGAATTCAGGACTACCTGTGAAGTGTTGAAAAAATGATTTAGGTTGAAGTATTTTTGCATGAATTAGTGACAAACCCTTCAAGAAGAAATGCTATTACATGTATAATATGATACATTTGATTTACTTTTAAGGAAAAGCTAATCACAATGAAATAGGTGTATCTAACCTGGTTGTATGGTAGCAGCATTTTTCTTACAATGTAAAACTTTTGTGGGTGTTATATAACTATTCGTGACTTGAGCCATTTTGCTTCCCAGCAAAGCACTTCCTCTTTAGTAAATACGTAGGAAAAGGGAGAATAGTAGTCTATAGAACAAGAAAAATTGTTGCGGAATGTAAACAATACTAACGATAGCACCGGTTGTCAATTATCTGTGTTGCTTTGCATTCACGTAGAGTTAAAAAACGAATGAAGTGCACAATCTTTGGTGAATGTACCAATAAGAAATACGACAAAACTTTAATAACTGGAATGAATCACTGAAAATCCACTCTATTTCAATGCTAAATTATTGTTCCGAATATATCTTGGCTTTCAGGCAAAATATCTGATCGATAGATGCAGGTGAAGAGTGAGTGAAGAAATTTGGGTGGCTCTTAACAGCAAGGTCTTGAGAGCCAATGAGGGTGATTGAAGCGAGTATGGAACAGCGCCGGAATTAAGGGGCGGGGGAAACTGGAGATCCCCGAGAAAACCAGCTGACCGGCATTGCCCGGCACAACACTCCACTTGCGAAAATCTGGTGACCCGGCTGGGGATTGAACCTGGTTCAACTTGGTGGGAGTCGAGCGTGCTAATCGCTCAGCCACCGTGGCCCCTGATGGATGCAGGAAATTTATGTTTTCAGAGTCGTAGCATGCAGGTTTTTTTAACATAGTTTATATAGGATAGTTGTTGGCAACATCCAAAAACGACATATGGGAAAATGGAATACATGGAATCACAACGAGGTTTTACTGTATATGCTCACAGGAACATCTCATACCTTGTGGGTGTTTTTAAGCTTTGGTGGCGGCATGTCACGAATGCGACGCATGGCTTGTAGTGGGGGCTCGTTGAAGAATGGTGGTTCTCCATCCACCATCTCTATCACCATTATACCTGGAAGAAAAAATACAGAATGTGCAAGTACTCACTGTCTGGTATTTGTTTAAAGCCACATGCACAAAGAAGGATGACACTAAGCCAGCTTTATCAGATGGCCAGTGGTAAGGCGCTGTTGGTAGTGAACCTAGCCGCTAGGTGGCAAACTAGGATGCAGCGGGAAAATGGTATAACTGTTGAGTACAGTTATGGAGCTGTAGTTATCTTATACTGAGGCCCGGAGGCTGCCTGGATTTTGTAATAAATTGGTGAGTTAAATTCCAGTATCAGAGTTTTGAGCTGAAACTCAAATGTAGTACAGTACGGCGCTTACAACTGTGGAACTATAGCAGGAGTCAGTTAGTTTGTCTTGTAGGTAGTGGATGAGGCCAGCAATGGCTTGTTTCTAGTGAGTCTGCCATTGAAGGAAGTTTAGGGTTGTTGGATGGCACAGTGCGGGCAACTGCAGGGGTGGGATCCTTTGCGGGTGATAGTTTGGTTGGCATTTGTAAACTAATCTGGACAGTTTGGACAGCAGGTCTTGTGTTTGTGGTGTAGAAGCCAGAATTTTGTATACAGAGAAGAGATTGGTTCTCAGTTTACTTAGGCCTTCATGATATGGAACTTCCAGGGGTATAGCTCAGTTGTTGACCTTGGTATGTGTTCTGGTATATTTCTCTTTCCAGCACAAGGCACACGTATGTTTAAAATCTGATAGAGACATGTCTGTATTATCATGATCATTGAAAACGTGACATAAATTTGTATCGTACAGGCGAAACAGTACCAACATGTTTGCATTGTCGCGAAGCATCTGTTTGGCTACGGTACACACAGTACATGTTCGCATGCCGATCCATGCTAAAGTTTTGTTGCTGGCTCCACGAGTCCAGAAGTTGGGGTTCACCCAGCCGTATCTGGTCTCTGTGTGGTTTAGCAACACTCTACCACCGGATGGAAGGAAGAGTGAATGCGAATGCACAGTGGGAAGAATATTACTGTTACCGCAGCAAGCATTACTACTTGTCTTCTAAGTTGGGCGGCGCGGTCCTGTTCTGCGTAGGATGAGGTAATACTATCCACGGTTTGATAGCAGTGTGAGCCAGGTATTGCCCTCTACGCCTCTTGGCACTCCTCATCTTGTAAGGCATAGGGCACACCGGAGTGACAGCCTAACGCAGTGCACTTAAACAGGAACAGTAATTAAAGTGTAGCCCAATAGTGACTTGCCAGCACGAGCTCGATACCCTGCGCATGCGGGCCGATCAGGGACGTGGAGCCATGTGTGCCAACAAGCCTCTACTGGTTGTGCGTTCGTACCAGGTTGGGCTGCATCCCACAGGCTAAGGTCACTTCAGCACTAACTTAGTGCTCAAAGTGAGAGATAACTTGAGCTTGTAGCCCCTCCCTGCACGAAGGTGATTCTAGTGGTTGGGGCATTGCTGTTTCTCCACATCAGCACTGACTTAGTGCTCGGGGGTTGGGAAGAAACAGGTAGCCATCTAATGTGGATGTCAGTACTATGGGTTCCTACTGGCGGTGTACGTCGTATTCTGTTCCCAACCGTCACACAGACAAGTACCCTGTAAATGAAAAGCAGAAGGGTAGTCAACAATGGGTGTTAATTGTAGGTTCAATAAATATGCGACCTTGTGCTACCTCCTATCAGACCATGGAGACCTGAAGGTAACTGCGGTTACAGGTGTAGGCGACTTAGTTCTAGTAAACAGGGTAAGTAACTGGTTCTAGACGGATGCAAAAGTATTTTAAGTTAAACTAGAAAGAAAATGGTGTCTGGAGGAGAAAAAGTGAAGTTAAGTAAATATGTACATGTTCAATGGATATCGACGCATGGTGAGCAGCGACTGGGGGTGTACTCGTAACTTTCGAAGTTCCCAGAGGTCCCAGCACTGAATTAGTGCTCTGATATGTCACAAGAGAATTTGCGAAGAATGAACTGCCCAAGTGCAGCAGCATCCAGTCTTATTTAGCTGAAGCTTGTAGACTGCAGATGTGGGCTGCGGGGAGGGCGAGCAGAGCATCCTGACTGGTCAGTGTTTCTGCTTTGTGCCTTGTTGACCGCGCTCGGCCTTGCCCAGTGGCTTGTACGCTCTCAGCGCGGGAGGGGGGGGGGTGCGTGCCGGGTTGCATAACCTTCAGATGAGAAAATCTGCCCATAGGTTCCTGTTGTCTGGCAGAGTAGGCAGCCGAAAATTCATGTGGAAAATTCTCTTTCTCTCTTCTGCAGTGATGAAAGTCGGAACATATACCAATGAGTTGTAATCAATGTTATTTTTAGGTTGAGCGGCCCGCATCAATTTATCTCCCACAAATCGCGACATGGCATCCTATTTCTGAATACAGTGAGGTGCATCATCACGGGACCATCGGGTTGCGGCAAGACATGCGTCCTACTGAGCCTGCTGGAAGAAGCGGATGGCCTTCGCTTCGAGAATGTGTAGTTTATTCAAAATCGCTCCAGCAACCGAAATAACAGTGATTGGCATGTGTACCGCAGGCTGTGGAAGGTATGAAATATTTCCCATGTAGAGATATTGAAGCCGTCGTACCTCCGAGTGAAGCACTGCGAAACTCGATATTTGTCTTCGATGACATTGCCTGCGAGAAACAAACTTGCATTCAAGAATATTTTAGAATGGGTCGGCATGCGAACGTAGACTGAGTGGACTTCAGCCAGACTTATTCGCATATACCCAAACAGATGCTTCGTGACAATATAAACATGTTGGTGCTGTTTCGCATGGATGATACGAATTTACATTACATTTACAATGGTCATGTTAAAAAGGACATGCCTCTATTAGATTTTAAACATATGTGTGCCTTGTGCTGGAAAGAGAAATATGGGTTTTTGACTATCGTTAAGGACTGTCTGCTACATAGGGGAAGGTACAGGCGCGGGTTCGATCAGTTCATTGTTGTCTGTCGAGAGAGTTTGTCTACTGGGAACCAGCAAGTGATGTCATCAATACATCCTGCTACATCTATGGGTACCGTTTCCGCAGATAATGACGCCAGAGTTAGTGCTTAAGTCGGAATGAGTGCAGTACTGTTGGTTTGTGCGGAAGGTACACCTGAAAGATGTTCGTGTGAAGTCGAAAAACTTCAAAATAAACTGTCATCAGCTCTAAATACTGATGAACATACAACTCCTGTTACACAGAAAACTAAACCTGATATTGAGGATGCAGCAGGAAGTGAAGTCGATCATAAAGACAGCATTGATGTGGACTATGATGATAGTGATAGCGTTGAAGACTATGATTATTCCGTCAACGGTCCCACACATTTCCCCAACGAGTTTCCTTCGACAAGTGATGTGAATAAGGTGGAAGACATTGAGTACACTGACGATATGTTTACCGAAAATCCTAACAAACTGGTAGACAGACTTAAATATTTGTTTAATAGGCAACAACAAGGTGATTACTCTACAATGAAAGAGGCGGTTTTGATCATAATAGCACTTAAGGATCGGGGTTATATCAGATGATGTGATGAAATGCTTTCTTCTGAAAATGTATTTATAAAATATTAACAAACTATTATTATTAAATTATTTGTTTGTTTCCTTACTTATGTGTGTTGTATTCTTCTGTTGACCTTTAAGTTTTTAATAACAACAATATGTTTTTAAAATATTTAATAAATTAACCATGTAGTCATGCATCATGCATCATGCATGTAGCTATAGCATTTATTAAAAAAAAAAAAATTTAAACTTAGAATGGAAAACTGCAATAGCTGTCACCTACCAAGATGGCGGTCGCGCACGAAGATGGTGCCACCCAGTAATATATTAACAAATTACAAACGAAAAACAAATATGGCGGCCTCCAGTAATATATAAGTAAATATGGCTGTCACCAGAGTAGCATGTAAACATATCACGAATGCAAAAACAATATGGCGGTACGAGTATAGGTGAGGGGAGTGGGTGTGAGAAAGTCAGTCGTCTGCTGGATTCAAACAGAGGTGAGTAATTGATGGTGTAGTGAGAGACCCCAGGAAATGTAAGTTTTTTAATTACATTTTTTATAAAATTTTTAAGAGAAATTTGTTAGGGAAAAAGATAAATTCCGAGGGGAAAATAGTCACAGGGGTTAAATACTTTAAAATGAAACATTTTTAATTAATATTTTACAAAATTAAATTTTTAATAATAAATTCTCTAATAGATTTTTAATTTTTCGTGAATTTTTAATAGTATTTTGGATGTTTGCATTTTCAAGGTCAAAGGTCATAGGTACTGCTCTACTGACACCTGGGTCACTGATCCCTGTCTCCTGTCTGGCCCCGGGTCACCGATCTCTGTCAGCATTTCTGGAAAAATGGGTCATGTCTGAGGATCCTTTCAAAATTTTTTTAATAATTTTTAATAAGAAATTCTTTCTGTTTTTTTTTTATTTTATTTTTGGGGAATTTGTAAGGTTTTCTTTTAGTGTTTTTGAGGTCAAAGGCCATTGGGGTGAAGGTTATGGGTCCAAGGTCAATGACATTCAAGATGGCGTACGGTTACATAACAAGATGGCGGCTCCTGTTCCAGACGCCGTTGTCCCAGAACAGACCATTTTCTACTACTCTTGCTAGTAATCAATTTATGAATCATACGCTGTGAACGAAATATCAATATACAATTGAAGTTTATGTAATGGAAAATGTACCAAATGAATATTATGGTGGTGAAATGTTTTTTTTTTTTTTTTTTTGCAAATGAATGTTAATCACCTCAAAAGCACATACCAGTATTAAAAGTTTAACTACATTATATTTTACGAATTTCACCATGTATGGCTTACATACAGTTAATTATATAGCAACATCAAAGCCAGTCGTATGTTTCAGTTTAATTTTGAATTACCGGTTACTAAAAGATAAAAGTAAAATTAAGAAAATAGTTTTTCGGTTGCAAAAATAAAATTCTTTGTTTGTGAAAACATGTGCTGCAAGACAACAAAATGTGGTAATTTCCATGATGATTGAATCATTGAGTTGAATGATTTGGTTGGAACATGGTCAATTGCAACCTATAGCAATTTTGGGACATTCTGCCAATATATCGGTATCTGTCCAGCCCTAATAAATAGTAAAACAAATGGTATGGAAAACAGCAACCACAGTGGCAGAAGAGACCCACCTAGCGACCAGATGTCGACTTCGGTCCATACGGCAATCTCGATATCACCTCAGGTGACATCCAGTATGGCGTCCCCACCAGTGACTTCCTCTTTGGCAGCTCCTGGGACACTTGTGCGCAGAAACCAAAGTCTGACAACTTCACCTGCGACATGGTACAGCATAAGTTGCACTTCCCACATTACAGGAATTTATTCTGGCAAACAAATTAATTTCTTCAAATTATAGCATAATTATCTTATACCGCTGATACAGGAGTCCAAAAATGTATTGTCCAGGCAAGGGAAAATTTTATACTAATGCTATTTCACACATTTGTTAAAAAGAACGAAACACATTAAAGGCTCTGTTCCAGGCTAACACATGAAAAGCATTGCAGAGGTTCAGTAGAAAACATGAGACTCAAAATTGTTGGATATTTTGTAGTGATGCCTGAACACAAAAAGTACTTAGAACATATTTCATGTCTGAAGACACTTTTCAAGTTCTCACTTGAACAGCCAAGGATAATTTTTTAAAAGCATGAAACTGGTCAAAATGGGTATTTTCAATATTAGTTTTTGCTGCTAAAATATTTTATGCAGAAAATTCACAGATGTCTTTAGATAGGAGTGGAAAGACTTGGGCGGCTCTTAAAAATGAGGTCTTGAGAGCCAATGAGGGTGAAACGAGGTGAGTATGAAGCAGTGCCAGAATGAAACAGTGGGGAGAATGAGAAAAACCAGAGAAAACCTGCTGATCAGCGGCATTTTCTGGTACGTTTCCCACATGCAAAAATTTGGGAGCAACCCCCATCTGGAATTGAATCCAGTTTGCAGAGGTGAGTGGTCCAACCACTATACCACTGCAGCCTCTCTTCAAATAGAGATCATAATCTTATCTTTATTAGTCTACCATTAAAATATAGGGTTGAGGCTTAAAGTCACGGTCTGGCAAATCACAGAGAGAAAGACTGCACACCAGTTGTGCACCTTGTGCATAGAGGTGATGTGGCAAGTGATGAGTGAGGAAGAGTAGGCTTTACAGCTCACGTGTTTGATGGCTTGGAATCTTTCAAAACAGTTGCAGGATTTAAGTGGCCACAAATATAAAATTTTGTACTTTGTTGCCAATTTGGCTGAGCATGTACCTTACAATAATGCTAAAATTAATAAAGAAGTGCAGATGTTAGTGTAGCCAGTGTACGTACACGGCCATCTGCGGCAAGGAGGATGGAGTCGCTCTTGATGTCGCGGTGGATGACGCCCTGGGAGTGGAGGTAAGCTAGCGCCTTGAGGCACTGCTTACACACAGTCGCTATCTGTTCCTCGTCCATGCGGGCATGCGTCACAATGTCGGTTAGCGCCCCGCCCTCCAGGAACTCCATCACCACCCACAGCTCGTCTGCCACCAGGAAGCTGTCGTACATCTCCACGATGTTTGGGTGGTGGTAGTCCCGCATTATCACCACCTGCCAGCACGTCAGACCACACACTTCACCTCAGTCCCACGCTGTCCCGTCTCACCCCGTCAACAGCTTGTGGGTCAGAATTTAATACTAAACTTGTTATCTGAAGTCTACAGGAGCTTGGAAGGGAATACAGCAGAATTCAAGAAACAATACTCCTAGAAAACAGTTTTCATTAACATTGTGAGAAAATATTTTTCTAGAGTACAGTAATTGCATTGCTTATAAAGGGCTGCAAATAAGTACGGTGCCCAACAATCCCACCAACACATGTCACCCCCCCCCCCCCCCCAACCAATATTTCAACCAAAAATTTCATATGCAGTGTTCAAAATTGCCTTTTTAATTTCATTAAACTCCTTCAACATTATTGCTGTCTGCTGCTTATAATTTTTGCCATTTCTTTCCACTTCTGCTGCAATGTTTTATTTTTATAATGCTTTGGTATACATAATGTGTGTGGGTATTTCGCGCACTGTGTATGAGCTTGTTATTAATAACTACACTTTCAATCCCACTACTAGCAGTTACTGCATCAAATACATGTCGCAGCCCAACAAGTAACACTTTGACAAACATCATGTACTGACGCGTGCTGCTTATATGAGTTATACCAAACGACTGCTACTCATCCTAGCATGTTAATACAAAACCAGGAACCACAACCATAGATGGCTACAGGATTATTTCCAGTGGAGGACAGTTACAGACACGTGGTATTTCCTGAGGTTCCAGACCCAACTTTCTCACACTACTCATGTAGTACTACGTATTCCGAGGAAGGGTCAAACCCAACACATTAGTACTCACGAGTGCATACGGAATCACTCCAAGCCTAGTGGACAGTTCTAGCACATGAAATGTGCAATGTTTTCAAGCACCACAGTAATACATCAGCCTCCCAATGCACTTGGCAGACAGTGAGTCGCCACTCCAGAGAAGCTTACCGAAGAGCGTCCGAGGCCATATCGCCGAGCACAAGGGTAGATTCTCCATCCCGCTCACTCTAGGCAGACGTACACACCTCCCATTCCAGCCCAGGCATGGGTCGGCCAGGTGCACTACATAAGGCCGTGTGCGGCTGAAGATGCCAGTTATCATCTCCAGTAACTCGCCTCAACATTTCTGTGCTGGAGCTCTCTACTGCCTACCAGGTCTTCTAGATATTCAGCTGCCACCACCAACGACCAGAGGTTCCAGAGGCTTCTACCACCTACTACCAGAAGCTCCAGCGGCTTCATCCACCAACAGCTTCCATAAGCTCTTCAACACCAGAAGCCTGTACCACTTCACTCCACACTTTTGCTGTTGATCCTCCAGGTTCAACAGCTGCCGCTACTTGCTGGAGAGAGGCAACTACACCCACCCAGGATAGAGTAACTGCGTCTGAGTTATTTTCATAGCTGTTGAAGTCGGTCTGCCTAGGCGAGCTACTGGAGATGAACTCCCGACCTCGGCCATGCACTTCCTTATATACTGTTCCTCTGGAGTGTGCTGCGAACCCGGAGTGGGAGGTGTGACGTGACCCTGTGACATCTGCCTGGAGTGCGCAGGATAGGAGAGCTACCCTCCCATGCTCATGGTATAGCCTCAGGAGCTCGGCAGCCTTTGGCGGTGTGGCGACACCCTGTCTGCCGGATGCGTCAGAGGAGGCTGGTGCGTTGTGCGGCCACCTCAAATATCTTTTGTTACCATGATTCCAAAGTGCGTTTGAGTTGAACCCACTCCCTACTCATTCGTAACACGCCGTACTTTGTCCCTTCACGTGTGTAAACACTCTTAGTAGATGGAGAAGGGCAGTTCAGGAACAGTCCAGGTGACCAAGTATCTTCCATGTCTCTGGCAAGAACACTTCCTGTTAGACATCTGGTAGTTGGTCCATGTGGTTGGTAGTTGCATGTGGATGAGCTGTAGTCTTTTACAATATAATGGTGTAAGCAGCATGTATCAACGTTCGCACTTCGCTTAGCAGTAATAGAGTAATGTGTCACCAGTATTTACTATCTAAAATAAATACAATTTATTCGTATCCTGAGAGTAAATCTGTTATAGAGATAAATCCTTTCCGACTACTAGGAACTCAACCCTTGTACGGAGCAAGTAGGAGACCTGGTTTTCTAACAGTATAAACCATAGTGTAGGACTGCAGATCCCCTTCAGAAATCTGTACGTCGGAAACACACACCACTGTCAACGGCCACCCATTATATGCACTACGGTGTATAGAAAGGTAGGGCCCTAACCACTAGGTACTCATCCAACAGGAGCAGGACAGCCACCTCAGGTTGTATTACTGCCGGAGCGCCGCCTGTGCTGAAAGGGGTATTTGCCTGGGACTGGAGGCCTGACTGTTGCTGGACCACGACCCAACAGTAGTAGGAAGACAGCTCACACAACCCACCACTCCAGGTTTGTGCGCCAAGGTGCAGAACTGACTGGAGCACAAGGTTCATGCTGTCAACTGCTGTTGGGCTTTACACTTACTATGGGTAACGCCAACTGCTTGCGTCCAGCTAGGAGTAAGTTAAGTGTCACTTCTGACTCTATACCATTTGAGGAAAGGCATGGAGCTCGACGGGAGGAGCAAAAGGCAAAGTTTCTGGCTGCTAAGCAAGTGTGTACCAAAAATCTCTCCGCACTTGGCAGCGGTACTCCACGGGAACGAGATCAAGATGCTCAACACCTGGTGAGGCCTTCCTCTTCAGACAGCATCCCTGTTTTCTTCCCTACACACACTAGGCTCTGCATCAAGTATCATCAAGTAGCTCGTGCCCTGGTCACTGGGAGTGACACCAGGTTGGGCATTTCAAACACTTACTTCGGAAGCAGTACAGCTGCCGAGTAGAGTAAGTATTACCATAACTCTTTGTATGGGAACTCGTCACCAAGCATTCCCAAGGAAACTCCTTGCCCCAGTCAACCTGTATCTGCACCAGAGCCCAAGAAACAGGTAACTGAGTACCCTGGTAAGTCAACCCTACCTGAACAGACTAAGATTACAGTCATACATCCTGCATCTGCACCAGAGCCCAAGAAACAGGTAACTGAGTACCCTGGTAAGTCAACCCTACCTGAACAGACTAAGATTACAGTCATACATATTGCAGTACCACCCATAGCTGATTTAGTACCGAGTCGTAAACCAATTTAACCAGTGTTAACCTATGGCAGAAAGTTCACTCAGAGCAAATAATTGTTAACCAGAACGCATATGACCTAGTGCTAAACAACACGCGTCAGTCCATATGTGAACTGCATTGATGACTACATGTACCATATGTATGGTAGGTATACCATATTTTGTACCATGAGTCATGTAATAAACACAACAGTTTTTCATTTCAACAAAAAGTTAACCTCTGAATCAAAAGCCTTAAGAAAAAATAAATACTGAAAACTACCATAAATTGATGTGACTTGGGACATTTTACTACGATTTTTTGTTTCCATACGTGTCAACTCTGAGTAAAAAACTAATGGAAATACTACAACATTAGAAAGGATTTTCTGTATTTACAAGGCAACTCTACATAGTGGCACTGTACGAACCTCGTTGAAGAGCAGCTCACGCCTCTGCTGCTTGCGCAAGTCCATCTTCTTGACGGCGACCTGGCGGCCCGTGGAGCGGTCCACTGCGATGCACACTGTGCCTGTCGAGCCCTCCCCGATCTTCATGAACTGGTCGAGGTTGTCACGTGGGTCCCCAGGACTCACCACCATTTGCAGGGCTGCTCGGAACTGCGCAACACACACTGTACATGACTTTCTACTCTGCGACCAACTGTAATGTGCGACAAGCTAACACGCTGCATCCGTTGTCCACCAGCAAAATGCATCAACTCCTGGTGGCTACGTACAGCATGTAAAAAAATGGCAGACTGTAACACTGAGGTTATATAAAGAAATTAAAGCTGTGACAAAAATATATGGGTCATTTTGTATTATGGCAAACAATCGTCTCAGCAGCCCCATAGATCAGGCATATTATCATGTATGGAGGACTACTAACACTGCATGGAATTACTACAGTAGTTGAGGAGATGATGAGTAATGTACAAAGTAGTTTTCTGTAGCCACATGCCAGGGAATAAATGGTGGACAATTTGAATAACTTATGTGAATTCTCACCTGTGTAACAAAGGTACAAGTTTTATTTCTGAAATTAACAAATAAGAATTTCTGGCCAAAAACAAATAAGTAACACAATAAAATTCTGTATGACAAGAACAACAGAAATTGTAATTACAACCTGGAATAAAATATTAAGGTAGTAATTGATGCAGGACACTTACTGGCTATTGAGATTAATGACATAGCTTTGTCTACAAACAACAATGAACGGAGTTTGGAAGCATATAATTTCTACAGGAGCACCTACAGGATTTTCCCTGAACCAAGTAATAAGTACAGATGTGTCAGAGTTATACATTTCAACAATACCACTGGCCAGTAAGCAATGCATAGACCCCCCCCCCCCCTGTTTTAACTCAGAGAGGAAGTACAAGGGCACGCCGAGAGAAGACGCATGTCAATAATGGCTGTCCTTAGCTCCATCCAAGATGCGTGCGCATAGCACCCCCCCCCCCCCACCACCAGATTCGGCGAGCCCTCAGCCGAACAGAATATATTCCCGTGCAGCAGTTGATTTCGCCAGCTGTTTGTCAGCCCTCTTCAGGACCGCGCTCGTTTGCAGCAGCTTTCTGACAAACACCACCTTCGCTGCCTAAAGATCTTCAGCTCACAGCTGTCTACTGCAGAACTTCAGAAGCCCTCACCTTGGAAACCTTCCAGAAGTAATCTACGACCCTAGTCACTTGCCCCTGGCAACGGTTATCCCAAACGCCTCTCAGAACATGGGCACCCTAAGCCCCTTCAGGGCACGTGACACAGACAGGGAAAGTTGTAATTAGCTACCTAGTTGATACTGCCCCCAGTCAGCTTAGAAACAGGCCCCCTTTGCCTAGACAGCGTAGTTTACTACTTCTGGTCAACCCTGAGTAGACAGAAGATAGCACAGGCCATCGTGTCTTATTCCTCGCGGAATAAACACATTCTGATCCTAATTGCTATCTCTCATTTTCCCTTGAGTACTTACAGACTACCATAGTAAACACTTACATCCCGCAGTGTGGAGCAGGAGACTGGGTTAGCCAATACCAGTTTGCCGCTTAGTTTAGGATTGCAAGCTCCTCCAGGGAACCTCGTATGTCAATAAAAACACACCATTCGAAGGCCATTCGTTCAGTGCACCATGTATATCGAACAGTAGAGCCCCAACCACTAGTCATACCCCTACTTGAGAGGATAAGTAGCTAAACCAGCTTGCACCAGTTCACCGCACCGCTTGTGTTGCCGGAGAGTGTGTTTGGTTGGCTCTGGGTCGGACTTGTACGCTCAAGAGGTTAACCCGTCAAAGCCACTGAGACGCTTCCAAGGGAACCCGCTCTTCAACCACTGCACAGTTTGTTTTGCCAGTTGAGGAATAATATTTTACTCAGCGCCATACCAGCATACCCAGATGGCAGAACACGCTTAGATAGGGAAGGCATGTCACATGCTCCTTATCTCTCGGGATAAGGTTCTTGCACCTTTACGTATGCCTGGCTAGACTGACAGGCACGTTGGTCAAGGATTTTGGCCGCTAGACCAAAAGTAGGGTGGTTTAGTTTAGATAGAAGACGAGAGGTGTGACTTCTCCTGCTTCTTGGGTGCTGTGAACGTGGTGGGTTTCACCCAGACGTAGCAAGCTTGGCCCACACTGAAGCGGCAATTCCACTGGTAGGGTTCCTTGGTCCAGAAGTTGATGTCCCAGCCGAATCTCAGTTCGGTACGAGTCAACAACCCTTTTACCACAGGGTGACACGAGGGGTGAATATGTTGACAAGGAGATACATACAATACAGTGACCGGAGCAGTCGATACTGACTCGTGCCTGAGTTGGGCGGGGCGGTCCTGTTCCGCCTGCCTTTCCAGTGTAGATTAAGGAAGTGCACACAACTGTCCAGCTGCAAGGAACGCTGCATTTCGCTCCTTACACTTTTGGCCGTGCCTCTGGCCGTAAGGCATCAAGTCTCTGCTCACAGCTTGCTTGGTACACCCTGATGCGAACAAACTAAATACAATTTTCCATATTAGTCCGGTTTTGGCTTGCTGACCATGCTCTGTAAAGTTTCCACTGATCCCCCACGCTATGCGGGCTGATAATAGATGGGGAGCAGCAGGATTCAAGTTATAGTTACCCCAGCACTAACTGTGCTCTGGTGTAAAGTAGTAAGCTGGGTTTGTCGCCCCTCCTTGAATGAAGGTGTTACTAGTGGTGGTGGCTCCTCTGTGCCTCTCCGCGGCACTAGACAATGCTCCGACAGTTGGAAAGCAACAGATGGCTGTCTAATGGGTGAGTGAGAAAATATGATGGACCCCTGAAGGGCACCCGTAGTTGAAGCTAATTAGGTTATTATACAATACCCAGTTCTTGTCAAGGATGTACGTAGTTACCTGCATCTAGCAAGCAAACAGACAGATACTCTATGAAATAAAAGCTGAAAGGTAGGAAACAAAAGTATGTTTATTGAAGTGTCAATAAATATGCGACACGTGCTGTCTCCTGCCAGGCAATTGAGTGCTGAAGGTTACTACGTTGGCCAGGTTTAGGCGACCTGGTTCTAGGTTATAAGTGGGAAAGATAAATCTAGACGGTAAACTATATTACTATTAAAATGTTCTAGTAAAAAGTGTTTAGAGGAGACAAACGTGAAGTTAAAATGTATGTGAGCATGTTCGCTGGTCGTTAGGATGACTGATGATCGACGTCCGCACTAGCCTCTGGGGGCGTACTGAATACTTGGAGATTTTCTCCAGAGGTTCCCAGCACTGACCAGTGCTCTGGGAAGATGCGGAGAGAGAGTCAAGAAGAGAACTGCCCCAAAGCTGGCAGCGTCCAGACTTACATAGGTGAAGCTTGTAGGCTGTTGGTGTGGGCTGCGGGGAGGGCGAGTCTCCTGCCCTGGATGGTGTGGGAGTTGAAAAACTCGGGTCAGCAGTAGTCAGCGTTTCTGCTTCGTGCCTCGTCGGTGGCGCTCAGCCTTGCCCAAGGGTCCAGGCAGCTTGTTGGCCTTCAGTGCATGGATGGGGGTGGGGGGGGGGGGCTGCTGGGTTGCATAACCTTCAGGTGACGAGAATTCTCTTATAAGTCCCTGTTGTCTGGTAAAGAAGGACACCGAAAATTCATGTAGAAAATTCTCTGTACATATTTCTTACATCTATAGCAGTGGAAGTAAGAATCTTAACGATGAGTCATAATCATTGTTAATTAGTAGTAGGAGCGGCATGCGTCAACCTTGACACATGACGCCTCGGATGTCTGGGAGAACACTACGTTAATCAGCACTAGTTTTGTAGGACGCTAGGCCAGATGCATCCTATCCGGCTAAGTTCGGGGTAAACTAGTCCTTTAGTAGGACTGTAGTGCATCCAGTGTACAGGACTGGCCGGGTAGCCTTGTGGCAGGGCACAAAATCAGGTTTGAGCAGTGAGATTTTACATTTCGAGTTGCGTGCTGCTGCTGGTTTCCCTGGGCGTTGCGGCACGATCGAGCTTATGGGTGGCAGAGGCTTAACAATGGTGCGTGTTGGAGTGGCAGGTACTTGAGAGTGTTAACTGTGGTTAGTGTGACGTCGTGTCTGTTGAATCACAAGTAGGCTATGGGTTCTGTCAGTGGCTGTTCTGGTTGGCAGAGGAACTCACTGACCCAGGGATGAAATTTTCCATTGGCCATAAACAGTTCCCTTGAGTCTGTTCTCATTGAGCAAGACTGACAACAAAGGCTACAAGGGAGGGGTCATCTCTAGCAGATGCACGGAGGCAATCAACGTTTGTTTGACCTTTCCTCTAATTCCACTGCATTAGGAGAAAGGCAATTGATATTTACACAATTTACATACTCATGTCCACGAGGTAGAAAGGCAGAGAGTGAGTTCCTGCCTCCGTAGTCTTCCCGATTAAAGGAACTTCCCCTCTGGCACTAAAAGTGCGATGGAGAGGGCAAGCACCGAATGGACAAGCTGCTGTGGAAAAGACAAGCACCGAACTGACAAGCTTGGTTAGGAGACTGAGTACCTGTGAGCAGGCCCTGCAGTTCTGCCTACCGGGGTATGCATAAATGTTGACTGGTTTGTAAGTGCTTCAGGGTGGTAGAAGATGTGTATGGCTCAATTGAGTAAAATTCCCAGGATCACCTGCGTTTCCCTCGGAGGAGGTCAACTGGGATGGATGCTAAGTCTAGAGGAATGTGGAACTCAAGAGTAGGATTAACTGTAATGTTTATTTCACATAGTGTGAAATGGATATGTGATGTCACACTACCTCATATGTATGGCTGTCTGGGAAGCTATCCTAAGCAACAATGGGTAGAGGCACCCCCTCCTGAGCTATTTAGTGCAGTGAAAACAACTTAAACTGAACCTAGTTCCCAATCGTATTTTTGCCCAGAAGGGGCAGAAGTGACTAGCGGGGTAGACGACTAGGCGTTCGTTCCTTGGCACGATGCTTGGGTGACTACCAACATCTTCCTTGATCCGAGATCGAATGATCCTCGTTCCGAACCAGGATTCAGTTTCATTTTGATTCCATTGTAAAACATGATTCTGGATTAAAGGATAAAAATGGCTGAAATAAAATAGTAACTAAGGTTTCAAAAGTGCTCATTTTTACATGAACAGCCTATACTCATAAGTGCAAGCTGGTTTGGGATTATGAAAATTTGTAGAAGTTAGTGAAATGGTTGGTGTAAGAACATGTTGGTACAGATCTTTGCCAGTTGGCACTAGTTAATGCAAACTAGTGCAGCTTAGCATTAGTTAGTGCAAGCTCATGCAAACTAGTTAGTTTTTTACATTTTTGCAGTTTAGCAGCGCTGTGCAATTTAGTGCCTGTAAATAAAGGTGAGTGTATGCTAACGAACAAGTAAAATAATGTCGTACCAGCAAGCAAGTTGATTCATCTTTCAGGCAGCACTATCTTATCATATAAAATTATGAGCAAAGGGCAAAATACTATCCCCGGATGTTTCTTCCTATTTCCACTCTGCCTACAAGCACAAGATTGCGGATAAGTTTATGTAAAGAACATGTAATCAAAATTAAAATTAATTTGGTTATGTGATTTTTTTTATAGCTATCTCTCAAGAAAGGGTGGCTAAGTTATAGAAACATGAGTGAGCAAAATAGGTAGCTGCAGGCGGGCGGAATCCTTAATAAATGTTCTAAGTAGCTTACTTCCAATACAGCTGGACACTAATTAGGAAACAGTTATGTGTCTTAACATCTTACACAGCTTTTACATGACACAAGATAATGCATATATCTGTATTTACAATTTGCCAAATGCAAGATCCGCAAATAATATTTTCAATGTCATTCCACGAAAAATAATACTTTCAGCAAACATTAACAGCTAAAAAACTTTGTTTCAATGAACAGCTATTATGTTAAACATATTCATTAGCCTACGTTAGGCAATTGTCAAGTTTAATTAAAATAAAACAATGCAAATGGGAATATTAAAGAAAATTTTTCCATTACACCACACTCAAACTTAATAAACCCCGTACTTACACGTCTTTTAAAATTACTTGC
This sequence comes from Dryococelus australis, assembly GCA_029891345.1. Taxonomy (NCBI): domain Eukaryota; kingdom Metazoa; phylum Arthropoda; class Insecta; order Phasmatodea; family Phasmatidae; genus Dryococelus; species Dryococelus australis. The sequence goes on from CM056995.1 coordinate 362,243,019, forward strand.
TCAGAAAACCACATTTTCGCATGTCTAGGCCACACTGAATTTTTGTATTCCTGTAAATATTGTTAAATTACGATTCCGTGCAAACATAATAAATTCCAATTTAATTTCTCCACTACAAAAAATTTGAGAAAGAAAACTTATATTATGTTTACAATTAAACGTTGCGCGATTACTATTGCACAGATGGTAGTATGACCTGCGAAAGCAAAAACACAGCAAAAGTTGCACAAAATGGCTTCTATCAATGTGTACTTGTAGCGTGCAAACCACTTGAGATATATTTCTCTTGTACAGCAGCGAAATTATTTTCTCATGTACAACTTCAATATTGTTATTGATACAATGCAGCGAATAGGATTTCCTTAATATTGAGTTGCCTTTCTATTACTATCCGCACATATTTATTCGAGTTACATTTTTATTCATAATGCATTTGTAATTTTCATGAGTACATATTCACGCGAAAAACTATAGTTACGAGTGTTGCAATGTTGCATCATGAATCAATGTCTTGAAAATATGGCACCGCTGTTGTCTGTGTTGTTCGTTACCAACATGGCTGTCGCATAAAACAACGCAGTTGTTATAATCTAATAAAATTCTGCAGTACATATTTCTTATTCATATGTACTGTATATCCACATTTTTTTTCAATTTTCTTTTGTATTTCGTGCTCATACACAATGTGTAGTCCGAGATGCCTGTTGTTATTGTTTGTTACATAGTACGAGTTGTGCGACATCACGACTCAAGGCCAGGCTACAATTGTTTAGCACACGCACAGCACGTGCGATAGCACAGAACACATGCACAGCTCAAATCTGAAAGCTACAATCAAAATAGCACACGCACACAAACGGCGGATGTTTACAGAACACAGTTGTGAAAATGAAAGGAAACGATGCTCAGTTAATTGTGCGTGCATGTGTTGGCCACATTGGAATGGAAAATACTGTTGTAGTTTATCGAAATATAATATATGTTATACCGTTTTTTTTAACATAGAATGCTTGTACAATAACAATTACAATCAAAACAAACTTCTGTTTATATGCCGCCAAACTCTTCAAGCACAAGTCAAATTCACTACTTTTGTAACCATTTTGATTCTCACATGAACTCTGTGGTATCGACGTTCTGCTTGGCCATGCACAGCACATAGCGCACACGTACAGGAGTTATAGGATATAGCTTTACTTTCTGTGTGCTTCCCCTGTGCTGCGTGTGCTGTGCGTGATTGTAGCGAGTGTCGTGCTAATACATGTATGATTCTACTTTCAGTGACTGTACTGTTTTCTGTGCTAAATCAATTGTAGCCCGGCCTTCAACAACAGGTTATTTCGGAAGTTATAAATTACATAAATCAGACTAAATGCACGTTGAAAATTTATTTCATTTCTGATTGTTATTAGTATTGCTTGTTCATGTTTACATAATGTGCTATGTACCGAATTCGTATGTCTCGAGTACAGTTTACTTATACTTTTTTGTTAATAAGTTATTGTTTAATGATTGGAACATGTAATTTTCGGCGACGCTACAGAAATTTGTGTTCGATCCATGCTGAATAAAATAAATTTTGAGTTCGGCAAAAACAGACCGTTTTAGCATTGTTTACATTGGAATTTGGTTGGGATCACAGAAAAAGCTCGTTGGACACGGACTTTCAGTTTAAGTGGGTTCAATGGTTCAAGTTTTGACTGTATTTATAAACAAAAGGCTACCTCCATTGTATGTCACACAGGCATCGCAAGCATACTGTGTTTATAAATAGTAACTATGCCATTATTTTTTTAATGTAATTACTGTTTAAACCATTATCCGTCTATGGCATACTTGAACAACTTCAACAAAAACTTGACGCATGCCAGCATGCTAAGCAGCTCAGTTGTGCTCTCTACGGGCAACCCTTCACTCAGGACAAGTCATAAAAATGGTGAACGAGACAAACGTATGGAGCACGGAGATTACACTAGCCTGGACAGTAGAATACGCAATTGTAATGAAGTTAAGTAATTACAATAAACACTGCCCGCCTGGTTCCTTACATGAAAGCGTCACCCCGTCGAAAAGAATATCTAAATTTGAATATCCGCAACCCTTCTTGTTAGCGCGGAAGAAGTTCCAATCAACCACCATCCACTCCAGCCAGCAGCTTGGTAAGGCCGCCTGCACCCCAGCTTCTGCAGCTTGGGTAAGGCTCGTCCACACCAGTCGCTACTCACCAGACGGTAAAATCCAACCACCTGTACCCACTATCCTCACCTTAAGTCAACTTCCTTTGACTCCCGCGATAGCAGGACGGCACGCGATTAACATCCCCCTGGAGACTTCCCCATAACTACGTCACACACTGTGAATTGCATGCCTAGATTAATTTTGCAATTCCTTTTTATTCCAGGCTTGCCTTTGCCTGTCAAGAATTTATTATTGGGGTTAGTATTAATATTTTTGTATTAATTTAATCGGGTGATGTCGTAATTTTTTTATTCCTTACGTAACTCACATTTCTTGTGTGTCGCCTACAGTGATTGTAGAATAGCTTTCCTTGTCAGTTATTTGAGTTCAAATAATAACAACCACAGTGGCATAGGGAGCCGCCAAAGGCGACGTGAGAGACGCGCCTTAAATAGATCACTCCCCAATAATAATCTGCTAGCCATTTCGAATCCTGTTGAACTGTTACCAGTAGAGCCAGTAGAATTACCTGTCTGCTATGACATAGTAATACCTGTGACATAAGAGAGCCCCCTTAAGCATTTGTTAGGTTGGTCCCCGCCTGATGACATCGAGCAGGAAGACGTAGCTACGGAACCCAGCGAGACTGTAGTACCCGCTGATGTACCGGAAACCCCCGGCAGCTCCTATTCAAGTCACCCCAGCTCCTTCAAGCTTTGTGCGATTAGCCTTGGGCAGATGAATTCGGGTTCGACACCCGATAGTGGACGCTCTGCCTAACGACTGTACTATAAGATTAGCCTCAGAAATTTTATTAGGGTTCGGCTCCCTCCAAAGGTCACGCCTAGACCATGCAGCAAAACCCCGGCTAATTTTGTCCCCGCACGCCGCCTGACAAAGCCGCTGCGGATAAATCCCGTCACCCCAGCCAGATCAATCATCCCCACTATCAACTTTGATTAATCATAGAGTTAATTCATTCACCCCCTTGGGACCCCTGGCGACCCACCTATAGACAGCCCTGATTGTGAGGGTAGTAAAACTCCCCAGACAGGAGCTTATTTCACTACGCCTAATCCTTGGGTTTGATTCTCCTCTCCTCCGCTGGGACAAAAAGGGCAATCAGCATCGTCACCCCTTAATTTGAAAGAACCAAGAAGTTCGGCTCGCGTCAAACTTATAATGTGGACTCTGTCCTGCAGACCAGCCTGAAAGCTATCCACCACACTAACAATAGTCTGCTTTGTTTCTACAAACGCTGTGGCTGACATCTTTACCATAACCATGGGAAGCCTACGTTATGACAACATCTACTATTTTCAGTCCTGAATTTTTCTCTAAAACCGTGATCTCCATACATAAGTCCGCACCCCTGCTTTTTAAATTTGTTTCTGAGAGAATATATGCAGGTAGTACACGAGTACATGTCAAACTTTTGCAAGGGGCCGACCTTGTACTAAATTTCATACACGTAACATGTTTTGATACAAACACAATTAGTTTTTTAGCTATGTAATAATTCTCAGTGCATAGACATTGACAAACTATTTTGACACTTTGTGTCAATATAACATGGCGGTAGTCGATTGTGAACCATTACTAGTCTAGCTACAATGCTTTAGCAAGCAAGACCACTATTGGCCATAATTACAAGTAGTGTCAATTTTTTAGTCTTAATGGAGCACACATTATAAATTTGGTTATCACACTAGAGAACAAGGAAAAACATCGACCCAAAAACTGAAACAGAAACCACTTTGTGCAATAACATGCATAACAAATGCATAATGGAAAGTAAGCTGGAGGCATGCAGAGAGTGCATCACATCAGAAGCCAAGACTGCGGAAGGCTTAGTACTCGTCGCCAAGGAGACTTACCATGCACTCTTCCTTCACACGAAAGCAACCACACGATAAGGAACAACTATGAATAACACCAGAGCCAACTTCCACGACAAAGCAAAACACAAACTCCAACAACAACAACAACAATTACCTTCAAAATAATATCTTGGCCACGTTTTTACTGAAAAACACTGCTTTTTAGATTGATTATTCAATCAAAAGCATATGACCCTGAGAAAATAGTTAAAACAATGAACGAAACATAGAATACTTACAACTACGGATCTCACTAATAAAACTAATAAAAATGGAAAACACCATAATTGTCTGGTACAGTATCCTCCAATATATAGCTCCTTATAGGAAAGCTAACGGTACTAGTGTATGCCTGTATTTTCCAGAATATAAATATGCTACCTAGACAGTCATGTCATGAAAACCTGTCAAAACACTACATATTTTCCTTTTCTACATAACAATATTTTATTTTCTGCGTATTCACATTAAAGTGCTTTAATGAAATTACAAATTAACTGATGAAAACACATTCTAAGTATATGTATTATTTTAATATGATTTGATTTTAATGTTGTGTGCTTATCATGATGTTTGTGTACTGAAAGAATGTGCTCTTACTATTCACATTAGCTACCAGTATTCACAGACACTTGAATGCAAAACTTGAATGTTCATGAAAATCATTTTTCAGTACAGCAAAATTGCAAGACCATCTACATCAGCAGCACCTCGCACAGATAACAGCTCATCTTGTTATGGCGTACCCTTCAAGCGTTCAGTGCAGTGACAACGTAAACAGAAAAAGCAACATGTGTATATTTATAGCATTAAATTCACGACCTGTAGCAATGATCTCTGGTTATCTCATGAGTGATGGACATGTAGCTATATTCCACTTCTCACTCGCATGTACGACGACAGTTACAATCACCACATAAGTCTACCAGATTTCCTCCGGAAGAAATCCTTGAGAGTCTTCAGGCATCAAATGTAGTTACACCCTCTAAGATTTGCCCCCGCCACCAACGAGACATCAGGAATTGTTTTATCTACCCAAGGCAAAGGAGGGACGCTCCATGCCAGATATAATTATTCCCCGGCCGAGCCACCGAAGCCATTCACCTAGATCAACTGAGTACAGCAGCACGACGCTAGATGCCACTACTAGTATGATTGCCGAAACATAAGCCTAGATACAGCGCCCACCACTGAAGTCACACTCCAAGGATACACATCATGCTCTCTGCAACTGTTGTCCCCTCTCCAGGACAACCCCCTATGCTAGGCGAGCAAGGGACACGCCGTCAAGCAGTATAAATAGAGGGCCGCACCAAGCCTATTGGCCAGTCTTCAAGCAATTGACGTCACGCCCTAGTGGTGCCAAAGACATAACCACTCCTCAAGTCTTCACCAAACCCTCTAGGTTCCGAAGATCCTTCAACTCATGTCTTACGTCGCCGCAACACTGAGACTATTACCAGTCCCTTCTGGACAACAGTAGTAGCGTAGTTCAAGTCAGAGTCGGTTTAATAGCCACTTTTACTGCACACCTGTTACACTACCTACATGTCAACTGCTCCGGTTCTGTGAGGTCTGATTGTAGAATTATCTTTCCTCACACCCTTTACCCATAGTAGTGGTGTTCACAAGGGAGCAAAATAGGCGAAGGCTGCCTCTAAATATCTATAACCCCCCTTCCTTCCCAGTTCGAGCATCTCAGTCCACGTAGAACTTTGCAGACTCTCCATACCAATTTAGCCAACCTACGAGCCCGCTGTATTTGAACCACCTACTAAACTCACCAAGGGACTTCACCCAGTAGTTCAGGCCCACCTACCTAGTGCCAACTAATGTCACTGTGGCCTTAAATATATATCTCTCGAAAGTACCATTCTATCTTTGTATGGGGTATCTTTTCATTTCGTAAACAGCTCTGTCAAATAAAGATGTACATATTTTAAACATGGCGCAAAGCAAGTGCAAGGTAGGTGACTACCATTATAGAATGCCAAGAATCTTTATGGTAACACCAATACTCAACGATACTGGGTTAAACACCAAGCAGCAAACTTATTCACAGTAATTCACATAATAAACTATAGATTTGTCAGAGCAGCCTTTGTTCCAGTGAAAAAGGTTGTTACTTACAGGGGTCTTAGAATCAAGAGTTGACTGTACAGTAGAATGCCGATTTAACAAAATATCTCTGTTCCTGGAAATCTTTTCACTATTCCACTGTTTCATTAAATTCAAACTGACCTATTTTAACACTCCAACAGCAACAAGTTGTTTTTAATTTTTTTAAAGTTAAGATAGTGTTTCATTATCGATGGTGCAAAATAAAACTTTTATTTAAACTAAATACTAAAGTAATTGACTAGGCACATATTTGCAAATAAAATGGTACCCCACGAGACCATAAAAATGATCTGTAGGTAACAAAAATTAAATTTTAATGTTGTATGCCACCTAACTTTAAATAAAAATATACAAAGGACAGGAATCCAAGTACTCACAGTCTAGTAATTGTCTATAGGTATACACAAAGTAAGACGACGACAGTTTATTTCACGCGGTTACGCGATGTTTCGCTGGCTAAGACCGCTTCATCAGGCGGCAAGTTGTACGACACTGCTGAATGGTGGAAGGGCGCTGTTAGTAGTAAACCTAACGGCCGGGTGGTGAACTAGGGTGGGGCAGGAAAATTGAAAAATTACAGCTATAGTAAGGAGCTGTGATTATCTTATATTGAGGCCTGGTGGCTGCCTGGATTTAGTTATAAATTGGTGAGCATGACGCATGCCCAATTAGACTGACTTGGCATGTTAGTCGAGGATTTTGACCGCTAGACCAAAAGCGGATTAACTGGGTTTAGATAGCTGGAGTGAGACAAGGGGTGTTGGCTAGAACTACCTCTACTACAACATCCCGGAGCAGGAGTGAGTATGATTTTAGGTGGGACGAATTCGGTCAATGCCGGAACGGAGGTTCCACAGACGAGTTTCTTTAGACCATTAGAAGAGATTGTCCCAACCTAGGCGCACTTCAGTTCCGGACAGGAGTCTATTGACAACCGGGTGACACACGGTGGAAAGTCAATTACTAGAACCGGAGAAGGTGCGACAGCTTGTAGTCTCAGTTCGGCGGCACAGTCCTGTTCCACCTGTCTATCCTGCGTAGGATGGGGTAATGCAATCCTCAGTTTTAGAGCGGGGTGAGCCAGGTGTTGTTCCCTGCGTTTTCTATCACACCTCCTCTCATGAAGCATAGGGTAACACTTCTCTAGCTTACGGAGTGCACCTGACAGAAAGAATAACAGTGTAACCCAATAGTGACTTGCCGGCTCTAGCTCGATAAGTCTCCACTGATCCCCCCCACCATAGGCAGGCTGATCAGGGATGTGGAGCAGTGTGGACCGCCAAGCCTCTACTGGTTGTGCGTTCACACTAGGATGCCCGGCAACACTGCAGGCCACAGTCACAGCACACTATTCAGTGCGGATGGTGAGAAGCAACCTGAGTCTGTCATGCCTCCTGGTATGAAGGTGTTGCTAGTGGTTGTGGCGTCACTGTTTCTCCCCCACAAGCACTAAAAGTGCTGATGTGTACCTGGGGAAGAAACAGGTAGCTGTCTAATATGTATGTCTTAATTCGGTTTAATAAAATTCCCGGTTTCTGTCAACAGTGCACAGCGTAGTCTAACTTCAACTGTGGATACAAATAAATACCCTGGAAATAAAAGCAGAAAGGTAGAGAGCAATGTGTGTCGACTAACGTGCCAAGTCAGTCTAATCAGGTACGCGTCAAACATAACCTCTTCAGAAAGAACAGTCATCAGAAACCTCCAAAACAACCAAGACATAATTATACTAGCGGCTGACAAAGGCACAACCACAATGACACATCCACCTACAAACGTTTACGAGAAGACACAAACACCAGATTCTGCGGCCACATGAATCATTTCCTTGTGTCACACGGCACCCTCCAAGACCTATCCGATGCTTCAATAAAACTTCCACCCCTAATAAACCCACCACACCAGTCCTATACCTGCTTACGAAAATACACCGAGAACAACGGCCACCCCCAGGACGTCCCCATTGTATCAGGGATTGGCAGCCCCACTGAGAGAATCTCAGCCCTTGTAGATGCCCACCTTCAACCTTGGGTACAGCAGCTTTCATCCTACACCAAGGACACTGACCACTTCCTGGAATGCTTCGAAACACCTGGGCCCCATTCCCTAAGATGCATACATGGTCACCATATATGTTACGTCTCTCTATACCAACATCCCCCACTCATCTGGACTGTCAGCAACAGAATACTCAAACAAAGACCCCCCCCCCCCCCCCACACACAGCAAACCTTCTCCGGCATTCCTTGTTGAACTCTCCAGGATAACCCTAAGCAACAACAACTTCAGATTTCAATACTCACACTACCTGCAGGTCAAAGGCACAGCAATGGGTACACGTATGGCCGCATCCAATACCAGTCTGTTTATGGGCCGGCTAGAAGAAAACTTCCTCAGTCACCAACCAACCCAACCACACTGCTGCATGCGTTTCATCGATGACATCTTCATGATATGGACTTCCACTGAAGACAGCCCAATGGTCATACTCCAAAACACATGCCATATTCCTAGATGTTGAACTCTCTCTCCACAATGGCAAAATCTAAACTGCTGTACACGCAAAACCCACCAACAACCTCCAGTACTTACATTTTGACAGCTACCACCTATATCATGCCAAAAAATCCCTATCCTACAGTCTCGCCACAAGGGCCAGACGTATCTGCTATACCAACAGTGTGAACAAATAGGCAGAGCATTCCTCGACGGGCTACTCCAGGCACCTCGTCCACAAACAGATTTAGCAAGCCATCTCAAATACTGGAACACAAACCAAGGTCAACCACTCTGATATTCTCCTGATGGTCTCGTATAATGAAGGCTTAAATAAAATTAGAAACATTCTCCACTCTGGATACAAATTCTAGCTTCTTCACCGCAAACACAAGACCTGCTCTCCAAACCACTCAGATTGGTCTTCAAAAGGTCACCTAACCACCGCAACAAACTGGTTCGTCCTAAACTGCAGCCCACCACAAAGGCCAATCAAACTATCACTCGCAAAGGATCCGACCCCTGCAATAGCTCTTGCTGTGACACCTGCACCATTCACCAACTCTCAACTTCTTTCAACGGCAGACTCACTAACCACACATATCCCATCCAAGGCAATCACAACTGTGCAACACAAAATCTGATTTATCAGCTACAGTGCCAACACTGTAATGCAGAATACATCAACCTCACCCCCAACACACTCAGGCAAAGAATGAATGGCCACAGAGCAGACACCAAACAAGCCATAGCTGGTAACATCAATAAACTATAGGACAAACCAGTTGGCGCACATGCAGCATCACACAACAAAGATTTTGATTCCTGCTACAGTACCAGAGTTGTGAGAGCCCTACCACCTTCAAGCAATAGCTCAGAACTCAGATGCTGGGAATTAGCTCACCAATTTATAACTAAATCCAGGCAGCCACCACGCCTCAATATAAGATAATCACAGCTCCTTACTATAGCTGCAATTTTTCAATTTTCCGCTCCACCCTAGTTCGCCAACCAGCCGCTAGGTTTACTACTAACAGCGCCCTTCCACCATACAGCAGTGTCCTACAACTCGCCGCCTGATGAAGCTGGCTTAGCCAGCGAAACGTCACCAACGCTGTGTCATCCTACTTTGTGTGTGTGCCTATCGACAAATACTAGACTGTGAGTACCTGGATTCCTTGTCTTTTATATATTGTTAGTAGCCTAGTGGCCTATTTGTAATATTAACTAACTTTAAATAAGTGTGAAATCCATTTACGAATCTTTGTTACCAAATTTTTAATTAATTTTAATAGTAAGTGGTATTCCAAATAACAATATATTATAACAAGTCCATAAACGACCTCACATTAATGAGAAAAAAGTTCAAACATTATGAACTGCTTACCATATGAGTGCAAAATCCATTTCAGAAAGCCTTTTTGTATAAAATTACACAATTTATTAATGAAACACAAATTTATTTCAATAAGCAGAAGTCTTTAAGATAGAAGTATACATCCCACAAGGCTGTGGATATCATCTTTCCACGAGAAAAATATAAACATTGTGGCTCGTACTATGAATATATTTTTAGCCAGTGCAAAGACACACTTTCTCACTAAAATGATATTAATTAATAAGCAAACAATTGTATGTATGGTGCACCACAAAATGTCTTCATTTATTTAACACTCTGATGGTCCAGAGCAGCACACATAAAGTGAGCCAACAGGCATGCACACAGCTGGTGCGAAGGATGTAACCTACATTTCTAGAGTAACTGCGACGAGTGACAGGGAAGCGAGGCGGGTTGCAGCAGAAACGAGTGCTTCTGGTGCTCCTACTGACGTAACGGGTTTTATCCAACAAGGTAAATAAACCCTTATTCCATTAAAAAATAGCATAATCAGGTAGTTAACAGGCAATGCAGTCAATTGCAATCCGTGATCAAAATCCAAGAAAAATAGCCGGAAAACAAAGTTATAAAACCACTACTAAAGAACATATCAATTACTGCACACAAAGACATGGCATGTGACTTGGTCACAAGATAAAAATTACTCACGGGAAAGAATGGAGAAGATCTGTAACCCGCACTGTTATTGGCTACCACTGTCGCTGTGTGTGTGTGATTGGATGGCAGCTAGGCACGTGGGGAATGATGGCCGCGGTGGGGAGGCAGGGGTAAAGAACAAAGACGCCCTTGGTGACGTCACATATAGCATGAAATCTAACTCGCTATGTGCGCGCGTGGCCAAATCAAAACACTACTGCTGTAGTTTTAAACTGATTTTAACCAAATTATTTTTTTTTTTTTTGTGTGTTTCAACAGATGGTTTAAGGGTACCTACATTTTATTTTCATGGACCAGCGATAATATATTTATTAGTGCTGTGCCGATACCGATACCCAAAAATGCTGGATATTAGATATTAGTAATATCTGGGCCTGAACCGATTTTATTTCTAGCTAATATTTAGACCTGATATTTTCAGTTAAACCAGAGAATGATAAGGGGGCAATGCTGGAGTAAGAGGGGCTCAACTGCTGCCATTTTTAGTCTGCAGTTGCGGGTTCTTATTCCAAATATTAAACTGGCAGATTGTCACTCCAGGATGGCAAATGGAGGAAAGGACATGTCTCCCTACTGTGAGATAATCATCTATAGGAAGAGGAAAGAGTGAGGAAGAGAGAGAGAAATACCCCTCCTACTCCACTGTGGCCACCTGCTGTGACAGGCACTATAGGAGATAATCATCTACAGATTATGTGGGTCCCTGAATTACCAGCTTTGCAGGAGCCACACTCAGTTACACCTTCAGTATTTAAAATATTTTGAAAGCAATGATTCTGACCATCATCCAGGAACTGGCAGTGCTTCAATTTTAATCTCAGTAAAATAAGGGAGTGTTGATTTTAAAAACTATACATATTAATAATTTTTTATTTTCTGAATATGAACAAAGTTGCATTATGCTGAGAACTGTGATACATGACCTTGTAGATTTAATCATTTTAATTTTATTTGTTTAGAACATGCTTAAAATGCCATGATCTATATTGAAAAATAAATTACTAAAATATATTTTTAGTGCAGCTTCGAATCTGATTTTGAAGAATTAATTTTCCTAATGTTTTGTATGTTTACTTAAAGTATCTAATAGTACATTGTGCAAGACTTTAATATAGATTTTCATCACCTTTCCAAAATACGTTTAGTGCTAGTAGAAGTCTTTCAGTCCATTACCCATATGTTCATTGTATAGGTATCGCATATCGGTTATATCTGCAAGAAGAAGCAGTTTGTACCGGTATCTGCAAAAACCTGTATCGGCTCAGTACTAATATTTATTATGTTTTCATTGCAATTTATCCCAATTTAGCAAGGATATTTTATTTTTCATAAATTTTTGGGATTTTTATGACAGTTCCTGAAAACCCCTACTTTAGATCACTATTTTCGTTCCCTACATGTTTGTTAGATCGGGGCTCAACTGTATCTGTATTTTCATTAAGAATATTCCAAACATTCAACACAAACAGATACTGTTTTAATTTGTGCCCCTTTCAGCAGCTTGATTCATAATTACATGCAATAACAATTGCACGTGCCAGCCAAAGTTACCTGCTCGTGGGTGAGTCTCTGCTGCTCGTGGTGTTGCTTGCTGGCAAGTGCCTGGCTGGCTGCACTGCCCGCGGGTGTCGACGCCACCGGCGCAGGCTTCACATTCTGGTTCTGGTCCGGCGACGGCCGGCTGTGGAGGGGGTGGTCCCCACCTGCCCCCAGCACTGGCTGCAAAACACAACCCCCCCGTGTTGACTATCAACATTCCTGCTCTTATATCCTCCGCCCCCTTCCTTAATGTCAGGTACTCTGGAGACATGACTATCTATATACTTGATTTCATACTAAAACTTAACTTATAGCAATCTACTGTGATCCTTTATACAGTCAACTTTTGGATTTTGGTTCTTCAATTTTGTATTAGTCTGTATTTAATAATTTCAATATATTAACAACTTTACCTATGTTTACACAGTTAGTGCACAGTAACAGATCATTTTAACAATTTTTCATCCTTACCGTGTCTTTTAATAATCTATATTAACTTTCAATTACAGTATAGTTCTATTAAAACATACTTGACATTAATGCATCTGTCACTTTATGTAAGTGTTTCAATTTTCTCCAAATACCTTATGTAAACTATGTACAAATATTTCAATTTATCATACAAAGATGTTTACCAACACTAGATTAAGTAAACATCATTGTAAAGACTTTAGATAAAAGTACTGATATTTTAATCAGTCCCAATCAAAACAGGTTTTGTTTACAAATACTGTATGATATACAAATCATGCTGCTTCCCAAAATGTGTTCAGTACATTGTTTATGTATATGCTCACTTTCGACTCGCAACACAGTCAATCCTTGTGTGTTGGCATGTAACATGAGAATCATCTCAAATATGTACTGTCATACAATAAAAGTGACTATACATCTTCCCATTTATGTAAACATGTTTTGGTACCACATCTCATAACATACAGTAAACACACTTATGGGAAATAGTTACCTATGCAAAATCTAAACCAATCAATTTTAACCTCTGAAAAAAGTATAAATAGCATGTCAAAATGCTTCCCATCTACCGCCCCGGTGAAGGCAGTATTTCAACACTGAACAGGAGGAAGGGAGGATTGAGGGGGATGAGGAAGGAGTGAGAAAGAGAAAGAAAGAGAGATAAACTTGCCCCCCTCTGGATACAAGTAGTCAGCACCTATGCATCAAGGAGTGCAGTGCATTTTCTATTAATGTGGGTAATGTTTCAAATTTTTTACATAACATGTGAAGAGTTACAATAAATTACACTTGTTAATGGTCATGACTTCTATGATTATCTCTTAAAAACTGTGACACGTGATTTCCAGAAAAGCAGGTACCCAAATGATGCTGGTACACACGCACCTTGCTGAGGGTAAGGGGTTGTGGCTGGGGATGTGGGTGGGCCCCAAACTGGGACAGCGGCCTCTGAGGCAGCTGTTTCTGCGGAGGCACAGTGGTGGGGGCGGCAGCTGTGGGCTGTTGCCCCGGTGGCTGGAGCCGGAGCTGACTGGTGATGGCTGAAGGTGTGCAGGCCGCTGGAAGCCTGCACCATAGCCTCCCGGGGGTCCTTCTGCGTGGTGCGACGGCAGACTTGTCTGTGACCCCTGCTAACACACAACCAAAAACCTTTCGTCCCAATTTCTTATGGCACATTCTACTGATTTATATGTAACTATAAGTGATGGGTCAAGGTTTGGGAAAGAAGGAAAGAAAAGCCAAGTCATGTCAGTTAAACTCATCTTTGAATTTTAATGGCAATGGTGAGTTCATTTTATTATGTTGGTATGAATGGACTATGCCCATTGGCGACAAGTGGACAAAGTCAAATCACGCGGACATAATAACATCTAAAGCTTGACTCCACAACCAATTTGATAAAGATTAAGTGCTAGAGTCTCCCTATTTTAATCATTTCAAGCTCAACTATTTTTACAAGTTTCAATTGAGTAACCTACTTGCTATATGCATCTAAAATGGAAACACTTAATTCAGAAACTATTAATACTTTGGTATAGTGGTTGCATTTGGTATAGTGGTTTCGTGGTTGCATCACACTTTTTGAATCTAAACTTTGAAAATCACCCTATCTACGACATGTATGGTTAGTTCCTAAGCGTGCCATGTATCACAAGCTTTTTATACTTCTGCTAACATGAAAATACGTTGTTTCTGTTAAATTAAACACTAAATTATATTTTATAGATGTAAAATATTATATTCCATTTATAATAAATACTAATGAAATCAGCGATAAAACAGGTGCAGTAAGAAACAGCTCTGATGCAAAATATTATTACACTGAGTGCACGAAAGCGATGTGCCGCCTGAGGGAGTGACATACTGAGTCTGGAGCTCTGACCTTACTTGGACCCACACCCAATGTCTTTGTCTGGCACCCAGAGGGCATCCAACGCTCTATAACCACACCTCATGTCGCTGGTTAGAGGAGCATTGGGTACGACTATGGTCTGTTCAGCTGCGACTTTGGAATTACACATAGCCAGGGAACTTTGTTCCCTGTTCTCCTCTTGTGAGGCTGTCTGTTGTACCTACCTTATGCCATACACCCAATGACGTGGAACTTGGTGGCACGACATAAAGGCAACTACAACAGACGCCAACTGCACTTGGCAGTTGCCATGGGAACAAGTTTGCGCTGCCTGACAGATGGAGAGACCTCACCTCCTAGCTCCCTCCCACACTTTATTCCAGCCTCCCATCTAGACTACCAGCAGACATCACTCAGTAGACCGACATCCGCCAGGGACGATAAGTATCACTGGAACTCGCCAACCCCTGGTTCCAGTACAGCCAGGTCAACAGTCTTCCATAGGCCCAACTCAGCTCCAGTCGCCACACCTGCAGTCAACCAAGGAGCTACCCCGGGCCCCATCAAGCACAATTAAACCAGCGGCAGTTTGCCAGCCCATCCACCGGACAGTAGAACCTCCAACTTCCTTAAGCGACAGTGCTGCTCCTACGTAAACACTACGTCCAAAACAGTGAATCAGAAGACTGGGTTTTACCAACTGATTTTACCGAACCTAGTATAGGACTGCGGCCTTTCCTTCAGGAATGTCCATACGTCGAACATCACATGCTCGACGGCCACCCGTTCTGTGAACACCAGTGTACAGAAAGGTAGAGCCTCAACCACTAGAAAGACAATCCATAAGGAGACTGGTCATCCAGCCCAGTTTGTACTCGTGCCGCTGTGTCACAGGAGGAAGTATTTGGCTGGTTCCAGAGGCCTGACTGCCATTGGGCCCACATCCACAGTTGTTATCCGATACATCAGAGAAAACCGACCGCTCCAACCATCACGCCATTGTGTCACCTGTTGGGGAACAGGGTACGACTCTGTCGGTTCGGCCGCATCTGTGGCAGAACACTTTAGATAGGGACTAGTCACCTGCTTCCCTCTCGCAAGATTGGTCATAGTACCCATCCACCCACACGAGCGGGACAAAGTGGCAGGAGAGAAAGGCCGCTACTGTATCTAAATCTACCTGGAGCTACACCTCAGCGTCTTCGGCACTCTACCCCGATATCTCCACCCCCCCCCCCCCGACACTGGCCCGAGCTCATGTTGCCTGTCAGTTGGAGAGGTTTAGCCTCCTGGTTCCCTACTCTACTTTGTTTTCAGTCCTGCAGAATACAGCAGGGACACCTCATCCCATTGTCTCTGCCATCCATCAAGGAGAAGAGGTACAACTGAGAATCGCGAACCCTTGGTTCCGAAAACACCAGGACACAAGCCAGTCATAATGAAATTTCAATGAATTTTACATTTTAGAAAGTTATTCATTATAACTTATAACAAATTGGTAGCAAAAACTAACCAAAAAATTCTAGGACATGGAATATTTGCCACAGAGGTTCTTCCTTATATTAAAATTTCCATTTTATGTAGATGTACAAATTATGAAATATGCTGGTGCACTAAATTAACATTCATTAAAACACCTGAACAATCATCTAAATCTAGTATTTCCATGTCCAAACAATTTTCTGCAACCAAATTCCTTACGGAAATAAAACTGAAACTTCCAATTTTTATTTATCATTTCAGTACATTGACACATGACATCTTTTCTACTGATTTAAATTAACTTCTACTCATTAGTGCAAACCATTCCGCTACACACCCTAAACAACGGAGTTTGAGTGACAGTATAATCTTCCAGACGCCAAGAACTTTTACTGTTTACCCAACGGTAAAAGACACATGCTCATATGCCCAATAAATTTTACTATTCACCAGCCGAGCCACCGAGATGATGATTCAAGGTCACCTAGTACTATAGCATGCTGTGATATGGCACTACTAGCATGATTTGCCGAGACTTTCAGCAACTGGAACTTTGGCCGGCTGGTGACATCACACGCCCAGAGGATGATCGCAGCCATCCTTCTCCACCTGGTCAAGGGTGAGCCAGGATGAGTATACATACCAGGGCATGGCCCTTGGAATGCCAGTCTGTTCTATTCCTTCACTGCTCTCCTGGCACCGAAGTCCAGTTATTGAGATCACTCTTCAACTTCAAAGACAACCTGTAATTTAAATCGTCAGACACTTAAGACCCTTTCTCAGTCCCTTCAGGACACACAGCGTAGCATTAGTTAAAGTTGAGTTATTTTCATTGCCAATTTGCCTAACTACCCCCAGTAGCTTAGAAGCAGGTCACCTCCACCTGTCTAGCGCAGAGGTAGAGAAAATGTGCAAACGTGTGAACCAGGTTCGTGGGAAATATTTTAAGCCTGGGGAAATCTTTAGTGCTGGGCCGATGCTGATACCTACAGTTCTTATTCTAAAAACTAAACTGACAGACTGACACTTAACAACAAGGACCAGTGGGGAGAAAAGCTACCCTGCTGAGAGATGATCATCTACAGAAAGTGAAAGGGAGAGAGTGAGATGCCATTCCCACCCCCCTGTGATAGGCCCTGTAAGAGATAATAATCTACAGCTGGAATGCGGATGTGTTCAGGGGATAAGAACCCTCGCATGCAGCAGCATCTAAACCTACAGGACGTGCAGCAAAACTTGCCATTCCCATGTTAAATGCGGCCCAGTAGGTGGTGTTAGTAGTGGGAGCGTAAGGATCCTGGAATTTTTTTCTGAAATTCGGTTTTTGTGTATTATTAATGTATTATAAGATAAGTATCTTTATTCAATTATGAGTTTCATTTCGATTTGCAGCTTTTACACATTATTTCGAGATTTAATGATTTTGATTTTTTTATCCACATTTGTTATTAAAATGTATCGGAAGTGAATTCATTCTTCAGGGTATCACCCTCGGAAGATATATTGTAATATTAATTGTTTAAGTTGCCCTGACTTAAGATTTGAAATATATTACTAAAGTATTTTTGAGTGCTGCTTTTATTATCCGATTTTGAAGAATTTATGTTAAATTATGATTACCTATTGTTTTGTATGTTTACTTAAAGCATCAAATAGTACATAGTGTGATGTTGACTTTAACACATATTTCCATTAGTTTTCCAAAATACTTTTGTTAATGAACATAGTGAACAAATTATTGCACGAGTGAAAAGCTATTCATTGTTCTTTAGAAACAAAGTTAAAACATTAAAATGTACTGTGTGTTGACAAATTTCTAAATATGTTTCGGGGGTAAGGAGTGAGTAAGTGAAGAGATTTGGGTGGCTCTTAACAGCGAGGTCTTGAGAGCAGATGAGGATGATTGAAGTGAACATGGAGCAACACCAAAATGAAGGGACAAGGTAAATGGGAGATCCCAGAGAAAACCTGCCGACCAACGGCATTGTCCGGCATGATTCCCACTTGCAAAAATTCTGTGACTTGGCCAGGAACTGAACCCAGTTCGCCTTGGTGGGAGGCGAGCGTGCTAATCTCTCAGCCATTGTGGTCTCTTGGGGAGTAAGCATTTTTAATGCTAATATCTCATTTCTAAATTAATTAAATTGCAAAATGTGCACGTGCAACTATTTACTGTATATTGTAATGTATTATAATGTTCATATTTTTATGTTCTGGGGCAATTTTTCCATGCTAGGAACCAGTAACTAGCTTCCGTTAATCTCTTGTTGGCAGGAGAGAGTACAAAACCACACTGTTTATTTCTGTACAGAAATAAACACATTTTATCCCTTTTAAGGACATTATTCCCATTGCAATTACACCTTCCACAGTAATCATCAGGACTGTCAAGGGACAGCAAGTGACAGGAAATCTTATTCCAACAAACTAGTTTGCTGAACATTGCGCAGTAATACGAGTTTCCCTTTGGAAACACACATAACCTTGGATGGCCACCCTTTCTAACCACCACGGTGTATAGAACGGTAGAGCCCCAACATATGAACTATCCTCTTGGAGTTGGACTATCCATCTGGGTTGTGCTCCTTCCACCATGCTACTGGTGCCGGAAGGGATATTAACCTGGATCTGGAGGCCTGACGCTTCAGAGGAACTCACCCACACACCGTAGTCACTGCAATGGTGTAAACTGACTCTACCGCGCATCTAGTCCCGGAGGCTGAGATAAGGAAGGCAGTTTGACAGTGCGAGGAAGTACACTGAAGTAGGGACAAACGTCACCTACTCTACCTCCGTGGGACTGGTATTAGGGAGTCATTTCCTCATGCCTTACTCCTTCAGAGTGGTACACATTAGAGGGTCTAAAGGGCCATTACTACAGACGTGTGCCGCTTATATAGCTAATCTAATATGATTACGACTCATCGCCAAGAATACCTCTTTCACCACTACAGACGTGACACGTTTCCTACCCTACAGGCAGCAGGAATCTATAAGTGCATTTTCTTCACCAGGAGGATACGCAACCCAGAAGGCACGACCCCCCCCCCCTCCTCGCACTGACAGCCTACATGCTGCCCAGACCTCGGGCAAGTCTGAGCAACCACCGACGAGGCACGAAGGCAGAAACGCTGACCAAAGTATTCCCATGCCAACCAGGGCAGGAGGACGTCACGCCTCACCAGCACTCTGCGCCGGCAGCCTACAAGCTTCCACTATATAAGTCAGGACGCTGCTGAGTTCGAGTCATTCTTGTTCTTTTCTCGCGACTTTCCACAGCACTGCTCAGTGCTTGGACCTCCAGAGAACCTCGAAGCTTTACGTACGCCCCCCCCGGCTACTTCACCATTGACGAACGTCAACCAGTAAACACGGTCATGAACACGGTAATTCACTTTGTCTCCTTAAGACACCTTTCTTAGACCAGTTTAGAAGTATTGTATCTTTCCTCGTTTAGATATCTCTTTCCCGCTTTTTCCATTAGAACCAAGTTGCGTACACCTGGCCAGTGTAGTAACCTTCAGCACTCAGTTGCCTGGTAGGAGGTAGCACCAGTTGCATGTTTACTGAACCATTAATAAACATACATTTGTTTCCTACCTCACCACTTTTATCTCTGAGAGTATCTATCTGTTTGCCTGCTACACACAGGTTGTTATGTACACCATTGACAAGAACCGGGTAATTGATATAACCGATTTAACTTCAACAGCGGACGCCCCTAAGGGTTGAGACATATTTTCTACATACCCATTAGACGGCCACCTGTTGCTTTCCATCTGCCACAGCACTGTACCAGTGCCGGCGGAGAGGAACAGACGACCCACAACCACTAGCAACACCTTCACCCATTGAGAAGGGACAGTCTCGAGTTACTAATTTATCCCACAGCATTATTAATGCTGGGATATCTGTAGCTTGAGACCTGTAGTCCATGTCTGTGTGAACCTACATCCAGTGGCGGCATTGGTGACCCAAACAGCTGCCCGTCTCTGATCAGCCCGCATGCGTGGGGGATCAGTTGAGACTTAACAGAGCCTGGTCAGCAAGCCAAAACCACACTGATACAATAATCTGTGATTAGTTTGTTCACGTCAAGGTGTACTTAGCATACTGTGAGCAGAGACTAAATACCTTACGACCATAGTCATGGTCGTAAATGTAGGGAACAAAACGCAGCGTTCCTGGCTGCCAGACAGTTGAGTGATCACCCCCAAACCCACTCTGCAGCGACAGGCGGAATGGGACCGCGCCACCCAACTCAGGCACGAGTCAGTATCGGCTGCTCCGGTAACCATTTTATTTGTCTCTCCGTGTATCCCAATTCATCCCTCATGCCATCCCATGATGAAATGACTGTTAACCAACATTACTACAGGATTCGGCTGCGATTAAGTCCATTCCTGGACAAACGAATCTCAATTGTGGAATCGTCAGTTCGGCGTAGGTCAAGCCCATTATGTCAGGGTAAAACCCACTATGACCACGGCACCCAAAAAGCAATAATAAGTATATGCTAGCCAACATCCCTTGTCTCTCAGTCCATTGACCTAGACCACCCCACTTTTGGTCTAGTGGACAAAATCGTCGACCACCGTGCCTACTAGCATATCTGAGCACGCTTCACTATCTCTAAATACCAACACGAACCTAGCTCCCACCCCACTGTCCTCGACTATCTCAGTCCACCAGAGAGAGCTCAAGTCATCCGCCATCTAGAGAAGTTTGCCTTACCAGCACCCAGCCCGGAACTGTTCACACCGCCTGTCAAACTCATCAGTCCCTCAGCATGTATTTCTAGCCTATCTGAGTGGTGAAGAAACCTCATACAGCATAACCAACTCGTGTACTAGGGGGTTCCAGTTCACCAAGTTATCCCAGACAACTACTAGCGCCGAAGTACAGCTGACCACCTGCGCACCAGGTCCCAGTAATAGCTCCAGAACATCACTTTCAGAGTCGCAATAGGTACAGCAGCCTCCCCAGGCAAGTAGCCGCCCTGGTATAAGATAGAGAGTGGTTCCCCTGAAGCGTAAAGTTACACTAGCAATCCCCAATTTTGTGCCCAGCTGGAAAGCCACACGACCTACACTCTAAACTGGGGGGGGGGGGGGGGGGCTATTCCTCACTGCAATTAGAGTTCTAACTCACCCCGGTGTATCTACCTCACACCCCCAAAACACTTGGGGCAGTGACGTGCCTCCTTTGCCTATAGGACATCATGCGTCAATACCAAACCTTCACACAACACTATCAATCTGATTAAGGTAAGTATCTTTTGATGCAACAGATTCAGCAGATTTACAAAGAAAGCACAATTCTGTAACAATGTAACTTACAATGCAAAATACAAAAAAAAAAAATCAATAAATACAGTAATTATCTGGGGCTGCAGACACAACTTTAGTTAGAATCTTTAAAAATCTGTTTTATGACAGTCTATATCAAATAAAACAATACTACAAAACTCTTTTCTGGATGACATGTTTTCCTCGTAAAGACTTTATGGCAAGGTGGAGGTAATCCCAATATTACTGGAGTGTAACCCAATCAACACCCAAGCATTGATGCTGGTGTACAACACTTGGTACAGTCTTGGCTTGATGTGGCGAGTCTTCCTTGATGGCTATAAACTACTTACATTCCAACTATCTTACATATCCATTAATCAAGTTTCTCACAGGCAAACATCTTCACTTGCTGTAACGCTAACTGCACACAGAGTTCAACCAGGGAGTTATGCTGAGTTAAGAAGTTCTGGTTGATGCCTAACAGTAAGTAAGACTTGAGTGTTGGTCAGGGTGAAATGAGATAAAAACGTTGCAGCGGCAGAATGCAGGACCACATGCAACGCGACTGGAGATGCTTGGTTGTCGGCTCTTATTGGAGAAATTGATAAATTGTTACAGCTGTGGTCCATGATCAACACTCATTTTTCCATGATGTACCGTGGCGTCATACACAGTATCATTGCAACAAATATTTAAGAGATTCTCTATCGACCAGGATCGCAGTATATCTTTTGCTTCTCGGAGAAGCCTGGACCCAGTACGTAGTGTCCCTTGCATAAGTCCTGCCTCACTAGTAGACAAACTTCTGAAACTGCATTTTGGCATTGGAGTATCGCCTCTTCCTCTCCAGGTTGGGGCGATGCCCTCATACGTTAAGACAAGGTAGGTTTACCATAAAATATATACATATTTGCAAAAACAGAAAATTTTAATTAATATTCAATTGAACTAGGACACAGCACTAAAAAAATAAGCAAAATTTTTTCACCAAAGTTTAGGGAAAGTAGCAACAAATATACTGAAATCAACACACAAAACATTAAAGCTATTGGTATTGATATGGTTAGGATCCATATGAATGATATTGAACATCAGCAATGTAACTCAGTACCTGGAGCATCAAGTTGCCATTGGCAACGTGGTTGTGCTGATAGGGTGGCGGGCCGCGCTGGTCCGGACCCTCAGACATTGCCATGTTGCTGGGAGATCTCACTATGTCGTGGCCTTGGCTGATGGTGGGCTTCGCCTGCCGCCAAGCAAAAACAAACATTACTGCACTCAGTCCTATGCTATTGTTTACTACTATTCACTTGGTTAACACAATTATTGATTCTTCAATTGTACCCATTTTGGCTGCAATTAAGGAATAAAATATCTTGTCCATCAACCACCTCCCATTTGATTTGACTCTAGAAATTATTTCTACTGTTTTGAGAAGAAAACATATTATTATTATTATTATTATACACTGAAATAGTATTATATTATGTTATAAATTTAGCATAGGACTTTTATATGAGCTATGTATTTTTTTATTTTTTATTTATTTATTTTTTTCCATAGTGAATTAAGAAATAACTATGTCATAAATTTTCCACTTGAGGTGTTGATAAAATATTGGAATCCTGGCAGTGGCAGCAGCAGATATTTGGCCTGCAGATGTTGGTTAGTCTGACTACATTTTTAGTCATGGTGGAAGTATGAGCATTTTATATTTCAAGTTAACCTCGTACAAGTAGATTAACTAGATGTGTACAAAGCTAAAGAGACAGCAGTTTGGGGGGACGCAAACTACGCAGTGTGAGAATTTCGAAAGGTGGGGGAAGAATCAGAGTACCATATTCATAAATAAGCACCTTGAATGGTTGCAAGTGTTTAGAAGCACATATGAAAACTTTCAGAAATATATTAAACTGTACACGATATGAAAAATGTGCATAATGTATTGAAGTTTATTAAATATTTGTCACACAGTACAAACTTGTTTTATTACATTATTACATTACATTTGTAATTATAGCATTGTATTACTTATAACCATACTTTTCATGTGAATTTAGAATGATTCTCCAATACACATTAACTCTTGTACTTAAAGACTCGAGAACAGATTTTAGATTCAAAACAAGAATATTGGAACTGAATTAGGAATTAATATTGGTAAAAATGTGGAATCGTCCCAACACCATTTAATACGATTATGGTTGTCAACATTCTAACGGGTAGCTAAAATATTTACTTTTTACTATCACAAGATAATGAAAGTTTCTTCCTGCAGTGTAGGCAATCTTTATAATGTCTTCCATATGCAAGTATCTGTGGTATTTAACACCTCGGGGCTTAAATTTTATTATGTATTTAAGGAGGGTTTTTTTGGCAACAACAAAAGACATAACATTTTTTCATAATTCCTTGTACAAAGGTAGAGCCACATGTAAGTATATAGTTTAGCACTCTACCTTGTGGTAGTGTAACATGATTTCCCAGTGGCTGATAAAATGTTTGTGAAGAGTGAAAATGGTCACAACATGAGCCAAGTTTCTGTATTGTGCAGTTACAGTCCTGTAGTGTACCATGTAGGAAGACTGTGTCAATTATTGGCACAAACTGGTAAAACCCAAATATATTTCCCAGTCTCTCCTAGCTTTACTAGACGAAGAGAAATGTCCTGTTTTTGTCATTGAATTTTAAATTTTCAAATGGATATACTCAATGATGCAATTAAAATGAAATCTGCAGGACTTACTGTATGTAAATAAATAATCCACGGTTAACATGAGTAAATTAAGTTCGTTCTTTGGATATTTTAAAATCATAATTTTCTACATGCAAGCATTTAAAAATGCAGCCTTTTCTACCAATACTGATGATATTAGACTGTATATCAAATTCATTATATATATATAACACCATACAGCATGTTTAAATTTCCAGTGCCAATTGCTGTTAGCACTGAACTATCCAGGTTTCTCCCAACCACTTTACCACTTTCATAATTCCCAGTAGCCTATTATTGATTTCCAAACTTGCAGCAACCCTGCAACAGAAATTTGCATCTAATGCCTATGAATGACATTGAGAGAGAAACTATCAGTCCGGCAGCATTGTTATTCTTAAGACAAGAGTATAGCTTCGAGCATTGCCGTGGTTTTGTCAGTCAGCACTGGTTATCAACTTCTACCATGATTTATCAATTAACATATGTTAAAGAATATGTGATAGACTGTATTACACAAATCACAATCAAAAATACGAATAATAAATAATTTAAACATATCGGAAAATTTCCAAGATTCACGTGGTTCTCACGGAGGAGAGTCCTAAGCTTCTGAACTAGAAGCCAAAGTTCCCACGAACAGACGGGTACTTACAGGAATGTGGGGCTCCCTCGCATCCCGCCGGATCGGTCCATACTGCTGGGTGGGGCCATGCATCACCTCACCTTCTGGAACAGACGGCGGCACATTCGCATTGGACCGGTAGTCCCTCCTGAGCCGCGGCGGGCTAGAGGAACGCAAGGAGTTGGACCGAGCCACATTGGAAGTCTTTGGGATGCCATTGAGCCTTGCATCTCCTCTGACGATTGTCTGCCAACAAAACATTAACACTTTGAAAGGCTAAGTATTAAAAGTGAGCTGAGGCGCTCACAAAATTCTATTTAACAACTGAAGTATGAGCCCATCCTGCCTTCCAGACAGTTTGCCACGCAGTGCATCCACAGCATCAACTGGCACCCATGTCTCTCCAGTACATTGAGTGCCAATCACCGAGTGAAGGAAAGTGCAGGGCAGCATAGTGCAATTTCATACCACAATCCCCCCTCCCCCCGGCCCAAGCAAGGATGCATTATGACAGACCACGAGCATGTAAATTGTACGACAATTCAAAAATAATTAATCAAAAGGAAAGAAAGATACAACATGCGAGTGGATGTTAAAGAACTCCCCTACAAGCACTTCAGGGTTTAATTGTGTTCATTTTAAAATTCACGTGTTTTTTATTTTACCTGTTTCACTCTCATTTCAAACCACCCACGTTTAATTTGTAAATGTTTGTGTGCAAGCGAATATTGTGAATTTATTTTGTTAATTTTAGTGCAAGGGTTGTTATTTGTTTCAATTGTTGCAAGTTACAAGCCAACAGAAAGTAGTGAAGATGAGCCGCGTGCTGACATAATTTGCACTGTGCAAGCTCACCAGATTCCGTCGCCGTTAAGTCTCTTAAGGTGTCGGTCGCGTCACGCTCCAGGTGAACTCAACTTTTGTGCATCTGTCATGTAATTTGCAATAGTAACGTAATTCTCTGAACCTTTTTCACTTTATTTTCACCCAGTCACCACCCACCCCTTCTTCCCCAGGATGTGCATCACCTGGGGATGCATAACTTTCACAGTAATTCCACAGTGGCAAGTTGTCAGACTTTGTGTTTTTTATTTCAAGCACTGCTTTTGGGTGTTTCGGGGTCCGGGTATCCTACAATGCGCTTTCACCTTAAGTTCCAGTAAATCTCCTTAATAACTAGCATGCTTAACACTGAGCTTTTCCCAGGTCAAGGCGTGTGGGTCAGCCTGAAGAAGCCCACTTAATTCCGGAATAAGTACCATACATGAGGAACGCCCGATTCTCCTGGCCAGAGAGACTCATCCAACAATTCAGCGAAGGACTACGTACATCCAAGCGAACTGTCACCGTACCCTGAGATCATCATGTATGTATGCATAAGTGTGTGTCTATATATATGTATATAGACACACACACACATAGAATCACCGAAAAGAATCCGTGAATTCAGATAAAAATTGTACAAGCAATAAGCCACCGATCTCACAGTACACCAGCCGTGTGGGTTTTGGTACTTGACATTGTGGTGACCTGCAAGTTGCTGGGAGCATGCGCGGAGGCCACAATTCCAGTCAGTCGTGTCACCGCAATCATGGTGACTGTACAGCAGAAAGCACAGTGTGTGCTGTGGTATGCAGAGTTTAAATTGATCATTGCAGTTAAGAGTCATTTTTAGTGTATGTACGGAGAACATTCACCTACAGATACAAACACTCTTCGTTGATATGAACAGTTTAAAGAAACAGGGAATGCAAACATTATGAATCACCACGCCGACCACAAACATCGGAAAAGAACACGTGGAGCATGCAAGACTGTCATATTTATGACGCCCTAAAAAGTTAATTGCACAATGCTGTTTGGAACTAGGTCTTCCAAAAACAACAATTCACAATGTCCTTCATGCTCACAAAATCCTAATGAGACATGCAATTAAGGAAACTGACTGACCCAAATGATTCAACTTCACTGTAACGATACTGAGTACAACAGAGTACACTCAAAGTTATAGCGGTGAAGCATGTTTCCATGTAAACCTAATGAATTGTTTCAAGTATGTTTATGATTTTCCCAAGGTAAAGGCTGATGCATGATTGTGTTGTACACTAGTTAGTGTTTGCTGAGAACATGGTTATAGGTGCCACGTATCTGGACATGTTAGAACTTTTACTTGTTCCCTCAAATTGATGACACTGAACAGGAACAGAGCATAAGTGTAATCATTCGCAAGATGGAGCACCACCTCATTACAGTCTGTACGTGTGTGAAGTTCTCAATAACACATTCCCCAGGCATTGGACTGGAAGAAATGGTGATGTTTTGTGGCCACCTAGAAGCTCTGACCTGACTCCTGTTCATGAACTTCTTCTGGGGATATTTGAAGAATGTTGTTTACTCTGAAAAAATTCTGGATCTTACACACTTAAGGGAGAAAATCAACACAGCGATTGTGACACCTAACATGATTCACCGCATGTGGACGGAGAACGACTACCATCTAGATGTGTGCATTGCAACAAGGGGAGCAAAGATCAAAACATTTTAGGTATGCTGTAAAACTTGGCGTGTTCAAGAGTGAAAAGCTGTGGGCAGCTCTTAACAGCGAGGTCTTGAGAGCCGATGAGGGTGATTGAAGTTAACATGGAGCGGCGCCGGAATGAAGAGGCGGGGCAAAGGGAGGTACCCGAGAAAACCCGCCAACCAACGGCATAGTCCAGCACGATTCCCACTTGCGAAAATCCGGTGCCCGGCCAGGGATTGAACCCGGTTCGCCTTGGTAGGAGGCGAGCATGCGTGCTAATCACTCAGTCCCGTGGCCCCCACTTGGCAAGTTGCTGCATATTTTGGTATATGTATGAATAATTTACCTAAGATATGGACTTAGTTATTTCAGCGTGAAAATCACGGACACCATTTCCGATAACACATTTAGGCATGATGTTAAGGTTGGGATAGTTTGTTATGATGCTTCATGCAAGCCCGTAACTTTTGTACACTGAATAAAAATGTAGAGAATAAGTTTTGTTGCTTTTAATATTGAAAAAGCAAAATTCTTGATATACAGGCAAATGTACATTTTAATGTTGAAATGGCATAACCACGTTGCAAAAGAATGACATTTGAGATTTATATAAACTTTGAAAACAGTCAGACCATCGTCATAACCTCAAGAACGAAATGTCTCTGGGCGATGTAGACAAATCGCGTACGTGGAATAAATCATAAGTAATAAACTTCCATCTGCAGAGAAAATTTAAATTTTGTCTAGTAAAATAGGCCTACTAAAAATTTCAAACTTAATGGTGAACATTGTGTATTTCATGCATACAGTTTTACACCTCTGAGAAACATATAAACTGCAGCAATGTAAAGCTCCCTAAAATTTTACATATTTAAAAAATATATAATTTTAGCCACACTTCTATTACACTTTCGTCCTCATTTTTGTGAAAAAGTTATATATACAGTACATGACTTATAAACATGAGCAGATGACATCATGAAGAAAAAACATAAAAAACAAAGATAACATAACATCCCTATAGTCTTCATGCTGCACTCAACAGGTTTACACTCATGGTGACGTACTGAAACTATCATAGGTACAGTACCTAACATTCTTGCCACAATTCTCCAGTCAACTGATTTCCTTTAACAGACAAAATACAGGTGGGTCTTCCAACTTCAGAAATATACTACTTCTATTTTTGCAGATGCATTCTTATGTTAGCTTGCACCATAGGATACAACTGGATAAAACTTGGAGAACAAATCCAACATAACAAAAATATACTTTACCCCTGCCTTGGATCTGGGTAAAGGACCGAACATATCAACAGAGACTAATTCCAAAGGCTCATGTGGTGGAATAGCTTGCATATCTCTTTATATGTTCTCAGTGGGCTGCTTGGCTTTCTGGCACACATCACAAGACATAGTAACCTCTCTGATGGTGCGTGCCATATTACGCCAATATATAAGGCGTTTAAGACTACCATAGAGTGAATTTCATAAGCAACTTGAGGCTAGATACTAGAAGGACTAAACTGCTTCTAATCTTGCTAGAAATCGCTAATAGAACAAAACATTGTCTTCAGACAAACAGAAAATGTAGTGAAACTTGTCTTCAGGTGGTAGAGCTTCCAACTTAGCTCTTATCTTCTGACAATACTCATCCTCTTCCCGTAGCTCTCGGAAGTTCCTTAAGCTGTTTATTTGACTTGACTCAAATAGTCTACAGCCTCATTCTCAACACCTTTTGTGAAAATATTTTGCTGTACTGTGGAGTGTGTAAAATTACAAATAATAAAATTTGAAGTGTGAACAGAAAGATAATTTTAAATGAATGATTAGATATATCAGACATGCGTGTGATGCTGAGCAGAATTCATACTACGCCGCTTACTTTCTCTTTGCTCGTGGCATCTAGCTGTAATATAATGACGCCAGGCGAGTCGGATTCCTTTCGTTTTACACAGAGAGTGGGAAAAATGCTTTTGTCTTTAAAATGTGATGAAAGTACGATTGATTATTTAAATCCCTTACCAGAAGGTGAGTTAGATCGACTGTGATACCCAGGAGAAAACCTTTTTCCTCGCCTCTTACCTGACTGGTATAACTGTTCGAAATAGTGTTTTCAGAATTAGATTCAAACCCTATTACATTCACTGCAGGATAACTTTTTGAAAATTGATTAGTGGAATTCCCAAGTGTTGGCCTGCTGTTTTTCCCCTGGTACAAAGTTTGAGTTCCGGATTGAACTTGAAACTATGGAGGTTTCTGACTCTCGTGTTGATCAATTTTGAGAATTTGGTGTCTGAAATCTGACAGATTTGCGAAAGGTCTGTCCGCATATTTGTCTTGATATCCTGGGAGGTAATTGCGAGACGATCACCTCCGCAAACTCTTCATCACCCATCGAGGCATTCAGATATCTGGTCCTCTCAAACTTCTCACTGAAATACTGTTCCAAAGTTTTAGTATTCTTAAGGTCATTTTATTCTAAGTGGAGACAAGCCCTCACATTTCCCTGAATGCATGAGCTCCAGTAATGCTCAAGGAAAATTTGTTTAAAGTGTTCGAATGAGTGAACTTTTTCCTTCTCCAATTCCCACCAGAAAAATGCCTAGGCATAACAAAAGCTTTCTGTTCCTCAAACAAAACAATTTAGATTATTCCTCCAATTTGTTTAAGTAGATAACTGGGTTCCCAAAACTGCAGCCAGAAAATGTCGGAACTCCCTCCGACCATCGTTTTGCTGGATGGTGTAGCATCGCAGCAGTAAGGTTCAGTAATGAGATACTGCTGGGTGAAAAACTTTCAGGTGCGAAATTATGCAAATCAGCACTGTGCGAAACTTTTGGTATTTCATTTTGAGTGCTAGTGCACTTAACTTCCCATTTACCTCGATTTCTCTCTTAATTCCCTACTTTGTTGTTCAAAATTTTGTTCAGCAGTTTGATAAGCTGCTTGTTTGTTTGAGCCCACCATCAATGTGTTGCTCAAAATTAACTAGTTGGTTATCTACATTAGACAAAACATTAGGGACAGGTGCTTGAGTTGTCGAAACGAGCCTGCTTTGAGGTTGTGTAATCCGGTTTTCCAGTCCAGACATCTGCCCTTCTAAAGAACTACATGTGTTCCATATTTGTCGTGAGCTTCTTTGCTACTAGTTCTACTGAATTATGAACCTTGGTAACACTTGAACGTACTAAAACAATTTGCTCAACCCTGATTTCAAGATGCTCAAAATTATTTTGTAACGCTTCTACTTTGCTAGCGTGAGTAGCCCGACCTGTTGCTATCTCTGTTACGGCAGTCTGTAGCTTATTAAATGAGTGTGTTGTGTTGTCTACCTTTGCCTGCAAAGCAAAAATCACTTAATATGATGTAATCTTACAATAATAGTAATGTAATCTTACGCTATTTGATACTCCCGCCTTAGTTATGAGATCTGATTGACGGCCTCAAACTTTTGTGCAAGATCAACCTTAAGTGAATCAAAGTCAGTTTTCTGAGCCTCCAATTTACTATTCAAATCAGCCTTCTATTCTTCAAATTTATTATTAAGGTCCACCCTAAGACTATTCAGGGTTTGTACGAGCATTTCAAACATTAACAGGGTGTCGTTACAGGGTACTACATTTACTTTTTCAGCAGGAACATTAGTCATACTCTGTACAAAACTTTCATTTGTCGTAGCATTTTCCTCTCCTACAACGCTAGCATCCCAGGTAATTATAGGTGTTCCCAACACGCTCAGTGTGGTTGACTTGTCAGCCATTTCGTTCACGTCTGCTTAGCATAATCAATGCAGGGAGCTCCTAAGAAAATAAGGCTCACGTGTGGGAAAATTGTTCCATCACACTGTGTTATTTGTAGGCAGACATACTGTGTGTGAATCTTTCAAAAAATAAACTTTTTAATTTACTTTACTGTTATACTGCAGAGTGTGTGAAGTTACAAATAATAATATTTATAATGTGAACAGAAAGATAATTTTGAATGAATAATTATGTAGCGATATGTCACGCATGCATGTGATGCTTAGCAGAATTCCAAGTATGACTTACTTTCTCTTTGCTCGTGGTGTCTAGCTGTAATGTAACGATGCCACGTGAGTTGGCTTCCCTTTATCTTACGCTGAGCGTGGGAAAACTGCTTTTACTTTTAAAATGCAATGAAAGTATGACTGATTCTTTATATCAAAACCAGGTAGGTAATTAAGGTGATACTTTTGACATATTCGCAGTATAGCCCGTTCATGGTAAAGTGAGCACTTTTTGAGACAGTCTCATCAAACATAATAGTTAATAAAAACATCTCATTATAGTCTGGGACTTTTGATTGCGGGTATTGTGAAGTGTATTCGCTGTGTTTATTACTCATACGGTAGTGTTTAAGTTAAAAAAGTGATGGAAGCATATTCATTTTCTGAAAGAAAAAATTAACCAGGGCTTCAAAAGTGCTCACTTTACCGTGAATGGCCTATAATCATTAAGGACTTCTGAATTACGTCAAGACACATTTACCCTTTTGCATGTAGACATAGACAAAATACAAAATCTCATACCCTTTGTATGTAAAAAAAACACTCAAACATAAAATTACCCTTGAGAATAGAATATTAAAACTATCTTCATATACTATACACAACATAAGGCACTCATTTGTGTGTGTGAAAACTACAGTTTTATTGCAGAAATGATATGCAGAAAAATTGAGAATTCAATGATAAATGATAACTATACAGTGCAGAAAATCCAGAACTATTAATCAAATCAATAAAAAATGTGCTGTCATTCAAATAAGAAACATCACTGGTAATAGATCTGAATACTTATTCACCTCTCAAAAATTAGCAATCAAAATTGATCATATACGTGAGAAATTAAAATTCAGCTGGTTCATAATAAACTCAGAAATGAATATTGTTATAATGTTCATGGTTTTGCATGACTACAGAACAAAAGATCTTATCTGCTGGCCTCTAGCTAATGTCTGACCAAATAGTTACGCCCTTCATTCATTTTAGAGGATAATTAAAATTTCCAAAAATTGCTCCTCCCTTGAAAATTCAAGTTAATTTGATAATCTAAACTATTCAAAATGATTGTAGTGAACATACATAACAGTTCTTTAAAATTGCAGTACCAAACCCGATGTACACTATCCTCGTTCAGTACTGGTGGAGACGGCAGCTCATGTAGTTTTGTGTAGCACTTCAAAACTACCGGAAAGAGTTTAGGACCTCTTCTTTATCGCGCCCTGCATGTTTAAACAAAGTAGGTGCCTGCCTCTCGTACACTTTTCCTAACAAAATTAATGAATTCTTGCAGAACAAAAGTTACAATGTCCATAGTGTCTAGGGAGAAAGCAGAGTGTCCATCAAAAGGGTTCATGCGATGATACTAATTAAAACTGGCAAATTCCAAGATATTAGTCACTTCCTGAGATGTAGTATCTTTCAGAACTGTAATTAAATGCATTCTTCCACAGCAAAACATGCTTGATTAACATGCCAGGTTAAGTGCAAAGAAAAAACTGTGACAAAATAATTGACAATGCCAACGATAATTGAGCTCAGTTCACATGGCGAAATAAAATAACAGAAATAGAACTGTCAAAAAGCATGAAATGTAAACAAGTAAATAAATAAGAATTTTGAGGAGATGTCCTGCATTACAATTCTAACTATTCCTGAGGGTAGAGGCTTTAAGATTACGTTCAAAATAAATAAACATTAAACTCAAAACCAACTGAAACAAGAACCAATGGCTTTGAAGACTTATTGTAATGATAAGGAAACTACCCCTGTATGACCTCTATGCAAGAATTTGAATAACAATGGGCAGGATAGGCCGAAGAGAACTCGTGCAGTAACAATGGGCAGGATAGGCCGAAGAGAACTCGTGCAGTAACAATGGGCAGGATAGGCCGAAGAGAACTCGTGCAGTAACAATGGGCAGGATAGGCCGAAGAGAACTCGTGCAGTAACAATGGGCAGGATAGGCCGAAGAGAACTCGTGCAGTAACAATGGGCAGGATAGGCCGAAGAGAACTCGTGCAGTAACAATGGGCAGGATAGGCCGAAGAGAACTCGTGCAGTAACAATGGACAGGATAGGCCGAAGAGAACTCGTGCAGTAACAATGGACAGGATAGGCCGAAGAGAACTCGTGCAGTAACAATGGGCAGGATAGGCCGAAGAGAACTCGTGCAGTAACAATGGGCAGGATAGGCCGAAGAGAACTCTTGCAGTAACAATGGGCAGGATAGGCCGAAGAGAACTCGTGCAGTAACAATGTAGTTCGACACATCGTGACCTCACAGTGATTTCCGCTTATCGGATAGCGTGGGTGGACGAACCACGACCATCTACGTATTTTGATCAAAGCCGAAATGCGCGCCGGACTACCTTAAGCTGGAACCGCAGCTTTTTGAGAGATCTGACTGTCAGCCAACCTAAAGTTAGGCTAGTTTTGTGATGAAAAGTCTAATAAGTGTTGAGAAGAGACCCGATTGTACGGTTTAAGGAATTTTGAGTGTTTAATGATTTCCGATGCCGACACAGCTTCCTCATCATGGTCCATGTCTACAGAGGTTGCGTTTGCAACATTGAAGTAATAGTGGGCAGTAAATTCACTTCAACAAGATTTAGTTGTGTGATTGTATAACTTCTGGGTTTCTTTTAAGAAAAATGTTGATAGCTACGGACTGACCTGAATTTTTATTTGCTTCATAGAGTTTTGCAGAGAAATTTCAATAAGGAGAGTTAAAGAAAATTTTTCTAGAGGCCTCATTGTCTCAATATTCTTGTCGAAACACTGAGCTACGCCAAAATTTAATACAATATTTCTGAGAATAACTACGTTTCTACTTAGCATGAGTCACTTTAAAAACAGTTTTGTACCTCAGTCATTAAGCAGTTTATTTGAAAATGTCAGGAGAGGCAATTAAATTTTACTTGATGACTTTTATTCAGTTGAATAATCCAGTAAATACATTTATGCATGGATTTCAGAAAAGTTCAGTTCTACACACACAGCTCAGCATCGGAGTGCTACTGTGTTCTTGTTGAATAGAAGTCTTGTTTATTATAGAGTTAATAATTTCTTATTTTGTTACTTATAAGAGGGTAATCATGTTCTGTCGTAATTATGTCTTTTGTGTCTCTTCGAAGGGTTTTATTGAACATAATATTTAGTAAAGCATTACATGTTGGATTAAATTGAGAATAGAATTTTCTTGTGTGTTTTCTCATGCAAATAGTATGATAACTATCTGCTATGCCTATTAAACCGTCTTTGATTCGGAGGTTTGAGTTAAAAGCCATTTCATTCTCTAAGAATATTGGAGTAATCAGATAACAGTCCATGAGTAGAACTGGTTACCTCAACTTGAAATTGCATTGGGTTATAAAGCTAAGAATTACATCTGCAGGTTGCAGATATAGTTTGATAAAGTTATCCCAATCCGTTTCACTATAAGCTATTCTACAAAGTGTGGCGTCACTACGCTTCCCTTACTTCCCCCTCAGCTTGACGCCTGGTGTTTAGCGACCGTGAACTTGTCCACTCTTACTAGTTGTTACCTCGCTGGGCTCTCCATGAAAATAAATATTTTTATAGATTTGTGTATTTGCACTAACACCCATAACACTACCCATAGTAGCAGTTGAGCGGTTATCGTTAGTAATACAGATATAATTTGCTAATTATAAATTGATTTACAAGAATACACTCTCCCTCAAATAAAGCGAGCATGGCGCACTAGGCCCGCCATAGGTAAAAGCTCTGAACAGCAAGTGGAATTACATGTATGAAACTCTCCAGGGCCACGAATACGATGGAGAAAGAGAGTTTATGCAGGAGGAGCCAAACAAAGCAAAAGGAGTTAACTAACAATTTGCTATTTCAGCTACTGTGATGGATGCAAATGGATGAAGCTCCCGCACCGCGGACGAGACAAACGTCCACCCTGTTCGGCCCACTAGATAAGAATAAAGATGGTGGCTCGGAAATGCAGTTACCTAACCGAGATCTCCAGGCCAACAACGTGAGGGAAAAACCATAAAACACACATACTGAACAGTAAACAAGTATGAACAATTAAATACCTTAAAACACTCTGTGAATTAAAAGGAACATTTCCAACACTTCAGATTTCTTTTATAAAGTCTCCAGTCCGTGTTAGGGACCTACTAAGTGTGTCGTGGGAAATGCATTTACCAGAGAAAAGCCAGGACAGCTCGCAGAATACACAGAAAACTAAAATAAAACATACAAGGCACTTTATACACAAAAACCCTTTCAGTCAACATTATTAAATGAAACTAATAATGTAATAAGTGGACAGAGAATTTTAATTTGGGCGTTTGGCATGGCGCTTGCCGGAACTGCCAAGGTAAATTTACTTTAAATTTTACAGATTGAATAAAATGCAGTTAGCTACGCCCTTTCAAATAAAATAAACATGACAAAAACATCAAAAAGTTTTGAGCATATCTTAAGAGTATCACAGTTCAATGGTACGTAATTATACGTAGGCCACGTGGTCTGGCACTCTTTATTAAAAAGCACAACACTCAGGGGAAATAAACGGGAGATAAATTTTCCAGTGTCTAAGCGAGACTCTGCTTTTGGGGGGAGCACAACACTTTAGCACTGTAAACACATACTACATAGTTTACTCTTGGTGCTGCGGTTCGTTCAGGTCATGGAACGGCTCAATGAGCCGTTCGAACATAATGGTTCTGGGGACCCATGTATCAACGCTGCACCTCGTGTGCTGCCAGGCACAATCGGAACAGCATTGGTCTGCCTCCCGAGATTGCAGTGAGGATGACGTCAATACAAATAAACCTACAAAAAATGGTTTCTTACCAAGGAAAGAATGAACAATATCCTCCATTCTGAAAAATAGTGGTGAGTTATGCCAGTCATAACACACACTCCGTAATACTTTAAAACATGAACAGATAAAGCTACACACATGGGATTTTCACTTAATTATTCAGGAAAATGCGCCTCCTGCAAAAAAAAGTAACAATTTTAATCAAATATTTCAAAATATTTTGAATGCACCTTAGAACCATTTTGCTACTCACTGTAGCCATTAACACTGTGAACTGGGCTGCTGCAGTGCAAAGCCATGATACGCTAATGGCACCAGCTGGTGGGAGGCGCAAGGCAGTTGGACACACATTGAGCTGCCAACAAGTTCTGTGCCTGGTATAAACATTTTCTTTACTATGTGAATCAATATTTTATATTGGCGGTTCTGACACATA
The DNA here is from genome assembly GCA_029891345.1 of Dryococelus australis. Taxonomy (NCBI): domain Eukaryota; kingdom Metazoa; phylum Arthropoda; class Insecta; order Phasmatodea; family Phasmatidae; genus Dryococelus; species Dryococelus australis. Next base: position 362,279,519 of record CM056995.1, read on the forward strand.
AATCACTTTGTTCCAGGTACCTGTGAAAACTAACCACGAAATGGAACAGACAAAGCCACATAAATTCACAGAATTCAGAGCATTTCGTAATATTACTGACTGCGCAGGGCTTATTTACATGTTGATGTTTATGTTCTACGTGTCTTGTATTCTTCGTAAATGTTATTGTCTTGATTTCAATTATTTTTGCAAGCCCCTCCAGAAAGGTGAAAACACATATTATGCTTTTTTCGTTTGTTTATGTTTCACTACACACTGTAAGAATTTCAACATTTCGAAAACCTATTTAATTATTATTATTTTATAATTCTTTCTCAAGCATGAGCTATTAAGCACTATATTTGTTTAACAAGCTTAATTAAGTTCTACTTAACTTCTTCCTTGAATTTCACCTTTTTTTCAGAACCATTCTTTAAAGCCAAGGATGAATTAGTTTAAAACATTTATCTTGGTTGCCATATGTCAAGGGATGTGACGTACATACATTTCCTTTGAAAGACTTCAGGGTCTTTAAGGAGACACTCTGGCGGGCCGTTTAAGACAGACGGTCTGTAAGCCGTCGGTCACCGCATGATTGACAAAATCTGCAGTACACCACTACGTAAGCTGGGGAAATGGGTGTTTTGAAAAGGCGCCACGCTCTGGAAATAGCTCTCAGTATGTTTGCTGAAACGGAACTGCGGTAATTACCTAGATTTTCCCTGCTGGAAGACGTGACACTGACAACTCCACCATATTTACTTCAAGTAAGAACTAATCTATCAGGTGATAGAATCTACATTTTATTATTTAATTACATTCCGTTGATCCCTTGGCTGCCAAGGTGGCTTTAGGATATGATAACGTAACGTCCTACGTGAGTTTTTTCACATTTAAAGTTATATGGCGACATTTAAATTTGCAGAAGTAATATTTTATTTTATTGCAAGGAGAATTTATTTAAACAGTTTGTGCAAGTAACTCCAGTGTTATCTACAGACATTTCTCCAGAAGTCTTGAGCTGATAGTCTGCTTACTATTGCACTATGCTAGTTGTGTTCAGCCATATTAAAAGTAACTTAACTGACAATCTGCCACGTTAAATAATTCCTGGTATTAATGATATTTGCTCACCTATTGGTGGTTTAAAACTTTAGTAATTCAGAAAGACAATTTGGAAATGAATTACAAAAATCATGTCCAGTACTCTAATAACTCGAAGACATCCGACAGCAGATATTAATTTATACCAACTACTTATTAGGCTGTTAACGTTTTCTTCGGGTATTTGCATTTAATTTGAATGTTATTAAAAATTGAGATTTTATTCAGCGTTTGTTCTTGTTTCTATAGTATTAGGAATTATTTAATTTCTTTGGAAAGGTTCTCTGTGTTGCATATCTGCTGAATATAATACACGCTATGTTTTAAGCAAATTGCACTTCAAATGGCAAATATGTGTATTACGAGCCATGTAAAATTTAATTATGGGTACTGAAAAAAGGGGATTTATTTCAATTAAGTATGTTCCCGAGGCAAAACTGCTTAAAACAAAAAGTGTTTGAAATTGAGATCATTTATGGCAGCATACATTACTTCCATGATGTGTTTCTATATAATTTTCCCACAACGCCATGTGTTGCATTCCTACTCCACACGTCCGGTGTCATTAATTTCTCACTGGTGTCATCTACAGATCCACGATATACCTACTTCCCATCAATGAAATTAGTTTTTTTTTTTTTTTTTGGTCATTTCCTCAAAGCCCTGTTACCACACACAATTTATTTTTGTTTATAATACGTTAATAGATTTACTTAACACCACAATTTGAACACGGGACTGGGAAAGGCATACAAAAGAGGAAACAAAACAATGGACCCTATAACTTTAAATGATGAGTCGCCAAAGCACAAATAAAGACAATAAGGATGCACATGGTTGAATCTTAATCAGACACAATCTAGTTATGTTGTTTATTCCTGTTAGTGCTTTGTACTTTTTACTTTTCCCAATGCGTAAGCATGCAGGTTACACCCAACCCCGGTGTCTCGTTTATTGTTAAGTTAGATTACGTTAGTTCCGGTCTTCTAGCAATTAAAGTGGTTCGACAACCCAATTGACATATTTTACCCCACAATTTCCCTGATCATCATAGCTTTCCCCGCTATTGCGTTTCATGGTAGGCCTACACTCTGCAAATATAGTATTAAATTTGTATTCAGTGAGCTTAGTAATGTTGAAACATACAATTAAAAATTTTTGTTTCAGATATGATTTCTGGTGCAGATTATTGTGAGTGCATGTAATAAGGAAATAGATCAACACATGTGTCTCGCAGCGAATATCAATGTTAAATCAGATTTTGCTCCCGAGACATTATGGTCTACAACCATCAACATCACAATTCAAACACTAAAACTAATCGAAACATTTAAAAATAAAAACGTTTTACCTTCAGATCCAAAATTTCTGTTGGTGTTATTTCTGAGGGATCGACGAGTGGCAGAGGGCGGTTGGTGCTTTTCAAAATCTGGTTGTTCCCCACGATGCTGGCCCACTGCAGGGGCAAACCAACATATCTCCCCTCTCGCTTGTCGTATCCTGTGTGAACGCGATGCTCGAAATTCGTGGGGTGTGAAATCAAAGGCTTCTTCTTTTTCTTCGAAAACATATTACACCTGCTGCAACAAATAACACTACTCAGTCGAATTTAGGTTAACACGATTTATCACGATCCTAAACCTACTACAAAAAGAACAATTCTAAATACGGACACAAAATCCACAAACGTAAACCTCGTAAAATGCAAATAAAACGAACGACGCTTACTAATGCAAAAGCCTTCAAAAGCATAAATACATGTTGACTCTTAGAGCACAGTGACAGCGACACTGCACTTCGATGGGCACAACATCGATAAACAACGGGAACACCACATACTGACAAAATGATAACTTATCAGCACAATCACGTACTTGCGAACACAAACAACGTCTTGCCATCAATTAATCGACATGCCACACGCAGGGCGTTGGAAAACAACAACCAACCACCATCTTGGTTACTCGCTCGCACCAGAGCGCTCTAGCGGCCACCACGCGCAACTCAAGGAGAATGAACTGTGAAAAAAAAAATATAAAAAAAAACAGCCATCTTGGCATCAGCGTGGCATGATGCGCAATAGTATTCTCCGCAATACCAGGCAACATTTTGGGAAAGCAACAGACGGGTAGCACGAATCCTGTCTCCACTCCCTCACACGTGCCGATCGGCACCGCATCAATGGGTGTCAGCCGCGAGCCAGTCAGGCCACGTGGCTGCAGCAGAAAAAAATAAACAAATCGCAATATGAAACTCCCGCAACAACCGCGTTACGTAGGAGATCCTGGACGTCTAGACAAGCAAACATAACATAGAGGCCTTTAAAATTATGACTGAAGTGCGTGCGTCCCGTGCCTTCACAAGACTCATTCAATATTTTGAAGAGTACAGATTCTTCTCAGATTCACAATTTGTCTACAGGAAACATACATCGTCAGTGAGGCAATATATAAACTGACAGATAATATCCTTAATGCTCTGGACAAAAACTGCAAACAATTTGAATTTTTTGTTATCTGACAAAAGCTTTTGACTATGTAAATCATAATGTGTGCAAGGAAGTAGTGCAAAGAGTGGTGCCAGCCATTCTGGCAGGTGTATTCCCTACTGGAAATGTAGCTGGCAACTCTAAGTTACTTTTGCAAAAGACGACTGCCTTTTTGGAGTTATTTCACAAAAATGACCGCCCTTTTGCATTTATGTTACAATTGCAGAGTTGGTAACATTACTTTCACAGTCATATAACTGCAAGATTGTGGCTGCTAACTATGAAATTACAGTTACATAACTGTATTATTAGAACTGTTAACTATGTGTCCACAGGTGAAAACAATTTTAATTGATATTTACTGTGAAACGACAGTTTATTAACTAAAATTCTGAAGCTCCTGACTGTACACTTGCAGTCACACAAGGCAACATTCAAACGATGGTTGTTTGCTGAAAAACAGCGGTTACATGCCTGAACTGCTGAAGTTGTCGACTGCGCAATAACTGTAAGACCACAATCACCCAACAGTGGTTTGACAGTTGGTAACAATAATACTGCAGTTATTCCAGCTGTGTTTCTGCAGTTGACAACTGTAAGACTACAGTCTTCCAACTGAACTTTAAGTTAGCAGAACTAATATTACTGTCTCCAACTGTAATTTAACATTTGTCAACTATAGAATTACAGTGATCCAACTTTAATACTGCAGTTGACAGCTGCAAAAATTGCTTTTGCGTAATTGTTGTTTTATATGTTGTATTGAACCATTGTCTGTGAACAACTGTAACTGAGTAACTGTTAAATGACAGTTACTTTTACAGTATGGTTGTTGGAAAGACTGTAAGTTATGTTAGTTCCCCCCTTCACCGCCCAAACCTTTCTTCTATAGAGTTGCTATTGCTTATATTAGAGATAGTAACGTAAATAAGTGTCCAATGTATCATGTTTGTTTTTATGAATGTTAATTACATGCAATCTTTTTGCAGTTGTCAACTACACAGCTAGTATGGAAATTACCACGTGTGTTGTTTTGTACTATAAAACACCTTCATATTTCTGCCTATATTTGAACACTTATTTATTTTTATTTTTATTTTTCTGCAATTTCACATATTTGATTCTTATGATAGTTCAGTAGTCGTTCGTCTTTGCAAGGGGTGTGCCACATCATGTCAGGGCACATGTTTTGCGGGCTGGGATAGTCATCACCATGTTGGACAAATCATATCACAGCAATAGTTACTTTAGCATACTGGAAAATTTTTCGTATTTCAGCTGCCCGAGACTTCACTGCCCTTCGCATCTACCCAGTGCTTGCATAGCCTGGGTAGCCGTAAGTTGTACTTCAGTTATTTCATATGACAGTGTGTCTTTTGCACAGTATTACCCGAGCTGACAGGTTCGTAAGCAGCACCAAGTGTAAGCTTTTCCCGATGGGAATGTAATCATGTAATGAAATAAATTGCAGCAGTTACAAGTTACTACGTGTGGTTTATTTCCAGTTCGCCGAATGGCATTTAAGGTACGGGCTTTCTACAGCCACTTTTCTCATAGTGTAATATACTGTGCAAGTATGTTTGAAATGGTCACGAGTCGGTGTAATAACTAACAGTGCTTTGTATGGATGTGTGGGGAGATCAGATATCCCACAACACAACATATCAGGGAGTTATTCAGTCAGTATTAATTTTAATCTACAAGGAGACAACAACTGCACTTGGAGGATTTGCGTGGTCGTGGGAAGAACGACATTGAGTCAACAACTGCACTCTGACTTCATGATATTGTCAACCCGACAATATCTGGCGCCCTGGGTAAATATCTCCACCGAAATTCCAAAACTGTATTCTCCACTCCTCACCTAGCATATATCCTTATTGACCAATACCTTGGCACTAGTTACCAGTGTTCTACACATTATACTAATATCAAATGCCACCCAACTTTGGTGCAAATCCTCATCTTAAAATCTGAACAATATTTCATACAATATTCCTGCACCAAAACAATTTTTTCCAAATTTTTCCCGCAAGTTTCCCGCATTTTATCTGGATTTACACACAACAAGGGAAAAACATGGTCAACCAGGCGACTCGCACAACACATGACAGCATCGAGAGGAGTTCTAGATGCCCCCTGCGATGCCAGGGATGACACACGTGGTCGGCGAGGAAAGCACGCCAAAAGATCTTAGCATCGCCATTATTTCAGCACAAAGCTGTAATGACAAGAAAGTGGCGAGGAGTCGCCATCTTGGGACAGCGACGTGATGTCACAGCAGCGGGAAAAACGACAGGGCGAGTCTAGAGTGACAACCTAACCCTTCACCGGCGTCATGCTTCGCTGCGAGGAGGGTAGAAAGAGAAACAAGAAGAGGGAGGAACATCTGGCTGCTCCTCTCCCCCTTCACTCTACGCAGTGCGCCAAGCAGAACAGCTGAGAGCCCTATGTCCGTTGACCCCTGCCACGCCGTGCAGGACTGCTGCGCTCCCGCGACACTTCTGCACCACATTATCATTCTTCTGCGTACTGCATTTCTTCGTTCGTGTAGTAGTATTGCCAAACCACCATGGCTGGCCAGATGTAGAATGGTATGCCTACACTGCTTTGTCTGCAGTGTCTGTGTCAAAAACCACTGGATGTGGTAGACACATAAGAAATTAGGCCTGGATATTTCAAGTGCGATTGAAAGACCAGCCTGACGAGCAACCGCGTCGCGAGCAACCTCACAGAAGAGCAAGAAACAGACCATTCAAAGAGTATCAACAAAATTAAAAATTTCCCCCGTTACATTTGTGCGGGAGATTACTAAGAACGGTTTCAGGAACTGCACTGAGAATGTGTGCATGATGCCATATGCACGTGCACCAAAAATGCATTAGTCCCATGGAGTTAAACAATGCAACCGGATTGTGGTTCATTTGCGACGAGTGTGATGGACAGTTGAAACCTACCGTGTTTACTAACATTTCAACTGACTTACTAATGGGTAACCAGCTTGGTGATTCTATGTGCCGAACAGAAGACAGCACAGGAAATAATATGCAAGCAATGCAAACGGATGGAAGTTCCATCACCATGGTAAACACTCTATATCATGTCGAGAGTGAAGGAACAGACGAAAGGGGAGCGTAAGCCAAGCAAGTACACTGCAAGGACACAGATGTCTGCAACCACACGACACCTTCAGGCTGGGCCTACATGACAGCTGAAAATCATCCGGCACCACATAGCCAGTGCTCGCAACCACTGCCAACCTTAACCCTGTTACCTCTACCACTCCCACCTTTGACACCTTACCTACCACAATATTTCCACAACAAATACCCAGCATATTTCCCACATCTTTTCCGGCCTCGACACTTCTAACATCTTTTCCCACCAATAGCTATGAACCAGAATCTACGTCCAGCTGACAATCAGAGAGGGAACTGCAGCGAGAAGCAAAACAAGACAGAAGCAACCCAGCCACCGCCAGTAACCTGAAATAAACACCGACACGATTTCAACACCTACCGACATATACTAGCATGGCAAGCAAATACCCTAGTGCTTTCTTAAAGCAGTGCACGTCACATCTGAAATGCTACAAATGAGTGAAAATGAGTGCGCCATTTGGATCGGCGGCCAATTGCAAGGAGAAGCAGGGAAGTGGTGGGTCGCTGTAAACCACTACGGCCTGCAGTGGGTGGAGTTCATGCATACTTTTCAGCGCCGATACGGAAGCGTTTTACATCCTTACAAGAGCAAAGGAAGTTATTCTGGCAGGAGCAACAGCCTGGCGTACAACTACCAATGTTCATAACACAAAAGGCACATCTGATCAGACGATTCCAACCGCAACTACCAGGTCGCGAGGCACTCGAAATCATTGCAGAAACTGCCTTACCAGAGTGCAGAGCTGCCCTACTACCTTTCCTAAACAGCAATAAGGAGGAGGTTCTCAAGACTGCTATGATTCTGGAACGAAACCGAAACTCAAAATTTCGTGAGAAATGGGACCGCACGATGGAGGCACAAGCAAAATGGGAGTGACAACAACACGCAACAGGACCGGACCGACCGTCCTGCGAAACAGTTCTTGAGTAAACTGGAACGGGACAGTGCACTTGTGAACAGTGAAAACATTCTGCACCGTTGTGATAAGCTGAATGACAGTATGCGCGGGACCACTTAGAAAACACAAAGTGCAGTATGACAAGATCCAGTCACCAGTGAACCCGTGCCCGGGAAATGGCCAGTAGGAGCGAAGAAGCCTGGCTCTTCTTCTGCCCTGGTCATGTCAACAAAAACTGGCAAAACATCTCAGCAGGCATTCACTCAGCAGGTCAGGCGAAATTTATTCACATCCTTGTGAGCATGAATGGTCAACACTGTCACGCACTAATTGATATGGCCGCATCACACAACTTTGTGCAGCCTCATTTTGTGAATTCCAGTGACGTAACATCTAGCAATTGTGATTATAACTACAGTGGTTAAGGAAGATGCAATATTAGGCATGCCTTGGTTACAGGAACAGAATACGATAGTAGAACCAGTGGCTAGGAGAATTCATTTCGGCGCAAAAGAGCAGCACACAGTGTACACTGTAGAGAGGGCAGTTGCTAGAGATTTACCCCCGGTCATTTGAGTAATTCAATTATGAGATGTCGCAACAATATCAGGTGGCATTCCAGCGTATACTAAGCAAGAGGATGGAGATTTTTGCCAAAAACGACGTGCTCAAAAGAACAACTGTAGCCGAACCTGAAATCCCATTAATGCATAAGGACCGATATATGCAGGACCGCGGAGTTACATGCCACACCAAACCAAAATAATTCGTGAGCAAGTTAAAAAGATGCTAGTAAGCAAACGGAGTTATCGAGCCGACACATAGTAAATATAACTCGGCCATCACATTAGCGCCTAAGAAAGACGTGAGTTGGCGTTTCAACGTGGATTTCCGTCTGATGAACCAAGTCACATGTAACGATATGCCACCTTATGACAGTGTCAAAGACACACTCACAACACTCGGTAAGGCAACAGTAATGACATCACTAGACCTCAGAAGCGGATATTGGCAAGTATCCGTCCAACAGGAAGACAGGGAGAAAACCTCATTCACGACACCTGACGGGCGGCGATTCCATTTTTGGGTGATACCTCTTGGCCTCAAAGGTACCCTTCAGTCAATGATGGTCCGTGTGCTGGACAGTCTTATTGGCGACTTTACGCTAGCGTACCTGGACGATGTGATTATTTGGTCGAGCAGTTGGGAAGCTCACAATCAATGGACTTACCTGCACTGCGAATAAATGTCATTGGGTAAAAGCAAGTTGGATATTTTAGGGCACATTGTAGACGAGGACGGAAACACACATAAACCAAAACAGTTGAACTTAATAGAGAACAATCCAGCCTCACCGACACGCAAACAGCTCCACAAGTTTTTGACATAGTTAATTGGTGAAGGGAGTTCATTCAATATTTCGCACTAATTACTGCTCCTCTTACAGATCTACTTTCGCCCCAGAAGCGGTTTGTGTGGGGAGACACGGAAGAAATTTGTTCCAAGCAATAAAGAAAAGTTTCCGTTCTTGACCCCAAACTAGCACACTATAAGCCAGGCAAACACCTCTACTTGCAAACAGATGCCAGTCAGGAGGGGCTGGGTGTCATTTTGTATCACTGCGCAGAGGACTGCATGAAGCGAGTCATCGATTTTGTCAGCTCAAAAATGGGACAAATAGAGCACAGGTATGATGTAAAGGCGCGGGAAATGTTGTCAATAGTGTGTGCAGTGAAAAAGTAACAGCCCTATCTGGAATACAGATATTTCATATTACGAACAGACAACGGGTGCCTCGTTTGGCTACACGTGATGAAAGAAGCTCGCAGTAATCTCACCCGGTGGGCGTTGCTCCTGCAGTCATATGATTTCACGATAGAGCACATCTCCGGAAAGGTGAATCAACTGGCAGACACATTATCCCGCGCACCCCATGCAAGCACAGTCGTTACAGGCGACGCAGAATGGGTTAAAGTTCTTCCCCCACCATGCACGAGTTATTCCGAGAGGTACAAGTGAACCAGGTATGAGTAGTCGATGGTGATATCCTTGTAGATGCACTGCACTGAGAAATAGTCGAGGCACAAGACAGCTGCATGGGAGCAAGAGAGAGAAAGGAGAATATGTTTGACGTGCACTCTATGCACGTCAAACATATTTTCAATAAATAACATTTAAACACTCTTAAAGCTATATAATGAAAACAATATAGATCGAGGGGGTGTGGAATTACCCTGCTCATCACACCATGGTGAGAAATGCGTTGCTGATGCCAATGACTAGGCCAAATGTAAACAAATGCACGTGGAGAAAATGCATATGTTGTCACTCCAAAGCAATAGCAATGAATGACGATGAAATGATTTTTGTCTAGCTGAGAATGCCAGGTCATGTTTTGATGAAAATATCGCAGTGTTTATGCACTGTGGTTTAGCCTTGGTGGCTTAATCTCTGGCTTGAGTTTTACTTGTGGACGCATACATTGTGGCTGCGTGACATGTGAACAATGTTTACAAATGAAATATGGCACAATCAAGCACAATGTTCCATTGTAAATTGGCGAACTACAACACTCAATTCTCTACATGTTTGCAGTTTCTTGTTGTTGCGTAATGGGTATTTACACTTATGCCAGTGTGGCGGTAGTTGCATATAATGCGTGCACTGCATGTTCGAGCTGGACGTCGGCCTTGCCAGGTTATTTACACTTGGTGTGAACCCGATGTCGCATTTTTTGGTTCTCTAACTGTCAGTGGTTTCGTGATGGAAATGTTCTGCTGTGTGTACACTGTTTCCAATTGTTCAGTATCGACTGGGCACACCAGATCTTATTGCATAGATGCTATCTCACTCGTCAGACCAATTGGGGAAAGCATGCCATTCAACAACCCATTCCACAGGACTGAAGCAGGAGCTGGGAAAAACGAAAAAAAAGGAGAAAAATGGGCGGAGTCACCCCTCTCCCATCACCCACACTCTTTGTATGCTGCTGGTAGCCAGTTGAGGACCATCACCGCGTTGAAAATCAGCAGAGCATGCCAGTTTGTTGACCCCTGTATCGCACTGAGCCGAGAAGGTACAGCTGTGTCGCGAGTGGGGATGGCGCTCCCATCCCCCGACACCGCAATTCCAAGAGCCGGTCACCCATGCCACACATGTGGTTTTGTTTACAAACATAGCATAGCTGGCAGGATCGCCGACAGCACACCGGCACTGAGGTGTCCTGAATGTTTACGCTCTATGTCCCAGGACCCCACACTCAAACATGAGGGAGGCAACAACTGCCAATGCTGTCATCAGTCCAGCCCAACAATCAACTGTGTCGCGAGTAACTGCGAGAATGAGACATACAATGACATTTGGCAAAGCGCAGTGAACACATTCGTGCAAACAAAGGTTGAAAAGTCAGAATTTACCAATTATCGCCTCCCAAATTAATGTGGTAATTTACTATGTAGTGGTCAAGGCATTATTATGCTGCAGTGTACAGGTTGTAAAATCATCTTTCATCAAGAATGTCTAAACGAAAGTGAGTTGAATACTGCAGTGAGACTTTTGTTCACCATTCCGGGGTGCAACACAACAATCAAACAGCAGGACACAAACCAAATGCAAATCACATTCGTTGTGGAAGAACCGCGAGCAAACACTATAAATTTACTGTATCAGTGGTATCACGAAATGCAAGTTACTGTCAACAATCATTGGTTCAAACTTCATGATCGCACAGGATGGAAACGACACAGTAGATACAGTCACATCCAGTGCTAGGGTAGTATGTCAGCAATGTGCAGAGGCAACACAGCAAGGAATGGATCCACCATGCGCCCACTTGACACATGCGTCCGAGGTAATCAAACCGACACCACCTGCACCAAGCATGACAAATGCATAATTTCCATTCCAACCATTGGACCACTATTATCCACCAATACCTAACACATTTCCCTCACCTGTGTATCCCGCAGTGTTACCAACAATGCCAACATCCTTTCACAATCACTTACCATCGACACAGTGCCCCAACACTTACATGGGAGTGATGACAATGCATCAGTTACATGTAGGGAATGTCACACGAAGAGAAACTACAGGGGTTGATGCAACCTGCATACAGCCAAGACTGGCTACATCAAAAATGCCATAAAGGTGACAAACACTGTTAACTTTTGCGGGGACTCCAACAGAGGATCCCTGCACATTTTTGATTGACTCCATGTCCCGCCTTACGAAGTATGGAGTCAGCAGAGAAGAATGGGCAAGATGTGTCGGAGTGCAACTTCAAGGAGAAACATATTCTTGGTGGCCTTCTCTTAATCATTAGGGGTTCCAGTGGGAGGAGTATTTACACACTGCAGGCCCAGAGAAAGCTGACCTTGGAAGGGACAACAACCGGACGAGTCACTCACGTCGTTCATCACCAGGAAAAGCCACCTGGTTAAACATTTTCATCCGCACTTGCCAGAGCGAGGGGTGTTGGAGGTGGTCGCAAAAATCGCCAGACCAGAATTCAGGGTAACCTTGATACCACTTCTCAGTGGTACCCTTGAGGTTGTAATGCACACAGCCATTATCCTGGAACGCACGTGCGAGTCGCCTTGCCGCGACACAAGTGCTGCATGATGACAATACAAGCCACGCGATGGACTGCACCATGAACATCAGCAGCAACAACAACTGCAGCAGTTTCCGGGACATAGCCAAGCAAAAGTGTTTAGGCAAGATCAAAAATATCATGGTGCGCCGATGTCGAGTAGTCAGAAACTACCCGATATAATTTCGATGGATTGCAATGGCAGTGCAAACAGGATATGGAATGCGAACCAACCATCACAATGGCCGTGCCGATATTGTCCTTCGGAGCAATACCACAGGCATAACAACTGTCCCAAAAATCTGCATCTGGACCGGATCAAGGAGGCTGTGGGTGCAAAGAAGCAGGTAAACAGCTTGCAGAGGTTGAGCGGCCAGACGCCTCCGACAGCCCTCTCGTACTGTCCCGAACAGTATTCGGAATATGTTTGTAGAAACAATATACTTTGCTTCTAGTGTGACATGTATGATGTTATCTATGGTTGTTGTAGGAACGTTTTGTGTTTGGTAAAAACAAAGGAGATGATCACGTCTCGTAAAACACCTTTTTGTATCATTGATTCCCTTGTGGAAAAGTTTTAGTAAATGGCAGAATTTGAAGGGTAATTTGTGCCTTATTATTTCCATGCAAACGTAACATTTATGTCATTTCGGTTTATCAGTAGATAAACATTCGTGACATGTGGCGACCGTGGCAGGACTGTTTGTTTTTGTTGGCATGTGTAAGAAATCGATGGAGTTACAAGTGGCCGTGAAGAAACATGCAGTGATCGGATCTTCGTTCTCAAAACTCGTCAAATCTACGACTCAAATGATGTCTCCAGAGGCAGAAAGTGAGATTGATCCAATTTTGTAAAAGGCTAACCAAATCCTGTTGTAAGAAAAGCTCTCTCAAATTGCATCCCTTGACAAACGTTTTTTTATAACCCATTGGGTGTCGGAAAGAGTGAAAACGAGCTAGATGCAGAATTGAACAGGTCCGATAAATACAAAAAATCAAGTATACCACTATTTCTATACAGACAGTGGATTATTTGGCTGACGACAAAGCAAGTAGAGAAACGTGTTATGAACAGTCACATAGTAAAGAACATCCTTGTAAAGGGAAGTATTAACTTTCGAAGATAGAGCTCAAGTTATATGGAGGGGATTTAACCGATTGATTAGGGTTTCGGAGTTAGTTCTCAAAAATCGATGCAGATGAAGGGTTAGACAATAGTGATAAGTTTCACTACGTGGTTCAAGCCACCCGACCTGGTTCGAGAGCAAGAGAGGTGGTGGAAAGTTTTCCTATAGTGGGTGAAAATTATCCTAAGGCAGTGGATAGGTGAAATCCTGTTTTGGGTGTGATGAGATGCTGATTGAGTTGTATATATGGGACTTGTTGAATTTAACCCTGAAAAATTTGGTTGGAGTTTAATTATCTTACTTGTACGATAAGGTAGAGACTAAACTCAGAGCACTTGAGACATTGGGCATTACCTCAGATAAGTACAGTGCAATGTTGTTTCCACTAGATGAGCCATGCCTGACAGAACAACTGCTACGAGCTTGGCAACATAGCGGGACGAGGCAGCAAGGTGAGAATAGGTTGCATAGTTTAATGGATTTTCTCAAGAGGGAGGTGGAACAGGAAGAACGCATCAGTCTTGCTCTGAGAGGGTTCAATTTAAATAGATGTGATGGTACATTCAGGGGAACAGGTACTTCCATGGCAGAAGCGGGTCACCTAGCAATAGCCACAAGCCTTGTTAACACAAAGTACACTATCAAGGCAATGGTTTGTATATTCTATCAAGGTTTGTATCTTTCAGGAGTCTGTTTTAAGACTCCTATGATGACTGTCAGGGAAAAACAGAAAATAGTAGGTAAGACAGATTGCTGTTTCGTTTGTTAGCGAACAGTTCATTTGGCAAATAAATTGAGAATGACATTTCGTGTGTGGGGAGGAAAAACATGCCTATTCTCTGTCCAAAACTTTAAGAGAATGTACATCCCTCTCAAGTGCTTTCTCTTAGAGACAATGAAGGGCACACCTTGTCCAACTGTCCAGTATATGATGTTTTGTTACAAACGCTTCTCGTTTAAATAAAGGGAAGTACAGGTAAACAACGGAAAAAGATTTTCTTTCTACTGGTTCGCAGCACTCATACATTACCAAATAAATAGCTGCAGATATGGGATATCGTTCTACAGGCAAGGAAGAATTTCGGAATGCCTTGTTCGGCGGCAACAAATCGAATTATGATTGCAGTTTAGAACTGCTTGACCAGGATTTAATGTGTTGTGCAGTGCCTAATGCAAGACGGGTGACAGTGGAAGGGGAACGCTAAGACCTTGGTTTCAAAGTAGATGATGACAACACAATACAGGTACTCGTGGGAGTTGATGTGCTTGCAAGATTGTTAACTGGAGAGCGCATTTTCTTGAAGAGTGGTCTATTAGCAATCTACACCTATTTAGGTTGGACAGTGATGGGTAGGGTCCACAAGAAAATGAGCTATTCACATCTTCGATGGTGACCACTCTTTTTTCTTCGGATTACTCGGTCTGTGCACTATGGGATTTAGACATGCTAGGCATTGAAGATCCCGAGAGGCTGCAGACAAAGAAAAAAGGATTTCAGCTGGATTTCAAGGATTTGAAGAGGGAGGGAATTATCGAAGTAGTTAAACCATATTATCAGAATGAATGACATTACCTACCTCATCGACCAGTCCTGAAAGGCCACTGAAACGACAAAGGTGAAGCCTGTGTTTGACACATCGTCAAGAATTCCTCCAAACCCCTCTCTCAATGACTGTCAGGAGGGGCCGAATTTTATAGAGAGTATATAACATCTTATTCTGAGATTCAGTGTCATGCCTATCTGTGTCATTGCCGATATTAAGAAGGCCTTTCTACAAATCGGCATTTCGGAGATCCGACAGTTGTCGAAAAGTAATCCATGGAGATATGTTCTGGGGACGATGAATCCTGCGAACCTAGCAAGTCGTGGATGCCTCGCTGATGCCATGGTCCGATCAAAATGGCGGGAGGGCCCCGATTAGCTACAATGCATGCTGGCAGAATGGCAGTAGAAGATAGGAGAAGTAGACAAGGATACCATTAACCACGAACGATAGGTTGGTATGGTGGTGTGTTTCAGTAGCTCTGAAACAGATCACGATTGGTATTATCGATTCTTTTACTCGTACTTGAAGATAATTCGGCTCGTAGGCTGGGTACTGAGATTTATCCACAATTACCATTGTCGGGACAAAAGAAATAGTGAACTCCATGGGGATGAACTCGGCAATGCAGAAGTTGTGGCAATGAAACTCATTCAAAAGGAGTCCTCCCATGGCCCTGATGACAAGCGTCAAAGTTCGCTCAGACCCTACGAAGATGACTGTGGAACCTTGCATCTGAAGACTATTAGACATCCTGCCGTTCACACACAACAGATGCCCCCCTCCGTAAATGGTTCGCCAGCCTGGTGCCGCTACTAGCAGCACAAGTATCTTCCTGCCTGCGTCCTTGTCCGCAGCATGTACGAATGCCCTTGTAGAGCCGCACATGGCTGTCGCAACCAATGTCGATGCTGTTTCCGCCATGATGTATCGCAGGGAGTCGCGACGCCCCTGTACGTGCCGCACGATGGTGTAAGCTGCACTCTCCGATATGTTTGGCGGGGGCAGAACGAGCTGGCCGACTCGATGCTGCTATCCCCGTCGCTTGCGCTTGCTTCTTCTCCACTGTCACTGTAGCTTGCAAGACGCCATCGCTGGGAGCGACTCGGACAGAGAGCCGCTAGAGTCCGATGGGCAGATGCATGTGACCAGCTGGCATACAGATCTCTTCCTTGCTGCTTGCCAGAGTTACTCATCCCTTCCCACGAGCCACCCTTACGTCGACGTCATGGAAAAGGGGCCAGGGTAGTCACAAAATGGCTCCTCTCGCCACAATGCTGGGCGTCACGACATCGCACATCGAGGCGTCCCCTTGCTGTTTCTCCACTTGAAGTACTGGCGCTCTTGGTTGCACTGATGGGAGAGCTCACTGCCGTCGTGACTTTCAATCACATTCAGGCCAACCATTAAAGCTCCCTGCAAGGCACGGTTGCACCGGGCGACTCAGATCTTTCTGCCCCAGCTGGTGGCTCACTTCTTGGAGGTGCTGTCGCAACTTCCACTTCACTACCCCCCTCCACCGGAGGTTGCTTGTCGTCGGTGACACCATCCAGGCTCGCCGACAGCTGGTCACCGATTTCCGCTCTACATGGCGGATCCTGTAGAGGCTCTTTCAAGAGAGGTGCCTCACCACTTGGTTCCTCGCTGCCGACTTCTGGGAGCTCGACATGAGCATTTCTGTTGTGTGTCGTCTTGACATCGAACACGTCCTCCTCGGTGTCATGGTCTCCTGCAAGCCGTACGTTGTCCCGATGTACCCGGACTCTTCTTTTCCCCATCTGGACTGTGTAGGTTGTTGGTCCATGGCTTACTCCACTTTGCCACAAACCCCACGCAAAAGACCTTGCAGGTAGTGGATTGCGGATGAGTCCGCATGTAGACTTGCTATCCTGCACTGACATGCGATGCCAGATGTGAGGTAGTCAGCAGCCATTTTGCCATGTACTGTCGCTGGTGTTACCGGACGTCTTGAAGTCGTCATTGCCATCTTCCTTGCGGCATATCACTACCAGAGGTCTCGCTGCATCGCCCGACTTGTTGGTACTGCGCCTCACCTGGCAGTTGTGGGTTATGTCCCAGCAGGACATCTGCTGGCATTTTTCCTGTAGCAGCATTCACTCAATGGCGTATTGTGTACAGGGCGGCAGGCAGGTTGTCTGCCAACGTGGCATGGTATTCACCTACTCGTAGGCGGAGTTGACTTTTTAAATCTTGATTACGCCTTTCTGTTGGGTTGGCCCCCGGGTGGTATTTTGCCATCTTTAAATGCCCCACTCCCTACTTAACAGATAAATCTGGCCACTTGCACCCCATGAACTGTGACCCATTGTCAGTAAATAAGTTCTTCGGGTACCCCCACCTGGGGAAAAAATCATCATCTAGAACTTGTGCTATATTTGCTGTTCTTGTGCAGCTGACGGTGTAGGCCTTCTGCCACTAGGAGAAACTGCCTGTTATCACCACTATAAAGCACTTTCCTTTCTCTGTCCAAGGATAAGGCTCTATGAGGTCTAAGCAAACAGTTTCAAACGGTTTCTGGGTGGTCTTGAGATGTTGTTGTTGCCTCCCTTCTGACCGCATAGCCTTGAAAAGATTGCATGGAATGCAGTGCTTAATGAAATGGCGAATGTCACGTGACAGTCTTAGCAAAAAAAAAAATTGCTCACATATATTCTTTAGTGTCTGTTCCCAACCAGGATGTTTCCTCACACCCGTGGGGACATACAACCTCCATTTTGAACTGTCAGTTGGCGAACACATTTCAATCTGGCTGTCCATAACATGCTAGTTTTTTACATTCTGTTGTATGCACATTTCTTTCTCTCCTGTGTCTGTACTATGGTGTGGTAAAGTTCACTAATCAAAACATTGCTATCTTCTGGCCAGGAAGTCTCGGCCATAATCTCCAGTATTTCCCATTCAGGTAGTTCGGGGTAAAATCGGCGTACCACTTGCACTTTCCGGATGATGAAAGCAGTCAGTGATTCTTGAAATGTTTGTTCTTCTATTGTAAGCTGCATTTTTATTCGCAGTGTTCTCACCACACCGCCAAATCTGTTTTGAAAGGCTTGTTGGAATCCTGCCATTGCACACCATAGTGTTTGAAGGATCTCCACCGAGTGCGAGCATCCCTGTAGAGTTGCTCTTCGATGCAATCCTCCCATTCTTCCTCCCAAATACCTTAGTGGGTTAACCCGGCTGTGCATTCCTCGACGAAGGCGTTTGGGTCTTCCGCCGGTGCGCCCGTAAATGTGGACAGTGTTTGGAATTTGGTGGAAGTTTTAGTTGCGGCCGGTCTTGGTGGTTTTTGTGGAGTTGGGCTTGTGATGGCTTCCAGTTGCTTTCTGCTCTCTCGCTGTGGCTTACTACTAGGACTGTTTCAGCACCACTCGGCATATACATGGGTGCAAGCGGTACAGACAGATACGGCGTAGGTATTGGTTGTAACATAGGTGGGAATACATGTCTCTGAAATAATAGAAATTGCAGATAATAGAGTGCCGGAGGCTTGCAGCGCACTGACGACGTGCTCACCAGCGATGTCCGGCAACTGGGTTTCGTCGACCACGGCTGTTGTTTCCTGGATCGTAATCCTGTTCCACTCTCCCTCTCACTCTTGCTTAACAGGTTCATGGACCCTACAACTTTCCTCCTTTAACACTGTTACTTCTCCTGTTAAATAATCAGTGACTCTTCTGCTTTGATTTGGCACATTGCTACTCACGTGGCACTGTTGACATGAAAACTCGAATCCAAACACTGTATTTCTCTCTGCTTCGCTCATGCATTCCCAGTAGTATTTCTCTTGACATTGTTGACATTTAAGCATGGTCGCGCCTAAACCGATGCACAGTAGATTGCGCCACCAATTCGGTGAGTGATAATTCAATACTCTTTGTGCTGTTAAATTTTGAAGCCCCAAGCTGTCGTGCATTTCCACCATTGCATCTAACCGTGGTGGTGGTTGCAATGTTAAGTTGTTCTCACTGGTTCTAGGGTTGTTCGTGGAGCGGCTGGTTGGTCGGGTCTTACGGCTGCAATGACAGTGTTTGAATTGCCTGTTGAAGCATAATTACGCACCTAAAGTAATGCACAAGCTGCGTGCCATTTTTGCACAGTTTTGCCACTGCCGACCAGTATTTATCTGACTTGTATTTTGTAAATTGTTGCCTTCGGGGCATGTTTCACCAATACCTAATAAATATCACTATGTGAATTGGGTGTTTTATTCAGGTAAGCCGCAAGTATTTCAGGGTACGGTCCCTTACAAATTCCCATCAAATTGTACGTGTGTGGAACTGTCGTATTTTTGTTTGCAAGTATTTCAGTGTGTAACATAGCATAGGGTTGTGGATGCTCTTAATAATCCACCACATAGTATGCATACAGTTTATTAATATTCATCAGAGGAGTGTAGCAACATGGAAGGAATAGTTGCCACTGGCCATCGACGACACGACCCAGTGAGAAGAGTCTGCTCTGCTACTTCACGGTATTGGGTGTGGTAGTGCTTGGCGCCCCAGGTAAAATACCTCATCAATTTCACCTCACCTAGACACATCCACTACTCAAACCTTTAATTTTTCCTAATTTTTATTCTGGCTCCAGGACCACCATCCATGAACCACATCTCACGACACTGGATTTTATCAAAAGGGTACGGGGAAAGAGTGGATGTCACACTTCCTTTGCCCAGGTCTGAACCGAAGCATGAGGCAGTATGTGCAAAAGTGCCACAAGAGCAACTTGTTCAAAGTACGTCGGTCAGACGGAAGACAGCAACAGAGACTGCACGTACTACATAAGCCATTTGAGATGGTATGTATTGATTTGATAGGACCATTTCCCAGATCAAAAGGAGGCAAACAATTTGTTATTGTTGCCACGGACCATTTTTCGAAATTGGCAGTGGCATATCCCTCAAGCAGTGCGAGAGCAGGCAATGTCGCAAGGGTGTTGGAGGAGCAATTTTTCCCACGATGGGGTTTCACGAAAAATATTCTCACAATTAACGGGTACTTAGTTTACCGAGCCAGTATGTTATTGTAGGTATGTAATTGTTTTTGTAACATATAAAACACTATATATTTTAATTTTATATATATTTTAAAAAGTGTTTATGCTTCTTGTATTTATTTTTGTATTTTTATATTAGTAGATTTTTTTCCCCTAATTTTTTAAATAATATTTTTAATTTTACTAGTATTATTATAAATTCAATTAAATTTAATATACTGTGATTTTTATAATAAGCACAAGCTAGATTAAATTAGTTAAACTAAGCTGAATTAGCTATCTCATATCGTGTTATCCCCCGTTCCTACCTCGACTGGCATGTGTATCACATGATCTGGAAGACGAATGGTGGTTGGGGTTATTTCCCACTTTTCACGAATTCCCACATAACCAGCCTAGACAGAGCACCCTAAATATTATTACCTGTGTGTTTTAAAAACTACAGTGTCAGTTTGGGGTGATTTGATTGTTAAATAATCCTTAACTATTTGTTTATTTACTGCAGTAAAGTGACAAGTGCTGTGAGCAGCAATATCTGCTTCTCACATAGTGTTGATAAGGCTTTTGCCTGTGCAATGATGGGCCTAAAGTGGTCCAAAAATGTTGCGAATTGTGTTTCTCACAGAAACACAATTCTCACAGAAAGGCGGCCAGTTCTTGCAATCCCGAGAACATGGCCGCATTTTATGTTGTGTTAGTGACTCTTCTCTCGTGTTTTTTTTTTTTTTTTTTTTGTGGTTTGTCCAGTTTTTTGTTACGTAAGTGCTTGTTCCCTGTGTGTGTTTCCATGTTCAGTCTGTATTTTCCTTACTTGGAGGGGAGGAAATTCAGCTTTTTACTGAGTATTTGTAGGCGTACCCTGCCTATTGTTTTGTGTTTGTTTGTTGGACTTAGCTTCCAACCTTTGTTTATGTGTATTAATGTACTTTTGGACCACTTCTCAATGTTTCCATACTGCCGAGTGACCCGTTTTCTTAGAAAGATGGCATGACCGCTTTGACTTGTCTTGATCTTTTAAGTTGCAGATGACACAGAATGAGGGTATCATTCTGTGTCATCTCCAAAAAAAAAAGCGCACATACTCTCAAGCGTGCAGTAATTCTGTATGTGGTTCAGTGCACAACATATCTTACACTGTGCCACATTATCAGTGAGGTGTTTTTACAGCTCTATACGAACTGACATGTATCCTAATTAGTGTATTTTTAGAATGTCTAGCTCTTCGTGTGGCTGAACTATAGCCTCGAAAACTGCCGATGAATCAGCTGGTGTTATCTGCCAGACATTCTGTGGTTCGAATTCATAGTCTTTAATTTCGTTAAATATTTATTTTTTGTCTGTTTTTTGAGGTAATCGTTTAATTGCTACTTTCACTGGCCTTTCACTTTTAATGGAGTGTGTGTGGAATCTAATTATTTTGTCCTCAAGAAAATCGATAAGATTCTGATGTTTCTCCTTTTCTACTACTATTCTCAAATATTGTTTATTAACGTGTGATATTTCTGCATAAGCTTCGCGCTATTCGCTATTTAAATACTTAAAACTTCGTGTTGTCTGGAATATACACTGGTGGAGTAAGTGGTTTTTTACAAGTGTTTTGTTGTGTTAGTACTGTAATTGTATTGCTATGACTATCGTCTAATGGGTCTACTTCTCCCAAAGGAGAAAACGAATTATCAGTTGGAATTGATTCACTAACCTGTCTATTTTTAACTGTTTCTGATGAGTGTTTTCATTTGGTTTGGGAAAATCCAAGTGTTGTGTGTTATGATATAAATTGCTCGATTTATTGGAAAAAGAAGGAATAGGAAATGCAGCTGTTACCTTTCGGCCCTGCTCCCCCCCGACATCATGTCGTATGCTGTCCGACATCGCATAGTCGGTGTTGTCGAGTCGCAAGCAATTCGCCTACAACCAAAAACCTCGGCGGCTGACCAGCTCCCTTGAGGAGGGAGACAGGCAAGGACTTGGGAGGCTGCCAGCACCGCGGTTCGGTGCGATGTGAAAATGATGTAAAATGATAATAATCGAAACCAAGTGTATGGCCAAGATATTCTATACAAACTTTTTCTATTCCAAAGAAACTGTAGAAAATATATTTATAACACTTCTACTTTCATTTTATTTTAATTCAACACACAGTATAATAGATTATATTCCATTTATTGTTATGTACAATAAGATTTTTTAAATTTCAATTTATTAGGAAAAGGAAAACCTTTTTCTTATAAATAAATTATATTGTATTTAGCACTTCCTAGAGACCAAAATCTGCAATGCACATGCACAGTAAAAGTTAAAAAGAGTCTGTTCATGATCCTTCGACTGAAGTTAAGTCTCTTACGCAATAGAAAACTTTAGCATTTGAGTTTACGTTTCCTTTCCTCTGACGAAACCACAAATACAAAATACAATCGAAAAGTCAGAGTTTAGACAATTGAACATCGGTTCTGTGTGATTCGTAAAAATGTGTTTGTTGTTATGTAAGTAATGTTGATATTATCCAGGAAAACATTTTATGTACCTTTTTTTTTTTAAATAGGCTTAAAATTTAAATTTAAAGTTTATTTCAAAACAAAGAACTCATTTGTTTTATTAATTATAATATGCAAGTTCATTTATTTCCTCTTCACATTATATTTGTTTGCCGTTTATTTAATTTAAGACGAGCTTTGTTTAGTATACCGAGATTAAAATCACCCTACGTTAAAATAACGCACTTTCTACATACCCTCTGAAAATTCACGGCAAAATGGCAGCTTGACCTAGATATTAAATTCAATTTTTCGAAATCGTAAAGTCAAGAGTGCTTGACTTTACCTTTTGACAATTCCATTGTGCCAAGCTTCATAAGAAACAACATGTCGGAAAGCAAACGTAAAGTCAAATGTTACAGCAAATGTTAAAGTTTTCAATTGTGTAAAGGCCATTGTTCCTACTTTGGTCGGGGTTTATGATTACGATATAGTTAATCCACCCTTAGTCTGGTTTAACCTCAGTCCATCTCCGATGAAGATGATCTCTGGATTATCATTGGACACGACCAACGATTATATAACGCGGCTCTGACTATGAATAAGGCCCATGGTGTGTATCCTAAACGCACGTTTCGTGACACTGATAATATTATGACATGATACAGGATAAATACACACATGGCATTCTTGCCGGTTGCATTAGTGCATCGCATGCACAATGCGAAATGAAGGCTCAAGAATTTATCTACTTTAATACACTACATCTCACTGGATGAACACTGAATAATTAAAAAACAAAACACTTCACCCTTAAGATTAAAAATGGCCATGGAAAAACACACACTGACACTTTTTATTTTTCACTAAAGCACTTATGCTGGCACGACTATAGTCGGGACACAGTGTGGAGCTGATACTCTTCTTTGTTGATTTTGTGCCACCAGGAAACGCCTCAGTCGTCTTTATTTAACTGCTGTAACTAGTGGACTCCGAGAAGTGTTTAATTCGGTGATAGTCTGGTACCCCCATTCTTTCACTCGTCTTTGCGGACCTGCATGCGACTCCAGGACCAGTGAAAATGAGGTGCAACTGCGAGTGCGATGGGAACATGGCAACTTGGGAGCAGCGACTATCCGCAATTCGTCGCGTCCCCAGGTAGTGGATAGGGGATCCACAGGCTCTGGGGTGGCTGGAATTAACCAAATACCAGTCCGCGAACCAACTGGTCGGTGCGAGAGCGCCATCGTCGTGGACGTCGAGAACCAGGGCAGCTCAGTACGAGATGGCGAAACGCATCTGCTCGAGGTGGCCCAACGATCAAGGCGTGTAGGGGAATCTCGAGGTGCTAAAAAATGCGATGTGTAGCGATTCTTACTGCTGGATTCTTGCGAGCTGCCTACTGCGGTGCGTGATGAATGGATTGGAATTCATCGGATCGTGGAAGCACCCCGATGTCAGTCTTCGCTCCTGGGCCAGCGGATTCGCCACCACCACTGGTAGGCCCCGGATGTCTCGCGTTTCCCAGACCGACGGGCTAGTTTGGGGAAGGGGAGGGGGTGGATCCCCGAAAGAACTCTCCCCTCCATCACCCATGGGTCGGAGATCCTGGCATTGACGTGGAAGGGTGAAGATGGAGTCGGTGTCATGACTGAGCTATCCGGTTTCCCGACGCACTCTACGAGAAGCAGGGGGACCCTGCATCTACAGTTGCTGTCGGTACTGCAGTGCTGGTTTGCTTTCATGGCAGAATCGACAGTAACTCAATTCAAGGCCCACAAGATGACTGACATCGGCACGGGGGCTGTTCTGTTCCCCGCAATACACACCAGCTGCGATTTCATTTCACCCCGCATCAAACCAACAAAGTCTCTCTTCCCGAACTAACAAATACCCTGCTTTATCCAGCCCTAATCCAGTTAAAAGGAATTATTTTATCCTCCGCGACTGTCGCATAGATTATCCACGACCCTCTCCGCTTTGCCTAATTTGCTATGCTCTTCTATTTAGACCCTTCTTCTTTCAGGGTGTGCACATGGCTACAATGTGTGCACATGGCTACGTGACATGTCATGTGCAAACTGTTTTTGAGCGGCGCGGGTGAGAAGAGACTTCAGACGCCAGATGGGGACGACGTAGACTGAGACGACGGGCGTCCCAGACACGCTGTCTAGCTGTGCCCCTCAATCTTACTGACGATCCCTCCAAAGAACTGTTGGTGGGAGATAACTGGCTTCTCAATGGCGTCATGACGCCCTCAGGTGTGGTCTGCACTTGGCAATCCAGGCTGTCCTCAGGTGGTCCCCGTGGCTTGTCTGATGTTGCATGTGTGTACTAGCATCTGCTGGAGCTGCTGTAGACAGGGTTGCGTCTGGCATCGCAGCTATGTATACATGTTGTTCAGTGCTGGAAGGCTATGCTGGTGGGCTGCCTAGAGAGAATGTTGGCAGGGCAGCACAGAGATTATTCCCCGAGGCGTTGGTGGGGGGGTGATATGGCATCTGGTGTCGACGCAATCTCTGGCGATCTGCAAGGCATCATGAATGACTGCTGTGTGGCACACACTCAGTCTTATTATGCAGCAGGCATCTCCTTTGGCTCACCACAGGCTGCAGCCCGCTCCATTGTGCGGAAAATCCAGCACAGAATGCTTTTTGCCCGGCAGACTGCGGGTGCATGCACATATAAACTAGTATGCTTGGTGGGGAGGTGGGGTGTGGGCAGAGTCCAGCCATCATTGTTGAACGTAACGGCACTGTTGTTCTCTTGCCTCTCTCAGCCCCCTTCCCATCTACCTCTTCTCCATCATAATTTCCCTTTCGCTGATGGCATACTCCCTTGCTCCGCTGAAGAACTCTCCAGGGAGGGGAAGGTCCTGGCCCTGCAACAGCTGGGCTGGTGTTGTTCTGGTTGCGTGGTTCATGTGGGTTCTCAACATAAACAATGCCGTGGGAAGATGTTCTTTCCAGGATGCGTGATTATCTCCCATATGCAGAAGTAGCTGTATCATCAGATCTTGATTTCTACATTCAGTAGCGTTTGCACGTGGATGATAAATTGACGTGGTGTGACGTGTGCAGTCATGGCCTAGCTGTTGCAGGCTCTTAAGCTGGCATCAAGTTTCAGATTTTTCCTGAGGCATGGGAGGGTAATTGAACAGTATTGATATTGATGGGTAGGGTGAGTGTAGTAATTTAGAAGTTCTTAGGCCAATTACTATTGAATGTATACTGAATAAGTTGTATAGTGGTTTATTGTACAAGAGGATCGCTAAGGGTATTGAGTGAGGGACAGTAAGGTTTCAGGGATGAGGCTGTGTGTTTCAATAATGTGATTACTCTGCTGCAACAGCTATCAAGAGAAAAAAGGGTGGGAGGGAGGAGGGGTCCGTTCAGCTGGACATAAGGAAAGCGCTCGACACCATGCCTAATGGAATAATAATAAAGCGATTGGAACATGTCCCTGGGATATTCATCAGGTTCAGATCAGGGGATGTATGAGAGAAGCTTTCCGGGGATGAATGATGTCAGGATAGATGTTAGAAGGGGAGTGAAACAGGTGGATTCTCTTTCCCCCGTTATTTAATTTGGCAATCGACCCATTGTTAAAGGAGTTGGAGAAATGCAAAGGACAGCAGGCTATATATATTCCAGAGTTCAAACCCAGCCAACTCCAAGTAGCACTCATTCTCTTTCCCAGCGGGCCGTAATATAACTGTCAAAGGTAATCCATTCCACACCCATTAGGTGAGGTGTCACAGTTCTCGCAATACAAAGTTACTTTCTTTCTCCTTCCTCCTTGGAGTGGGATAGGGAATTTAATGTTGACTTGTATGCTTAGAAAGAAATAACTGTAAACTTGTATTACAATGTAACGTCTAGTCTACTGGTAAAAATAAGTGACGTGCTAGTAATAAGAATGTCTTATTTTCCAATATGCAGAATTACAAAGACAACTTTTTAATTGTTTAAGATTACATACTTACAATTATTGCAAATACCTGTTAATGCAAACTGCATTAATACAAAGTGCTAAAATTTAAATACCTTCCGGTTTTATTAACGAAGTTTCACTGTAGCTGATATTAACAAAAGATGGTTAAGCAAGTAAAACAAATGTAACTGTAAATTTTTTATACATTAAAGTTTATTAAAACATCTTGTTATTGCATACACGTGTTAGCACTGGCAAGTTCACCTGGAGACACAAAGTTTTACATCACTTGTACAGGGTATGGTGGAAATTACCCACATAGTTCCTGAAATACCATCAAAAATATAACAAAAATTTAAATAGAAAATATAATTTCTACATAAACTACAAATCTGTCAACGTTAACATAAAATACATAACAAAAAATATACATTATTTATACTTGAAAAAGTAAAAATATATTAAAAAATATACGAAATTCCTTTGTTCATGGGGGAAGCTGACCATGAGGCATAATGGTTACAATGCTAAAGAGTATGGTTTGTCAATATGTTCTAGTGTTGGAATAAGGGTTGATCTTGTTCTCTTCAATTGTTCCCCGGCTGTAGATCAACATTAACATTTGTACATTTTTTTCACTTATGATATTGAGCCCCCAAGACAGCTTCATCCAAAAGAAACGGAAATAATATGTATTTGCAACAGAGCTGCATGGCTGTCCATGCTGAAGTACAGCTTTTCACTAAATTGATTTATAAACTCTACTCGACTCCAGAACACCACTGTTTCTGAACTAGTGTGCGCTTCAATCCTAGATCGTAATACAGAGTACTTGGCACATTCCATTGCCAGATAGCTACCAATTATAAAAAATGAATAAATTACACTGTGTTAAAAGAATTAAGTACATACAAAAATACATTAAAATATTTCCCACAACGTACAATAGTGTACAAATATAGTTTGAGCAACTACCCAAAGTAATCTAATAGTGAGATGCATTATAGGAAGACACCAGCCAAACCTACCCGTGCTTGGAAATGTTTTTGACTCTGTACAAGTTGTAACTCTGTATGGTTTCTATGGGACTCTCACAGACAGGAGTTATTGAGTGAATATGGATCATATTTCCACACACAAAAATATGAAGTATTGCAGGTTTTAATGCCCAAATTTTGTGTGTAGAGATTTGCATCACAAACCAGCCATGAGCCACAATGCTAGTTCCATGGGATAAGTGGACAGCCCCAGAATCTACATCAAAGTTCAAACAATATTGTTGCGGCTGCTGTTGCTGTGTGGGCAAGAGCAAGGATTAAGCCGCCTAGAACAGAGTCGTCAACTGTCCAGTGCATGAAAAGTCAGGTGACGTGCGCACATGCACCGCCCCCCCCAACCCCCCTCCCCTTTCTGTCAGTGTGTGTTTTAAAAGCTTCTCTTAATCAGTCAGCTATGACCTCAGTTTACACGAAAAAATATGATTGGATTACAAGAGAAAATTTCCTGAATTACAATTCAATTAAACATAACACTATCTTATTGGCATAAAGGTAATTTTCTTTGTTAGAAGTAACACATACATGCAACAGCCGAACAGTAATAAAAATGTTCAGAAATGCAATATGATAAAACTGGTAGAAACAGACACCATCTTCATCCAACTATTACGAAGAATCATATACTGTACTGTATAATAATCTTGCAACGTATTTTTCGAAACAGACAACTTTATGCTAAATATCAGAAAATATTTGAAACCTAAGATTAACACCTACAAAGCTAAAATGCATCAATGTAGGGGACAATTTTACAATGGCTCAGAGTAGTATGAGAATTCGAAAGGACGGGATAATTCCTAAAACTACTACAAACATGAAAAAGCTCCTTACTTGTTTGTATGGAGTTGCACATAACCAGAAACATAAAGCTGTTCAAAATCTGCAAAATGTTCTCGAGATTATTAAATATTTGTCATGACAATCAAGTCGAAAATCAAAAACTTAATGGAATTGAGCCAGAAATCGATCGCTATCTGTAAAAATGTGCAACTGTCCCACAACTAATTTTTGTATGTATCTTCACCAATTTTTTAAAATAATGATTTTGAAGTTTGTGCTTTTATTCAGTAACTGCCGAAACAAAGCCATAAGAAAATGTACCAACTCTTATATGCATGTGATACAGAAATAGTTAACAAAAGCATAACTAAAAAAAAATATATTAATTTTTGGCATTTTACGAACACAAGGATGCAGAATTGTACTTAAGAGATTTGGTTTTCCACTTTAGTAGTTCCGATAAGGTTAAGAATTCACTGTAGAAGAATACTACAACTATATACCATTTCATTTGACATTTCACAAAATAAAGCTTTGATAATTTTATTACATTCTTTAATTTTATCAACATATCAAGTTAGTTCTATTGACTTTTTGCTCTGTACCCACAGATATTAAATTACAATACTTTTGCATGAGTCTTCCATTACATTAATCCTATCATTGATAGCCATACTTCAAGCCAAATAAATGACTTCTTTGTAATAAAATTCACAAAATTATAAAACATAGAGCAGGACTACTCAATTAGCAGCATGTGGGCCACTTAGGATCCAACAAAGTCATTGCGCTGGCCCGCAAACAAAATATTTCCCCTTCTAATTTTTTTAAATATAAATTTTGAACATAACGACCTAATTTAATTTCAACTGTAGCTATTACGAGCATAAAACGTGCATTGAAATTATATACGTATTATTTCATTTATCACATCTTCACATAATAAATACAATGTTATTGTTTAGGTGATTCACTTCTTGTAATTAGTGAGCGTCACTTGCCAAAAATTGTAATTTGTATTTGCGAGTGGCCCAATGGACAAACTAATTGAATAGTTCCCACATAGAGAGTTAACATTCTAATAGTAGCCTCTTTACTGAATGCTTGTTGTTAAATATTCATCATATACACAGAAAGTAAGATTTAAAATGTTGGCTTGTCATGCACTATAGAAATAAAATTTTTGATGTGTGCACAGTCAGTATAGTGCCACCCACGATATTTTCCTGAAGTAGTCAATGCAGAGTACTTTCATAAGAGTTTTTTTTTGTAGAAATTACTAAAAAGGATGTAAAGCAGTTACAAAAATATGTACAACAGTTCCACTATCTGGTATACATGTATTAAATATCACCCACCACACAAACTCTGAATTAAAAAAATATATGCACACACACAAAAACGTACATGTGTGTGTGTGCGCGCCTACATTAGCCACCATACAGTGCACGTGGAGCTTTTCTTCCAAATCAAAACACTGTTCACCACTCTTGTTGCTCAGTTTCACTCGCTTACGTATCATGGCAGACATTAGACAACAAATGTTTAACTATAAGTAATCAAGTTAATAATGCTTTCGTGAAATCATTCTTTTGGATCTCCCATCTCTTTGTCTATTCAGAATTACATTTTTCTCTTTTGTTACTGCATACTCTGTAATAATTAAAATTGAATATACTTTCAGAATTCTGAGTGTTGATGATTAAGAATATCTGAATTATTTTTTTCAGCAGTTCATTCAAAACTATTACACACAAGCTAACATTAATCCGAATGCCAACAGCAGTAAGTTTTTCTTTGGGGGCTTGAAACTCTGATTTTGAAATTATTTACAGATTAACGAAATGTAAATTGGAAGGAAACACATAAGGATTTCCAATAACTCTCTTCTTTAGCAAATGAAGCAGGATTAGGCGAAACATACAGCTAAATAGTCGAAGGCATGAATGCACAGTGTGGAGAACAGTTCTCATAAAGTGACAAAGATTTCATCACCACTACACTGCAGAAAAAAATATTTGTAGCTAGGAAGTGATCAAAATGTAAAGACGGAGAAAAGTAGCAACAAGAAGATAGTAGCAAACGACAGCAGAATAATGGAAGTTTAACTCTGGGTGAAAGACGAATAAAACAAACTTCTAAAGGTAGTTATAAATATCAATCACACTTACAGACATCTTGCTGGACTATACATAACTTAAACAGAAAATCTGCTTTCACTTCATTATTTCTTTTTGCACAACAAAACATTTCAAAACAACACACTAACTGCAGCATAGGAATGACAAGATTCCATAATCACACAATTTAAATGCAAAAAGCAAAAGAAATCTATGTTAATAATAAAACTGGCCCAATACATGATGAATTATATATTAGCACTAACCAATTTTATAACCTTGTTCATGTGTTTGTGTGACATTCTAAAAAAATCTACTACTTTATATGTACCAAAGTCAATATGTGTAGTCTATTATTTACAAGAAAATTCTTGGCTCTTATACAAGCGCTTTATTCTCATGAAAAATAATAAGAGATAATGTAGCCTGTACTAAAATGAGATTTTGACATAACAGTTGTGGTTCATGTTGTATTGTTAATTTATATGATTTTAAAAAATTGCGATTTTTGAAACTGGTCCTTGTAACATAGCAGGTTATGTAAATTTTAATAATTATTTTTCATCTGACTTTTAGTTAAAATTCTCTGTTTATTTTGTCAGTGGGTGTAATGTTCTAAATTTCTCTTTCGTGCCAATAGGAAAAGTAAGGGCTTTATCAGTTTTAATTCGGGGTTGTATTTCAAGCGTGTTATCTGTAGTGCGCTAGCATTTTCGAGTTCCCAGGATCGGAGTGGGGTTGCATCACTTTTGAGATTGAGTTTTTTTTTTTTCCAACTTATTTAAATTTTTCCCTGCCATCAGCAGTATTAGTTTTGAAGCCCGCACATAGTTGTTAGCCAATAGGAGTTCGCAAGACCCCGCTCAGTGCTATCTTTACATCTTAGTTCGAGAAGTGGGGATAGTTACACGTGCCTAGCTGAGAGCGGAGAGCCTTGGACTCTTCAGCAAATGAATAACAACCTTTGAGGTAACCACACACTGAGCTGCGCTACGAGTGTCGTTCGTTAATAACTTTTTTGCAGGCCTGGGAAAAGGCAACATGGCGGCCGACCTGCTCATTAAAATAATACCGTGATCCTGTTCCTTTTGAAATTCGTCAGTTTAGTGAAGATATTTCTGTTCGTGTCCGTGTTCTTATAAACTGTTGTGGAAGCTAAAATAATCCTGAGACATATTCAAAACTGGAAGTACATTCTTTTCATTTTTTTAACGTGGTATCAGAGTTTCATGAATAACCCAACAGAGCTACGTGGACTGTGTTTGTAGCGGGGCAGGTGACTGACCTTTGCCTCTGCACAACCGTACTTTTATAAAATATGCTAAGAGGCTTATTTTTTTTTTGCAATTGTTTCCCGAACACATCTAAGTGGATTATACAATTTTGTATTCACACATTTAATTTGTGCATAGGAAAAACAACCAACAAATTTTTACCAGACTGTAGGAGGAAAAATTTGGTGTATAAATCTGTACTGTTGCGTGCAGAACACAGGTACTGGGCCAGCTTGCATTAATACTCTGCTGCAAGCAGCTATGATCGCTAAGCTCTTGGCAACAATGCTGCTGCTGACGATACACGGGTGACACATGTCTACTCCGGGAACTTGAGCAGCAGGTAGTGGTAGACATAGTCATAGACGACGAGCATGATGGCCCCTCCAGGCCCCAGCCTCATCACCTTGGGTACGAGGCCCTTGTATAGTGCGCGCCACCTGCAAACACCCATGCCAACTTCTCATCCACACTATAAGTAGAGGCAACATACTGTCATCTTATCTTAGGGAAAATTAAGTCTTTGAAAAATACCAGATTTCTGTGTTACCAGTGTTATTATGAAAGACTCTTAAATGGAAACTTTATAACTAAAATTGTTATTATTAGAGCCAAAATTGTATTGTGTTATTTTTAACACAAATTTTATTATTTAAAATTGTTGATCAGTTAACAATAATGTATCCTGATATGCATATCTGCATTTAAATTTGATAATATTTATGCAATTGCACAAACACGAGAAAGAATTTTTGTATTACTAATGTAATGCAGAGAATATTCCCATAGGTTAACAAATCTTTTCATAAGGTTTTAACTTTTTTCTAACTCATGTTGAGGTTCCTACACAAAGTTGATTTTTTGTCACAACTTAACATGAATGGCTTTGACATTGTTTTATTGAGAAAAAAAAAACCCCTCCATCCAGGAAATTAACTATTATTGTATTTGCTATTACAATTTTGCAATTCTCATTCAATGTTCATTTTATTCACACAGTATCTGATATTTACTGCATTTATTCAACTAGCCAAAATGACAACAAACAAAAACTGATTTTTTTTCCTTCCCATCACCTGAAAACCTAAACTATCCTTATCACTGGGTTGATAAATTTTTGAATTCAAAGGGAGACCGGGGACACTTGATACACCCCACCGAATTCATTACTCTGTGTTTAGATTCAGCTGTAATCATGTCACGTCAGATGTTTGATTAGTTTCCCTCTCTTTACTACTGATGTTTAGAACACTCAACAGCACATGCTGTGAAATTTATTTGCAAAAATTGTTCTCCCAACTTCTCAGTAAGTATTTTTTCTTTTATAAAATTGTGTCTCACTTATTTAATTTATATTTTTTAACTGACCTAACATGTTATATTTGAAGATACACATACAATGTATATCTGCTCCAGAAAATTCAGCTCTTTCAGATTAGGTTCAGTAGATTTTTTAACATTTTGTGAAAAATGGCCATATAGGGAGACTTGATACACTTTGATACAGTGTATCACATCTCCATTTGCTGAAATTCTTTTTGAAATCATTTATAATATATATTTCTCTAAATATTCATTTTTATTTATGACAAATAGTGTTGTTTCTCTTGGTCTAATTGTATAAAAAGTTTCCTTAACCTATGGTAATAGTGTGAGATTTGAATTTCATAAAGCTACCTAGCTTTTAGGTATTGCACTTTCATTATGCACGCAACAGCTTGAGTTCGCCTATTTAACTTCTATATAGCCACAAAAAATTATGGAAGCTATGCTGAAATTGGTTTTCTATGTTAGTCCTTGCTATAGTAGGCCTAGCCTATGTTTTGTTCTACAGGACTAAGTCTACTACCAATGTACGAAAGAAGGTGTGATCTGAAGCAATGGAGGCAGCTGTACGAGACATTGTCGAAGACGGTGTTGGACTGCAGAAGGCTGCACTTACGTACGAGATTGACAAAATGACACTGCTGCGGTATGTAAAAAAATTTGAATCAATACACACACCCCCATCTTAAATGGCGTTTGAGTTAAACTACCCGAAAACAGGTATTTAGAAAACAAGAAGGAACCATGCTTGCAGGATCTCTAAAAAGAGCATCAAGTTTGCGCCATGGCTTAAACACATTAGCCTGCCGTGAAATATCCTAAAAGCTGGGATGAGAATCAGATCACTGAGGTTGACTTGTTTCGTTCTTTTATGAAAAGAAATCCATCACACACTGTAAGAAAACCTGAGACTGCTCGGAATTCAAGTTTCAATGCTGAGAAATACAATTTGGTCCTGACGCTATATGGAATATAGATGAGATGGTTGTAACAACAGCATCACCCTGCCAAAGTAATTGCTGAGCTTGGTATGAAACAAGTTGGCCAAACCACATCTCAGGAACGTGGCTCTCTGGTTAGTCTGTAATGGAATTAATGCGAACAGAAATTATATCGCACCTTTTCTGATTTTGCCAAGAGTAAGAGCGAAAGAGTACATATACAATGGTGCAACTCCCGGCACAATGGACATTGGACACCCAAAACATTCAGACTGGATGAAAAAGAAAAATTTCATGCAGTTTTTGGACCATTTGGTGATGTTCTGTTGAAAACAAAATTTTATTGCTTCTAGGTAGTAGTGAAACATACATTTCACTCGACATCACTGACTATGCCAAAAAAAGTGGTGTAATCCTTCTTACATTTCCACCTCATACGAGTCACAGTCTTTATCCTTTAGATGTTGCAGTTTACTCATCATTGCAAGGCGTACGTGACACAGCAGTGGCTGCTGAATTAACCAGGAACTCCTATGAAAATTCACAATATAGGTGAAATTGTGGGAGCAGCCCCTTTATCCTTTACGCCAAGAAATATTATTTCCGGTTTTAAAGTGACAGGAATCCACCCATTTAACCGTGATATTTTCACTGATGAAGATTTTCTTCCAGCATCTACAACAGACAGACCAAATCCAGAGGTTTCTAAAGAAAATCCCTCAGACCAGCAAACTACTGCATCAAAAGGCGTTAAATTTAAATTCAGAGCCTGGAAAATCAAGTGATGCATGGGCTGAGAATTTGTTCCCAATAGCAATAAACGTAGAAATCACAACTACTCCAGTCCATAAGAATTTTAAAGGGGAAGAAGTAGAGAATTGTCTTGTGACACCAGCGGATATAGCTCCATATGCAAAGCAGGCCCCGAAAAAGACAACAAAAAGGTGGAAAGAAAGCAGGAATGACACTTATTTTAATTGACACTCCAGTCAAACTTCAATTTGAAGAAGAAATGAAGACTAGAGAAAAACGAAAAGAACAGAAGAACTGACACTCCAGTCAAACTTCAATTTGAAGAAGAAATGAAGACTAGAGAAAAACGAAAAGAACAGAAGACAGTAAAATCCTAGCTGAGTGGAGGGAGGAAGAAAGGAAAAAAAAGCACATGCACCCAGGCACGCACATACACCCACCTACGCACGTGCACGCACACACTCCAGACTTCCAAAAACAAAAAATGAGATAGAGAGCGAGAGGGGAGGGGAGGGGGAGGGAGGGAGGCGGGGAGGGGGAGGGAGGGAGGGGGAGGGAGGGAGGGGAGGGGGAGGGGGGAGGGTGGAGGGTGGGGAGGGGGAGGGTGGAGGGATGGGAGAGGGGGAGGGGTGGGGGAGGGGTGGGGGAGGGGATGGGTGGGGGAGGCAGGGAGGGATGGGAGGAGGTGGGGGAGGGAGGGGTATATATATATATATATATATATATATATATATATATATATATATATATATATATATATATATATAATCAACAGAATCTAGTGGGAGCGCTCAAGTAACTTCGAACAAGAGCCACTGTTTGAAGAAGCCAACACCATCAGTATTGGAGATTGGGTACTTGTAGCTTACAAATCAAAAAGACGTGTCAGTCAATTCGTGGGAGTTATTGAAAACAAACTTACAGTTGATAATTGGTAAGTTCAGCTCGTTAGTCATATTAAAGGCAGCAAGTTTAAATGGCCAGGTTGTGAAGACATCAATGCGATTGATGATCAACAAATTTCAAGAAAAAATGATAGAATCACATGTATTATTTTTCAAATAAAAATTTAAAGGAGACTGTGTCGAATAAGAGCAAACATAACATAATTTATATGATGAAATTGAGCCTAATCATTGCCTACAAACTTGTTTTACCTAGGCCTAGCTGTTTTTGAACTTGTAAATATAACTTTTATTTAATTCTTGAAAATTGTTAATTATATACCCATTTGTACATTGTATCAAGTCTCCCCAAAGTCGTATCAAGTCTTCCACACCTGGGGACACTTGATACTTTGCAAACACTTAAAAATTTATACATTTAAAATTGAAGGAATAATTTTTAACGTTTCAAACATTTGTACATGATGGAGGAAATGTTCTTTTATCAAACAAACATGTTTAGAAGTCTTTAGAGAAAATTTAAAAAAAAACTGTAGCAAGAGTCCCCAGTCTCCCCAACTATTTATCATGGTTTCAGAGATAAAAAAGTAGGTACATTTTTGTTTAACATTGTTTTATTTTTTATTTTAACTCAAATTTAGATGTTTGGCAATGTGTTAACTTGCATTTCAATGTTATTTCGGTCTTATCGCTATTCACAATATAATCTTGGCTCTAACTATAATATGATAACGTACAGCCTGACTGCAGTTAGTTTGCTAATTGGCCCTTTTACATTGACATCACGCCTGTGTTTACTTTCTTGCTGCTCAGATTTGGATGACAAACAATGTGGCGTTTTGACGTTTGTCAGTGTTCTCTAAGCAACATTGACGTTGTCCTCACTGTCCCACTGATGCTCCGCTAGTGCACCAGCCACACATGGTCGTGCACTCTGTGTTCACGTCACTGCCCTTGTTCATACAAGGACGGGTTCTGGAACCGGATCAAGACCTGTTTGACCTATACAACGAAGAGTAAACTCACCCTAATGTGTTTATTGTGCTATTGTGATCTGTGCCCCTGAAAGCAGAGTCTAAATTATAAAAGAGAAAGTGTTATCTCCCTTGTGCTTCCCTTAAGTGAGGCGTAAATAGTCTAAGAGTGCAAAGCCACGTGGGTTACGTAATGCTACTAATCACACACTTGAGACACACATAATTATTAATAGTGTATTTTTGTAGTGTTTCTATCATGTTTGTTTTGTTTAAAAAGGGTGTGGCAAGCAAGCCACAAATGAATTTAAACAAAATATCCAAATTCAAACAGCATTTAAGTTTAGCACCAGAAAAGGTAGAAAAGAGCACATTCACAAAATTCTCAAATTACAAAACATTTATTAAATAAATGCACAAATGAGCTGGTTCCATTGCAGATCATAATCACTGAAACAACAGTTTTATTCTTAAATGCCATTAACAATTTACGTGATACAAGGTGCCTCGCTAACAAATAAAAATACCAGAATAAAAGTTAGAAACATTAATAATTTCCTGAAATATTAAGTGAAAGATTATCAATCTGAGGTTCAAAGATCATAATACACTCTCTTTCAAACAAGGTACCTAAATAATACTGAATACAAATATTTAAAAACTCACAGCCTTATCCCGTCACATCCTAGTGACAATTCATTAACAACAACGTACAATTACCTTCTGTAGCTTTACACAATTCATCTGAAAACCACAAAAATACCCCACCACAGCATGATACAAATATTGTGACGTCTAGAGTGCACATCAGCCTTAATCTTGACGGCACAATAAAGTTCCAATTGTGGAAGGTCAGTAAACACAGCCTTCGGTTAACCTAGGTCAGTGTATTTCTCAGAAGCAGAGGCACCTTGCCAAAACAAAACCATTAGCATTGCTTGTTATACAACAGCTGTTAAAGATGTTCTGCGTCTACAATAATGCTCTTTGAATGCAAACGAGCTTACTAAACATTTGAAAAAAATTGTTAGAAACCCTTAAGCTCATTATTAATTCCAACCCTGTTTTAACATTTGAAACGAGCCAGTCAACATATCACTGCATTTCTCACGTATGGAAAACTCTTTATTTGGAATATCAATATCCTTCGACAGGGGATATTTCACATTACCCATTAACTTCTCACAGTAGGGCAGCATTAACACCCATAAGAGCCCGTTGAAATTAAGATACATATTAAAATTTAATAAAAGGCTATAGAATTCATAAATTGGCTGATCAGCGGCAGAGGCGCGAACAAAGTGACCAGTCATAAAATAGTTTCAAATGCACACAGTTTAAAAGATTGACCGGTGTTGTGGATAGCGAACATAACCAACATTAAAAGCGGACAGATAATGGGGTGGCATTAAATATACAAAACTCCAGAAAAAAAAACTACAGTTCTCAAAAAAATAACAACTGCTACCAATTTCATTCCGAACCAAATTTAGAATGTGCGTGCCGAATATGGATTTTAAAAAATAAACCACACCCCAAAAATTACTCTAGCACTTCCACAACAAAACCCAGAAAAACTACATGCCCAATTAAATAAAGGCTCTTCGCCACAACACCAGTTTTCTAATTGCAGGCCGCACCTTCCTAATAAAATTTAAAAAATAAACCACTCATATCACTAAAGACCGTAGCCCTTACGTACTACTACAATATTTAAATGAAAAAATTATTTGTTGCACATTTTATAGCTGGAAAATCATTGCAGTAGGTGCTTTCAGGTACCGATCGGTGAGCCAGCTGAGTAATACGAGGGCAGGTAAAATTATAGAGAAATCATTCTGAGATGTCTGTATAACTAATTTCCTCTCACGGTGTTGGCAGGCGATCCCAGCGAGGTAGCCGGATCTCAGAGCCACCATCTTTAGTCTTGACCAGTGGGCCATCAAAAGTACACGTGTTCGTGTCGCGGGTGCCAACAACTTCTTTGTATGGACATTTAGCTGCAATAGTAAATTTTATTTATCCCGGAACCTTTTCTTAACTTTTGATCCTCCCACGCTCATACTCTTATCTCCGCCAGACTCTTGGTCCCGGATATTTTAACTCCGTAATTCTATCACATGCTTAACCGTGCTTTTCTGCCGTGTCGGCCTATGGCAGGCCTAAGCGCCATACCCGTTCTAGGCTATGGTAGCTTATTGTGTGTGAATTTATAGCATATCTTTCTCAGCTCAATATAGTCATTCGTGACCATAGTCTCTATGGCCTTATTCGTAGTCATTTTTAGTCCGGACTAAGAAAAGATCATTCTCCGTCCAAAATTTTTCGTATTCAGAGAGCATTTTAAATGCTAGTCCGAGGATCATCTTGCTTTAGTATGGCGTAACTTTTAGTCCGGACTGAGGGTAGGATT
Source organism: Dryococelus australis (assembly GCA_029891345.1). Lineage (NCBI taxonomy): Eukaryota > Metazoa > Arthropoda > Insecta > Phasmatodea > Phasmatidae > Dryococelus > Dryococelus australis. The sequence goes on from CM056995.1 coordinate 362,318,382, forward strand.
AACGAAGTATTAAGGTCAAAAAGAAACATGGCAAACATAACATACAACTGTTTTGTTAATATTACATGTCAGTGAAAACTATATAATGTTTACGAAACATAAAAATTACGTTTCTGGCCGATTCCATCAATCTGTATACAAAAATATGCAAACCTAATGAATGATATGTTCCGTGAATAATAATTCAAAGGAAATATACCTTATACGCTTTAATAATACATCAGTTTTTAGCTACAGCAATGCCTTTTTGTGTTAGTGTCAATCAAATGCCTTCTCTAAAAACAGATTCTTAGAAGACGTGATAAGAGACACAAAGAGAATTTTAATACAAATCTTACTATGGCTATATATATATCTGAAAATATGCATTCAAAACTAAAATGTATTTGTAGCTCAATGGTAACATCATGGGCTGAAGTGTAGAAGGATGTTAGTTCAAATCTCTTCTGGAAGATAAAATTTTAACCAGTTTATAATGAATTATTGTAATATATATACCATTAAAATAAACATTTAACATCATTATAAAGACAGTATTGGCATAGTAAAATGAAATCAGCCCATATTACGAGTGCATAGGGATGTGCTATGAAAATTTTACAAATTGACATGTGCCCAATTAGCACGTTGGTCGAGGATTTTGTCCACTAGACCAAAAGTGGGGTAATTTGGTTTAGATAGTCGGCGTGAGGTGAGGGGTGTTGGTTAGTACTTACTTACTCCTGCTTCTTGGGCGTTGTAGTCAGAGTAGGTTTCACCTAGACGCGGCAAATTCGGTCTACGCCGGATCGGAGATTCCACAGGTGTGCTTCCTTGGACCAGAAGTTGAGGATGTCCCAGCCGAGTCGTACTTCAGTGCAGGTCAGAAATCCTTTTATCACAGGGTGGTACATAGAATGTATGCGGATACAAGGTGGGAAGTCAATTACCAGAACTGGAGCAGGTGCAATTGCTTGACGCATAAGATCAGCGGTGTGGTCCCGTTCCACCTGCCTCTCCTGCGTAGGACGTGGTAGTGCAATCCACAGTTTGAGAGCAGAGTGAGCCAGATATTGTTCCCTACGTTTTCTACCACTCCTCTTCTTGTGAGGCATAGGGCAAACAGTTCAACAGCCTATGTGATGCACGTAAGACAGGAAGGTTGACAGTATAACCCAACAGTGATTTGCCGGCACGAGCTCAATAAGAGTCCCCACTGATCCCCCACAGTATGCGGGCTGATCAGGGACATGGAGCCGCGGGGACCGTAAAGTCTCAATGGTTGTGCATTCGCACTAGGTTGAACGGAGAAACTTCAAGCTACGTTCACTGTGCACTGACTTAGCGCGAATGTTGAGAAATAACCTGAGTCTGTCACCGGTGTGAAGGTGTTTCTAGTGGTTGTGGCATTGCTGTTTCTCCCCCACGAAGACTGACTTAGTGCTAAAGTGTTACTGGGAAGAAACAGGTAGCCATCTAATATGTATGTCTTCTGACGTGCAGAAACCTGAAAGGGTTCCACATTCAGGTTAACTCGGTTTAAACAAATCTCCTGGTTCCTGTCAGCAGTGCACAGCATATTCTGTCTCCAACTATTAATACAAACAAATACCCTGGAAATGAAAAACAGAAAGGTAGAGAACAATGAGTGTCTATTGAAGGTTCAATAAACACGTGACCCGTGCTACCTCCTACCAAACCGTGGAGGGCTGAAGGTAACTGCGGTTCCAGGTGTAGGCAACCTGGTTCTAAGTTAAAAGGGAAATAGCTGGTTCTAGACGAATACAAATTAGTTAAAAAGTTAAACTGCTAAGTAAAAAGGTATCTAGAGGAGACAAAGTGAAGTTGAATACGTATGTTCGTGTTCGTCGAGTAGTAGTAAGTAGCTGCTGAGGGCGTACTTGAAGTTTCCAAGATCTCCGGAGGTCCCAACAGTGAGTCAATGCTGGATGTCGCGAGACAGGATGCACAAGAATGACTCCCAAGCTCGGCATCGTCCTGACTTATACAGTGGAAGAGTGGAGGCTGCCGGCGCGGGCTGCAGGGAGGGCATGATGTCCTTCTGCCCTGGTTGAATAGTTGTATATACAGCATGTGTCAAAATAAATATTAGATATTAGCATATTAATTTTATCGTTCTCCATTCTGCAGTATTACCATATATGATACAGAGTCGTAAAACAAGGTTAAAACAAATAAAGTGACAATGTAATAAATATTGTGATTTGTTTACACGAGCAGGTAGAAAAATAACACACCACATTACCGAGAGCATCACTTTTGAATAGAAATAATCAAAACCAAATATAGGGCCAAGATTTTATATAGACTTTTTCTATTCCAAAGTTGCTGTGTCAAATATATTTATATTTAGACAAATTTTACTTTTATTTTCAATTCAGCACACATTATGATAGATTATATTCTCTTTATTTTAACGAACATTAACAATTATTGTTAATTACTATTAAATTTGAAAAGAAAAAAAACTTTTTTTGTAAATACGTATGCTGTATTGTATTTAGCGCTATTTACAGACGAAAATCTGCAATGTGCATGAGCAGTAAACATGACAACAGTGTACTTCGATGATCCTTCGACTAAAGTTAGTCCCACTCTGGTCGGGTTTATGAATGTGATATAGTTAGTCCACCCTTAGTCCGGACTAAACTCAGACTAACTATGAGGAAGATCATCTCTGGATCATCCTTGGATGAAGCTCTGACTATGAATAAAGCCCAAAGTTCTTTATTGTACATTTTGTACCATAGGAATTTGGCCCACTCCAGAAACAACGTGCTCAGAATAACGTGTGCTGCGAGGGGACCACCACTTGACTGTCGACCTGCTACGGCCCTGAGAACGATTCTCCACGTGGTGCTCACCCATGTAATAGATGAGCTGGCACCCTTGGGAAAACTTTAACCTTTTTACTAAATTTCTAGTCATGAATCAGGGTTTGTCTGAAATCCGGCGTACTCCGACCCTCGCTAGCAGCCAACCCCGTCAACACTTTGGTTAAATTTTTGGGAAATATTTTGAGTTTGTATTAGATGTGACGGGATATCGTTAATACCAAAGTTACTACAAATATTTTCTTTATAATAAAATGTATTTTACTTGTGTAAACAACATAATTAGGTAATTATATTAGTACATTGCCATAGGTTACGATGGCAGTGTTATGTGCTATTTGCACGTGTCCTTTGTGATGCTGACATCACAATGGTTTGTGTACCCTTCTTTAGTTAAACGAGAATCCACGCATAAGTCTACCTCACATTATTAAATAACTTGAGTCCAGGGTTCGAATGCCAGAGCGGATATTAGCAAGCCCCTACACCACAGCCGATACCACAACCCGCCGGCAAAGCTAACAAATAGAACTAAAGCAACCCCAGGGCTTGTATCTCAGCTCCGACCTATGTCAACACTTGTATTTTAGTGAGTAGAATTGTACTGTGCTTAATTATAATATTCCTGCCACCAACAGGCAGGGTACATGCAACAAACCTTAACCCTCAAGTAAGACCAGCACCCCTAACTTTGAAATTTGTTTCTGAGAAAAATATGTGAGGGTGATACACAAGTAAACACAATATGAGGCAGCAACTCACCCTTCCTCTCGGTAGACGAGAACCATAGATCCGAGCGTGGTGCGGTACTTCACCTCCCCCAACACCGGCTGAGGACCCTGAATCCTGCTCTTTGCTACGTCAAACGGGATGTTGACGCACGACGCCAGTGTCCCAGACACAAAGCCAATCCCAACCTTCCGGAAAAACTCCTGCACTGGTTCCTACAGAAACATGACGAGTAGCTTTCCGGCCTTCACAAAGCCAAACAAAAACACTGTACAGTAATTTGGGTTAACTTTGCAACAACAAGGACAACTTTGAACCACCTACCTAACATATTTCAAATGAAGGCCCAAAGATTCTGTGCACTTTACTGTGTTATTTACAAATACAACTGCTAACTATGAAGTTTAACATCGAATTGGAGCTTGCTGAGCCTTCTTTTTAAATGAACATGTGTGGAACAACATTACCCACAATTGACACAAACTACTAAATTTACTTAAATGTAGAGTCAACCCCCCCTCCTCCACCCCCAAAAAAAAAAAGACATTCAAATAGGAACTGAAATCTGAGTTAATGAAAGAAAGATTGACATTATTACAATGGGCAACAAAAAGTATGTATTTCAGTACTTGTGTCTTTTGTTAATATAACACATGCTACACAGAATAATACTTATTCCAGTATACATCTAATTTCATAGATTGCCACTACCAACAGATGGGCCTTAAATTTGCACAGGAAAACTTATTTCCAGTTCAGACATTACAACCTTCATTCACATTTAAAAAAATTAATATGATAGTGATGCATGACAGTCCCGGCTGGTTGACTGTCACTTACTCGACGCTAGGCGAGTCGCGTCTCAATACAACTATTCATCTTGCAACACTGGATACAGCACTGGCCTGGTTGGCCGTTGACTTGGTACGAAATCTGGTTCAGCAAGATTCACTGGTGGACCCCTCGCCAAACAGTGTCTCCTGCACTATGGGGTCATACCCTTCCGCAACTTTGGTAGGTGGTTCGAACAAATCCACTGGCATAATGGTTGGTACAGGTATTGTGAGTCGTCTCAGCAGTGCAGTCTGTTCACATGGATTGAGCAGTCCGAACCTGCCAGGAAGGATACGTAGCTCCTGTGGATTCTTAGAGCAAGCCCTTGCCTTCTTAGCCCGTCTATCAACTCCACTCCTACAGGTGTAAGGCACAACAGTCGGGATTACACGAGGTCGGCAGTTGACGTGTGCATGTCCCAGAGTGGGTGCCAGTTACTGCCGCCAACACAGTGCCTCACTCTTGACTCCTCCACCAAGAAGGAGAAGGTTAGAGCTGCAAAGTGTTCGTCGCAGGAATTGCACAATGCTCTGTTCCACTGGGGTTTGTTTTCACTGCACCAGAGCGCAACCCTCTAGGCACAAGTGAGCGGTGAGAGTTGAGCACTCTAGCAGGCAAGCAGCTCCCACCAGGAGCTAGTGTCCTGGCTCTACCGCTCCTCCCACCTTGTGGAAGGAACGGGTGGCCTTCCAATACTGGTAAGGTGAGTGTCCACTGTTCACTGGTCTCCCCGGACTCCAAGAAGTTCCCCTCCTCTGCACCGCAAAGTGAGCGATGAGGCAGAGGCGACTTCGAGCAGACAAGCCAACGTCCAAGGAACGATATCCTAATGTCGCGGCTCTTCCATTCACTGCCAGGGCGGAGAATGGATGGCCTTCCAAGGATGTTCTGTTGTATTGTATGTGTAAGTTCGGTACGTTCAAACCCGTCTCCTGCTGATTCCTCCAGCTCCGATAACACAAGGAAGTAACTCGGAGTGAAAGTCAAGACATCTGGTAAGAACAGTGTTTATTGACCCTAAAGAGATAAACACAGATAGTAGAAGTACTATCTCCTAAATCCACATGGGGTAGGCGGAAGGTGAAACACCCTATTTTAAACAGGGGAAGGCACCTTGTGCAAAACTATAGGAGATGCAGTAGCTGGTGCGTGTTTCGAACAATTAATCCTCGGGGCGAGCTCTACTCTCTTTGTGTCCGTAAGGGACAGAACGTGTCTCATTGTTGACACATGCCTGATTAGACGGACTTGGTATGTTAGTCAAGGATTTTGACCACTAGACCAAAAGTGGATTAATTGGGTGTAGATAGCTGGGGTGAAACAAGGGATGTTCGCTGGAACTTACTCACTCCTGGATGTTGTAGTCGAGGTAGGTATGGCTTTAGGCGTGACGAATTTGGTCTTCGGTCGATGCCGGAACGGATGTTCCACAGACTATCATCTTTAGACCAGAAGATGAGATTGTCCCAACCTAGGTGCACTTCAGTTCCGGTCAGGAGTCCGTTGACAAATGGTGTGGATCCAGACATACAGTGGAATATCAATTACTAGAACCGAAGCAGGTGCGACAACTTGTCCTCTCAATTCGGTGGAACGGTCCCATTCCACCTGTCTATCCTGCGTAGGATGGGGGAAGCCAGCAGTTAAAACACCTCACGGGCTGTGCTGTGCCGTTAGGATGGGGACCAACCTCCCACAGACCTAAGTAGTACATGGGAACAGCTACCCTTCGCCACTATTCACTGCAAATTACTGCCCTAGTAGCACACCGAGGTGTACACCAGGGAAAAACCAGGCGTAAGTCGTACATCCTGACTGAGGCCTGTTTTATTCCCCTACCTGGGAAAACATCCCAGACTCCCCTTTATAGAGGACACCCATGGGTCCCAGTTCAGAGGACTTGTGGTTGAATACACCAGCCTCCTCCGTACAGCAGTATCACGTCTTCCAGGCAGGTTTGGGCACATGGGTTAGTCGGCCATGACACCCATCCTGCCAAGAAGGCACCAACTGGAGCTATGTGGGTGGACTTGTATGTGGATACAGGTTCCCCACCTATATTTGCCTGCCGGGCCAAAGCGAAGGGTTCGCTAGATTGTCACTAACAAAGGCACCACGTACTGTCACACAATTTGGAGGCAGCACTCATTTGAGAAGACAGACCCTTATTAGGGAGATCACCTTGGCCTCAGACGATGCTGGAGGTACGGAAGATGTGATGGGACATGGTGAGATGGAAAGAAAAAGATGACAAAAGAGGAGACGAAGACAGAAGCATGAGATGATGGTCTGAACAAATTTCAGATCCTGACCGCGTCTCGATTAGTCACCTCTTATTACAGGCACAGGGTGGCTGTAGTGGTTTTCTAAAACTCCAATACTACACAGGAATGCGGAATAGAAAAATTGTTTAAGTATTAACAAAAAAAAACACACCCACAGTAATTTCTCACCTCGTATTCAGGTAGGTAACCTTTGACAGAGTGATAAAACCCAAAATACACCATGTTGAAAACACCATTCCTTGCAATTGTGGCTGTCAATCCTTTATTCAGCCCACGCAATCCAATGCCCTAAAAGAATACAGATTTACATGAGATTTTTAACATTGGTAAAAGTGACTGTCACATACAACACAACTCAACATTGATGATTTATGTTAGGAGTAACTGAACTACATTTCACAAACTAAACTAACCTAAACTTGCATGTAAAGTTCACACACCACCTACCCCCTCCACTAACACACACACACGTGCCTTACCCAGGATTTGAACCTGGAATCTCGTGATCCAAAAAGCACTTTTAAAACAGCCTTGACCACGGAGCTGCAGAAATTTCTCAACATCAGAATAATTGAGTCCAAGAGGTTCAAAGCTCACTATAACTATCAAATCTTCACTTTAAGCTTTTTGCGCATAACATGCAAAACAATTATATGCTTTGACTTTTCACAGATTTGTGTCCCTTAACCCTGCAGACTTCATCCTGTCTGCAGCATTTTGCAGTCAGAACACTGCTATCACAATGTCTGCCAAAGCTATCTACAATGCCTAGACTCACTGTTTAGGTTTGGTATACTATGTGCTAAGGGTTCAATTCTGAAGTTTTTACAAAAATAACAGTATTGTATTATAGTTAATCA